>CM033345.1:6964068-8235374 GCA_019395295.1 Osmanthus fragrans | reverse complement strand
TTGACAAGCCTATTTTGTTAGACAAACATTCTTATCTTTGCTCTAAGTTAATAATGGTTTGTATTGTAAATGAAATATTATAATTTATGCTTCAAGTCTGCTTTCAATAATCAAAAAGTTGTATGGCAAAATTGATGCATTGTTTTATTGACCTTGTTTCATAGCGAACTCTGTTTGTTATACGCTCGGAATTTCTTTATATGATACAGTTGTGTGATGAAGAATATTCGCTTCAACCTTTGTCCTTGTGCGATAATGATCACGTTGTGGAAGTTTTCATTTCCTCAACAAAATAATTGCTTTTCCTTTGATCTTGAGTCCTAGCAATTAGGTTTAGGATTAACTTTATCGTAGCTATTGAATCATATTGTTTGCTAGTAGAAAAATTATTCAGATTTTAATTTAAGTCAAAGTCACCTATTAGTTTTAAACACAATTTTATGGACCCATACATTTCAATCAACTTCCATCAAAATCTACTAAAAATTTGATTTTAATCCCCACCAAATAAGGCTTAGCTCCTTTCAGCTGTCAAACTGCTGTTTCCCATGAAACTATATTACCAAGGAATTAATTGTGATGTTCATCTTATTTGATTAGCCAATTTGATTCCAATCTGTGATTACCATTTTTTTGTGGAGTGGAACAGCAGATATTTTGGAAAATGGATTAAAGTACTGAATGGTTTTAATTCCTGGGTCTGATGAAAAATGAGCCATGAGCTTCCGTAGAATTGTGGGGGTTATCTTCGTAGTGTTAAAAATGTATAAAAAAAAGCTATGATGCTGTTATCTAATGTGCCGTTATCATATTTCAATCCCTGTGAATCAAAAGAGAGAAGGGACTTCTTAAGTGCTCTTCTTGATTGTAAATGGTACGAAAGCCAGGGGTTAATGTATAGAGTTTAAAATTGCTGTGTTTTAGGCACATTCTTGATGCTGTCCTTGTAGAAAATACAGCCCAAATAAATAGAGGTAATAAAAAGCGAGGAAGGTAAATTATTCACGTTGAATGTGATACAGGAATTAGAGTTGTTCATATAAAAAAACTACTTCAAATTCAGAGATGGAAATAGCGTTAGTTAACTTGGTTTTGTAATTCAGAATGACAAGATTACATGGTAAAAAGAGTGAAATAATTACACAGATATTTCCATCACCTGTCTGTTTTAAATATTGTGCTGAACTTATGTACCATATAAACATGTTTTGTACATGTGCATGGATGTATATAGAATGTGATTGATTGAAAATAAAATCATCATGGAGTTTTAATTTATTCCATCTTTCCTTATTTCAGAAATCCACCAGAGTTTTTTACTGGTGGTACTCAACAGTTAATGGTCACCAGTGTCTTCTCTTTAAAATGTAGGTTCTTTATGGATTGGAATATGCACATGCAATACAGATATCAAAGATGCAACAAATCTCCGACATGCAAGGTTCTGTGTATCCAATTCTGGGTTAGAACCCCTTTATGAGGGACGTTAGGTGCCCATCGTATGTCCCCCCGGAAACCTCTAAATCTGCAAATAGACTTGAAGTTGATAGTGAAGATTCTAATGGTATTGTCAAGGGAACCAATATGGCTTATGGCATAGGAGGTTTGACTTGGAGTTTACCTGAAGGACACAAAATGGATGAATATTTGATTTTTTATGGATCGGTTTGGACAAATCCAGCTTTTGCAAATGTTGTACTACAATTCAATAGTTTTGTGAAATAGGTAAGAAGCATAGATTTTTCCGAGGGATTGTGCTGCAGAGTTTATATTTAAACGGAGAAAAGTAATTTAAACAATTGGATTCCTCCTTTTCTACCGTTCCAATATAATTGACACTGGGTAATACCAGCCTGGTATGGACAAGAAGATGGTGAACCATCTCTTCTTGTTAACTAAGGCGTTTACCTTAAGATTTATATTTTAGCATCAAATTTAATAGAATCTGCTTCTTTTATCTCTTAATTCCCTCATTTTGCCAAGTAATAATAGCTTATCATTTTGTTGGCTTCTTGACATTGATTTTAGTCAGGTATGATGCAACTGAAGATTGTTGGTTACTGATGTAATCTCAGCAGAAAAAAAATTCTTAACCGCGCAGGTACTAGTCCTAAACACATACAAATGAATATTTTATCTTTAGTTTAAACAAGTTATGCCTTTGCAGTTTATGTATAATGTAACTACTGCTATAAAACTCTGTGCAGATATTATCTAGATTGAAAAAAGCAAAGGATGCTAACATAATTGGAATCTTGGTGGGAACCCTTGGAGCTGGTATGCTTCAGATTGTTCTTCTTCTTCTTCATAAAATGCTACTTTCTTTATTGGTTCACATGTTGAGCAACTTTTCTTCAGTTATGTGATGTCCAGATCCACCGAATGAGGAAAAAAATTATCTTTTTTGACTAAATGTGGTGCTGAGGATATCCCAAATTTTCTTCTACTTGATTCGATGCATGCTATCTTCCTTTTGATGTCATGCCCAAGAGTGCATGATTGCGATGATGGATCAGTTGCATTACTGGTCTATAATCCTTGGAGTGAAAATCACATGAACCATTTGTAAATTGCTGTAGTTTGTCATACAAATATGATTTGCATCAAAGGAGAACTATTTTTTCAAGAATATGCCCAAGTGGCCATGGGTGAAATGACCCATGTTCAGAACATTGCATAAGTGAGACACAGTGCCACTGTAAGAAAGTCATGTAGATATCCTTGATGTAATATTTCAGTTCGCGGTCACTGAATATTGTTAATATTCATAAGATCTTTTCTAAAGTACATCGTCATTAGGTAGTTGAAGAAATATAGTTTTTGGTGCATGGGTACTATTTATATAACATGGGTGAGGGGGGGTGAATTTTAAAATTCTAATAGAAAAGATATGAGTGTCCATATATGAGTTACATATTCCTGAACTTTCTGGGGTATGAAAATATATGCAATGAAGATAGTATTTGAATTGTCCCATTTTGGTCATATAATTAGGATTTTAAAATTGATTGGTAAGAATAAAATATTAAAAATCTGATAAAAAAGAGGAGAATGACAACTGATTCCCATTGGTAAGGAACTTAGATTTATTTTTCCCTTTTTCAAAGATGATATATGAGAATGTTCACATCAATATAATTTTGTTTGGAAATTTTGGAAATGTCTCACATTACAATATTACAATGGCGATACAATCGAGGGAAAATCAATCTTTTCTTGTATGGAATAAATTATGCTTTGACTGTGACAACTCAACAAGATCATGCATCACCTTGGAGTTTCCGTCATGTTTCACGATTATTCTAGTGCATGCTTCTGCCAGAGCTAGAAGTCTTTTTTTGTTGCAAACTGTTATTGCAGCAGGTTACCTCAATATGATTCATCGCATGAAGGAAATGATAACACAAGCTGGGAAAAAAGCTTATACTTTTGTTATGGGAAGACCTAAACCCAGCTAAACTTGCTAATTTTCCTGAGGTAAACCTCATTTAATGAATGCAGAATTGTTTTTTTCTTACTTGTGGCTACAATACTAAAGTACTTTTATGCATCATGGCAGTGTGATGTTTTCGTTTTCGTCTCCTGTGCGCAAACAGCTCTATTGGATAGCAAGGAGTTCTTAGCTCCGTTATTACTCCTTTTGAAGCTAATGGTTGCCTTGTGCAGGTATTTTCGACCTGCATATTGTTTTTCACACTATTTAGGTTTAACTAGATCCATGTAGTTATTTGACAACCTATTTTGCGTGTCAACTGTTTTAATTAGGAATCTTGTTGGTCGGATTCACTTGTTCTTTGTAGTCCTTCCATTTTGTTACATGTTATATAACCAAGCTAGGTATGGAGCATTTTAGCTGTTCACAATGCCAATGGAAAGGAAATTTAAAAGATTAGATGGTTGAGTATAACATCATATTGCTGTTAGTGAGGGATCACTGAGGAGAAGTTGGATCATTAGGGGTTGAAGGAGTAAATGAGGAAGAAGCAGGGGATACAAAATGATATAGAGAATGAAAACAGAAAAATAAGTCAGCTTTCCCTGGAGCTTAAAGAGATAAAATGTAGCATAAATTTTGAGGGAACCTTATAAAAACCCATGTAATCAGGAATAGTGAAGGGTACGGAGTAGCTGGTTGACGAGTAATTTATTCCATAAAGATTACAATTTTATAGAATTGTGATAGTTTGTATTTGTACAATCCCCTTTTAACTCTACCCACTATTAAAATTTATGAATCGAATTTTTATTCTCAATCGTAAATTGTAGATTCTTACTTTGTGATCAAAAAATGAAGATGCTTGGGTTTTTTCCATCTTTTTTTGTATCAAGTAAACAATATATAGTGGATAGCTTATGAAGGATCCGACAAAAATTTTGCACACCATAACATTAGTGTGATCTTCTCCTTTGATTAACATATTAATATTAGGAAAATTGATGCTCTCCTTTCACTTTTACAATAAATATAGTTAACAATTTTATAGCTGACTTCCCCAGTTAGTAAACGGGAGCTTTGTGTACCGTGCTTGATTTTCTGTAGGCTTTTTTCAATTGCATGCCTTGACTTTCAGATATTTTAACTCTAGTTATCCTCTCCTAAATTTCCAGTATGTAAGAAGTTTGGAAATAGCATGCAAGTTTACTAAACTCTCGTACTACCATTTGTTATAACAAACATTTAAATTTCTGAGAATTGGAAAATGATCTGGGACTCTGATTTTAAAGTATTATTGCAGCAAAAGAAGTTTCTACTCGTGCATGATAGCTTTAGGAATTCATTTAATAAAGGTCTTCAAAAATTAGAATAGCCTATCTTAAACCAGATAATTATGTCATCAGCGTTTAAACTGATCAAACAGAAAAGGTTATGGGCTGAACATTCAAAATAAGGCTTCTTTCTTTCTTTTTCTTCTTCATCTCAATGGGATCTGGCGCTTCCCATTTTCACTTTTGAGACAACAATATAAGGTCCTCACAATTTTAGATTGATTTATCAGGGGAAGTCAATGGACGGGAGAATACGTGATGGAATTTTCAGATTTGATTGCTTCAAGTAAATTTGAAGTAAGGAAACAGTCGGAAGAAGCACGATTCTCTTTCCTCAAGGGTGGGTACGTGGAAAATCTAGAACCAGAAGGTACCCTCTCTTTTTTCTTTTTCTTTTTGCCCACCCCCCCCACCACCCCCACCCCACCTCTTTTTGGCTTTATATGCAATTTCTTGTTTACTTTCTTTAAGGGACGTAAGTACGTGGTTATTTTCAATTGGATTGTTAACTTTGTTCTTTTCGTGCATCTTGTTTCATATTGTCTAATATTTTTCAACCAGATGATGACGCGGTAGAGAAGGATGAGATTCTTGCATTAGTCGATGTTACAGAAAAGGCTCTCTACTAGTACGTGATAATAATTCCCTCTCTATCAAGAAGGCCGATTGCAAAGTCTGGGGCTGAATATTTTGCTACCCGATCCTATCATGGTCTTGAAATTAATGGCGACAATCCATCGCCGGAGACATTTTTGATTGGGAGAAACGGAAGGGCATCAGGTTACAAGGATGAGAAGACTAAGCAGCAGACTCTAATAACTTGATAAATGCTTATGCACCTTAAGGTGAGGGCATTACCACAATCTTATCTCTTCTCTCGGTTTTACCTTGCTGTGTATAAACTGTTTTGCTGTAATGTTAATTGTTGGAATCGCATTTATATTGATAAATTATCATATTGTTAAATTTAAGTTTTAAAAAATGAAACGAAATACTTTTTACACTATGAAGTAATACTATTTAATTGAATTTCTTGAATATCTGTCTTTGATATTTTGGTTTTGGTTGCAATTATAAAGCAACTGTTCTTTATATTTTGTTGCCGGAAAATGTCTACCAACCATGGCGTGGCATAGGCCGCCGGAAAATGTCTACAGACCACATGGCGTGGCATAGGCCGGCTCATTCTAATCAATGTTGACCCGGTACTCCTCTAGATGCTGTGTTGTGCGTGCTAGTCGTGGAGTTTTTGCATGAAGTTTACATTTTGATGATACTATTATGTAACGTGTGCTGCACTTGTTAAGATTAGGGTCAAGGTATTAGGCAATATTCATCAAACCAAAAATGATAGAAACATAATGAAAATGAAAGATAAAGAACACAAGAAATTTTCGTCCTTAGACAAGAGGTTCAGAGCAAGTTCATAATCTCCTTTTGTGCTTCCACCACTGAAAGAAATTACTGCATTAACCAGAATCAAGAATCGTCCAAGATTACATTTCAAACCCCAAACTTTGAAATCACTCAAGATTTACAGAAATCCCTCAAACACAAAAAGCGAATGCAATGAATAATTGTCAAACCCTAGACGGCAAAGATCAAGTAAATAGAAGTCATCAGAAGGTTACCAATCCAACGACTGAGGAGGCAACACTTGTCATCATTCTGTTTACTCAACCTACTAATAAATTTGCACTTCAGGTACACGATTTTCAGTTCAAAACAATAAGGCAACAGTTAACACGCTTCCTTCACAATCACATTAAGTGGTCAACAGTCAACAATTTAGTCATCCAGTCAGCAAGTTTGACTCCACATCATTGTGCCACATCATCACACTATCACACGTTCTAGAAAATGTGTTCAAGTTTGCAGTGTAAACAATTAGAGATACAAAAATCAAATTAGTTTTGGATGTAAAAAAAAGTGCTTCGAATCATTGCTATTTGACTAGGAACCGTTCTAAAAAAGTCGAGGTATTTAAATTGTTTGTCGACACAGAGAAAAACCTTTGAAATTATTTCCATTATTGAACCTTAGACATGTAAGAATTTCGAATTGTATTTTTCTAGAAAGAATATCTTGTCTCATGGTAGTTTGTTCCAATTCCCTTACAAAATTTTCGTGATTGGGTTAGTCATATACTTCGTACGTTTCTAGCAAGTCACATGGCGTCGCCAATTTGAATTAATTATGGACTTCATTTTCTTCTCTTAAAGCTTAACAATTTAGAGATAAACATTAATTTTAATTATATATTTTGTAAGGTTCGCAACCATTGTCTACTTATCGATCATTTATTTCTTATTGTCTACTTATCGATAATGTCAAGCGAATCATATTTCTATTATGAAATTTAGTGTTTTATCGAAATTTAATTAATTGAATTTCCCAATAAAACTTAAAGACACGTGAAAATTTTCAGAATTGAGAGATGGAAAAGTTGAACTAGTAAAATTTACTTATTTTGATACGGAAAGTTTAAATGGTGAATAAAATATTTATTAGTTTATATTCAAGTTTAGATTATTAAAAAAAAGTAATTATTTAGGTTATATCGTCATCTGTGAGAAACCCACTTGGATTTAATCCAAACAATATGAAGAATAATTTTAAGTTCGGATGACAAATTAAGCATAAAATTTAAAATAAAAAAGGTTATTTATTAATTTGAACCTCTCGTCTACCAAGAAAAGTACTTTTTAAATATGATTTATATCAAATAATGATTTTAATAAAAGTTGGAAGGCATTGTTGATAAAAGAAAAAAAAATGTGGAGGCAAAAATGTAAACGTTTTCTAAAATCCGCACTTTATATATTGTATAGAGGTAGGTATCTAAATTGTTTTAAACATCTTGATGCAATTACTGAATTCAATTATGTTACATTTATAGTTTTGTTGACATTGTATGATGTGGTAGACAATCTGGCCATTTATTTGAATAACAATTATTCAAATTAATGGTCAGATTTTTTACACATTACACAATGTCAACAACAATATAAAACTTGAATGTATAAATAGTATTATCCTTACTAAATTACGTCACAACTCGTTTGGATATGTATCTTTCTATAGTGTTATAGTTTTGATTTACATATATAACGATACCGTGAGCACTTTAATGCATCATCGATACGTTTTCAAATAATTATCAGTGTTCTAAAAAGCTCGCTTAGGTGGAGTTCGGGGAAAACGTCCAGCTTTGCGCTTAGGTGCGTCTTCTTCTTCTTCTTCTTCTTCTTTTCCCTTCAATTTCTAAAAGGTTGAATTTGTTTTTCCTCGTGTCTTCTTTAGGTGCGCTTTATTATTATTTTTTCCTGTTATTAAAAGTCTTTTACTTGACTTTAGTTTATTATTTTTTAATTTCCTATAAAACTTTTCATTTGACTTTAATTTCAAGGTTGTAAAAGATTTTATCTATACAAAAGTTAAAAATAACTTTATTTGATGAAGAATTAAATAAGATTTAAACTACGATATTATCTATGTTATGTAATTATGATATTGAGATTTATTATTTTGTTGAAAACTTCGAACGTATATAAGAAGTTCCTATAAATTTATTAGGTTGGATTTGTCTAGTTAAAAATTGAAATTATGAAAAATAGTCTAGTTTTTGCATTTCGAAAGCTTGAAAATTGTATAATTGATTACTTGTAGAAATTATTGAGTAAATATAGTATTTTATATTTTTAAATGTTTGATACTTATTATTTTAATTATTAAATAATTAAAATTTTAGAATAGTATTAAAAATAATAAAACACTTTTTTTACACCTAGACCTCTTCTAGGCTAGCTTAATCTTGTAAAACTTGAAACTTCATCTCCTTATTTAACTATGCTTTTTGGTTTTTAGAGCACTGGTAATTATTATTATTTTGAACCTCACTACACGTAAAGAATTATTCATCTATAGAACACGTACAAACACACACATACACAAGGTGGGTGGTTTGATTTTTTGTATATAAAATACACATGGGGTCCATCCCATGTGTATTTTCTGATTTTCTTCTGTCCATGAATAGTTCTGGACAAATAGTTTTTTCCTATTATTTTTGCTCAATTGATACAAAATCCCTATGCTTAAGCACTGAGCATAACGGCCACTATAGGTGTGTAGCTATTCGGTCAAATTTGTGTTGCCTTCTTGCTTTCAATAACTCAACAATTCAAAAAGGAGGTTGTTTGGATAATTTTAAAACTAAAAACATTTGCCTATTCTTGATCTGTTTATTAACTTGTTTACGTAAGAGTAATTTTACTTAAATATAAAGTTTTCTAAGTTTCTCGATCAAGTCCTTGAAGTCATGGTTTAAAAATTGACAAGTTTTAAGAAGTATTAGCCATTGTGACTAAGAATACACATTTCCGAAAATCTCAACTATCCAGTTCCTTGAGAAGGCTAAACTTTCACATTTTTATTAATTCAAGTAAAACAATTACAATAATTTCTTTCCAAAAAAATAAGAATCAAATGAAGAAGATTTACAAGCAGGAGCTGAATTTGACTTGTGTATCCATTAGTCGACCGTAATAAACATGCTTCACAATAATCCACCCTCGAATGGCACTCCAGTATCGAGTATCCAGTCATCTCCAAGCAGGAAAGTTGCCACAGTAAAATTAGCAGCTTCTGTAGAACTAATAACATGAAATCCAGGCCAATTTACTCTCCCACTAGTGTTGATCCAGGTCCTGTATTATTAAACTCAGCATAGTATGAAGTATTCAGTGCAAAATCTCCTGACCATTCATGCCATCCCAATGGATTTATAAAACCATCTATGTAACTTTGCATGTAAATTGTCCTTGAAAATTCCTTCCATGGCCTCCCCAAATATGTCTGAATGCTGGTCGTATTCAGGTCGTCAGCAGGTCGAATCGTACAGTTATGAATGGAAATGCCGGTGTTCTGGTTCGGATCCGTCCTGCCCTGTGCGGTGATGGCATTGAATTGGTTGGGCATTGGGAGACGGGGATAAAGGTTGCAGTACTGAAAAACGGCGGCCCCATTGCCGAATATGAAGTCGACTGTGCCGTAGATGTCACATTCTCTGTAGAATTGTCGGAGAGAATGGGCGTATAACGTGTCTTGGTATGCTTCGAAACTGCACGAATAGAATGTTGATAAATCGGCTCCATTTCGGACCGCAACAGCTTGATGTTTGATTGCTCCGGCCGTGTTTCTGAATGTTATGTTGACGGCAACAAAGCCAGCCCCAACGACAGCTGCACACGAAAGAAAAAGCATAAAACTATTCAGCGACGAATTCAAGAAAGTCGAAAAGACAAACGAACAAGTTGTTATCTTATATAAATTGTGGGACCCACAATTTGAGGGAACCAATTTCAATTTCAAGTCCAAAACAATACTAGGCGACTCACCAAAAGTTGACGAGTTGAATGTAGTCCATCCATCAACAAAACTATGATTTCCAGTGATGATAGTCTTATTGATTCCATCACCAATCATCATCAAATATTTCTTGTTCTTGGCAATTGATACATATTCTTCATAAACACCAGCAGTTATATATATCAGAAAGTAGCCGGCGCTGCCGTTGGAGTTTATCGGAGCCGCTGCCACAGCATCGTTTACGGTGGCGAAATTTCCGGTTCCATTCTGATTCACAACTACAATGTCACTCACCAGAACCTGGTGAATTCAAAATTTTAATTAATGAGTATCAAAGCCACGGGATGAATTCAAGTCTTGCAGGACAATGTTAGCGATTAGATCAATAAAATGATTAATTATCCGAACCTGATTATCATTATCATCTGTCTGAAGCAGCCTTCTGTTGCTGACAGTGTTCAAGATTTCTTGATTCTTTGCAGACATTTTAAAGTTCAATCTGCCATTTTGGAATGTCAAGTGTTTCCCTGTCGAGTGTGAAGGCTTCTTCTTCTTGTTAGGAACCCAGGCTCTGGTGAAAAGGGCTAAAGAAACACTGAACAACCTCGTGTCATTCGTCAATGGCGATAAAATCCCGTTTCTTACACTCCAGGCTGAGGCTGTAGCCTGAAGGCCATCCACACACGTCTGACTATTTGTCAAAATGCCGCTAAGAAGTGTCTGAACGTCGTCAGCCTCGAAAACCTGAAGAGTTTTCGATGAAGTTCCATTGACAGTAAGAAAAGAACTCATTAGATAATCAATGTTAAGCTCAGCTAGAAACTTGCAATCTTCTAGAGCCCTCACGGCTGTTATTGTCAAATTTCTTGACCCCCGTAGATACTTGTTAATCAACGAAAGGAATTTCCGGGCTGCGGATAAGGATTTTCGGACAGAAAACAGGCTGTAATCGTACGCATTGGATGAGGAATTTGAGTTTGGATCGAGCATTGATTTGCAGAATCCAGGATAAGGGGTGGATTTGCATATGGTTGAAGGGGGGACAGGATTTGCTGGTGAAACATTATCTGCTGAAGAATGAGTAGATAACGTTAGAACTGCTAAAATAATACAAGAAATGATTAATGGAGAGAAAAACAGCTTGTTTTTCATCATTTTAACAAGTGAAAAAAAAAATGAATTGATGAACTGTTAATGTAAACTTTGTTCTTGTATATTGTATAGACACACATATATGTATATATATATATATAGATGAGAGGAATGAAGTTTAATGTACTTGAAGCATAAATGCATGTAAGAAGTTGTATTTAATATGTAAAGTCAACTTGCATGGCATTTCCAAAACGCGTAGATCTCGATTTGAAACTTGAAGGCATTATTTGGCGATGGACAAAGGGAATACTGCATACCAACTTGTTTTGTCTTCAAATTATTTTATATGCTACTTATGATTTATTTTTGCAAATAAATCAATGACTTGACTATATTATAATTACTCAATCATACTGCATGAGATACCTATGATTATGTACATGAAAATATTGACGACGGATTTGATGTTCTCACAGGAAGCTATACACCGACGTCGGCTCACTCTGAGGTCATAAAGTTTTGTATTTTTTGCTCTATTTCTTTAAATTAATAATAAATACTCCATTCAATTAGTAGTTTAATTCTGAGTAGCTTGGATTGTTTGAAGACTCTAAAGATTCAAATTGATTTATGGAGTAGGAGATTGTTGTGATCGCATGTTGACGATTCTTGTGAACACTCGTATCAAACCCTACATTGAGATCAGAGTCTCTTCCCACATCGAGTATTCATATAGCAGTCTGTTATTCCAATTAATAATGTTAACCTTTAAGATGGCATTAAAATTTTAATAGGATTTTAGAGTTCATTTAAATCAAATGAGTAATTCTATTTGTCTAAAACTTCGACGAGCATTCAGATTCCAAGATTAATGTGTTCTAAATGAACTACCATCTTACGTGAACATGTTAATGAATAAATATAAAAACATTAATAAATATATAAGGGGTTTGAACTATTTTTCGTAACCGTCTTAATCTTTTAAGATGAAACTAAGTGCCTCTTTGATTTTATCTTTAATTGGAGAGAAAATGAGTTTTGAATAAAATTAGTCAAATCACTTTTTATTTACACATTTCGTAGGACTCTTAAATACTATATATATACCCATGTGTTATAAACACCTTGTTAGACTTACCATAATCTTATTTATTTCAATAGGTTGTCTAATTATTATCATGTCCTTTTTGAGGTTTATTATATTGCATGACAATGGATTTAAAGCATTCATGGCACTTTCAGTAGGAAGAAACGATGGGCGAATTTATTTTTTTTGTCAAATTGTCTCGAGGGACTATTGACAAACGTTAGTTTATTGGACGTCAAGTCAAATCTCTACATTCTAATCTCTTTTTTCTTTCAATATGAATAAAGAATACAACCGGGTAGTTTGATTAAAAGAAAACACATGGGTTTGTGTATAATATTCTTGATCACATTTGTTTATGAACATATGCAATGCAGCAGCCAGCAGTTGTTGAAATTTGATTCAAATTAGCCAAACCCTACCTCATTTTGGATGGGTACAAGAGATAAATGGTAAACAGAAACCACCAAAAAAAAAAAAAAAAAAAAAAAAAAGATAAAAAAAATCCTACTCAATGCCAAATGCTTGTCATGAACATATGTCACATACAGGACCGGAGTTAGGGAAGGAAAAATAAAAAAATAAAAGCACTGGAATAGAAGAAAAAAATATTATGATCGTTTTGAATATGAAAGAAGTAGTTGGGGTTGGGTTGTCCTAGCAAGTCTATCTATGCCGATCAACATGCGTACTCTAATGCAATTATATCACATGATACAATATTGAACCGGATTAAATGAGTCGATTCACACACAATTGAGCTTAAATTTGCTTGAGTATCTAGGATAATTGGCCTTACCAAACTCGTTGACAAAATGGCCTTTTCTAAATTTTAAATAACAAGTGGATTGGGACACAAATATTCTCTTCCTAGCTAATTCCTAGTTTCCTACTAATTTCACCTTCTAATATAAACAGTCAAATTTCCCATTCCACCTAGGTTTAACGTAGCATTGACTAAATAGATTAATCCTAATTTTATTAATTATTTCCAAACTTAAAGCATCAACAGTTTTTTCAAGTCAAAAATTTACTGGAAATTCCTGCACACGAAAGCGGTAAAGGACAATATACATTGGAATTTTCAATTCTGTAGGATACCGAGATTGAGTGTGTTTGAGCCACATAATTTAGAAAGAATTAATTTTGAAAAAGTCAAAGAAAAAAATACCAAAACCGAATTATGAAAATTCATTAATAGGAGGCATGATCCCAAACATCGTAGTAAAATACCAAAACCGAATTAAACAAAAGTAAAAATAAAAATAAAAATATGGAAATCATCTCTAGTGTCAAGGTGTCCACAATCACATCACAAGATGATTTGTCATATTAATCTGGTGTGCCTAATTGCAAAGTCAAAGTCGCCTTTAATATTGATATTGACTCCTTCAATTCAAAGAAGAAAACGCGCCTTTACGGTACATATGAACTTTGGAACAAATTACGATGTTGAAATTGTAGTGTTTGACAGGCTGGCAATGTTTGGTTTGGTATGATTTAATTTCGATTTTTTTAAAAGGAAAAAAAAAGGTAGAAATAAAAACCACCGACGCTTAGACTTTCCTTTAAGTCAACCCAATGAAATAAACCCATTATTTTGCATGCACATAGAGATAGAGATAGAGGTTGTACAGTTACATCACTTACATGGTGAAACTTGTACATTGTATAGAATTAGCGGGTTTAAACATAATCCTAGCTAGTGCTTTCCTACGTGCAATTTGAGAATCCATTTGCTGTATTAAATTATTAATCAGTGACTTGCAAAATGAGGATTACTCTTTTTAATACCCTCATATACAACAACGCAATCCACAAGCTTACATCTTTCCGCGTATTCTAGACTGTACTGTATTTGGTGGACTTTGAAGTCAGTTGCTTGGATGCAATTATTGAGGATTTCTTCTTCTTCTTCTTTTTTTTTTTTCCATTTTTGGAGATACCCCATTATTATGTAATGAATAATACCAGTCAAACAAGCTCAAAAACGGGGAATCAAAGACGGACTGATTTGACAAAAATTGATTAGCTTTTTTTTTTTTTTTTTTTTTTTTCTAAGTGTCCAACCATGCTTCAACACGTATTCATCCCTTTTTTTTACCCTATTTTTGAGGTTGTATCTGTAGCATTATTGTTATGTAATATATCTCAATGTTATTAATAGTTAATACTTATCTGGATATCCATCCACTCTTTTTTTTTTTTTTTTTTTTTGTGAAATTAAAATTTATTCATAAAACATTCACTTAAGGCGGAGGAAAATCGTACAACCAGTCCATCTATCAATGAAAAGAACAAATAAACTATGCTCCTATAAAGAATCAATCAAATGAAAATAGTATATCTTTTCTGACGAATGTACAACACACCCATTTTATCTAAACGAATCAACCCTCGACAAAATCATGGAAGTTCAATACATGAAATGAACCTTTCTGTCTTCCCTTTCGCACCTAACTTCGTCAGTTCATCCGCCACTTGATTAGCTTCTCTATACTGGTGCATGACACTGAAGTCAAATTTCTTTAAAATTTCAATTAGAACTTCCCAAAAATTCCACAAGTACCATAGCGTACATTTCCTTGCTAAAATTCAAGATACTACCAACAAAGAGTCATATTCAATATTCACCTGATACAATCTCAAATCCTGACACAAGGTCAGTCCATCAATAAGTGCCCTCAACTCCGCTTCATTATTAGATCCATATCCAAAGAAAGAAGAGAAACCTGCAACCAAAATATTAAAGTACAATAAAATTTGAAAGTGTATCGACAAATTCTGGACTTGTTTTAAATATTTCCTTTTTTTTCCCAATTTTTAAGACATTTATGAATTTACTACACAAGAAACTTAAGTTGCTTTAGCCATATCTATGAAGATTTAACCTATTAGAAGAGTGAATTTATTGTTTTAAATTATTTTCGTCAGATCTCTTCACCTGCTGCGTGGACTCATTTCTTCTTTGAAAGTGTCTTGCGTGGACAAATGATTTAACCATTGAATATGTGTTCGCTACTTCGGTTCTTGTTAGCTCCCAACACATTGAGATATTTAATCATACACATAAATCTCACTCATCGGCACATCAAATGTCCTCGATTTCGTGAATAGCAACCATTATTTCATTAGCGTGTTGAGGTAATCATGAGACAATCATGGTTTATTCAATTTTTTGCACAATTATATCATAGAATTAATGAACACATAATAGTCATATACAATTACAATACATTTTCAGAGTTTACTATTATCTGATAAAAATATGATCAGTTAATATGATTTTGTGTATTTTTAATAATAAAAATTAAAAATTAGATAACATCGCCACCACTAACAGGATTTGGAAAAATAAATAAAATCAAGTAGTAAGAAATGTTTTTTTAATAATAAATACCTGGTTGGAGAAAGGATAACTTAAAAAACTCCAACATTCTCTTAAAGAAATTCCTCTTCATTTTACCTTGTATTGGGCTTGGTTGTGGACTTTGGGCCTGGACCGATCCAATGTCAGTTGGGCTAATGATTTCCTTTCGAGTACTAAAATATTGACAAGACCAACAGTAATAAAATGTTTTGTCTAGATTACCTATATTTTATCCAAACAATGGGAATTGAATGAAACACACTTTTTTTTTTTTTTTTTTTTTTTTTTTAAGTATTGTGAAATTACGGAATAAGATATAATTGAAAACAATTCAGTAAGAGATGAAACGTTAAAAAGAACCCAAAAACACACATTGTATTGCACCTTAGTATTTTATAACATAAAGATAAGGTTAGTGAAATCAACTATCCAATGATCCATCGATCGGGATAGTAAGTAATTATGTCGATTCTTTAACTTCTTTAGGTCAATGATCAAATAAAATCAGACAACTATGTTTGTTAAATCTAAATTGCTAAGCTCAAGTTTGGCCACCAATTCTTAAAACTCATTTTTTGATTGGTGGAAAATATTTTCGGATTATTGAAATATTAAAAATAAGAATATAATGAAGAAAAAGGTTAATGATCCAAGTCGATAACGAAGAAAGGTTAATAACCTTTAATGTAATTAAAATGTGGTGTGATTATAATCACCCTTAAAAAAAGAATTGTATGATAATAAGTTAAGGGTTCGTTTTACGGAAGGTCTGCTTTTTGTAGAAGAGCTATCTTTCTCTAAAAATTCACCTAGTCATACACAATATTTTTCAAAATATTATCCAAATATGTTCAAAAGCATATATATATATATATATATATATATATATATATATATTTTTTTTTTTTTTAACTTTTTAAAAATCCTGACAAACAGACGCCCAATGCTAACAAAGCTTCCCTTTAGCCCTCTCTCTCTCTCTCTCTCTCTGTTATTCATTGTTGGCCACCTTTTGTTTGTTCATATTGAGTATTGACCCGAGACCAATCTTTACTTTAAGCGTCCGTTTGATTGTAAGAGTGAAATTTGGGTGGGAAAAAAATGAATTCTAGGAAATTAAATGGTTTAGAATTGTTTTATCGGGAATTATCAATTAATTGTGTTTGATTGGTATAATATTCCACCTAATACGTTTGACTTTATTTTTCATGCAATTTGTTATTTTTTGAGATAATTTTTTTTTAAATATGTATTAAAATTTATTTGGATTGTCAAAAAGTTATAAATATAAATATATATATATATATATATATATTTTTTTTTTTTTTTTTTTTTGTGTTCATTTGACTTCGTTTTTCATGTAAATTGTCAACTAAATGAAAAAATTTCTACCATTGAGTCTAGAATTTGTTCCCATTGTCAACAAAAAAAAAAGATGGAATTTAATTACCACCTAATAGGTGAGAAATCATTTCCAAGTAAAATGTGCATTGATGGGTTGTACCTAGAAAATGGTTGGAATTCACTTCCATGGAAATTTTGGTGTATCAAACACCAAAAATTTGGAAAAAGCTGGAATTTAATTGTCAGTTCCATGGAATTCATCTATATCAAACAGGCCCTAACAGTTGACATATACACATGGCTTGGAGGGAAAAGAAAGGGGAAAAGGAGGAAACAGTAAAACAAAAAATTATTATAAAAAATTTAATTGTTTTGGTAAAAGGGAAATATTATTAATGCAAATCATCCCGCACAAATTGATAGTTAAACACGGGACAAGAATCACTTCGGTAGACATTAGAGAATAGAAGAGCAGAAAAATAAGCTAAGCTATGGGTTATTTTATTTAAATCATGTGAAGTAAACTGAGGAGCGACAGTTGACATCGTGAACAAGATCAAACAAAAGCATTTGGTGCTAAAATTGAATTACTTATTTTTAACCCCAATCTAAATTCGAATAATCTACTTTCTTCTTTCTAGACAATTCTCTAGATGTTGAGTAAATAATATGAATAAATTTGTGGGTAGAACTTTTCTGGATTTTTTATTCAAAAGCTCAACACGTGTAAGTTTCAAATACAAATTACTATATGTTCTTTCGCTTTTGTTTTGATAAAAATTGATAGAATGTGTGGTTAAAAAATTGATAAAAAATATATATCTCTTATGAAATGCAGGGTTAAAAATTAAGGTTTGACCAATTGAAAATTGATAAAAAAAAAAAATTAGCAAAATTTTACGAGACAGGCACTAAATAAGGGAAGATAAAATGTATCGGTTTACTTATATTTTCACTTAGAGTACATTTGATTGTCAATATTTTTCATGAAAAAATGTTATTTTTTACCAAAATTCTTACTTTTGTACTGTTTGATTATATTTTTTTTCATAAAAAATATTTTCCTACTTTCTGTCACGTGATCACATTTTCTTTGAAAATAAGAAAAATAATTTCTTTATGGAAAATATGTTTTTCTTTTTCAGGTAATTCACAACCACATTCTCTCTCTCTCTCTCTCTCTCTCTCTCTCATCTACCTACCAATAAAAAATGAACAAGTATAACAATTTTTAGGTTGAAAATAATCAATTAAACACATTTAATTGACAATTTCATGTAAATAATTTTTAGACAATTCAATTCCCTATAATTTTCTTCCATGTAAATTTCATGTTCGCAATATTTTCCATGAAAAATGTCATTTTCCACCAAAAATTTCTACCTTGTATTGTATGATTGATATTTTTTTTTCATGGAAAGCATTTCTTACTTTTTGTCACGTAACCATATTTTTCCTTAAAAACAAGAAAACATTTGTGGGTGTAAATTTTTATTTTTCAGGTAATTCTCTATCTCTCTCTCTTTCTCACAGCTACATCTTCCCCCTCTCATATATTCACCAACAAAAAATAGACAATTATAAAAAAATTTAGGTTGAAAAATAAATAAATCAAACACATTTAATTGACAATTTTCATGCAAATATGTTCTTGACAATTTAATTGCCTATAATTTATTTTCTTTCCACGTTAATTTCATGCTTACAATAAAAAACATCCTTATTGTTGTTTTATAGAGAAATGTAATTTATTTATTTATTTTTAAGAATGTATGGTAGGAAATGAGTGTGGAAAAATATAATTTTGAGAAAAAGGACTTAAATTGAAAATATTTATTAACTTGAATTATTAAGGGATCATCCAGGTGCATGTGCCGTTTGATTCCTCAATAATGCACGTGTTTGTACAATTAATAAACTCGAACGAACATGGCGTAGATGTAAAGGGCTAAATGTAAAGAGATTTACTAATGTTTTGGCACAATGACACAGCAAAACTGGAGATTTTTCTGCAAATTATTGACTGCTTTAGCGTGATGCCATAGAATCCTAAATGGCATTTTATTTTCTCTCTATTAATTCGATTGCATGTTATTTACTCATTGATATCACACAATAAAAGAGATACGATAATGTCGATTTTTTTAATTAATCAATTTAATTCTACGTATGTCTATCAGAAGGTACAACAAAATAAAAATAATTTTTTGATAGTAACATTGAATTTACTTAAATTTACATCTTTCATCTAACCTTTTTAAAGTTTGACACCGTGTAAGAGTGAATGTTTGTCTTTGCAAAATGTGTTCTACCTAAGAACTTTAGACATGTTTTGTATAACTTAAAAAGTTAATAAAAATTTAAATCAAAGTCAATAATTAATTTTAATCACACGTTTCTTGAAATTCACAATTTTTATCAACTTTTCAACAACACATTTTGTTGACCCAAAAAAAAATGTGCCAACAGAATCTTGACATCGTCCCCTCCACACAGACATCATCTGCACATTGAACACCCCATTAGAAGACAAATGTCGCTGGTCGAGAAAAATGTTAGATGATCATTTGCACTCCGACGATCAAGTCAACGATCAGACAAAATAATATGAGAGTGCAAGAGACAGGGGGAGGTTTTGATAGGATTAGAAAATATATATTATCATGAAATGAATCACATATTTATAAATAAATAAATGAGCCAAATGGGCATGATGGCGCGGGCTCTAATCCCAAAATACAATTGTTTAATTAAATGAGTTCAATCAATTAAATAGTCGATGTCACGTCGGCTAATATAGGATCCCCTCTGTCACGCGCATGCCACGTAATTTATGGATATAACAACCAAAAAATGTGCCAACACATTTCATCAACTGCTTTTTTTTTTTTTTAAAGATCTACTAAAAATCTAATTTTTAGTGCACCAAAGAGCTTAATTTCTCGTTAATATGATCTTACGTTCACTAATTATAAAACATTTATTTATATTCTAAATTCTAGTATCCATCTTAAAACGAGGTTTTCCCACTTTAAAATGAATATAAGACGGGAAGCGAACAAAAATAGAGAACGGGAGATCGGATCGATCAAATCTACACAACGCAAATTTTGTGTTAACTGTCGACTGTCGAGCAAAAACTCTATCTCGACTCTATAAAAGAACATGCACATAAATTCGCACACCCTTTTACGTAAACGATGAATCATGCTCCGACACTTAGATCAGTTCACGAGTCGACATATCACAAGAAGAAATACAAGGTGATAAGCTTTCGTGGCATATTGTGGATAGTTCCCACAAGTTTTCTTCATCTATCCATATATCTTTTTGATTCAAGTGCAGAAATCCACATGGTACGGGCCTCTTTTGACACTTTTTGACCAACTACATGTACTCAAGACTCTTACCCATGCTTTTCTATTCTCGTCTTTGGCCCGACAGCAGTCTGAATCATGTATACTTCGAAGTCTTCACTCGTTTAACTTTCTAATAATTATATAGCCTTGTGAATCAAGTTCCAGTTCAACGGGAATCGGTGAACTCTGAATTTCAATTTTGTAATTGGGTTTTTAGTTTGCCAAAATGCAAATTCTACCGATCATCCTATTCAGAAATTTAACACACTTATTTGACAAATAATATGATATTTAATTTAAATTAATTCAACGTTCAATATGTATTTCACTAAGATTCTGGGAGAGTTTGTTATAACCACTTGAGATCCATAAAATATTGAATTTTAGAATGACTTAAATTAAATATTGCGATTATTTGTCGAATTTATAAGTAGAAGGAATCATTTCTTAGAATCTATATGCTTGTGCGAGACTTAATTATTTATCATTTCTCTTATTCTAATAATTGCATACACTACATTTGTCAGAATTAACGTTTCCATTTTTCAAAGAAAGAAATAAGATTCATTAATTTTTTATTGTGACTTCGATATTACAATAAGATTATCTTAAACTTAATATAGTATATTTATTTAGGGATGACAAAGTGTCCCGCTCCATGTTGCCTTGCTTTTGTCCTGCCCCAACATCTTTATTTTATTTATAAATTTTAATTTTAAATTGTATTAAAATATATATTAAAAAATTATGGATGGCAACAAGGTTGATCGTGAATTTATGAGAGAAAGGGTGTCCAAACATCATTTCAATTGAGAAACGTGAAATAAAAAGATTCAGGGCGAGAAAATGCAGAGCAGGTTGGAGATGAAAACTTTTGCCATCATACGAAGATATTTCAATAATCCCAATCATGTCCCCACTTTTCCCTAGTCCATTCTCGACCTCGCCCCATTTCACCCGTCGTTGCACACAAATCTAGAGCAGGGTAGGGAATGAGGAAGGCTTCTCTAACCTGCCAACTCTATTATCATTCCTGTTATTGTTACAAGTATAAAAAAAAATAAGAAAAAATACATAATTTGATTTAAACAAAATTACATAAATTTAATGATATTTATTTTAGCTAATAACAGTGTTAGCATTTAAACAAAAAATCATAAGAAATGAAGGTGAAATAGAAAATAAAAACACTGAAAGTAAAATATTATTCAATAATAGCTTCAAATTGTATTATCAATAGATAAGGGTAAATAGAAAATAAAATATATGCTTTTGACTAACAAGTGATAATCCATAAATGAAAACAAATTTGAAGTGGAGATTTATGAAAATTTTAAAATAAGAGGGGATGTCTTCGGAATTATTATAAACAAACGGGATTTTTTCGATATGTTAAAAAAAATAATAGTTATGAATTTTAACAAAAGCAACTCGTGTCATGTTTGTAAGAATGAAAGATTCATGAATTTCAGCGGACTCTCCAAAATGATTTCTTGCATCAGTCTTACATTGGCAAGGTAGTCCGATTGTCTAAGTAACAAATATTGTGCTGAGATCTTACGAGTTTCAAAACATGTTACTATGTCAGTCAATTAGGATCGAAACATCTTGACGTGTAACTCATTGCGTACCCATAGTTGGCCTATTTATTTAGGAAAAAAAAATTGACTCGTATAACAACTTTTTGCATGAAAAACGTAGAAAGCCGCTAAGCTCGTCCTACTGGTTTTCCAAATCTCATGCTAGGTACAAATACAAGTTCAAAACTTGAGTTCTTCTCATTCTCGACAAAAATTACTGGCTTATGATCAGTAAAACTAGTTAACGTCCCATTCCATGTCCAATGTAATTTTGTACAGAGGTCATTTGATCAAAATCTTTCACATGACAAGTCACATTCATCGTTACCGTTGAGAGGAGGAGTTTCGAATTGACACAACGTAAAACAGAGAGGCATATATAGTAATTAAAATCAGATAATACATGTGACATGTCCCACAACTTATGAAAAGAAAAATTGTAAAGAAAACGATAAAATTTTACTTACTCGTGTTGATTTTGTTGGGAAATTTTTAATTTGTCATATGGATATATATATATATATATATATATATAAATGATTAGTAAAGATTTAAATTGTTGGATTTAGGACATCTAAATAAAGTATGATCATGATTATACGTGTAAAGACTGGATTCCTTTAGAATTATATTTTATGATGGGCGAAATATATATATATATATATAATAGGTTATGGTCCCATAATTCACATGCAATCAAAAATGAGAAATTCAAGTATCAAAACTATGGATGAAGAAGCAAAATCAAGAAC
The DNA here is from genome assembly GCA_019395295.1 of Osmanthus fragrans. Classification (NCBI taxonomy): domain Eukaryota; kingdom Viridiplantae; phylum Streptophyta; class Magnoliopsida; order Lamiales; family Oleaceae; genus Osmanthus; species Osmanthus fragrans. The sequence goes on along the minus strand of CM033345.1, from coordinate 8,212,650 downwards.
AATAATTAAATCAGCAAAGGAAGCAAAATTCAAGGTCAAAACTCAAAAGTGAACAAACAAAACATGAAAATATTGTAGTTAAAGTTTCAAGATTTGAGATGGGAAAATCTATTTGTACAGAAAATTGTTTACCACCTTCTTGACAGATACTCACATGTCGTGTGGAACCCACGTGAGACCTGTGTGAAAAAAATGATTAAAAAAAAATGATTCCCTCCTCCTTAATGTGAGTGCTCTGTCAGGAAGAGCGTTAAACCCTCACTGTACAAGCACCACGGTTCATTTGAGATTTAGAATTAAGATTCAATAATAAAGAATTATTCCCAAAAAAATTAAGATATGTTCCGCATTATTAATTTTTTTTGGTGATTTGACATGGACGATCTTGACAATAAAGGAATTTAGATTTTTATGTTCTAAAGTTTCTAGTTTTATAATTTAAAGTTTAATAGATTTTTCTAGAAGTGATTTTTTGAAAAATGCTTGATTAAAATTGAGTTTGATGTAATTAATTTTTAATAAATCTAAAATAAACAAGTGTTTAGCCTTCGCTTGATATAAATTTATGGGTTGCTATGGGTACACAATTTTGTGTTCATAAGAGTGTTCACACTTTCACATGGGGTGTGATCCACTTATTTTGTTATTTAAGTGAGTCTCACCTCTATGTGAGAGTGTGAACACCCTTGTGTACACAAAATTGTGTACCACTAGCATTATACTAAATTTATAAATAGTTTGTAAATTCTGTCAAAGTCAAATATTAATTTTAAATACGCATTCATAACGATTACACATTTATAAATTTTCCAATTGAGGCTAATTAAAAAATAATTACTTATTGTTAAGTAAAAGAAGTCATGGAAGAAGCTTTTAAGGCTAGTTTGATTTTGATTCTTTTAAAAGTGTTTTTGTATTGATGAATGATTAAAAAGGAAAAAAATAAATAAATTAAAATTAAAAAATAAGTGAAAAATAATTTTTTTTGAGTGCTAAGCAGGAAGTTAAAGGGGCCAGCTTTTGCTATATATACAGCACAGACTTCTCTGCATTTTCCCTGCAAAAACTTGCTGGTTGGTTGTTTGGTTGGTTAGGGCATTGTTTACACTGTGGGCAGCACACAAATGGCTTACTCTTCTTCTTCCTCCTCTTTTTTCACTTGCTTTACAGTTCTGTTTCTCGTTCTGTTTGCCTCTCAACTTCTGGGCGGCGCCGCCTACCCCACCGCCAGGCACTACCCTGTCCGCCACCGCCGCCACCCCCACATTGCCTCTCATAACTACAGAGATGCACTCACCAAATCTATTATGTTCTTTGAGGGACAGAGATCGGGGAGACTTCCTCCTAATCAAAGAATTTCTTGGAGGAGAAATTCTGGCCTTTCAGATGGCTCTGCTGCTCATGTATGTGTGCTTTTTCTTTACTAAAAAATGATCAGTTTTGTGATTATTTTTTGCTTATTTTGAGTTTACATGACAATGCAGGTTGATTTGGTGGGTGGGTATTATGATGCAGGGGATAATGTGAAGTTTGGGTTTCCAATGGCATTTACCGCCACCATGCTTTCTTGGAGTGTTATTGAATTTGGTGGGCTTATGAAAGGAGAGTTACAGAATGCAAAAGAAGCAATTCGCTGGGCTACCGATTATCTTCTCAAAGCCACTGCTCACCCTGACACCATTTATGTCCAGGTTTTCACTTTTTCTTCTCTTATTCACCATTAATATGGCAGTTTGATAGCCCGTTCAAAACTTTATCGAATCTTATTCGCCAATAATATGTGAAATGTAAAATTTATCGAATCTTATTCAGCAATAGTATGTAAAAATGGGGCTGTGATTTGTGGATTTATGCAGGTGGGGGATGCAGGGAAGGACCATGCTTGTTGGGAGAGACCTGAGGACATGGACACTCCAAGAAGTGTGTTTAAGATAGACAAAAATACCCCAGGCACTGAGGTTGCAGCTGAAACAGCTGCAGCTCTTGCAGCAGCCTCTTTAGTCTTTAGAAGAAGTGACCCCACTTATTCCAAGCTCCTTGCCAGAAGGGCCATCAGGGTATAATTTAAATATTAATTAAGAATTAAATGCACAGGATGAATAATGCAACAATTTTGTCTGAGGTTTATGTTTGGTTTGTAGGTGTTTCAGTTTGCTGATAAGTACAGAGGCCCATACAGCAAGGGACTGAAACCATATGTCTGCCCTTATTATTGTGATTTTTCTGGGTATCAGGTGAAAAAAAATTCTCTTCTTTTTTCTTGCATTTTGCTGCCCTTCATTAGTCTTTTCAACATATGTAGTTGTTATTAATGATTTTAAGAAAATGAACTTTTAGTAGCTGTTTCTAAATTTATTGGGAACAAGACTTAGTTTAAATTTTATGCGTATTGATTATATAAGGATGAGCTGTTGTGGGGTGCTGCTTGGTTGCATAGGGCCACCAAGAACCGAATGTACCTTAACTACATTCAAGCAAATGGACGGACCCTTGGTGCTGATGAATCTGACAATACATTTGGTTGGGACAACAAGCATGCTGGGGCTAGAATCCTTCTTTCAAAGGTCACATTCTATATAAGTACTTCTCATCAATTATTCTTTTTCTAGTCTTTTTGTATGATCATTCTAGTTACATTTTTTCAGGCATTTCTAGTCCAAAAGGTTCAATCCCTCCATGATTACAAAAGTCATGCAGATAATTACATTTGTTCTTTAATCCCAGGGACCCCTTACTCTTCAGCACAGTACACCCCAGGTTTGTCCCCCGCCCGTCATTCCTTTATGTCATGTTTGGCAAGGTCGATTGAGCGATACACAACTGTATTAGGAAAGAAAACAAAGTTGGAGCCTTTTCTATTCTGCTGTTGGATTGTGTTTAGTATTGTGTGTCAAACATGCCCTTAGAATCCAGACGACTCTAATCAAGTGGATTTTTTTAACTAATGGAAAGAAATGTTATCAGGTGGGCTTTTGTTTAAGATGAATGACAGTAATATGCAGTATGTAACATCCACCTCTTTCCTGCTGGTCACGTATGCTAAGTACTTGACCTCTTCCCACATGGTGGTTAATTGTGGTGGAGCCACTGTCACGCCAAAGAAGCTTAGGACACTTGCCAAAAGACAGGTACAATCCTTTCTCTTTCGCTTTTGTTACTAAAAAAAATTAAAATTACACACTCCACAGTTAACTTAAATTTGTGAAAATCTGGAAATATCAAACGTATAGGTGGACTATTTGCTTGGAGATAATCCCATTAAAATGTCGTTCATGGTGGGCTATGGTGCAAGGTATCCACTGAGGATCCACCACAGGGGATCATCTCTCCCTTCCACAGCTAAACATCCAGCAAAAATCCAGTGCTCCGCAGGGTTCACCGTAATGAATTCCCAGTCTCCCAATCCCAACATCCTGATGGGGGCCATAGTCGGGGGTCCCGATCAACACGATCGCTTTCCTGATCAGCGGTCTGATTACGAGCAATCTGAACCAGCCACTTATATTAATGCACCCCTTGTTGGATCCTTGGCATATCTTGCTCACTCATTTGGCCAACTCTGAGAAATTATCAAATTACAGCCCTTTTCTTAGATTTCCTTTTTCAGTTCACTTTTTATTTCTCTGTTTATTAGTAGTAATTGCGATTCTTAAGTTTTTGTGTTGTCGTCGAAGTGTACGTGATAATGGGATAGTTTGTTGGAGAGGGGTCGGGTGGCCGAGACTAAAGAGTTTTCGAGCCATACAAATATGTGCACAGTTGTTAAGGTTGCACAGTCTAAGATGTATACCTTATTATTTAAGGATATGTAATATTTTAAACTAATGGTGATTGAGTTACTTTTGAGGATGTTTGTTGGCAAATGTAGTGTTCATAATATATAATCACACATGGCAAGGAATTTATGAAATCACTAAGCGAGGTGCTGTAGCGTTCCCGCTAGATTACTCGTAATCCTATCAAATAGGCCTCAATTAGTTTGATATTAAAATGTCTCTGTAAGTTTTCAAAGGAAATGAAGAAGAGAAAGAAGTTTGTGAATCAGGTTATGGAGAGTAGAAACTTTCCTTCATTGAATTGTATACCTCAAAAGTTGAATTGATTACCGAGGCAAAAAGGATTATATACAGAAAAATAATTCTAGAATCTTCCCGATGCACTATCTCAAAATAATAGATACAATTTACAGCTCAGCACAAGAATAACAAATTAGAAATATCCTCTAACAGATTGATGCTTTCTAGAATCTTCTTGCTTCAGCCACCTGTACGAGTAATAGCATCAGCAGATTCTAATAGTCTCAATTAGTTTTGATATTTAAATGTATTAAAACTAAAAGTAAATAGTGGTGGCAAAAAAGTTCGTGGATTTGGGTCGTCTGACTTCGGCCCGTAAAAGCCCGAGTTGGGTTCGCTCGCTCGCTACTCGGTTGAACCGAGCCTAATCTCGGGTCGAGTTCCTTTTAGGAAAATGGGATGAGTCGGCTCGACTCGCAAGCTCGAAAATATATAAAATTTTTAAAAAAAATTGGTAGGAAGAGAGAAAAAAATGCGGCCCGAGCTCTTTTTCCTGGGCGAGCAAAAGCTCGGCTCGACTGGCAAAAAAGCCCACAGATCGGGCCCGAACCTCAAATTTCGACCCACAAACCGACTTGACTCGATTCGTTGACACCCCTAAAAGTAAACAAACAAATTGTATTTGAATAATGCATTCAGCATTAGCGGTGTCGAACACATGTATATCACAAAGTTCTAAAATATGTAATGCTTTACCATTGACCATCGAGCATTATAAATATATGCGTAATTATGCGTTTTAAAATTTTTAATATTATTTTAAACGTTCAAACTAATAAAAATAAGATAATGCATTCTTTGAATTAAAAATATATATATATATATATAAATACTGGAATTACTTAAATTTTATACATATTCTTCAAATTTTTACCACTGGAAATATATTACTCAAAATCATAAATACTATAATTACTTGAAAATCAATTCCTGTAATTAGATTAGACACGAACATCGACTTAAAAAAAAAAAAAAATTAATCTTGTCTAACTCTTTATCGATTTCAATTTATGGTCTGCTTGATAGCCATCAAAATGGATAGAAAAGAAAAAGGTTTTCTTTTTCCATACTTAATTTTGGTGTTTGATTGCATAATTTTTTTCATGGAATTCATTTCCACCCATTTTCTAGGTACAACCATTTAAAACACATTTTTCACCTTTTATTTTCCCATGGTCTTGGTGGGAAATGTGATTTTCCTTTTTTTTTTTTTTTTTTGTAATGGAAACATATTCTAAATCCAATGGTAAAAAAAATTATCAGTTTAATTAACAATTAGCATGAAAAATAAAGTCAAATGACAACAAAAAATTTTCAAAAATTATTATTTTTAATTTTTTTTTTACTTTTTGGCAATCCAAACAAATTGTAAAAAAATTTATCCCAAAAAGTAATAATTTGCATGGAAAAAAAAAGTTAAACGGATTAGGTGGAAAATTATACCAATCAAACACCATTAATTATAATTCCCTCTAAAACAAATTCTAAACAATTCAATTCCTTGCAATTCGTTTTCTTTCCACCTAAATTACACCCTTGCAATCAAACGTACCCTTAGTCTCCTATTCTTCATCTAAGTCATCTTCCGCGTCATTTAATGCAGTTATCTCATAGGACTCTCTTATTTCAACTTGAGAATTTTTATTACCTTTTGTAGATGACAAAATATCATTTTCAATCTCCTCGAGATCACAACTACTAACAATCCAAAATTGTACATGACTAGCATCATCTACTAGTAAAGAAAAGAGGAAAATTGAAGAAGAATGCTCGTATTCGACTTAGATAGTTTACAACTCTTTGCAAATTTTGTTATATTTTTTATTTTCTTTTTCTAAACATTAAATCCTACATATTGCTGTATACAATTCATAGGCTTGGATTATTTGGACTAATTTAATGTTTATTGCGCTTAATTTTTTTTAAAGTTATAAAAAAGGGATTCAACTTTGTTAGGCTAATTTTGACACAATTTTTTAAATACAAATACGTGTGTATTTTGTTGTTTAAGCACGCATATGCGGTCAACTAAATAGTTTGATCACGTGATAATGTCATACTCTATATGCGAAGCATTTCAAAAAAGTATCGAACATATACGAGTATATGCGAAACATATGTGCGCATTTTAGAATACCGATATATTATGATTGATGAGTTCTATTAAATGAATTCTAAATTTTTATTTGATTCTCATTTTTTTGTAGAATGATAATGAAAAATATAGTTGTTATGAGTCTCACACAAAAGATGGAAAGTCAAAATGGTGGCTGAATATGATAAATAACGGTCATTTTTTTTATTTTTATGAAGGAAAAATGAATATCAAACGGGCCTTAATCAAATTTATAATTTAATGGTGCTACTATCATTTAAAGGGTGTTTGGTGGGGATTAAAATTAGATTTTTAGTAGATTGTGATAGAAATTTTTGAAATGTATAGTTAAAAAGTTGTAGGACCCAAGAAAGATATAATTGATATGAATTATTTGATTTTGATTTAAATTAAAATTAAATTTTAATATGGAGCAAACAAGTCCTAAGACTCAATAGCATAACTCAATTTTATTTTGTGTCATTAAAAATAAATAATTTAGTGGAGTACAGTTTGGACGGATTGTATATTTTATCCTTTTTCTTTTTTTTTTGGGGCCCAATATTGACCGTTGGATATGTGCGATGAAAAATGGCGGGGGATAATGAATAATGATTCACATAGAAACAGAATACAGCATGTGATGTGGGGGATTGTGTGTCACGTGGTCTAAAGGCTGCATACACTGTAGTGTCAGAATCTGCAAGTGTGATATTTTGACCGGAAAAAAATGTAAAGTTGAGAATTACAAAATTTCATTTCATTTGCTTCTTAGCGATTCGATTTTAACGATTTTTGACAAATTTTTAAATTAAATCATTTAAATCAATTTGAGAAAAATTCAAACCTAAATCAAATCATTTTGAACGATTTGAAAAACTCAAACCTAAATCTAACGATTTGATTCGACTTTAAATCATCGATTTCGCCGTATATATTTTTGCCGTCTATATATATTTATATCTTACTAATAATAAATTTTAAACAAATTAAATATATCTACTATAAATTTAAATGAGACGGATCCTCTTACTCATAGATTTTACACACTTATTCAATAAATAATCGTTACATTTAATTTAAATCAATCAAACGCTCAATATTTTATGAATCTCAAGTAGTTATAACAAACTCTCACATGATTTTAGTGAAATACATACTGAGTGTTGGATTGACTTAAATTAAAACTCACGATTATTTGTCAAATAAGTGTATCAAATTTATAAGTAGGAGGATCTATCCTGAAATTTAAATACCAACTAAATCAAAGTGAAATCACAATAAACTAAAACATAGTGTTTTTTTAGCCTTTTTTAGGCTAACATCGTTACGGTAACGTTACAATACAAGTCTATTAAACTAAATTTAAGACCCAAAAAATATAAGGGATAATTGCAACAGCGGTCCCAAACCTTTCACTTTTTTACAGATTTTACCCCAACCTTCACTTTATACCACCCATAGTCTAAAACATTTCATAAATTCACAGCCGAGATCCAAATGGATGGATTCCATCTATTTTACAGTTAGTTGACCAAGAAATGCAAAAAATAAATATTTTAACTATTTTAAGTAAAGGCATTTTCGTCAATACCAAATAACTAAAATAAAAAACCAAAAAAAGAAAAGAAAATCATTTTCTTCTTCTCCCTCTCCCCTCGACACCCCCAAATCCACCCCTACACTCACCTTATCCCCAAAACAAACCGGAAAACAACCCACCTAAAAATAGACACTATCACCTACGACCACCACAAAAAAATCATTGACCAACCCGCCATCGCCGTCACACCAACCCATCACTAACTTGCGGATTTTCTTGCTTCACCAAGGCCCGCCTTTAGCAGAGTTAGTGAGGACAAGATCTGCAGCCTTGTGGACTGTGCGACCGGAGGCAACGGCAGAATTAGGTAGCGAAGGTGGTAGAGGGCATTTACAAGCTTCAATGAGCACATGGCTACTATTTTTGATGGGATGGGATGGGGGGGTGGGTGGGTGGGTGGGAAGATGAACAATAATAATTCAATTGATGAGTTTAATTCAATTGCGATTTTGAAATTGGTTGATATTATGTGTTGTTTGTTTGAGATTTGTATGGTGATGGTGATGGTTGCGATGAGGCGGCGTGTTCTGGATGGCAATAGTCAGTCATGGCTGATTTTCAATATTGTTGATTTAGGGAGTGGGTGATGGTGGAGGAGGAGGGAGATGAATAGTAGGGATAGGGAGTGGGGTTTGGATGTGTGTCGAAGGTGGTGGTGGCAGCGATTTCTGAAGGTTGTGGGTTTGGTAGTGGTGGCAAAAATGACGGTGGTAGCGGGCGATTGGAAAGTAAAAGGGGAAGAGGGTGTAGGAGATGATGATTTTTTTAATTTTTAATTTAATTTTTTTAATTATTAATGTGAGAAATTGTAAAGTTACTTTTTTACCCTTTTGAATTTGGTCAAAATCAACTTTCTTTGTCAACTAACGGAAAAATGGATGGAATCCATCCATTTGGATCTCGGCTGTGAATTTATGAAAGATTTGAGATTGTGGGTGGTACAAAGTGAATGTTAGAGTAAAGTCTGCAAAAAAAAAATCGAAAGGTTTGGGACCACTGTTGCAATTATCCCTAAATATAATGATGTCCAACAAGACCTCGTGATCATCATATCTAAAAAAAAAGTCACTGATTAGATATGGAGAATAACCCACCACGGTAATAAAAAATTGTTTATAATATCTAAACATAACAATTACACAAGTTTATCGTTGCATGTTGTTACGAACTCAGTTTATCAAATATACTCAAATATCAATTGTTGTCACACATGATTCATCGTCTGCATAATCAAATAAATGCATTCATTACATCGTAATAGTATTAGATACTAGATAAATAAGATAATCTTAAAAAATATAGATAGAAAATATAAATCACCTGTCACAACTTTCATTAAATCAGCCAATGTCTCAACTTCATCTAAATATTGAAGCACCATAGGTTTCTTCTTAGTTTTACATATTTGGATGAATTTTTTTTTTTAAAAAAATCATTTTTTAAAAAAAATTTATATATTTTTTCGTCGATCCTATATGGTTATAAATCGCAGTTAAATTTCTCAAACCTAAATCAAACGATTTTTGACTGATTTGGTTTTGTTCAAAATCATTTCATTGACGAATTTACGTGGCACCAAATTGACGATTTCTAAAATACGATTTTAATTTTTAATTGTTCAATTTGACGATTTTTATGTATAGTCCTTGACTCCTTGTTCAAACCTCAATAGAGCCTTGGTCTCCATTTTAATGCAATTGTAAGGAAAATATATTTTGAAATAGTATATTTTTTTAAGAATGTGATAAAAAAAAGAGTTAATTTAGTTATAAAATTATTTTATCGAAAAATGTATAACGATGGTACTTCTTTGTAAATTTTTAGCATTTTTCAACTGTTATAGAGTGTGAAAAGGAAGCAGTTACAATTGTTAAATCATGAAAGCAGCCGTAATTGTTGAACAAAATGAAGCTGTCATAATTTTTTATATTTGAATTACGAAAATGCCCTCTTCCTCCTTAGCTTTTCTGGAGTTTTTTTTTTACTGCAGCATTTTCGATAATTCATTCTGTAAAAAATTATGAAAGCTACATTTTTTCAACAATTGTGGCTGCGTCCTGAATCAACAATTGCGGCTGCTTCCTTGTTACAATCTATAATAGTCGAAAATAAGCTAAAAATTCACAAAGAAGCGCAACCAGACAGGCTGACAGGGACATAATATATAAAGAGGGAGAAAAATGAATTAAAGTTTAGTGAACCCGCTTAGTTTTATAGATCTTGGATCCCCTATGAGCTGCCTTTCTCTGTCCTTGTTTAGGGTAGATAAAAAATTGATAAAAATTTAAAGTCAAAATCAGTAATTAATTATAACCTCATAAAACAAATCTGGAACCCTGTGTGAAAAATAAGAATAGTCACACGAATCTTTTACCAATCTCCATTTACTGGAAAACCAAAGGCTGCATCAACAATTTGCCAGAGATAAAATTATGAAGAAAATAATTTGGAAAAGGCTGTGGCCTGTTAAGCAAAGTGGCGACTTACTCTGACTCTGCTTGGCCTGGCCTGTTAAGCAAAGTGAAGACTTACTCTGACCCAGGCGACTTACGCTACTAGTACAAAATTAATTGACAAATTAATATTCATACCAATAATTTCAAAAACAGATTTTTAAATAAATTGAAAATCAATGACCTTAATTTTTCCAACACTTATTTTATCAATCAATTTTGTAAACACACTTTATACAAATAGCCTAATTTGACTCGGGCTCAGTGGGAAGCTTCCGTGGAGGGAAGTTACACTGGCCATGATGAGGGGGAAAGGCCATTATTTGGCTAACTGATGACTACATTAATAATTCACTTATCGATCTATACGTACCAGAAACGATTCGACCAGATCTCTTTAGAAACTTGCATATTTATTTGACATGTCCAAGTATCTACAAGTTTCCTTATATCCATACACAACAGAAACATTACACAACACATAAAACTGGACATTTCTTTGGATCAGAAGATTGAGATGCTTCCTCTCTGCACCCTTTTTACTGTTGATCATCAACTGCCAAAGGAACAGATTTGACCTGTAACAGGCAACGGCCAAAGCATTATAGAAATTCTGTGCATATTATTTAGTGACATTTTGAATGTACTCATTATTCATGCAATCTGTTACAAATTCATCATGCTTTTTCAAGATTGATTAGCAAAAATTACTCCAAACAAGACAAGTACAGTAATCTCACCAAATCACGAAACTTGAGAATGTAGAACATCTCAAGATATCGTCGAGTTTCGCGGCGCTCAAGTTTTGATACATATTTCCAAAAGCCGTATACTCCCGCCAATGTCATCAGCCTCTCAGAGTAAATTTTCCATGTATACCTTCACCAAAAAGGTTAAATGATACCCGTAGACTAATAAAGCTCAAAAAAAAAACCAACTTTACAAGCTGCAACCTACTGGCTTCAACCAAATGTTAGAGAGGTTAAAATAAACAGCGATCTGTGTTTGCTCAACTTGTAGTTTCAATGACAGGTTTTTGTGGACTTTTGAATGATGCCCTGTATGTATTTCAAGCGAGCTCACCTGTCTTGATATTCAGATTTCAAGCTTGGAGTCTTATTGCAAAAGGAAAAGTTTTAAAGGAATGGTTATGCAAATTACCTCCAATTGGATTTATCGACATCTATTCACTCTTTGTAATTTATATTAAAAAATGTTTGACTAAGCTTTAAAAAAAAGTACCAAGTTACTTCAACTTCTTTAACATGCTGGCGAGGCTTAAAAGCCCCCCTTAAGGTGTTTTTCTTAACAATATGACCCTTCATAGTTCATACTGTCCAAAAAGCCCCTTTTAAGGGGTTTTTAAGCTTAGCCGAGCATATCTCCGTTTCCAAAATATTTGGATACGTTCCTCTTTCTTTGATTGTAAGAATAATTACTTAATTTTGAAACTAAATCTTAATTTAACGTCAACACAGGTAACGGCTTATTTTCAACTTTGACCAATAAATAAAATGTTAAATAATTTTTTAAGCTTAATTATCTACACATTTTCTTAATCATCCAGCAGCAGAAATCCAGTAATAAATGAACCACAAGAGATGGCAAGTGTCGTTCTCAAAGTACATACCTCGCACGAATTCTTTCAAGAGATCCTTTGGATATCGTAACCCAATAGCTTGGATCTTCATTGCATTTTTGAAAGAAATCCGCCATGAGTTCAGCAGCTTTATCAGGATGATATGGATCAATGTGAAAACCGGATATGCCATCTTCAATAATTTCCAAAGGACCACCATGGCTAGTTGCAAATGTTGGAAGGCCACAGGCCATGGCCTCGACCACCGTAAGTCCAAAAGCTTCATAAAAAGCAGGCTGAACGAAGAAGAAATAATTGTTGTTTGGTCAAAAAATTTATTCATCGGACACAAATTTGGATGCATTGTCACTGAAATAAAGAAATCAACATAGATTTCATGCCTAATTAAATAAATAAATGTGTCCGCCCCAACCATAATTGTTTTTAGATGAGGTGGTTCAATATGGCATTATAGGAGGCAAAGGTCTTGTTTTAAATTCCCGTCGTCACACATTTATAAAAACTGTGTGTGTCAGACCTTGGCGATAAAAGTGAATCCAGCCTACACGAGGTAGAGTTTTGAAGACTTAACTACTTAAAACGTTTATCTTCTCTAACAATTATATCTTTTAAATGATGAGATGGGAACTTAGATGCAATTGTCTGACAAATAAAGAAATGAACACAAACATCACACCTGAACAAAAATCCCCCTCTTGTCAGCTATGTAGCGATAAAGTTCACCATTACGCGCTCGATTTGTTTGGGCTGCCATCCATCTTATCTGGCCATCTAGATTGTATTGCTTAATTAGAGAATGCATCTTCTCAATTTCTGCAATTTCTTCTCTATCATTTGATTTTTTTACATCAATGGAACCTGCTACCAAAACCAAGTTCGCTAATTCTCTGAGCTTGGGATTTTTAGCATAAGACTCCACCAACCCTGTAATGTTTTTAACCCGGTCGAGCCTTGCCATGGAGAAAATAATGGGTTTCGATTGATCTTTCAATATACCACTGCATCAAGTAGAGTACAGAGGAAGGAAAGGTAAATAGGCTATCAGCAAATAATATCCTCCATTATGCTACTTGCTTTCAGAGAGAGGAAATGCATATCAGATAAAATTCAAACATTTAAACTACTTAGTAATTAACAATAATGTTTTCGAGGTGAGAAACACATTTTTGAAATCAATTCTTGAAACAACAACCATATGTTTATATATAGGGCTAATTAGAGCAACAATGTCGAAATTTTAAATTTAGACTATTTAACATTAAACATTATGAAATCTGGAGCACATTAAAAATCAAATTCCATGGTGTGTGGTACAATTAGGCAAGTTCAGCAACTGAAAATTATAACCAAATTATCAATGAAAAACAATACGAAAACCCAATGAAACATGTTTATTCTTTTCATTCCTTTCGTTTTACTTCCTACAAGGAACATCCTTTTAAACCTCAAACTTCATATCCAGAAAAAAAGTTGAATTTTTAACTTTTCTCCTTAATGGTTTAAATGTGATACTTATTTTGACAGTGCTACTTATTTCAAACTTTGACTGCATGGAAAACATAAAATATTTTTGTCCTTATCTTCCCAAAAAAGTTATGGGTTTGTCACTAATACTTATTTCAAACTTTTACTGCATGGAGAAACCATGCTCATCACCAACGCAGAAACCATGCTCATCACCAACGCAGCGATGACGACAATAACAGGAACATTCATTGATAGTTTGTCAAACAATTTATATGTAGCATACATTCTTCCAATCAGTTATTATAGTCTGAAGAAAATACCTAATCAACCGGTCACTTACATGTGCTCATCATTCTGTCCGGGATCAAATAGCAACTGTTCAATTAAACCATGAAGAGAAGTCAGTCTCTTTTCCTTGTCGCTATATGGAAAATAAATGCAGTCATCTGCTCCTGGAGAAACTATATTAAACTTGGGATCAAACACATCGATGCCATGAACAACACGGTATAGGCCAGGCAGAGTGAAAGCCGTATGACTTTCATACTGACCAACAGTATTCTTCCTGAAAATATCATAAAAAAGAACCAATATGATATTGAATTTCCATTACTAAACGCATCTGTATTAATGAGGCAAACATTTAGCAGAACAAGAAAATAAAGTTGATTTATATTTCTCCAAAGTGTAGGTACGGCGTGCACAATCTTGTTACAAGACCTTGCAATAGGCCAGTCATATATACAATAATATGTCATCCCCTAACTCCAAGAGCAGTTTTATTATTATTATTTTTTTCAAAATGAAATCAGAAACCCACAAAGCAAATACATTATAGTGGTTTAACCTCAATATGAGAGCCATGTCCACTGGCTACTGCAGATTTCTCGCTATAATGAAGCAAGTGCTTACAAGAGTTTTCACGTCTCTATCTTGTCTATTCAAGAAAACTCTCCAACACCCCCACCCAGAAAAGAAAAGAAATCCTTTGTATTTTGATAGGAATATTAGGGGCTTATATGAATGCCCGATATAGCCAATTGGCATCCACATAATCCAACATTATACGTCTACAGGATCCATTGTCTTTCCTAGCTACACTAGAAAACATTGGATTTCTTTTCATCTCTAAGAATTCTTGGAGTGGTATCTCTACAGTAGAATCAGATAGAAACTCTGGAGTGGCAGAAGTGGAACACATCGAACAATAATGTGTATGCAAATCTCTGTGGAGAAGGAACTCAGGATCTGGACCTGATTGATTTTGTGAAATTTTGCAATAAATGAATTTAGAAATATATTAAATTCGGGTGAAGAACCATAGAAGCATCAAGCTGCTCTGTTCAATAAAGGAAAATAAAAGGTGTAAAAGAAATGACTGGGTAGGATAAAATTAGTTTTCAATCAACTCTTAGTTTCTGCTCCACAAATTGTTTTGGAGAGTGAAGGTAAGCAAAATAACAATGATAATAATCACAATTTCCACACTGTCATAGCAAGAAAAACAATTCAGATATGATTATTACTGTATCAATTGGATAATGTGGAAGGTAGACTTACGTTCCAGCAATTTCCTGGTATGTACTCGTGATTATAAAATCTGAATTATTCATGGCTAGTAGATCAGCAGTGAATTGACATGAGAAATGGTATTTGTCCTCAAATTTTTTCCAATATATGTCAGAATCTGGATACTTTGTTTTCTCCAAGGCATGTGCAATAGTGCACTGAAATGGGAAACGAAAAAGTGATTACCAGAAAATTATATTCATGCAATCAATCATGGCAGGAAAAAAAGGTCAATATTCACCTGTGTGACTCCCATCTTATAAGCTAAAAGGGATGCAATAAGATTCCCGTCACTGTAATTGCCTATAATTAGGTCCGGTGCACCCTGCAGCTCTGCTGAAATTTCATTTGCAGAATCCTGTTGATCAAACAAGGTAATGACAATATGTCAATAAAATTAATGATCATCCTTACAAGATCCAAAAAACACGATCATTAGTTGATATCTTTTAAAATCAGTCTAACCAAAGATCACCATAGTAGCATCAATGAGGAAAATATATAAAAGTGTAGTTGTTCCAGCCATGGTGTGGATGGAAGGCATCGATTTCATACAATAAATTGCATTTAAAGTAGGAAAAGTCAAGCAATCTTTGTTGAAAATTATAAATGTAAACAGATTTAACTCTTCTCTCTTTTACACATTCAGCTTTTAGACGAGGTGGTTCGTGTTACTAGAGGAAGCAAAGGTCCTCGGTTGAAGTCATGCTGTCACCTATTTATTTAATTGACGTATCAGACCTTGGGTAAAAGAACAAGGCCTGGCCATTTTCGCTGCAAATGTTAACCTTTATCTTGAGCAGGATCAGAAGGTGTAGCACGTATATGTAGCTAATTTGTAACTTAGGACTACAAAGAACATAGTATAGAAAAAGGAAAACATATCTGACGCACTTTACAAATATGAATTTTGAAAAATGGTGTAGTTAGTTCAGTCTAACCTCTGCAAACTTTTCCAAGTAAGGCCACACATCAAACCTTGAAATCCATTTGCGAAGAATTCCATGCTCAGTTTTAAAAGGAACACGCAGAATGTGTGTATATTCACATCCACTAACTCTCTCCAACCGCTGGTTACATGAGGTGCCTTTTGCATCAGGTATTAATCGAGTAACCTTGCAGAATCAGAGAATAACATGTTTTAAAATAACAGGAAAAAGTCTACATTACCAAACAAAATATCCTATTTGTAAGCATAGACAAAAAACAAAGTTTCTCGAACATACAATAAGAATTCGAGGAGTGATATTCAGTCCTTGCTGCTTGATTTTCATGATCATCTCATTCTCCAAGGCACGCACTTGATCTAGTATGTATACAATCTGCATAAGAGCAAAAGGAGAAATCTTGTAAGTTCCTCTACTCTACATTATGGTTAGAGAAACATCAATTTATTTCATGACACTACATTCAAATCTGTAAAACTAACAAAATAAAAGAAGATGTAGTTCAAATGTTTTTGAAGAAGTGATCTGTCTTTATCATTGTTTTGCATCCGTAAAACGATATAAGCACTTAAGAGACATTCAGGATTGAAATTAACTCAACTTACATTCATGTTAGCAGATTAATAATATAAAAAGCAAATGCTTCTACGATTGCTGTTCAGTTTTGCCAAGGATTGTATAACATGTTTGGCTAAGCCTAAGAATAGTAAAGTTACCATTAAGTAACTTGACAAACATGTTTGAACTTTTCAGAAGTTATTTTTTGGGAGATTTTCAGTTCAAAAACTTACCTTTCAAAAAGTATTTACTTACTTTCCACAAAAGTTCTTTTAAAAAGCATCTACTTACTTTCCTTAAAAAGTTGTTCTACCATTTTTTAGGCTTAACAAACATGCTCACAGCAATTTTCTAGTTTTTGCCCACATTAAGAAGATGGCTATTTGGAAACACTTATATTTCTTATAGTTTCCAGTTGAAATGCTGGAGCTTATTAGTTGAGATTTTTATTCAGATTGTTGCATCTGGACAACGTATGAAAAATAAGACTAAAGAACATTTTTGAGCAATAAAGAGTATACAAATCCAACATATGTTCCCCATGCCTACAGCTATATAAAAATGGTTAAACCACAGTTACCTGACCACCAGTATCGGGCAAGCCCAAGACATTTGCCTGGCCAAAATATCCATGAACTGATAAGATGACAACATTAAACACCATGGGTATTCTACCAAGAAATGTTTCTAATGTGGAAGGGTCGGGTGCTTGGAGGATGTCAGAGAGGAGATGCATCATCTCCAAAACCCTTGCAGCAGTATCTCCCCAACCTCTCTCGAAACCCATCCCTTGCAATCTGCATGCTGAATATATGTTATACTAAGCAAAAATATATATATCTTGAAAAGATGTACGGGTACAAGAAAACGCACGTATATTCAAATTCGGAATAGGGGGTCTCTGGTGGTAGCTTAGAGAGATAGTCGTCTGCCTTAGCCAGCGCAGACTCAAGCCTCGATATGCGTTGTAGCCGATCATTCAACATCAACACCTACACAAATAATGTAGTGCACTAGATATAAAACAAGCCATTTAACGTTTGGTAAAAGAGCAATAATTTTTAGTTTATTCTAGAACTTACATGCCCTTTGTGCTTGTGTGCTCGAAGGAAATCAAGTAAAGGTTCCAGAGATTCTTTATTGCGAAACATGATTGAAGAAAGATGACGGTTGAGGAATTGGACACCATTGCCGATGGATGAGGATCGAGTTGGGCGAGGAAATGTTGCATTGAATGGTTCGAAATCCAGTTCAAGAACATACGGGTCATCATTTCTAGCACGTATAGAAAACAGATTACAGTGAATATCCAGAAATTAGTTAAATTACTCATCTTCCAAAATTAAGAAGCAAAACTTTCTGACATCAAGAAACAGGAAAGTCACTAACCGTCCATCCACAAGTTCTTCCTTGAATCGTAAATATTCAGAAACTGTCAATTGGTCGACGCAGAGTTCATATACATTGACACGTACATATTCCCAAACACCAGGCCTCGGTCGGACAGCTATAGCAACAAAAGGTGGCAGAACTATGGCTTCCTATCATCAGAGTTAAAGCAGAATATTTAAGGCATCCAAAATTTATAGCTCCAAGAAGAACAAAAGTTTCAATTTGCTATACCACCCTGATCACAATATTTTGCTCATTTTTCCACATAATTGACTCAATACTAATTATCTGGCCAACAAATCAATGTCATTACATACAAAACACAAACTGATGAAAATCCATCATAGAGTTCTAACAATCCTGAAAAATGAGAAATTAATTTAGTTTAATCAAAAAACATATGCTCCGTCTTCCTTCCTTTGTTCAAATTCAGTAAAATGCACATAAATGTTACCATAAGGGTTTTACTTTTTGACACTGCAGGCTATGAGATCAAAATTCCAGGTAATTGTTTCTTGTGAAAATTTTGAAAAAAAACCCATATATTTTTCTGGTTGCCCGGAATAAACAAAATTAAAAATATTGGGAATTAATATGAAAATTAAATAAATAACCTGAGCAGACTTCAAAATTTCGCCAAAGGGTCCATCACTGAGTTTCTTCTTTCCAGCATCATCACAAACGATGTTGTCCAGCTCATCGAGCAGATGATGAGGCTGCAGCATCCCCTTCCCCTGGGAAACATATCTTCAAACAATTTTTTTGTTATTTTAAAACATAGCGATCAGTAATCAGATAAAAAAGGGAGAAACTCCTAAAAAGCAGTTTAAAGAAAACGAATCATGTGATCTTACAACTGCCCACTGAGAGAAAGTTGCCAGGATTTTATTTCTTGTCTTCTTTTATACATTTTCAGAAAAATTAAATTTTAAATATATAAAAGAAAAAAGGGTACCTGGAGAGGAGAGAGACTAGCTCGTTGCGGTGAGCAGAGAGTGTATCCTCCACCCTCTCTCATGCTAGGTAATTTTGCTAATTTTGGATTCGCCATTGAAAATTTTGGGTGGTTGTTTCAGTATTCAACAAACAATGAATTTTTCCCGTTTTTAAGGGTTCTTTGGATTGAAAGAAAGTGCGAGAAAATAGTATGCACTGGTAAAAGAATTTATAGCAACAAGACACAGAAAAATCCACACACACAGAGGAAAAAGTAACAATTTCCTGTACATTTGGATAAGGGAGAGGACATAAGAGAAAAAAAAGTAATATCGATCGGTTTGAACGTGAATTCTGGGCCCATTCGGAAACCGAGAGTCCCATAGAAATGAGGAAATTCGTGTCAAGTGGACAACAATTTGTTGTTTCTGGGTTCTGGTTTTATCTGCCGATAATTGAAACCGTGCACCGTTTATGAGAAGACAAAATGCTGCACGTCTATTTCAAACACATCGTTCTTTAGACACTTTGATGAAGACTGGTTTATAATTGCGCTCCGCTACAAAGTCGAATTGAGGAGACTAATCTCGGCTCGGGTCTTGAGAGGTGCAAACAAATATAGCACAATCATTATTTTCCCTCTTTATCCTATATAATCAATTTTAATGACACATTCATACGATAAAATATTTTACACGTAAATTTTAAAAAAAAAAAAAAATCTACTTTTTAACTACACATTATCCTGAAAATCATTAATCAAAATATTATTTTTTGAAAATAATGACCACCAAACAGGGCATAGAAGAATCTGGTTACTCATTTGGTTGTTTTTTTATTTTTTATAAATATTATTAGCTTTTTAATTGATCAAATTTCAATTTCAATCAAATATTTTATGAAATTTTGAACTTTTATCAACTTTTTAACAAAAAATTATATCAACTCTCATCAAAATATGTTAATTTTTTTTTGTTAAAAACTTTATCAATGTCTATTGGGATGCAATTTCCTATTAAAGCTATGCTCCATACTTGACCACGTGAATGTGAAGATGCTTTGAACTTGTGCACAAGATCCAATCAAATCTGTGGCCTCGAAGACTACGTAACGTAGTGATTGTTGACAAAAAAATAAGTGTTGAGGTTGATGGAAGGGATAATTCTTTCTAATTTGAGGAAGACTATATGATTAGCTTATCTCTTGATGAGGTTGAGACACAGATACTTCATTCTAGAAAAAAAAAACTATTGGAAAATTACAAGTAGAAATCTCACATGGATTAGATACAGAGATGTTTTTTTATCGTAAGAAATTGAGCTCGTCCTGTAGTATGTTAACATTTTGATTTTGAATACGTCAAGCTTAGTCAAGCACTCAACACGATTTGCACATCGTGTCTCGAATACGATGAGTTAGAGTTTGAACAATTGGATGGAATGGAATGAAATGAGACGGGTAGGAACTAGAGAGAAATATATTACATAATAAGTGGGTGAGATGTGATGTAACTCCCCCATAAAATGGAGTCACGGACAATCATTTAAGATGATCTACATGTTGAGACGGGACATAACATTTTGTATGAGTTGACGTGATTGAGTTTGGTGTCAACACTCGCTCAATCATAATCCAGAGTCGAAATAATAAGGATCTGTTTGAGCCACATTATTTAAAAAAAAATACATTCTTAAATAGTAATTTGACATCATTTCAATTACACATTTTTCAATAAAATAATATTACACGCAAATTCAAAACTTTTCCTTATTTTTTAATCACACATTTCCCATCAATATATTATTCAAGAATGCATTCTTACCAAAATAATGTGGCTCAAACACAAAGTGCACACTAACTTTATTAATGAGATGAATTTATTGTCACGTCGATGAATATGTTAGCTCCAAAATACTAAATATGTCTTAATCGATCTGATAGCGAGCTTAGAACTCAAAAATAATCTTTATAACTACTAAAATTACACACTTACTCGATTATTCCCCATTTGTACGGAGAAAATACCATTACAATGTTAGTGTCAAAGTTCTTTTAGCGTTAGAATTCATCATTTCATTATAGTCGTGTAGCTAATTTTGAATGATGAATATCACAACCTTACAACTTGAACCGATTATTGACCTTAACAAATTTGCCTCAAATTACTAGTTCATTATTTGAATTGGCAAGTGAAGGGTTCAAGCGTCAGGTCATTATTATCTAGCAAGGTTTTAATTGCAATGCGAACTTTTTAACAAAAAAATTCCATTTAAAAATCAAACCATGGGTATTATGCGAACTCAAAAGTGAAAAAATATATACCCCACCAAGTAAAGTAATACGGTGATATATACAAAAATTAAAATGACCAACTCTCTCTCTCTCTCTCTCTCTCTCCCCCCCCCCCCCCCCCCCCCCCCCCCCCGGTAATAAGTTTGTAATTGTGTTTCCTGCTGTCATTATACTAGGAATTCGTACTTTTGATCATCAATTTTTGCGAAACACAATCAATCTTCAACGTTTCAATCATATAGCACTGTTGTTTTAAGAAAATAGTGAAATTCACTTGCCTCAGATTATTCTTTCCTTTTTCTTCCTTTATTGATTTCATATCTATTTTTCTTTTCATTTGAAGTTTACATACAACTTTCTAGCCATTTTATTATTGTGATTAATCACGCTCCAGCGGATTAAACGTCTTCATTGTTTGTTCTTTACATAAAGCCCTTTCACCGCACATATTTTTTGTTCTTTACATAAACAACATTTTCACCGCACATATTTCAAGCCCGACAACAACAAATATTTTTAAAATGACGATGTGCTTGCGCAAGTAATGTTAATCATCTAAATTTCTGTGTCTTTTGGTTGGTATTTTCAGTCCTTAATGGTGAAATGATGTTTTTGTTTATAGATCAGTTAGAAATTTTGAGTGTTACATTAAAGTTCGTTTAAACTTTAAAGGATCAATGATCATGTGCTAGTCGGTGAATATCCGAGCATTGTGACATTGAAGTTTCAAAGGGATGCAGTTTAGGAGTTGTAAGATTATTTTGTTGGACTTCCTATTCTAATCAACTAAATTATCCTAATAGACAAACTTGAATCTCCAGAGAGCCGATTCAAGTGCGTTTGGACAGAATGAATTCTTATTAAAAATAATTCAAGTGAATAACGTGGCTCCAATAAATAATAAAAGTAGCAGCTATGTTTCTTATGATTTTAGGTGGTAATTTAGTGAATTGGCTTGGTGTACTGGGAGTGTAAAAATATTACTCGTAATGTCTCAATTATTTGTAATGTCTCCATACCCGTGTGTCTGCTTGTTTGGACAAGATTAATTTTGCATTAAGTTAAACCATTGACTCAGAATTCAGCATAATGTATATTTTAAATATTAATAATTTCTGGCGCATTCTACGATTGGTTATTTAATTTTGTTTATTTTTCACCTGAAGTTAGCGGGCACTATTTGGTACTAATTGCGGCTTGTTATTCTCTTATTTGTATCAGAGATCTGAACGCATAATTTGGGAGGACTGTGTTCATATGAAGCCTCAGATTTTGTCCTTCCACAAAATATCTTAAGCTCAAGTGTACTTCATTTAGCTTGCAGAAATTGGAAGTTGCACTGTTCTTTGTCTTCTTCTTCACAATCTTATGATGGGGTTTTTCCCGAAAGTTTGTGGGAGGTATGTCGAACAACATATTTGTCATAAATGGGTTCCCATACAGTATAGAGATTATCTAAGAAACAAAATGTAGCAAAATAAGTGTGCATAGGTGAATAAGAATGATAACATTCCTGAAATGGTGAAAGCAGCACTCATTAAAGATGAATTAAGTGAGAATTAGTTCAGATGGTTAGGACAAATTGAAAGATGATAGGTGGATGCACCCTCTCGAAAGATTGATAGGATTATTGTAATTGTTAACCCAGGGAACAACAAGACCAATATCTACACCTACAGTCCACACAAATGAGGTCATTTAAAAAAATTGTTCTTTTTGGATCCATGGAAGAAAGAGAACTCGATAAATATAAAATTATCTATGTAACAGATCCTGGATAGCATGGGATAAGCTTGATTGAGTTGGAACAAGATAGATATTGTGCATGAGCTCTCAAGTGTGACATCCCACAGCTAATGCATTTTTTGTTATGGCAGGATCTTAACTACCATCTCATATCTCTCAGCAAAGGAATTGGAATTGGTCCACGATGCCTTGAATGTTAGTTTGCATTCGTTTTTATAAAACTTTGAACTGCACTTTTTTATCTTCTAATATTTTGGCTGCATTTTCTCCCTACCCCTCAGAAAAGAGAGAGAAAAAAAAAAACTTTTCTTCCATTTTTGAATTCTATTTGTTTACCTCCACTCATTTTATGTATTCTCCAGCTCTTATGGTTGATGTTATTCTGGGAAATTTAGGGGGCGTTCTCTTCGTATTTCAATTTTATGTTTTGAGTTTTGAATTCGTTTTGTATTTTGTGTTTTGGGTGTCCATTTTGAGATTGTTGAAAACTCATTCTTTTTGTCGCTTTGAAAAAATATTTCCCAAAAAACGCGTTCACATTTTTGCCCATGTTTTTCATTTTCCAGCTTGAACGATTTTTGCCCCTTCCATAGCCGTTGTCTTCTACCACACAAATCGACCACCACCCACCACCTAGACTACCAGATTTCAGAATCAATCGAACCCTCAACCCTCCCTCTACAATGTCCGGCGATTATTTGGCCAACAACTGCCGGAGTTTTGAAGCTCCAACAAATCGCGCTACCACCGTAAGTTTTGAAGCCTCTAACAAATCGCGCTATCACCGGAGTTTTGAAGCCTTGGCTAGAGTCGCCTGGGAGTGGGCAATCGACTGGTGGTGGTGCGCGACCTTCGGTGTTGTCGGAGGTGTAGATTCCAGCCGTTTCAATTTGCGTCAGTGAGAGTTTTGATTATGATTTTTGATCCATTTTGTTGAGTTTTGAAGCATAACTGGGGTCGTCTGGGAGTGTGTAATTATTTCAAAAATAAATTATTTACATGAAAAATAAAGTCAAATGAATTAGGTGAAAAATTATATCAATCAAACACAATTAATTAAAATTCTCTCTAAAACAAATTTTAAACAATTCAATTCCCTATAATTCATTTTATTGCCACCCAAATTTCACCTTTGCAATCAAACGGACCCTAAAAGTTCAGTGAACAGTAATAAATTAATTGGTTTGAGAAACACGCACGTGCCGTCCACTTTTGAATTAGTATTTACCATATGCACCTTCTATTTTTTTACGGGTTAATTATATGAATAGTTATTGAAGTTTGTCATACGTTATTATTTAATAATTGAAATTAAAAATGTAATTCAATGGTTACTAAATTTCGTCAAGTGTTACTACTTCATAACCGAACTTAAAGATATTCCAATGGTCACTGAACTATGCATCGTGTTATTCATTCATCACTCAAATGGAAAAATTCGTTAAGTTCAATAATTAACGTCGCCTTGAGTAATGGATGGGTAACACAGTGCGTAGTTCAGAGACTATTGAAATATATTTTTAAGTTTAGTTATAAAGTAGTAACACTTTACAAAATTTAGTGACCATTGAGATATAGTTTTTAGTTCGTTTATTAAGTAGTAACAAATTCTCTTTCCTTCAAATCGACATTTGTGAAAGAAGAAGCTAAAGAAAATGAAGGAGAAAAAAGTTGAAAAATCGAATCGACCTTAGTTACATTGGCACTTTTCGAACATTTTTGTACTTTTATTTAATTTTTCTCTGTCATTTTCTTTCGGTGTTTTTACCGGTTTTCTTTCAATCTGTTTATGCGAAGTTTGAGATACGGTGAATTGATACCGGTTGATCTAAAAATCAAACGTACTTTTCATCATGATGGATGAACATCAGCAAGAATTATATTTTTATTCAATTTATAGGTTTCTGATTTTTTATTTCCCATTTTCCCTTCGTTTATTTTTTTATTTTTATTTCATAGAGGTCAATTCGAGGAACTTAATAATTAAATTTAAAAATATATATATCAGTAGCCATGAACTATGCTAAGTGTTATTATTTAAGAATCGAACTCAAATTTGTATCTTAATGGTCATTGAATTTTGCTAAGTGTTATTGTCTCACAACTAAACTTAAAAATGTATTTCAATGGTCACTAAATTATGCACTGTGTTACCCATACATCACTCAAATCGACGTCGTTTATTGAATTTAACGAATTTTTTCATTTGAGTGATGGGTATGTAACACAATGCATAGTTTAGACTTTAGAAACCATTGAGATACATTTTAAGTTCAGTCATAAAGTAGTAATATTTGACGAAATTTACTGACCATTGAGTTACATTTTTAAGATCAGTTATTAAGTAGTAACATATGACAAAGTTCAGTAACCATTAATATAATAAAACCTTTTTTTTTTTTTTTTTTGACAAAGTCGAGCATTGAAAAAACTTATTTCTGCTCACATTCTTAAACCTCTAAAAAAAAAAATACACATATTTTACGTATTCATTTTTTTTCTCTAGCTTTCCATAATAATAATGTTTCATTCTCCCTTTATTTTCGAGCTTGGGCATTTTGTAGATGCTAATCTATGCAGTTCTTGTCCTCGTCGAGTACTAATTTTTCTTACAATTCTTGCGGTCAATATCCGCAGATCCCTAATCAAATCTCTAAGTTTTGTGTACAACTTCTTCTCTTGGTTGATCTTAAGAAATTCACGCACAGTTTGGCTAATAAAGTTTTTCTAGAAGTATCTTACGTATATATCTTCATTATGTGATAAACTCAAGGACGGGTACCTATAATATTAAGTTTAGAAGGTTCTAATGTATCGTGTAGTTAATTAGTCGGTTATAATTGATTTTTATGTGATTGTAATTTCCTAATTTAGGCCATTAAAATTATTATAAATAGCTGTGTAATTTGTTTTTGTATCATAATTAGAAAATAAGAATTCTTTCTTGTCCAATTGCAGATGGCTCTAGAATTAATAGCATTCTGAAAAGAACGTGTAGTTGAAATTAATCTCCAGACTACTAGGTACATTTTATAGCACGTTACGCAAACTTTAAATTGTGTCTATGTTGATAGACATGTTCATCAAGCTTAGCAAATATATCACACATATATATATACACACGTTGATTATTAATAACCTTTTTTTAACTTTAGTTGAGTTCGAACTTATTGTATAATCTTAAACTTTCTACATTGTTAAACTTAAGGCTTGTTTGGCACAATTTTATCTCTAAAATCATTATCAACTACATAGTTCATAGAATTCATAATTTTTTCTCGCTTTTTAACCACATATTTTTCTTTAAAAAATTGATTTTCATTTAAGAAAAATAGTTTCAAACCTATTCGATACACATTATTTTCGAAAGAATACATTTTTTTGGTTGATATGGTGGTGAATATGTGATTGAAAAAGAAGGAAAAATTATTAATGTGATGAAAAATATTATTTTATTGAAGAATATGTGAATGAAAATGAGTAAAAAATAAAAATAAAAATTATAATGTGTGTCAAACAAACTCTTAGTATGCAATAATCAACCTATTTAACTATGCTTTATGATATCAATTAGAAGCTCATATTTGACGTCTTACTTCCTAGTCAATTGTCGTGGATTCATATGTCTCTGACTTTTAATGATACCACGAGCTTCGACGGTTTTAGTATATATTAATTAATTACTAAATAGTGATTAGAGAGATTAAACAATTATTATAAAAAAGTTCAAAGATTCTCCTATAATACGAATTTAAGACCTCGTTATTATTCACTACTTGTATTTGTGGGTCCTATTTACCCTATGGTTCTAGAAACTAATTAAATTGAGAAAATTGCCCATTCAAGTGTTTTGCCTAAGAATTATGTTATGGATACAGAAAATTTATATAGAATTGGTACAAGAATTTAAAATGAAGGGAGTAGATTTAAAATTGGTGGAGCAAAAATTACACATAGATGTATAAGATTAACCCATTTCAAATTCCAGACAAAAATCTGTATAATTTTTTGTACGTAAGGAATTATTCTTGTCTAACCCTATAAAAAATTTGATAATGCTATGTGTACATAATCGTGTACACATAGTATTACACCCCCTCACATGAAGGACCCTACACACAATAAAATATTCGTAGACTTCCCTCCATGTGAAGGGGTGTAAGATTGTGTGTAACATCATAAAGTGTACACAATATTCATCAAAATTTTAAATGACATAATCTTACGGTGTTGGGATAGGCAAAAATATATATATTTAAATTTCGACATCACGTATTTATGAAAATTATCGAAATGTCAAATTATACAAAAATTATCGATTCAAGTTTCGACACCACTTAATTATAAAAAAATTTCGAATGATCAGGTTGAGAAGCTAAGAATGGAAGGTTAATAGGCTGGAGATCCCAGCTGGAATTTGCCAAGGAGACATGATACCAATATCGCACTACGTTCTACTTGTATAAAGTAGGATTACAAAAATGATTGACAAAGTGACAAATAACGGTCCCAAACTTTGTACAAATAGCATTACTTTGATTATGAAAGTGAATTCAAAGCATCTAATGAATAGCCCCTAACCTAGTAGTATTAATTAATTAATTAATCTTCATTAAGGGGATAAACATCTTTGCAGTTCCTTGCTTGCCCCCCACGGAAGACCAAATAGTGGTTGAACTATTACTATTATTACTGAACTCCATTTAACAGCTAGCAAAAGGCTAATTCAAGAGTTGCCCATATTTAAAAATTCAAACTTTTTGTTAAATATGGTATTATCATATTAGGCCTCATTTGATACACATTTTTTGTAAAATAAGAATGAAAAATATAGTCGTTATAGGTCCCACACAAAAAATGTAAAATCAAATATGGTGAATGAATGTGATGGATAACGGTCATATTTTTCATTTTTATGTTGAGAAAATGGGAACCAAACGAGGGCTTAATGTAAATAGAGGCGATTAGTTCAATTCTTCCTAGAGAGAGGTTGTTAAGAGTGTTCGAGAAAAACTATCAATAAAATTTTAGGAAAAATAATAGAGGACCCACAAAATGTGTGGTCAATAAATGAATAGTAGTAGTGAACGTGAGTCTGAATTAATGTTTAACTTTGACTCAATTAAAAAAATCAATAACTTTTAGATGAAGAGAGGTTAAATATGGTATCTTAGTGTAGACATACGTGCTAAGTTCAAGTATTCTTGCACCATTTATGAATATCGAGCACATTTCAAAATTTGATAAAAAGTGAATATGATATGTATGCGAAGGGACTTGTAGAAGACTAAACCCTGTTTGGTAGCCATAAAATTTTGAATAGTATTTTTTGAAAAATGAGTGGTTAGAAAGTAAGAAAAGTTTTGAGTTTACGTATATAATATTTTATTGGGTTAATATGTAGTTGAAAATGAGTATAAAAAATAAATTATAGTAAAGTGAAGGAAATTAAAAAGGGCTTAATTTGTTTACACTTTTAGTTCATATTTGACAATCATTATTTGAAATTTTTTTTCTACATACTCATTTTAAATCATATATTCATACAATAAAATATTTTACACATATATTTTAAAAAAAAAAAATCTTATTTTTTAACCACATAATATCCGAAAAATCACTATCCAATTTTTTTTTTTCAAATAATGATTATCAAGAAAGAACTTAATTAACGCGATTTAAATTATCACGAAATAATCAACATGGTACTAAAAAGATATAAATTTTGGTATTATACTATTTGTACAAAAAGTGTTTACAAAATTGATTGACAAATAAGTGTTGGTAAAATTCAGGTCATTGATTGACAATAATTTAAAAATAAATTTTTAAAATGATTGATGTGAATATTACTTTATCAACCAATTTTATACATATAACATACCTCTAAATTTTGTGTTCAAATCTTGTCACTTTTTTTTTTTAACAAAAATTGTACATCTATGAGACATTCAATTTTGACGATCAATCGAGTCTACGCATCAATGAATTTAATGATTACGCGTATGCATTTCTGTCCTTAATGAGGTGCACGTGATGAATATTCAAATCTAAAGATGTGTTTGAGCCCATTTAATTTTGAAAAAAAGGAGGAATTTCATAATATTATTTTAATAAAAAATATGTAATTAAAAATAAATACTATAGAAAAAAAAAATGTGATAGAATGTAAAATAATAAGTGACAAACAGAAGCTAAAGGTGAAAACAACTACCAAAAAATATTTCGAGGCACATGCACCATGAAAGTTCACTAAAGGGTCCATTTGATTCGAAGGTGAAATTTGAGTGGAAAAAAACGAATTGCAGGAAATTGAATTGCATAAAATTTGTTTGACTGAGAATTGTAAATTAATTGTATTTGATTGATATAATTTTCCACCTGAAAAATGTTGAAAATTTCTATCTTTTAGTTTTCGTTTGACTTTGCTTTTATGAAAATTGTCAATTAAAGATATATAATTTCTTACAATTGGGGATATAATTTATTTGGATTGTGAACAAATGCAAAAAAAAAAAAAAATAATAATAATAATAATTGAAATATCGATTACTATTCGTTTGACTTTATTTTTCATGAAAATTGTCAATGAAATGAATGTATTTTTTTACAATTGAGGATAAAATTTGTTTCAATTATAAAAAAAAAAAAAAAAAAAAAAAACGAAATAAAAAAGATAAAGACAAATTCCCACCAAAACCAAAGGAATTGAAATCCATTAAAACCAAGGAAAATGTAAGCGTGTCATCTAAAAGTGGAATTGAAATTTCATAAAAAATATTGCAATCAAACATGATAAAAAATAGAAATAGAATTTCAATTTCATTTTTCATGAGAGAAAAAAAAGGGGGACAATCAAACAGATCCTAAGTACTAATTTGAATTTATCAATTTTTTAAATTGATCAAATCTTATTTTAACTCAAACATTTAGTCCATGTTTAACCGTCATTTTTTTTGTAAATTTTTGAAGAATGTATTATTAAAAATAGGAAAAAAATTTACAAACCCGTTTGGTTCCTATTTTTTCACCATAAAAATGAAAAATATGACCGTTGTCTATCACATCCAACCGTCATATTTAACTTTATATCTCTTGTGTGGAGTCATAACGGCTATATTTTTCATTCTCATTTACGTGAATAATGTTTTATCATAAAAATAAGTATTAGAAAAATAGAGATTTAAAAATTGAAACTTTCATGAAAAACTTTGCAATCGCTTTCACCAAACTCTCGTCCCCTGGCTTATATATACGGCAACTCCGCAATCTATTCTCTCGTCAAGCAGCTTTATTGTTATCCAAAATCAAATTTCAAGCTTTCTTCTATAATCTCAAGTGCTCTTCATTTCTGATTATCTTTTATTTTGTTAATCTTAATCACAGAGTATTATCAATATCGAGAATGTGTGGTGGTGCAATCCTCGACGGTTTCATCCCTCGCAGCAAGGGCAGCAGGCATCTCTCCGCTGCCGATCTATGGCCCACATCCACCGACTTCTGGCCAAATGAGACTCATTTTGCCAAACCCAACAATTCCAGCTCCTCCAGCCAAAATGGCTCTCAGCCTCTCAGAAGATCCCAACCTTGTACAGGTAAATATTTAACTAGATTTAGCTTCTTCTTTTTTCCTAGACTATATCTAGAATCTAATTGAGGAATTTATACAAACAGGTGATAAGCAAGCGAAAATGGGTGGAAATGCAAAGCGGCAGAGGAAGAACCTGTACAGGGGAATACGGCAGAGGCCATGGGGCAAATGGGCAGCCGAGATCCGTGACCCGAGAAAAGGCGTTCGGGTTTGGCTTGGTACATTCAACACAGCTGAAGAAGCAGCCCGGGCGTACGATAGAGAAGCCCGCATAATCAGAGGGAAAAAAGCTAAAGTCAATTTCCCAAACGAAGACGATGCGTACAATCCATACAATTACAATCACAATCACAATCACGATCCGACATATAATAATAATCACGGTTCGTATAAAACGTACCCGATCAAGGAGGTATCCGGATCAGCGTCTGGTTGGGGTTTGGAAAATGCATGTTGTTTTGATCAGGAAAGAGAGGGTCTGTTTAAAGTGGAGGAGGAGATGAGTGAGAATGGCATTGTTGACAAAGGAACGGCAGTTGAGGATGTGGCGGCGGAGGAGGAGGAAGCGGCAAAGGAGGATGAAGTGCAAAAGCTGTCGGAGGAGCTGATGGCTTACGAGAACTACATGAAGTTCTATCAGATTCCGTATCTCGATGGTCAGTCTGTGGCGGCGGCAGGGGGGTCGAATCCGGCGCATGAAACAGTCCTTGGAGGCGGTGCATTGGATCTCTGGAGCTTTGATGATGTATTGATGTCACACCGGCTGTGATCTCAAGTGGTCTGTAATTTGGCAGATTTCTTCGAATTCTTTTAAATCACTGGCATAATTCGTAAATTTAGTAGTCATTCTGTACCTTAATTGTCTTTTCATGTCCAAATTTTATTAACTAGTAGTCACATTTCATTTCTACAGTTGTAATTTCCATTCAAAAGTTATTGCAATAAATATGTTTTTTCTGTGTTTTTTTAATTTTTTTTTTTCCATTTTTCGGAGTTTATTATCTACTAAAATAAATGGTAATTCCATTAAATAATTTTCCTAGTTCACTGGATTCGAGTTCTGAATTCTTCATCACCGTTTGTTAAGTAATATGCAATATGATTGGATTTTACAGTAAATAAAGTTTTTAACTTTTTCCTGTTTTTAATATTGTTGATCATATCTAATTGCTCTTCTAAATACGTTGAAATGAATCGATTATTTAATACAAATACAACTTTAGAATGGATAATTATTTCAAAATTCAATTTAATTTGTTTGCCTAATACTATTTCTTCTTCTAATTTTTTATCGCAAATAATTCAACTGGAATGATCTCTGTCTACGTGTTCGAATATTTTCTTTTATTCTTCAATTTTTTCTAGTGCAATTTGGAATAATCAAAGGCCAAAAGTGCGAAAAGGATAAAAAAAAAAGTGCGTGCGTGTTAGGTAAGTTGCAGGCAACTTGGAAACATGTAGCGCCCCTTGGTTTTTGTTGAAAACATTGTTGTATCATTTTGAAAACATCAACTGGCGCCCCTAGCTTTGTCTGAAAGACGTGACGCGTCGACCTAGTACACAAGTGTTGTCATGTCAGTTTATGTGACGTTGAGGCTCTGATTGAGCATTTTCTAGGATAATAAGTGTTTGTGTGATAGAGATTATGGATTAATCTACTTTACCACTTTGCTTGACCATTTGAATGATCTCGGCCCCACCTCTCTTCTCACATGAGGGGCAAAAATATTAAATTTAATGAAGTGGGATCCAACCCCCATGTGAGGGAAGAGGTGGGATCGAAGTCATCCAAGTGATCAAGCAAAGTGATAAGATAGCATGGTTGTAGAGATTATTGGGGAAGAATGAATTTTGAAAAAGTGATATGATGGAAAATATGTAGTTGAAAAAGAAGGAAAAATTATTGATGTGATGAAAATTTTTATTTTATTGAAGAATATGTGGTTGAAAATGAGTAGAAGAATGAGAATGAAAATGAGAATGTAGGTCAAACGGGGCCATAATAAGTGTTGTATCGAGTTTTTGAATAATGTATTGTTAAAAAGTAGGAAAAAGTATTGATTTCAAGTACAAAAAAATTTATTTGAGAAAAAAATGTATTTTTATTATTGATGTGATGGAGAATATGTGGTTGAAAAATAAGAAAATATTATTAATGTGATGAAAAATATTATTTTTTTGAAAAATACGTGGTTGAAATTAGTAGAATAATAAAAATAAAAAAAATAATGTGGCTCAAACAAGAGCTTAGAATACACGATTAAAAATAAATTTGATACATACTAGAAAAGAAAGTAAGCATTTGTTTGGTCCCTTATCTCTCTCATTTTTTTTCTCTCCTACTTTCAATCATACAATCTTTCAGAAAATAATATTACATATAAATCGAAATTTTTTCTTTTTTTTTTCAACCATACATTCTCCAAAAAATATTATTACAAATACTAAATTTGAAAAAAAAAAAGCCAAACAAAGGCTAAGTATGTCTTTATGAAACGGAGAGAATATATATTTTTTGGACACTCCACGGACAAATACCAAATATCCATGTATAGCTGACTTTAATGCAATTTCTGAAAGGGAAAAATTCATATCTCAGGGATATTCTTTACCCCAATTCAAAAGTCAGATAAATAGTTTGAAAATTCAAAAATCAAATATGTATTTAATTAATTAAAAATATTTATTAAATAAAAATAATAAAATAACAGTTTGTGATTAATGGTTACAAATTCATAATTATAGGTTACAGATTTATTTATTGGTCACATATCGTCAAATTAATTGATCACGAATTATTTCGTGGTCACAAATCAAAAATTTTGTAGGTCACATATTATTTCGACGTCACATATCATTCAATTTATGGGTCACATACGTCACAGTTTGTTGGTCACATTATTTTTAGTCACATACACCTAATATTTAGTCACATATTAATCATATAATTGGTCATAGACGCCCCATAGCCACCACCACAAAATCGCCATCAACCCAAACTGCAAATACATTACAAAATCGCCACCAACAGTTACCACAGCCACCGATCACTGCCACCACCAACAAACAGATCCAAAACCGCCCACCACCCCCACAATCGCCATCGCGTCACAGCCGTCGTCACCGCCTCCACCACCATCACATCAAGTGGGTTGCTTCAGCGACGACGGTTTCGATTTGAGAATATAGAGACGTTAGTGAAGAGAGAATGGATGGGGGATGAGAGAACCGCCTCCGTCGTCGCCACCACCACTGCCACGACCTCCACTTGCACCTCCAACAAAACCTCAACACCTCATCGACACGCTTATCGCCACCATATCCAACACTACCGTCGCACCTCTACCTGCACAACCACCGCCGCACCTCTACCTACACAACCAACAAGAAAACCCCAACAACACTAAAACTGCCCCAAACCACCACTACCACTACCACCACCCCAAACAACATCTGTAGAGAACGAGAGAAATATATAGAGTATGTTGTATTATCTTTCTCTGCTTATTACAAGAATAGGAGTTGAATTTATACTACTACAAAAGTCTAAAAAGGCAAAGTACTAATTTAGGGAAGAAAATAATTTCCTAATCTAAGTATGGTATACAATCAATCCCATAATACACGGGATTTCAACACTCCCCCTCAAGTTGGATCATAGATGTCGATCATATCCAACTTGTAAATGAAATCCTCAAAAATTTGTCGAGATAGTCCTTTGGTGAAGATATCTGCAATTTGTTCCCTTGTTGGCACATATATCATACATATAATCCTTTCTTCAACCTTTTCTTTGATGAAGTGTCTGTCAACTTCTACATGTTTGGTTCGATCATGTTGGACTGGGTTTAGGGAGATGTTGATAGCCGCCTTATTGTCGCAGTAGAGTTTGATTGGAGATTTTACCATAGCTTGTAATTCTTCTAGCAATTTTTTCATCCACAGTCCTTCGCATATTCCTTGTGCAACTGCTCTAAATTCCGCTTCAGCACTGCTTCTAGCAACTACATTTTGCTTCTTACTTCTCCAAGTTACTAGGTTTCCCCAAACGAAGGTGCAATAACCAGTAGTTGATCTTCTATCTTCTATTGATCCAGCCCAATCCGCATCAGTAAACACTTCTACTTCTTTCCTTTCATTTTTTTTGAAGAAAAGTCCCTTTTCCAGGCGTACCTTTGAGGTATCTGAGGATTCTATATACTGCTTCTAGATGACCTTCCTTTGGAGAATGCATATATTGGCTTACCATACTAACTGCGAATGCTATGTCAGGTCTTGTATGAGAGAGGTAGATTAACTTGCCAACCAATCGCTGGTATCTGTCTTTTTCAACTGATTTTTCCGTGTCTTCTACTTTTCTTCCTGCTTCCATAGGTGTATCACTTGGTTTACATCCAAGCATGCCAGTTTCAGTTAGAAGATCCAGAGTATATTTTCGTTGTGAAACACTGATACCCTTCTTTGATCTGGCCACTTCCATTCCCAAAAAATATCTCATCTGTCCCAAATCTTTTACTTCAAATTCTTTAGCTAAGCTTTTCTTGAGTCTTTCCTTTTCCACTGTATTATCTCCAGTCAGTATTATGTCATCAACATATACAATTAAGATTGTTTTCATCCCTGCTTCTGACACTAGGTAGAACATAGTATGGTCTGACTGTGCTTGTCGATACCCTTGATTTCTCAGTACTCTTGCAAATCTGTCGAACCATGCTCTTGGTGACTGTTTGAGGCCGTAGGATTTCTTGAGTTTGCACACCTTGTTTTCTTCATCCCTTATAGAGAAACCTGGAGGTAATGTCATGAAAACTTCTTCTTCTAATTCTCCATTCAAGAATGCATTCTTAATGTCAAGTTGTTGGAGAGGCCAATCCAAATTTGCTGCTATGGACAAGATAACCCGAATTGTATTCAATTTTGCTACAGGAGCGAATGTTTCTGTGTAGTCGATGCCATAGGTCTGTGTATAGCCTTTTGCAACAAGACGAGCTTTGTATCGTTCTATTGTCCCATCAGCTTTGTACTTCACAGTAAAGACCCATTTGCAACCGACAGGTCTTTTACCCCTTGGTAGTTCTACCATATCCCAAGTTTTATTTTTCTCCAGTGCTTGCATTTCTTCCAAAACCGCTTCTTTCCATCTAGGAGTAGACATTGCTTCCTGAATATTTTTTGGAATTTCTATACTATCAAGGTTAGAAGAAAACATGCGAAATCCTGTAGAAAGAGCTTTATAGGATATAAATTTTGAGATAGGGTGGAGAGTACATGACCGAGGTTGTTTTCTGAGAGCAATAGGTAGGTCATTACCTGAGGACTCGATTTTATCTGGAGGAGTCTCATGAAGGTTTGGATCTGTCATCGGTTCTGACTCTTGAGGTGCTTCGGGTGTGAGATTCTCCTTATACATTGACTTTGGCTTTCTTGAATAAACTAATATTTCCTTATTAACTTCTTTTCCTGTATCTCCCCCTGAGTTTAAGTTTTCTTCTATAAATGGCATGTTAGGACAGGGAAGCGTGTTTATGATGGGTTCAATGGGAGAGAGATCAAAGTCGAAGAATCGATCTTTACCTACCCGATCTTCACTCAAAGTCTCCCCCTGAAGATTGGAGTTTTTGAAGTAGGGGGTCCGTTCGAAGAATGTGACATCAAGGGTGACAAACACCTTTTTTGAAGATGGATCATAGCATTTGTATCCCTTTTGAGTGGATGCGTATCCAATGAAGACACATTTAAGTGCACGAGGGTCGAGTTTGCTCCGGTTATGGGGATGAACATGGATGTAAGCAGTACAACCAAATATTCGGAGGGGTAAGCTAGAATCAAGGCGAGAGTTGGGAAAAAATTCCTTAAATTTTTGGAGAGGTGACTTGAATGAGAGAGTACGGCTGGGCATTCGATTTATGAGGTAAGCGGATGTTAGAATGGCATCTCCCCAGAATAGTTTGGGCATATTTGTGGTGAATATTAAAGCACGAGTAACTTCAAGAAGGTGTCTATTTTTTCGTTCAGCAATCCCATTTTGTTGGGGGGTGTCTACACAAGAGCTTTGGTGGATTATGCCTTGTGTGTGGAGAAATTCTTTCAAAATAGAGTTGAAGTATTCGGTACCGTTGTCTGTGCGTAAAATTTGAATCTGTGTTTGGAATTGTGTTTGAATCATTGAGTGGAAGTTTATAAACACAGTTCGGACATCAGATTTTTCATTTAGTAGGTAGACCCAACAAAGTCTAGTATGGTCGTCTATAAATGTTACGAACCATTTTTTGTGAGTTCGATTTAGGGTACGTGAGGGACCCCATAGATCACTGTGAATCAAGGTGAATGGTTTTGAGGGTTTGTACGTTGATTTTGGGAAGGGAGTGCGATGATGTTTTGCCAGTTCACAGGTTTCACACGGAAGGGCAAAGTTCTTTTTGTTTACGAACAAGGAAGGAAATGCGTGTCGTAAATATTGGAAATTCGGATGTCCCATTCTAAAATGCCATAACAAAATGTCGCTATCTTTGGGAATGAAAGCAGAATCACAAGTTGCAATTAGATTTAGTTTACTCACATTGACCTCATCAAAGTAGTAGAGTCCATCACACTCCGTAGCACTGCCAATCGTCGTCCCCGTAGATAGATCCTGAAAGACACAATGAGAAGGTAGAAACTTAGCATAGCAATTGGAGTTTTTTGTTAACTGACTAATTGACAGTAAATTGCAGGATAGATTTGGAACATGAAGAACAGACTCTAATGTTATATAGTTAGAAATTCGAATACTTCCTTTTCCCGCAACTGCAGAAAGTGAGCCATCTGCAATTTTCACTTTGATATTGCCGGCGCATGGTGAATATGATGAAAAAAGGTGAAAAGAATCTGTCATGTGGTCTGATGCTCCAGAGTCAATAATCCAAGGGGTTTTAGACTGTGAACTGGTATTTAGGGCCCTTAAAATATTACTTTTGTGGGCTAGAGAACTTGATGGTTCAAACATATGGGCTGACCCATTGGGTCCAATTTTATTAAATAACAGGGCTGAAGCAACATCTGGCCCAATTGTTGTTTTACTCATATTTGGCCCAAAACGTCTGGCCCAATAACTTCACAAACCACCTGAGCCCAAAACAAAAAAACAATTGAGGCGCTGAATCAACAAGAGAGACTGAGACGCCGAAGAACTGGGAAACACAATCACCGAAGGCAGAGAATTTTCTCGAAGTCAATTCGATCTGCTGGACGAAGACCCTCTGGAAAGAAGCGGAAATCGAAGAGCTGTGTTACCTACACACTTGAACAACCTGCCGGTGACTAGGGTTGAAAAACCCAGACGCCGAAAAATTGCAGATGACGTCGTCGGAAACCGAAGACAGAAAGCTGATGCCGAAAACTGCAGATGAACGCAGGAAGAAGGTCGATAGTTTACTACACCACTGAGAGTCGGCAGTAGATGATACCGAAATTGCCGAACTCACGAAGGGACGAGAGACTGCCCACGGTCCAGCTGAAGATACAGCCACACGCTGCCACTGGCCGGGAAGAGGAGGCTATGAACTAGACTTGACTCAGCAACCACGCATACGGGGAAGAGGAACCTGGCTCTGATACCATGTAGAGAACGAGAGAAATATATAGAGTATGTTGTATTATCTTTCTCTGCTTATTACAAGAATAGGAGTTGAATTTATACTACTACAAAAGTCTAAAAAGGTAAAGTACTAATTTAGGGAAGAAAATAATTTCCTAATCTAAGTATGGTATACAATCAATCCCATAATACACGGGATTTCAACACAACACCCCCAAGCAAATTCTCCATCGCCATTGTTAAAAACCACCGTCGCTCTTAGATCTTCTTACACGGGACTACGTCGTTGCCGCTGCCACTTCCGCTCGTGTCACTGTGGTGTATGTGGCAGTCGCGCCGACGCCATAAAGAGAGGAGGGAGCGAGGGAAGAGAGATGTAGAGAGAGAAAGTGGAGAGAAGAAAATGGATTGAAAATGAATTTAGGATTTGTAAATTAAATTAATTTTAGTATATATATTAATTAATTGATACCTGATTTTTGCTTAAATAAGTTTCACACCTGAATTTTGAATTTGGAACTTTAAACACTTGGAACCATGTAATTTTCTCTTTCTGCAATCATCTTGAACCATAGAGAGTTCAACGTGAGTTTCAGGCCCAACCTAATCGGTATGTCAATTCAAACATCATCATATTTGGTGGAAATTACATGGAAGAATACTTTTAAAGATTGCATTTCAAAAATAAGAATAAAAGTTTGCTTATACAAAAAAATCAAATGATAATTCAATATTAATAATAATAATTATTAAATTAAATTATAAACCAATGCTACTTCCTTCCACCCCACCTCATTTCCCCCAAACCCATTCTCTCTCTACCTCTCATCTATCTCTCGTCGTTGTCATTAGCACCAAATGGCACCAATGCTCACAACGGCTGTAGTGGTATAGA
Organism: Osmanthus fragrans; assembly: GCA_019395295.1. Taxonomy (NCBI): domain Eukaryota; kingdom Viridiplantae; phylum Streptophyta; class Magnoliopsida; order Lamiales; family Oleaceae; genus Osmanthus; species Osmanthus fragrans. Next base: position 8,173,854 of record CM033345.1, on the reverse strand, counting down.
TCGCGATGGTGTTGTGCGACTGTGGTGGTGTGTGGGATGGTTGAGGTGGTGTGTAAGATGACTATGTCGCTGTGTGGTGCGGTTGTGGTGATGTTGGTGCGGTGTGTGTGCATGTGGCTGTGTTACTGTGGGTGGATTGTGGTGCTGTGGATGCAATGGTGCGGTGGTTGGGTGTGGATGTGTGTGTGTGTGTATGCATGCGTGCGACTGTGGTGGTGTGTATGTTGTTGTGGGTGCAGTTGTGGATGTGATGGTGGTGCAGTTCGGTGTGGATGTGTGTGTGCGTGTGATTGTGGCGGTGTGTGCGTAGCTATGTTGTAGCGGTTGGGTGTGGATGCGGCGGTGGTGTGGTATTGTATGATGGGACGAGTGTGTTGTGTGCGATGGTGGCGACTTTGGCAATGTGAAGTGGTGTTTACAGACGAGCAATGCTACACGAACCGCAAGAGTGACGGTAGAAGTGATCGCACGTGAATGTAGGGAAAAATATTATTTTATTCACATGGGACCCGCACACTCACATGCGATCACCCATGTGGTCATCCATGTGGCTATAGTAGTATTTTTCGTTTACAGATTGTTGCGAGGTGATAAGGGGTGGAGGTTGTATCGCGATGGTGGATCTGGCGAGACGGTGCTGCTGCTGCTGCTAGAGACAATGGTGTGATGGTGATCACAAATGTTGGTGCTGGTTACAATTTATTTGGTTGACTGTGATCATTAAATTGGTTAATCTGTGATCAAGAAATAATGTGTGACTTATAATATTTGTGATTTGCGACCTACAAATAAAAACATTTGTTCCTAGTTTTGAAATGTGTGATACTTAACCTCTTACTTGTGAGTTTTTCCCTTATATTTGTTAGAACGCTAACATCCAATTCCAAATTGAATTTTGCTATTTGTACCTTTGGCACTCTATCGTGGAACATAAGTGTAAAAATTCAAAATAAATAAATAGAAAACAAACCAAAATGTAACTGGATCTAACAAACGGTTAAATGATACGGGTTTAAAAATGGGTAACCTAATTCGAATTTGACAAAACAGAACAAATAATATTCGGTAATCCAAAAATTGAAATAATTTATCATCTTTGTTGCCCGCAAGTTTCTCCCAGTCCCAATGTTGAAATCGTTGTACTGTCCATCCTAACTGTTGCCAGTTCCTATGAGCACTATCCAACCGCGAAATATTAAGCCTAAACTTATTATCAAACAATAAGCCGGAATCTTCATTGATTCGAAAAGATGATTGACAAAGGTATTTCCCATCCTCATTTTGATGTGAAAAATAGTGGTGAAAATTGCGGTAGGTGACGACAGACTGCAAGCTAGATACAATATTATTTCAGCTGCGAATATACTAAAAATCTGTAAACCCATTCCTAATCTATGTTTGACATGAAAAAATTCATGCCGAGCATTTTATTTCTTAAATTAGTTTTGAGGTTGATATATAATGCTAAAGGTGAGCTTTTGTTCGAGGTGTATTCACACAACGAAGTACTGACCCTGTATTAGATTGAACGAGTATCTTGTATCAATTGGGAATTAGTTTTAACTTTAGTTTGATTTTTTATTGCAGGGAAAGGAATTTCGAAGGAGGTGGAAGACGATATTTTGTGCTTGAGGTGAGAATGACGTTCTGCAATGGAAAAGAAATGTATGATTTTTATAAAAGTATGCGTACGACGTATGATTCCCAGTTAGGAAAAGAAATTCGTAAAATGACGATGATAGAGTTATGAGATATGTTGTGTTCACATGTAGTCATGAAGGTCGAAAAAACAGTAATACAAGTGGTGCTTTGAAACTACAAGCTATCATTCAAACAGGTTGTTTTTCGTCTTCCTTTCGACGTCAAAGCACTTCACAAAGCCATTTTTACATCAGGGGCATCGTCGTTTGTTTTGGCAATCCGCAAAGAAGTGCCCATTCTCTCTATGGTTATGATAGGTCCGAAGTTCTTTCTTAGCATTCTAACAAGCAAACAAACCACAGATTACACTACATTACACAACAACCACACGTCACTGTAAATTAAAAAAATTCGCAAAACTTAGACTCCTTTAGTTTTTATTACACCACAATACAATACAAGGGTTCTTTAGACCAAGTATTTCATATTTACATAACGTTTGATGGAGAATCAACAGAAGTCAATGGCATCGGAGATGGACAAATTTGCTGCACGTGGTGGAGGTTCTCTATTGCAGCTTCAAAAAATTAACAACCGCACGATTAAGTGAAGGTGAGAACACATAGACATGGAGGTGATTGATAAATTAAACACCGGTGGATTCTTCTCATCAAGATGAATGATTCCAGATTCAATGATAGTCGAAGCTTTTTTCTGTTGTCTCTATGGGTTTTTTACAATTTGGGGGTAAAATGAAAGTGATACAAATTCCTTTTCTTTCATTTAGTCCGGTTTAAAAATTTTCACCTCTTTTTATTTAGTTTAATATGGCCATGTCACGGTGCCCAAAAACGGGTAACCTAAAATGTAACACTTAGCACAATTGTTATTCTAATGCCAGTGTCTAAAATCTCCACTCAAACTTTTTCTCTCTGCAAAATTCCTACAGACTATCCAAGTCTACGAATGCTCCTCTATCAAGATGTATTTTACATTCCTTGGTTTAACCATATCGTCATATATATAACTTGTGAAAAAATATTCAACCACTCATGCCCAGAGGAAACAATTAATGCAATAATTTATTTTGTTCTTCTCGACTCACTCAAATTACACAAGAATAGATAGAGGTGTAAACCGAGTTTCATTTTATTCAAGTCAAAGAAGTCCAACTCGATTTCGAATTAAAAGTCGACACATCTAGTCTGAACTCCAAACCCTCGACTCCCGTTTTAAATAGTTTTGTATTTTTTTTTTTGAAAAATAATCAAAAAAGTATTATCCCGATACAACAAGGTCACTTAAAAACATTATCCAATTTAGCCCTACCCAACCTGCTAGAACACTTCACCTAGATTCAGGAAAAAAAAATCCTTGTTTTATCATTCTACAGGAATAATTAAGTTCAATAATTAATTTTAACTACATATTTTATGTGATTCATATTTTTTATTAAATTTTAATCTCACATTTCACATTTCATCATTTTTTATTAAAATTTACTAAAAATTTAATTTTTAGTCACACCAAGAGCTAATTACCAAAAAGGTGCTAAAGTTGTATTTTCAAAAAAAAAAAAAAAAGGGACTTTGCTTCCCCAATAGCTATCCGGGCTTGGCCCGATAAGAAAAAAAGCCCCATATCATAAACCCTAGACCAAAATCATCTCCCATATAAAAACCTAATCTTGAGATCATTTCAGTTTTCAACCTCATCTCGTACAGATCGGTCGTGAGGAGAAAATGGTGTCGCTGAAGCTACAGAAGCGGCTCGCCGCTAGCGTCCTCAAGTGCGGCAAGGGCAAAGTTTGGCTTGACCCCAATGAAGTCGACGAACTTTCCAGAGCCAATTCCCGTAAGTATATGTATAGAATGGAAGTGATTTATTGTTGTCCGATTTCGTGTTTATATGGTTTGTTGAGTTGATTTTATTTACATTCTTTCAGAAAGATTTGATTTTATCTTTTTGAGGATTTGGAGAAGTAATTTGGTCTATACGTTGTTTTGTTATCTCTCTTGAGCTTTTCGTCGATTTCATTTCTAGAAAGATTTGTTGAGTTGATTTCATTTATATTGAGATGCTAACCTTTTCAATTCCTTGGCTATGTTGTTTTCTGGTGCTATTTTTATATTTCAGTTATATTTAATTATTCATGTTGAGGCTTTGGATAAGTAAATCGGGGAAAATGAGCTGGTCCATATGTTGTTTTTGCATCTGTCTATGAGCTACACAGGACTTTCTCTACCCGGAGATTGTTCAAACATTTCAGTCTATATCAAGCTGGAGATCAGCCATTTTTTTTTTAAAAAAAAGTACTAAATTTGTATATTCAACCTGGACCATCTATGTAGCTTTTGTTTTGTCAAAACATACTATTAACCCGATAGAGGATATATGAGAAACTAGAAATATGGTAAACGAGGTGTTGATTGCTGGTGTTTCTGTACAGCTTGTTAATGGTCCTAAACCCCCCTAGTGCCACAAGAGAGACTTTTTTTTAGACAGGACAACCAATTGTTGAAACTCCAACCTGTATGAGAATGCTGGACATACTACTACTTTCCATATACTTGACTATCTTTTCTATCTGCCCACTATTACAATTTTCTAAGGTGATTTAGAATCTATATTCGGCATGAACAAATACCTGCTGTTTCCTATTGCTGCAATTTGCGACAGTATTAAGTCCTTGTTTCCGAATCTTTCTGAATAAAATTCAGGTCAAAATATCAGGAAGCTGGTCAAGGATGGTTTCATCATTAGGAAGCCAACCAAGATTCACTCCCGATCTCGTGCTCGCCGAATGAAGGAGGCAAAGAGAAAGGGGCGCCACTCTGGATATGGTACTGTTTTCTAATTGTGGAGTGAATAAATCGTGTACTGTCTGCTAATTGTTGACTGTATTAAAGTTGGTGAAATATTAATGATTTTGCTAATTGATCCCATTATATTGTTATATTATGAAATTTTGTTGATAAGTTCACTTCTCACCAATTGGAAACAGAGGGATTCTACTTACTGATATTTTTAACGATATGTGATGCTTTGTTTTATATGTGAAAATTAAATTAAGAATTCCTTCTCTTTGCCAGAGACTAGGTAAATGCAAATGTCAGATGCGATATTGTCTCATTTTGAGACTTAACTTTGTTGAGACTTAATCACACTGCTAATCAAAAATTAACTTAGTGCATCAAAGTTATGATTAAGTGACCCCTTTCATGGTGTATTCTTTTGCCTTTTTATCTTATTTATTTGTTGAAAAGAGAAGTTATGTCTGATAACTAAGATGTTTTCTGAATTATTTTAGGTAAGCGCAAGGGTACTCGGGAGGCAAGGCTGCCAACTAAAGTTCTTTGGATGAGGAGAATGAGAGTGCTCAGGCGCTTGCTTCGCAAGTACAGGGAGTCGAAGAAGATTGACAAGCACATGTATCATGACATGTACATGAAGGTAAAGGGTAATGTTTTCAAAAATAAGCGTGTTTTGATGGAGAGCATCCACAAGTCTAAGGCTGAGAAGGCTAGAGAAAAGACCTTATCTGACCAATTCGAGGCTAAGAGAGCAAAGAACAAGGCTAGCAGGGAAAGAAAGCTTGCTAGGAGGGAGGATCGCCTGGCTCAGGTGATTAACTGCATTCCCTTTGTAGGTTTCTGTCCAACAGTATCTATGGTAACAATTGAATTATATGCAGAAATTTTAAGCATTGGTGTACAAATTAATAAATTCAAAATATACAAGTTTTCATGAGATCTGGTTCCTACGGGTGTAGTTATGTATGTTCTGAAGTAGGAAAAAATGACCAACTTCTTGGCCTTGTACCTATCTTGATTAAGTTTTTAGGCTTTCTAAATAATTGAATTTTTTTTCCTCTGTTTTCTATTTCAGGGACCAGGAGAGAGAGTAGCACCACCAGCAGCTGCAGCCCCTGCTCCTCCATCCCAGGCTGCTCAGTAAGTGACCTAAAATCGTTTGTTTCAACTTTTTTCATAGTTCTTGATAATGTGTTTTTAACACGTACTCTTGCTACACAGGGGAACCAAGAAGTCAAAGAAGTGAACTTTTTGACTCTCATTTTTAAGGATTGGCGGATTCCTATTTAACTTTACCCATTTTTGCTTTCTGTTTTTTTAGTATTGACAGTTCCAAGTTTTCGACTTCTGTACTAAATCTTTTCTTATAACTAAAATTAGCATTTCCAGTTAATAGACTATCGAGAAATCATTTAACTGTGTTTCATTTTATGTTCTGTCATACACGATTTTGATATCCTCTTGAGATGAATGTCTCGAGTAGTAGATCTCGTGCATCTATATTCGATATGCAATTTGTCTATGCTGGTGGATTCAGATAAGTGGTGATGTGGAGTCCCACTTGAACATGAGGTTCAAAATAATAGTGTTCGGAGTAGATTTTTAGACTTGGTCTCGGATGATGAAGGTTAGAGCACATCCACCAATTATAACGTTCGGAAGAAATAGTCGTACCATCCTCCAATTGTTATAGACATCGGCGATGTCAGAAGTAAGGCTTAAATGATTAGTTCTTTAACACTTCGTCCTTACCATCACAGGGGCTTAAATGGATAGTTTTGTAACACTTGGGTCTTTAGCGGCGTTCGGGCTCAGCTTATACATCGTTGCTAGTCGTCTCGTTGTGGCCCTTTGAACAGAATATTGATGAAGCACAAAATGCATTCTTGTCAGAGTACAAAATTAATTTTGCTTCTTAAATTGCACTAGTGTAGTGAGAATAAAAGGAGTTTTCTTTTTCCACGCAATGTGACTAGCTGATGATGGGACTAGTAGGCGCAGCAGACTGAACTTGTCTCATTCAAAAGGGAAAAATACATAATTATCATAGATACAATATGAACCATGCTACGAATCGAGCTATGTATAGTTTTTTACACTACTCGGTACACAGTCTTCTCACAACATGGAGTGGATCCGAGTTTAAAATAACATTAAATCAGCTTGGATCTCATCTCCATGTAAGAGGGTTGTGTACAAAATTATATACAAAAGGCTGTACAAACAGTCCTTTTCATCGTGCTACAGTGACGGGTAAGTGTCAGGGTTGGTGACTGATCTCACATGGGAGGGAGGATCCACAATTTTTGAAAATATTTTATTCGGGTCCCACCACACAGTAAGGGGTCGATCATCGACTCTGTCACCAATTCCTGGTCATCCGACTTTTTCCTTACAATATACACTTTCAAATTTTAGGAACTTTATTTTTTATTTTTCATAAATTCGGTAATTTTAAGTCCTCTAATACAAGAATAAAGCTCGTTGTATTTTGACATCATGTTTGACACTCTACTCACATGTGTGAAATTCGTGATTATTTTAATCGTGGGTTCCATCACCCCACATGTTAGTGAAGTGTCATGTCAAAAATGTATTTGAAGCATTATTGGTAATACAATTGTAGCCTATATTTAATCAAATAAGACACGGTCAAAAAGACACATTTTGAATCACATGTATTCACCACACATTTATTAGGTTACAAATTACCTCACAATTACTTACATTTCACCCCACCGTAGGCACCACCAAAATCACCACCACTGCTGCCTTAGTCCACAATCCCTCACCACCACCTCCAATGCAGCACCTCTTGCACCTCCACCTCCACCTCCACCTCCAAATCACCACCACTACCATATGCAATCTTACAATTTTCATCGCTAAGAGTCACGACACCACTCCAGAAAACTTTTTACACAGACGCAAAGAAAATTGCAAAGGTTCCCCAAACCCACCACCGCAAACCTCGAACTACACCAGTTCAATAGCTACACCAACAGAAATCGAATGGAGTCACAGCGGCGAGCGACTACGAGCATGCTATTAAAGCTTTCCTACAAGCAGCTCTCAGAAAGAATTCATAACCTCATGTGAAGCTTAGCATGCTATTAAAGCTGTCATTTAAGGTGCATGCACGGGAAAGAGATGCATAAAGAGAAAACTAGGAAAGCACTGTCAAGTTCCAGTAGGAAAAGTTTCAATCCGAAACTATGACATCCCGAAACATTGTACAGTTATGGATAGAGCACCTGATGACTTAATGAGGTTTGCAGTTGACACGAAATGAGAAGTTCTAAGGAATCATTAAACAAAGAAAGATGGGAGAGACAGCTTAACTCAACCTTTGAATTTAGTGTAGTATGTAACCGTTTCATGTTAGGTATCAATATTGAATTGATTTCCATTGCAGCCGCAATGTGCATTACCTATACAAAAGACAAGCCAAAACAGAAAACCACAAGACTTCAAGTTTCTAGCTTAAGAATTAGATAGAATGGTTTCCTTGCAAGAAACCAACAAATAGTATTCCCATAAGAGGCTTACAGTAGGAAAAGTGTCATTTGAAGACTGCGATCTGTTGATGCGGTCATTATGAGCAATTACCCAAATATAATCTCGTCTTGGGGGTAGCGCACACCTATCAACAGCCATCCAATAGCAGCAGGATCAAATCCTGCCTTTCCATTGATAATTTGCTAACCATAACACAGTACATTTAGAAAAAACAGGGGTGGATGTAATTTGCCTTTTTCAAAACCATCTATAATGAACTGGTATGAAATGCTTAAATTAGTTTAGAAATAAAATTACATATTCTAAAACTGCTCAAAATCATCCTTCATAATAGAACACAGTCCATGTTCATGAATGGACACAATTCAGCTGATATGATGCACAATTCAGTCTCTTGATATTGATCATCCAACACGGACAGTCAAGCCACTTCATGATCCTGCAGAAAAAAGGGACAGAACTCAAAATTTGAATTCCCTTCACCTCTCCAACTTCTGGTCCTTACTACTATAGAAGAGGCAGTATTGAAGAAGTGCAGAAAAAACAATCTCTACACGGTTTTTCGTGTCCATATATAATTAGTAGATTCTCATTAGCATATGGGCACAAATAATTAGTAGATTCTCATTAGAAATCTAGCCCCAACAAGAAAACATTGGATGTAAATAGGTGCTTTGATCACCTTATTTGGAATGTAATTGAAACTAAATAACAGTAGATATTCCGTTATCCAAAAGTTAAAAAGAAAAGGCGACCAAAGTATTTGCCTTGATTTTTTTCCTTTACCACTGCATTTATCGAAGAAAGCTGCCTATTTTCATTACTAGAAAAAATTCTCATAATTCCTTCTGTCTTATACAATTTAGAAAGCATGCACTTAGTCATTTACCTTTCCAGCAAAACAACAAAGAAGCTACTTCAGATAATATCACGACATTCAATATTCGACTCTTATATACGTCAGGGGCAACACCAAAATTTAATTTTTCTTGACGGGAATTCTATAAATTATCAGCAAGAAAGAACAAAATAAGCAAAACAGGCAATAAAGGATGCCAATTACGAGTGTTAAAGCAAAAATGAGTGAGATTACATACATAGCATCAGAAACTGGAGAAAAATAAAGTTAAGAGAGTTAACTCTCAGTGTGACAAACTCTTTCAGATGTAGAGCAAAGCCTGGAAAACTGTCAGCCGTACGACTATCCAATATGACAGTAATGGCAAAACTCAAATCCTCCTTTTTTCTCCCTTGACCCTTTTAGAGAAGCGCTTTTTAGGACCTAACTGAACTTCACGGAGCATTTGTGTCCAAAGTTCTTCAAATTGGTTATGAAACCCTTCTTGAAACCAATCCCGAATTTCTGAAAACAATTCTGATGGATCATCATTCCACAACTTCTCTAGCATGGCACAACTGTCAACAATTCTTCCCCGTGTACATAATTTATTTAATAGATTACCAACTCGTTTAAGACCTGATGCCTCCGGCTTCAAAATGCTAGCTGGTGAGGCTGCCATGAACTTTCGGACAGCTTTTAGGCATGGCAAAACCTGTCCTTCAAGTAATGAACAAGCAAACACAGCCACCCGAATTGCATCTTCTTTGATGGGCAAACCATGAAGAGGGAGTGGCCATAGATGAGGGCGAAAAGTTGGAGCGACCCACGAGAAAACTTGGTCAGCTACAGGGTCATAAAATGGTTTCGGATCTGAAAGGGGGGCAGAAAAGATACACGACGATTGAGCGTATTTAACCAGCCAATTTGATTTCACACTTGTTGCTCCATGAATATAGGGCCTTTTTGTATATAGTAATTCACTGTAGACTAGAAATTCAGGTGGAGATTTAGAAACAGAAGAGCGACGATGGAGGAATACTGTTTCTTTGACCATGCAAGCTTGATATCTTGCTGCATTAACTTTTCTATCTCCCTCTGACAACGCCGAAGCTCCTTTAATGCGTTTAGCAACCCTATCGGCCCAGCCAGCGCAGATAGCCTGCCCCAAAATCTCCTCCTCATTCAGTAGAAGAGGGTGTTTATCGAAAGAAACCCTCCAAGCACTTTCTACATCCTGCATAATCCCATGAGTCCAAGAGAATTCTAGTTGGAAATCACTACGATTGGAGCTAAACACTAGTTGAAGAAGCTGCTTTCTCAACTTGGACATTTCTTCCATTGTCTTGTGGTGCAATCCATTGTCACTACAGAATTCTACTGGGTTTTCAGAGAGTTCAAAGCACTGCAGCGCATAAGCTATGGTTAAAGCATCACTGGTGGGATTACAAAATTTAGCACGAGATAGTTTAGCAGTTTCTTTAAGTTTCTTTTTCCTCAACCTTTCTTCATTGTCTGGAATTTTCTTACTCCAATCTTGCTTCAAGTCATCTGTGTCATTGCTGCTTGCTTCAAGCAGCATAATGAAAGGATTTGACAAGCTCAAAGCTGCAGCTGCTGCAACAGCATAGCCCAGTACTAGATTTGCTCGGGCATAATCTTTCACCTCATGCATGATTTGAATAACCGTAAGAAGCATTCTGGAGTGGCGAGGACTCATTGGATAGCGTGCCATTGCCTTCCCTAGTTGTGTCAACCTTCCTTCATTATCTAGTGCCTCAAGAGCCTTTAGACAAAGCTCTGCTTCATCAAAAGCACTGTCTTCCGGAGGGGTTGGAAATGGGAAATTCTTAACCTGAGGTTTGAGTAAAATGAGGTTTATGGAACATGTATATTGTATGAAATAGAGCTGAAGCAGATAAACAAAACAAACAGCAGAAAATGGTTCCTATATTTTCTAATAGCAGAGAAAAGAAAATGAGATGGAAAGACACGTAATATAAGGCAATCCAAAAAAACTTGCCTTGCCAATATGCATGGATTTCATGAGAAGAACAACACCGTCAACTGGTACTTTCAATATTTCAGCACATGAGAATTCAAGAAATATGTCATTGAAGACTGCAGAGGAATAGAGGCGATAACAATGTCCAGGCCCAGTTCTTCCAGCTCTTCCAGCACGTTGAGCAGCAGAAGCCTTACTTATCCACTGTATCTCATATGTTTCCATTCCATTAGAGGAATTGTAATTCTTGACTTTTTCTCTTCCAGTGTCAACAACGTACTTTATCCCAGGGATAGTCAAAGAGGTTTCAGCCACATTAGTGGCGACAACAACTAGGCGCTCTCCTTCCTTGACTTCTTCAAAAACACGAAGCTGCGCTGACGCAGGAAGCATGGCATAAAGGGGCAGGATCCGCATTGGACCAGCACAAAGACACTTACCTTCCCCGTTTCGCTGTCCCAAGATGGAACTGGTTTGCTTTGAGGTTCCTTCAGGATTGACAGGAACCTCAGAAACAGGTTTCTTACCTGCCAATGCTTCAAAAGATGCCTTCAATGAAGCAAGGCTTCCTTCATCTCCCAAAACATCTGCAAGGTTGCTATCAGACTCCAGAGAAGCAGGTTTCAACACATCACCCTCATCACTGTAGAATTCAAGATCACTGTCATCCCCTGAATCATAAGACACATCAGACTCTACTTCAGATAGATCTCCTTGATCATCAATATGAGAACCAAAACGATTCATAATGTCATGACCAGTGTTCCCTTGAAGTTCAAATGCCTCACTAATGTCCTTAATATCATTTTCTTCCAGAGGATTTTCTTCGGAAACTGAAGATGTTTGTCCATTTGCTTCCGATGCACTTTTAACTATTTCCTGAGATGCTTTTCTTAGTTTCTTACACAGGTACTCCACCTCCCTCAGCCCAGTCACAAAAACAAGAATTCCTCCGGGCGGCAATCTCTTGTGAATTGATAATACTTTCTTATAGGCTTGGCCAATGTAATCTATGATCTCTGTCCTCTTGGAGAAGTGCATAGTAACTGGATACTGTCTAGTCGGGACTTCTATTACTGGTGGAGGGTTATGAAATATTTTTGCGTTAGACACAAAGTCTTCAACGCACAAGGTAGCACTCATCAGCACAAGTTTCAATGGATAGATCCTATTCTCAGATTTAATAATTTCCCCAGCAAGAATCTTCTTTTGCTGCATCTCATATTCCCACTGTCATAAAACACAAGAGAAATTGAAAAGAACAGTAAACAGGAATTAAATTTATCTTCATCTAAAAACCAAGATCCTGGAACCACCCAGATTTTTAGACCTTTCTGATATCTTTTCAAAACATATATAACAAAAAGTAAAAGGGCACGCTATAACTAATAGAGGTTCTCGAAGATACTTGGCGCTCACGTATAACTCGAGAAAGCATCCCAATAAGTATATCCGTATTCAGGCTCCTCTCATGAGCTTCATCCAAAATTATGATGGAGTAGCGTTTCAACCAAAAATCATTCTGCAAAAAGAAAACTAATAATTAGCAAACAAAATCAGCCATGGCGAAAAGAGGCAAAGAATCCCAGGAATGAATTATTACAAGAGTACTAAAAAGTGAGCAGCAAAACATATCTGCAAAACAGTCCCAGCAGGAAATCAGAACAACTAAATGGAGGAATAAACCAATAAGGGAAAAAAAAAAAAAAAAAAAAGAAGCAATCAAATTATCACTTTATAATTCCAACTTGATGAAGAAGTTCAGAAATTCTCCATTCACAAGAATGCAGAGTTTTAATGGGTACGAAACCAAGAGAAGAAAGTTGTAAAACCAATATTAGATTGTAGCTCCTCTTCATCCCAGCATATCACAACTTTTTCTGAGAGTGTGCTAAGGAATGCAACGGCAAATAGTTGGTGAATAATATAGAAGCAACCGGTGTGATAACGCTGTTATGATTCTGAGAGTTTGTTAACAGCTTTATCATTACTTTACACAGAATAGCCGGCAACTTTTTCCAAAGAAAAAATTCTAACAATAAAGATACATTATTTTTTCCCAAATATGGTCATTCACATATGCAGCAGGAGAGCAAAGAGTGAAGGCAAAACCTGAACTTCCCGAAGCAAGATTCCATCAGTCATAAACTTGATGGAGCAATTCTCTCCAATCCTTCTGTCATGCCTAACTTGAAAGCCTACCTCCTTACCCAAACGAAGACCAAGCTCGTATGCCACTCGCTTGGCTGTTGCAAGTACAGCGACTCGTCGGGGTTGGGTCACTCCAATAATACCGCCTCGAACGTCACAGAGGCTTGAGCCAAAGCCAGTCTCGTAAAGGAACTGAAAGAAGATAATAAAATGCAACAATAAAACTCCACTCCAAACAGAATGTTTTGTGAAAGAGAAAAGAAACATAGAGAAAAATATCTTACCTGGGGGACCTGGGTGGTCTTACCACAACCAGTCTCACCACATATAATAACACTATTATTCTCATTAATAGCTTCCATTATTTCCTGTTCCATCATTACTATTGGAAGATTCCTTCTGTTGCTCTCGACCTCCTTCGGTCTTGATACGTGCACTACAGTTGGGGCAGTAGTAGTTCTCAGTGGAGTACAGATCCCCTGGTTCGTTATATTGCTGAGATTTACATCTGGACTTTCATCCACTGGAGCCTGTTCCAAGTGCCCAGTATGAGTTGCTTAAAAATATTTTAAATGCAGACACAGTTATCTTGAAACGTGTCAAGTAGAATGAAATAGTCCAAGTATAAACTCTTTTAAGATTCAAAATAAATAATTTTGAAATGATCTGATCGATTTAAAAAAATAAATCGCCATACAGTATGGAAGTATACCACTGACTCTGCCGGTTCTTCACTAGGAGGAAATGCGCATTGGGAATTTTCTGGCTGTTCTGGTATTAATGATTTACTAGTTTCACTATTTACATCCTCACCAGCCAAAGCAGCATCTTCGCCAAGAGTAGCAGGTTCATTCCTAAAAACTAGTTCTTCAGAAGATTGTGGGACGGATATGTGATTCTGGAGCTCTCTTTCTGATAAAGATGGTTGCGGAGAATTGCTATCATTGTTTACTTGTGATTTGTTATCATCTGGATTCAATTCAACACCACCAGATGCATTATCACTGGTCCTCTTCTTGAAAGGTCGATAATCATCTAATTCTAAACCTGCTCTAGAAAAATGCATTTGCCTCCTACGTTTTTCACGGACAGTTTCAACCTATAAATATTAAGCCACTTCATAAATTATGGTCCAGGAATTCATTTTCGTTTTTAAATAAAAATATTGATTATCATGAGAGTGACACAAACCTGACCCAAGTTCCGTGAAGACCACATAAGAGAATACACATCATCTCGAATCTTGTACTTCCTGAATGTAAATAATCCAAATCCCATTATCAAGACTAAAATGAAGTTAAACGCACACAAGACAATCCATGAAAGAGAATATTAGAGGCATTCATACTCCAACTCCTCGATGCTTTTTGACAAAAGTATCTCCTTTTCCTTCTCCTCCTACACGTCAGAAAATTATATCATCAAATCTTCAAAGCCCAGATAGGGAGAAATAGTTGGGAATCTACACAGAGACAACAAGTAAAATATTTACATACCTCAAGTTTCTTTAACTTTCTTTTCTGGGATTTGCTGAACTTAGGCTCCTCATTTATCCTGAGCATTTCGGACACCTAATAATCAATAAATAGACATTAAATTGTCAGATTAAATATAATCCAACTGAGAGAGTAATTCAGGGAGAACATACTTGTCAATTTAGTAAGCATATACCTGTTTCTTTTTGTTCTTTTTATTCTTTTTGCCTGGCAACACGATTGCATTGCTGCCACTATCCTCCATACTATCATAAATTGCAAATTCACAGAGAATCAACCGCCATAAAGAACCATAGAGACAACTACAACGAATTTTGCCCTTGAGAATTTCAATTTCAATTATTTACCTCAATATCTCTGTTCCATCGTTCAAGTAAGTTGAAGAGTCCATTTTTACGCCGTCCGCCTAGGGCCCTAGTTTAGAAAAGGAATGAACTGAGTCCTATAACAAAAATTACGTTATATTTTAGTTTCAAAATTTGAACAAATTCAAAGGTGTAAAAGGGAAACAAACTCTAGAACAGATTTCAATTCACCAAAAAAAAAAGAATTTTCAGAATACAAGCTGAGATTGGAGGCGACGATGGCATATGAACGATATTGGACAATTTTCACCACGACTCTTCAGAGTTTTTATTTGCTGACCTACAGCTCCGATACAAATTTACCAATAAATTTGGGAAGATGGAAGGAAAACCTGCAATAGTAGAAATTGCCAAATTGGGCTTTATTCACGGCCCATGTTTTAATTTGTGAATATGGTTTAAGTTTGGGCCAAATTAGGGGCAATGAGAAAGAGCCCAACATGGAGGATATCCATAAAGTAGCTCGACGATAAAGGTATTAGTGAGAGCGACCATAACATCACAAAACTCTCAATGATGAGAAGGCCATGCTTGTTGAACATCCCCTGGGCAATCATGGGAATGTTCAAGTAGTTTTACTCATGATGAAAAGCATGACGAGAATATTGTAATTTTTTATTCACTCAACTACAGGTCAAAATTTAAGACCAACTATAATGATCTTTTCTTTGGAATCACTCTTTCAATCAAAGAACTATTTCAATGATTCCCACGTTTGTATTTCGAAAGGAAAGGGATCCAGATGATTGGAAGTTTTTTCCAATCTAATTCTTTTGGAATTTTGTATTTCATAGTCCATTGAACTTATTGAGTCTTTATTCAATTAAAAAAATTGATTAAGCCCTTATTTGGTAGTCATTTTTAGGGAGAAAATATATTTTTGAATAGTGATTGATAGAGAATGTGTGGTTAAAAATTAAAGAAAGTTTTTGGGTTTGCGTGTAATATTATTTTATTAAAAAATATATGATTGAAAAGAAGAGAGAAAAATACATTTTAGAAAAAATAGCTATCAAACAGTGACTAAAATTCAAATCAAAATCAACAATGAATACATTACATAAACTTTTATTAAAATCTATGAGAAATCTAATTTTTATTTAAACCAAAAAGGAACTAAGCTATTTTACTATTTTCATTGGTCAAGTTCAACGTTCACTCCAAATATTTGCACCTTCTGCTTTATTTCTTTTTTCGTAGCAAAATATGTACTCAAAAGCGCGCGGTAAGTAGTTTAAAAAATTAGTTGGTATGCTAATGTACTGTTTTGATGGTTTGCCATTCATTTTTCAAAACAAATATTTCAATTCTAATATTTAAACTCAATTGACAAAATCACAGAATTCCATTTTAGCAATAGATTGATTAAGATAATCAAGTCATTTAATTTATATATAAATAAGTTTCATAAAATAAAAATTGAATTAGCTATGACTTTACTCAGAGCATGTTTGACTCGAATTAAAATCAAAGTCAAACAATTAATATTTACCGCATCTTTCATGAATCCCACAACTTTTCAACAACACAATTTAAAATTTTCTATCATAATTTACTAAAAAATCTAATTTTAATCCCTACCAAACACCCTCTCAATCATCCGGAAAGATAACCTTTTCATGACAAAATAGGCTAATATAACGTTCCCCTCAATTTTCAATAAAAGGTTATACCAAAAAAATGTTAAATTTAAAGATTCGAGACAACGTTAAAAAGTAGTTTCAATAGCTCCAATAAATTTCAACTATACTTTGACAATGTACTTCGGTTACAAAAATGAGGGAGGTTTTCGTGCTGTTACACCAACAAAACCAAATCCAAACAAAAAGAATTGCTCAGGATATTTGTTTATCCTATGCAACTTTATTTAGGATTAATTTCTTGAAAATATAAAGTTAATGAAATCTGATTTGATTAGTCGGAAGGACCAATCATATTCTCTGGGACAACAAGCTTATCAAATTCTTCAGAAGTGAGCACTCCTAGTTTCAAGGCAGCTTCCTGTACAATCAGAATTTTTAGTCAATTATGTATGCACAAATGAATTTTCAGATTTACAATGTAGTTTAATCTATTTAAAAAACATGGCATTGACGCAGAGAGACAATGAATGAAATTCATCGTGATGCAAGGGATAAAACAGTCGGCAATGAACCGAATGAGAGTGAAAATAATTCATATAGTCGAACTGCTTACTTTTGGCATTTTGTTGCATCAGATATAATCGAGCATGTTTAGCTAAGCACAAAAGGTTTACTTCCAAATAAGTTTCGGTATAAGCAAGCTTGTTTTTTATTGATCGATTGAAAATAAGTTACTTATTTTGATAGTAAGGCAAGCATTCATTTCTGCTTAATAAGAAAAAGTAACTCGTTGAAACGTGTTTGGGAATAAAGAGTTAGTTGTTTTTTAGTAAGCCACTCGTAAAAGAGGAATGATCCAAACAGTGCTATAAGATGTCTAGACAACCAAAGAAGGATGGGAGACTCCACTAATAGGAGGTTGAATCTCACCTTTAAAGTACAACCCTCCTTGTGGGCGGTCTTGGCAACTGATGCAGCATTGTCATAGCCAATTTTCTGGAACAGAAGCATTAACTTACAATAAGTACAGTCCAGTTACGGGAAGATATACAGCCAAAGAATGCATAACAAAAACTCACCGGATTTAGAGATGTGACGAGCATGAGTGACTGCAAGATTATACAAAACGACGTAATATCAATCATCTTAGGGTGTTTCAACAGGTAAATGAAAGGATATTTCAAGTTAACACGTTCCATATTGACTAACCTCGTGTAATAGTTTAGATATTCTTTCTTTATTGGCTTGAATTCCCCTCACACAATTCTTCTCAAAAGAAGCCGATGCATCCGCAATCAATCTCAATGACTGATCAGCAAAATGAAAAAATTACTCATTGCAAGTGGTTCCCTTGGAGCAAAAAAATCATACAAACACCCAGAGAGAGTGCGAATTTCATAGTGCCATTGCCAAATGTTTTTCAATATGGAGAAAGATAATGATGAGCAATATCTGAACTATATCATGCTGAAGCAATAATATTCAGTACCATGTCAAGGGCAAAGGTGTGGAGATTAAAAGACATTACACTAAGCAATGAGTGCCCTCCAAACTTATCAAATCTTTAGTGCATAGTCAGCATAGTTCCAATAATAGAATCAGGTTCCAGATTGAACCATATAAACCACAAATTTTACCATCCAAATGTTATCTGTAGTTCAAGCAGGAGAATTCACTAGGGCAACTATCAGAAAGAACCTTTAAGATCAAAACCGCACTCTCTACTCTGAAACATCAATGCAAAAATAAATGCTGGAACATACATGTAAAAGATTGCTGGCAATCATAGGTTTAAATACATTCAGCTCAAAATGGCCATTTGATCCCCCCACAGTAACAGCTACATGATTTCCCATAACCTGGAAGGTGTGAAGATAATTCATTAAATTGACATATTTACTAAGTAGACAATAAAAATATCCAATACAATTTGTGAATGATTTGTCAATATTTATCCTAGCTGCTATTACCTGAGCACAGACCATTGTGAGAGCCTCACACTGTGTAGGGTTCACCTTCCCCTGAATCAATGGGGTCACATATACAAGATTATTGAGAAAACTTGCAGTTAGTTTTAGTCATAATTTGTGTACAATTTTTTTCTCGAATAAATGAGATCCATAACTAGATTACCGGCATGATACTGCTGCCAGGTTCATTTTCAGGAAGAATGAGTTCTCCTAGACCGCACCGTGGACCACTGGATAAAGATGACAGTGTGAGAACACCCAGAATGAAGGGGAAAAACAGTGAGCAATGTGTCTAAATAATCAAACCTTCCTAAGAAACGTATGTCATTTGCCACCTTCATGAGAGAGACAGCTATTGTGTTCAACGCTCCACTGGTTTCAACAAATGCATCATGTGCAGCCTATCAAAAATAAAAAAATAAAAAAATACTGCAATTAAGTTTAGCATATAATTTATTTCCAAAGGTTAGGCAGAGACTTGTAAGTAAAAACAGAAGAAAAGCTTCAGGAACGACGAGACTACCAGTGCTTCAAATTTATTTTCAGCTGTCAGAAATGGTAAATTAGTTTCCTCTGCTACTGCTGCAGCAATCTTTACATCAAACCTGAAAAAGTCAGTTGTTGACATAAGAAATACAAGTGTAATACAACACAGTCGAACTTTTGTAACATGAAGTGGAAACAGTAACAAGGATTTCTTGCAAACAATCCACATGTAGTGACTTGTAACGTGCAATAAATTTAACTTACAACTTAAATACTGCAATGCTTACCCTTTCTTTGTGTTTAATCCAGTCCCAACAGCAGTGCCCCCTTGAGCAAGCTGCTCATCAAATATATCTAACCTCTCAGAACAGCAGGCAGAAATAAAAAAAGAAGGTTGATATTAGGAGGAGCAGGATGCATAGAAAAGAAGGAAACCTGATACATGCGAGGAAGGGTACACAAGACACGATCAATTCCATATTTCACCTGAAAAAATAGAAATCTTTATATAATCATCAAAAGGTAATCATTCTAGCAACCTTCACAAATCCACTGAAACTTCATTTTACAAATGACAACAAATCTTGTAAAGGTATGGGGAAAAATCTTACTTGTGTACTGTAGCCACTAAATTCTTGTCCAAGGGTCAAAGGTGTTGCATCTTGAGTGTGTGTACGACCAATTTTAACAATATCTTTGAATTCGACTGACTGGAAAAAAAATATGAAGCAGACTAAGTAATAAATGTAGTACTGATTAACATAGAAATGGTAAACATAACAACCACAGCAATGGCAATGCCAAATAGTGTATGTTTAAGGAAGAACGTTGAGACAACTACATAATAAACTATACACTATGAAAGAACATTGAGACAAATACATAATAAACTATAAATTTCTATAAAAACAGGATTTAATAACCAGCTTAAAAACATGAATAACAAGCTCCATCAACATTAAGGCCCTGTTTGATAGCCGTAGTTTTTCGTGGAAGGTCTACTTTTTACTATTCACCTGTTTGATTGCACTAATTTTCCAGGGAAAACAACGTTTTCCAAGGTACAAGCGGTTGATGCACAAAAGCTAGAAAACGTTTTTTCACCATAATGGTGGAAAAACGTTTTCCAACTTTTTGACAATTTTTTTTTTTTTTTTTTTTTTATAGCAATTGGAACACATTCCAAAGTCAATGGTACAAAAATTTATCCATTTAATTGACAATTTGTATAAAAAAAACAAAGTCAAACGAAAAATTTGTCAGGTGGAAAATTATACCAATCAAATACCATTAATTACAATTCCCTGTAAAACGTTTTCTAGGCAATTCAATTCCCTGCCATTTATTTTCTTTCCACCCGTTTTCCACCCTTACAATCAAACAGACCCTAATAGTGTTATCATATCCCTATTCAAAGAAGGTGTTTATAAATGGAAATGTCTTTATGATGATTCGTTGACTGCAAAGACGAATGCATCCATTTTTAGCCAAGCTTATACTGGAAAAAACAATGATAGAGAAGCATCAATACAATTCCAGCCACAGCCACCTTTATAGGGCTTAATCTGATGCAGTCAGAATAAATTATCTTGACATTCCACCCTTCAACATGTGGGATACTGATCCAGCTATAAAGTAATGACATGGATCTTTACCATATTGATTCAAAAAATCAATTATCCTTAATCCTTATCACAAGCTTTACCATTGCCCAGCCAACAAAAAAAATTGAATATGAAATGAATTAAATCAAACCTTAAACAGCCTTCAATGGGTAGTTTCAAAACATAAGAAAACACTGGTATGGATGGTCTAAGTTTTTTAGCCAATAAGTTCATTTTAACGCTTGATAAATGACAAAGTTGTTTATCCTTATCTCTTTGGAGGCATGAACAAGAACTTTAATGAACTTTCGAGTAAGTACAAATTGAAATTTATTGACATTATTGCTCTACAAACGCTTTATCAACCAAAACAACATGAATAGCCATAGTCAAGTTGCCAGGTCAATAACTTGGAAGCAGAAACCAAATTAAGCATGGCAAAATATATAGAAACTATAATGCAAGTATTTAGAACTGTAATTCTTAGAATACCCAAATAAAACAAACAAAGAGATACAACCGAGGCCAAAGTCCAAACTTATAAAAGGTTAGAAAACTCAAATTGCTGGCATTCATAATTGTATCTGATCAACCTTCTCAAATCAATAACTTGATGGCTGAAATTAATGCATCTCATACTAGAACATTCTTTATGTGCAAACAAACAGAGATGGAGAGAACTCAACCTTTGAATTTAGTGTAGTGTGTAACTGTTTCACGTTAGGTATCAATCTTGAATTGATTTCCATTGCAGCTGCAATGTGCATTACCTATACAGAAAACCGCAAGACTTTAACTTTCTAGCTTAATAATTAGATAGAATGGTTCTCAGCAAGAAACCAACAAATATTATTCCCATAAGAGGCTTACAGTAGGAAAAGTGTCATTTGAAGATTGCGATCTGTTGACGTGGTCATTAGGATGCACAAACTTTTCACCGCGCTCGTGGCCGAGGATTTCAGCAGCTCTATTTGCAATAACCTGTGAAACAGTCACTGTTGAGACAGAGGTCTCAAGAGAGAACTTTAAAGGTTTCAAGAAAGAACTTTGTGCTAAATTAATTATACCAGCACCATAATTATTTTACGTAGATTTTTTTTTTATCAAATTAAATGTCAGTGCACCAGAAATCGCCACAATATGGTTACAAAATGGAAAAGGAAAGGGGGCGGATTTAGAACATGGACACAGCAGCAGACAAAAAAATCAACTTATTTTATAGTTCTATTTCCCCCAGACTTCACAACTTGCAAATACCTCATTGGCGTTCATGTTACTTTGAGTGCCACTACCAGTTTGCCAAACCACTAGCGGAAAATGATCATTTAACTTTCCCTCGGCGACTTCTTGGGCAGCCTGCATAATTGCTTTCCCGATGGATGGATCAAGGCCATATTCCACGTTAACCTTCAAGTAAGACAATAATATGCATAAGATTAAACATTAAAAGAACCTTAAATGTGAACTACTATTCAGAAACATTATAAGAGTTAAGCTACACTATATAATTCTAACAGGCATCACACTAGATGGGGAAAATTATTCATTATGAAATCTATAGATTTTATCTTTTTCATCAATTTGTACCTGCTTGCATAGATAAGTTGCCAAATCAGAAATGAAGAACAAAATGATGATGCAATCTATGCCAAATGAGAATACTAAGTTAACTCATTATCAACCTTTGCAGCGCACTTTTTAAGAATCCCAAATGCACGTATAATTGGTTCAGGCATTCGTTCGCGCTCGCCTCCAATATCAAAATTTTGCAACGATCGTTGTGTTTGAGCACCCCATAATCTGTATGAATTCAATGGAAAATGTGTGCAAAGAGGAGAACTATCAGAAAGGAATAACCCCGATAGAAGACGATTAAGAAATATTCTCAGAAGTCGGCACACTTAAAAAATTCTTCACGGATAAATTGAATTACAGTGCTTCATGTAGAAAGAATGACAACAAACTGTAAACAAATTATCCTTGTGAGGAAAATAAGAAGACAGCAGAAGAGGTCTCATAAGGCCCATCTACATAGCTTTGTTTCACAATCGAAATATGACATTAATTTACTATGTTTAACAGTGGGCTATAAACCCTTTTCGTGCTCTGTATTTGTTTATTTATAGTAGTCACGGAAGTTTGTTAGTTATTTGTTCATCACTCAAAATAATGGGAAATGCCGGTGACTAGTTGCGCTAGTACAAACCTATCGACAACCATCCACTAGCTGCAGGATCAAATCCTGCCTTTCCATTGATAATTTACTAACCATAATACAGTATATTTAGAATACTGGAGTAAGAAAGCACCAGAAAAGTAATTAATTAAAAATCACAAGTCAGGATTTTAATCAAGAAGAACAAAAACATAAACCTAGAAACAAAATCCTATGATGCTAGAAACTCAACGTCCAGTTTCATAATACTTGATAAAATAACGGGATTACGGACTTGTCGGAGGGAACACGAATTGGACCAAATGTATCTCTTTCTTCCCTGTAAGAAGTCGTGTGCAATCTGAAGCCTGTTGTATAGCGCAGTGACTCCGCCAAAAACGACGTCGCGGTCATCGATCCACTAGACAGTCGACGAGATGCTACGAAAATCGCCATTACTGGTATAAATGGAGGCGATTGATCGCGCACAGGTCAGTTGCTACAATGGAAAATGAATTGGAGCCGTAAATCTGAGTTTGATTCGAGGGAAAAGCCTTTTTGACGTCAAAAGTGTGGAATTTTCATTAGTCAGCACGCCATTCAATGTCGTAATGGCCCGGGACCGCTGTTCATGGATCGGGTTTAGCCCAATATCGGAAAGAAGTCGGACTTGCTGACTCGTAAAATCGTATGTCGTTAATTTGAAACCTATGATTTGAATTAACGTATTAACATTTGAGCAGTGCTACGGGTGACAGGCCACTCGTATGGAAGGCCATCTGATTTTTTTTTTTAATACATGGGGTGAGGGGCCTATCAACCTCCCTATCACCCCGTGCAAGTAGTTTAATTGTTAACATTTTAACCCCCCAATGTTTGTCGTTTGGTTTGAATATCTCCACAATGAATTTGTAAGGCCGTTTGTTTCCCATTATTCATTCCTAAAAATGAAAAATACGACCGTATCCATCACATCCAACCACAATTTTTTACTTTATATCTCTTGTGTAGACCCATAACGACTATATTTTTTATTCTCATTCTACAAAGAATTAGAATCAAACGGGGCCTAAATATTGTTTTTGCAGTTTGTTACTTGAACTTTGTATTTTTGTTTTTGGCACTAAAGATGTTATATCAAACTTTAACATTCTTAAATGCACTTGCTAGGAACATTTGTCCAGTCTATTGCAGGTGCTTCTTTTTTTGATAGTTTTGGTGATTTCACATGCATTTTCACACATCATTTTAACTAGTTCTTATTTATTTTATGTGATGTGATCCAGCAACATACTTGTTCAGAACATAACAGTTTATTCTCTCTCAACTCTTCATATATGAGTGGGTTAGTACCAAGTGAGTTGAAATCTAAACATATTGAATTACATGTATGTTTTTTTATGTAGTTGGTCAAAATGCTAGTATAAGATGTAATGTTCGACTAAGCCTTTCTGTTAGTATAAATGTCATTGGCATTTGTTCAATACTAACAATTGAATGATCCTTCTATTTTCCCGTGTTGAATAAATAGAAACAAAGGATACAATGTAGCCCAAATTTTTTTAGAACGAGACTTTGTTTGTCTTTTATTGTCCCCATGTTATTATATTTCATCTTATTGGGCATCGTACTTCATAAAACCTTTTTGCATGTGATAAAATATGAAATGTTAATTTCAGATCCTTCGGAGCATGTTTGCATCGATAATAGTAACGTTAGCACTGGTTATGATGCTATTGTGCTTAAAAGCTGTTGAGATGAGTATGTAATTGCATACAACAAACCAACCACAAATGTCCACATCCGAAGAGTTCAAGTGGAGTCTTCTTATGGCTCAGTATAGCATTTGGTAGTGAGATGTAGGGTGGCATCTCCAATATTCTAGTCGATCATGTGAACGTTCGTGACTCCCCAAGTAGTGTAAATGTGAAGACGGGACAAGGACGGGGTGGGTATACCAAAGATATCTATATATCAAATGTGTTGATGGAAAATGTACATCAAGGACTCAAGGCAACAAGTCAGTGTGATTATGCATTCCCTATCATCAGTGGCATTACCTTTAAGGACAGTTGACTTAAATATTACAATTGCAGAGAGTTTTTCTGGAATAAGTGAATTTTCCTTTTCAATATGTCTGTCGAACGTTTTTTTTTAAACACCTTTTGACCTTTCTACATCATGGGTATGCTTCAATGTGTCTGGATCCTCGAAACATGTGTCACCTTCGTTGTCGAGTTTTTCTTGCTTCCTCTCGTATCGTAATGGCCAAAAAGCAATTTCACGAAAATAGTACTTTAAATATGGTACACTAACAATATCATTCATTTATTGATCTCTATACAATGAGATACGTCTCTACCAATAAGATTCATGACTAGTTAGAATTTTCGATATCATCTCCTACGCTATGTGGATACTCTTGTGCGTAAGCAAGGTCATATTCATGTATGCAGTCAGTTTCTCATTCACGTGTAAGAAAAATTTTGTAGTACTTATTATTATTGCTTTCAATATTATTTCCTCATTTCAAATTAATAGTTAATTCTTGGGCATTGTAAATTCTTGTACACATTGTTGCAGGGAGACCGATTGATTGAAGGCAGAGCATGAAATGGTGTAATAATTGGAGATAATTTTTTTTAATACAATTCATTTTTCAAATTCTTTTGTCTGAATTTACTAGTGTATGGAAATAAAAAAGTTTATATTAAACTCTGGTTCAAAACTGATTTTTTCAAAATTACTTTTTCCCGACTCTGTAGTGTTATTTATATTCAGGCACTGTCATAACAATTCACTCTGGTATTCGTCCACTATGTAATGCTAATTCAGTATTCATTTTTCCAAATGAAATCATCCACTCGTTTGGGCAGCACAAGGAAAAATCACAAACGTCAGATAAAAAAAAATTTCACTGTTGAAAACATACTTTAGTGAGCAGTTTTGTGTAAATGTTACCGGACCAAACTGATATATCTCAAGCTATTAGAATCCTGACAAACATCAAAAAACACTATTTCAACAATCCACTACGTGGGGGGCAAATAGACATCGTGAAATTGCTGCGAATTTAACATAAGTGTAACAATCTCACGTGAAATCATTATACAGAAACAACTATAGTAAAAACTGTCGCCAACTTAAAAGATGTCAAATATGCTTTTTTCATGCATAACAAAGGAAGAGGATCAATTTTCATTCTTACACAAGTTGACCCAGAGAAAATTCGTCTTTGCAACCTAATATTCATTTCTATACTTTCAAGAGGAGTTATTATCTTTAAGGTGCTGATTGGGACGCAAGTTGAACCCAGGCGAATTCTTCTTTGTAACCATTGTCTCCTTTACATGAAGCCTCGCACGTGTAAACAACAATTGTAGCCCAGTCAAGAGAATCCACATCATTTTGCACCCCAAAATAATAAAGTAGCTGCGGCAAAACCTGAAATCATAGGACCAACCAGAACAGAAACCTAAGGTCCTGAATGGATAACAAGGATGTAGAGATAAAATCTAAACAATAACTATTAGGCTCTCTTTTGGTCCAGCCTAATTATGAGAATTTGAATAATCAAACCGCGCTAACAATTTATGTACTGCTAAGTGAGCACCTAATTAAAATTAAAAGTGGTACAACTAAATATTCATTGAAATCATGTTAAAAAGTTCCACAGCAATCGGCACTTCGAATGTGGTAGTAAGGCAAACATTCAATCCTTCTTTCTCTTCCATTTTTTTCATTTTCAATAATTAGATAGGAGTTTTTGAACTAAAGGCTTAGAGTATCTTGAAGAGACTCTTTATTTTTAAAAAGCATATGGATTGGTCATAATAGAGAATATCTTTAAATTTAAAGAGTAAAATTGTTTATATACTCTAACAAACTCTTTATTTTTTATCTTTATTTTACTTTTCCCAATACTAATATGTCCGGTGAAAATTAAAATCTAAATTTTAATCTAAATCAAAGTCAACAATTAATTTTAACAAAACATTTCATGGACCCAAAACTTTTCAACCAAACATTTCATCAACTTTTATCAAAATTTACTAAAAAACTGATTTTAACCCCCGCCAAACATGGGGTTATTGTTTTTCATCGTTTTCAATTAATATATATTTTTATTTGGACGTCAATGGCTAAAATATTCAATATAATACAAATAAATAGTGGAACATTGAAACGTGAAATATTGTTAAATGCAATTTTGATAAAAATATAATTAGAGAGTGAGTTTGTATTTTGAAAAGTTAAGATAAAGAGTCTATTGGAACCTAATTCTAAGATTTGACTCCTTAAAATAAAGAGCATCTCGCTTAGAGGTTTCTGTAAGTAGGACATTTACCAGGACAAACATTTAACTCCAAAACTTCACAGATGGTACAACCACCAATCAGTTACTAGCAATAAAAGTTCAGAGGTATAAACAAGTTCGCACCTGAAACTCGAAACCTCGAGTGCCACCACAGTAATTGCATGCAGGAATATCAGATCTTGACGGCCGGCCACTGTGAACCGGCCACAATGCTTTTGCTTTAGCAGATCTACAATACCTGTTCAAAAAAATAAAAAAATAAAAACCTGAAGACTGAGGAACAGAATTTAAAAGATCTTGGTGGACAACAAAAATGTAAATGTTAGTAGAAATATATGTCCTCCAAATTAAATCATGTGATCACCTCAACACTTGCTCAGGGGCACGGGATATTATCTCCTGGAAAGATGCCCAACTCCTCTTGTCATCATCTCCCTATTCAGTAACAATTAAACTGAGAATGAAAATGATCATTTATTCAGCCAAAACTTCACAATCCACAGACAAGTACACTCACAGCGAAATCATCCATCAGTGACTTGACCGACTCATCCACCCGATTTCCAGAAACTAATGCATTAGAATATTCACTATCAGACATCTCGTGCTCAAATTCACATTCATCCTCATTTGTGATCACATACTGTGGCCAGAGAGAGTTGCTCGCAGCTGTTTGCAAATAAAATTTTCAGTCCGCATGAAATATAAAAAATGTACTCTAATCTTTAATTGATAAGATGAGTACGTTTATGGAACTTCTGATGAGCTGTGTCATGTTACAATCTAGGAATAAAGTCCTCACTTATCCCTGTATAGGTGGCTACCTGATTCAGACATTTCAAGAGAAGTGTGCAACTGGGTACACCTTAGTCTATGACCAGACCGCCAATTTTCAGCCTGCAAATATCCGTTTTCTCCTCTTGTCAATATGGAACTCTTCAAGTTGCTAAGTTATATGTATACAGAGGCCAAAAATCATCAAAATACCTGGTGTTTCCCAGAACAATATCGTGCTTTTCTACAGCTACTACAGACTTTATCCCCTTTCCATGTACCACACCAATTACAAAGTGTTGCTGAGATGGGTAAGGTAAAATCAATCAATCAAATAATAACATTTGAATTCAGAATTAATAACATTATAAAACTTCAGCTTATGTCTTCTATATGTACCAAATATTTCTTAACAAACATTATATATATTGTGCATGTATGTGTTTACAAAAATTGCTCTTAAGTTCACAAAAATTTCCTTCATCTTTGGGGTAGATAACTAGATATTGTTGTCCAGCCAAATTTCAAAGAAGGAAATACTAACAGATTTATATGAGCAAAACAAACCTGACATACTTCACTATTGTTAAGAAGTTAATTATGGGCTTGTTCGGTAGAGATTAAAATCAGATTTTAATTGAAAATATAGCCGTTATGTTTGACTTTCATCTCACGCATGGACCCACTAACGGCTAGTTTTTCAATTAAAGTCTAATTTAAATCTTCACCAAACACACTCTATATTGATATGATACCTCCAGCTGTCAAAGGTTGCTCTGTCCCATCTTCACTGGGGGCATTGCTTGAATAAAATGAATTTGTGCGTGGCAATTGACAGCGGAAAACCTTGACACTTCAAAACCCAGTTGACATGAGAAGATAAGATCAGAAAATAGTTAGCCCCTATTTGACAACCGTTATTTGGGGGAAATAGAGTTTTGAATAATGATTTTTAGGAGAATGTCTAGTTAAAAAGTACGGAAAATTTTTGGATTTAAGTGTAGAAAATTTTATTGGGTGAATGTGTGGTTGAAAATGAGTATGCAGAAAAAAGAGTTTCAAAATAATGGTAGTCAAACAGGGGCATAGTTATTTACACAACCTCCATACTCAAAGATATACCTTCTGCATGGCTTCTCAGGATGCCGCTTCCACTGCTCGTGCTGATCGCGAAGAAGACAAGCCATTGATGGGCACATGAAAACAAACAAGGCGCGGTGAAATGTTGATTCCTGAGATAGTGGTGCATAAACCTGGGAAATCAATGAACGTTAGAGAATAAATCAGAGAGAAATGGAATGATGGAAGAAGACAACAGAGTGCACTATATCTGTATTTATAGCTTTTATATACCTGTAGCAAAAACTGCAATGGCTCACTGCAAAAATCACAAAGACTAGACTTCTCGGAAGGCAAATTAATCGGGTCCAACCAAGCCTACGTTACCAATAAAACAAGTAATCCCCCATTCAGAAAAACAAAATTAAAACTCTATACTCTCTTTATTCAATCTCTACCACTTCTAAATCATAAACTTTAGCTGTATTTTCGGCAGTGTTCGGTATTGGCAACATTTTCTTTTTGTAGGAGTGAACAGAAAAGGTCAACATTTTAAGCACACTGGCAGTCTAAACAAAATCAGTATATAAATTGAAGAAGTAATATGAAATTCTGCACTGCAAACATGTGGGAAATTTGGAAGCACTTAAAAGTGAATTTTACCTGATTTTCATGACAGAGTGACACTAAATTAAGTTTAAGCACGGCCAAAAATGCTGTAGATTTGAAAGTTTTGAGGTATATGATATCTTGTATAGAACTCATGTGAGAAAGAATCTGCAAAATTACCGGAGTGCCACCAGCTTTGCTTGGGAAATAATGGCGGAGTAGTGACCACTTATTTTTCGGCTTCTCGACAAATCCTAATGTTACAGGAACTCGTTCTTCGTCGTCATCATCTTCATCTTCATCATTGTATAAATCTGGGTCATCAGTTTTGTCCACTTGAGCTTCATCATCATCTTCTTCATCGAGAGATGATATGCGTAGAGACTTGAGCTTCTCTTCGTTTGCATCGAATTCCATTTCCCTCAAAATTCTTCTTTTTGCGTTAATTGATAACTGAAAAGATGAGAAATCCAAGAATTGAAGAATTCTGGGGCAAACACATTCAAAGCTAGATAATCACGTAAAGACCATTCAAACTAGCATAGACACTTCCATACAAGAGCGGAGCTAGACTTTTTGTATAGTGGGGTAAAAAATTAATACCATGTTTCACCATGATTGTTACAAAGTCAAATACAATAAATAAATATCATTTTTCATTTTTCATCAAAAGACAACTTTAAATTCATAATAGACAACAACTAGTTTCACAAACAATTCTAAATCACCAAGTTAGGGAAAGCCATTACTTACTTGGAATTGACAATGAAGTCTAAACTTGAAATTGACAAATCTGTTTTGAAAAACACAATTCCCTTAAACTTGCAATTTGATTAATGTCTCTGGAATTCTGATTTTCTTCCTGTAAAAAAATAAAAATAAAATTAACAAGTTGATTCAGAATGATATGCTTCCTTGACTTTGTGCTTGGTGTTGGATCGTGTCGGCGCAGCGTTTTACTTAAAAATCAAAATCCATATAAGCACAAGTCATTAGAATCCATATATCTTTCTTTATCATGCCTTCCCATGGATAGGGGCGGAGCCAAAAATATAATTCAGTGCAGGCACAATTTAATTAACACCAAATTTTGAGTTTTTGGCTATGGATTTAATGATGATAAAAATATAAAAAATATTACGACAGTATTAAAAATGATATAGTTTATAAATTAAACTTGCTATTTGCAAGTTTTCATATGTTGTACATTGATTTTATTATCAATTTTCAAAAATACATATTTATCTGCACAAACAATTGTGCTATCATTTATCCACTCATCACCCATCCGATAGCGTGATCTATTATTTACAGTGCTCATGATCTCGAGGCTGACAAGGCCCTTTAACATATATGCTCCAACTCCATCTCGGATATTAGCATTGTAATCCAAAATTGGTTCCTTAGTCCACGATTAGAGGGGAGTTGTGTAACATCAAAACACTTTACTCGATCTCCATCAACATTTTCTATAATTGATGTCCTTTGGAAAAAAAATCTCTTTATTTGATATCTAAAGAAAATGATAAATCACGGTGAGCTTAGAGAATAAAAATAATAATCTACTTGTATAAAGTTTGTTTACAAACTAAGTGTTGGCAAAATCTAGGTCATATTCATTGATTTCAAGAACTGTTTTTGAACTGATTAGCCTAGATGTTGCCAACATATAGCTTGTAAATCTAGTTTGTACAAATAGCATAATTCGAAAAAAGAATAGTCACTTGATCAATCAGCCTATCAAGTAAAATCAAGCAAAATATATTCTCAATTGAGTCAATTCTATGTACCCAAATCACTAAATCAGCCTTCATACATTCGAATCAAACACACACAATAACAACTCTGTTCAAAGTCATGAAATCAAACACATTACCCACACAATTAAATCTCTGCTCAAATATTCGGAAAATAAGTGTTCAAACAGAGGCAGAAAATAAGTGCTCAAACAGAGGCAGAACGGATTTCTTTTTGCATAAAAATATATAAGGACTGCACTTGCCACTTGCCAGACGAGAGGCCGGACGCGGGACATACAAGGATATAGACCTTCAGGGAGGAGCAGATTTATTTTACATAAAAATATATAGAGACCTTCAATTCAAGGATATAGACTCCATATTCGGGGACGATACTCAAGAGCGCCGAACTAGGAGAAAGTGGATTTTGGAATTTCGTGGTCAAATTTTCAGCACATACTGGTATAATTGGTTTTGGGTCGGGTCAATTTCTATTTCAATTTTCTTCCTTTGGGCTGGATAAGTGGAAAGCCTAATACGATACTACTTAAAAAAAAATAAAAAATAAAAAATAAAAATAAAAATAAAAATGGAAATAACACTTTTCAAAATTAACAAACTTGTCAAATTATTTCAAAAATTAGGTGATAAATAAATTTATTAAATATTAAATTATAATATAATATTCATTAATTATTTTTACCTCACCAACCCAATCCTATCACCCCGCTAAATATTAAATTATAATATAATATTCATTAATTCATTAATTTTTTTTCACCTCATAGTTTTTAACACCTGGTTTTTGTAAAAAAATCTTAATCACTTGATTTATGATAATTAAATCTTAAACCCTTGATTTTATGTAATTTTCCCTTAAAAAAATGAAAGAGTTGAGCTGGACCCAAAAATCCGGTGCAGGCCTAGTCCTTAACTACCTCCGCCCATGGACTACATCCTTGGCCATTGAATGGAGTTTAAGGTCACAGCAAGCAAATTATTCCATAATATAAAAATTCATGCAACAGAGTAGATGTAACGGAGCCAACCAAAATCAATCCGGATAAGAGAATTACAATCAGCATTAGATCATCAGATGTCAATCTTCGTTCTCTCAACTGTAGTGTAGATTTTCATTGTTTATTTTTTGTGCAATTGGGGGAAATATCTCAATATTTTCCATAATCTTAAAAAAATTCCAGAGGAAAATATAAAATCCCAAACTCATGCCGAATAAATTTAGTTTACTAAAGGAAACTAACATTATTGTCTCTGGAAGTTGTATCAGAAACGAAAAAATTATCAAATCTAAAATAAATTACCAGAATCAGGGTGAATGAGATAACTCCAAATTGAAAGGGAGCTGGGAAATTCGAAGATTAATGTTAACGGAAAGAAAAAAAACCGGGCAGGCATTTAGGATAGGGCTCAGGGTTTTAAGGATGGGGAAAATTTCATTAAGTATTAATCATTTCAAAGCAAAGAAACAATGTTTAAAACTTTAAAATCGGATATTAATTAAATTTTATTTACAAAATAATTAATTAAATATATATTTTATTAATTAAATATGTTAAGGTCACAATTCTATACAATTTGATAAAAAAAATTATCGAATTAATTTGTTACAAATTATTTCTCGGTCATGAATAAAAAATTTTGTAAGTCAAAATTTATTCATCTACCACAAATAAAAAAATTTATAGGTCACAATTTATTTATCGATAACAAATTATAAATTTTATAAGTGATAACTTATTTTAACGGTCACAAATTATTTCTCGATCGCAGTTTCATAAATTGTGAGTCACAATCACATTTTTAGTTCATAAGTGAACAAATTTATTGGTCACAATTAACCAATTAATTGGTCATAAACACCCACACCCCATTCCACCTCATTTTTCCCACCTACAACTACCTTATCGCCGCCAAATACCATAACAACCACAAAACTAACCGCAATCATCACAAGCCACAACAACGCAAAAACCACACGACCAAAACCCACAGCCAACCACACCGTACCGCAACCACAACAATTGTAAAACCTAAAAATCACCACCACAGCACTGCACCATCTGAACCCATCGACGCCTCTTAGATCGTGTTGCTCTAAGATCTTAGATCGACGGGCAATGTATTACGATTGATATGGTGGCGGCACAGTGGCATCACGACGATGCAATTTTTGGATGGGGAGGGTAGAGAGAGATGGGAGAGGAAGAGAGAATGAAAGGAGAGCGGGTATAGAGAGCAAAAAAATAGATGCTATAAGATCTCAAATTGACGGGACGACGCATTCCGGTGGGTAGGTGGCGACGACAAAAACTACCCCACCACCATGCCCTTCACAATACGTTGCCCATCGATTTGAGATCTCAGAGAAACACAATCTAAGAGGCGACGATGAGTTCAGGTGGTGCAGTGCTGTGGTGGTGATTTTTAGGTTATACGGTTGTTGTGGTTGCGATATGGTGTGGTTGGTGGTTGCTGTGGGTTTTGGTGGTGTGGTTTTTGTGTTATTGTGGCTGTGATGGTTGGGGTTAGTGTTGTGGTTGTTGTAGTGTGTGGTGGTGATAAGGTAGTTGTGAGTGGGAAAATGAGGTGAGATGGAGTGTGGGTGTTTATGACCAATAAATTTGTTAATTTATGACCTAAAAATGTTATCGTGACTCACAAATTATTAAACTGTGATTGATAAATAATTTGTGATAGTTTAATTTGATAATTTGTAACCGTTAAATAAGTTATGACTTATAAAATTTGTAATTTATAATCGATAAATAAATTGTGACCTATAACAAATTTTAATTGTGGTGGATGAATAAATTGTGACTTATAAATTTTTTGATTTATGATCATGAAAAAATTTGTAGCCAATTAATTCGATAATATTTTACCAAATTGTATAGAATTGTGACATTAGTATATTTAATTAATAAAATATGTTTTAATTAATTATTTTATAAATAAAATTTAATTAACATCCGATTTTTGAAGTTTTAATAATTGTGTTTTAGTTTGAAATGAGTAATACTTAATCTCTTAGATGTAAAATTTTCCCTAAACGAATTCCATAAAAGTGAGTAGGAGTAGGCAACAGACCATGTTGGTTTTGTTGAAACCTGGCCCAACATTATAAGGTTTGGTATGTTTCAAAAAAACGACCTGACTCGATTAGGTAACGAAATCGACCTAACCTGACCCAACTTAAACCGACAAAGCCTAATATTTTTTCTTCCGATAGGTAATAGTTTGTTATTTTCATAAACCATTGTCTGGTAAAAATTTTAATTGAAACAAGGTAATTTAATTAAATTAAAAACATTATAATAAAATTCAACACAATCAAAATTGCATCAAGCATGGAAAGCAAATATAAAATATTACGGTTATCCAATAATTAAAAATATTACATTAATCGAAACTCAATAAAAATGCCACAATTATCCAATATCAAAACTCTCAAAAAAAAAAAATAATGAAGAAAAATATTAAGACTTCCAAATTTGTGATATTACCAACAACATCTTTATCCTCATAAATATCACCAAAACAATAATTAGCATACGCCAATTTGTATCATGGATCAAGCACTCAGTGGCAGACTTGTGAAGGGGCAAGCAGGTGTGGTCCCCCACTCGATTTTCAAATGCGTCTTTTTTAAATTCAATTTTTCAGATTTTTTTTTTTTTTTTTTTTTGAGTTTCTTGTCGCTAAAAGATGAAGTCAGTCGATTAGTTGTGAAAATTAGTTAGTAGTTTGGATCTTGTAATAGATCTAACAATGAACAAAACGAAATTGCAAACAAAATTCATGTAATCAACTCTAAATTTTTTTTAAAGAATAATGTTTAGTTCTTTCTTGTTTTTTATATGTTGAAGTAGCCTTGATAATGAGTTAAATAGAGGGATGAAAAATACTTGAAATGTTACTTCGACACTTGGACCCTCATTACGGGAACGGTAGGTGAGGTATTCGGTTCTACAAAAATAATAATAACAATAATAATTATAATAATGTTTTAGTTTGTTTTTCACACACACACACACACACATATATATATATATATATATATATATATATATATATTTTCGTGGGTCTGAAATTGAAATCTCAATCTTCGATTCTTCTTTTTCAAATTTTTTTTTCTCTTTTTTCCTCAATCAATAATAAATTAGAACCAAACCAGAACCGAATGACTCAGTTCTAGTTTGGTTCCATATCTTAAAAATAAAAATAAAAAATTATTTGATTCCATTATTAAAAAAATCACTAGTTCATGGTTCGATTCTCTTGAAAACACAACTAATTGGAACCATATCCACCCCTAAGGTGAGGTAAAAAACTTTCCCCATTAAAGATGTAGTGTACTAATTGAACCCTTCAACCTCTTGATTAGAAAAAAAGAAAAAAAAAAATAAAAAAAATGCTCAACCATTTTGAAATTTAATTACATTATAATGCTATATTAGACCAAATAACATTATTGTTAACTTTCACAAACGCGATGGCCAATCAAATCCAGCCACCTGTTACCAAATAACATTATTTTCAAATTTCACATTCGCTGCGTTATGAGATTCATATGCATTATTGCAAGTGGAGAGAAAGGAGACTCATTTCCATTATTTTACTAATCAAAATGATGAATGATAGTTATGAGTTATCTTAAAACTAGCGATACAGACGGCCGACCTCCAGAATTGACTATCAAAGTATCAAACAAGCAGGCGACGTGTTGCATGAGATATGTGCATATGCATGATAACAGTGTTTTGATTGACTAATTGTAGAAGATAACGTGTGCGCAACATCTCAACTTTATACTTATGGTGCGTTTGATTGTAAGAGTGAAATTTGGGTGAAAAAAAACGAATTACAGGGAATTGAATTGTTTAGAATTTGTTTTAGAATGAATTGTAATTAATGATGTTTGATTGATATAATTTTTCACCTAATCCATTTGACTTTTTTTTTCATACAAATTATTACTTTTTTTGAGATAATTTTTTTTACAATCTGTATTAAAATTTGTTTGGATTGCCAAAAAGTAAAAAAAAAAATTTGAATTTTTTTTGTGTTCGTTTGACTTTATTTTTCATGCAAATTGTCAATTAAATGGATAATTTTTTTTACCATTGGATTTAGAATATATTTTCATTGCCAAAAAGTAAAAAAAAAAAAAAAAAAAAAAAAATGAAAAATACTTTCCCACCAAAATCATGGAAAAATAAAAGGTGAAAAATGTGCTTTAAATGGTTGTACCTAGAAAATGGGTGAAAATGAATTTCATGGAAAAGTTATGCAATCAAACACAAAATTAAGCATGAAAAAAGAATTGATTTTCCTTTTCCACCATTTTCCACCCATTTCAAATGGACCTTTAGGTTGATTCTTATATGGCGTGTCCACAAAAAATATATTAGAAAATGATGTTTGTCCAGACTCAAATACATAAAAAATAAAACAGATTGACTTGGCGGTAGATGATTGAGTGTTTATTATTTTTATTTTTTAAACAGTCTAATCATGTATTGATACGTGTGCATCTTAATTTTGTTTTTGAATATATTTTTTAGCCTATTTGTGTATCATATCTCAAGTATATTTACAAGGTAGGACCAATGTTCATCTGATGCATCATGAACAGTCTTTTAAAAATTGATTGACTAATTTCCATTAAAAAAGTGACAATTTTCATGAAAAGTAATGACTATCAAACACCAAAAACTTAAAAAAAAATAAGGGTGCGTTTGATTTGCATTTCAATTTTCTGTTTTAATTCATTTATCATTTTCCATTTTGAGGGACTATTTTAAGATTGCAAAAAACGTGTTCAGTTTAAAAAAATTCGAAATAGTTTTTTGACCTTTTATTTTTCAATTAATTTGATTATTTAGTAAATCATATCAATTTTATGCTAATATAATCTAAAAACATAAATTTTAAAGTTGGTAAAAAATAGGAATCATTGCAGGATTAAGAGATAGCACCAAGCTTTTTATTTGAGAAATTCTTGTTCATTTTCTCTGTTTTGAGTTTTTTGAGTCAAAAGTCAAAGTTATTTTGAGTTTTATGTGTAAAATTTTCTTTGTTTTCGAAAACTCATTTTTGAAAATAACGTACCAAACACATTTTGAGTATTTTAGAAAACTGAAAATAACCTTAAAACGACAAACCAAACACATTCTAACTATTTTCATAGAACATATTTAATTAACAAATTCAAAGCAAATTAGTTCTAGGCAACTAGTTTTATTTCCATGCAAGTTTCACACTTGCAATCAATCACACCCTAACAAGTTTTCGTAGTTATCATTCTCCGAAGCAACATTGCCATCCTTATTGGCTGTGCTTTGTGAAAGTCTATAAATGATGATTGAAGACATACAACCAATTAGGAAAGAGCAAAATCAATCAAACAAAACAGACATTCTTGGGGACTTGACACGCAATATCACGAATTTTTTTCCTGTAAACTTGTTGACCAATTTCAAGCAGGTTTCATCACTACAACGGTTGAGGGTGTGGATCGGGGGAGAAGAAAGTAACTAGAGACCGATGAATCATCTCGAAACTGGTAAATGTGATTACAGCTGCAGGTGTTGTCCTAAGAAGGTTGGTGGCACACCCCCGATAGAACCCAGGAATGCCTTCTTGTTGAAAAACTTTCTTTATGCAGTCCACTGCACCAGAATAACGCTTCTCAGAGTGGTGGCCTTGTTCTTGAAGCCTCGAGCGAACAACCTGCATATAAGATTTCTCAGAATTGAGGAATTGATTTTAGGTGGCGTATAAGATGGATAGCAATCAAAATGAGCAGCTTCAACCCCTTTTAAGAGAAGAGTTACTTGTCTTCATACAATAATACAAAGAGAGGAGCACGAATTTGCTGATAGACTGCTTGGACTGAAAGAGAGGAATCAACAGGACGCAAGGTTTTCGTGACCTAAAAGCATTAACACAACATAGCTGTCCTGTTAATTGTCCTTTTACATTGTGACTTTCTTTTCATTTTTATCACACATTCACGTGGATATAGAAATTCTCATTTTTTTTCGCAGGTAGATGGGGGAATAAGGCAGGGTGGGGATGTTTAATATTTAAATCTTCTCTGTCTGTAAAGAAAATAAATACAGAGTATATATTACCTATAATGAATAGTCATGTGGTGCTTGTTAGGAATTTTACATTTATAATTTCGATTTAACCCTAATTTGTCTTATAATTAGGGAGCCGTCAGTGGTATCCACATCTCCTTAGGTTGGTCATTGCAACACAAGGGTAAAAGAAACAAGCCTATCTAAGCACATAGCATATACGCCTCTGTAAATAGAAAGTAGAATGTCAAAAGAAGGAAATTCTCATCACGCCATACCTCATGCGGATACGTCAATGTGGAAGCAAATATTTTAGAAACTGACGAGGCAACAGCAACATCACTTGCACTGAGTTTATCCATTGCGGTGTTATCTAACATCATCATATCGAATAAAACGGATTCTAACTTTCGTCCAGATCGAGAGAACTAATACGATGTAATTGTTTTCTAAAGACCCAAAAAGGTAAAAAACTTACCTCGCTCTGCCAAGTAAATTTTAATCTTCTCATAGGTTGGAAATTGGATGGCAACATGACTGATACCGGCCAAAGCTGGCACAAGACCACTGTTGATCACAAGAAATTAAAATATAAAAAGTAAAGTGCCAGAAATTATTTCCTTGACACGAATTCAAGCCCCCATACTATTGGCATGATTTCATTTAACTAACCTGTACAATCCACGAATACCCTCTTCATGAGCAATTCTCCTCAAGGCAGATAATGTGCTCCTGTATGGCATTACACTGGTTCTAATTCCTTGTGTCTTCACAAGCAATTAAAAGAGAAAAATGAGTAACACTTTAACTATTCTTTATTTTAAAAGAGGACAATGAAAGGCCCACGGGAAACTGGGTCTCCCACGCATAGGATATGTGCAAAGAAAATTTTATATTCCCCAGTGCAAACGAGTGAAATTTATGCGATTTGAAGCAATATTTATCTGGACTGCATTTTTCCATTTAACAAATCAAATTCTCTATGCATAAGGAACACAATATATTTCCAGAAAATATATTTTTCAACTCCCTCTGGGCATGCGCCTTAGTGTGAAAGAGGAAATATACTCCTCGAATAATATAAGCAAATGAATTTATGTACACAATAATCACCAAAAAAAGGAAGACGTCTCGCTTCGCTGCACATCAATGAAAGAAATCTATAAAATATACAGGGACCTCTAGTAAATGAATGAGAATATCCTAGATCTAGAAATCAAAAATCAAGAGGAGCTTTCTTTCTTTCTGAATGAACCCAGTGACCGCAAACATAGCACAACTCTACAATAGCTTACCCAGAGTTGAGTTAAATTTTAATCCTGTAGATGAATTAATCGAGAAGAAAAATACTGAATTCAAATGTCATAACTAATTTATAATAGTTCATTGAGCAGAGTACGGGAGTTTCATGTTTGCTCATGCATCACTAAAACCAGCCTTTTCATACCGACATCAAAACTCAATAAAAACAACCCACATTTAACGGGAAAATGGAATTTATATAAAATTGGACGAGAGGCATACCTGAAGTCTTGTCTTGACAACCCATAGAGGATTTGTGGCAATAGTTGTTGCCGCTCCAGCACCAGAAGCAGCTATCATATTGGCACCAATAGAGAGATGATGATTTACATCTACAATTGCCAAAAAAAGGCCCAGTAACTAATGGTGCATAGGGGGAAAAAGCTTACAGTTGTATTATTAATTTAAAACAGAAGTGAATATATATTTTTATCAAAAGATAAAATAAACACTTTTTCATTAGAAAAGTAGGTAATAAACTAACCATCAGCTCCAAGAAAACTTTTTAATTGCTCATAAACTGTGAAATATACCTGAAAAAATTGTATTGCTGGGTCATTTCGCATGGAATTTTTCTTTCTTGAGACAGGACAGAGAAAAAGAAAAGAAAAGCAATAGGCCTCCCCAAAAGCATAAATGTCAAGGCAAATGAACTGCTTCAGTAAGCACCATAATAACCGCAACCATAAAAAACTAGCAAACAAAGTAATGTGACATACTGCCCAATTTGGAAGCAATGCCAGCATCGTAGGGGAGAGTCCACGATACATTCCACGCAAACCCTCCTTCTGGAATATCTGTTCTAGACTCCCAACTATAATACTTCCTGGGTAAGAATAAGAAAGAGAGAAATCAAGAAAAAAACAATAAGTGGTATTGTGATTATGAAAAAATTACCCCCCAGCTTCAAAATAAATCTTTTAATCTTCAAATATAGATTCACAGTTAGACTTTCACAAATTAAGTAATAATAAAATGTTTGAAAGTTCTACAAATACTGACATTAGATTTCATTCACATTCTGCCAATGGATGATGAATTTACAGTTGAAATTGTAAAACAATTAACCACATACAACTAGTTGCACTGGCAAATTATTGATCTCGCTAACTCTATAAATCATAAGACTTCCTAAGGCAACCAAAGATGCGTCACCTCACCTTTCATATTAGCATTAACAAGCTGTGGCAGCCCATGGACCTGTAATCTAGTCTTTATAACATCCAAAGGACACACAAAAGTGGCTGCAATCATTCCTGCAGCATATCAAGATCACCAAATCAAAATACAAGTTTTTCAAGCACAAAACACATTCTCCACAATAATAAACCAAAATCACACATCATATTACACAATTAAACAGTACAACATATAAAAACTTTTACAGTGACTGGCAAAGCTGTAGAAGAGCGTGAGACAATTACCGGCAGCGGCACCAGCGCCGGCATTACAAAGCAGCCCCTTGGGACTTGGGCCATGAGTATCAGAGGCCATTTATGAATCTACAATAATTCGTTTCAAGAAAGTTGGACGTTTCAAAAGAATCGGCTACTTTTGAGATGATAACTATAATATCGGAGGCTTGATTATTGGCGGCGGCGGCGGCGGCGGCGGCGGAGTCCTCTCTCGAGAGGCCGATCGCAGAAAACCACGGCCACATGGCCAGTCCGTACAGCTCAGAGGAAAAACTCAACAATCACAAAAAAGCATCAATAATCAAAATCCAAAAGGCGTTTACTTTAATTTATAGGGATTTTGTTTGTTTATTTTAGCTGTTATACTGGCGATTAGATCGAGAATAGATAAAAGGGCAGCTCCGCGATAAGTCAGAGGATGATTTGGGGTTGGGTTGTGGTGGGGAGGAAATATATAGAGGACTCTATTGAATATTCCCATTTCATCGTTTAATAATGAAACAATTCACCACTAGTACCTCATCTATTATCTAACAAGCAATTTAGTCTCTAATTTTTAGGAAGAGTAGATTTGTCACAGCCTTTTTGTTGAAATAATCTCCAAAGATGCTACTTACAATCTTAGACAAGCATGCTCTCATTTTTCTATTACGAAAATTTCTATTAGATAGCCACATGATGCTTATCATCCAACTTTAGGAACTGTATATAATAATAGGGGAATTTTTTAAAATGTCACTTTTTGTGAGAATGCACCAATTTATTTGAAAAAAACTTGATTTGATAAAAAATATCACTTTTTGGGTGTGAATTGTCCATGTTACCCTTGACCCACAATTCTATGAGCATTTAATGCTCCTTAATGATATCTTATATTAGATATATGTATATTATATTGTCTAATTTGAATTTTGTTAATACAAAAAAAAAAGATAAAATAAGTTGAAATGTTAACTCTACTAATTACTATTTTAATTGTTTATTTAAATATATCATTAATTATTTTAATTGTTTACATATATTAATTATTTACTGTTTAATTAATTAATTTTTATTATTTATTATTTACGTATATGATTTACTTCACATTTAATTAGTTATTTATTTTAATTACTTATTTTAATTGTTTATTCAATATTTACTTTAATTTCTTTAAATATTTCATTAATTATTTTAATTGTTTACGTATATTATTTCCTTAATATTTCATTACTTTATTTAATTATTTGTTTAAATTACTTATTTTAATTATTTATCTAATATTTAATTTCATTTTTATTTAAATATGTTATCAATTATTTTAATTGTTTATGTATACTTAATATTTAATTAGTTTTTTCATTTATTTCATATTTAATTTAATTGTTTCTTTACTTTTTAAATAATTATTTAAATAAACAATTAAACAAATAATATACATAAACAATTAAATTATTATTTAACTATAATGTTGATTGATTTTATGCACTCATCTGGTTGACAAATCAAATTTTATCTAATTTTATGCACTCATCTGTCTAGAATTATTGAGGTGAACTATCGGGAACGAGATTTCATCTGTTGAGAACGACATTTTATCTGTCAAGATTTACCTATCTGTCGAGAATTACTGTAGCGACGAACATTTTCTGACACGCAAGTACGAATTTTCATCAAGTTCTTTTTCAAATAAGTACAGAACCTATAGGGTATTGAGAAATTTCGTGAGGGCAAAAATGTCCAAAAGTGATATTTTTGAACTGAATCTTAAAAAGTGACATTTTTGTAATTATGAAAGTGAAAAGTGCTAGCTTGTGTAATTTCCTCGTAATAATATTATTAAAAATGATAAAATGAAGCACTTATGAAGGTAAATCATATTTCTTGACTTGAATTGGTGTCTAATATTTGAAGTGAGGCCGAGGGTAAAATGAAAATTAACAAAATATTGTATGTTTTCACCGTTGAACTTCATACTACTATAATGAAAAAAATCATTGATTTTCTAGTTTTAAGTTTTGGGATTAATATGAAAGTTTGAGAAATATATTGAGGAGCAATGATGAAATTATCCCTCTAATATTTCCAACCTGCGGTGGCTGATATTCCACCCGTACAAATGGGTCCCACTTGAAAGTTCAACAAAGAACGGTGTTCTGGTGCTTATTAATTAATAAAATTGTAAGTAAATAATGGAACCAAGAAGGAAAAAAAAAAATGCTTTACAAAATAAGCAAAAGATTTGATTAATTTGTTTATTCTGCTTCATTGGACATTAATCCGCAAGAAATTGAATTCTCTCCAAAACCAAATTGTATTATATATATATATATATATATATATATATATATATATTCTTAGCCCCTGTTTCAATCTCTATTAAAAATAATAATAATAATTCAAAATAATTTTTAATTGCATATTTTTTAATAAAATAATTTTACATGTGAATCCATAAATTTTTTTTTTTTACCGCATATTCTTGAAAAAAAAATCATTTTTCATAAAATTTATTCTAAAAAATTATTGGATCATCATCTCTTTCTTGAATAATACTTGACAAAATTAAGCATGTGTTTGGTTCAATTAAAAATTTTAATTAAAACTTAAGTCAAAGTCAACAATTAATTATAACTACATATTTATAGGATTTATAATTTTTTAAGCATGTATTTCGACCCTATTTGGCATAACTTTTATTTTTATTTTTGCTTCCCGGAAAAAAAAAAAAACCTTTTGGAGAAAGTTACCTTAATTTTTAAGAGAATTTCTCATTTCGAAAGTGATTTCCGAGGAAATCGCATTGAATCAGATTTCTCTAAAAATTCTTCTAATTACGAAAAACACTTTTATAAAATTTGTCAAACATATTCAAAATAACTTTTAAATCTCAAAAATTCCTTTTAACCTTTTAAAAATCATGTCAAACGGGTCGTTTATCAACTTTTATCAAATTGAAAGAACGTTGGTGTTTGATCGATTTGAAATGTGATAATTTCTTTCTTATAAAAAAATTCAAATTTGACAACTAAACAAATCAAATATATGGAGCATTTAACTACAATATTACGGTTTATTTTGATGGCTGAAAGAGTTCGCATTGTATAATCTAAAGGAAATTTACACGCACTAAAATAGAGAAATCAAGATTTTTAACCTAATTATTTCTTGTTTGCCTTCAAATTGTAAGCCTTCAAAGAGAGAAAAAGAAAGAAAACTGAAGGAAGCGGAAGAGTCCAACACGTTAATGAGGGCAGCTGGATTTTTTATTTTTTATTTTTATATATATTGGTTGAATGAATTCCATCGATTTTTCTATTAGTCAACACTGTTGACATGTACATTAAAAAATAAAGAATGGGGCAAAATTATAATTACTTAAAATATTAAAATTATAAATGAAAAATTCAGAGAAACAATAAATTAAAGCCATCTTCACCCACCACAACATCGGTGCTTACCACTGAACCATCAACGAGCAAAGAAGGCCATCGGTCTAAACAAGAATATGGGTTTGTCTAATAGGTGAGAAAAAATAACAACCTTACTAGTGGTACATCAAGAATGCTCGAATGGGTGTCATAATAAACATATGACGGCTCCCTATTGGAGGGCGCCTGCCGCAGGCACCCATAATGTGCAAGTAGAATTATTCAAAAAATAATTTGTAACCAAACAATTTGTACTTTTAGATGAATATATGGTATGGTTAACTACTATTCTACCTTTGATAATGAAGATATGGCCACTAAAGTAGGGTACGGGACTGGATCTTTGAAGATGAAATTTATTACTAAAATGTATGTGATACTTCATTGAATAAATTTGTTGTCACTTTATTAGTAAAAAATGTAATTTTGAAAAATCTCCATCTATTACTCTAATTAGGGGTCGACATAGTTTCATTTGGTTCTGGTACTGAACCGATCCATAAATTAATGATTTTTTTAATAATAGAACCACGTGATTTTTTTTAAGATATGAAACCGAATTGAACCGAACCGATCCATTTGGTTCTGATTTGGTTCTAGTTC
This sequence comes from Osmanthus fragrans, assembly GCA_019395295.1. NCBI lineage: Eukaryota > Viridiplantae > Streptophyta > Magnoliopsida > Lamiales > Oleaceae > Osmanthus > Osmanthus fragrans. The sequence goes on along the minus strand of CM033345.1, from coordinate 8,128,893 downwards.
TAGTTCTATCATTATATTACATTTTCACTGGAGTCTTTGCGTCATTGATTCCAAACAATTGTATTCTTCAATGCCCGTAACTAGAAGTCATGATCGTTTCAGAAATTGAAGGAGAATATTTCAAATTGACAATCTGTAAAAGGAAATGAAGTTCAAGCTAATAGAAATCCTCGTTGAGGAAGGGTATTAACGGCGTCTTGTTAGGGGGGTCGCGTTCACAAATAATAATAAGCTTTTTATCTTGAATGTTTGGGTTAATGTTGAAAAAAATTAGTGCGGGCATTTTCCAGTTTCTATGTTTTCCGTTGGCAGCTGATTCAATTTGTTCTCATTTTTTTTTTTTTTTTTTTTTTTTTTTTAAGTTCCAGTATTTGTGATTGTGTATTCTACCTTGGGTTCCACTGTTGTGTCTTATAAAGTAGTTCTTGTTGGTTTTGTTGCTCATGTCTATCTTTGTATAGAAATCACATAAGCAACATCTAGAATTTTTTTTTTTTTTTTTTGTATAATTTTATATATATCTACAAGTTCATTTCTAAGTAGTATTGGTTTTTTTGATTTAGTGCTTTCATCATTTGTGCTTATGTCTATGCACATTTTCATTTCGTGAATAACGATATTGAAATTGAATTTGTCAAATAAATTCTTCAACAACAAGAAAATTTAATATTCAATTAGTACTTTCAATTCTCATTTCTACACTATTGACGATTCTTCAATACAACCATCGAAGAGTAATTGCTTCAGCCACGATCTTTAGAAGTCACAATTCCCAATACATTTAACTTTTGTCAAAATAATGTTACATAAGATTCAATTTTAAAAGGCCACAAATAGAATATATTCTATACTCGAAATAAACATTAATAAGCATCTTGATCACAAATAAGTAATAAATATACTAAGGTCACAGACCGAATGTATTCTACATAACAAGCAAAAGCACAAAATAAACACAACTAAGTTAGTTGCTCACAAATAAACAATGGTTAAATTGGGATTTCAATTTGATTATATTTTACACTTGAAATAGGCACAAATAGGTCAGTTGGTCACAAATAATTGATGAATATGTTGAGGTCACAAACTGAATAAGTTATACGCAGTGAGGAAACTGAATAAGTACAACTACGTTTGTTGATCATAAATAAGCAATGAATAAACAGAGGTCACAATTAAAATTATTCTATACATGATAACAATCTCACATGCAATCGTTGGTTCCATATCCATTCCCAAGGTAAAATATGAAGAAAATTATCAAAGACACAACATATACATTTTCATCAAAAAGGGTTTTCAACATAACGGAGATCGTTGAAGTCACTTTTTCAATTACGAACCACTAGCTATAACCATGAATTGAAAATGTAAAAGTCAAAAAATATATTCAACAGAATGTAAAATTCACAATCACAAACTATTAATCCGCGTTCGATTTTTCTATATAAAATTGGCAACCGTCGGAAATTAATACTTTTCATAAGTGACATACATCTGCAAATTTTTGTAGCCCTTTCGTTTTCTTTGTTCTTGATCGAAAAATTGCTTTAATTGACCGAAACCAATTTATCTTGAACAACACTGGAAATGTGATTGTAAAAAAAAAAAAAATTCACAAATAAGAGATGAAGTTACTCAATTTGTGGTAAAAAAATCACAGTCGAACGAGTTGAATTTTCAATGAGAGATGAAGTTTTCGATTTCTTTATATGTTAATCGGATGTGAGAGATTGTTGGTGGAGAAATAACTAAGGAAAACCCTGCTCAAACAAGGTTTTTTTGTCCAGGGTCAAACCCGGGACCCCCTGATTGGAGGGAGCCCCAGGGAAGCAGAACTCAATAACTAATTGGCTTTATCTTAGAAGTGATAAGGAGAAAGAAATATTAAACTATTTTATAATTACCATAATCAAAATCAAAATATTTTCTAATAAAAATTCATACATAAATAATTTTTAAGAAAAATAAATATGAATTACGACCTGATTTTTGAAAGAAATCTACAAATTTGATATTTTTGAAATTTTATTTTTAGAGTATGGTAGTTATGACTCAATTTTGTCTAAAGAAATTTTTTATTGGATTATTGAAAAAAAAAAATGAAAGATAGCACTTCTTATTTATTTTATTTGAAGTTACTTCACTTTATTGACGATTCATATACTTTTATCTACTTCTGTTTAAATTCAAAATTTCAAATACACTTTGATTGTTTGATTTCTTGACTTTCTTAGATTCGACTCAATCTCGTGTGGGTTTCGTAGCTATTATTACTACGTGGATTCACATCAAGTGCCATATGTCAATTTATTTTATAATTAGAAAAAAATAATTTAATGTAAACAAAAAATGAAAATTAAGACATAATGGGAAGAGTTCATAATTTTTCAATTAGCTCGAGTTTTTTCGATTTTTATTTATATAAAATTAAAATTCATTTTCCCGACATATCTCAATCTCAACATTAGACATTGTATTCTAATCCTTTTGTCTTCTCATTCTCCATCTCTTTCAGATATTGAGACAGCATATAAAATGTAATGAAATTAATTATAAAATACATTTACCACCCAATATATAAGCGTGTGCGCGCGCGTGTAATTCTAACTAGTAAATTTAATGAAACAACTATAAAAGATACAAAAAGTATTTCAAATATTTGAGTAAGGCTTCATCGTCATTGCTCTAAATAAATCTAATTAGGAGTGGACATTAATTTTACGGAATTATCATGATTAGAGAAAGTCAATGAATTCGAATCAATTATCAATTAAATCGATTTTGAATCTTAGAACTAAAAATCAAACACTTCAATCTCAATTCTTATTTTATGTATTCAAAACAATCAATACTTTAGAACACCTGAAACAAAAATCACTGAAGTGAACCGTAGAGCCTTTTGGTGCAGTTCCATTCCCAAATTATAGAGCCTTTTGGTACCATGCACAAAATTTTCACTAATATCTGATTTAAACCAACTTTATCGCTGCAGGTCTTACCTGCCCCAAGCATTATAGCTTTCCTAATTCCTGAATTCAGTAGATGAAACTTTTGATTCATTAATGTAGAATTTTAACTGTATTGTTCGACGTTATCTTGTTCTGATTAGAATCTATCCGAATCAGACCATCCACATCCAAATGGAAAGAGTTTTTATACAACCAATGTAAGTATTACAAGATATAGAACTTGTATAGGGAAATATAGATGTGTGAAAATAGAAAATAGTTAATGCTTATTAGTTATTACCGTTGGCGGATGATTCCGGATCCAGTTCGGGTCGCTTCACGGGGCACCATTTTGCTCTGTGCCATTAAAACCGATTTGTAGATCTCCGTAATTATCCTCTCATCATACTCTTTCATCGGCCCCCTCCCAAATCCACTCACGCCACCCCCTGGGAACCCGCCGAGGGCCGGCGTATTACCAATCTTCATCATCATGTTCACGTACGCATCTCGGAGCCGGCGCAACAACTTTTTAGGCGAAAACTTGATCTTCAATTTTAGGCTAGGTGTCAATTTTATCCTCCAGAACCGCCGCCGCTGGTTCGTACCATCGGCGGAAGTTAGCTTTACTACTCGGATCTTCCGTCTCCGACCGGCAGTTCCATTCAGCCTTTCGTACCCGTTTCTCTTCCAGTATCCTTTGATTCCATTGTACAGAGTAGCTGGCACCGATTCCATGTTTTTCAGTCTACCTTTTCAATGTACGTACTGAGGTAACTATAACAGATTTAACATTTTCAGAAGGAAAAAGCTGAAGTTTAGCCTGGGCGAGCGGGGGAGGAGGTAGGGATAGGGTGGGGTATAGTATTAATGGTATGAGGTTGATGGCGTAGTGGCTGATAAATGCTGGGGACATCAAGTTAGCTCTCATTTTCATTCTATTCGACTTTTTTTGACGAGGCATTAAGTTCCTACCTATCTTTTACTACGTGAGATTATCGCATGAGTTTGGTAGAGATAATGGTGGTAAAAAAAATGTGCCAAAGCCGGGTTACCAACCTATATTGTCCAGCTGTGCCAACTTCGTCTAGTAATAAATATGAATATATGGTTAAAATTAATGTGTAATTTTTACTGAATTTATAAATCATTTACAAATTTGTTTCTAAATGGAAACTTCTTCAATTTAAATATTTTTAAAATATATAAAAGCTGTGAGCCTAGCAAGCTCCTTTTCTTGCCTGAAAGATATTTTTAGGCATGTTGGACCTAATATGCCTAAAAAAGAGGATTGTTTGGATTTGATTTACACCTTTGCTTCAATTCACTATAAGTGTTGGATATCGGCAAGTTACATAATGATTTACATATATTTGATGTAATAAGATATGATTGTATTGATTTGATTTACACCTTTGTTTCAGTTCAATATAAGTGTTGGACATCAACAAGTAGAATTGAAGATGGTTGTGTTACATGTATATAATGATTTACATATACATGATGTGATGAGATATGATAAATCATAATTTCTTTTTAAAAAAAAAAAATCACTCTTGTTTGACACCTTATATATATATATATATAAATCAGTATGTAACTCTTTATTTACAAGTAACATTATTCAATTGAAAATTGGTCGAAATATGTACACGTGTATGTATTTCCATAACCAGCGGTCCATCATCTAGGGTGATATGTTTTTATTAATTTGGAGTTTTGGTGCCCTTAAGTTGAGGGAAAATACCATATTAAAGAGTCATAAAATAACAAACTTGCCAAAAATAAGAATTCTAACCAAAATAAAATATTTTATGAAAAAATGAAAGTTTCTTCTAATTATGGCATGTGTCAGATCATATCATCTCCTCTCTCTTCGAAAAGATTCGTCCTCGAATCCATGCCTTGTGATTGCGTAGAAAACAACCAACATGCTACAAGTTTTATCACTGTACCGCCTGGATCAAATGGAAAACTTTTTCTTTCACACCAGAGGATCAACACATGGCACCCATCAATTTTGTAGATATGTATATATTGCAACAGAAACTCAATTAGATCATCTTTGTTGCTCAAACCCTCGCATATGAACTCCTTCCACTGTCCTTGAAACTTCTTCGTCTCCTCTGGAATCAAAAAGTCAATTTCAGGAATCACAAAGTCAATTTTTGATATTGAAGAGATTTCGAATTGTTGTGACACCAACTGATGAACATTGCCTGGAACGGGTGGTAAGTCAACATGATTGTTTGCTGGGACCAAGTTGTAGTATTGTTGGTGAGTTTCTTCCACATGTTGCAACTAATGCTCCATCCCTAGGTCGGTTGGTGTTTCAATGGAAGTATTTTCTGGAACTGAATTATCGGTGACCTGCAAAACAGAATAATTCAAAATAGGGAGGGAATTGTTAGTTTTCACCACGGCCTCCTCAACTTCAGGCTCTTTTTCATTTAAGCTCACTTCCACCTCCGTCTTTCCCTTCGAAAATTTTTCTTCAATTTCATTTTGCAACTCTACCTTTCCTTCCTGATTTTCACTCTATTGTGGCATTTCTCTTTTTTTCTCACAACCAACCATCTTACTATATTCTCTCGAGCTCTTTTGTTTATCCCTTTGACTAATTGAGTCACAAAGCTCTGAGAGGGTACGCTCATAATCCCACCTAATCCTTCTGCTTGACGTACTACCAACATACTCCACAAACGATACTTTCTCTTCCCTCGAATACCTAACTCCACTATATCTGCTAGGCTCATTCCGACATTCTCGATCACGCTGATCCCTCCTACAAAAATGATTAGGAGCATAACGCTTCCTCATAATACTCCTAAACTCATCCCAAGTTTCAATACTCCTCTCACCACACCTTCGCATAGATGTTGTTAATTGATCCCACCAAATCACAGCATAGTCTACGAATGAGCTCACAACCAACTCTAACTTTTTCTCGGAGTAATTATAGCGCTCAAACATTACTTTAATCTTTTCTTCCCACGCCACGTACGCATCTGGATCACTTCTATTCTTAAAATTTGGAGTTGTCGTTTTCCTACCCCTATCAACACCATATCCATAATAATTTGTATTCATTCTTTTTCTCCGATTAACACCGTCTCCATCAAAATTCCTATGTTCCCGTCTCTCTCGACTACTCACATTAAACACATCATCACATTGATCCCTATAAGTTCTATTCGATTTCTCATCCAACCTACTCCCCATATCCACCAACATCATTTCTCATCGATCCATCCTATCACTCATTTTGACTCAAAGACTCGAAGGACTTGAACTGGACAATTTTGATTGGACTTTTTAAATTCAAGAAAGTGGTTCTTGAATTGGAGTTTGAATTGGATTGAACACAATGCATTTTGGAATATAAGATAAATGATAGGATATTGATCAATTTTCAAGAAATCAAAAAAATAAAAAAATAATTTTTTTTCGGACGTGAACAGTATTTTTTTTTTTACAAAACTTGAAATTTTGACTACGAGAAAGACAAAGAAAATAGAAGTTGATTTGGACTCAAATTGAGCACAAAAACAACTTTCGAAATTTTTTTAGATTTTTTCTGATCAAAGCTCAAAATAGGATACTGGACACAAGAACACAAAAGAAAGAAAAACAAAAACTCAACAAGAAATAAAAGATATAACCTTGATCTTGGGGTCTAAGCTCTGATACCACATGACGCGAACCCAGTTAGCACGAATCCACAGGATAATGAACCGGATCCTAAGAACGTCCAAATACGACCAAAGTTTAGGATTTAACCTCTAAACGTTGAACCAAGCAATCGAAGGTATATTAAACCAGCGACCTCTTGATTACAAATTCTCGAAATCTCACCTGGATAGTTTTAAATTTTGAACCCAACAAGATGAAACAAGTAACTCAAAGATAACGATGATACAATGAACCACTTGCTCACAAATTGAAGAACCCACGACCCGATATTTTGAACGCCACAAAGATTATTCATCTTTGATAAGTTCGATAAGGATTGTCCATGGAAGAATAAAGGAGAAAAACAAAAGTTTTATTTTAATTCATATCAAAAGGTTCTTTTTTACAATGAAGAATATAAATTCTATTTATACTAAAACAATAAACCTTAAGAAATATGGAAAATACTATATCAAAGAGTCCTAAAATAACAAATTTGCCAAAAATAAGAATTCTAACGAAAAATAAAATACTTTATGAAAAAATGAAAGTTTCTTCTAATTATGGCATGTGCCAGATCATATCAAAAATGGTCTGAAATCATATTTTTAAAGTTTTAATTTTATTGATTAAGCATTAACCTTTTGTTTTAAGAAAATATAGTGATCACATAAATGTAACTAACACGTCACATATTAATTAAAATTACAATCATACATCATACTAAGGCACAATCACACAATTTATTAGTCCTAATCATTTATCAGAATATGCTACAGTATAATGTTATATATCATTTGTCCCAATCACATACTATCACATTTTTTTTTACAAGTTTGTTAATTTTGAAGTTGTATTATTAAACTACTGTAGTTCTGGAATTTTCATATTAGCTAATATCAAGATCTAATACATAGGTTTGGGCAAAAAAAATCGAAAAATCAAATAAACCAATCAAATCGAACCGATTCAGGTTGGTTTGGGTCGGTTTGTCACAGATAATTGGTTTTCTTTTAAACAAAATCATGGTGGGTTGGTTCTATTATGGTTTGAAGTCTCAAACCGCTGGTTAACCAAACAAATTCAATCCACTTACATGTTTACCTTTTATTTTAAGAAAAATAAAAATCAAAAGATAAGCTCTAATCTCATCATTGTAACTTAATTCCCTCCAATCCATGATGTCGCCAGAAAATAATAACATTGAAAATCTCATTTCACAAGTTTATTATGTTATACTTATCATTTTTTCCATACTCAAGTACTACATAATGCATAAAAAGTAACAAAATTCTTAAGTTTTCTGTTGATATGTTTTTATTGACCTGATTTTATATGTTAGTCAATAATTCTTGTAATCCACTTGTCTTCTGATCTATACTAGGTTCTATCACCATCTTGATGTGTACTGTTCTATCGAGTCCATTTATTCCCATGAAGACGAGCCTAGATAATGCATCGACTTTGCAATTGTTAGCTCGGGCAATTTTCAAAATTTCACAACTCTTGAATTGTCTTCGAAGATCATGCATCTTTAAATAATATAAGCTCATTTTTTCATCTTTTCTTTCAAAAGTATCCTTAAGCTCAAGGTTGTATGCAAGTTCTAGAGGGACGATAACAACTTCATACTCCGCTTCATTATTAGTGGCTTGAATTCAAACCTATGTGCCAATTGGATTTCTGTAGTTTTGTCTGGGTTAGTGATGATGACCCCAGCTCCCAAGCCCGAACCGTTTGGTGCTCCATCTATCAAAATATCCTAAATTTCTAAGGTCTTGTTCGAGTCATTATCCTTTAGCCCCCGAAGCCTTGAGGTGAGTTCTACTATGTAATCGACCAAGGCTAGGCCTTAATTGCAGATCGCGACTTGAACTCTATATCAAATTCACCAAGTTTAATTGCCCATTTTAGCAATCTTCCCGAGACATTTGGTTTTTGAAGTATGTGTCTAAGGGGTTGACCAGTGAGTACAACAATTGGATCAGATTGAAAGTATTGTCGTAGCTTTCTAACAGCTACGACCAAGACAAGAACAAGCTGTTCGCCTAATGTGTGCTGAGTTTCTGCATCAAGAAGTACTTTACTCACATAATAAATGGGTTGCTGGACCTTTTCTCTTTCCTTTGCCAATACCCCACTCATCGCATTTTGAGACACTTCGGCTTTGTGAGAACTGGAGAAGTTGCCAATGTTTGTTTAAGTCCTTGGAAGATTGAATTACATTCCTCATTACAATCTCGCCCCTAAGAACCTTGAAGAAGGAGAAGCACCTGTCTGGCGCTTGAGATACGAATCTGTTCAAAGCTGCCACCTGACCTGTTAATTTCTAAATGTCCCTTTTGTTCTTAGGGGGTTTCATAGATATCAATGCCTGAATTTTGTCAGGATTGGCCTCTATCCCTTTGTGTGTGATCATGAAACCTAAAAACTTGCCTGATACCACTCCAAACGCATATTTTGTAAGATTAAGAGGGTGTTTGAGAGTGATTTTTGGGGTAAGAATTGATTTTTGAATAGTGATATGATAGGAAATGTGTGGTTAAAAAAGAAGGAAAAATTATTGATGTGATAAAAAATATTATTTTATTGAAGAATGTGTGATTGAAAATGAGAATTAATTGAGAATTGATTCTCAAAATCAATACCAAACAGACTCTAAGTTTCATACTGTACGTCCAGCCCAACCTCAAAGCTTGGATAATAGAGAAAGGACAAGATCGGGCATTTTAAGTTCGAGATCGAGTGTTACAATATTTGGGAACATCACATATTATGAAACAGACGATACTGACCAGACAGACAAACAAACAAACATATCACATGGCCTATCTTCCTAAATTGTGCCAGGTTCGGCAAATCAAATATTCATTGGGATAATGCTATGAAAGCAATGTGCTTAACTTGCCATTTAGTCACTGTTTGGTAATCATTTTCTCAAAAAAATAAAAAATAAATAAAAAAATCATACTCATTTCCATTCACAAATTCCCACACTCAAACATTCTTCACGCAAATTGAAAACTTTTTCCACTTTTTAACTTCACATTCTCCAAAAAAATTTACGATTTAAAAACCCATTATTTAAAAATAAAATAAAATAATAAATCTATCAAACAAGGCCTTAATTTTTGTGCTCAACAATTTTCCACTGGATTCGAGACCTGAGGATATGTGCTGTTTGCAATCGTTGAATGGGACACAACTGTAAATACATTCTCAAGATTTATACTCTTCATGTGGAGATCAAGCAAGCATACTATTTTAAACACTACACTGGTGTACAGGAGATAATGAATATTGCACTACCGATATTGGACTTCCACTGTACGAAAACTATGGAAATCCAGTCATATTCACGAGTTCTGAACGCATAAGATTTTTAACTTCTTTATTGATCCCGCGGTGTAAATGAAGCATACCAAACACATTAATCTATAGAAACCCAGAACCATCTTCATTGAAATCATCACCTCCCAGCATTGGGCAGTCACTAGCATCATGTCCATATTGACCGAAACAAGGAACTGAAAAACGCCTTCTCTTCTTGTATATATCTCCCAGTCCATCTCTCCATGGTCTCTCTTTCAACTTTTCTACAGCTAAAGATTCAGGAGGATTTCCACTGAAACTTTGTGCAATACCATCAGAATCTTCAACTTCTGGAAGCACAAGGGAATCGGATGGACTGTTATAAGCAATATCATTAGCACCGTCTGATGCAACGGGAAATTCTTTGATTCGAGCCAAAACCAAAGCAACATGATCACAAGCAACATCAAGGCGATCTTCTGTCTCGACTGATTCTGTAATTAGTCTTGAAATCATTGATTGCAATAACTGAATCTTTCCGGAAGTAGCATGCACAGGTTTAGTTGATGATGAGGGGACATCACGCCATCGCATGGGCAAATATCGGTCGGGAATCTGAAAACAATTGTTGATTGACAGAACACGAAGAACGTGTCTGCAGAGGATGCCTGAAAACTCAAAGTGATTACAGTTACAGCTTATCAACTCATCATTCGGAATCCATAATACTTTGCACCCCCCATCCTTTTCCGTATGGTGTCTCACAATAAAGTAATTTTCATCTACCATTAACGATGCATATTGGGGTGCCAATAAGAGTTCCTCCTGTAGTTTGCAGAACGCATATGGTGTAAGAACAGCTGCAGCATTCGACTCAATTGGGGAACCCGTTTTGAGGGATACTTCAGGGATCTTACGTAGCATCTTTTGTTTTGTTCCTGCTTGATCTTTAGCATCTAAAACTGTGGTCACCTGCGAAAGAGTAAATACAAGAAAAGATTGCAGCACTAGGCATCCTTTAATTATAATTGCACAATTAATTCCCAATGACAAAGGGTGTCCAAATCTATTTAAATGGTCGTGTGGCCTTCAAGGGCACATACCTCATTTCAAATTTCCAAATACTAAAGTTGAAAATGTAGAATCACATAACATTTTTACGGAGATTTTGACGGTTTTAGTCATTGCGGATAGATAATGCAACTATAATAGAAGGTTGAGTGCCATCTTTATCTTTCTTAAAGATCAAGGACCAACTAGATACTCGAACAATAGGTACTATCAATACAATTGATTAAAATCTAATTAAAAATGTTGGCAAGTGGCATCACCTAGATAATAGCAACATTATTGTGACTTCTTATGGAAACTACTTGGTCATCTCGAAAATTGTGTCAAATTTAAAAAGAAATACAAAAAATTGATTAATCTTTTCATAAGGGTAAAGTAGACAATTTGATATCAAATTTGGACATTTTTGCAAGGATTATGAAAATATGACACTTTTCAATTCACACATCTAATTCTGGACATTCTTGAAAATACCTCAATAAGTTATTACTCATAAAGAAACAAATAGAAAGAAATAATTTGGTACCTGCTCGACCTGCTCCACAAAATTCTCAAGCACAGATTGTGCACTCAAAAAACGTTGTATGCATGATTTTATTGATTCTGACTGGGATGTACTGGTCATTCCTGCAAAGAAATAACATCTCAGAAAAGGTAGTGCCCAATATGTACGCAATGCATACAGGCTCAAGACATAGTTATTTCCATGCAGTCCATATGCATCAACCATATCCCTCCATCCCACTTCAAATTCCTCAGTTGAGTGCAAATTATAAAGCCGATGGAAATCAGATTTCCAGCTATCATATTGTGAGCCAAGTACTACAGAAAACCAATCTGGAAACTTTGAAATGACATGCCAAATGGCAAAGGCATGCTTGGTCCTTGGCATTTCAGTAGCAACTGCTTCTTTAAGCCACATGTTTTGATCAGTTAAAATTGTTCCCGGAGCTTTTCCATTCATGAATTCCAAGAACGTCTGTCAAATACAATGAAAGAATATAAATGACAAAATACTCTGGAAATCTCAAAACTACTCTATACAGATATGATGAAAATGCTATATGATCCCATTCTATTGACAGATAACACATTGTAAAGGGTGCAACAATTAAATATGGCTCTCTGGCAGGGATCAAAACGTAGATGGGGTAACAAATTGGTGGAATTTAGAATGCAAGTTTTTCTATTTTTTTCTTTCGGGGAGTAAACAAAAAGTCTAAAAAAAGGGGGAAAAAGAAAATAAAGTAATATTCCTTTGAACACTTGTCGAGCAATCAAAATTCCGGCATTCCATTCCTGAAAATGAATGTATAAGGGATTGAACATTTGTCAGCAGATGCCAAATGGCAATGCTAGCAAATCACAGGCTTAAGTGAAGTGTCTATTAGCATAGACAAAATTTTATCTCAATGAACAAATACAAGAATGGTTAGCCATGCTTAAAAGTAAGCGAGTTTCAAGTAATTGTTTGTTTCCGTTGAATATGTCACTTTTTTTCTTTAAGTAAAATATCCATATTCCACTTGGAACAATAAAAAAAGTTCAAAGCTTTATTACTTATAAGTAAACCTTCTAAACTTTATCCAAACATACTCTAAAAGTATAGAAGTAACAACCTCGTGCTCACAGGCATCATTAGGATCCTAATAAACAAGTCGCTCAGAATTCTTTCTGCATCTTGCATCAAGGCATACACGAAAATGCAGTCAAATGTTGGTAAATAACTTAAGTAACATCTATAATGGTTAAAAATAAAACGAGAAAATCTAAACTTCAGTCATGGAAGAAACATGGAGAATGGTGCTTATGTAATAACTTACCTTCAGAGCCCAGGAGAATGACTGCATATTTTCATCTCTAAGAAGTACGCAGCCAAAGAAACAATTTGTTCCATGATTGTCCACTCCAATCCAAATCCCGAGTAACATATCATATGAATCCAAGCGGTGAATAGTATCAAAAACTATGGTATCTCCAAAGGCCTTATACAATCTGATTGATGAAGCATATGACCACGCAATGTGCTCTAATCTGTTATTGGCATCTATCTTAAAGTTGTATTTGAAGTTGGGAGCTTTGTCTTTCTTCTCCTTGCACATTTTGAGAAGGTCGATTGGGTCATCATCCCGCTCCACATTTCTGAACGACTGAAGCAAGTTTCTGACGTCAATCTCTGTGAATGATAAACAACCCAGCTTAACGCCTTTTTCTAGCTCCATTAACCTAAGCATTTGCCGAACTGACATCCCAGCTTTTGCATACATGCATATACGACTCTTGTCATCAACAGTCATTGTGCAGTAGGCAGGGAGTAGTCGAGTTTCATTGAACTGCAAGAGGTCATGGTTATGCACATTGCTAAAACCTGTGACACGCCATTCAGGGACGTCAAAATTTGCCCTTTTGACTATTCTCATATATGCCTGACATCCACAACGTGAGGATATTCGATTCCTTTGTAACTTTCCATCGTCCGATGGCTTTAGTTGTGGAAATCCACCACGATGGCATGTAAAATCCCTTCTCGTAATCCCCTTGCCTACACCGTCTTTTCCACGAGTCCGATGACGTCTGATTGAGAACCCACTTTGCTTGGCAAAGCTACAATAGAATTCATATGCTGCATCCTGAGAGACAAATCTTTGACCAATGAATGGCACAAGGTTCACAGATGTCTGTCGCGACAAAATTGTGTCCTCTGGCATTTCCTCTACAGTTCCATTATCATTTGGAGAAGACTCAGATCCATTTTCAGAAGTTTCTTTCAATATAGTTGTTGTCTCAGGCATTACTCCGATCAAGATAAACCAGTATGCAGATACAGCAACTGAGAATAATTGGAATTTTAGCATGATTATGACCAATATCAAAGATCCAGCCGAAAATTATTGGGACATTAATTAACATTTCACAACTAGAATTCTTAAGGCTGCAGTAAAGAAGATATAACATCATGAGGCCAGACAACTAAACTCTTATGGAATGTTTGACCAAGGGACTGAACAGGATTAGATAGTATTAGAAATTAAGAAAGAAAAAGAAACTAAAATCTTAAGCACTATAGTGTCCAATTCACTCCAATATCATGTATCAAACTTGACGTTAGAATTATGTTCTCTTTTTTCTTGGGGTAGTGTTTTTGATGGGGGTGAGGGATCAGCATATGATAAAAGTAGAAAATTTTGAAGATGAGTATGCTTGAAGGTACATTTCACAAGAACCTAATCACAAGAAAATCTCTGTAAAGTGGAGAGAACGCATATGGAATACCAATTTCCACTGCTTCATGAGGCCATTTCAACCCAAACTATAGCCACAAGTTAACCATGATGATACATACAAGGAGCCAAAAAAAAAAGGGACTTCTAATGCCTCTAAAGATTAATGATAGTCTCACCCCTACCAATCAATCCCATGTGTTTGTGGGTTATCTTTCAAGGCTAAGAATAACCGCTTAGTACAGTGAAATTCTAGAAATTTCCATATTCAACAATAAACAAAGAATAATCCACCAACAAAAGTTTGTTCATTGTTCAAAATTTCTATATCCAGACCAGTACTCAACAATGTGATAACAATGACTATGACACCTCAACAAGCAAAAATGGCAATGATTTTAAATTCAGTAACGGCTTAGTCATCCATGCCCTATCTTCATTTTCTTCGCCTACAGAGAATAATTTTCGTCCCATGTTCAAACTGTCTTTCCAATTTCAAATTTGTAGCATTTAATCACACAGTCAAATTAACATTTCAAATAATCTTATATTTAAGCAACTTCTACAAGCAACAAACTCACTGTTCCAATTTACATCATCAGCTACAGTTCAAAACGCTTCTCGATATCGATCATCCCTTGAAAATATCATCATCATACCGCTTGATTCGAAAGTCGGAAAATCAATTGCCATGCTTCAACTAAAATACTCAATATTTAGGATCTAATTCTTCTCTTGATAGAAATAAAAAATAAAAAAAAAATGTGAACTAATATAACAAGCAAAATTTGTTAATCCATGAAACAACAAACATACGGGCATGAAGAATTTTTATTTTCCATAAAAACAAAAATATGATTTCATACGAAAAAAATATTATAAGTAATCCACTTACCAAATAAGAGGGGAAATTTACTGGAGCTACTGACTTTGAGAAATAAAATAGAAATTTCGAGAAATTTTAAGCAGAAAAATTAATATTTATTGGGCGGGTAACATCAGGAAAGCGGGAGCGGTGCGCTGTGCGCATCCGAGGAGGAAGATGAACTCTTGGTAGCGTAGAAGAGCTACCGTGCGCTGAATGGTGGAACGGGACTATCGTGCGCCAAAGGCCCAAACATTTGCAGTTGCGGTGGGACCATGTGGCTCGCGATTCTCTCGCGCCTATCACGGTTTTATCAAGTGCGTGTATGCGTGTATGTTGCCACTGGCGTAGGTTAGATGGAACCCTAGCTGGACTTGGGCCATTGCCGACTGGATAGGATCTGCCGCTAAAGATTGGAGCGGGCTTTAATTCATCACTCGTAATCTTATCCAGCATTACTGGAGGCCCAATCAATACAAGAGGGTCAACTCTTTTTTGCAAACCCAAAGAAGCATATCCAATCAAGAAATTTATAGCATGGTTGGTACCTCTCCAATTCACTTCAGCGAGGTTTATTTTAGGCGGAGCAAAGGTTTTGCTTCTTACCCCTTGTCAAAATAGGCTAATGGATAAATTGATCATATAGTTTTATATTTGTCACCACGAGTACGATTAGAAGGACATGTTTCTCTTGGAATTGGCTCGAGAATTTCAAGTTTTAACTCAAAATATCTTGACATAGGAATTCTATATCATCAAAGACAACTAACATAATTATCATAACATGTTCAAGCCTTCCATTCTTCTTCCTCCTAAATATATTTTAGTACTTCTTGCTCTCAAGTGTTTTACTTCCTGTTAGGATTGAACACAAAAGTTCCAACCCATTGAAATTCAAACTTTAGATTCGGGTGCACGTATGGGATGAAAACTGAAGATTTTCGAAAATGTACAATTATGATTTTGATAGTTAAAAACCGGACCTATTGGCTCTTTAGTCATGAATAACGAAATGTCATGATATTTTTCCTATTCTGTTACGCAAAGATTCAATTTAGTGTTGAACCTTTATATTATTTCATTACATTTTTATGTCATCAAAAACCGTGGTTTGAAATCAAATTGAACTGCAAAATAATTAGTTAGTATATCATTCTAACTGAGAAGTTAGATTTTAAATTAAATAAGAATATAGGATGCTTAGTTCATTGTTATTTTTTGTTTTGCTCTAGGCAAGCCAGTAAATTCGCACTGTGTAGACCTTGACTATCGTCAATTGGCTATTGTAGGGATTGCAAACAAATTTGTCAAACTTGATACCCGTGGAGCCCCACCGCAAAAGGGGGGATTACTCGCTTAATCGAGTATTCGGGTCGGGTACGAGTAACAAGGGCTCGCCCCATTTAATCTTTATTTTTATTTTTTTAAGATTCCAATACTTTTAATGAAAAGCTCCATGAAATTTTATTCGTTCTAATAGAAGATGGTAATTAAGATTATCTAAAAAATATGACAAATAATAAAAGTCTTAATTTATCAAATATATTTGAATAATTTAACATTTAAAAATAAATTAATATAATAACAAATATATTATTGTCTCACTTTAATGAATGGAGACAATAAAAAGAATTATTAAAAAAAAATGTAAACGGGTAACGAGGCGAGGGAGGTTGCCCGACTTCGACCCGCCCCATTGTCATCCTTAGACTATTATCAAGATTTTTCTCTTTTAAATAAAGCTGTTGTATTTGCTGATAGAATATATTATGGATAATAAATAAATGGTCTTCTTTTTTTTTTAAATTAAAAAAATTCAAATATTAGGTTTAGAAATATATAGAAAAGTAGAATAGTCACGGAGACAATAAATGTGTTAAGCAAGTCATGTTAGATATGGTGAAACTTGTTTGAAATTTTTGAAGCTCTGCACACTCTAATGCGTAATCTTAGCTTGTAAGCGGCTCAGGTTTACAAATTGTTTATAAACATTCAAGGTGCTTTTATCTATATACAACTCTTAAATACTACTCATTCATTCAAAATTCATTTTTATCTATATATTTAAACCGTTTATATACACTTTTCAAATATGTTCCGAGCACAAATATCAAAACTCCATTGAACTTTTCATAAGATTGTTAAAGAGTGCCACTAGAGGTGTCAAAATATCGAGCTACTCAATTTTGAAGTGCCTCGCTCAAGAAAGCACTGCCATTGGTGATACATCATGCCCCCATCGGATACCGTGATTGATTTTATTGTAGAGGTACAAATCTATGTAAATTTATACTAAAATAAAAACTACTCGTGTATTTCTTACTCAACATTAGGGTAAAGTAGTATATTTATCCCTAACCTCTGACGAATTACACAACTCTTCGTTCGATTTTTCTATTAATTTGACTGAGTACTGTGCTCAAATTTTGACATCTCAATGCGCGTGATTCACATTATCGAACGAGTTATGCTACACTTATAAAGTAAGCATACAAAGTTGGATTATAAAATCAAATCTACACCAATTATTTTAAAAATAAAATTTTAAATATTTTTAAATCATTTAAAATCAACTTGTCAACTCACCTTTTTATCTTACTTTTATAATTTATCTTTGTACAAAAGTATTCTCCTTATCGAAGAGGGATTAACCTTTTAGATTTCGTTATGAATGCTCAACTTTTGTGTAACTCGAAAAAAAAATGGAAATTTTGAAGTTGACGAGAGGATCTGATTTTGACACATGCACATGAGTGGCAGATCGATCGAGAAAGTCGAGGTTCGCACGACATTAATTATAAAAAACTTTTAAATTCAAAAAATTAGATTTAAAAAGTAAAAAGAAGGTAGCATCGAGTACACAAACCCCACCAACGCAGCGTTACAGCTCAACTTCTGGGCTTTCTGACGACCTCCCTCCATTATTTTTAGGGTTTTGGTATATGGACAGGTACCTGTTCGAAGTTTAATCCTTATTTTTATGTCTCACAAG
The DNA here is from genome assembly GCA_019395295.1 of Osmanthus fragrans. Classification (NCBI taxonomy): domain Eukaryota; kingdom Viridiplantae; phylum Streptophyta; class Magnoliopsida; order Lamiales; family Oleaceae; genus Osmanthus; species Osmanthus fragrans. The sequence continues at coordinate 8,110,809 of CM033345.1, read as the reverse complement.
TCCCATTAAGGAATATTTTCACAACCCCATCCCTCTCCTTCTCGTGCACTATTCAATGAAAAGGACAGTTCAATTATATATAAAAAGTCTTTCGAAACTGCCCTTGAAAAAAAAGTATATAGTTTGACACCCCAAATCTCTCCATCTCTTGAATGGTTTGGTGGTAACAATGGAAAACATGGGGCGGCCGAGTTATGGTGGCGGTGGTGACTGGAGGCCAAAGACGGTGAGTGGAAAAGGGTCTAGTTCTGGAAATCGGATGTACATGACATCGAGTCAGCCTCGTTCGCCTGATTTGCCACCGGTTCCGGCGGTCAGTAGGCCGAGCCACGTGGCGGCGAAGCCATGGGGATTCAATGATCCTGAAATGAAGAGGCGAAAGAGAATTGCACAGTACAAAGTGTACACCGTTGAAGGTAGAGTCAAAGCATCAATCAGAAATGGATTCCGTTGGATCAAGAACAAGTGCTCTGAACTCATCCATGGATATTAGGTTGATACAGTTTCTTTATTTCAGTTTTTTTCTCCTTTTTGTGTCAAATTTATGAATTTCAGACAGGATCTTGACTGGTTTATTGAATTTCGATTGTGTTTATTTTTGGACATATTTTAGGATTTGTTCACCATTGAAAAAGAGTTTAAAAAAATGAATCGTTAATGTGTGACTGTCTTTTTCAAGTTCTCTGTTGTTTAATTCATTAATGGTTTGATTGAATTGTATATAATGTCTATAATTTTTTGAATTCTAGTTACCTGTTGGGATTAAAATTAAATTTAGGGTAAATTTTGCTAAAAATTCATGAGATACGTAATTAAAAAATTATGAATTCATAAAATATATGATTAAAATTTTAATTGACTCCATTTGATTTTCAATTTTTCCTTCATAAAAATGAAAAATATGATCGTTATCAATCACATTCGGCCACCATTTTTTTATTTTTCATCCTTTGTGTGAACTCATAACGACTATATTTTTTATTGTCATTTTACAAATAATGTAGATGAAACATGCCTTAATTAATATTCACTTTCTTTATACATCTTTTTTAAAATTAAAATTAAAGTTGTGCAATGAAACACACAATATTTTTATTGTTAAAATTCAATTCAATTCAAATTTTAATCTCTATTTGATGGCCATTATTTTAAAAAATTAGTTTTAAATACTAATTTTTTAGAGAATGTGTAGTTAAAAAATTGTAAAACATTTTACTGTATAAATATGTGATTAAAAATGAGTATAAAAATTAAAATATTTTGTTTTAAAAGGAGATAAACAGAAACATAATTAAATCAAAAAATGTAGTGAGCAATAAAATACGTTTTTCAAAATTTAGCGGCAAAAGTTTAACTATATCAAATTTCAGTGGCCAAAATTCGACCACTTCAAAGTGTCATTAACCACGTTATTAGTTCCGTTAGAGATTTAAGACGAAAGTTATTATTAGTGAGTAATGTACAACATTTTTCAAAATTCAGTGATCAAAATTTGACATTTTAAACTTCAATTAACAATTGAAGACATAGATATAAGTTAAGTGAACATTGAAACAATCAACTCTCTTTTGTACGAGTCTACATTTTCTTTTGGGCAAAAAAGAGGTTAAGTCACTAAACTTTTGTCTTAGTTACAATTAGATCATTAAACTTTAACATTAGTTGCAATTCAATCACTAAACTTCAATTTAGAGTGAACAGGTTATAAATTGTGCATCCCCAAAGCTAAGATTAAAAATAAAAATGGATTTCAAAACAAGCACATTGAGGGCCCGTTTGGCCCTCTTTCAATTCTCATTCTCATTTTTTCTCTTTCTTCATTTCAACCATACATTTTTTAAATAAAATAATATTACACACAAATCTAAAATTTTTCATCATTTTTCCACTACAGAGTGTGTTTGATGTTGATTTTAATGAGAATAGAATTTTTGAAATAGTGATTGATGGAAGAATGTGTGGTGGAAAAATGATGAAAAGTTTTAGATTTGTGTGTAATATTATTTTATTTGAAAAATGTGTGGTTGAAATGAAGAAAGAAAAATAAAATGAGAATGAGAATTAAATGGAGGCCAAACGGGCCCTGAATCCCATGGCGGTTGCTTGGAAATTTTAGGCACCAATTATAGACACATTTTAAAGTATCAATTTTGAATGTTTATGAACAAATTGAATTTGAATAATTTTTTAAAACAAATTGATAATTTTCTCCATGAAAAATATTTTATTTAGGGAATGTGATTTTAATTTTTCAGACAATTCATTTTACTCTCTCTCTCTCATCAACCCACCAATAAAATTGAACAAAAACTAAATCAGTGCCTGTTTGTAGGAAACTGTAAAATTTTCTGCATTCCAGTAGTTCTTTATCTCATTATCTGTTCAACCTGGCAAGTGTCTTGCAATCAGAGACCACCTACAAGACGACAAATAAAGCAGGTGAATAGTTGACAAGAACATGACACATCAATTAATTGATATAACATTTAATTCATTATTTCTATGTCGGTACATAATTAATTGGGCTTAAATAATATCTTATTTTGCAGAACATAATTTTATGTTTGTAGAAAAGTTACTTCTAAGTACCACGTAACACGTTCATCGAGGAATGTGAATTTCAAGTTGTATCAATTCATTGTTGTGTTTAATTCTATCTAATACAACGTCGCAATGTACTAACCTATTACCCAATGAGCGGTGCAATTTAACGATGATTTCTTCTTCTTCGGTGGATATATTGCCCCTCTTCAAGTTGGATCTCAAGTAGTTAATCCACCGCAATGCAACTCTTTCCACACCTCAATAACCCTTCAAAAGTGCAAAAACAATCCAAAAATTAGCATAATACACGCATGAAGAGAGAGAGAGAGAGAGAGAGAGAGAGAGAGAGTTTGAACCTGCATTCTTGGGTAAAGACCTCCAAGAGCCTTCTCCATTAGCTCGAATGTAATTGGTGAGGATTTGATCTTCTTCTGCAGTCCATCTTCCCCTCTTCAAACCCACTTTTTCACAACTGGAATAACAAAAGACAAGAAAAATGGAAATCTTTTACAAGCAGTCTTCCACCATATATTCTTGGAGGCATAATCTGCGATTTCCTTCCTTCACCAAGATCCAGAGTAGGGCAATTATAATATTGATAGTCGTACTTGGAAAATCAAAAGAGGAAATTCATTATTTTTGTAATCAAGAAATTATTTTTGTTTCAAAATGTCAAAAAAATAGTGAGTCACCAGTTTTACGACTCAGTGACTTGGCTTGGTCGGATTTGATAACTACACCTACACTAATGCCTCGGATTAAACCTTTTGTATTTTAATTAACAAGTCAAGTCAATTCATAAATATTTTACTAAATCAAATAATTTATTTTTGCGCTTTATTATGCGAAGTGTACAAAACTCAAAATATAAAAACAAATAAAATATTAAAATTTTACATTATTGTTCAATTCTATCTAGTATTTCGCACTTATTTGATTTACAACACTTGCGAGTTGTACACCTATACTAATCCTTTCAGTGCATTGGTTAAGTGTTATTTATGTCAATTCCTATTCTAAAAATGGAGAAATATTACCCAAATTTCAAATGCTTGCTTTCTTTCTAGGACTCAGCCTGTATGAAAGGATTGGACTTTCCGGCCCATTAATTGTTCATTTGTTTGGTGATTTTTTTATTAAACTGAAAATTGAAAAAGCCTCAATAAAAATAAATGTTAAAATAAATGTATTAACTAATTGTTTTTAATTTCTCTCTAACAATTAAAGTTTTGAAATAAAATAATTTTACATGATATCATTGTTTAGATAAAAAGACTTGAGTTCAAGAATCTCCGTTACCACTACCACAAATAAAAAAATTATCCGTGGATCTGGTTTTATTAAAACTAGATCCGGTTTCCAAGTTACATTTCGATTCATAAATGCGTCTTGCCTATGATAACTTAGCCTTTGTTTGGGGAACGGTGAATAAGTGAATAATATCTATGGATCAATTGAAACGTGTAGTTGAAAATGAAATTTAATTTTATAAATGATATATAATATTTGCCAAACAAAGGCTTTAATCTTTTACATGAGAAAATTCATATATTTTTATAGATTAGATTTAGATAAATATAAAAGTTTTCTCGGATAGATTAATCTTTTGTATGAAATGTTTCAATATAATTAATATTATAGTAAATAAAGTTATTGGTTTCAATATTATTGAGTTATCCATTTAAAAAAATTATGCATGTCTAGCCTTCGATGAAATTTAGGTATTTGGTTATATTAAATTTTAATTAAAAAAATTATGCATGTCTAACCATCATATATTCTTGATACCAATTTTTTAAATGGTAGTTATATTCACCACTTTTTTTCCCCGATAAATATATCACATTTTAATATTGTTCGAAGTCATTAATATTTATTCATTGTAAAACTTATATCCTTAACTTTTTTTCTTGGGTAATTAGCACAAAACGTTCACATCTTTTAATATTATTGTGCAAAACGTCAATAACTTTTATTTTTTGACATTTTCGCCTCTATTTTCACATTTCATTGCTGAAAAATGTCATTTTTCAATAATAAAAAATGTAAAATGATAAATATACCCTCATATTTAAATAAAACAAAAATAAAATAAAATAATAATTAAAGAATAATTGTAATTAGCGCAGTTGTATGTCATAACAGATTCGGCTAAGTGTCCAACAAGCACGATGAAATTAGGCTGCTAAATAAATTACCACTTTTTTTTTTTTCTATGTTGAGCTTTGAGACCGACTATTATATTTAGATCTCTTTATATGCTATATGTTCATAATGAATAAAGAGAAACTGGAGATTTTCAAATGGATATATAGTTACGTTTGAATGGATAAAATTTAAACAATCGATCTTCATAACGTGTGAATGCAAGGGCTATATGATGGTTTACTAGAGATTTAGAAGGTTTGCATCATTGAGGACTAATTATACAAATTTTAATAAAATATTGAGAATCGAGTTGTTCATTTTAAAAGTTGTCGACCAACTTGTTACTCGAATAATATATTAGAGACAAATATCACAATTTTCTTTGTAACAAGCAAGCACACAAGTAGATGTGACCTCATAGGTTGGTTTGATCATTTATTTATTTTAAAATTAATCAAGCAAGATTTAGGTTTTAGTCACATTCTTCTAAAAGCATTTTTTTTTTTTTTTTTTGGTTCTACTTATGAGTAAAAATGATTCCTTACAGTCACAGATCACTCATTCACTCACTCACGTTGGAAGGTATTCCTTTATAGCCTGCACGTGATTCTTCATACATCTTTTTCTTTTCGTCCACTCCAAATGGTGTGCAGCAAGCATGAATATATGCTCTCTACATTTCTTTTTAATCATCTTTCTTATGTCGAGCTCATTTAGAGTTCATGTTTGGGTGAGCTTAAAAAATTTACTTATACTAAATAAATTTTAGTTGGTCAAAGATAATTTTACTTTTTAAGTTCACATTTTTTTTCTCCTGCTTTTTGGGGAGGAGGCAAGGTAGGATGTTGCATTTGATTCCTATTTTTACTTTAGTAAGACCCCATTTTTTAGGAGTAGTTAATTGTTAGTTTGATTGATGGCCATGCTGCATGTACTCCCACTTTTTTATAAAATTCCTTACTCCCTACACACAATGGAGATGAGACCACGACTCGACATTATTATATATACGCGGGGTCCGCGTATTTATGTGAGAGGGAGTACACGGTTCGATACCCCCCTCGATACATATATACTAATCCTTGATTGATTAATGTGGAAGTGAAGAGAGTATCAACTCACTTGCAATGAATGTTATGTACTATATATATTATATACCCTTGTCCTTCGTTACAATCTCTCTAGACATTGGTTTAATATTGATGTTAATTGAATCGTGCCCGAATCGACTTGTCTTAAAATATTTCAGGCACCCCAATCTCACAACGCGGTGCAATCCAGCACCCTAATGTCAATCGGTCAACACGTAAAATTGTCGGGGCACCTCGAATCCCCACGTTGGGGACATTTGGATGTACATATAACTAATTTTAAACTGAAAATGTAGTTTTAGAGTATAAAAAAGTTAAGGGGGCGTTCTTTTTACTGTTTTCGGACCTTTTTTGTTTTCGATTTTTCAAAACATTGAAAACGCATTCTCTTTTCCATTTTCGAAAATGAGTTTTTGAAAACGGTTGAATTTTTTGAAGAAAATAGAAAACAATTTTTTTACGTTTTGACTGTTTTCTTCACAAATCTACCAAAACTCAAAAAACATAGATTAAGAAATATTTTTTCAAAACGACAAAAAAAATGAGTTTTCAAGAATCTCAAAATGGACACCCAAAACACAAAATACAAAACGAATTCAAAACTCAAAACACAAAACTGAAATACGAAGAGAACACCCCCTAAAATTTGTACAGCTTCAAAAAAACGTTATAGAGAATAGACAACAAAATTTTTCCTTAGCAGGCAGTACCGAAGTTTCAATTTTTGTACAAAACATCAGGGGATGCGAGATTGATTTCCCATTTATTTTATCATTATAATCACGATCGACTTTCCACTAACAGCTCAAGGCCTCGTATTTTACAGAAATCGGACTACTAAACCCGGTCTGACAAAGCAGATTCCCGACAACTGAAAGGTCTCTGCAAAACCCGCCTTGAAACACTGATGGTGGTGGAGTTGTTATAATGGCCTTGTTTTCAACCCGATTATTAGGCGTGGATTGCTCAGATTGCACGACGGCCTTCTTTCTTTCCTTCTCACACGCTTGTTCATCCAAAATGGTTGACATTACGCTTGTATAAGCCCTCTGAATCAATCTATACAGCAGCAACGCAGACATTTTTGCTCGGTCCCTAACTGAATCGATATCCCTATCATCAGCAAACTCACACTGTTCGATGAAACTGGACGATTTATCAGGCTTGTGTTTTAGATTCAACATTAAATGTGCTCGTTCCAATTCTGATCTCGAACAACCCCGTCTTAAACCAATCACCGCATAATTATCTACATTCCCAGTTTCACCAGCCGCGACCCTTTGCTTCAATTGCTGGATTTTCGCTGCTAAAGAACACAACTTCCCTGGAATTTCCCTGTACTCAACACTTCGACGCTTCCATGCCGGTCCAGGCAATTTCAAATTTGAGTTGTACAATAGTTTCAAGTGCTCCAGATCGTGAAGACTATCTGGTAAACATCTTATTGTTTCAAATAAGGTCGCTCTGATAGCAAGTGCCTCCAATCGGGAGGGATCCAATGCTAAGGTTCGATTACAGTCCGCTATAGCTTCTGCTATGCGACCCGCGGATTGATAAGCCGAGGCTCGATGCATATAACAATCGGCCAAGAATCCCTGGGAGGCACCACGGCGGCCATCAAGAATTTTAGAGAAACTCCTAATGGCTTCGGAATAGAGCCCGGCATCAAGGGCAGCCATTGCGGCTGTATTGCGGCGGATGAGAAGCTTAATGTGACTGAGCAGTTGAGAAACTCTTTCACTCTCCGATTTAGGGAGTGTTTGGGGCTGATTTTTATCGCCAGAAAGCGGGAATCTGTTAAACAAAAAGCTGTCGTCCGACCAGCAAACGCTTTCACGGCGGAATGCGGCGGTGGCGAGGCGTTTTCCGGTCTGGAGGAGCACCGTCGCATCCTCCAGTAAGCCTAAGTGGCAACAGGCTTGTCCCAAAACCAAGTACCTGCAAGGAAAATTTTGACAAAACGGAATCAGTTTTAACCCGTTCCATGGCTCAACCCAGTCAAATCGTTGAATATTCGAGACGAAAAAGAATTACTAATTGAAGTTTTGATTTTGGGAAATTGTATTTAGGAGATGTTTGTTACGGATTAAAATTTGATTTTAATCTAAATTAAAAAGTCAAACAATGAATATTAACTATCAATCCCACAACTTTTTAACCACAAATTTCAAAATCTTACATAGTCAAACACCCCCTTACCTCAGGATAGGATTAAGTAAATTGCATCAATTGCTGCCAGTGGTTTCGAGTGATTAACAAGCCATTGTTTTAAAATTTAACTGGAAGAGATTGAAAACGGTGAACTTACCTCCATTCCCCATTTTTATCGCCATTTTTACAGAGGCCAGCCATGAATTTCTTTTTCAAATCCGAGACAGAAAAGCAATTAAACACCGGTTCATCACGACCCACTGAGTCAGAAAGAAGCTTGACTCGCTCTCTCGACAGCTGAGTGGACGATTTATCCGACGACCCGGATGACGATTCATCATAAGAAGCCACCATTTTAAGGCTCGGAATGTAATCCTGTAACATATCGGCAACTTCCTTAAACCGCCTGAGACAAAGCAAACACCGGGCCTTGAGCTCTAACGCCACCTCCATACGCGGCGAAAGAGCCAACGCCGCCTCTAGAAGCTTTAAAGCCGGCGTAATCTGGCTCTGCTCTTCCGTTGCAATCAACATTTTCGCCTCCCTCACATATCTCGCCACCATCTGCATTAATTAACGGGTCAGTACAAGTGTAAACACAAATGAAAGTGAATGAATTCAATATTAAACATAAGCGATCCGATTACATGATTGCCGGGTTTGAAGTACCTTTTTATTGGTGAGCCACCAGTGCTTCTTTTCTGCACCGGCAAGAGATGGAGATGCGGCCATTTTTGTTTGATCAACCATTACATCAAACTATCTTTATTTTGATTTTATAGAGGGGTTCGTAGGGAATTTAAGAGTAACAACCAATGCCTGCTAGCTTTGACCTCAGAGAATCAAAGCTGGCACCACATTCTCTCTCTCTCTCTCTCTTTAGATTATGAAGAGATCTATTGGCTATTAACGACGTACGCGCACTTTTATTAATTTCAGGTTAAAATTGTGTTACCGGGTAACGTTATGTTAATTTGACGTATGGTCATTAAAATATGTGTGTGATCTATTTACATTAAAGTTGAATAATGTTATGGCCAATATTTTAAAAACCGCCTAGTCATCGATCCCAAAAAGAGAAATGGTCAAGGATTAAAAAATTTAAGGGTGTGTTTGATACGCCCAAATTTTTCCTGGAAGTTGGAATCCACTTTTGCGCTGTTTGATAGCGTTTATTTTCCATGGAATTGATTTCCACCCAATTCCAAGGTACAACCACTTGAAGCGTGATTTCGTGGAATTCAATGACTTGCTATATAGGTGGAAATTTGTTCCAACCTTTTTTTTTTAGCAATATAAACAAATTCTAAGATAAAGTGTAAAAAAAATTATCCATTTAATTGACAAATTTCATGCAAAACAAAGTTAAACGTAAAAATAAAAAATATTTTTTTTTTTTTTTTTTTTTTTTTTTTTTGGCAATCTAAACATATTTTGTCCTCAATGGTAAAAAAAAAAATTATTCATTTAATTGACAATTTGCATAAAAAAATAAAGCCAAACGTATTATAATAGAAATGTGGAAAATTATACCAATCAAACACCTTTAATTCAATTCCCGGTAAAACAATTCCAGATAATTCAATTATTTTCCACCAATTTTCCACCCTTGTTATCAAACGGACCCTAATTGGGATCCAATCGATAATGTTTTTAAAAAATTAAAAAATATATACATTTAAATTATTATTTTTTAAATTTATATATATATATATATATATATATATATATATATACATTTACATAGGTTGAACCGGGAACGGGTCATGAATTTTTCAAAAATAGATCGATTTTACATTTTTTGGGGCAAATTTTTAATTAGAGATTTTATAAGTTTAACCGGATCGATTTTGGTCCCAATTTCTGATTTTCCCAGTCAGACCAATCCGATTTTTAAACATTGGTTATGGTCACTCATTAGCATCATCAACTACTTGATTTCAACTAATGATCATCATATCAAGTCATGAAATTATAGATCTTCATTATAAAATGTGATATGTCATTTATTAGGCTAATAGAGTGATCGATTATGCAACGTAAGTTAACTTTAATGACTAAATGGGTTAGAAAAATACTCAACTGACTAATTTGAAATTTTAAAACTTTAGTGACCATCATTAGAATTAACTCTGGTAAAATTACGTTTGATTTAGTTCGATTCGATACCTGTTCATTATAACTAATGATATTATTCTGTTATCATCATTAAAACTTCTGGCCAAATTAAGTGATCCAATATACATTAATAGCATATTAATTATTACAATAAAGATATAATAAATGAAAATAATAGTTCAACAAGAGATTATTTTATATATTACTAATGAAATATACTAATATGATCTAATGTTATTGAATTTTGCTACTTTATCAGATGAATTTTTTGGTAGATGTGTAGGTGGATGAAAATAATGACAGTATTTAAAACAACACAATTCAATTAAAAATAATACAATAAAACATGTTAAGTACGCAATTATTGATTAAACGAGACTCTATCAAATACAGGGAATAAAGACTCGTTTGATAGAATTTTTGAAAAGTCAAAAGTTTCTAGACTCGTGTCTTTTTTCTTTTCTCTCTCTCTCTTTTTTTTTTTTTTGAAATCATATTTTTAACGAATTTTAATAGGAGTTTAAGAAATGTATGATTGAAAAGTTGTAAGTCTTATAAAATATGTGGTTAAGATTAATTGTAAATTTTAACTTAAATTAAAATCTTAATTTTAATTTCCACCAAAAGAGTGAAGTGTCAACAATCTAGGACAAGACGCGGTATTTTGTCCCGAACATAAGTGACAATAGGCACAACAAGGGGACATACTTTTGATCTTGCTATAAATTATTAAAACTTCAGATGGATCGTTCGATTAGTAGATAACTTTCTGATACAGATAATCACCACGAAGGTACAAACGCAAAGCATACTCATGATTCTACTCAAATCTTATTCAATATTATTCTAATCTATAATTACCCAGCATAATCGACTCTAAAACGCTATCCTGTATTGTAGCCTTTAAAAATGAGCAAAGTTTGTCTCAACTTTCATTATAGAGGCACATTCAATTTTTAATGGCGAAAATGTCAAATCTTTGTTAAATTTTCATGTTATCTTTTTAGAAACATCTTCCATATCTAGGCATTGATAGAATTGGAAAGAAAACCGAACTTGATAAAGTTTAACATGTTAAGATCGTGTAACCATTTAATAAAACTCTGGATGGTTTTCATCAATTGAATCGAGTGATCAATTACAACTAGTAAAATAAAATTCAAAAGATAATAAAGTAGTAGCTGAGTAATAATAATGTATTAATTTGTGTAGTATTGCTTCAATGATTTATGCATAACCTAGGAGGACCAAATTATTTTTGATGGTGATGAAATTAAATATAGACTGAATTTAAGAGCTGGTAGTCTCAAATAAATCAGGAGGCAATATATTGGACCAAACATGTGCAGTACCCACCCATAATTTGTTTTGCACTTACTGAACAATTAGTATTATTAATACCCTTTTTGGAAGTTGGCATTTACAATTTTCGAAACTCACAACTGACATGTGAAAAATGTCATTAACAAATTACTATTAGCAAAATCTACTTTGTTTAGGAGCATGCTGTATGTACAGAAACTTGCCTAAACACACACATGAGAAGGTGGGTGAGGGATTTTTGGGGCAATTTTTTATTTAAGATGGACCCCACACCATGTGTCTATTCTGGCATTCTGTGAAAAAAAATTGTACACACGGATTAATCCCTTTGTTTATGCTAAAGTACCAACCTTGTTAAATTATTGTTTTATATTTAAATGATAAAAATATTATCTAGTAAAATGGTCACTGGTTTGTCGTTTGATCCCATTAGACTTGGAATCCAATTGTTGTTTGAATTTGAGGAGACGTGTAATTAAAAATGAGTGTCGACAAAAGCAAATTTCTAATTATTACTTTCCAATGAGGGCAAAATATATTTATTTCATAATTACATTAGGAGCACAAATTACAATAATTTAAGGATGAAAACAGAATTCATTCTAAATACTTATGCAGTTTTATATTATATATCTACTTTGGATACCTGAAAAGCTGTAATATTGCTTTGAAGGTAATAAATTCCTACCAAACTCATTAATTTATTAGGCAGTGCAGTTCTGAAATCACTGGCACATATGTACTTTTTATATTGATAATAGCTGGACAATAATAGAAATTTAACATTATTTTGAATAAGTTGAGGTTATTTACATACTCGAACCACTTTCTGATTCTCGCCCCACTGCTCGACGAGGGAGTCCTTATCGCTACTCGAGGAAATCTAAGGGAGAAATATTGAACACAAGAAAAGCAAATTTCCTAGGAGAACGACAAGTGGTTGAAGTGCTCAAGCTTGGCGTGCACGACCTCATTTCCATTTACAAAGAAACTATTGATTTTAAAAACTACATGAAAACGTATGTGATGCAAAGTGAAAGTGAGAGTTCAGATACTTGAAAAAAGGTGAAACAATCTAAATTATCTACTCTAACGACAAGTTCAATATATATTTTGAAAAAGTTCAGACTGAAAATGTGAATTTTATTTTCTAATTCTTTATTTCAGCATTACATCTATACATGTTTTCCTGATATTCTAAATGGTTGAAATGTGGCAATGTGAAGTGCCCACTCAACTAATGTTTCAGGTAATTGGAGCTCTTGTTCGTGTTCGATCATAACAATCCAGTTCGAAAATCATCAGGTACAATTTTTGATATCATCACCACTCAACTAATGTATATGATAAGATCCATACTTGAAGGAAATCAAGGAGGTAATGCAGGACGTGAACAACCTAAAGATTCTCTCATCAAATAACCCAATAAGATAAGGTTTTTTAACTTATGCAATTAATTGTTAAATAATTTAATACAATTTGCAACTCGGTAACCTGGGGAAGGCAAATCAGGCAATACCGCAATCGCAATAGGTTTGTGAAATTTCAAGTGGAGGCGACGGCTCACGCAGGAAACTATCGCGCCATACTATCGATCAAGACTTTTTAAGACTTCATAAAAGTATAGGGTCAAGATGGAAAATACTCTCACCGTCCTCCTTGTCTAATAGTTAGCCCCAATTTGTTTTCAATTCTTTGAAGAAAGAAATGTATTTTTTTTTTGACCCTTTTTGGCCGGCAACCAATATAATCTCAATGCTTTGTTACCAATATTCAATGAGAAAAATATGTGAGATGTGCGAGCGAAAAGCTTTATGGTTTTTGACTTGTATCCCTTTTCTCAACTCCAAAACTCAACAGGAAAAAAAAATTGATTTTCACCAATTATTTAAGTGGAATCCATTTGTTGATTACGAAAGTTCCAAGTCTTGATTTGTTTTGTTTCACGAGTATATCACGTGATTTATTTAGTTTTTTGAATGAATTAGTGAAAAATTAAGGCCTTACACGTGAAAATGGTTGGATATCGAAAGTAGAATTGTAGTTGAAAAGTCGGGTCCTCGCGAACTTGTCTTTTCACTTAATTGTGCATTATTGTTTTAAAGAAAAATAGTCAATCTTTTGTGTTGACCAAAATTGCATATCTTCTTTCTACATTTTTCGAATTCGATAAGACAATATTTTATTCAATTTTTTAGCACATAAAAATGTTAATAGTCAGAAATATAAATCACGCACCATTATTTTACAAACAGATAAATTCTAGATTGAGAGCATCTCCAAACAAAATATTTAAGCACAATATCCTCTATATTATAAAGAGTCGACTTCTAAACTTATATTTCAAAAGACTCTTTAAATTAACAGTTCAATTTAAAGAGTGAGTTTGATTCTTCAAATTTGGAGAGACAAATCCTATCTCTTAATTAAATGTATTGAAAGTATTTCAATTTCAATGAATGAAAAAAATATAATAATTTGGATGTAAGCTAGTGAAATTATAAGGTTAGGAAAATTTTTAAAAAGAAGTTATGAGTAGTAAAATTAAGTGTTAAATATAAAAAAATTATTCGAATACTTAAAAAATTTGAAAGTCTCTCGGAGATGCTATAACTCAATAACAACACATGATAGTATTGATTTATCTTTGAATTTTATTAAATTTTGATAGAAATCACTATCATGTTAAATTTTTTATTCCATTATTTCCCAGAAAGCACAGTAAAAGAGATTGTTAAATTCATTAAATTCATGTAAATTGTCATTACTACCCTTTGAATTTATCCAAAAAAAAAAAAAAAAAAAAAAAAAAAGTAACTGAATCAATTGTTACCTTAAAAATAAAAGAGTACAATTCAAAGAGTGATTTGACTATGATACCCTTGATATTGCATTAAAAATTAAAAGGGTGCCCCCATGACAATGCAAAAAAAAAAAAAATGATTTTTTGAACAATTATTCCACTTGTACAAAGTAGGATGACAAAAATGGTTGACAAAGTGTCAAGTGGCAGCCCCCTATTGGATCCCTTGCTAAAAAATCCAGGCCCTCCAAAATTTCACTGACATTAGACTTTGATTCCTCCGATCTTCTCTCTACCAAATACTTCTTCGTATTCGTGAAAACGTTATCGTGTCCCACACCGCCAGTGCCACTGGTAAGACAAATTCTAACAGACAAAGGAAGAAACCCTGATGAAGATTGTTGACCTCAAAAATTGCACCTATGAGCTGTCAACAGATCCCAGGGCCACTCACGTCCGGTTCAGCCTTTGTTCCTGCACACTAGGACAAACCGTCAGTTGCACGTGGCCTTCTCCAAAGATGGGGGGGAGCCGGCCGCGCGCACTCCGACGATCAAGTCAGTTGGAGTGGAAATATATGAGTGTGGGAAGGCTAAAACGTGAGCCTCCAAGAAGTATAAGGGGGTCGGCCTTGGGGAGAACAGTAAAATATAGAGAGAATTGCTAAGTAGTATTGAGAAGTCAATTTAGCATTACCTTCAAATGACACAATGTGCGAGCTTATATAGTAAGATAGAGTGAGTAAGGACCGTTGGATGAGTGGACACGTGGCCTTATCTCAACGGCTGAACTTCTTGTCATAGACTTCAGCGCATTTAATGCTCTGACATCCTATGTTTGAACTCTGACACGCGGGATTGGTGCAGCCGTAATTGCAGCGTGTTGTCACATCATCCACTTGTTAGAAGATCTTTTCCACCAGATCTTCTATAGGAGAGCCATACTGCCTACTGTTCACGTGACACGAGTTCGGTACCGCACAAGAGTTCGGTCACAAGGGGTTCAGCGATGAAGGTTCGAGACTGTGGGTTCGTCCTCACCAGTTCGACATGGAGGGTTCGGATGGACGGCAGACTCTGGCCTCGGCCACGTGGTGTGTGTGTGGGGCCATTTGGGATTGCCCGTAACAACTAGTCCCCGAAGTCCATGTATGATTATTTATATAGTGCGTGGACTTGAAATAAAGAAAGAAAAGAAAAGGTGGCCGTAACAACTAGTCCCCGAAGTCCATGTATGATTATTTATATAGTGCGTGGACTTGAAGGCCTGACCGTGATGTCAATAGAGGAAGTGTCTGTTGTGACGAGGCGAAGCCATGAAGGCGAGCCTGTTGAAGAAGAGGCGAAGCCATGAAGGCGAGCCTGTTGTTGACGAGGCGAAGCCATTAAGGCGAGCCTGTTGTTGACGAGGCGAAGCCATGAAGGCGAGCCTGTTGTTGACGAGGCGAAGCCATTAAGGCGAGCCTGTTGTTGACGAGGCGAAGCCATGAAGGCGAGCCTGTTGTTGACGAGGCGAAGCCATTAAGGCGAGCCTGTTGTTGACGAGGCGAAGCCATTAAGGCGAGCCTGTTGTTGACGAGGCGAAGCCATGAAGGCGAGCCTATATGATTTTGACGTTGACGCTGGTTTCCAAGGTGGAAAGATAATTACGGCGAGGGCAGTTACTTTTTTCGTATTACGCAAATATTTAATGCGTGATAATGATTACTGGGGACAGCTGGCGTATTGACTCGAGTCCTTTGTGCGTGCGATGCACGCGCTGATCATGGCCTTTGATTCAAAAATAGTGATAGCGCCTTTTCATTTAAACGTCCCTGATGCAGGGACAGGTGTAAGGCTTGGATTAAAGGCCAGGGCTGATCCAATGGCTGGGACGAGACTCCATCTAGTATAAAAAGGGCTTTGTTCTTCATTTTCACGCTTTTCGCTTCGCGAGAGAAAAATTTTCTAAGTATTCCAGGTTCTTCCTTTCTGTCTTCGCGATACTCCGTCCAGTTGTTGCTCTTCTTTGCAAGCACCGGCTCCTCTCCTAGCTTTTTCAATCGTAAGTGTTAGGTGTAGTTCACTGCTTAGATTTCTTCTTTCTTTCAACACAGAGAGACAACAATGGCATCGTCTTCAGGGAATAGGGGTGTTGGGGGTTCTTTGGGAGATGAGGAGACTGCCACTTTATATGCAGAGGTTGGTATGTCCCCACCCATTCCCACTTCCAGAATAATGGATGCGATGGGGGGACCCCACAGTGTTGCGATGATGCCGGAGGGGCCTATAAATTATAGGATGAGGTGGGGGGCATCCGAATGGGCTTCAAATGTAGAGGCGAGTGAGCTGGAAACATATAGGGAGAAGTATAGGATCCCTGAAACCATAGAGATGTTTGTACCGACCCCTGATGAGCGGGCCTGTTACCCTAGGGAGGGGTGTGTGGCGGTTAGCGAAGCCATCTTGGCAGGGGGGTTGAGGTTGCCCCTGCACCCCTTTTTTCGATATATTTCTTAGGCAGTACAACCTGGCTCCGACCCAACTTGTACCGAATGCATGGAGCCAACTGGCAGGGGCTTTCCTTTTGTGGAAGGAGGTCACTCTTGGTGAGGATATATGCCCCCCCACGTTTTTCAAACACTTTTTCAGCCCCGAGCCTCGAGTGGGGGCGATTCGTGCAGGGGGTGGTATTGTATTAACCCCTGGGGTTCGCACTCCCCCTTCATCTGGGGCACTCCTTCTTCAATTAAGAACTGGAAGTCCTCTTGGTTCTGGATAAGGGGTCGCTGGCAGACAGTGGAGGGGGGATGCAGTCCCAGAGATAACCGTGCCGACCCATTACCACGAGTATAGTGAGTGTAGTCCGTGGTTATTTATTTGTTTTGTTACCTTGCATTTTTTGGTGTTTCTGATTCCAGAATTTTTTAGTTCCTGCAGATCGGTTCGAACTTGAACCTTGCGAGTGGGCCGTTGTGAGGGCCATATACGAACTGCCATCGGAGAAGAGGGATTTCAAGAACGTTATAGCCAAACGAGCCCCATTCGTGACACACTTGCTGATGTCGACCCGCGGTAAGATCCGACCCTATTCTACATTCCGAGGCTGATTTTGTGCTGTTTTTGCTAACCTGCTTTGGTTCGGTTGCAGAGCAACATTTGAACAAGGAGTATATGAAGCCAGACATGTTTCACATGCGTCGCCTTGCCGAGGCGAAGAATAAGAAACCTCTAAGCACGGGTTCGGCAACATACAAGAATCAGAGGGAAGAACTGAGCCGTTTATCGAAGGCTCATCCGCCTCCCCCTCCAGAAAAGAAAGTGGAGGCTAAAGGGAAAGAAAAAGCCGAACCTTCTGCTGGGGGGGTGCCAAAGAAAAGGCGGCTGGTTTTGACTAAGAATAAGGGTCCTCCTCCTCCATCACGTCAAACTTCAATAGAGGAGTCCTTGAGGGAGCCCATTAATGTGAAGCCGTTGAACTCTTTGCCTGTGATTGACATTGATGAAGGCAATGAGGAGGAGGCTGGTTTGGTTAGGAAGAAGCGGGGGCGTCAGAATAGGATGGAGGGCCCTACAGAGTTTAAGGCTCCAGACTTTCTCGATGGCCGAACTGATGAGATTGCCCCCGAGGCGTTGGAGATGCTGCCAGCCGAAGCCCAAGCAGCAGCTAGGACCAATTACAAGTATTGGACTGACAAGTATGCATCCTATGCTGAGACTTGCGAATTCACTGACATGCTGGAGGCTGGACTGGCAATGCAGGCTCGGTCCCAAGGCTTCATTTTTAACGCCCAAATGGATATGAAGAGGCTGCAGGACCGGAACCGTCAGCTGGAGGAGAGGACTGCCAATGCTGAGTTGGAAGCTGCAAAATTGAAGGCAGAGGCCTCGACGGCAGATGAGGTCATTGAAGCCTTCAGGGCCAAGCAGGAGGAGTTGGAGGCCAAAGTTGGGAAAGTCTCCTCAGAAAATGCTGAACTTAAAGAGGAGGTTCACCTGTGCAAGTCTGAAGTTAATGCACTTACGAAGCGAGTGGAGAACTCGGATAACTTACAGAAGATTGCTTCGACAGCACTGGAGGTGGCCAACGAAGATAGGGCGGCTCTGAGGGCCCAAGTGACCGACCTGACTGCTGAGGTTGCAAGTTTGAAACAGCAGTTGGTTGAGGCGGGGGATGCTGCAGTGGAGAATTATGTTGCCCACTTTCATGAAACTGCAGAGTATGACGGCCTTGGTTTATACTGGAGGAATGTTGCCTATGGTGAAGTTCTTGCAAGGGTTGCAGAACTTCACCCAGAGGTGGACCTTACTGCCGTGAGGGAGGAGTTCATTCCTGCCGAACCCTCCACTCCTGCTGATGAAGTGGTTGAAGAGGTTGCTGAAGAGGTGGTGGAGGTTGTGGATGGAGGAAAGTAATTTTGGTGGTTGTTTTTGTTGTTTTTTTTTTTTTTTTTTTTTGAAGTGAAATAGTTGTACTTAGCCGGATTCGACATTTTCTAATGGAGCCATTCTTTGTATTTTTTCTCCTCTTTGTCGCATTGATTCGACTTTCGCTATGTATGGCCTCGTTGAGTAGCTTTCGAACTGATGATAGGTAACAACTTAGATAAGTTATTAAAGAAGTCGCATGGGTTCGCCATGGTAATAACTCAGATGACACTTGTAATATTAACTATCATGCCGAACCGTTAAATTGTATATTAACCAATTTAAATAAGGCTTGTTGAATACCGTGGGTTATTAGCCACACACAAGCCGTGCCGAACCGTTTTACTTGGGATTTGTAGGGTGCCAGACTTCTTAAAACAGAAGGTGCTACAAAGTGAAACGGTTCGTCTAATAGCTCATCCAGTAAATTGTATATTAATCAATTTAAATAAGGCTTGTTGAATACCGTGGGTTGTTAGCCACACACAAGCCGTGCCGAACCGTTTTAACCTGGGATTTGTAGGATGCCAGACTTCTTAAAACAGAAGGTGCTACAAAGTGAAACGGTTCGTCGAATAGCTCATCCAGTAAATTGTATATTAATCAATTTAAATAAGGGCTTGTGAATACCGTGGGTTATTAGCCACACACAAGCCGTGCCGAACCGTTTTACTTGGGATTTGTAGGGTGCCAGACTTCTTAAAACAGAAGGTGCTACAAAGTGAAACGGTTCGTCTAATAGCTCATCCAGTAAATTGTATATTAATCAATTTAAATAAGGCTTGTTGAATACCGTGGGTTGTTAGCCACACACAAGCCGTGCCGAACCGTTTTAACTTGGGATTTGTAGGATGCCAGACTTCTTAAAACAGAAGGTGCTACAAAGTGAAACGGTTCGTCGAATAGCTCATCCAGTAAATTGTATATTAATCAATTTAAATAAGGCTTGTTGAATACCGTGGGTTGTTAGCCACACACAAGCCGTGCCGAACCGTTTTAACTTGGGATTTGTAGGATGCCAGACTTCTTAAAACAGAAGGTGCTACAAAGTGAAACGGTTCGTCGAATAGCTCATCCAGTAAATTGTATATTAATCAATTTAAATAAGGCTTGTTGAATACCGTGAGTTGTTAGCCACACACAAGCCGTGCCGAACCGTTTTAACCTGGGATTTGTAGGATGCCAGATTTCTTAAAACAGAAGGTGCTACAAAGTGAAACGGTTCGTCGAATAGCTCATCCAGTAAATTGTATATTAATCAATTTAAATAAGGCTTGTTGAATACCGTGGGTTGTTAGCCACACACAAGCCGTGCCGAACCGTTTTAAACCTGGGATTTGTAGGATGCCAGACTTCTTAAAACAGAAGGTGCTACAAAGTGAAACGGTTCGTCGAATAGCTCATCCAGTAAATTGTATATTAATCAATTTAAATAAGGCTTGTTGAATACCGTGGGTTGTTAGCCACACACAAGCCGTGCCGAACCGTTTTAACCTGGGATTTGTAGGATGCCAGACTTCTTAAAACAGAAGGTGCTACAAAGTGAAACGGTTCGTCGAATAGCTCATCCAGTAAATTGTATATTAATCAATTTAAATAAGGCTTGTTGAATACCGTGGGTTGTTAGCCACACACAAGCCGTGCCGAACCGTTTTAACTTGGGATTTGTAGGATGCCGAACTTCTTTAAACAGAAGGTGCTACAAAGTGAAACGGTTCGTCGAATAGGGTTCACAACAGTTGAAACAATGAAAACGGCAAAGCTCCATTCCATAAGTGAGAAAGTAAACACAAAATAGAGGAGGCTATGAACATATGCCTCGATAACTGGACAGTGAAGAAAAGAAGATTACTGATAGTAGACCCTTAGGTGCTCAACATTCCAGGGGTGGGGCTGCAACTTCCCATCAAGAGTTTCGATCCTGAAAGTACCTGCCCTGATCTCTTCGGTTATGCGGTAGGGGCCTTCCCAATTTGGGCCAAGGGTTCCGACGCCGGGTTCCTTAGAATTTAGGAAAACTCTTCTCAGCACGAGGTCGCCCCTTCTGAAAGATCGCTTTTTCACTTTCTTGTTATAATACTTCGTCATCTTCCTCTGATAAGTGGCGAGCCTAACCTGTGAGGCGTCCCTTCTTTCCCCAAGAAAGTCCAGCTCGCATCGCCTGATTTCCTCGTTGGAGATCTCATTGAAGTGTAAGCGACGAGGCGATGGCAACCCTACCTCAACGGGGCTCATCGCCTCTGCACCATATGCCATGGAGAAGGGGGTTTCACCTGTTGCAGTCTTGCTGGTGGTGCGTATCGCCCATAATACATGGGGTAGTTCGTCCACCCAGGCCCCCTTCGATGCATCAAGTTTCTTTTTCAGAATCTGCTTGATTGTTTTGTTTACAGCCTCTACCTGGCCATTTGCTTGGGGGTGGTGTGGAGAAGAAAAATGTTTCCTGATTCCGAGTTCTTCGCACATCTCCCTGACTTTCTTATTGTCGAACTGCCTTCCATTGTCAGACACAAGTGAAAAGGGAATTCCGAACCGACATATGATGTTCTTCCATACAAACTTCGAGGTGTTCGCTTCGGTGATCTTTGTCAAGGGTTCGGCCTCCACCCACTTGGTGAAATAGTCTATAGCCACAATTGCATGTGAAGCACCTCCCTTTCCTTTAGGAAGCGGACCTATCAGGTCGATGCCCCATTTGGCGAAGGGCCACGGGCTAGATACAGCAGTCAACTCTTGAGATGGTTGACGTTGGATGGAGGAGAAGCGCTGGCACTTATCACAAGCGCGGACGAACTGGATGGCATCCTTTTTCAGCGTTGGCCAGTAGTACCCTTGTCTGAGTATCTTATAGGCTAGGGCCGGACCGGCGGTATGGTTTCCGCAGACCCCTTCATGGACTTCCCTCAAAACATAGTTGGCCTCATCACCCCCGGTGCATCTTAGAAGGGGCATCGAAAACCCCTTTTTATACAGCACTTCGTCCTGGAGCACGTAATATGCGGCTCGACGCCTTAGCTTCTGGGCTTCTTCTTTGTCCTCAGGGAGGGTTTGATCTTTTAGGAAGGCGACGATTGGCCGCATCCAGAGAGGGGTTCCTTCTATCCACATAACCTCCTCCCCTTTGGTTATGGACGGTTGGGCGAGGTGTTCAATGGGCACCATCTTAAGGAGTTCGAAATCTTTACTGCTAGCCAACTTAGACAGGGCATCCGCATGTGTGTTTTCGGACCTTGGAATTTGCACAAGGTCGAACTTTTCAAAATGGGAAACGAGTTCTTTGACCTTCTTCAGGTAAGAAGCCATGTTTTTGTCTTTTGCCGCATAATCCCCTCTCACTTGGCTAACCACTAGCTGCGAGTCACTACTGGCGGTTAACCTTCTTATCTGCATTTCCCTTGATAATTTTAAGCCTGCCAAGAGGGCTTCATATTCTGCAGCATTGTTCGAAGCCTTGAATCCGAACCTAATGGCACTGCAAAGTCTGTGTCCCTCCGGACTCAACAAAATAACCCCTGTTCCCGAACCGGTATCACCGGAAGAACCGTCAGTGAAAAGGCTCCAAGTTGGGGGTTCTGCTTCTTCAATTTCTGTATCGACTTGCAGTCCAGAGAATTCGACTATGAATTCTGCCAGTGCCTGTCCTTTCACCGAGGCCCTTGGTTTGTATGAAATGTCGAACTCACTCAACTCAATGGACCACTTCATTAGCCTTCCAGAGGCGTCCGGCTTTTTGCAAGATTTGCTTGAGGGGGAGGGTCGTCAAGACATGGATGCTATGGGCCTGAAAAGTAAGGCCTCAACTTTCTGCAGGCGGTCATAAGTGAAAAGGCGAGCTTTTCCATGTCTGAATATCGAGATTCTGCAGGGGTGAAAGCCTTGCTTACATAGTAGACAGGCAATTGAGTACCTTCCTCCTCCTCCTCACAAGAACCGAACTCACGGCGTCAGCTGATACGGCTAAGTATATTAATAGGGCTTCTCCCTCTTTGGGCTTGGAGAGGAGGGGGGGCTTGCCCAAGGTGCTTCTTCAGCCCTTGGAAAGCCGCTTCGCACTCCTCATTCCACTGGAACTTCTTCCCTCCTTTTAGGACTTTGAAGAAAGGAAGGCATTTATCCGTCGCCTTCGAGATGAACCGGTTTAACGCAGCGAGCCGACCTGTGAGGCTTTGCACCTCTTTTGGTTTGTGGGGGGACCTCATATCTAGCAGGGCCTTAATCTTATCAGGATTAGCCTCGATCCCTCTTTGATTTACCATGTAGCCCAAGAACTTCCCGGAGGCTACACCAAAGGCACACTTCTGGGGATTCAGCTTCATTTGAAATTTTCGCAAAACTTCGAAGGCTTCGGTAAGATGCTCAATATGATCTTCAGTTTCGAGGCTCTTTACCAACATGTCGTCCACATAAACCTCCATTGTTTTGCCCAAAAAATTTGCAAACATGCGGTTCACTAACCTTTGGTACGTGGCCCCTGCGTTTTTCAAACCAAACGGCATCACTCGGTAGCAGTAAAGACCTCGATCCGTAATGAATGAGGTGTTTTCCTCGTCCGGTGGGTACATGGGGATCTGATTGTATCCAGAATAGGCGTCCATGAAGCTCAGTAGTTTGTGTCCGGCGGTGGCATCCACAAGTTGGTCAATCCTTGGAAGTGGGAAACTGTCCTTTGGGCAGGCCTGATTTAGGTTGGAGAAGTCTATGCAGACCCTCCACTTGCCATTATGCTTCTTTACCAGTACGGGGTTCGACACCCACTTCGGGTAGGTCGCTTCACGGATGAACCCATTGCTTACCAGCTTATGAACCTCTTCTTTCAGGGCTTCATACCTTTCTGGGTTCAGCGTCCTCCTCTTTTGTCGGTGTGAAGTGAACTTGGGGTCGATGTTGAGGTGGTGGCAGCTGACTTTGGGGTCGATGCCCACCATGTCTCCATGCTTCCATGCAAAAACATCCAAGTTTGCAAGGAGGAAGTTCTTCAATAGCCCCTTCTGTTCACTCCCCAACTCTTTCCCAACTTGCAGGACCCTGGTGGGGTCGTCAGGATTCACCTGGAAAGGCTCCAGTTCCTCGACTGGGGCAGCCTGAGAGTTGGATTCCGTAATCCTTGGGTCCAAAACGGTATCCACGCCGCCTTGTTCAGGGGGGATTTCTTCTATGACCGCACTTACCATTTCGACGTCTTTCCCTTCTTCAGGGGCCGACCCTTCTGCAGGGGCGTCGATCATTTCTGTATCCAAGTATATCATGTTTGTGCTGCGGGGTTCGGATTTTCGCAGGGAGTTCAGGTAACACTTCCTCGAACCCATTTGGTCGCCTCGTAGAGTGGCGATACCCCTGTCAGTGGGGAACTTCATGCACAGGTGGTGAATGGATGTTACAGCCCCTAACTCGTTCAACGCGGGTCGACCCAAGACTCCATGATATGCTGACCTGTGGTCCACCACCAAAAACTCCATGCGGTGGTGGGCTGTGAAGGGGGGTGTTCCCATTTCCACAGTCAACGTGATCCTCCCCCTGGGGATGATGCTATCCCCAGTGAATCCGTACAATGGGGCTGTCATTGGGGTAGGATCGAAACCGACCTTCATCTTATCAAATGCGGTGCCAAAAAGTATGTTGACCGAACTCCCGTTGTCCACAAGCATACGGTTCAAGCCATTTCTGGCTATTATAGCCCTTACTACCAAGGCATCGCAATGGGGGTAGTGGACATCAGCCGTATCTTCTTGCGTGAATGTGATTGGCAGGAGGGTGTGAGTCCCACGGTATGACCCGTTGACGGAATAGCTTGTCATGGGGGAGTCTTTGGCTTCCCTGGCATAATTTCTCTGAGCGTTCCTAGACTCTCCCCCAATGTGGGGTCCTCCGATTATAGTATCTATTTCCCTGATGGGGTCCAGCTCTGCATTGGGACGGGCCCCTCTCTTTGCCTCTGTGAACTCCTTGGACGGTCCCTAGGACGGTTGTCTCTTTGGCGAGGCGATCGATCCCTTGTTTGCCTTCGTTGTTCCCCATCTCTGGGTTCGGGATCTCTCCTTTCCCTGCTGGCAGTCCTCAAATTTTGGTTCGCAGGACCTCTAGCCTCACTCCGACCCGTTTGTCCTTGGTTCGGGGGCCTCGTCAAACAGTTGCTGTCACTGTGACCAAATGTCCTATGGTATGTGCAATAGGGCCTATTCCTAGGTCCGTTGCCTCTCCCTCTGCCCCTCCCCCTTGAGGGGCTTGGTTGCATATCTCCACTGGGACCCACTTCCTCATATGCCAGTGAGGGTACGGCGTTTAGAGTGGCTGTGGCCAGTGCTTGGCCTGATGTAGGGGCCACTGTTTGCCCTGCTTGGGTCCATTGCTGGGTTACCAAGTGCGATACAGGGCCTCGTCTTTGTCTTTGAGTGGGTGGCAGCCCCAAAGAGGTCCTGTTGCGATGGTCAATCAACTCCTCGTTGACTATTTCGCTCCTCATCATTTTCCACAAGGGCATCATAAGTAGTGGGGTTTCTGTTTCGCACATCTCTCCAAAAGAGAGTATTCATGTTAAGTCCGCCTCTGAGTGCCGATAGGGCCTCCCTATCCGTTACCTGCTCGCAATAAGTCATTTCATCAGTGAAACGAGCCAAATAGCTCTTCAACGTTTCACCCGCCTGCTGCCTCATGTCCTGAAGCCTTTGTATAGGAGCCTCTCCTTCTTTACTAGACAGGTATTGATTTAAGAAGGCTTTCTTGAGGTCGGGCCAGCTTCTGATGCTTCCTGCAGGTATGCGGTTGTACCATATTTCGGCAGAACCTGTGAGAGTGAGGTGGAATGCTCTACATTTCAACGCCGGCGTGGCTCCTCTTAGAGCCATGTGTGTTTTGTAGTTGTTGAGGTGCTTAGCCGGGTCTCCTTTGCCTTCATATTTTGGAATCTTTGGGGGCACAAAATGACTGGGGACGTGTGCATTTCTTAGCTCGCTCGAGAATGGCAAGCTATCATCATCATCATCGAGCTCAAAGGACCTACAAGGGCTGCTAGATTCCCCTTCTTCCGCCTGATACCGGGGAGGTTGGGCGATTCCTGCCAAGTTTTGCTGGTTCGCAGCGTCCCTCCTTTCACGCCTATTCCTAGGCTGGCGAACCTCCTGGGGCTCCTGTTGCTCCTGTCGCCTCACATTGGGAGGGGGTCGCTGGGGCCTATTCCTAGGCCCTGATGTGCCAATTCTGTCAAATACGCTGGTAGACCTCCTTGGCTCCGGGTCTCGTGCGTATTCGGGAGGGAAATTCCCCCCCCTTGGAGGGGGTCCCCGCCGAGGTGGGTGTGGATGTGGGCTGAGGATGTATCCATGCCTACCTCCCTTTCCAGGGGGCTCGGTTCCCTTGCATGTTGTGCGGAGATTTCGGCCTCATCATCCTGTTGATAGGCCTCTTGATGGGGGGGTTGGTATCCAGCTTGTCCATGCATCTGTAGGAGCAATTGCTGCATGGCAGCGTTTTGTTCCGCCAAATTCCTCATGTTCGCTGCCATTTCTCCTACCTCCCTAACTAGGCGTGCTGTTGTACCGCCCCGCCTGTGAATGTGATGGGGTCTGCGCATGTTAACGTTGGTTCGGAGGACCTCTTCCTCAGAGGCCTCCTGTTGACGGCTTCTGCCACGGGAGTCCCCCCGTTGGTGGCTTTGGCTATGAGAACCGTAATTGCTGGAACTCATTGCGACGGCAAATTCTAAACTTGCGGTTAAAATCAGTGGGAGGAGCTTTTCCTTCGTTCCTTTTTTTTAAGAAACCTCAACCTTTCTCCAAGGTTAGGCTTTTGCTTCCCTTCGACTGGCTTCGACCACTAGGATGTTCGTGGTTATAATGTGTGGTTTCCCACAGACGGCGCCAATCTGTTGACCTCAAAAATTGCACCTATGAGCTGTCAACAGATCCCAGGGCCTCTCACGTCCGGTTCAGCCTTTGTTCCTGCACACTAGGACAAACCGTCAGTTGCACGTGGCCTTCTCCAAAGATGGGGGGGAGCCGGCCGCGCGCGCACTCCGACGATCAAGTCAGTTGGAGTGGAAATATATGAGTGTGGGAAGGCTAAAAACGTGAGCCTCCAAGAAGTATAAGGGGGTCGGCCTTGGGGAGAACAGTAAAAAAATATAGAGAGAATTGCTAAGTAGTATTGAGAAGTCAATTTAGCATTACCTTCAAATGACACAATGTGTGAGCTTATATAGTAAGATAGAGTGAGTAAGGACCGTTGGATGAGTGGACACGTGGCCTTATCTCAACGGCTGAACTTCTTGTCATAGACTTTAGCGCATTTAATGCTCTGACATCCTATGTTTGAACTCTGACACGCGGGATTGGTGCAGCCGTAATTGCAGCGTGTTGTCACATCATCCACTTGTTAGAAGATCTTTTCCACCAGATCTTCTATAGGAGAGCCATACTGCCTACTGTTCACGTGACACGAGTTCGGTACCGCACAAGAGTTCGGTCACAAGGGGTTCAGCGATGAAGGTTCGAGACTGTGGGTTCGTCCTCACCAGTTCGACATGGAGGGTTCGGATGGACGGCAGACTCTGGCCTCGGCCACGTGGTGTGTGTGTGGGGCCATTTGGGATTGCCCGTAACAAAGATAAAACGGACTTAGATTTCAGAAAAGAATTTGCATTTTTCCAAAACCATTCGGGCTTCTTCAGAAGACAACGCCACTGGTTTGCCTCTCTTGACCGGAAGCATTATAGAAACCCTTTTCATCTCGAGTTTCTTGTCGGCCGGCATTGGCATCGGCTTTTTTCCACTCATCACTGACTGGAGATGCTCTAGCATGAGCTCTACAACTGTTTGTTGAAAATATGTATTCACAAAGAGGTGCAAATGGAGAAGAAACAAAGACAAAGCCGGAAATAAGTATAAGATGAAAATGAAGAAGGCCCGAACCCGTAATTATTATCCTCAAATGATATTTGCCCCCTCACAGATTGAAATTAGATGCTTAAAGGGATTTGGCAAATGATTTGCAGGATCTATCTAGCCTTGTAAATGATTTAACACTTAATGTAATCCTCCAAAACTCAAGAACGCAAATAGGTTTTGAATATGATAGGGAGAGATCTTTTTCTTTTGTTGTAGAATGAAGTTTTAATCACAATATTGATGTTATTTTTTTATATTATATGAACATCAATCAAACGCATATATATAGACCTCAACGAGTCTCCACAAAATGGTGCCAAAATCAAGTGAAAAGCCACCAAAAATTCAAATAACAACGGCAAAAAACGGCCACTAATGGATAGAAAATTGTTCTATGCGACCGCATAGAACATCTAAAGGCTGACCACATATTTTCTGTAAATGGCCATGGGACCGCATGCCAAGTTTTGCCCTTCACCGTTCACTTTTCATATCACACATGATTTATTGATTGTTGAACAATATTTCAACACTGTTATAGGTTCGTCGTACTTGACAATGACGCCGATCGACAAAATGACTTTTGCGGTGGCATTCAACAACTTTTTCTGGATAGAATTTCCCATTAGAGAAATTAAGCTTGAAAGAGTTGAAGAAGGTATTTTTGTTTAAGGTGAGTGTGTTATAAAGTTTCAGCAATGGAGAACAAAATAAGGAATAAGAAGATGAATGTATATCGAAAAAGACTTGAATAAGAAGATAATATTGTTGTCTTTAAACGATATTTGTCTCCTCTTTCAATGTTTTGAAGGATTGAAATGACAAATAGTTTGTAAGATTGATCAAATCTCAATGAAGAACACTAAAAGTAAAGTAATTCTTCAAATAAGCAAGTGAAAAAAAAAACTGATTTTGAATATGTGATAATCTCTTCAAAATTTTGGATGATTAATAGAATATTTTTCATGTGTTTAGGGATGAACACCAACATGTATTTATATATTTTAATTATCCATACACGAAGTTGATCCATCTCATTATAAACAGGTCATGGATTCAAAAGAAAACCACCAGAAAATTCAAAGGAAACCCGGCCAATGACAACTTTTTTTCTAACCATGCAACCGCATAGGCAAAATTCATGCAGGCGCATGGTTATAGCGTTGCCTGTCCATTTACACGCTAAAAGGGCCTATGCGACCACATGTCTAAAAGGTCTATACGGTTGCATAGGTCATTTTCATGGAAAATTTTCTTTTTCTCTCATTTTCATTTCATCTATATATTGATTTTGAACAATAAAATTACAATAGAATAAGCATGCATATTGGTTGCATTCTATATATTAGATTAGATTTGTGAAATAAGGTGGGTGTTAAACGACTCCATGTTGTGATGGACACAAATGGTGGACTTAGTAATAACCAATGAGAATGTCAAATGAAATTTTACAAGCATGTATGAGAGTTTGTATGTTAGACAATATTATTCTCGATAATTTATTTTTTTAAATCACGTCTAGCATCGTCCCTAATAAATATGTTGTTTAGTTTATTATAGATATGATGAAGATCAAAAATCATTTTCTTTCTTCAATTTTTATTTTTCAAACATAGATGCAAATTACGAGGATAGAGGCACTAAGTCGTGCCTTATAAGATAAGTCGATGGAAGAGGAACCGTTCGACAGTATTAGATCTATACTATAATAATTTTTGTATAATAAATTATTTATACAAAATATCCACAAACTTGCCAAATGAGAAATTTACATGACAAAGCTTGAATAGGTCTCGAATCTCCTTTTGCAAGGAATTCAAAATATAATTCGAAACCCATACAAAAATTTAAGAAACCCCTCAAATTCCCTCTGAAATTGGTTCTAGAGCAGGTTTCCATGGTCTTAGCCGTTGGTTGAGAATCAATGTCACCGGAGTATCAATTTCCTCATCGGAACTTTCAGTCACCACCGGCAGAACCTTGGAACTACGTTGTTTTGCTTTAATTTTATCACCGGCTGAAGCCTTGATCACTGCCATCTCCGATTCGGAGACCTTACTATGAACTCTACTTACAGGAATCAGTATATAAAATTTTCCGGCAGTTAATTCTTCATCGGCTTTCATCGCCGAAAACCTGGAATCCGATCCGGAAATCTCAACGGCAGGCGAAACAACGTGACCTGGTTCTTCAAGCATTAGTTCTGCAGCTGTTAAAGGGATCTCAACAATCCGAATATTCCCATGGAGATCAATAATTTTCGCTGTTTGCGATTCGACTGAGCAACAAGAAGTGAAATTCCCCATCAATATATGTGAAAAATTGTAAGTAATTTGATGAATTCCTTTGCTATTTTTCCCCCTTGCTTAATTGATTCACTGGAGCAGTTGTATTTTATTTATATGTATATCTCTAGACTCCAGATATCCCTGCTATATATAGTGTGTTTGCGGGGTGGGGGGTTAAAGAAATGAGAGTGTTGACTGTAAGTGTAACGTGTTGGACCAAAGCCAAAGGCGGTGGAAATGAGAGTGTTGACTGTAAGTCTGTAACGTGTTGGACCAAAGCCAAAGGGGGTGGTCATTACAGTGTAATTCACGCGGATTACTTTTTCCTCCCTAAAGTGGGGCGGGGCAAGAAGGTCAGCATGATGTCACTATACTATGACAATCATGCTACAAATACAATATTGATTGACAATCACTCACATAAAAGGAGGATTCACGATGAATAAAAAAATTGTGGGCCTCTTTTATGTAAGATGATTGTCAACGAATATTGTACAAGTACCAAAATTCATATTCTGATGGTCTATTTTAGAATATGCCCCTGTTTGACAGGCATTAATTTGGAAATATATATATATATATATTTTTTATGCGATGGATTAGAGGTGTCAAGATGGACGTGTCAGATTGATCAGTCTAAACTCGCTTGAAGGTGAACCAGCACATGAATCGAGCGGGCCGAATCACGGGCCTATATATATATATATACGGGAAAAATTTATATTTAAGGTGTATTCTTTATCTCAATTCAAAAGTAAGAGAAATAGTTTGAAAATTAAAAAAATCAGTTATGGATTTAAGTAATTAAAAATATTTATTAAATAAAAATAATAAAGTCACAATTTGTGATTAATGGTCACATATTCATAATTATAGGTTATAGATTTTATTCACTGGTCACATATCGTTAAATTAATTGGTCACTGTTATTTAATGTTCACAGATCAAAAATTTTGTAGGTCACATTTTATCTATGAGTCACGTAAGTCACAATTTGTTGGTCACA
Organism: Osmanthus fragrans; assembly: GCA_019395295.1. Taxonomy (NCBI): domain Eukaryota; kingdom Viridiplantae; phylum Streptophyta; class Magnoliopsida; order Lamiales; family Oleaceae; genus Osmanthus; species Osmanthus fragrans. Next base: position 8,080,052 of record CM033345.1, on the reverse strand, counting down.
GATTATTTTTAGTCACATACACCTAATATTTAGTCACAGATTAACCCAATAGTTGGTCACATACGTCTAATTGTTGGTCATAGATACCCCCACCATCATCTCAAACACTCTTCGTCTTGTTTGACCGCCACCAACATCACAACGTCCCCGCCACTGCTGCACCACAACCGTTTGCAACCACCACCTCACCACTGCCAACAACGTCAGATCTACCACCACACCAGCGCCAATAAAAAACACCCAAAAAAACCAACAAAATCTGATTGTTTCTGCCAACGCCACCACTACATGAACTGCGACCTCGAGTGCCATAGTCGTCGTCAATACCTCATCATAACCGCCAGCAATACCACAACCTCAACCTACCACCGCCGCCACCACCACCACCACCATCACCATCACCATCACCATCATCATCCCTAAAACCACCAAAACATGAAAACCACTATCACCCATTTAGCAATTAAAAAAGCAGCACCATCGCAATTTGGGCCGCCACAATTACGATCTGTGCCATCACCATCGCAAACTACGGCGCTACAGCCACGATCTGCAAAGCCTCTGATAGCGCTCACTGTGAAGGAACAGCTTTACCCAAGATTTGCAAGCTTCCGGCTATCTGGGTCGCTGCTAGTTCGATTTGCAGATCTACGCCGTGACGGTTTCACAATAACCACGGCACAGACGCTCGTCGCGATGAGGTTAGCAACCGCCGATGTTGGTGGAGAGAAGGAGGGTAGAGACAGAGAGAGACGAAGGTGAAAAATGACGGAAGAGAAAATGAACTAGGGTTTATAATATTTAATTCATACTTGATTTTTAATTAAATAAACTTCACACCTGAACTTTGAATTTGACATTTTAAGTACCTGGTTTTATGTAATTTTCTCTATATATATATATATATATATCGATTTGGGCCGAGTTTTGGAAACGGGCCCACGATTTTTTTGTTTTTTAAATAAAAAATTGTACCATTTATTTTTTAAGTGATAATCTTTGGGAAAAAAAAATGGCCGACCCTTTCATGACCCGGTCCATGCGGGCTTTACAGTCCGGGTCGGGTTACTTAATTTTTTCGATCAGGGTCAGACCGGCCAGTAAGCTCGCATGACGCGAGCTTTTTATAGCGGGCTGTGCATGGGCTTTTTAGTGTGCGGGTTGGCCCCCCGTTTTGACATGTCTACGATGGATGATGAATTTATGGTTAAAAAAGAAGAAAAAGTTATTAATATGATAAAAATATTATTTTATTGAAGAATATGTGGTTGAAAATGAGTAGAATAATGTGTGATTGAAAATATGTATCAAACAGATATCTCGAATGAAGCTTTCGAGTACCTGATGTAGTCCGTGTTTGCGTTTCATTAATTTTAAAATATATTTTTTTCCCTTCTTTACAATTAAATATTTTTTAAAATAATATTACACATAAATTTAGATTTTTTCTCCTTTTTTTTTATCACCCATTTTTTATAAAATTATTATTACAAAATATATATTTTTCCTAAAAACTAATGGAATTAGGTCATTTTCAATTCTGTACCAAAATTTGAGGTAAGATTAGTCATTTTTACACCAAATATTACACTAAACTGAAAATTATCTCCCATCATTATACCAAAATTTATACCAAATGAACTGTATTTAATCATTTTTTAATTATTAATAATTTTTTTATTTTTTTATTTTACAAATACATAAATTACTACATAAATGATTACGTTAAATTAAAGAAAATATTAAATTTATTAATAAATATAGTATAATAAATAGAACACTATAAAAAAAAAAAATATTAAATCACGCCATCAAAAAATAATGCAGTATATGTATGTGTTTGCAATATATTTCATATTAATTTTAAATAATCGTGTTTGTTATATTTTAAATTTTTTGTATTCTTATTTTAATTAATTCATTAACTATTAATAATAATAATAATAAAAAACTTTATTATATTAAAAAATATATAACACAAATAAAACAAATATCCTTAATCAATTTGTTTGAAAAAATAAAAACAAAGGGTAAAATTGACTTTGCACCGTTTTTGTACAAAATGGTGCAAAGTGATGTGCTACATTAAGACATTTTGCACCATTTTTTTAATACATTTTGGTGTTTTGGCATCTCCTTTGAAGAGGGCCTTAATACCACTAGGAATGTACTTCTATCATATCACGACCAACCTAACTCATATGTGAAATCCTGACCTAAGTCCTTAAGTTCATGTTTGATGTTCATTAAAAGTAGTTTTTTTTAGACAAAATGAGCCCTTGTTTGACTGTCATTATTTACAAAATATATTTTTCTCTTTTTCTTTTTCGATCACACGTTTTTCAATAAAATAATATTAAAAGTAAATTCAAAATTTTTCTTTGCTTTTTAACCATACATTCTCTATCAATCTATTATTCCAAAATACATTCTCAAAAGAAAATGGGGTTCAAACTGCTCAATTTTGAAATTTGGAGAATGTGTAGGTAAAAAGTACAAAAATAAAATAAAATTGAATTTTAAGTGTAAATAAGAATGTGTGATTAAAAATAAATTTTAGATTTTTTTTGCCTTTTTTTAAAAAAAAAAAATTTTGGTATACAAACAAGGGCTAAGTCATTACTCAAATACACCCTGCACAAATATTTTTCCTTTCTTTGCTGATTTAAGTATTAGAAGGATGACACTATGCCCAGTTTTAAGGCCCTGTTTGATAACCTTTATTTTTCCTAGAACTATGAAATTTTTTTCCAAGTTCTAACTTTTTGCTTGTTTGATTGGAGAAATATTTCATAGAATTCATTTTTTCACTTTCTCTCGCACATGAGCATTTTCTTGGTTTTTTTATGAAAATGTTTTCTCACCACTTTGATGGGAAAATAAATTTCATTTTTTTTTTGACAATAGGAACAAGTTTTAAACCCAATTGTAAAAAAATTATCATTTTAATGAACAATTTTCATGAAAAACAAAGCCAAACGAATGGTATTCGATATACAATTTTTTTTGGGGGCAATTGGAACAAATTCTAGAGTCAACTGTAGAAATAAATTATCCCTTTAATGGACAATTTATATGAAAAATAAAGTCAAACAACCACAAAACTTATAACATTTTTCAAGTGAAAAATTATATCAATCAAATACAATTAATTACAATCCTAGAGGATGTTTGGTGGGTGTTAAAATTAGATTTTTTAGTAAATTGTGATAGAAAATTTTGAAATGTGTGGTTGAAAAGTTGTGGGACCTATTAAAAATGTGGTTAATATTGATTGTTTGATTTTGACTTAGATTAAAATTAAATTTTAATCGGAAACAAACAAACTCCTAGTAAAACAAATTTTAGACAATTCAATTCACTACAATTCGTTTTCTTTCCACCCAAATTTCACATTTGCAATCAAACAGACTCTAAAAGTTTTATTGCCAATTTCATCCAAGAGACGAGTTATAGTTGAAGTATTCTATTAGAGAGGATATGCAGCCATTGACAAATCTAGTGGGGGATTGGGTCGTGTTACAGCTAGTGTTCTAAAAAGCGCGCCTAGACGTCATCTAGGCGCGAAACTTGACTAAAGCGCTTCGCCTTGAATCTAAATGAGAATTAAGCGGTCAACATTCTCAATGACCGCTTAATTTTTATTTAATTTTTTAAAACTTTTCATCTTCATTAAATGTACATTTTTTTTTTTTTTTTTTTGTAGATGAAGAAGAAGATATTAAATTGGAGTCCGTTAAGGAGTTAGATAAGATTTAAACTACAAGTTATCTATGTTATGTAATTATGATTTTGAAACTTATCTTTTTTGTAGGAATTATTAAGTACATACAATATTTTATAATTTTATATGTTTAATATATATTATATGAATTATTGAATGTTTTTTACAATGATTAAAAATTTAAAATCAAAAAAAACGTTTTTTTTTACGCCTAAGTTTCACCTAGGTTCGTAAAGCTTGAAGTTTGGCCTCCACGTCTAGCCACGTTTTACTTTTTTTAGAACACTAGTTACAGCCCAGCTCCTGGAAAGGTGATGTTTCATGTGGGAATCTTAGGGATGGGGGGCTTTTTTTTTTTTTTTTCGTTGACGGGGAATCCACAGTCGCTACACTTCGGATGTGCATTAGGTAAACTTTCGGGCTGACGCAATAACCTACAAATCATGCTAATTAGATTAACTATACTAGGCAAATTCTGCGCGATAGAATCAATCGAGAAAGTTTTGATAGAATCAATGTTTTTTTTTTTTGTTGATAAACTTTTCAACATTCTTTCGAGGGCCACATGCTTTAGTGAATATTCCATAGTAGGTCACAATGTCTAATGTTTGACATGCTTTTGTCAAGGTGTATAGATTTAGGCAGCGTCACCCCTTTCGCATATTTGACACGCTTTCATCATGTAATATGCTTTGGCTGACTAGGATCTAGGATAAGAACGGGCATCCATACTTGGAGCTCTCCAATGGGGTATGTGGACAGGGATTGTTGTCTACGTGGTAGAAAATGAAAAGACATCCAACTTGTGTGGTATTAATGTCTATTGAGTGGACATTTAGTCCCGATTTATCTTTCATCCTTTCAAAATATTTTTTTTTTTTTTACATACTCATTTTCAATCACATATTCACTCCATAAAATATTCTACACGTAAATTCAAAAAAAAAAATCCATTTTTTTAATCATACATTCTCTAAAAGTTCATTATTCAAAACAATGTTTTCTTCAAAAAATGGCCACCAAACTGGACATAATCACAAAAATGGTCTTCAATGTTTTCCCTCTGCACCTCAAGAGTGCGGTTCTACATGGACATTATCAATTAAAAAAAAAAAAAAAAGAGTGAAAAACCATTGCACACCTGCTTTGAAGACGCTTCGGAGAAATGGATAATTCTGCATGACAAGCAAATTAACACATCGTCTACAAAACCATCCAGAGAAATGGAAAATGAAAGAAAACATTATTTTTAATTCTCAACTCCAATTCTCATAATATTTTACAAAAAAGTGAACACTAGAGAAAATATCCATTTTCCTGGCTCTAACAAAATTCATAGAAGACGATAAAATCGAAATAAGGAAAAAGTTGTGGCTGAAGATAACAGACTCAAGCACAGTGAAAAGACTGAATTTTCTTCTTTCCTTCTCTTTTTCTTTTCTTTGCCAAGAGAGAAGGGATGGATGTAACTGATGTAACATTCTTCCGAGGGATCACCCTACTTTATATATTGAGACACCCATTTGAAGCCGTCACCATACCCCATTTTGCGTACAATGCTGCACATGAATACCTCCAAAGGGCGCACGTTAGAATCTGCAAGATTCACCTTCCCTTTGCCAGTGGTTACACCAGTCAGGCCAAGGTGGTAGTGCAACTCATCTTCTGAGGCAGCATATGGTATGTCAATCTTGTTTCCCAAAATGAGGAAGGGAACAATTGCAAGAGCCTCATCAGAAAGGAGCGCGTCTAATTCCTTCTTTGATTCTGCGAAACGGTCCTTGTCATAGGCATCCACCAGATAGACTACAGCATCAACCTGTATAAACATACAGGGCATGCATTAGTACCAGACGAGAAGCATAAATTACATGGTATCATATTTAATGAGACACAAAAAGATATTAAGAGATCGAACAAAAGTAGTTTGTTTCCCCATTGTCAACAGCACGCTGGGGTAAACCAATTGATCTTTTACATGCTGAGGAGAATAAAATCATGGGTAATACTTAGAAGCATACCTTAAAAAAAATAAAAAATTACAGCTTGCCATGATGTATCTATTAAAAGTGATGGCATCTCTATACAGTATCAATCTTTATATGAAGTTAATAATTTCAGGCTTAACTATATCAACATTTTATCCTCGAGGTTATATATGGAGATCAGATGGTTTTTTTTTTTTTTTTTTTTTGGGAGGGGGGGGGGGGGGGGGGGGGGTGTAAAGGTGCAAGACTTGCCAAATTTCTCAAATGCTGAAGTCTCATGTTTCTTGACAATTGTGAAAATTCACAATCAGTTAAGAGCATCAGCATTTCCCTACTTGACTTTGACTGCAAAGAACTAAAGAGAAGCATATTCATAATCAACTAAACAAACTATTGTGCCAAAGAATTCAGAACCTATTTGCATCTTCCAAATAGGTTGTACATACATCTTGGTAACACCATCTCATCACTGCTCCCACAGTGACAATTGTGAAAATTCACAATCAGTTAAGAGCATCAGCATTTCCCTACTTGACTTTGACTGCAAAGAACTAAAGAGAAGCATATTCATAATCAACTAAACAAACTATTGTGCCAAAGAATTCAGAACCTATTTGCATCTCCCAAATAGGTTGTACATACATCTTGGTAACACCGTCTCATCACTGCTCCCACAGTGAAAAAAAATAAATAAATAAATGAAAAGGCAAAGAATACTTAAGGCCAACTAAACAAAGAAAAGATTAAGTGGATAAAGGTATAGAAGTACAGACTTGATCATAATAGCTCAATCAAATCTGTGTCCAGTCAAAGTTCAAAATAACATGTGGGCCAGATGGAATTGACTGTAGTTTATGTGCCTTTTCTGAAGGTAAGAATCGATATAGCAATAACTTATGATGCACCGACACAGACTTGTGTGTCCGACATGATACGTGTCAGATACACCGACATGTGATTTTTTTAAAAAGTATTGACAAGACACGTTGATTAAATTATTAAAATTCTTCATTTATATTATATAAATTTAGTTTTATACTTATTATTAGTTTTTCTTGTTGAAATATTTTAAATATAAGTACCTATTTGTTATTTACTAATAACTTTAAATTAAAAATTTATAATATTTCTAGTAAAAATAAATAAATTATGGTAGAGTATTCGGGGAGTATCGATATCAACAAGTGTCTGACACGGACACGTTACCTTAGTTGAAGTGTCCATGCTACAGAGGCAATAACAATTGAAATTTGCTCACTCGCACCAAGATTCCCATATTGGACAAGCTCATTTGTGCCCAAAGTAATTTTTCAATCTCATCATTCCAAAGAATGATGAATGGAGGGCAAAAGCAAAGCCCATATAGTGCAAAAAATTGCAATTATCAACTATATGCATGCATATAATTTTTTTTTTTTCCCTAAACAATCAAAGGCAAACAATACATTCCAACTCTGCAAAACACATGCACCGCATAAGCCCCCCAAAACCCTTAGTTAATGTAGACTTCTTGCCAAATTCCAAAATGAGAATCTACAGACCTACTTGGTTAGAAGCCCAACATCTGCAGTAGAAACACAAAACTTTAGAAGTTTTAGTAAGAGGCTACATGAAATTAAATTAGGATAAAATCAACACAAACATTCAAATAATATCATGGATATCAATTTTTAGAAAGAAAAAAAAAAGACAAATAGGCCGTGGTGCGAGAACACAAAAATGTAAAGCCAAACATTTAGAAAAATTTATCTCAAGTAAACAAAACATATGCTAGAAAAGAACAATTTTCAGAAAATCCCTTGTATTCTTAAATGGAATTCAGTTGTTCTCAAGTGATATTTGTAATACCCGTACATATGGCCTAATTTTTAATTAGTTTAGGTTTGGCTCGTTATAAAATAATAATAATAGATGCAATTAATATTTTAGCCCGATCAATTACATAAAAGTCCATTATGTGAAATAATAGTTCGCACATTTTTGTTTTATTCTTCTTTTTTGGCGTAAGCTCAGGTGGTTAAAATCTTATTTACTTTTAATTAAATAATGAAAATAATGTTTTAATTTGATCTCTTTTAATTAGATTGAAATTTTAAATGATTAAGATAAAATCAAATTCCTATTATATTAATACTTTAATTTTATCCATATTTTATTTAATGTTAAAACATAATTGAGATAATAATTCAATGTGATATATCTCTTTCAATTAAAATTGAAATATTAAATTATAAAGACAATATTTTTATTTTATCTCTACTTTATTTAATTTTAGAAATTATATGGAGATAAATTTTTTTTCTTTTAAAATTCATTATCTTATCTCATTAACCGATAAATGGTTGAGATAATGATAAGATTTTATCACTTTTAAAAATTCAAAGTTCAATTGAATTAAAACTCTTAAAGCATGGTGGCCCTATAAATAGGTATTATATGTTCCCTTTTCAAGTGCATTCATTTCTTTGTGAAATACACACAAATACATATATAGCATATTCATTAGTACGTGGGTCAAGGGTTGAAGTCTCAAATATATTCTAGTATTTCTCTTATCATTTTCACATGAGGTAAGTGTATAAGTATTTTATGGGATTATGTGTACGTTCGATTTTTGGAACATTGATTATGAAATCTTTTATGTATGTTCTAAGTTTGGACCGGAGTATAATAGTGCTACGCATAAAAATTCCATACCACCTCTATTCGGTGTGTCTCACTATGTATGTATGAAGTTCCTTAAATTCCATAGAATATTAATCCATGTACTTGTATTCTCATTGAGATTTTATCTCATCCCCTCCTTATACCACTTTCAGGAAGCTTATAGTCTGTGTCAATCAAGGCATGAGAGGGCTGGCGAAATGGCAAGTGAAAGAGACCCACCAAACTTACTTTTGTTTATTTTAGAACTTATTTAATTATTGGTTTGATATTAAGCCTGCTAAAACTTCTAGTATTTTCTTTCATGCTGATGTCAATTTTTTTAAGTTTTATATTCACTCTTACTATTTCATGATATTATTTAAATAAATTTCAAGCTTTTGAAAGTGCAATATGGTGTTCAAGATACGATTTTAGTGGCACTCGAACTTTAGAACTCGGATAGTTACAATATTTCTTATGGTAATTTATATGGTTCATATATTTGTAAACTAAGAAAAACCAATTTAGTAAAACATTTTTGATATGAACAAGTTCTGCACCTTCTTTCGACCCATATCAACAGCCCCCTTCCCCCACCACCCACACCCCCAAAACAAAACCACAAATAGACATCGTCCATACATTTGTGCATTATTTTTACTCATGTCATTTCTAATTCTATCTCATTCCATTAAAGTTTCTTGAGGGTTGTGGGGAGTTGCATCTCATTTTGTGAAAATTTCTCATTTTCTTTTTATTTTATTTGGTCCTTTGTTTTTATCTTGTGTTTTTCTCTCCTCCCTTTCCATATGACCTGGAATGGTTGGTGGACTTCTTGATTGTGTTTAAATGAGGAGTAACCATAGTACTACACGTTTTAAGTTTGGTGATCAATGAGTCTGCTTTCATATTGGTTCTTGGATTCTGTTTCCCGCCTCTAAAGACTGGCTAGCTGGTGGGCAATCTCGTTCACTCATGCCTCATGTTCCACCTGATCATAAATTTACTTGGAGGACTTTAGTCTCCTCCAGTCCAATCAGTGATTTCAAGGTTCAAGGGGATTTGCATTGTGTAGGGAGCTTGGTTGTATGGAGGGATTGGTTGGTGGATGGTTGTTTAGCTGGGCGGCAGGAGGTGATGAGAAAAGTAGTTGGAGTGGAGACTCTTTAATGTATTTTAGTTAGTAGACAGTTTTTCTGATAAAAGCTTTAAATAACCTATGCTCCAAATGAAAGAATGGGTGGAGCTCAATATAACAGAGTGCAAAAACTGCCATTGAATGTCCAAATATATATCAATAAGCATAATATTTTTTGAGTGATTTGCATAACTGCAAATAGAAGACATGTGTACAGAAAACCATGCAGATTCACATGATGCAATTGTGACACTAACCACATTTTACTTGCTTTCACTAGAAGTCGGCTCGAAAAGCCCACCAAATAATGTCACGCACTCAAAGCTTTCCAACAAAAAAGTTACTCCACATAAGATTCATAATAATCATTTCAACCACAAGGTATACTGATCACTGAAAACATTAGCAAAAACCAAGCCATGCATAGATCAACTCAGTTGTACACAGCCTAGAAAGATCCTATCAACACCTTAATTTCAGCTGTCTTCCCCGTCAGACGGTAAAAAATTTCACAGCAAATCGAGAATTAACCATCTTAATCCTATCTAACCAAAACGTAGAAGGATATGACAAATTTGGATCCCATTCTGTTTAAGACACACAATTAGCATAGGATACATAAGTATCTATATTAATCATTTGGGCATTCAGCATACCTTGGCATAGTAGTCCTTCCAGACTCTACGGGCGATCTGATGACCTCCCAAATCAAAGGCTTTGAACTTAATTTTCCCAATACTCAGCTCTTCAGATGTCGGATATTGCGTTGGCTGATGCTGCACTAATCTCTACAAATAACCCATATTAAACCCTCAAAATCAATGTAAAAAAATTTATGTTATACATATCAAGTTCATCATTTCCTATAATTCTGAAAATAAAGAAGATAAAAATGATTACCTCGTCCTTCAGCATGTGAAGGAGGGTAGTTTTACCAGCATTATCGAGGCCAAGAAACAAGATCTTGGCCTCTTTCTGCCACAAGCCGAGTGAGGCCAAGACGTCGTAAAAACCAGTCCAAGAGAAACATTTGTATGGGATTTCTAGACGGGAATTTGAGTGCAATTCCGACAGATCTGGACTATGATTTTTAGGAGAAAGGAAATGTGGGAATGGGAGGTCGAATTGATGGTGATACAGCGATGGCGGTGAAAATGAAATAACTAATCCTCAACCTATTTGCCTCTACGAATTGGCTTGATGGCTTCTAATCTTTAAAAAGCAACGAGTTAATTGTCAATCTTATTTTTAAACAATAAAATATCTATGAGGGCTTATTTGGGAAGTTAAAAAAGTTTGGGGGGATGGCCGGGGAGTGGGGGGGTCAACATTTAATTTTAATCAGACACTTTATTAGATTCATATATTTTATCAACTTTTCACTTTGAAAATTTTAATAAAAAAGACATTAAATCATCTTGCCTTTAAGTTTCCAATGACTATATCAACGGTCACTCGTCCAGTACATTAATCTAAAACTCTATGTATAACTATTAAATTCTAATGAGTAAATGAACTAATACTTGAGTCCTCCATTTAAATTTTTGATCAACCATTAACGAGTAATCCTAATATTGACGGATTTGATAATCCTCCCTTTTTCAAAAGGAAGAGCGTGAAATTCTTATTCCCCTCTACACGGACTAGGTCGAAATTGGAGAGCACTCATCTTGGATGAGTTCACTACTTAGATGATTTCCGCAGTTATCCGCTCTAGCCAAAACTATGAAAACAAGGTTGTAGAAGAGCAATACAAACGTTGTGCTACTATAGTGCTCACATGCAACATGTGTTCGACTTTCATTGAAAACTATCAGCTTATTACAATTACCCGAACTCATTTCCTTATACTCTTTTCTCTTATATATATGATAATAAGTTTATCAGTAATTCATCTTAACGAAACAATTATAAACCCAACGACTTACAAAATCTATCTCTATTGGGAACCTTACGATGATTTAATGTCTTAAATTTTATGTTTTCATGTTGGTTGGAAATTTTCTCGTTGGATAGTCAAAATCCTATTCACGAATACTTTAAAGAGAGTTCTTGATTGAAAACTTGTATACGTGAATCCAAACATATATTAGAACTACGATACAATATTATAGCTAAAACTTACACCTATAGATGAAAAGGATAGTGAAACTCGTGAAAAATAAATTTTCTATTAATAAGCCCCTGTTTGATACACATTATTTTTCAAAGAATGCAATTTTTTTTTTTTTTTTTTTTTTTTTTTTTTTTGTGATGTGATGGTGAATATGTGGTTGAAAAGGAAGGAAAAGTTATTGATATGATGAAAAATATTATTTTATTAAAGAATGTGTGGTTGAAAATGAGTAGAAGAATGAGAATGTGGATAAAACAGGGGCTAAATTTGCAACGTAAAGCCCATAAAAAGGAAATCAACTGTAATAATTGAGCAAAAAGATTAGTCAATTTGTACAACAATTTCGTAAGAACATATTCTCCCTACGAACTATTGTTATAATGGTCGAAACCGTAACATTTTCAGCAGCACCGGGTTTGACACCTTTAAAATCTCTTAACCTACGTTGCAAACGGGTATAACGGCCTTTGAGCAACACAAGATTCGAGTAGCAGCCGCCAGCTAGATATAACTGAGGTTTGAAAATTCTGGTGAAAAAACACACACCCCTTCCCGATTGGTTGGTGGTATGTGATCGAAGTCGGAAAATTGTCGTCCCAATTGAGCCTTCCGAAAAGCCCCTTCCACTGGTTGTGCCTACTTGGCCAGTTGAGAGTTTGATCTGCATTGAGTTGACAACATATGAATTATAAGACAATAATTGCCTCTACTTCTGTGATATGATGAAGCCAAAACTCGAACTGTTGGGTAAGGAGCACTGCATAGGATTGTAAAAGTTACTGGTTCGATCCTAAAATCACCTAGAGGGAAGAGTAAGTGAATATCACGGAATAAAAATTACTAATTAAAAGTAACAAATCACTTTTAATTCTTTTAGTTGTTTAGTCAATCAAGTCAAATTTATCCTATATTGGATTGCCACGATAATCAATAACGCATGATTTATCGATGGAGAAAATCTTTCACGAGATTAAAAACGTCGGGACCAAGCCAACGAGTTTCACTATAGACAATAAGAATTTACAGCATGATCCAACTGAGAAAACTCACTAGACTCGTTGATCTAATTATTGTAATCTCTAAAACCCGTTGGAACGTACTCCACTCACACCTACTCCCGATCTTCTGAAATTATTTATCTCATGTAGATCACCAAGAACACCCTGTTTTTGTACTCTTCATGTGTTTAAGGTATTGAGAAAGTATCTTCCTTATTATGTTTAGGAAGTGGATGTTTTAGATTAAGTGATTTTAATATTTTTTCCAACTTGTGGTTGATTGATCTCAAGATGTAGAATTTATGTTTTCTCCAAAAAATGTTATGAATGTAGAATACAATGATCAACCACAGTTTTCACGAAGCGGGACATGGGTATATATAGTAGAGATGTTTTGAATAGCATGAGCCAAATAAAACTCTTGAAAAATACGAATTAGGGGTTCTCGCTGTCGTTCGAGCGAGAGCCCAGCGACAAATGATTCGCTCGAGTGAGAGCCCAGCGACAATGTTACTATTTTAGTCACTCAAGCAACAGCTTGACGACATGCTAGCATAATTTCGACAACTTTTTCTTTTGTTCCATAGCCGACCTCAATGACTCCTAACTCATCTATACAACCTACCAACACACTACTTGACTTTTACAACTATTTTATAATCATTTTATCTAAAAATAGCCAATACAATTAATTCCTAACGGATCGAATATTACCGTGAATGGACAAGATTTATAGTTTCATTTTCTTCCTTAATACTCTCTACACTAAGCTATTACGACAATAACTTTTCATCTGGAAGGTCGTGCCAATTAGATCCTGGCCGCTTAGGACAACTTTGACATCTGATGACATTAAGCTCATTCGTCTCTTTAAATATAGGATCGGTTAACAACATCTGATGATATTGGATCATCTTCATACTGCAAATACAATGCCAGAAGTAGTGACACGAACATGGGTGTTCAATACGATACTTGTCAAACACGTTGACGTGCTATTTTTCGAAAAAGTTTCGATACAATATGTCGCTGGCACATTGATTAAAATATTGTTTTATTAGCTTATTTTAAATAAAATTTTACATATTTATTTGTTAAAGAATAAAATTGGAAAAAAAAAATTACATGTATACTAAAAAGTAAATTTTACAGGTGGGCCCAACAATATAAAAATTGGATTATTCTACTTGGTCATTTTGATTGACCCCTTGGATGACCTCGGTCCCACCACTCCTTTCATATAAGGTCGAAATCATCCAAAAAATCAATTAAAGTGATAAAGTAGCATGGTCCTTAAAAATTACATTGGTTTATGTATGCCTTTTCATTTCTTTTTCACTTTCCACCTACTTTTACTTACTGCCTTTTCATTTCTTTTTCACTGACTTCTTATTTCTTTCACTGACTTTTCATTTATTTCGTACAGTAGTCTCTTCATTTCTTCTTTCTTCTCGACTTCTTCCCAACTTCCCGACTACTTCCCAGGCTCCCATCTATTTTTCTTATTGATTTCTTCAAGCCATTTGCCTTTTCTCGTCTCCAACATGCCGTAAGGAACTTCAATATGCATCGGCGACGTGTCAAAGGCGTACCTGTATTCGACACATGTAGGAAACCGACACGTTCACGCCGGCAGCGTGTCCGTGCTTTAGAGTACAACGCATGAGTAGCAACACTCAATTTCATACTGATATAGGACAATATTTCATTTTTAAACAGGAAAGGTATAATATAGGCCAAGAGACTTGGCAAACCTGAAAAGGAGGTCCTCAGTTGATGAAGTCCACTTCATGCAGTGGCAGTTTATCAACCTCTTCATTTTTTCCTGCTCTTTAACTTCACAAACAGTCCTCATTCTGTTGATTAGCCTGTTTGTTGTTGTCAGCATATAAAGAAGTAACTCATTTATCAAACAAAAATAAGTAACTTAGTTATTTTAACAGTTAAGCATGAGTTTATTTTGAGAAGGTTGTTTTTTCAAGTTTGTAACATATAAAGAACATGTATAGAAATATGAAAAAAGTTACTTTTAAAATAATTTTTTACGTACTTATTCATGTGCATCCATTCATGTATAGAACTTACGTGCCCACTTTCGGATATAACAAAGAGGGATCGTGTTTTTTCCTTAATCTCTTATTGGTGGAGCAAAGAAAGCGTGTAAAAAAAGAATTAACACATTGAATTAAAATAATGCTTGTTATATGAATAATTTGGGGATTGTACCCATATGATGAGACACATGATGTGGGGTGAAATGATGAGATAAATTAATGCCCTATTTGATAGTTGTTTTTCTCAAAATATATTTTTTCTTTTCAATTACACATTCTTCAATAAAATAATATTACACGTAAACTCAAAATTTTTCCTTAATTTTTAACCACATATTCTCCATCAATCAACTATTCAAAAATATATTTTTCTCCCCAAAAATGACTACCAAACAGGGGGCTAAACATGTGAATACGAGACTCATTTTTTAGTCTTTTATCATTCAGTCAATGAAAAATGCTAAATGAACATAATTCTTGACATCTTAGTTGACCACATATGAGTGTGTGAGTTTCAAATGAATAAAATAATATTTCTTATATGTGTGTAGGGTGTCAACTATTATGTCAATCAGGACAATTCCATTCTCCTGCGCGTGGCGCGCAGGAGAACGGAATACGCTTTGCCTTGCAAAGCCTATTTATTATTTTTCATTTTTTTGGTTGTCAGCCGCTGGTTTCAGCGGCTGACAACCTTTTTTTTAATTTTTTTTTTTGTTTTTTTGTTAACTATTTTTTTTATACTCGTTCGACGTAGTATAAATTAATTTTTTTTTTAATATTAACAATTGAAGGACAAAAAAAAAAAAATTTAACGAAAGACAAAAAACAAAAATTTAATTCAAACTACGTCGAACGAGTACAACAATAAAATTAAATTAAATTCAAATTTAATGGTCGTCAGTCAAAGCACATTCGTCCACCATTAAACCACTTATTGTTGTACTAATTTGACGTAATTTGAAGAAAATTTATCTAATTTATGCAATGTCTATTTTATTTTGTCTGAATGTGTTGCAATGTTCGACGTAATTTGAATTAAATTTGTTTTTTTGGTCTTTTGTTAATTTTTTTTTTTTTTTTTTTGTCTTTTGTTAACTATTTTTTTTTGTACTCGTTCGACGTAGTTTGAATTAAATTTTTTTTTTTTTTTGTCTTTTGTTAATTTTATTTTTTTTAATAATAACAATTGAAGGACAAAAAAAAAAATTAACAAAAGACAAAAAAAATAAATTTAATTCAAACTACATCGAACATTGCAACACATTCAGACAAAATAAAATAGACATTGCATAAATTAGATAAATTTTCTTCAAATTACGTCGAACTAGTACAACAATAAGTGGTTTAATGGTGGATGAATGTGCTTTGACTGACGACCATTAAATTTGAATTTGAATTTAATTTTATTGTTGTACTCGTTCGACGTAGTTTGAATTAAATTTTTTTTGTCTTTCGTTAAAATTTTTTTTTTGGTCCTTCAATTGGTAATATTAAAAAAAAATTAACAAAAGATAAAAAAAAAACAAATTTAACTTATACTACGTCGAACGAGTATAAAAAAAATAGTTAACAAAAAAAAAAAATTAAAAAAAAAAGGTTGTCAGCCGCTGAAACCAGCGGCTGACAACCAAAAAAATGAAAAATAATAAAATAAGGCTTTGTTTTGCTTTTTTGGCAAGGCAAAACGTATTCCGTTCTCCTGCGCTTGGCGCGCAGGAGAACAGAACTGCAATCAGGATAGCACTGTAGCATTACTCTTTATTCAATACCACTCCGTATAAAGAGCTTACCTAATTAGTACATTCAAATATGAAGTAAAAAATCATTTATGCCCTGTTTGGTAGCCATTTTTCTTAAAATGCATTTTTCTCTCTCTTCTTTTCAACCACACATTCTTCAATAAAATAATATTACACGCAAACTCAAAACTTTTCCTTAATTTTTAACCATACATTTTCCATCAATTAACTATTCAAAAATACGTTTTCTCCTAAAAAATGACTACCAAACAGAGGCTTAAAGTAACTTTTACTTGTTTTAAGCATAATCAAACGTTAACGTTTACTTTTTCATAGACTCTCATTATAGGTCCATGTGATTATCACTCTTTTCATAAATTAAGAGGCCTAACATCTTAAATTTTTTACGTGCCTAGAAAAGGAGAATTTATTTGGGAAAAAATATGCACAGTAGATCCATAAATGGGCCCACGGAATCTAGCTAAAATTCATCCGTGAGAAATGGGACCCACCTTTTTAAAGTTTTGGCGATTAGAGCCGCTAATCCGGAACCATACAACTCACATTCAAACATTGCAAAAGCAATAAATTTCATATTGAAAACAAGAATATTCGGCACACAACCTAATAAATTTTGATCAGGTTCCCCCTCAATTTTAATGTAATTACAC
Organism: Osmanthus fragrans; assembly: GCA_019395295.1. Taxonomy (NCBI): domain Eukaryota; kingdom Viridiplantae; phylum Streptophyta; class Magnoliopsida; order Lamiales; family Oleaceae; genus Osmanthus; species Osmanthus fragrans. The sequence continues at coordinate 8,062,975 of CM033345.1, read as the reverse complement.
AACATTAGGACACAAGGAAGGTATGTAATTTACATCTTCTTCTTCTTTTTCTTTTTTTCCTTTCACCCCTTGTTTTGATGTAAGAAACCTTGATTATTTCATTTTCCATTAAAACTCTTATCGTTGTTCCTCGTGTACATACTAGTCTAAAGCCCTTGTTTGATAGTCATTTTTTTTCAAAATGCATTTTTTTCTTTCTTCTTTTCAACCACACATTTTTCAATAAAATAATATTGCACGCAAATCTAAAAAATTTCTTAATTTTTAATCACACATTCTCCATCAATCAACTATTCAAAAATACATTTTCTCCCCAAAATTGACTACCAAACAGGGGTGAGATAGATATGGATGATACATAAATTCTAAAAACTAAAATCAATAAGCGCAGTAGAATTTAACCACATAATCACGATAAAGATAGCAAATAAAACCAATCAACTAGAGTAATTGTACTTCCATCTAAAATAAGTTGATCGTGGTTTCATATTTTGATTGATTCTCATTAAATTACATTTCATTTTTCCTTCTCCTATTTTCAACCACACAATCTTCCATAAAATAATATTATACGTAAATCGAAAAAATTTCCTTCTTTTTCAACCACTCATTTTTCAAAAAAAAAAAAAAACTATTTCACTCATTTTCATTTCCAAAAAATGAGGGCCAAACGGGGGCTCATCTACGAGGTGAGTCAATGCAAATGAAGTTTGATTGATGAAATTTGACTCAATAGCTAAGCCGACATACTTATGCAACTCTACATATTGATGCTAGTTCATCCTAGTAGATTCTCTTATATTATATCATGTCAGTGATAGAATGTGAAAAGTGATAGCCATCTTAGTGTATCTCAACGGCACAACCAAATAGTTATTGACATTTTGAGATGGAACCTAAAGAGTAAATATCAAAAGGTGAAAAAGTAGAAGACCAGGGACTAAAATGCTCTATTTTGAAAGTTGAAGATGAAAATGTAACACGAGCAATAGGCTGGGGACTTCCACTGCTATTTTTCCTATTTTAATACATACAGTAATTAAATTTACAATGTTATAGACTTTAAACAATCTCTGTTTTCCTATATTTAAAGTCCAAAGGCCTATGATCAAAGAGAGAGAGAGAGAACATCATAGTACCAAAATAAGCAATTTGAAGCTGGTATGGAGGAGTTTATATTATCCATAGATGATGATTTACAATTATCTTCTACTATATATGTATGCAGAATCTGCTATGAGCAAGAATTTGAAACCTCCAAAAAATTGGAAGCTCCCTGTGCTTGTTCTGGAACTGTCAACGTATATTAATATATGCAAATTTCATTAATTCTTCGTAACTTTTCTTGCTTTTTTTGGAATTTAATCACTTATTTTTGGTTTATGTCTTTCCAGTTTGCACACAGAGACTGCATACAGAGATGGTGCAATGAAAAGGGAAACACAATTTGTGAAATTTGTTTACAGGTTTCAATTAATATTCTTGATATGAGCCTTCTCTTTCTTTTGCAAAAACTTATGTTTTTCAGTTCAATCTCTCTCTCTCTCTCTCTCTCTATATATATATATATATATATATATATATATATATATATATCTCTCCCCCTGTTCAATAATTTTGGGAGAATTATTGAAATTCTTCAAAGTTCTTGGACATTTTTTTTATTCCTAGTAATGTCTTTCGCAATTATCATTGGACGAGATTTGGCTAAGCTTAAAAAATTTAGTTATCGGTAAACTAAATAATTTTTTTAGTTGGACAAATTTGGAAAATAAGTAAAATTCTAACTCGTATATATACCTAACGCCATGTTTGTTAATTTTTCAAAGTAACTTCATATTTTTTCTAAAGTATGACAGTGGTAACAAAAACTTACTTTTAAGTTAAGAGAAAAATAGTATTTTCTTAGAAATCCCAATATGGGAATTTTCTATTTTGAAGCTACGCAACTTTCTATTCTCTCAATATTTTTCTATTTTGCCGTCTTTCTCAAGGACTGGTGGACTGGATAATTTTAAATACCTGAAAGGTCTTTTGTATCTAAATTATTTTTTATATTCTTATGAAAATGACAATTTTTTTTTTTTTGGTAAATTTTTATATGGTACAGAAATTTGAACCTGGATACAAGGCTCCATCCAATAAGGCCCAGTTAGTTGACACAACATAACAATAAGGTATGCCTCTGTTTTTCTGGTCGAAGTAACGATCGTTTTCAATGAATTAAAGATCGATAAAGCGAGTTTGGCAAAGTTAGTTTCTAAGTAATTCCTTGTATCAAATATGTTTGGCACGTTTACTCACAATATACACCAAGACAAGACTTAGCATATATCGTATGCTGGGCCAAACACGGTTTAGAAAAAGAGATGCGTGAGGTGTATCTTCGTTTTCACGTGTAATTAACGTTGTATGTTGGGTATTGTTAACAGAGGAAGTTCAGAAATTCCAAGAAGAGAAGCAGAAGAAGAAAATGGAGGCGTGCTTGAAACTGATGACTACTCCCAAGAATGCAATTCAGCTTCACATACAAGTGGAGCCTCATGCTGCAGATCAATGGCTCTCACTGTAAGTTCTTTTATTCAATCTTGTTCAACCGTTGATTTCATATAATCCAAATGATATAAATGGTTAGGGAATTGCATTTAGTCAATGGCGAACTCACACTGTCATCTGGTCAATATGTATTATTGGCAATTATGGATATGGCAAATGGCTGCCATTTTTTATTTTCACACTGAAAATATCCCTATCAGCAACTTCCACTTTCTGTCAAAACATGTCAAGTGGTCACAAAAAAGGTCACACGAGCCACATACGGGGTCCGAGCTTCGGCCAAATCTCATTTTTAAGGCTTGGCCTACGCCTTGGCTCGTACAAAAGAGCTCTGAGCCGGCTTGGGTTGGGTTTTATTTGAGTCGAGCCAGCTCAAGTTGTGCTGAACCCTATATAATTTTGACCCACCTCAAACCAAGTTATACCGGTTCAATTAGGGGTGGGCGTGGGTTGGGTTGGATCGGTTTTTTTTTCAACCCAAACCCAACCCAACTTGGTCGATTTGATAAAAATTCAACCCAACCCAACCCAATTATTGATTTAAACCCAACCCAACCCAAACCGATCAAAATCGATTTGGGTTGGGTTGGTTGGTTTGGACTTCGGCCTAATCAAAGTTAAATTCGATTTATTTGTTAAATTTGGATAATTTTTTTAGAATTTGAAATTACTTGAAAATCTACGCTTTTTAAACAGACATATAAGAAATTCTTTCTAAAAATAAGAAAATTTAAGAATTTTTCTTTTTTTACAATTTTTTGAAATTCAATCACTTTATTATCATGTCTTTAATTTTTATTTTAGCGTCCAATGACATTGCATTTTAAATAGTGTTCATGTGAATTGATCTATGTGAAGAAAATTGACATTTATATATTACAAGTCATTATCTTATCTTTACTATTATGTCTATTTAATTTATTTTTTTCATCTTAGATATTAATTGTTTTAATTCATCGGGTTGGGTCGGGTTGGATTTTAATTCATAACTCAAGACCCAACCCAACCAACCTTAAATTCAATTTTTCAACCCAATTGAACTTAAAAATCAATCCAAACCGATCGGTTTGATTTGGATTGGTCGGGTTAATTGGGTTGATCGAATTTTTGCCCAACTCTAGGTTCAATTACCAATAATTAAAAGATATCGCACGGTGCAAGAAATAGAAGTTTTATTGATTCTCTTACCTAGTCTAACAATACAATACAATGAATACATACTTAAAAATATGTTGTCAACTATTGGGAGGAAAACCAATGCTCCTAAATCACGAGTTGTCATTACTCTCTATCTTTAGGTATTTGTTTTGTCAGAATTCATTTGTCATTCAAATTTGCAGTTCACATTTCTGCTTCTGATGCGACATTTGTTGGGCGTGCTCACTGGAGAAACAGGAGATTACCCATTTTCACTTTTTACAGTATGTTCCTAATGTTTAGCATAAAAATGGTATTCCTATTAATAAACTACTGTATACAGTATACCTTTAGCTTAAAATTGTACTAATATTCATTTACACAAATACTTGTACAGTTGCTTATTGTAAGGACTAGTGGCATACTTCTCCCAATGTACATACTGATACAATTGATCAATAAAATTCAAAGCAGTTTGAAGCATCACAATCAGGTTAATCTCACTTTAATGAATTATTCTAGTCTAAATAAGTAACTCTATAAGCTATAGCCTACAAGTACGAAAAATACACACACTCGCCAACACAGCCAAACATGCTTATAAATTGTGAAGCAGTGAATTGTTGTCAAATTTGTAAACTCGCCCATATTCCTACTAAATCATTTCATTTTTCCATTTCAGAGTTAAGAAAACGTGGAATTAAAATCTGATGATCAAGACTCTGAATCTGGACGTTTAAACAACATCAAAATACAGTCTCGATGGAGTTTTTGTTTTACTTATTTGTGTGGCTTGAATTGTACTAAGCAATAATTCAATGTTTTCATGAGTCTTTCCGTCTACGGATGAAAATGATAACCTATGTTTAGCAGATGCAATTGGGAAAAAAAGGAAATAAAATATTCTTCATTATCTACAGAAAGTGGCACTAAAATAATACCGTCAACCAGTTTCTTCATTTACCCACAAAATTTAAACTGGTGACCTAAATTTTTCAGGTGTCATAAATATTGGCAATGGACAACAAAGTTTACCAACCAACACACAAAATTGAGAATGCAAATGAATCGATGAAGTAACTTCTTTGACCTGTACTTCGCTGCAACCTCTTTTGCAGTCTCAGCTCCCCGACACCCCCCCTTCCCCCACACAAGAGAGAGAGAGAGAGAGAGAGAGAGAGAGAGAGAGAGAGAGATCCATTCCAAGTAGCCATATCATGGCTTCAAGTTCAAGCTCATTTCCTGCCTCAGTTTGACACCACTCCCCAGTCCTCACCACCAAATGTAAGCCATTCCAAGGAGCTATCATATCACAATGAGAGAAATGCAGTTGAGGAAGATATGGCACCAGTTTGTGCTTGGGTATGATCTGGGCAAAAAGTCAGGATGTGCACTTAACAGAAACATAGGCTTATTCTTCAATGCAAATGTAGAGATGCAAGCACAACATAGGAGACAAATTATGTGCAGTCCTTGGGTTAATTTTGCTCAAGAAGCATCCTTACTCTCAGTTGCAATTTGTTCAACGAGCCAAGCACCATGTGCTCTGTAGAATAACGGCAACCCTGGTTAGCTGAAAATTTTATCAAGTTTCGGATGATCAATGATGCCTTGTCTTCCCAACTCAGAACGGACAAGTCATCTTCTGATCTCTTGCCATACATTCCTTCAAACTCCCGAGATTTTGCAATAGCTTTATGAAGTACTTCATCCGGAAGTCCTGAAATGGTATGAAAATTAGAACCAAGAAAGCTACTGGGCAAGTACCCAAGGCAAAAAGGCTATCTTTTAACTGTACATAGATGATACTTGGCACATGCTCTATGGCATGTTTGGTAGGAAACATTGGATAGTAATGGACACTATAAAGAAGAAACACAAGCTAAAATTTTGTTTCTTATAATGTCCAGACCTATTGTGTACCAAACATGCAGTAGATGGAAGAGTTATTCAGCTGATGATATTTTGAAGAATAAATTTCAAGGAAAAATGTATAATTCCTGGCATGCCATTTTGATTCTTAACATTTCAATCAATTTTATCAGAGTAATGCTATTTAACCCCACTGAGGTTACAAACTCAGTTTAGGTGACGTTAATGTGACATTAAATGATAGATGGAATTAAATAAGTCATTTAATTTCACCTTTCATTTAACCTATCATCTAGCGCTACCTAAATTAGGGTTGCAATCCCAATGAGGCTACATAGGACGACTCATTTTATCAATTCAAAAATGCCCATATGTAGGAGTAAAATCTAAACTTAGCCCAAGTTTGAGCCCCATTCTTTGAAAAAAATACATTCATAAAGAATGTTTTGACATCATTTCAACCACACATTTTTCAATAAAATAATATTACACGTAAATCCAAAACTTTTTTTTATTTTTTAACCACACATTTTCCATCAATACACTATTTAAAAATGCATTCTTATGGAAAGAACGGGAGCCAAACGGAGGCTTAGTTTACAGTTTCTTTCTTTTTCCTAAAATATATCAACTTACCAGCTAACCTTGCAACATTAACCCCATAACTTTTAGGGCATGCACCGGATGTCAACCTATAGAGGAAGGTAACTTCCTCAAGACCTCCAACTCCTTTGCCAACTTGGCATGCCATATGACAGAGGGAGACCTGTGTACCATGAGGAAGACGGAATATGAAATTGTTGAAGGGTGAAATTTTCTGAACAAATATAATTATAGGAAAATGTATCTGCTCAGTGATTAGTATATCAATGCATTCTACACCCAAATAATTACATATTGTACGTTTGTTTTTGGCCAAGTTTTTCGTTTAAGTCCAGCCGATTCATATGACCTTCAAGGCTTCAACCATAAAAGAACATTAGCATTATCTTTTAAAACTACGTTATTGGTCCTATAAATGCACTTAGGGAAGTCCATTGCAATAAAAACTTGGGATTGGGAGGGGTTAGTGTATACAGAAGAAACATGAGGATTTGTTGACGATTGGTCAAATTGGCAACCAACCATATTCCATGTCGCCAGTCCAGCTAGGATAGTTGATCAGTCAGACTGATTTATTTTTGTTATTTAAATTAATTTGCTTGTTAGTTACCCATATATGCATGTAATCAAGTCTGCAAGTTCGTATTGCAAAGCCTCAGAAATAACGTGCTCTCTCTCTCTCTCTATTCTATTTTCATTCATTTCCAGAACCTCGGATATAATATCTGGAATACGACAGAAACTAATAAACAAGGTTGAAGCTATATCATAACTCTTTTTCTTCTTTTTATACGAATCTAAATGCTCTGCAAAGGAATGAGTTTGCTTCATGATCCATATAAAATGAGGTGTCAAGTCTAAGCAGAGAAATATTTTGTTCCAATAGTCAACAGCCAAACAGGATTCTTCTTAAACCATTGCAAAAACTTGGTTAGAAAGTTCCATTTAGGATTTCAGAATCTCACTATATATACCCGATTTTAGAGCTTCAACTTGTGTCTGCTATATCAAAAATTTTGTTCCATGGATTTACAGAATATAACTGTCATTGAAGAGCCTCCTGACACATTTTATCTCATTTACATACCTTAGGATCTTTCTGATAGTCAATAGCCAACCTATGGTAGTGGGTAGAAAACATTCCCCGACACTGTACCTTGCGCACAAAATGCTCAAGAACTGATCCACTGCCAAAAGAGATCCAAATAAGAAAACTGAAGACCAAATGTATTTTCACAGAATTTTGCAGGGCACGTTAACAATGATTGGGAGGTTTGAACGAAAATATCTCGTCTCAGAATCTAAAACAGCACATCTAATTCTCTATAACTGCACGTACGCTATGGCTTGCCCATCTGACGTTGATGTCCCCCGCCCAAGCTCATCCAATGTTACAAGAGAATTACGAGTTGCTGCAGACTGCATCAACCATCAGAAATAAATTCAAAAGATGATCAAATGATTCATGCTACGTAGCACCAGATGGGGAATTGGATTTAGTACTACAACAAAATAAAGATAACAGATACAATGAATCAATCATAAAAGTAAATCATCTAAGAAGTGCCTAGACGATGCCCTTCTTTCCTTGCATTGATTCTAAAACAGCATCGACTTAGAACTGCAAGAACCATGTTCTTATCTTATCCAAGGGATAAAAAAGGCTTTCAATAAGGAAATACTCAAGCAAATAGGAGGAATTTTCATAGTTCGGGCATGCGCTTTTTTATTTTATTTTAAATCTAACTAATGTGTAACCCTTACCAGCATCGAGGCAGTTTCCAAAAGCTCTGTCAGGAATGTGCTATGCCCAGCCATAATTTGATCTTTAGCACCCATTCTAACAAAAATACGGTCAACAGGAGACAACTCAAACCTTTCTGCCGGCACATCTGCCCCTATCTGGGAAGAATCAAAGCTAAACCATTAAAAAATATTTAGAAGTGATTCATAGCTAAAAGAAAAGAGAATTTACAAAATCTACCTGTGCCAAAATCACAGCTAAGCAGACTTGACGCAAAAGAGTAGACTTCCCCACCCATGTTAGGACCAGTAAGAAGGATAAAGTTGGCTTGACCAGAACCGCCAAGTGAAACATCATTAGTGACAAAGGTACCCTTGCCTAACGTATCACTCCTGAGAACAGGATGTCCTAAATTATTAGCAATCAGGCACGGCACTTCATCAGGAGATGATACTGGAGAGATTATTGGGTGGCACATTGGTCCTTCATAATATTCACTAGCAATAGATAAGCTGATTAAAACGTCCAGTTCTGCAAAAAGTATCAGAACACAGAAATGAACCAGACATTTTTATTATGTTTTGTAAAGCAAACAAAAATGGCCCATTTCCTAATTTGAACCATAATAAGCAATTTTACAATTCCAGAAAAGTAAGCCAGAAGCTCATAAGAACCCGAAACAAATATTTATGTGTCCAATTGAAGGATGAAAGATTTTTACAAAGACCGGTAGGTTCACTTAGTAGTTGACTGAAACTGAGATTTACACTTTCCGTTTGATATGCACTATGCATCAATACCTGAGATAGTAGAAATCAATTGTCTCCATTTATTATGATGTTCACAAAATTTTCCAATTAACCTCTGCAAAATGGTCTTCAACTTAGACTCCTTCTCAGATTCAGCTTGAGAGAGCTTCCCAACTAAATTCTTAATCACTGGAGTCCAGTACCGGAAGAAGCCCTGAAATCAATTATTCAAAGAAAAATGGAGCGAGAACAGAGAACTACACAGCAGTTATATCTTAAAAGAAACCACAGATGAATGCGTGATTCCCAGCCAGTCTTAATGCCATGAACGAGTACTTGACCCTATCTGAAACAGATACTGAAGTCATTTAAGAAATTTTGTTAGCCAAGTGCATCAGCGAAAACCACGTTATCAATACCCACTACCAATATTGAGTTCAAATACCAGTATCGTAATGATATGATAAGAATGTTTGTGGAGAAAACGGGAACTCAAGATGAAAATTATTTATATTTATTTGAATAAATATAACAATAGGATACCATCTTATTGAGCTTTTTACCTTTTTCGATGATCGTAACTCATACTCCTGTGAAATGCCATGGCACAAACTTTCTGGAACTTCCAACAGGTATGTGTCTTTACCAACTGTTACATAATTAATCTACAAGTGTCCAAAAGAAATAAGTGGATGGTTGATACACAAGCAGAAGCTATAAGAATATCAGGCTATTTTCAACAAGTTCGTACCGATGCATCTCCAAGTAATTTGCGCTGCTCCTTCAGGAATTTTTCCAATTTAGTTTCTATGTCTCTTATTGTCTGGCAAGAAGAATCATACTCCACATCAACCCCTTCCAAAGGAATTACACGTCCTGAACTATTTGCTTCCTCCCAATCAAAGCCATCCTTGAAATGCCGGAGAATTGAATGGACATCGGGGATCCCTTTACCTGCATATAGTTGTCATGTCAGATTCCAAGCAACATCGTAATTTGTACGACACTGCTGAAACATGAATTAAGCCTATACCTGGTGTCAATAGATGATGTAGAAGCCTAGAATCTGTATTTTCTAAAATGGCATCAAGTGAGGAGCATGCATGGATCATTAGTTCACATCCACGTAGAACCGAAATGAACTCTTGAAGCTGCTTTTTCGCTGCATCCTCATATAGTACTACTTTAGTTGCATTCCTGCCATTTGCTTCACTGTATTCAACCAAAATCAGAACATAAATCCTTTTAAGAAACAAGTAGGAAATTTGATGATGGAAGTTCCACATATTTGATAAGGTATGACCATGTTTTGCAACTATACCTGCTAGCAAAAATGCGTGCAAGTAAACGTTCCATGTCTGGAAGCCTGGACAACTCTTTCCTGAACTCCAGCACAAATGGACCATTAACTCCCTGGAAACAAGTTACCATAAATACTTAAAACAGCAAATAAAAAAAACTAATAATGTACCAAAAGTCATATGAGTAAGCTTTTAAAAGCTAAACGTACCTTCAATCCTGCTACAGCATCCTGACGTTCCTTAATAGACTCAATATGGTACAGAGGTCTGGCAAGCCATGTTCTAAGTAACCTTTTCCCAAATGCTGTCACACAATGGTTTAATTGAGCATACAATGTCCTGCATGGACAAAGGAAAAAAACCAAAAAGGTAAATCCAAAACAAAGATAAGGCTGAGAATGGTAACTGTAAAAGTAATAGGATGCCATATGTACCCAGAAAAATCTCCATTTCTTCCGTTCTCAAAAACTTCAAGGTTCTCCATTGCAGCAGCATCAAGAACCATATATGGTTTTTGAGTGATCTCACCAAAACCAGAGCATGGGAGCAACTCAAACTTTGCGAATCTGAGCAGAGTTTGATCCAGAAAGGCTTGCTTCAAATAGAAGAGAGTACCTCCAAGAGCTGAAAGTGCATAGCTACCATCCTCACCCGCATTCACAAGCTCAGATAAAACGGCAGGTAGGCAGTCGACGCCAACATTTTCGACCAAAGATTCACTAGCACATGCGATTGCTTCATCCAAATCTGAAAAACATGATTTGTCACCAATAAGCTGGTAGATGGCCTTAACTTCAAGAATAGTTTTCTCAGCATCCCAAAATTCAGACAAGGGAAGCAGCTCATTAACCAAAGGATTTCTTGTATGCCTCATAATTACTTTTTCAGTCTCAGGGCAGAGCAGCTTGGCAGGTTTAACAATTTCTACTGGTCTTAGCTCAGATAAGAGACAGCACATGGAACTGCAATCTGAATCATCTATAAACTGATAAAAGTAAACATATTCAGTCATTTAGTCCCATGTAAAATATGTAACAACGAGAAAGTACATCATGTATGCACTATCTTTCATTCACATGAGTAGGGATGACAATGAGACAGGCACAAGGGCAGAGTAACTTATCACCATATCCTGGTCCTCTACCCTGATCCTAGCTTTGTGCACTTTACAATTATCTTTCTTTTTTAGTTTTTGTTGTTGTTGGGGGTTGGGGGTGTGGAGACAGGAGTAAAGAGTGAGATACATTTATATGCATTAGTAGTGAAAACATGTACTTTTCAAGGAACCCCACCTGTCCAAGAACAATCTTGCTCGTAGTAACATCAACCACACAAACACCAAATATATGAGCTGCTTGTTGGTTTTCTGAACTTTGGCAGTTTTCTGTCACTGCCATGATATAAGAAGCATCAGGATTTCTTGAGAGCATTTCCCCTTCCATCAAAGTCCCTTTTGTGACCACCGCACAAATTTCGCGTTTCACAACCTAGAATGCAAGTGATGTACATCAGACTACAGAACATGACAAGTTCTAAGGAGAAATAGATAGATGTATAGCATATTATGTAGTATTAGAATAACCTTATCTTTGCAGCCTTTCTCTCTGCGACGAAGTTCAAGCTGATCAGGTGTCTCTGTTTGCTCCACAACAAGAACACGGTAACCCTGCTAAGTCAAATAACTATGATCAAAATTAAGCTAGCAAATGTATGACAAAAAGGTAACAGAGGTTAACTAAGATGAAAATTTATTTTTACATTAGAGGTTGAATCTTTAAGATATACAACCTTTTGAGCCAGCTTCTCTACATTCACTGAGAAGTTCTTTTCAGGAAATCCACAGTGAGGTTGCTCTCCCTGAAAGGACAAGTTGTCATCAGATAGAAAGTTGACTGTCAAATTAAAGGGAACCCAAAAGGCAATTCAATTATTCTATTCCAGTCACAACCCATGAAATCTTCAAACTCTCATAGACATTACACAATTACAACAGTTAGTTATTATAAATGCAGTCAATTACCTTCATATACTGCAAATCAAGTTCTTTGGCTCCAATATGTGCATCCATTTCAAAAAGTTCATAAAACTTGCCCATCTGGTTCAACAAAAATGGTACAATTTCAGTCTAAATGTACAAGAAAAGGTACCCAAATCAACATGGAAAAGGAGCTTTGTATATCCTGTAGACCTGTGCTTACCTTAAAAAACAGAACCTTGTCCATATGCTTCGACTTGAACTCCCACCATTGCCTCTAAAATAAACAGAATATTCCAGATAAATTACTCCATGAAATCCTCAAAGATAGTTAGGCTAAAACAAGTAATTCAATTACCTGTCCCCCTGATAAGCTTTTTAAGAAATCTTCAGGCAAGTAAAGAGTTTTTGGGTCATAATTTACATCACTGGGGCGTCTTCTCTTGGCATCCTTGCGGTCTCTGTTTCAGCAGAGAACATTTCATTATTGGATTTATAAAAAGAATCCATAAGCATTTATTACAGTTTAGCTGTTGCGTGAGAAAAGTTGAAGGTATCAGAACTAAGCCGACGTCTTCCTTGGATTAGTGACATCTCCTATTATCCACAAAAATATACACAAAAATGTTCTTCCAAGAGGTAATAAAACTTACACCCCAAGGAACCATAACTTCTCTGCATCACGTGCACCAAATCTTTCTGCTATATCACCAACTAGACCGCTGTCAGGAATGGAAACTTTCCCACCTACAACAAAAATAGTATATTTTAACTTTGAACGTCACATAATTTAGGTACATTTCCACCACTATTGAGATGCATAACAAAGGTACGACTAAATCTAATTGAAACTGAAGGAAAACATGAAATCACTTCGAAGATATATTTATATTGGGTAGTAATATTTATGGATTCAAATAAGGCCGTAATTATTGAAGATTGACCATTATTAAATACAGCTGGCATGAATCCGAAAATCAAGCACATGCAGCTCCATTGTGGGGAAAGAAACTACCTTCAAAAATCACTTTCAAATCATGGTTACGAATCCATGTTCATTGATTTAAGTGTTCTCTATAGTTACAGACTAAAGGAATAAACTCTTATCACTTACTATCTGCAATATGTTTGGTAGAGCCTTTCAGTTCTCCCTCGTTAGCACCAAAGGAAAACTTGGACGCACTATTTTTCAAGTCTCCACTGCTGCACTTTTTATTAGCACTTAATTCCGACTTTCCTCCAGAACTCAATTTTCGCTTCCTCGACTCCACCTTCTTACTAACACCACCTTTTCCACTTCCACCATCTTCTTCTTCCTCCAAATCCACATCCTCCAAAGAATCCTCGTCTTCCATCACTTCCGTTTCCACGGTTTTTCCCCAATCTTCATCCTCCGAATCATCCCCACCACTCTCCATATCCTCCAAAGTTTTAATCTCCTCTTCATCATCTACGACCGAAACCTTTCGTAGTCGACGGAACTTCTTCACAGGTTCATTAATCCACTCAATCTTTTCGTCAGATAGTTTCAACAATTCCTGCTCATCATCATCATATCGAACCAAATGCTTCCCCGAGACTCGATCAAACGATATCACACAACCTTCGTACCAAGTGTTATCCATTGGCCAATAAACCCTGATTCTTTTGTTAACAAGCTCTTCTGCACACGATCTCTTAGAAGATACAGGAGTTGAAGGAGAAGACGAAAAATCAGAACCTATCACCATTGTAGGCTTCTTGCTTTTGGTTTGAAGGGGCGATGGAGTGATCGTGCTTGGACTGGAACTAGGGTTAAAGTTAGAATTAAGGTTAGGGTTTTGCTTCGAGAGGGATGGTGATGGAGTAGGCCCAGTAGGAGAAGACGATTCGGATGGTGACTTCTTGGCGAAAAATGTGGTTATCTGCCGTTGTTGATTAACCACTGGCGATTTTCCATTGCTGGTTCGTTTCGATGGAGCCATCGGATTCTCTCAGAGAATGTGTGTGTAAAATGACAGAGTCGACAGGTTGAACCAAAGTTTACTCAGAGAAATGAAGAATTTCTGATGAATAGAGGGAAAAAGCGCGGGAGAAGTGGAGGGATGGGATGGGATTTTTGCCGGGAAAGCGTATGGGTTGGCGGGATTTTGGGGGCGCTGCGCGCATTCTGCACCAAGCTTCGCCCCAACGTACGTCTTCAATTCATTGAAAATCGATTTTGGTCCCTCGATTATTGGTTAATGTCACTTTGCATCACTGAGCAGTGAGAACTAGAAAATGGACAAATTCCCATCAACGTAAGGTTGTTAATTAAAAAATAAACCTTAGGGACAAGCATAGGACAACAAAATTCTCTGGTCCGTCCCACCCCGGTCACAAAATGGATTCATGATTCATCAGTTAGTGGAAATTCGAGGCTAGGAACAAGGAAAAAAATCCCTTGCCCTCGAGTTGGGGATTGGAGTCTGGGACATGGTATCCAGCCTTTTTATAATTTATTAAATTGTAGATAAAAATATATAAATAATATTTATTTTTTTTAAAATCATTTAAATATCCAGGCTTAAGTCGATTGATTCAGGCATCACAAAGGTTCGCCCATTTGGCACCTTAAGGAATAAAACTATTTTCTAGCATGATGAAAAAATAATGTTAAGATCAAGAACAATGCGATTTATTCGAAGTCTAGACGACTGTTCATGTACGTGGTAGTGAAATCACCATCTTATTGTGCAATATATAAAAATACATTCAAATTTTATTGAACAATAGAAAGTGACTCTACTACCATATAGACCAATAATCATCTAAAACCTAAATAGATAGCATTATTTTAAGAACAATACTTTCAAAGGGAAATTTTGGAGTTAGAGCAGTATTGAAGATGATTGAACTCGTCAATTAGATGTGTGGGAGGATTTTGTGAAGCTGAATGCGGATAGCAAAAGTGTACATTCAAATTTAAAAAATAAAAAATAAAAAATTAAAAAAAATCAAGCAGAAGTCACAATAAAAAGAGTATAATTACACAGGAATATAGTTAGATCACTCTTGTTAGATCATTGCAGTTGTACAAAAGAGGCAAACATGTAGGGACACTCCATTCGAGTTGAGATTTGCTAACCAAAATTGGTTGTCTAACTTACTATCCACCAATGATTTACTAACACATCATTTTACATATATTTAAAGCATAAGTAAATGTGAGAAAAAAGTTAGATATGTTAATTTAAAATAATATATCAATGAATCAGACAACAAGTTGGACAACTAATTTTAGACAACAGGTTTCCACTGACTTCTCATTTCTAGAAATGAATCGACATGAGCCGTGATTCACATATATGAGAGAAGCTACAATGTTGAAGTAAATAGATGCACGAGGTTATATCCAAAATATTATCAAAACATAGCTACATGATACATGAATCGTACACCATTGTGTACAAATAATATTATAATGTATTGATCAAGGAAGAAGGGCTTGTTTGCACCATTTCAATTTTAAGAAAGTAGCGAAGGAGAGAGATAGGTATGGTATGGTATGGTATGGCATGGCATCATGGCATGGCATTACTCGGAGAGCGTTGAGCTCGAAAGGCTACAAGACGCAGTCCATAACTATTTTTATTTGTCGACGTTAAACTGTCACTTTAGACAAATACCCCTAGGAGCCATGCTATGGTGCCCGCTTTGATGATCACACTCACACACATTAGAAGGAAAAATATTATTTTATTTTCACAGGACCCACACACCCATATGAGGATGTGGTCATCCAAGTAGATTGTTTATCATTTTTCTACCCCTAGTACCTCTGACAAAAAAATCATTGTTAATGAGCCTGTAATATACAACCACAATGGAACCAACAAGATCCCTAATGATCGAACTAAGCTTAACATGCCTCTTCACAAATTATGACAACATCAGAGATACCCATTCACATTTAGAAAATTACACTAATCTCCCATATTTCTAATTTTCAGTATCACATTCATCCTTACCACTTTTTTAGTCATGTATAATCTAAATTGAAGTTGTATCTAAAATGTCCTTATCAAAAATAAGATGAACTTTTCTACAATTAATTGTAGTTAATTTGCTCAAAGTAAAGCACGTATTATAAGTTGACATGTTATGCACGGATTTCGTTCCACGTACTTAATCGTCAATCATATATATTTAATTAAAATAACTAAAACATTATTACCAAATTACTTAACAAGTCCTAGGTTTATATTTTGATTATTTTCACTAGTATGCAATTTCGAAATTGTGCATGCACGAAATCTCTAAACAATAATATATTGTTAAAAGAAAAAAAAAAATAAATTGCAACAAATTGTAGAAAATTTTATATCTCCAGAGAATTTTTAGGTATAGTTACATCATATTTGGTGTTCGTCTCAGCTGTTAAAATTTGTGAACTTTTTAAATGATCGAAATTTAATTCTTTGTCGACTTTTATGAAAATTTGCTAATTTTTTTATAAAAAGTTTTATCAAACAACTCACGTAACTTCTAAATGATGCCCTCGTTTGGAACGACTTTTGAAAAGTCAAAAAGCTTTTGAGATCAAAAAACTTCTTTTGAATCCGTTTTACTAATTTTATGAAAGTGCAAATTTTTAGAGAAAGTTGGTCCAACTTCTTCTAAAAGTATTTTCAAAATCATAAACTTTTTTTTAAAAAATAATAATTTTCAAACGAAAATAAACGTAACTTTCTACGGAAAACAAAAGTAAAGGACATATTCAATGGGCCGATGTATAGCTCAAAGTTGGTCAAATTTATATGCAATACACAAAAATCAGAAATATGAAATATATAATGTGATTTTTTTTTTTTTTTTAAATGTAAACAGACGTGTATGATACCTCTATATATCTATTCTACTACCTTAGAAGAGAGGGTTAGGGCTTCATTATTCATTCGTCACATGAGGTTTCACATCTATCTCGTTCAAACTGATTTTTCTACAGTGGCCAAATGAAGCATCTATCACTCCTCTACTTTATTGTTGACAACTATTTCCCTAACCCCAATTTCATACTCTGTCAAATCTACCACATAAAACCTCCAAAATTTCCCCCCAAAATCACTTGCGAAATTGGAATCCTCAAAAGACCCACAAAAGGAAGAACGACAATCAATGTTTGAATGCATGGGATGGCCATCATCAATGCCACATGGTTAGCAGTTTATAGCCGACATGTGAGGAGCATGAGAGAAGTTCCAAGATAATTGTTAGAAATTAGAATGGTAATTCGATGTTGCAGCTTTCCTTTAGTTAGTTAGTTAGCTATGTGTACATCAAGCTTGTACAATCTAATGTAGGGTCAATACCCAAAATAGTCACTGAACTTTGTTAAAAATTTTCAGGAGGTCATTGAATTTCAAAACTTCTCTAGATAGTCACTTAACTTTGCAAAAACTTCCCTAAATAGTCATTGAACTTTGCAAATTTTAACTCCATATTCATCGAACTTTGTCAATATCAATGACCTATTTGGAATTGTTTTGCATAGTTCAGTGACTATTTAAGGAAATTTTGAAGTTTAGTGATCTTTTGAAAATTTTTGGCAAAGTTCGATAACTATTTAGGGATGATTTAAAGTTCAGTGATCTTCTTGGATACTTTTGACAAAATTCAATCACTATATGGGGGTATTAACTCTCTGATGTACCGCCCCCCATAATGGGGGGCCCAATTCTTACCATATATCATTGGCTGCACGCCTGCACCTACCTATGAGCATACACAGACGGCACACCTAATTAAATTAATCAATAAAAAATTACTTTTTTATTAAAAGAAGAAGCAAAAAACCCCACTCCCTGGCCTATAAATGCCCCCCTTCAAGACGCGATAAAACCTTCTTTCGCCCTCCTTTTCTACGCAGCCTCGTTGTTCAACGGGTAAGTTTTCCCCCTTTGTGCGTTTTATTTTTTATTTTTAGTTTTATGTAGTTTTTCTTTTTTCTTGCTTTCAATTTAGTTTTATTTGATGTTGTTTGTGTTTCTTTTATGTTTTGGTGTTTTTATTTTGTTGATTAGTTGTAATAACTCGATGCTATTTTGCTGTGATTTTTGCAGATTTTCGAAAGTACTCAAATTCGGCTTAGGTTCTTTCAGATCTTGGCGTTTTCAGGGGTATAATACTAGATTAAAGATCGGGAATTGTTTTTTTTTAATCAAAGTTCTATGATTCTGATAAATTTTCTTCGTAGATCTAAATGACGTTCGCTATCCTGATGCGTCGAATTAGAATTCTTCACTCATTCTCAGTTGTTTTCCTCCACTATTTCTATGTGTTTTCATGAATCAGCCCTTTCATAATCCGTATCTCTAATTTTGCTGTGTCACGATTCCCAAATTTATTGACTATTCACATTATCACTGTTTATCTATCTAACATTCACATCTCAGTCCCTGTAAAAACAATTGTAAATCCACATTCAAAATCTGTTATCTATTTAAAGAGCCAAAAATGTCGACAAAACAGCAGCCAACTAGTCCAGGGACAGAAGTGGACCAAAGCTATGCTGTGAATGATGAAAGGAAAAGGAAGAGAATGATATCAAACCGTGAATCTGCACGCAGGTCTCGGATGAGGAAACAGCAACATCTGGATGAGATGGTTGGCCAAGTGAGCAAGCTGCAGAACGAGAACAGTCTCCTTTCACAGAAAATCAATGACACTACTCAACTTTACCTTGGGTTTGCCTCGGAGAACAACGTGCTAAGAGCTCAGCTTGCAGAGCTGACTGATCGTCTAAGATCATTGAACTCTGTTCTTGAAATCGTGTCCGATGTTAGTGGACTGGTGGTGGATATTCCTGATATTCCAGATACCTTACTCGAGCCATGGCAGCTGCCTTGCCCAATGCATTCCATCACTGCATCTGCTGATATGTTCCAGTACTGAATAATAATTAAAGAAGTCTCCTCCGTGAGGCTTTGCTGGTTCTCCTATGGTAGTACGTGTCATTAGTCATGCTTTGTTTGGATAATGGTTTGGTTTTCTTTTTCATTATGTCATTTGAGTCTAGAATAATAGGGTATTAAGGCATGTTTGATCCAAAACACTAGAGGTTACTCGTTGCCAGTTTTGCCTAGTTTATCTCGTCAAATGTGCTCATAAGAGTTTGGCATACGTTTCTTTAACATCGTCGACTAGTAAGAGTACCAGTGTGTAGGTTGGTACGAAGTACTGGATGTTATTGTATAGTAACGCCCTCTTTATTACTGTCCTGTATTTTATAGTCTATCTTGTCAAATATGTCATAAATATTTTGCAGTTGTTGCTATGGATACAATTAAGATTGATGGTTTGCTTTGATGTAAGTTGATCAATGGCTTCCGGAAGTAAAATCCATTTTATTGGATGACGGTTGCTTTGTGTATATGAATTTTTCTTGAAGTCAATGTTGTATGAATTTGGTTGTTACTCATGCGGTGCTGCACTATATAACAAATCTTGAAACAAATTGATTGATCATCTAATTGGTGGTTATACTATTCATCAAATTTTGTGTAAAATAGTTAGGAAAGGAATAAAGAAGTATAAACTCTTCAATCTTCAAGAAGAAGAGACATTTGTAATAATAACTTTTTAATTCAGCCTAACAAATATGTGTAGAGGTATAACATAATTAAATACGAGCATAGTGTTTGCTGAATTAATTGACTCGAAAACATAACCATAACAAAATAATCAATTATCATAAGTGCGGCACTCTTCAGTCTCCGGGTTGTCCTTGCAGTAATCTTCCAACGGGTCGGACTCTTTCTTCTTGTCCCGGGCATGGCTGGCCGCTGCGCTCAGCTCCTCCACCTCGTCCCACGCCGCTGCGCACTCCCCGTCGGTAGGGTTTTCGGAGCAGGCTTCCTCGGCTTTCTTCACGCTCTCTGCCACCTTCTCCGAAAGGCCTTCTGGTGCAGCGGCCACTGGGCGGACGTACATCCTACCCCGTCCAAATTCAGTGCGCCTCTTCCATGGATTGTTTAGCAACGAGAATTTGACGGATTGTAACTTTTTGGGGGATTCTAATGCCAGCACTTTTGGGGTTGTAATGCTCACACCGGCGACTGTTGCCATTGGAATCGTTCTGTGAACAGTTGTTCCTAGGGTTGTAATGATTGTATTCAACAGAGATAAGATAAGCATTACGGTGGGTAGAATATATAGTATAATATTGTGGTGGTATTATACTGAATTATGGACACAAAATTCTTATCATTTGTCAACCAATAGTAGGCTTCCACGTTAGGCCCACCGAAGATATTTATATTTCTATAGAAATATCTATTGGTCAATTTCTCTTTCACGTATTATCTTACTAAAATCAAATTTTTAATAAAAATTAGTGTAATGTGATCATAAAATATATATTTAAAATAGTCTATACCAAACATGATCATAGTGTTTGACAATTTAATTTTACTATAAAATTAAAATTTATCTAATAAATGATGTTATTACAAATTCCACTAGTCACTGCCAGCCACCTATTGGCACGGACGAGTAGCAACCAAACGTTTAATTAAGCATGCTTACACACACTTGAATATACTAATCCCTCGCCATGTTCCATAGAGATATGGATTTTTTTTAAACTCGAATTAAAAATATATAATTAATAATATACTCATATATTAGATAATGATAGTTCATATTTGTTAATAACAAGACACATTAATACCATGTTTGATCCCCATTTTTGGGATAAATGTATTAGGAAATAGTGATTTTTGAATGATGTGTGATTAAAAAGTAAAGAATTTTTTTTTTGAAATATGTGTATGATTATTTTATGGAAGATTGCATGGTTGAAAATAAATTTTGATAAAATGGGGCTCAAGCAGGCGCTAAATACGCGTATATTAGAAAATTAAGACATTAATTATACTCTAAAAAATGAATTGACCTCCATGTAAAATCATGATCGACCTCAATGCCCAAAAAACACTGTAACTGGCGAAAGAGCCATTTAAATCTTGAACAAGTTGATCAACTAGATTAGAAACATTTCCAATAATGAGAATATCATCGACATTTCTAGCAAAAAATATCATTTTGGAAGCAACTTAGCAGGTGAATAACGATGTATTAGTTTTAGCACTAACAAAATCCAGAGCAAGAAAACATTTTTTAGATGGTCAAACCAAGTTTGAGAAGCTTGCTTAAAGTCATACAATGCATGATCTGCAAACAAAATGTGGACAGGCAAGATCAACATATCCCTCTTGCTGAACCATGAAAACGAACTCTTCTAAACGTTTATTCATAAAGGAATTATTGACGTCTAGCTGTCTAATTTTCGAGTTTCGAGTGACTGCTATAATAAGAATAACTGTTACGAGTGAAGGTTTAACCGTAAGAGTAAAGTTCTTAAAAATCAAGATCACAGGTTTGATGAAGCCCTTTTGCAACTACACGAGCTACGTGTCATTGGATAGAGCTATCAGGATTTAACTTGAGCTTGAAAACTATTTACTCCTAACAACATTGTAATATGGAGAGGGAGGAACAAAAGTCCAAGTGTTGTTTTTCATCAGGGAATTAAACTCACGCATAGCATGTTGCAGTCTGTTTTAAGAATGTGCATCTAGGTGAGCCAGTATGATTGCCTAGCCTTGGCTCGTGAGCTGATATGATAAGCCAGCTTGCATGTGAAGGCTATCTCGTTTGCCTCTAGAGCCAACTTGTGTGGGTCGCTCATCGGATGGACAATGATTTAGGTGCTCGGCTCGTACATGTGATTTGTCTCAGCGAGTCGAGCCTCTCAGCTCTTTTGAGGGGCGAGCCGCTTGAATCCCACTTGTTATTTCATTCTTAGTATAACAATTAAAGTGACAATTTGAAATTATTTATGTTGGCCAGTGTTCCTAATTTAATTGAAAGTCACTATTGATAGCGGTCAATTTATTCACCTCATTTGATTCTTCTATTTCTCGATGAAAGATATAAACGCGATAAATGCATTAACAAGTGCTAGAACACCAATTAAAACCATATAAAGTATATATGTATATCTCTATCCTCTATCAAACCTTACAATATTTATTATAATGCGCTTAAAACCCTATTGTCCCGCTCGATAACAATAAAATCCACTAACAATTTAATTGATGGTCAAATAGTTGAAAATGATGATAATAAACACCCACAAATCAAACCAAATTAAAGTCAAAATAAATAAATAAAAATTAAAAATATCATAACAAAGGTTTATTGCATCCTAGCAACGTATAAAACTAGCATAGCATATTGAAATTACAAGAAATCATGTAAAATGTATAAACACCACCCGGAATTGTGAATTAATGAATGAAGGAAGATGAATATTGACGTTCTTGAATTTCTTCAAAGTAATCTTGATAAATCTTCAATAATTTTTTCGCTTCTTTGTCCACAAGTGCTTTCATTTGTAATTGGTATTGTTGACCCCAAAAAATATTGTCAACAGATGTCGATATCGGACTCGTGATACGTGGATTCCTGTGAGTTGACCGGAGCTGATAATCGAGAAATGTATATGGACTGTCGAGTCGAAATACCAACGGATGATTATTGTGTCAAGTGAACAAAGATTTTGTAATTGATTTTATGTTTTATCCTTTATAATATTGTAAAGGTACAACAATTATAAGAACAAAGTATTTTCACAATAATCTCTTTTGTAAGAATTCGAGTCTATGCCTTATGTTATCTCAAATTCAACATCCCTATTACAATCACAAGAAGTGCTATTTTTAGACAAACGACCGAACTGCCTGTCATTGGATTGAATCCATGTGGCTTCATCCTATTGAATTGAACATCGCATCACTCATTCACAACATTAACTATAGTGATGATTGCCCCGCCACCCCCTTCCTTTTGACTGACATTAAGTAAGGTGGTTTAAAGTGAATTGTCACGTCAATCAATTCTCAGAGATATCCTTCAAATTTGTTCCTTATGAGGACCTCGGTGAACGAAACCTTAGGCAATTGGGGGGGACTTCGGACTTATTAATTTCGCTCCCTCTAATGACTTCGGATTGGAGGAGTATTATGCAGGGACTTCGGTTTTGAACGGGACATCAACGTCGGAGTGAATGTACCTCGTCATTCGATCTGGACACTTTGGTCGAAGCAAATTTCACTCATCGTCGATTTTCTGCTTGCTGTGTGTCCTGCTACAATCTTCCCACGACTCTTAAACAGTGATTCCTTTTTAATGGAGTAACAAATATAGTGATTTTTTTCTTAACGCAAGATTGTGACTTATTTGAGAAATTCTATCCAAATCTAATTATTCCTTTAAGCTTTAGATAGGTCAAATTTCTGGCTTGAGTTTGTTGAGCTATAACATCAAGTGATAGCATATCTTGGAACTTATTAAACGGGCCAAAATTTCTTGTGTTTAATTGAACATGTTATTTAATGATATTAGTATTGCACCTAAACTAATGTCAAACATCAATGATGCTAAATAACATTACTCAAGGTTTTTCCTCCACAAAACCTGTCTCAAGCTCGAAAATAACTAGCTCGTTTGGAGATGTAGGCCAGATCAAGCCGATTCTCTAGGCTGCTTGCACGAATATTTTCTAATTTTTTTCCCCAAAAATCATTTAAGAAAATCCATTGTCTGATAGCACACCCAGCTGGTATTGACGAGCCTTGCTGACCCAGGAAAAAAAAATGGAAATTAAAGCAAGGGTTTTAGCTTTTAATATTCTGGCTTATTAACATGAACACGAAATAATTATTCTGTGTACAATTTAAGCAAGCTACATTTAACTCGTAGACGGCCCTAAATTTGAAAATAAATAAAATGATAAGGTCTGTTTATACATTATTATTTCTTTTTCAAAAATTCATTCTCTTAAAATATAAAAGAAAAATTAAGTGGATGGCCGGGGCCAGAGCAATGGACCGGATGTGCTCTTTTTTAAAAACCCGGTCCACCCCTGTCCAGTAAGTAATTCACTATGTAGTGACTGTAATGTAGTCCCTACAACTTCTTTAAATGCATATAGATTCCAATATATCATTTAACAAAGGAGGGACTCACAATCAATTGGTGTATTATACACACATTATAATAACTCCAGCAGTCCCCAACCAACATGCATTGCAAGAGAAATGTAAGTTTTGGCATGTTTCTTATGGGGAAATATATATGTATGCATCTATGTATGTTCCTAAAAAGCTTAGTTGCGTGTAGTGTGTGCCTTTCATATTTATTTTATTTTATTTTGTCATTGAGTGAAAAGAAAAAAAGAGAAGGGAACTTGTTGGTTCTGTCATATCTTTGCTTATCCTTTCCCTCTCTCTAATTCTTTAGGTTCTTCTTCTGCAACTCTACAAAGAAAAACCCAAGAAATATATCATGGATGACAGTGGAAATCTGGAGTCCAAGATATCAAAAGAAATAAACCAACAAGCTCAAGCATCCAAGAAAAGGTTTTTTTTTTAGTGTTTTGAGAAGTTGGAACAAAGGTTACATTTATGGTTGTTTTGGTTAGCAAATTAGTTGTTTGTATTCTGGATTACTTAGAATTTTTCTTGAAAGCAAAGAGGAAATTTTCATAGATGTGGTGGAAGTGAAAATGCAAGAAAGTGATAAAAAAACAGAGAAATGAAGGGCTGCCTCCTGATTGTTGGTCTTGGAGAAAATATGGACAATAACCTATCAAAGGATCTCCATATCTTCATTTGATTTCATCCTATTACTAACTCGGTTTGTTAAGGTCATGATATGATCAAGTACTTTCTCGGGTGTCTCATACCTTACTATCATGATATGATCAAGTGCATTTGGGTCGTCTAAGACCGTACTGTCACAGATCAAGTGCCATCTTGAACCAATCCAGTGTTTTCTGATCGTCTGGTCTCAGACTAACTATCAGTAGGCCAAAAGCTTTTATCCTTGTCCTTAAATTCCCCTTCCCCCAACCCACCAACCAAAATAAGAACTTATTTTTCTTCTTGCTACTTGATTACAGGGGCTACTACAGATGCATCATATCAAAGGGTCGTACAGCCAAAAAACAAGTGGAAAGATGCATAACCGATGCATCCATACTCATCATTACCTACACATCCAATCATTACCATCCAGGCCACGCTCATCATTCCTCTACCAATCAGAATCAAGAGCTCATTGAACCTTCACTACCAGAAGTCACAGAGGATATTCCTGAAATACCAGACCAAGATCGAGAACCAGAAGTAAAGGATCAAGAAACCCCCTTACCCAATGATGACCATTTACACTATTCTCAATCTCCATTCAATTCTGCCCAAGAAATCATTATGAATCAAGAAATGAACCCTTTAACAGAAAATCTGCAAAACCCATTTGATTATGATTCACACAGGGTGCTTATAAATGAAGAGTCCCTTATATATTCTCATCCATTGAACTTCTCAGCATCTAAATCAGAAGAATCGACATTTTTGATGAGCTTGAAGAACTACCCATCTCTTCGTTTGTGACAGATTTCATGAGAAGCAGTACATTGGTTAAGGAAAGGATTCTTGTAGACCTTTCTTGAGTCCAGCACTCATTTTCAATGCTTGCAGTGTTAGTCAGAGAAATGTACTTAGCAGACTAGTTATTCATGTAAATTTAGCTACTATTTTTATTTAGCAAAATTGAGTGTCACTTCAATGCATATGTATCATGTTAAGGATTAAGCCTTAATCTCGAGAGCAAAATTAATGCACATACATTCCGCTTGCTGATGCAGTTTCTATTAAACCGAAAAACAAGATACAAGGTTTTCCATGCACCTCTCATGTACCAAAAACATACCCTAAAACCCTTATTACTGGAACTGCCTAATACAAGTGTCGAATTAAAAACACTCCTAGATAAATTTACCCCCAAATGGGCCGAACCCCAGGATGCCTACCATCCCCTGCAGTTCCCTGTTAGTTCCTTATTGTCGATGAAATAAGTGTACAACATAGTTGATCTCAAGACACAGAAACGAAAAGGACAAAAGGGTAATGGTTTATAACTGTTATCTTTCGCATGACTAGATAAAGAAACTGCACGAGAGTCATGAGGATTAGTGCCTAGAAATTTTTATTTCATCATTTCTTTTGGAGTGGGTCGATTTGATATAGCTCCTGTTTGAGATCCATTATTTTGGAAAAATACATTCTTAAATAGTTTTTTACATAATTTCAACCACACGTTCTTCAATAAAATAATATTACACTCAAATCCAAAAAAATTTCTTATTTTTTAATCACACATTTCTCATCAATACACTATTCAAAAACTCATTCTTATGAAAAAAATGTGTCTCAAACAAGGGCATATATGGGTAAAGCCACTTATCCTGGGCCACATAGGCCCAGAATTTCCAAGGGGACACGTCCCCCTCCCCATAGGCAGGGGTCTGTCCCTGGAAATCCCGGGCCTAGCAAAACCCTGATATATATGACATTGGCAGTTTGCTAGACATGATCCGTTCTGATGTCGAATCTGCCTCCTCAAAAGCAGTAGAATAGGCCTCACGTTTATTGGCACCTTTAACAATTTGTACATTTCCAGCACATATTGCCAATTTTTAAAGGCTGGAGAATCCAATTTGTGGCATAAGATTCCAAAAGCATTTGAATTTTTATTTTTTCCTCCTCCCCATACATCTGGCTTCCCAGTATCTTATAGGTTGCTTGAAGGAATGTTTGGCTTATAATAGTTTAACTTACTTTCCTTCGTTAATATTATCTATATAGTTTAATCCACCTTGCCAAATACATTATTAAAATGTTTCTTTTATAACATGATTTTTTTTTTTTTGGGCGAAGGTTTAAAAAGCTTTTAGCTCTATCCTCAATTCCACGCATGTATTACCACTTCGAGCAGAAACTCAAAGCGATCATAGCGCCGATCCCCTCACCTACATAACCATTATTGCAGTTCAATTGTCATATATTCATCCCCTGAATTGAAAAATCTTTATCTACGTGCTCGATTCCCAACTTCTTTCTAACCTCCGACTCTATAAACTTGGATGGCTTGCTTGCTATATTATGATACAGAGTGTCCACTCTTTTATTGTACTTGAATTCCAAACTGAAACAAAATAAATGGAACTTCTATTTCTTACATGTGCTCACGTAACAAGACTCAAACTATCCTGAACCATCCTTAGAATTGGCGACGAGCATTATAACCAAACAAGTTCACCACTTATAAAACATGTGACTGAACCATAAATCATGGCGAAGAAAATCTAAACTCACTTAATAAAATAATTACCAGTATCTTCAAATCTATTCTACTTTTCAAGCCTTGAAAGGAATCTAATTTAAGGAAACAAGCATTTAACCTGAATAGCGCAAATCATGATGATTCCGACTGCATTTTCAGTATTACGACATCAGAAAAGTGGAGTTTCACAGAGTATCAATGCTGTAGATCTCAAGCAGCCGCCAGCGGCTGGAGGGCTTTGAGTGGATTAAGGATAACACCATCTATAAGTCCATATTCTTTGGCCTCTTTAGCACTCATGAAGAAATCACGGTCTGTATCTTGGTTAATCTTCTCGAGGCTTTGACCAGTGTGGTAGGCCAAGTAACCATTCAGATTTGCTTTGTGATGCAGCATTTCATTAGCCTGAGTAACACCATGATGATTACCAGTAAGGATCATGAGTAGTAGTGACTTGTTAAAAATCATTCTATAGCATCATCATAACATTTAACCATTAGCTATCACCATCTCTACTTTTTGCTCCTTCAAATTAATAATTTTGGATAGGCGGCAATAGGCAAAGTTAATGTTCCAAATCACAGACAATGTGAGTCATAAACATGGAGATGTATTCCTCAAATTTTAGGAGTGTGAGCACATTATTATTTCTGAAGGAGATAAATAAAACGGAATAAGAATTCACTGAACATGACCACGTATGAACTCATACTTCACTTGAAATATAATTTTAAACAGGTGTTTGGAAAAGAAAAAGAGAGAGAGAGAGAGAAGCAATTGTAAACGGGTCAAGCTTACAAGTAATTCTTTCTTACATGTTTGGTAAACATAAAAAATTATTTTTTTCCTCATGAGTAAAAGTACAACCAAATAAAGTAGTATCAAAATAAGAGAATATTTCAAATAAATTTGAGCAATGGATGGACTCAAACACCCTTAATTACATGAAAAAAATTCTCTCTTGTATCTTATTCTTCCCTATCTTCCTCTATATCGTCTTAGTCACCTTCTCTTGCCATATGAGTAAACCCCTCCTTGCCTACTCTCACCACCCCCCAAACCCCTCTCTGGTGTCCCCCTCCCCCCCAACCACCACCATCCCCTCCCAAACTTTCTGCCACCATCATCTTCACCAAGTTCCCCCACCAGAGCCGACAAGTCCACCTTTTCCTGCCACCACCAACTCCTTCCCACTTTCCCATGCCACCATTAGCAACAAACTTTCGATCAAGAACTCTAACTTCCATATCAAAACAATTCAAAAATCAATTAATAATCTAGCAGTGAGGATGGTATGAGAGAGATGGAAAATTGTTAAAAAGAATAAGAGGAATAAGAAAAGATTAAGAATAGAGGGAAGACGATCATTACAGATATTGGAGAGAACGAAGAAAGGAAAGAGGCATGTCAAAGTGCTTGTATGGATAAATATAAGTTGCTGAAATTATAATGTAATAGAAATGAGATGGTGGATAAGTGGATAGTAGTTGTAAGTCCTGCGAAATATATAAATAAAATTAATGTTTGACTTTGACGGTTTGACCATTAAATTGTAAGGAAATTATAATGTTTCCCAAACACGCTTGAAGAAAGAAATTATATTTTATTACCTCTTCAAGAACAGAATTACAGAGGAAAGAAGATGAAAGGAGAAAAAAAATTCAAAAAAGGATAAGGAAAAAACGCCTTGCCTTTTATGATTAACGAAAAACTGAACTTTGTTATTCTTAAGACTATAGTATTGCTAGAATGTTAATTTTTTTAAATAATAAATCATTAAATTTATTTATGTTGCAGTATAAACGTGAATTTAGACAAAATAGTATTTATGTAGTTTTATTGTATAAAAAAAACAACACATTTAACAGCTTAAAAGTGCAGTTTAACCAATCATGCATCTTTCAAAAGGCATTAACACTTACAAGTGGAAAAAAAATTATGTCAATGTAAAATCTTTAAATTAAGCCAAAAGACCTCTTAGTCTTCACCTTCTTGTCTTCTTTCTGTCCTGGTAACTTTGAATTTAAAAGTTAATTTTTGCCACAATGAAATATATCACTTGCATGCATTAGAAATAAATAACAGTGCACAATGTGTATACATAACTGGAATGATTGAAAATAAAAAAATGATACCTGAATATCTATATCAGTCTGTCCACCTTGTGCTCCACCAAGAGGCTGATGGATCATTATCCTCGAGTTTGGAAGGCTATACCTTTTTCCTTTAGTAACCATTAGCGAAAGAAAGAATTGTATAGAAATTTCAGCAAGTAAAACCACCACCAATGGAATGTTAAACTGCTTAAAGTGAATGAAATAAATATACCTTTAGTGCCCGCGCTTAGTAGAAAAGCTCCCATGCTGCACATGCATAAGGGTAATAAGTTCAAGCCAGCTCGTTGACATCTTTTTGTCAATTATATAAACAATCAGGCATCAGGAAGCCCAAAGAAACTATTTATCTAACAACTGCCGGCTTAAATGCCTCGACATGCATATCTTTGAGCATGCTGGATATCAAAGTAAGATGACTAAAACCAAATAGACATATCATAAGAACAGAGAAAAGACAACCTTGCCAATCACTATGATGATATGCAATTTAATTTTACAAGAAATGATACATCTGTGAGATATTTTTAGTACTATAAAATTAGAGATGAACCAACGACTGATAACACTTCAAATATTTCAAACCAAATCTCAAAGAAAAAATAAAGCATCCTGCCCAACATTTAGTTCATCTTATACCCCGTAACTCTTGGAACTATGCCACTAAGGAAATTTAGCCATATATTACTACACCACATTGTATAAAAATAGAATTGATGTATTGTAACCTGGCCGCTAGTCCAACACATACAGTGGAAACATCTGGTCTAATATGCCTCATTGTGTCAAATACTGCCATACCTACCACAATCATTGGAAGCAAATAAGACGGATGAATGGTCAAAGCTAGAAAAGATGGAGTACAAAAGGAAAATAGATACATTACCAGCTGTAACTGATCCTCCTGGAGAATTCACATACATGACTATATCCTGTTAAATATCACGACACAATCGATAGGTAAATAATTCGCACAATGCCTATATTTCACAGGGAAAATACATAATTAAAATACACTGCATACATAAGTGTGCACATACTTGCATTCATGTGCAGAAATCTACACATATGTTCAAGATTAATAACAAATAACAGTCAGATAGTAAGATTTCACTCTTTTCCATGGGGTCAAAAGCTTAAATGCAAAAGGAAGGGCATTCAGGCTAGACATTTAAAATATAAAATAGGCAGCAAGTAGAGAATTTGCATTATGTGATTAGAGAGAAAGCAAGTATTAAATAAAGAGTTATCAAATTTGGAAGCAAGTCTTAAATTCTTCATACCGCAAAATAGTTGATTTCAGGGTGCCATACAGACTGGCAAATGCCATCATTTAGATGAGCGTACTAATGCCTCACAAGATAGACCCCTAAGTCATTAC
Organism: Osmanthus fragrans; assembly: GCA_019395295.1. Taxonomy (NCBI): domain Eukaryota; kingdom Viridiplantae; phylum Streptophyta; class Magnoliopsida; order Lamiales; family Oleaceae; genus Osmanthus; species Osmanthus fragrans. The sequence goes on along the minus strand of CM033345.1, from coordinate 8,032,333 downwards.
AATTAAATCACATAAGGGTTATACTACTATCACAAGACTATCACTGATTTCATTACTATCACAGGTGTAAGATCACTAAAATACCAAATAATAAAAAACATGAAGATATGAAATATTGAGCAAGAACACTGTGTGCATGTTTTAGTATGGACTAAGATTTACAACCATTGCAACATTAGAAATAGATTAAACAAAATTTGTACTCAATGATCTCCACAATTTCACAAATTTTACATAACATTAAATCAGTTACGCATACAACGATTAAGTCAGTGTATGTGTCCAAATTTTCTGTGTGCCGTTGTAGCTCAACCAAGCTATGGACAATAGATGGTTATAATTATAATTAACTAAATTTATTAACAATTAAAATCCTATCAATAGAAAACAAAATTAACAATAACAAGGCCCAAGTAAGCATACCTTAGTAGGATCAACAGCATCGAGATAGAGTAACTGAGCCACAAGAATGTTTGCCATATCATCATCAACTGCTCCACCACAACGTATTATCCTCTGTAAACAAACATAATTACCATTTCACAGCTAGTTAAGCAAACAGTGATTACCAATGCGTAAGAGTTCAATCTGAATAATAAGGCCTTACATATTGAAAAAGCTGGCTGATGACACTCATGAAACGCTCTTGCACCATCGGAGGCGGCCCTTGCCCCCCTTGTGCATAAGATGGGAAGTATGGTGATGAAGGAACCTGCAAATCGTCCCTAAATACGCAAAAGAAAGAAAATTGTTAGCTTCCGTTTCATTCTTTTGTTGAGGTAATTGCATAAACAAAACTTACCTAACTGACCAAATACCCCATCGTGAGCTCCTTTCCCCTGCATAAAACTGAGGAGAGTAGACAGCTCTCACTGAAGAAATCTGGAGCTTGGACTTCCCTAATTTTCTAATAAAATTAGAATAAAAATGAAAATTATTCCGGTGAAAGATTAACTAATCAATTGGATAGAAGTAAAAACAACCAAAATATGATACATATATACACACATATACATACAGTAATATATCGTACCTTGAACGAAGAGATTGAAAAGGGAGAGAGAAAGTTCTGGAGGAGAGGAGAGAGGAATTAGGGGTAGGGGACGAGAGAGAAACGGAAGAGGAACTGAATCTGGGAGAGGAAGAGACGCATGAATGCGCCATTATTTGGGCTTGCTGATCGGACGCGAGATAATTTCTCTTTTTTATTTAGAAATAATAATATGAAGCTTCGTTAATTTGATCTTTTAAAGGATATTTTTCCTAGTTTTTTCAGCTGGGAATCGCATTATTCGGTGCTTATGGTCCTTGGTGAAATGCGACTTTTTTAACATTGAATTGAAGGGAAATATCCGTTTAAGATAACCAGTGAGCTCCGCACATTCGTTTTTTAAGTTCATTCGGATTAGAAACTTACTTAGCCCTTGTTTATTGATATTAAATTAAATTTTAAATCAAAATCAATAATTATTTTTAAAGACACATTTGATGAGATTTATTATAAAAGTGAGAAAAAGAAAAAAAAATGTTGTAAATGGTAAATTTATTAGTAAATGACAATTGTATCCTTGTAGTCCTAGAAATAATTATCGTTGTCTCTTTGATTCTTCCCTATAAATATATGACTTGGTCCTTAATAAAACACACACAAGCCTGTTGACTTTTATTCTTTCTTCTTTTTTTCTCTATTTTCATAACATGTTATCAGTATAAAAACTTAATTTTTCAAAATCTAGTGATAATAGTAATAGTTTTATAAGTATAGTCATCTATCATATGTAACAAAATTAATTTGGTGACATGTGAATTGTTTTTTATATATACATATCACATTTGTCAATCAACTCTGCCAATTTTTTAAGAATAATCAATTTGTATTAATTTGTATAACCTTTAATTTGTTATTGTTGCTATTCATGTTTCCTTTGTTCTTTTATGTACATGATTTTTTTCGTGGTTGAGGAGTTGTTTGAGCTTTAAAGATAAATTCGTTAACAGTAGAAGATATATCTTGTTCCAGCCCGTTAATTTTCTATCTGAAAAGTACAAAAATGGTCATTGTCTTGAAAAGTACAAAAATGGTCATTGTCTTTTTTTGTCCTTCTATAGTGCCTAAAAGTTCATTTTTGCCTATATCAATTATGTTTTTATGTCATTTCTTACGTTCGTCTTTGCTCTTTCAATTCTATTGTGGGCAATCACTACGCTATTTATCTGCCATATATTAGTTATACCTTTAATTTTTGTATATTTGGAATTTACGTGCATGTTTAGTATATTTTGCATGTTAGTAAAAGATTTAGTCAATTTTGTTAACTTATATATACGGAGATTCATTTTTCTTATGTATGTTTGGTAATTAATTTTTATATATAAATAGATATCCTATTTATATGGTAATTAATATTTTTAATCTGATTAAATATTTGTAGATGCTCTTTCAAAAATTTTAAATTGATAATGTATCATATTGTTGCTCATGAAATAACACAACATTATTAATATTCTAGAAGAATATTACTTGCTCATTAAAATCATAATATTATAATTTCAATATTTCAGAAAAATATTGACTGAATACTCGTGAAGAATTATAATTTAAATTATATTTATTTTAAACGAATATGGTGTCGATGTTCTCGAAAAAACACAACTCACGTTATATAAATATTTCAGAAGAATATTTCATTGTTACTCATGTATAGTACAAATGTCAATATTATATTGTTTAGTTCAAAAGGTATAATGAATCGTTAATATCAATATTCAAGAAGAATATTGTACTTATGCCCTTGTTTGAGCCCTTTTTTTTCAAAAATAATATTTAAAATAATGTTTTTTTGGAGAATGTGTGGTAGAAAAAAAAAATCGATTTACGTGTAGTATTATTTTATAGAAGATTATGTGGTTGAAAGTATGAGAGAGAAAAAAATATATGATAAAAAAATAGGGCCAGACAAATACTTATATCTCATTAAGTTCCTGAAAAAAACACAACTTAATATATATATTGTGTTAATGTTCATGAAGAAACACAAAATTATTAATATTTTAAAAAAGAATATTAATTGCTCTAAAAGAACATGATATTATAATTTCAATATTCCTGAAAAATATTGATCGCTTTTATGTAAAATCAAGAATTAAATTACTCTATTTATTTACGTGTCCATTCTTCTGCATACACATTTAGATATTAATATCCTGATTAGATTTTATTGCTCTTGAAGAGCAAAATGATATAAGATTTAACATAAAATTACATTTTTACTCCTAAGAAAAATTCTTAAATAATGTGTTATTGCTCTTGAAGAGCATGACATTAAAATGTTTCATATTTCAGAAGAATTTTGATTTATAACTTTTGAAAAAGTAACAGTCAAATATAGTGTGTGTTTGACAACCTTTAAAATTTTAAAGTATAATTCTCCACTACACATTCACACAATAAAATATTCTATACACAAACCAATAAAATTTCTTCATTTTTTAACCACACATTCTCTATTAAAAAAAAATACTATTTAAAACTCTTTAATTTTTCAAATAATGGGTGTCAAGCAAGGGCATAATGTGATCTTGAAATAGCACATTATAATTTTCATTAATATTCTAGTTAAATTTTACTTGTTCTCGAAAAGTATAATTACATACAATCTAACATAATTTATAGTTTTACTCCTAAAGAGTAAATTCTTGAATAATTTATTATAATAATATGTTGATTGTTTCTAAAGAACTTGATTTATAATTTTTAATATTCCAAAAGAATATTAACATATTGCTTTTGAATGAACAATAATAAAATACATCGTGCTTTCGAGGTAGCATGCGTTTCGAAGAATGTATCGTTTTAAATTAATGTTTATTCTTGAAGGAAATTATGTAAGTAATGTCATGAGAACATTAATTTATTTAACTACTTGAATGATATATAATTATATAATGTTTAATCATATTATTCAAAATTAAATAATTGAATTATATATTATATTGAACCAGAAGTTTAATTTGAATTTTATTATTTGACATGATCAGTTGGACCATCGTTGGATCAATAATGATGCGAAATTAAATATTTTAAATGGATATTCAATGAAAAATCAAAAGATTTTTCAATCCAATGAATTCATGTTTATCATTTATTCTCTTTATCGACGATTGATCATTAAATATCACTAACTAAAATATGGAGTGAATTTCCTATATTTCTAAAAATTAACTAGGGTGATATATGGGGGCTCATCACCTACCACGTTGTCCATCTAAATATTATTTATATATAATTGATTTGATACAAATACTAGATAATTGCATGATGTTCGCAACTTGAGACGCTGAAAAAAATAATTATCAATTTGATTAGACAATTCTCCCAGCATTATGTGAGAGAAATTAAAAAGTTGAAAATAATGTATAAATGCGTCATTATCTAAATCCTCGTAAAATATCTTTCGAATTAGAAGTTCGAAAAAATAATTTATTTAGATGCATTTACTAATCAAAGAGATAAACAATATCTCACGTACGAGTTTTAAATGCTCCAACACAAATGATGTCCTATGAGGACAATTTGTTAGCACTATATTTGATTATCTATGGTACGTTCGAAGCGTGACGATGTTCGATTCTAATACAAAATTTTTTTTAACGAAAATGGAGCAATTAGCAAAGATAGTCTCCTTAGGGAGGCATATACTCTTAATGAGTATTTAAATGTGACAAATTATAAAATTTCAGAAGGGGTTCAGGTACTTGATATGTCGAAACTTGAAATATCTCAATAAGTTATGTCATTATAGAAAAAGAAATAGAATCGGAAAGGAAAAGAAAAGAAAAAGAAAAGTTGTCGACAATACTCTTGCACATGATGTACTGCATCATATTATGAAGAGTACATGTATCATATTGATGTTCCTGCAGGACAACTTGATATACCAAATGAATCTCAAATATATCAGAAGCGTAATTGACTAGTTGCTTCAAAAAGACTCTGTACTTCAAAAAATGAAAGTATAAGAGAAAAATCAACCAAACATTTCGAAAAAAAGTAACATTACAAAATATTGATCAATCAAATATTGAAAAATATGGTTCCTGAAAAGCTACAAGTGTCTGAAAATAATGAAATTTTAGTAGATTATATGTTATCTCATAAATTATGGGAACAAAATAATGTTGTTATAGACAATATTTTCATCTTTAATGCCACTCTTGATATTATGCAAAAATGAGAATCATGAACCACGGTCAAAGACTGTCAATATAGAAATAATTGGCCACAATGGAAAGAATTCATACAGGAGGAATTAAATTCCTTAAAGAAACAGAAATTGTTTGAATATGTAGTTCGAACACCTGGAAATGTAATCTCTGTTAAATACAAATGAGTTTTTGTACGAAAGAAAAACGTAAATAATGAAATTACAAAATACAAAGCTTGACCACAATTCAAGGTTTCTCACAAATATTGGGAATAGATTATGAGGAAACATATTCTCCCCTAATAGACATTATCACTTTTAGATTCTTAATTACTTTCACTATGTTACAAATGCTCGAAATGCGTCTTATGTATATAGTGACTCCATATTTATATGGTTCAATTGATAGTAACATATATATGTGTGTGTGTGTGTGTGTGTGTGTGTGTGAAAGTCCTTGAAGGACTTAAAGTGTCAGAGACAAACGATACATGCCTGAGAATCGTGTTATCAATTAAATTGTAAAGATCATTATATGGATTAAAACAATTCGGGCGCATGTGTTATGATCTTCTTAGCGAATATTTGTTGAATGAAGACTATAAAAATAATAATGTTCGCCCATGTATTTTCATAAAGAAAATAAATATTGAATTTGCAACTGTTGCCGTTTATGTTGATAATATAGGGTTTCGTTCTTAATAAAATACACACAATCTTGTTGACTTTTATTCTTTCTTTTCATACAAAAAGAGAATATAAGTCAATAGACTTTTTTGTGTATTTTATTAAAAATCAAATTATTATATTTATGGGGAAAAATTAAAGATACAATGGTAATAATTTGTAAGGCTGTAGAAATACAATTGTTATTCATTAATAAACTTATCATTTACAACACACCCCTTGAACGATACATTACAAAATTTATGCCTAGTTAAAATCTTATTTGATAAAATCCCAATGGGACATAAAAATTAAACGCAAGAAAAAATTACAATTATTTTTGAGTATTAAAAATAAATGTTGCATCATTAAAATCTTGTTAGGAAAATCCAATGCGATAAAACTTAAGTGAAGGAAAAATAGTACAGCTACTCTCCTAACGTTGATTACTGAAAATCTTTGAGTCAACGCATTCCAATCTCGTAAACTAATTTCTTGAATGTAGATGTTAGCAGTGTTTTTATGAATATATCGGTCACATTGTCACTTGATAGCAAATTTGTTGAACATCGATGTCACCATTCTTCTAAAACTCATATGTATTGAAGAATTTTGGAGAAATATGTTTTGTCCTATTACCTTTGATATAGCTTCCTTTGAGTTGTGCAAAACAATTGCATTATCTTCATATAAAATTGTTGAGTTAACTTTTGTTGAAATTAATCCGCATTATTCTTGGATATGACGGATCATGTGTTCTCAATCATACACATTCTCTGTTTGTTTCATGAATGACAATAATTTTAAAATGATTTGAAAATGTTGTCAGTGATTGCTTCATAGATCTACATAAAATAGTTGTTTCTCTACGTGTAAACACATATCATGTTTGTAATTTGGCTTTATGTGAGTCAGAGAGATAACGTGCATTTGCATATCCCAACTTTTGAGAATAAAATAATCTTAAATCAATAGTACTCTTTAGATAACAGAAAATATGTTTAATACAATTTCAATATCTTTGAATTGGTGAATAATTATATCTCGCAAGGAGATTTACAGAAAAACTATGTTGGGTCGAGTGCAGTTTACAAGACAAGTTAATGCTTCAATTGCACTAAAATATTGTACTTCAGGACCAAGAATATTTTATTCATCTTCAAGTGGACGAAATTGATCTTTTTTACATCAGGTGGTCGAACAACCATGGATGATGTCAGTGGATGTGCATTATCCATATTAAAGCATTTTAAAACTTTTTTTGTATATGTAGATTGATTAACAAATAATTTTTCAGGAAAATGTTCAATTTGCAATTCGAAACAGAATTTGATTTTTTCCAAATCTTTCATCTTAAACTTATTTTTTCAAATAATTTATAGTTTGTTGAGCTATTCAGAAGTTTCAATTAAATTTAAATCATCAACATAAACTGCCACAATTGTAAATTCAATATTTGTTTTCTTTGTGAAAACACATGAACAAATATCGTCATTTTTATAACTATATTTCAACAAATATTATATATTTTTATTATACAGCATGTGTCCGGATCGTTTCAATCCATGAGTTTGTTTGAGAGTATTTTTGGGGAAAAAATTGATTTTTGAATAATGATATGATGGGAAATGTATGGTTGAAAAAAAAAATTATTGATGTGATGAAAAATATTATTTTATTGAAAAATGTTGATTGTTGTGGGGACAAAAGTAAGATAAAGTCATTTCATTCTAATAAATTTTATCTTATTTTTCATGATTTAGTTTTTTCTCTCCCAATATTGAGAAAGTCATTTCATCAAAATGACAATCTGCAAAACGTGCAATAAATAAATCATCCACTAAAGGTTCGAGATACCTAATAATTGATGGTGAATCAAAACCCACATGAATCTCAAGTTTTTGTTGGAGACCCATTTTAGTACGTTGTGGGGGGTGAAATAGGGACTTTCACAGCACATCTAAAAATTCGTAGGTGAGAAATATTAGGTTCATGATCAAATGTCAGTTACAAATGTGAATATTGATAATAGATAGTTGATCTTATGCGAATCAATGATGCAACATGTAATATGAAATGACCCCAAAATTTTGGAGTTTTGTTTTATAAGTAATTGTCTAGCAATAAGTTGTAGATGTTTAATAAATGACTCTGTTAAACCATTTTTTGTATGGACATGTGCAACTGAATGTTCAATAATAATCTCAATTGACATATAATAATTATCGATGTTTGTGATTTAAATTCACCTGCATTGTTAAGACGAATTGTCTTAATTGAGTTATCGGGAAAATTGACGTAAATTTATGATTTGAGCAAGTAGTCTAGCAAAAACTACACTCCTAATGGAAAGTATGCAAACATGTGACAATCTAGTAAAAGAATCAATTAGTACTATAAAATAACGAAATGATCCACACAATGAGTATATTGACCCACATATATTTCCATGAATTCTTACTAAAAAAGTTGGAGATTCAATCTTGACCTTTGTAGTCGAAAGTCTAATGATTAACTTACCTCGTGAACAAGTTACACATGGATAATCATTAGGTAAAAGAAATTTCTGACTCTTTAAGGGATGTCCATATGTATTGTTTATTATTTGACGCATCATTCTAGCTCTTGAATGTCTAAATCGATCATGTCAAAGTATAAAATTTTTTGGGTTAACAAACTTCTGGTTCATAATAATTTTTGATTAATGTATTTTTATAAATAATACATGCCAGATGAGAGTGAACAAAGTTTTTTTTTTTATTTGGTTTTGATCATATACAAAAGAAATTATGCAAATATATTTAATATTATTTTCTTACATCGTCTCAATGTGATATCCATTATAGCGGATATCTTTAAAACTAAGCAAATTTCTTCTAAATTTGCTAAAATAAAGTGTATTGTAAATATATTTTTTAGTTACACTATCAATCAAGCAGGTATCTTGACAATCCATCATGAATCTATAAAAATAACAAAATAGATATATTTAAAAAAATCATTCAATATTATACAATTAACGATGCATTATAAAGTTTCAAATGTTTGGGAAAAGTAAAAACATATTTTAAATTAAAATTTTGAAACAAAGGGAAATATTAGAAAGCAAATTAATCTATAACCCTGTTTTGATGCACATTATTTTGGAAACAATGCATTTTTTGGGTGATGTAATGTGAATATGTGGTAAAAAATAAGAAAAACTATTGATGTGATAAAACATGTTATTTTATTGAAGAATGTGTAGTTGAAAATGAGTAAAAGAATGATAATGCAAATGAAAATTATAACGTGTTTCAAACAGGGGCTATATCTTCCATTACATCACCCCCAATCAAATGGTCAATATTCTCATTTGGATTGGCGAAGAAATCAAAGATATCAGCAAAATTTGTTTTCACTTTTCTCTTTTCCTTTTCATTGATTGATTTTTGGTAGGAATTCACAAGATTTTTTGCCGTACAACATGTACGTGCCTAATACCCTTTCATTCCATATCTAAAAAACCTTTCTTCGTACTCATTTTTGGACCTTTTGAAATTGTTACCTTGTTGCTGATAGTTTTGTTGATTATTTCGTCCATGATTTATTCCACGTGTATGTCTGCGTTCATGTTCACGTTCTTGTCTTGATATTGCATTTACTTCAGACAATGCGGTACCATTTGCTTCAAGCAATGGTATAAAACAAGTTGGATGTAATCCATGATTTTTCATCAGCAATTCATTATTTTGTTCAACTACAAGCAGACAAGATAACCAAGTTCACGATATTGCTAATGCAAGAGTACATTGAAGGAGTAAAATGTGAAAAAAGTTTTCTCCAACAATCTTCATTAGTGATTTGTTTCTCCACACAAATTCAATTTCGAAAATATTCAGAAAAGTTTATAATTGTACTCATTAACAGTTTTGAAGTCTTGCAAGGATATTCAATTTTGAATCCATCGTGAAGATAATGATGAATGAAGTTGAGTGCTTTTACACGATCCTACAATGATTCTTTGTTTCCTTTTTTTATTATCTTTTCCAAACTTTTTGAGATAAGCATTGAGTACCCATTACATGCAATTTTTGTCAGATATGTCAAGTGTAGCAAACTCAAATTTTGTGATATTTGTCATTTGATTAACTACACAACAAAGAAAAAACACAATTAATTTAGATGAATATGATGAAACATCACATAGTAGTTAATAAAGTAAGTAATCAATATCATGACATAAGTTATATGTTTTTTTTTTAGGGATAAACACTAATTTATAATAATATGTTATTTGAAACATGTGTTACTTTTGAAACATGTTTTCTTTTACTATTGCCTATTCAAGAGCAATATGTAAATATTCTTTTGAAATATTGAAAATTATATTTCGTGCTTTAGGAGCAAGTGATATTCTTCTGAAATATCAATTAATATTGTATTGTGCTTCTTTAAGAACAATAACATGATACATTGTCAATTTAAAAGCTATAAAAAAAACATTTAAAAATTAGTTTACATGTTAAAGACAGAGGATATTTAACAATCATATATATATATATATATATATATATATATATATATCTTGCTAAAATACAGAAGAGGAAAAATTAAAATAAATATTTATTTATGAATTGTCTATGTAAACGTGAAAATTGACATGTAGACGTGTAGTCCAAAAAAATAGTTCTTTATCAAATTTAATTCACTATCGTACACAAACTTTCATAAATTGACCTAATTCATTGTCAAGCAGAATCTCCTTTGTTAACATAAGCAATTTTGACATCGTGCATGGTTCAGAACAATTCGCGTGTATGTATAAAAAATTGGGAATTAGTGCAAAATGGGTGCAGAATAGAAACTGTAGATTGCGGCACAAATCAATGCAAATTGGGGGTAGATTTTTACAAATTACTGCATGTCTAAGAAGAAATTTCGCTGATTATGGTAGATTGTTTCAACCACAAAATTCATATTGATTTGAGCAGAAATTTCAACCAATTTATAATCCACGTGTATATAAGAAAATTCACATGCCACCAAATTGATTTTGGTACATATGATAAATAATTATACTTATAAAAAATTACCACTTTCACAAGATTTTAAAAAATTAAGCTTTCGTGTTGATAACGCGTTAATATAAAATTGATTTTTTTGTGTATTTGATTAAAAATCAAATCCCTATATTTATAGGGAATGATTATGAATATAATGATAATAATTTTTAGGGCTACAGAAATACAATTACCATTCATTAATAAACTTACCATTTACAACAAAATCCAGAATTTGTCAATCACACAATTCATTAATTTTTATCAAAATCTACTAGAATTTTAATTTTCATATACACTTAACAAGAGCTTAATAATTTGTGACAAAAATAAATAAATAAAATAAAATAAAACCATGGGGAGAAATTCTCCCATCCTTCACTAATCATGGGTCCATGGGGAGCCACGAGTAATTTATTGAACAAATTGAGTTGTCATGATGATAAATTTCTTAGTGAAAGATCAAAAATAACTTCTCTTCATCTCGAAACTTATCAAACATGCCATAGACAATAGAAAGATCTCCACAGAATAGGCTAAACGAGTTACATGACAAGCAAAGAGTTATGCTTTCATTAGTTGATTTAATGGTTTTTAGAAGTCTATTTGATGTAAAAAAAAAAAATTATAATAGATTTTGTGAAAATAGAGTTTTTTGAAAAATATGTGGTTAAAAAGTATGAAAAAATTACAAGTCCACATGCAAAATTATTTTATTAAAAAACTGTGAAGTTGAAAATAACTTTTAAAAAAAGCAAACTAAAGAATTTGTACCATACATGGGCTAAATTAGTAAATTTCCACACCAATTGTTAAAAACCTGCCAGTCACTAACACTGCTTGTAATCCATCGCTGGTACGAACACATTTCTTAGCAGACTAGGCCAGGCCAAAAGAAATGTGAAGATCGACACACTTGAATGTTGAAAGCTATGAAACAAAGTATGCAGAAATTGGCACAATATCGAGTAGTGGTTTAAGCAGCCAGCGAATGATAACATAACACACAAATTTACTAGATGAAATTTTAAGGACTGGTTTATCATCAATAACCACATTCGAAAACAATATAATAATAACCTGCACGACATACCAATTAAAGGATCTTCCCATGTTAGCAATCCCTCTAACAAAGGAAGCTAATATTATAATGCATAATAAAAATGAGCTCAGTCGCTCTAATAAAAGAAAATTTTCGAGCATGTTTGGTACATAATACTAGTGTCTTAATTCACCTTACGGAACATACCATCTCTCCAGCAAGTTCAATTTCAATTGCCAACACTATGTTGATTACAGTATTATTTCTACGTCATGTGAAAGGAACTCGGTTTCATTGCGTCTCCAATGCCTCTCCATATATTAACATAAATGTGCAGGACTGCATAAACTACAGCAATGGCAAGACACATTTTTAGGAGGCCTTCTCAGATTGCATTTTTTTCATGAATTGCCTTGTAGCACTGGAGACTGCAAAGAGGAAGCTTCGACTTTGAATCACGGTATTTGTAAGGATTAATACAAGAAGGGCCAGCACACTTTTCGCGTGGAGGAGGATAGCTGGAATGTCAAGTCAAAACCAACATGAAATTAGTGTCATTTCCAGTTATATTCGCCAGTGAGAGATGCAAATGTATGGCCAATATATTCGTGCACATGTTCACAGAGTGCATGTTTGGTACGCATTATTAAACATCATTAGACAATATAGCAGACAAGATCATGGCTTCTTTAACTTCCTCAAGTGTCCAAAACCATCATATCCTCCCTACAAAACATGCTAAGAGGAAATAAGATGGAAAATATACAAGCTTTTCACTCGTGGCAGGTGTTATCTTTACACCAATAATTTCCAAGAAATGTTATCAAACTTAACTGCATAGAAGACAATGAATTTTACCTGAGGGGTTTGGAGTAAAAAAATTTAGGCAAACCCATATCTTGTGGGAAAGTAACAATGGTACCAGTAGACTGCATGGTCCATCTAATTGTATTTGATGCAAGTGTCTTTGCATTAGCAACCTTCTCCTGAATAATGAATAACAAATAATCAGTGATTAGCTTCACAATACATTTGGATTAGCATCTTCTCAAGATACATGGCACTTACCTGTGCCAACTCTTCCAGGCGCTTCTTTATTTTGTCTTCTTTCTTCTTTCTACTAGAATCTTGAGAAAGAATTTTTCTAATTGCCTCTGCCTGCATAATTTAACACAACAGGCATGCTTGTTTCAAATATAAAATTCTAAAACCTAATATTAAAGACAATGAAAAGGAGTAGAAGGAGAGGTAAACCTCCAACTCCCGAGCCACTTTCTCATTTTGAATTTTACGTTTCTGAGCGGCCTCTGCTTTTTTTGTTTGCTGCTCGACTTCTGAGAGTTTCTCCTTTTGCTCTGCAATAGAGGAGATAGGCAGTGACAAGTTAAACAGCAGCATCCCAGGGAACAATCAACAGGATTCACAATGGATGACACATCATACTCACTTCGAGGTGGTAGTGGTAAACCATCCGGGAATTCAATTTGACTCATGCCAGGTGAGGAGGCACCCTTGCTGGATAAAAGGGCTCGCTGGCGGGTTGTGAGAGTCATCTCCCTCTTGCTTTCAATTTGTATATCTGAGAGATCCTTTTGTTTTTTCTTCTTACCCTCAGGCTCACCATCAGACAACAGTTCATCCTCATAATCAATGCCCTCAACTGCACTCTCAGAATTGAATTTCATAGAGATCCTCGGAAGACAATGTTGGTATTTTGTTGATTCAGTCTCCAAATCTTTATATCTTCCAACCTTTGCATTCTTCAGTTTCTTGAGGTACCGAATCTCAGCATCATCATCCTCATCGAATTCCTCATCCAAAACACGTCTCTTAGGAGCCCTCTTACGAACTGGAACCAACTTCTCCCCTTGCTTCTCTAAGGCATTTTTAGCAGGCATCCTATTGATGTCCTTCCCAAGATTAAAGCCACCTCGGGAGAAATCCTTCCACGGGATCCCTTGCAAACTACTTCTCTTATCTAGAGATGTAGAATGATCATGATATGAATTCTCCTGAAATAATAAGAAAATGTCACAAATGGAAAGATTTTATGTTTGCAAATAGCCAAATGTGTTAAATGACATTCAACATTCATGAATGCTGGAGATTTATTTTCCATACAGACAGATTTCTTCATTTATTCCCCTGCTAGATGAATCAATCATTCCATGTGCAGAGTGGTCTCATATCATTAGAACCAAAATATATCTAATCAAGTGCTTTGCATCATCAAAATTTTCATACCGTTGGGCAGCTCAAGAAAATGCCAAGAGTCAGAAGATTTCAATAATAAAACTTGGCTTTTCCATCGGGATTAGAATATACTTCAGGTGGAATTTTTAAATTTTTTTAAGGAAATATTCTTGATGTGGTTGGATTATATATAAATTCATTTCCATTTTTCAAACTCAAACTTAACATATATCACGCTCTTACGATATTAAGTTTCTCTATAAGAGTAGATTCATCCAGCAAGCCCTTCCAAGTTAATGTGGCTTATTCTTCCAATCAAGGCATGGCACTAAGTGTGTGTTTGGTGGTGCTAAAAATTACTTTTCTTTAGACTAAAAAGTAACATTTGAATATCATGTTTGGCAAAATAAGTAACTTTTGTGAGCTTAGACAAACATGCTTTAAACATATGACAGGAAATCAAAGACCAAAATAAAGGTGAAACAATAGCCAAATGAATTGGGTCCAAAACATTTGCGCAGGCAAAGAAAATTCCCAAATCCATAATTCAAAAAACAAGAGTGCAAACCTGTATAACGAGATTCTGCCTCGCTTGACCAATGCTTGACGATTGATCGATCTTAGCCAAAGATCCATCGCTTGATGAACCGTTGAAATTGGATTTGGTTTGAATTGTGTGCGTTACACCACCAACCTTCAACGTAACTTTTTTCGGCTTGTTCTCATTTGCCATTGCATCCCCCAGTACACCATTACTGAATAACACATTTGCTCCACCATCAGATCCACTCGTTGGAAAGCCCCTCGATATGCACTGATTAAGATTGAAAACTTTCCCTCTAGAATTAGCTTCTCCGATATTCTCATCACTTGACACTTTACTCATTTCGTCTGAAAGTGGTGTTGATGGCATGGGAGATCTATCATAGAGTGGCTGCGACTCAGCTATAGATCGGTGTGAAATCTGGCTCCTCCTTTTTCTTGTAGCGACTCCAATACCCGCAAATTGAGGAGCCCTAAATTGATTCATTGTCTTGAAAGATTCTCAATTCTGATTTCTACTGTAGCACTCGTGCCTATTAAATGCCAAAGGACAGTAATGGTATATGAGCCACGTAGAGCCTCATGCTGCGTTGAGTCTGCATCGAAGAAATCAAAACTTCAGGCAAAGACCATATAAGCCCTCGAAAACTTCTACTCTTACAACCCAATTGACAATAGAATGACAAAAAATAAAAATAAAACCTCAACTATGAAGGGTAAAATGAATACATACAATTTCTGGAACTAAATTTACAAACCAATAACTTTATCAAAAGCAATACAATTCACGCAAAGAGGCATCGAGAAATCACAAGTTTATATCCATATCGTACATATTAAGCCAAAAAATGCACAGAAAGGCACAACAACATTGATAAACTAACATAAATATCAGTAGTACCTATTTCAAAACAATTAAGGAACTAAAAGCACCTCAGTGAAAAAAGGCGATTCACAAACACCAGCCATTGCAACAAATAAAAGTAAATTATCAAAATCCCATAGACCAATACTATAAAATAAAGCTAATCAGTGACATCACTTGATAATAAAATTGAAAATGAAAATAAAAAATAAAAAAAAATCAAGAAATCTTATTGAACAATTGGACTTGATCTTATATAGACACCCACATTCAAATTCCACATTCCAGCAGCCCAAGGCCTTACATTACAGAAATCTAACGTAAGCACCCAAACCCACATGCACCAACGCATTACTCAGCCCACCCCCATCCCACAAAAACAATGTGTCACAGACAGAAAATTCACATACTGAATTAAGCCCAAATCAACAATACAAAACCGTTCAATTACACGTAAAATCGCAAAACACAAACGAAAAAAAGAGATTTACCTTGCAGATGAAAAAGAATGCGACAGAGAATAGACAGGATACAATAGAAAACGAGCGAGAGAGAAACAGACGATGTAATTGAGGCAGAGAAAATATGGGTTTGGTGTATGATATTGATATGTGTTCGTAGATACAAAGATGGAGAGAAGAAGAAAGAGAAATAAAAGAGATTTGTGCGTTAGGGTTATGGATATTGATATGGGGGGTCTGGTAACTATAGTAGTAGAAGTAAAGAAGACTCTCAATTTCTTTCTTCTCCATCTTTTTTTCACACACCTCTCTGTGTGTGACAATGTGTGTATTTTCGTGGGAGGATTTTTTGCCTTTGTATGGTACTCGGTCTCCTGACTCAAGTCAGGTCATGACGAGTTAACTCACCTCTCTCTCTCTCTCTCTCTCTCTCCGTTAGTCTTCTCTTATAATTTCCCTCCACTTCTTATGCTGCAACTACATGCGTAGGTTAATGTTAATCTACGCCCACGGTTTATTTTAGCAACTCTGGGTCCCTCTACGTGTGAGTTCTTCGTGCGCAAATGATTCATTTTTTCTTCCAAAATCATTATATTCAAAATAAACTTTTTAAAATTTTCATTTTGAGAAGAAAATGCTAGTCTCAACAACGGGGTTCTTTCCCTCACAATATCGGAATCACACTCATTCTTCGTGTTTCAATGCTACATGGGAGCCTAATTCAATGGCAGCTTTATTCCCAAATAGGAAAGTTCGGAGGCCCTTCTCCATTGATTCGTCCTAAGATAAGGAAGTGTTGGTAGTTGTAGCTGTATGTAGGGCTTTCGTTTTTATCGCTCCAAATTTCGATCACTTATTCCTCCAACTTGGGATGCCATACTTTTTGCAATTTTTAATAAGGATTTGAAGTGCTCTCCTTTGTCATTTTAGATCACATAGATAGACAAAAGACAAAAAAGATGAAAATGGCAAGTTTTAGAAAAAATTTCAAAAGTATTCAAATAGACTTTGCATAGTTTACGAATTCTGCAATGCCAACGCAACTACTTGATGTAGCAAAATTCTATTTTCACTCCTAATAGAATCGAATTGCATTTTTTGTGTATTCTCAATAAACCAACATTTATATGATGTAAGAGAATCTATCAAATATCTGGAGTTTTTTTTTATATATTATATGGATGATCCGATCGACAAGGATCATGATTGGGGATTGTTTGATCGTCTTTCTTTGAGAAAGAAGCAAAATAGAATCAACTTGAATTCGTTGAGAAAAAGATGATTTTTCTATGGTGAAATGAAAATTGGATTCATGTAACAGGAGTAAGATTTCTCATTCCTGTGCATTTGATGGATCGTCCCTCCTTCCTACGAATTCCCCCACTGATCCAGTGACACACCAACCATGCCCCCATCTAACTGACCCACACGATTATGGACCAAGCTACTTGTACCGTATGAGTTACCACAAAGTTGACAACATACACACACATTGGGGGGGAAATATTTTTTAAACAGGCGGGGTCCACCGCACCCATGTGAGGGTGCGGTAAACCATTATTGTACAACAAGGTTAATTCCACGATTATTTGTAGTACTTATTATGAGGCAGTCTAAGACCCAAGTACAAGGAAATAGAACCAAAGTCAATCCAAGAACCTTGCAAAAGAGTAGCCGATTCCTTTGTTTGTCGCCCCGGGATCATTTGTATGCACCACACCGCACCTTCTCCAGAATGTAAGCAAATATATCATGTCTGTTGCTCTCTCGAGATCAAGAAACAAAAGAAAGAAAATAAATAGCGGGAAATGGAATAGCTCACAAAATAAATAAATAAAAAAATTGTTTTAAGTTCTTTATTATCAAAATAAATCGATCTTTTAACGACTAGTTAGTTTTTATGAGTACGTATTTGAATAAAAAGTTTAATTTTATTGGGTTGTTTTTCTTTTTCTTATTTCCTTTTGTCGTTTTAAGATATGAGAATCGAGAAGTTTTTAATCTGGTTTTGATTCTAAAATTATAGATGAAGTTTAATTTGATTCTACATAATTAATTTTGATTTGATTTTAAAATTATAGATGAAGTTTGATTTGATTTTAGATTTTTTTTTTTTAAATTAAAAATTTTGTAAATAATTTATCCTTTACGATTTTTTTCTTAAAACATCATTGTACATCAAAATCGTTTGATTTCATGTATAAATTTTTTAGTAGTACTCGATTTCCTTCGAAATCAAGCAAATTGAATAATCTCCATATCTAGTTTGGATACTTGAAAATATTTATATACTTAAAACAATGAGATTCCAAAGTTAATTTTCAAAAGGCAGTCGATTAAATACATTATACATAAAAGATGAAACTAAAAACAATGGGTTTTTTTTTTAAAAAAAAAAATTAATCTATAAGACTTCTAGTTGTCAAAGAAATTAGTTTAATCCGTAGGAAATATTATAAGAATAAATATGATTTGTAATTCACCACCAACGCATTGTCACTCTTTTTATGAAAAGAAAAGAAAGATTAAATTATTAAGAACATTTTGGTACCAATTAAAATCTGATTTTATATAAGTGAAAATTAAATAATTAATATCAACCATATCTTTTTTGGGTCAAACAACTCTTCAACCACGCATTTCAAAAACTTCCATTGCAATCTACTAAAAAAAATTAATTTTAATCTCCACCAAATACCCTCTAAATACCAGATCATTCCCCGGAACTTGTAATCATATATTCCAAAGATAGTTATTTCTTTTTTTAACCGTTGTTTCCCCAATTAAATTTTAATTTATTTTTCTTTCTTCTCTTATAAATCATACATTCTCTCAATAAGTTTTTCTAATAATGGAGCTCAAACGAGATTTTAGTCAAACAACGAGTACACGTATAAAGTCATTAGATGATGATAGTAAGTTTTTTTCTGTACAGAACTTTGCTTGCTTTTTTGTGTATTTTTTTGGAAGATCAAGGAATGATATTTGCAGTTTAGCTCTTGCCTCTTCTTCTTCCTCTAAATAGTATCCAACTTTGTTCACGTTCTATTTGCATCTAACTTTGCTCAGGTCCTCTTAGCCTATAGTTTTCAACTTTCTCATAGTTGAAGGCAACTATTTCCCGCTCTTTCATCTCAAGATGCCTAATCACCATGTCAATCACTTAGGGGAGGCGGGTTTCGAAGCCTCAACGACTAGTTTAGTGGGAGGTACGGATAACAATTTAGCCTCTGTTTGGTAGCCATTTTTTTAAAAATGCATTTTTCTCTCTTCTTTTCAACCACATATTTTTCGATAAAATAATATTACATGCAAACCCAAAACTTTTCCTTAATTTTTAATTACACATTCTTCATTAATCAACTATTCAAAAATACATTTTCTCCTCAAAAATGGCTACCAAACAGGGCTTAATCAAATTCATGGTCAACGCTCTAAAGATTAAAAAGCACATTACACATTGATTTCCAAGTAAGAAATACGAGACTATCACTCATCGAAAGAAATGAAATTATCATTTAGATAATGCATTAAAAAGTTGGATGATTTTCTCAATGTAGAAGCAATCAAGAACACCGTGCAATTAAAAGTATATAACTTAAAAGAAAAGTAGGTTAATCCAAAAAATCTTGCTCTAATGCAACAAATGTTAGAATTCAGATAAATCAAGGTATGAAGAAAGTATATAATGCAAATCATAAAAAGGTGAGAAAATAACGGGTAGTCCAATTAAAAAGAGAGATCAAAACATATATACAAAGTTTCATCCCGAGGCGTAGAGAATGACCAACATATGGGGAAAACTGACCAAAAGTTCTCTACAGGGGACGAAAGGAAGATCAATTCTCAGATCTCACCAAATAGAGTTATAGAAATTCAAATCCTATGCACCATCCGGTCAATTAGAAGCTCTTAAGCATGCCATTCACCAGAAAAAAATACTTATCGTCCTTCATGAAGATCTTCAGATAATACAGCCCTCCTAACAATGTTATCATTATCGAAAGCACTAAAACCCGAATAAGGACCAGAAGAAAAAATGGATGATGTTCCATCAGACTCAAAGGTGGTGGATGACTGCCTAAGATTGGGTCCAGGATGGGTAGTTATAGCAGAATCATGATACTCTATTGCACGCTGCACCATTTTGAGTGACTGCACCACTTCTCCAATCGTAGGCCTTTGACTTGCCTCTGGGGCAACACAAGCTGCTGCAATTGTGCAAACCCGTATAAAATCTTCCTTTGGGTACTTATTGTCAAGCCTAGGGTCAACAAGTTCTTCCAATCGATCCTTATCTCTAAGTATTGGCCTAGCCTGAAACCAAATGAAGCCCCTTAAATGATTAATTTATAACCAGCGAATGGAATTTTTAACATTTAGTAATTGATCCATCAGATGTTAAAAGATCATCACGCGGCTGGACAAAATATTAAAATTTGTATTAACATATGAAAACGTGAAATGTAAAAGATTAAAGATGAAGTAAAGATTTTGGAATATAACTACCCAAGTAACAAGGTTCTCTTGTCCTGATGGTTGCGACATATCTACAGGTTTTCTCCCGGTCAACAATTCAAGAAGAACTACTCCATAGCTATAGACATCACTTTTCACCAAAAGATGCCCAGTCATTGCGTACTCTGGGGCTACATAGCTGTAAAACAAGTGCAATTCAGTGCATAGTGCATACACAATCTTGGTGTAACGAAAACTTTGAGGGAGAAACTAACCCAAAAGTTCCCATGACACGAGTAGACAGGTAATTTTCCCTGCCTTCTGGAGCCTGTTTTGCAAGTCCAAAATCAGAAACTTTAGCATGAAAATTGTTCTCAAGCAAAATATTGGATGACTTGAAATCTCTGTGAATAACACAAGGTTGTGAGTCCTCATGCAAGTATGCAAGTCCTCTTGCAGCATCAAGAGCAATTTTCATTCTCGTGTCCCAATCCAGCGGGCAGTTCAGACCCAAGGGACCTGCAGCAGAATAGAGCAGATAAAAATCACCTGTTAAATCACGTCAGTTATGATATATGTGGATCTTAGCATAATTTTTAGACTAAGAATTAACATGTCATGAACAATTACCATGTAGCCAGGCCTCCAAACTTCCATTTGGAACAAGCTCATAACATAGTAGGTTCTGGGAGGAATCACGATTAGTATAGTAACCAACAAGTTTCACTAGGTTACGGTGATGCAACCTGCTAAGCATCTCAACCTCGACCAAAAATTCTTTATCCCCTTGTTGACCACCACTAGTAAGCCTCTTTATGGCTACAGCTGTACCATCAGACAATACACCCTTGAAAACTCTTCCGAAGCCACCTTCTCCTAGTATGCTAGCAGGTTCAAAGTTATTTGTAGCTTCTTTTAGTTCTTCGTAAGTAAGAAACCGTGTACTGGTAGGATGGTGAAGAGATCCTCCTGCTGGAACAGCGTCCACGGTCCTTGCCTTTGCTATTAAAGGATTCAAGAATTATAGAAAGACAGGTGAGATCCAAATATAAGGAGCAAGTATACTATAACTGAATTGGACAATATTACATACCAGCTTCTTTAAAAGGTTCTGTTTTCCTCCCTTGATGAGATGTGCACATACAAATTATAAGCACGGAAATAATAGCAATAATTAGAATACCAGCTCCAATTCCAATTATAAGAACTAAACTTGGGCGTTTCCCTTTGTTTGAAGTGGCAACAGCTGCAGGAGTTGAGGGCAGGTGTGGAGGTGTTCTCACTGGAGGCTTAGAAGAAACAGGAGCTGTAAAGCAGACAAAAAAATTATTTCAGCTTTTCCTGTTTTCCCCCCTTTCCTTTTGGAGAGAAAGTGGGGATCATATGTAAAGCCAAGTGAACAATCTACTAAAATATAGAATCAAAACCCAACATTTTACAGCAGTCTAACTGATGATTTGTTGTCCATCAAATCATCAATTTAATCTAATATTATTTAATACACCTAAAAATCACCATTAGTTTTGCTTCGCTTCATCTTGCTGTTTAATTTATAATTATATACACATGAAGAAGACAAAGGATTAAGCTCCTATCTCTAACTTTAAACGCTCAAATTATTTTTCGGTTAGATTACATGTCGCCAAGTTTTGGCAATTGAGGAATGAGTCATGAGTCAATTGTAGGAAAAATTAGCATATCATGTAAATATGTAATACACTCAATATAAAAGCACCTTGAGATGAAACTGGGGGCTTAAACCAGGTTATGTTGAGAAGCTGGTAGTCACCCACTAAAGCAGGATCTAGATGGACCTTGTGCATAGACAGCGAAGAGTTAATTCTAGCAGCTTCACTGGCGGAAAAGGTAATCCCTTTAAGTGGAGTAATGTCCATCGATATATTCAGTCCCGATATACCAACAATATAAAAATTAATAAGCTCGATCTGTGAAACCTGCAAATCTAGTTGGGAAGCAAATTGTTCTAGAAAAAGATTCCAATTTGGATTAGACGAGACATTCACAAGAAGAATGTCAAGCTTTATTGGATATACACAGTGGCAACCCAGGCTTTCTCGTTTGAGCACCATGTCTGGTCCACAACAGTCTGCTAAGATGGAAAATATACCATATTAACATATTGGCAATGCAAAATGGGAGGGCTGATAAATTATATTATGACATAACAGGAATTATTTTTACTTGATTGTGAAAATATAAAAAGGATAATTCATTTTTAAGTGAAATATAATCAATTTAACAGTTCTTGCCTCTAGAAAATGGATCAAAGAGAATCTAAGCTTACTGGAGACATTAGGAGATAATGGCGGCTGAGCTAAAGCGGCAGGTAGAGTAGTGGGTGAAGGTTGTGTTGGGGCAATCTCTGACAAACGTGGAGGTGGAAGGCTGGTTCTGGGAGGCACTGATCCACTCTTCTTCATAGATAGCTTCAACAAACGTGAGCTTGGAGGGGGGGAAGATGTTATAAAAGGACCATAACGAGGAGGCTGTCCTGATGCTGGTACAGGGTCAGGAGCACCGTGACGAGCAAGAAGTTTTTGGCGAGCTTTATGAAATAAAGGCAGGTTGGAAGGTTGGGGAAGCTCAGGCATAGCAAGAGCTGTCAAAGGCACTGCGGCTGGAGACAGAACTTGTGCTTCCAATGGTTTATTCAGTAAGTCAGCATCCGTGATGGATAACACATAACATAAGGCAAGCAACCCCTTCAAGATTGGCCAGCAGATCTCTTGCGCCAACCCTGATTTTATATTGTAAACTATGTTAAATGAGTTTGCAAACCATAACAGGGCAAGGAAAAAGTTAAAAGATAAGAAAAATATAAACTCTTGCTTGAAATCAAGAACAAATTAAAAATGGTTCTGTTTCTTTGTCCAAATAATTACATAATTATGTGGCTTTCTAAATTGCTGCAACAAATCTGAGAAGGGGATATTATGGTGCAAATATGCTTGAGCTCTATCTCCTTCTTTTAGTAATAATAGGAAATTCATCTGTATTCTCCATGTAGAATCATGTAAAATTCAATCTTCTATGCTTTGCATTGGTCACAACTTCACCATTATTGTTTATATATACACTGAGAGTTTGAAACAAAAATCCCTTACTTTTTGCCAAAAAGCACCTTCAGCAATTAAATTACAAAACCTTATTTTTCCACAATCGTACGGTAGCTTATGCATCAGTAACATAAAATTTAGGATTATACATCTCCAGTGCCCGAATTTGAACTCAAAAATCTTCCATAATAGAATTAATTTTTGAAAAACAGAAGAAAAATAACTGAAGAAATTAATGAGTAAAACATGGAAATTCAAAATCAAAAGCTTAAAGCAAATAATCACATTACATAGATCCACGCTCACATCAGAAACTTCAAACTTACGGTTATTGAAAGCTAATAAAAAATTAATATATACAAAATTAAGGCAAAGAAACCGCACCAGAGCCGCGAAAGAAGAATGGCAGTCTATCGAAGCACAACATCGCTGACGCCGACAAATATGAGTCCTTTCAGATCTGAGGAAAATTAAGAATCAAACCGACAGCGAGATATCTGTAAGCAAACACCAAAAAGATTGAACCCGCACTATGAGCAAAACCAGCATGAATCAAACACTGAATAAGAATCCAATAACCGAAAAGAAATTCTCCAAAAATCCATCAAATTCCGACAATTTCGATGCATATTCCTCGTACCCCAGCTTCGATACAAGAAACATATTAAATACTAGAGAGAGAAATATGACTGTGGTGGGAGATTTCGTTCACTTCACTCAGTTATCAGTACTCTCCAGCTTTTAATTATTTCTGTTCTTATTTTTGCTAATTTTGGGGAGGAGTGTGGTGTAAGGAGAATTACTTTTTTACTTAAATACCGGAGTATTTAATATTTGTCTAACGTGCGCCATCGATGGAAAAATGAAGTTTGACAGTGAAAAAAAAAAGAAGACGGTCGACGTCAGTCGTTCAAGTGTCTGATAGAAGAGAGAGTGACGTGGCTGAATTGATAGCCGCGCCGGTCCATAAATACTTTTCAGATACCGACAGTGAACCGTACATTCAGAAATTTCAAATAACGTCACTCAACTTACATGTTTATTTTCATTATTGTCAACTAATTTTGATGTATTTTAATTTGATTATCCAAGTTATATTTTTGTTTTAATTTCATCATTCGTTGTCTCCGTCCGAGATGGAAGTTTTTTGGTAATTTAGGCAACATAAACTAAAATTTTATTTTGTTGCAATATAATTTTTGGGTCATTAAAAAATTTTAAAAATTCTATTTTCTAAGAGTGAGCCTTCCTAGGTATGGAAACAAGTGGAACGCGTTTTTTTATTTTTTACTTATTTATTCATATTAGAAAACAATTTGAAAAGTCAAGGTAGGGTCAGTCGAGGTAGGCAGGGCCAAATCAAGGCATTTTGCATCCAATTTTTCAACCACACATTTCAAAATTTTTTATCACAATTTACTAAAAAATCTAATATTAATTCCCATCAAACACCTTCATAGTACTATATTTTTGAATTGAAAAATCTAAGTCGTTGAACTCTTATGTCTATTTAATGATTGTCAACTAGTTTTGATGTATTTTAGTTTGGCCATCCAAAATAGATTTTTAATTAATTTGAACATTTCAATCTGATGTCTATAACTGTTGCCAAAAATGAATGAAATTTGTAACCTGGTCAACTGAGTTTGTACCTTAGCCTATGTTTATAAATACCAAATTTTTTTGAATCTGTTGCAAAAAATAATAAAATTTGTAAACCTAGCCAACTGATTTTGTACCTTAGCCTATGTTTATAAACAACTAATTTTTTTGAATGTGAAAATTACTCTTATTGTAAGAGTGAGTCTTCCTAGGTTCCGCGATTGACTAAGGCATTTTGCCATTCCTAAAAACTTGTTTAGGTGGTGTTTATAAAAATTTAAATTATAAGTAAATAAAATAAATATTGGACAAATGGGTAATACTTTTTGAGTCTTAGAATATGTGTAGATAAAATGTGATTTAATCAATTATAAACATTGGCCAAATATGAGCTTCGATGGAGACAAATAACGTTTATGTATGAATACTCGACTTTTCGTATTAACCAAGTCACAAATTTCACTATGGCGTCTGGAATTTCGTTAATCATGTCATAAATTCCATCAACCTACGTAATATTTAAGAACAGAATAGTTAAATTGAAATAAAAATATAATTTTTGAGATTACATTGAAACCAAAAATTTAGTTAAATAACCAAGTCGAAATAAATTAAACTTAAGTAGCTAATATGAAATAATGGTATGAGTTGAGTCGTTCCAGCAAAGTCTACCGCATTGTGGCGGCCAAACGATTTAGCTCCATAATTTGAGAAGTTTCAGATTTTCTCCTAATTAGTACTTGAGAATACTTCAATAATACATTTAACCCATGTTTAGTAGTCATTTAGGAAAGAAAATATATTTTTGAATAATTGATTGATAAATAATATGTGGTTAAAAAATTTGAGTTTGCGTATAATATTATTTTATTGAAAAAATGAGTGATTGAAAAGAAAAAAGAAAAAAATGATTATCAAACAGGGTATTAAGTTTGTGAAACTTTGAACTTTAATTTTATCGATTCAACAATTACCCATCAATTATGTTATTTGAACTTTGAACTTTGCTAAAGCTGAATTTGTTGAATCTTTGGTTTGATCAATAAAATAACACGTTGTAAAGTATTGAACTGATCATGGATAATTTAAAACTAAATTCAAATGAAGTAAAATCAACTTCAATTAAAATATTAAATATTCTCTTACTAAAAATAAATAATAAAAAATCAGAGGTAAATTAAAAATGTTGTTAATTACTTCTTAATTGGTACTCTAAACAATTTATTTCGATTGATCGATCTAACAAGTGGCAAACAGAAATTTGACTACCTCACCTTCTATGTAGACATTATGCCCCAATCTGACAACCATACTTTTCAAAACAATCATATTTTTCAAATCTTTTTTCTTTTTTTCTTTTTTTTTTTTGCATAAAAAATAAAATATTTTACATATAAATTTAAAAAAACAATTATTTTTTAATCACATATATATTTTAAAAATCACCATTCAAAACTCATTCCCCCCACGCCCCTCCCCAAGATGTGGTCATTGAATATGGGCTATATATATTGGAATACATAAGGCCTCCATTATTGAATAATATTATACGATCATTTGCACTTTTGAGATTAAGATAACAATCAAAATGAACAATAGAATGAGTACAAGAGAGAGGTATATTCGAGTGATTTGGCTAGGGGGGTCAAACGGGCAGAGCGATTCGTCGACTCATAAAAAGAGGCTCGTGGGCGGCTGGGGATCGTAAAATGACAGGCCGAGCGGGTCAGCCCTTTTGGCAAATTGAAACGGCTCGGCTCCCCTACAAGTGGCTCGTGGACGCGAGCCATGAGCACTCGTGTCAATAGTGATCGTTTCGATCACTTTTCAAAAGTTCAATGATCGTTGCAAACGGTCACTGAACTTTGAAAGTGGCTAGAACAATCACCTTATTTTTTCCTCTATAAATACCTCGTATCATTTTTTATTTTTTTTACACAACAACGTTCCAATTTCCAACTTCCGAGTTTCTAACAACTATCTCTCTCTCTCTCTCTCTCTCTCTCTCTCTCTATTCCACAATTATCAATTATACAATATACTACATTCATTTTTGCAATTTCATATTTCCATACACTTTAAGTCTTAGTACGTACTATATTGTCTATACATTTTTAATTTCATCACAATTCGCAAATGGATCTACAGTCATTTGTTGAATACTTGTTCGGTATCGGAGGTGAATCACCTATGACGCCACAAAGTCAATATCAAAATCAAATTTTCGATCTAAATGAAGTACTCATTCCCCAAGATATTCCAAATTTGGTTGCACGTGAAAGCAATAATCTAATTGATTTGGATGATGTTGATCCTCCCTAAAGTAGAACATGAGGAGAAACCTGTATTAGACATTCTCGATACTAGAGAGAAGCAAAAGGGGAAAAAATAGGTAAAATGTTAGGATCACTTTAAAATGATTTCATTGGATTGTGTGATTGATGGAGTCTCAAAGTCTAAAGCATTATGTAAATACTGTCAATAACAATTAGCATGGCAAAAAATGTATTGATACCATCCCACCTCAACCATCACTACAAGCATGCGCGGCCAAACATGGACTTCTTGAAGCCGGTCAAACAAAATTGCAATTTGGTAGTCCAGACGTCGGTTCTACAATTTCGTCCCCTCACCATGTGGATGTATTTGGAGGAGAATGCTTGAACGAGAATGATGAAATTTGTTGTCGGTGCTGAATTGCCTCTAACAATTGTGGACGACCAATATTTCGTTTCGTACGTAAAATAATATCTTCAATCAAGGTACGTCGGGGGTAAGTCGAAACATTCTTCGTTCTGATACAATTGAATTAAAACACCAATTGATTATGAATTTGCAAAATTATGGTGGTGTTATATATTTCACTTCATATATATGGGAGGAGATTAATAAAAGAGTTTGTATAGTTGCAAATATACACCACATAGACACACTTTGGTGTATGCATAAAAAAATTTATTATTTTTAAAATTATTGAATTCTCTCACAATGCTAACAATATATAGTGCTATTATGAGTATAATTAGAAAATACCATTTCGAGAGTAAAATTTGTTCTTTTACATTCGACAACGTTAGTGTTAATAAAATAGTTATTGATAAATTGTATAGTATATTGCAGTCTGATTTCGGTGGGTATTTGTTTCATATTCGTTGTGTGTGCCATAATTTTTATATTAACCGTGCAAGATGATTTGAAACATTTTAAAGATGAAATGCAAAAAAATCTGAATGCATTAATATATATATCACGATCTCCCTTAATAGAAAACAAATATTTGAAAAATTTTGTGTCGAATTTGATGTGACCAATGCTAAAACATTTGTTAATAACATATGATATAGATGGAATTCCACTTAATTATTATTAAAGTTATGCGAATGTTTTTGAATATTTAATAACTGAGTTTTATAACAATATGCATATTAAAAATGACGAAGACACTATTTTGAATGAAACCAATTGACTTTTAGTTTTAAAAGTTTAACAAAATATAACATGTTTTTTATGACTCCACAAATATTTTATTTGAAGTTTACCATTCCACTAGCTATATGATGCTTGAACATCTTTATATAATTGTAAAGATATTTCAAAAATACAAAAATGATCCCGCTTTTACTAGAATTATATATTCTATGTAATTAAAGTTCAAAAAATATTGGAAAGACTTGCCTTTGTTATTTTATTTAGCATGCATCATGAACCATTGATATAATTTATCAGGGACTAAATATGTAATTGATCAGATTTCATGATCTTTAACTTTTAATACACCTATCACGTAGAGAAATTTAGAACAAACTTTTTATGTGAAGTGTATGAATTATATGCAAAACGAATGGATACAAATATTAGTCGAATACCATCTACATCTACTCCTTCCACTGATATTGAAGAAGATGACGTTTAAATATTAACTTTATTCGAAGACATTAACACATATAGATATGATGCAAATGCAATACGTTTATCTAATAATAGTTTGTCTTCTGCATGTAATTAAGCATTGAAAACAAGTTCACATGCATTTCCCGCTGAATTAATTGATTACTTTAATTATAATATGTCTATTAACAAAACAAATAAAAAAAGTTCAGAATATTGAATCCTAGCAAAGGTATGAACGACGATGGCTAGTGATTTCTGCAATCATAAAAGACTTATTGACACCTCCGATTAGTATTGTAGTTTCGAAGTCTGTTTTTAGTGCAGGTAAGAGAGTTTTATTGGAGGTCAGGAGTCGACTGAAAGAAGATATTTTGGTAGCATTTATGTGCGTGAAGGATTGACATGTCGCTCATTTTCAACTACAAGATAACTATGCCGAAGTTGCATATCATCACGTAAGAAATATTTAATTTAACCATATTAATCAAATTTTATTATTTTATAATACTGTTTTTAGTATCCGAATAAAGGAGGAATGTTTATATTATATTTATTAAAAAAAATACACGAGCTCCCGAGCCGAGCTTATGTAACAAGCTACGAGCTCTCGTTGGTGTAAGGGTCGAGCCAATCCATTGCCATCCCTAGATTTAGCTAGAGTTTATTTGTAGAGACTATAAATACATGATGCGAGTGGGTCACAAAAGGTTAGTAGATCGGACAATAAGAGGTTTATTGATCTGATTTGATTTGATCTAAGTTTAAAAACATATTTTAGGAAATCTATAATTTTTACTCATACATTACATCAATTTTTATTAAAATATATTGAAATTTTGATTTTTATCGGAATCAAATGGGGATATTAGAAAATCTACCGTGTAATAATATTTCACGAGAGAAGACTGTTTGGTATTGATTTTGAGAATCAATTCTCATTTTTATCCACACATTTTTCAATAAAATAATATTTTTCATCACATCAATAATTTTTCCTTCTTTTTCAACCACACATTTCTCATCATATCACTATTCAAAAATCAATTCTTATCAAAAAAATCACTCCCATACACCATGGTGAGATATCATTCATACAGTACCAAAATTGCCCTCCATACTAATTTCCTGAAACGTAAGTTGTCTACTCATTTTCGTAGGGCCATACACGTGTTTTCTCACATCTAATGAGTACTATGTTTCTCTTCTCTTCTTTCAAAATCACCCACTTAAATGACGACACGCTTATTTTAATTTTGATCTATTTATTTTTCTTACGTTTTATCATATTTTGCCCATATTTCAACTCAATCTTTTAAAATTCATTTTTTAAAATATACTTTTAATCATAAATTTTATTGAATTCACATTTCAATTTTTATCAAAACATACTAAAAATATAATTTTTAACCAAATCAAAAGTCGGTTTGATTCCCATTTTTATGGAAAAATGCATTTTAGAATAGTAGATTGATGGAGAATGTGTTGTTGAAAAATAATAAAAAAAATTTCATTTACGTAAAATATTATTTTAATAAAAAATGCGTGATTAAAAAGAAGCGAGAGAAAAATATATTTTCAAAAAAATGAGAATCAAACGAGCGGCAAATAGGGGCTTAGTTTGTAACCATGAACATCTAAAAAAGTAGAATATATTTCTATACATGTAGAAATACTTTCTCAACACATATATTGCTAATTACACGTCAAATAAATGATAAAATAAGTCAGACATCGTACAAATATGACAAAAATAATTCACTTTATTGCTGATTTTACAATAATATGAAACAAACAATTTTCAATTAGTATAGGACTTGAATGCACTACCGAACGAGGTGACACAGCCGGTCACACTGCCTTTTGATGCAGTGCAAGTGTTTTTTTTATGCTTTAGCCAATTTGAACCTGTTCAAAGTACTTATTAGGGTGCGTTTGATTACAATGGTGAAATTTGGATGAAAAAAAAAAAGAATTGTAGGGAATTAAATTGACTATAATTTGTTTTAGAGAGAATTGTAATTAATGGTATTTGATTGGTATAATTTTTCACCTAATCTGTTTGACTTTGTTTTTCATGCAGATTGTTACTTTTTTGGGATAAATTTTTTTACAATCTGTATTAAAATTTGTTTGGATTGTAAAAAAGTAAAAAATATATATATAATTTTTTTTAATATTCGTTTGACTTTATTTTTCATGCAAATTATCAATTAAATGGATACATTTTTTTACCATTGAATTCATAATATGTTTCCATTGCCAAAAAGTTAAAAAAAAAATGATGAAAAATACTTTCCCACCAAACCCATGAGAAAATAAAAAGTGAAAAATGTGCATTAAATTGTTCTACCTAGAAAATGGGAGAAAATAAATTCCATAAAAAAGTTATGCACTCAAACACCAAAATTAAGTATGAAAAATGAATTTGTTTTCATTTTCCACCATTTTTCACCGCAATCAAACAGTGCCTTAGTGTTCTTAAAGCCAAACGATGGTTGAACTTGAACGGGATTTAAAATTATTGATTATGAGCAATTTTGGCACGTCAAATATTCTTATACTCTGGGCTATTGAGAGTCGAAGATAAGATAGAGAGATGAAGTAATTTGCGAATTATGATTTGGTAGAATTGTGAAAATATACGATTCATGTTTTAGGTGGGAAAAATGAATCTATAATTATTTTAATGTAGTTGGAAGATTTTCGGTATTAAATTAGCCTACCAACTGTTGACCAGAATCAATCGTAGGTGTATTAGTATTATAATATTAGGAGGGTGTTTGGTGTGTATTAAAATTAAGGATTTGTTCGATAGAGATTAAAATTCAATTTTAATTGAAAATATAGTCGATATACTTGATTTTCATCTCACGTATGTGACCCACTAACGATTAGTTTTTCAATTAAAATCTAATTTATATATCCACCAAACACATTCTAAATTTTTTAATAGATTGTAATAGAAGTTTTTAAAATGTGTTTTTGAAAAGTTGTGGAATCCATGAAATATGTGGTTAATATTCATTGTTTAATTTTGACTTAAATTAAAAACGAATTTTAATTGAAACCAAACAAGGTATTGGATTCAAAGTCGATAGAGTTTGCCCATCAATATTATGGACAGAAATATCATTTAGTACTATTTGTTTAGTGTGCTATTTTTGATATTGACATGCTAATTGCTGTCGAAATTTACCTTTTGGGAATCCGAAGAACGTCAACTGTCTATTTATGATTTCATAAAAATAAATTATTGTCAGAGTAGTACATGCTTCTGAAACCACCAAAATTTATTTGGGAAAATTAAAAAGATTAATTTATTTGTAAAAAATATATTACAAAAAGTTTGACAAAATCACAAGTGGTACCCTCTATTAGAGGGACGACTGGTCCAAATTAAAATACGTTTTATTCCAACCTTGATGCACGAGGCGATTAACGAGAAGAAGAAAAAGCTTGTTAAAGGAGAGTTGCTCTATAAGACCAAGGGCAGTGCTTCAAGTATAGGCACTGTACGTGCAAATTAACCCTAAGATCAAAGAACGTAAATTACTTCATTGGAGCACAAGGTTGTTAAGAGCATGTTTTCTAGTGATGGTAAATGATTATACGTCACGGATACTATAACATATGTGAAAAGTAAGTGAACATTAGTTGTGAATTTTATGCAATATGGATAAAATATGTTTGATCGATTTAAATTATACTTTAAGATTTGTTAAATATACAAAAAATGTAGATCTCGTCTGAGATTATCTTGATATGGTGCGGCAATTGTCTATAAGAAAAATGTAATGCATATCGCCATCCCAATTTTTAT
Source organism: Osmanthus fragrans (assembly GCA_019395295.1). Lineage (NCBI taxonomy): Eukaryota > Viridiplantae > Streptophyta > Magnoliopsida > Lamiales > Oleaceae > Osmanthus > Osmanthus fragrans. The sequence goes on along the minus strand of CM033345.1, from coordinate 7,999,469 downwards.
TTTTATTTTTTATAAGTAACAACAACAACAACAACTATATTCATTGACTTATCGTTTTTATGCACTACTCCATCAATCATTTCGAATATTCGAAACATGGTTAAATTAATCAAAACGCCAATTTTCAAATATTCATATAACTCCCATTTTCTAACCTGATAATCCCATGTGATCACATCATAATTTTAATTTAATAATTCATGTCTAATTTTCAAGCTCATATTTAACTATCAATTGGAAAACTCATTGAGATCATGATCGCGCCTATTAAATAATGACAAATTCCATATTACGAATATATATTCATCGTTATTCACTTTAATTCCTAATGCATCCACATAGTGATTAACAGATTTGCCTCACCCGTTGATAGCTCAAGGAACTTCGAGTTAGTAACTGAAGCCTATTACCCGCCTATAATTAAGATTCTATGTATGACATTCAAGTAAATTTACATTTACTTAGTCAATGTCACAAATTAAATTTCAATTGAGTTTAATACTTTCAGAATGTACACTAACAATCTAATTATAAAAGTTAAAACAATGAGTTTTAATAAAATTGAGATGATTGTATAATAAAATGATGTCTTATTAACGACCGTGGAATATAAATTTTAGATTGAATTATAAATCGAATATTTCTATGATGAACAACTTAATCACTCGATTTATAGTATCAAAATGATCGGCACAAAATACAAACTCAAATTAATATAATCGATTCAATGAAAATAAATTAATCATTTCAAATATCACGAATACAAATATTACCCGAGAAACAAAAACTATTCAACATAAAATTGTTTATTTATTCACAAATAAGCGGGTTAAAATATTTTTATTCAAAAATTCTGCAAAAATTTACATATTGGATTTTGTTCTTTGTACATCGCGATGACAGACCCCTTCATAAGAGAGGGGGCCCACGCTCTAATAAAAAAATCATGGACCCCCTATTGTGAAAGAATTTGTCATTCGAAATGTTATCTCGAATGTACGTGTAGCAAAACCATTACATATTTTAGAGCTTACAACTTATGCGTTCGAACGAAATTGCCCTGATGCTTAGGTAGGACCGTAGAAGACTCGCTACGGTCAGGGACACAGAAAAATGAAATTCCCCTAAAAATCGGTCCATTAAAATTGTTCAAGTAATGGCCACAAGCCCTAATTAGTAACGAACAATAATAACCCCAAAAGGTTTATGAAGAAACCATTTTGAATCCCGAATTCTTAAATCCAATACGAACAAAGAAAATGTCGAAACGAAAATTCGGTTTCGAAGGGTTCGGCATGAATCGCCAAGCTACGTACAACTTCGAGCGATCCTCAGCTCCTCAACGGCTTTACGTTCCTCCGTCGTCTCGATCCTCTGGTGGCAGCCACGACAATTACGAAGATACTGACCTTGACAACATTGAGTACGTCGACGACCGTGAAAACGACGCCGTTAATGGTGCCGGTGGTGATGATGAGATTGATCCTCTGGATGCGTTTATGGAGGGTATACACGAGGAGATGAAGGCGGCGCCGCCACCGAAGGCAAAGGAGAAGTTGGATAAGTATAAAGACGACGAAGAGGAGGATCCGATGGAGAGTTTTTTGAGAGCTAAGAAGGATGTAGGTTTAGAATTGGCTGCGGAGGCTCTTCACGCGGGGTATAATTCTGATGAGGAGGTGTACGCTGCAGCTAAGGCGGTGGATGCTGGAATGCTTGAGTACGATTCTGATGATAATCCGATTGTTTTGGATAAGAAGAAGATTGAGCCTATTCTGGCTCTCGATCACAGCTTGATTGATTACGAGCCCTTTAACAAGGACTTCTACGAGGAAAAGCCTTCCATTTCTGGTGATTAAACTGTGACCTAGTATTTTTTTCCTGCATTTCTTCTAGTTGGTGTTTTTTGCTATACTTGCGTACTCATAGAGTTATCACCCATTTGGCGAGCGAGGGTCAGGAGATTACAGGATAATACAGTAACAGATTAGGTTTCACCCACCTGTGGTTGCTGTTCAGTAACCTGTTTCTTATATAACAATGATGGCGTTGATGATGTGAAGTTATAAATACAAGCAAACACGACAATAAACTCACCCATAGAATCAACATACTGGGTTAAGATTAGTGATTAAGCATACCTTCAGAGACTTTAAATGTTGGGAAACTGTGTGATAAGTTCGCTGGTATATCTATGATGTTCCATCTATGATAAGTTGATAACAAGTAGAATCTGCTTAAAAATCTTTAAGAATTATACCATTTTTAACAGGGCATGTGCAGCATTTTCTAGTTGAAGGGAAAACAACTTCCTGCAGCAAATTCTAGTCGAAGGAAAGAAAATGTTCGCTTAAATTTTCAATAAAACTGGTTGGTGTCAGTAGAAAATAAAAAAGGGGAATCCGAGTTAATTAAATCAATGCCCACTGAAATTTGCCCTAGGTTACTACTTGCTCACTTAAAAAAAAAAAAAAAAAAAAAAGGTTATCCACTGCTCACTAATTTATTTAAATGTTTACCTATCCATCACTCCTTTCAAATTCTCTATCTACAACTGACGGAAAACTGCATGTGTATAGATGAAAAACTGATGCGGCACATTTACACTGTTAATTTGCCCACTTGGATTAAAAATAAAATAACCCCCCCCCCCCAAAAAAAAAAAAAAAAAAACAAATTTAAAACAAAAATTGCCCAAATCAAAACCTCCAATTGTGTGAAGATAAACCCTAACCCATACCCAAATCATTCACAAGCTGACAAGCTTTAATAATGCAATCTCCAGTAAGAAACAAAGAGTAGATTCAAAGACCGTACCTAAATCTTTCCTTGCTTGTTCCATCTTACCTTGTTCCTGCAGTCTCATGTACCTCTCATGAGCTCTCTGGTTTTCAATCTCCTATCTGTTAACAATAAGAGAACAACAACAATATGTAGTAAAGCCTCAGTAAAGAAAATGCGAGGATGATTTGAGTATGGGTTGGGGTTTGTTTTCACAAAATTGGGGATTTTGACTTGGGAAGTTATTTGTTTTTAATTTGGGAGGTTATTTGTTTTATTTTTAATCAAAGTGGACAAATTAACCGTGTAAATGTGCCATATCAGCTTCTCGTCCGTACACGTGAAGTTTTTCATCAATCGTGGATAACGGATTTGAAAGGAGTGATGGATGGGTTAACATTTGAATAAATGAGTGAGCAGTTGGTAACTTTTTTTTCGTTCAGTGAGTAAGTAGTAATTTAGGGTAAAGTTGAGTAGGCATTAATTTAATTAACTCACGGGAATCCTTTAGTTTTAGTATTGATTGATTTCTTTCCCGCGGAAGCGGTATTATTAAAGTAAAGATAAGTCAATCGATTCTAGTTCTCCTTTTTTACAAACAACTATTCAGAGTTCCTAAAACTCTTTGTAAGGCTTGTTGGAAAACATGTTGTTCGACTTGATTAATCCCCCCTTGCTATTCAAACTGAATCGTTTAATTTTTCTAACTGTTCCAAAACAATCAAATTGTGGTTGGAGTGAATGAAAATGCAGCATTCTGGTTGTAGTGTCTTGATTCAATGTTTCACATACTAATTCCCTCTTTAGTGCAGTCAAACAAGAGTCCTGGTCCTTGTTTCTATTGCCCTGTCAATTTTTGTCATCTTTTTGGGACTTCTCCTCGCTTCTATTTGCATTGGTTTGCTGATAACTGATTCCTTTTCATTATCTAGGTATGAGCGAGCAGGATGTTATTGAGTACAAGAAGAGCTTGGCCATTCGTGTGTCGGGTTTTGATGTTCCAAGACCTGTTAAGACTTTTGAAGACTGTGGTTTCTCTGCGGAGCTAATGAAAGCCATAGCTAAACAGGCATATGAAAAGCCCACGCCAATACAGTGCCAAGCTTTACCCATTGTGCTTTCAGGAAGAGACGTCATTGGAATAGCCAAAACTGGCTCAGGAAAGACTGTTTCCTTTGTGCTTCCCATGATTGTCCATATTATGGATCAACCTGAGCTTGGGAAAGAAGAAGGCCCAATTGGAGTAGTATGTGCACCTACTAGGGAACTAGCTCATCAGATATATTTCGAAGCTAAGAAATTTGCAAAGGCAAATGGGATTCGTGTCTCTGCAGTTTATGGTGGAATGTCAAAACTTGATCAGTTCAAGGAGCTGAAGGCAGGATGCGAGATAGTGGTCGCTACCCCAGGTAGGCTGATAGACATGATAAAAATGAAGGCATTGACGATGTTGAGGGCTACCTACTTAGTACTTGATGAGGCTGATCGAATGTTTGATCTTGGTTTTGAGCCACAAATTAGGTCTATTGTTGGTCAAATAAGGCCAGATCGACAAACCTTACTCTTCTCAGCAACTATGCCGCACAAAGTTGAAAAACTTGCTAGGGAGATACTGACTGACCCCGTAAGGATTACTGTGGGAGAAGTTGGTATGGCCAATGAGGATATCACACAAGTTGTTCAAGTAATTCCATCAGATGCTGAAAAATTGCCTTGGCTCCTTGAAAAGCTTCCTGTGTTGATAGATGAAGGTGATGTTCTGGTTTTTGCTTCAAAAAAGAACACAGTGGATGAAGTAGAATCACAGATTTCACAGAGGGGTTTCAGAGTTGCGGCTCTGCATGGTGACAAAGATCAGGCTTCTCGAATGGAGACATTGCAAAAATTTAAATCTGGAACATACCATGTTCTCATTGCAACTGATGTTGCTGCTCGTGGTCTTGACATTAAGTCAATTAAATCTGTGGTCAATTTTGATATAGCGAAAGATATGGACATGCATGTCCATCGAATTGGAAGGACAGGTCGTGCTGGTGACAAAGATGGAACTGCATACACTCTCATAACACAGAAGGAGGCACGGTTTGCTGGTGAATTAGTCAACAGTTTGATTGCTGCTGGTCAAAACGTATCTATGGAGCTAATGGATCTTGCCATGAAGGTAATTTCAAGTTCCTGTAAAATATACACTGGCATGCTTTGTATTTCAATTTTCCACTGTTTTTGAAATTGGATAGAATGTATTGCACCTCCATAAATCCTCTCATATATTGTTAAATCTTTGGATGACTCGGGGTGACTAAAATCTGGAGCTAAAGGGAGACATATTGATGCTGTTTGACTAAAGAAGTAAAAAAATTGCATGTAATAATTGCTTTTGGCTTTCTTCCTTCGGCAGCCATGCGTTTGAGTCTACCAAATGGTCATTTATTTGAATAAACAATTATTCTAACTCTCAAGTCATCAGGGAAATAATGTAACTATGAATACTCGTATTTATCTTTAACCCAGTCCATTGTCATTCAACCATAGCAGGGTGAATTACTAATCAGTTGTATGCCAAAGCTGTCCTAGATGATTCTCCAGATAATATTTCCTATGTAAATGGAAAACAATAGATTATCAAGGTAGGTCTCATGGTGTAACTCTATTCTTAGAAGGGCCTTTTGGCCTGATATTCAATACTGTGGTTATCCACGATTTGAAACATATACAATTGCACTTGTAAACATTCTCTATGACAGTTTATATTTCTGCAGAATTTTTGCTGCTTGTTTGTGTTTTTGTTTGTTTGTTTGTTTTATTTTTTTAATGTTTCATGATTGAATGACTTTTACCCTGTAAATCATTAGGATGGGAGGTTCAGATCCAAACGTGATGCACGGAAAGGAGGTAAGGATCTTAATTTTGCAAGTGACGCTCATAATGTTCCTGATAATTGAAATAATTGAGAATGCTTCTGAATGATTTGGTGGATCAATGTTCTCTACTATAATAGTTTTTGAGGTGGTTCTTCCATTATGCTGAGGAGTCACCTGAAAGGAAATAAACTTGCATTAATGATTAATGTTATTTTCTTTCTATTGGAGTGTTTTGAAAACATATGTTGCTCATTGGATGTTTAATATTATTTGCAGGTGGGAAAAGAGCTAAGGGAAGGGGGGGAGGTGGTAACCGAGGTGTGCGAGGCGTGAATTTTGGATTGGGTATTGGGTATAGTCCAGAATCCAATGCAGCATCAAATCCCGTTCCAAGTCGTTCAGCCGCAGTTAATTCTCTGAGGACAGGGATGATGGCACAATTTAAAAGCAATTTTGTTGCTGCATCATCAAATTCCCAAAATCAGGTTGTGAACCATAATCCAGGCATGCTTGCCAATAAAAGAATGGCTTTGCCGGGCTTTGTATCTGGTGGCACTATAGGTGGAGACGTTCATACTGCCAAGACAACCAGTTCAACCGGTGCTGCTTCTGTGTCAAACATTGCCACTCAGAATTCCAGGGATAATGCGAACCAAAAGCACTCAGAAAGGTGATTTTCCGGAACTCAAAACTCTCAATTTTGAGGATTTTGACTTGAGTGGAATATTTGCATGCTTTAACATGTATCAAGTAAAAACAGATTAAGAGATTCGTGTGCTTCCAATCTTTAATTTTGGTGTTAAAACTTGCATTTTTTCCATTCTCATTTCGTTTGCAGCTCCAGAGAAAGGCGGAGACCCTCTGGTTGGGATCAGTAATCTGTACAGGAAAAGATTTGCTCGTTCATGGATGGTAGCTCATACCTTTTTAATGTTGAATAGCTATTGTATTGTGTGTCTGTACTCTAATCTAATATAGTGTATCTATCACAATTTTTACTTTTTGAAGGCTAGTCACAAATGCTTCGATGTTCAAAGCATGTTAATCTGCCATTTTACCTAATTCTTTGTCTACTGTTAAGAGGAAGGGATCCACAGAGATTGAGATAATTAAATTAAATTCACTCCAGTAATGCATAAACCGCTTTAATAGTTTTTTCTTCATTAATTTTTCGTATTATTAGACTTCAAATCCTGATTCGGGAATGAGTATTCATAAATGGCGGATAAGTAGCAGGATGGCATTTAGTTAGGCATGCAATCCTGTATTTAACTATAAGGATTTACCGATTGTATGGTCACTTGTGTGTGTGTGCACCGGAGAATTTTCATGACACCCTGTTTTTGTCCCATTTTTTTTTTTTATGCATCTCCTCATACTGCACATCCTGGAATGGGAAAATTCTTGTGCACACTGTCATAAATCTCAAATTTGCAGGAAATTATGTTTTTTTTTTTTTTTGTATTATTAATGCAGTTGACTTTAAATTTCTTCAGAATTCTGATTATTTCTCGCGATTTCTATAATGTGATAATTTCACTATCACGCTGGCTGAGAACAAATGCTACTTCCTGATAAAGAGAGATTATTGGTGAGAAGAAAGTATAGATAATCTGGACGAATTTGAATGTTTTAAATATATACATACATTTATAGTAGGTATCAATTCTGTACTCTTTTATCTTTGAGTATGACGATGGAGAGAATCTTTACTAGCAGAAACTCAGTATTGACCGGTAATTTCAAGCCTTGGGGCATTTTAACACATTCATCCCACCAGTAACTTCCCTGCGTCGGGTGGCACTTGGGCATAACTCGAGGCATGGCTCCTTAAGGGCGCCATCATCTTCCGGTGGAGGAGGAAGTATCCCAAAATTGAACTGCCACATAGAGCATGCGTCGAAATTACATAATCAATAAACAAAGAAGAAGAAAAAAAAAGGAACAAAAAGCACATGAAATGAATTGCAAATGATGCTAAACTTCAAGTGTTAACGTTTCAACTAGAGTTTTCCTACAGCAGTTTTCCTGAAAATATAACCGATGACCATTTCAAATATATATAGGGGGCTGCAATTTTGTAAGCATTTCTATTCAGTTGTCACAATATCACTGTAAGCATTGTGACAACGCTGAATAAAAAAAGGAAAGAAAGAAAAAAAATTTGCCACGAGGATAGCCATATCGTTAATTTTGATTGATATTACAAAATCACACACGAAAATTGCCACATTATACGTTATATTACTTTAGCATTAACGACGGATTCATGTGAGACATGTTACCTGGCAGCTATAGTCACTGAAGTTGGGCTCCATCACTAACGGAACTCCCATGTACTCCTTGAAAAAAGTCTGAAGAAATAGCAATAAACAAAGATCACAATACTCGTAATCTAACAAGAAAGCTACTTTTCCTGTTAGACTGGGGTCATCCAAATGTTAGCAAATGTCCCTCACAATATACAGTAGAACTTAGGTGCGCTCTATCAAATTCCACGGAAGAAACATAGTTTACCTAATTGCTGGGTTCATTTCCCGTATAGAAAATGACCACGTTTTAATCGGTTGAACCAATTCAAACTTACAACCTGGCAATGATTTAAATGGTTTGGACATCTCAATAGAGCAAGTCAGAAGATGGAGAATTAGATCGCAATTAGCGTGGTTTGCTAATGATCTAGTTGATTTAGTCATTCACGACAATTTACGTAAAAAAGATACAGCGAAGGATGAAAATGCAGAAGCCAAGTGACAGTCACCAACCTGTGTAGGAAGCTTACATGTATTGATACATACACCTACACATTTGCTCTCCTCCAAATACTTGCATTTCTCCACAAACACCTACATGAATGTACCAATTACTCAATATCGGTCAACTACTAGTAAACAGCACAAATCAATCCCTAGAAATCTAAATTATGTGCATGTTTGGTTAAATGATGTTTTCTTCTTGATATTGTTGGGTCATGTTCCAGTTCTGTGTACCAAAATGTGCTTAAATCACAATCTTACCCCACTAGACAATGAGGATCCAATAGGTAGATTGACAGTGTTAACTGTACATGGTCCCATGAGCCATTGACAAGAAACTGCAGTCACCCGAGCTTCCAAAAAGAACATCAAGATCAATCAAATTAAATGGTAATCGGTAAATACCCATAATATATCATTATTAGTATCATTCTGATAATTTTGGTGAAATGAAAAACTCATTATGATTGAATGAATAGAATAATGCTACATATTCCAAAGAAATCTATCGAACAAGACAACCAACTGGATGGTAGTTTCCAAGAACGTTCTTGGTTTTTGGAAGTCGAGTTTTCTGGTGTATGTACTTTCACAACAAAATGGTACAAGTTCATGCCTACTCCCACTGGATTAAGTAGGGTTTCATGTAAAAAACTACCCAGTCAACGACAATGAGTGCTTACACTATTAGATATTTTAAACTGAACATCACAACAATGAAAGATACTTACACCATGCATCAGTGAATCAGTATAAAGTTTTTGGTTTTCCATTATGTTGCACTGTGCAGTTTGGATAAGCTTAAAAAGTTTAGTTACAAGTAAATAAGTTCTTAATATAATAATATTTTTTATTGATCAAAATTAAAAAATGAGCAAGTTTACAAAATAACAAGGGTAATATATCCAAACATGCTTAGAAACCAAGGTAGAGCTTGTAGAATATTACTGCAAAGAGACTTTAATTCACTCACCGACCATTATAGCAGCTACCTTGCCCCCAGCTATCGGTGCAATGAGCATTTTGTAGAGCTCTAATAATAATGGAGGAAATAAAGCTCTTAATATCCGGACCTGCCCACAAATCCATATTACTTAATCTCCAGTGAACAGCATACTGTTGATACTAACAGCATTAATCACTTTTGGTGATGATAAAGGAATAAATTAAAGCAATGGAAATAGTGGATACCGCGGATTCAGTAGCTTCAGCATTGGATCGACCGATCATTATACGATGTGCAACATCGATTAATCCATCGTATCCTGGCTTCTCCGAGTCCCATCCAATCTCCTGTTAATTACTAACATCATCAACAGTGGTTATATGCTTGACCTTGGCTATAGAGAATTTTTAATAACTTTTTGCTTCCAAACATGTTAGAATTATTTACTTATTTTTCTCACTTTCAAATAATAAAAGTTACTTTATACCATACTCTATGTAACAAACTTATTTCCAACTTGCACCAAGAAAAAATGATTAATTTAAAATAAACTTATTTACTGGTAAGTATACTTCTTTAGAAGTTTGGCTGAATATACAAAAGGTAAAGTTGTAAAAAGCGATTTTAAGTAAAATTGTTATTAACTTATTGTTAAACTTAACTAATTTTCCACATTTTCAACTTTCAAGAATTAAATTAAAAAAAGAAGGTTCCAATACTCTAAACTTCTTAAGCTTAGGTGTGAAGATATCTAAATACCATTAATTACTCAACATGATAGGAGAATCTCCCAATTTATTCCAAGCGTTTAACTGAAAATAAACAGGAAAAGTAGACGAACTGAGAAAATACCTGAACCATTCTCTTACGGAACAAATTGAGGAAAACATTATCGAGGATTCCTGGCTTGTATTCAGTTCTTGATTTTGTTTCTGTTGCTTCAAGCTGCGATTTTGTTTTAAAAAATGAAATATAAATAAAAAAAAATGAACAAAAATTTAGTAAGTTGCTAGATTGTAAAAGTGGAAGAATTGAAAAACAGATTGAGAAATTCATACAGAATTTTGTCCGGTAGAAAAGCAACTGAATCGAGCAGAAGAGTTTCTGTGGTTGGCTTTGTCATAGGAGAGTGAGGGTAAAGAGAAGGAGAATTGCTGCGAAATAGCCATAGCCGCAGGCTTCAAACTCTCCTTCAGCCGAATCTTTTTGCCCGGGTTAACGGATTCATTGACGGGTGGTTACTTTGATTTTATACGCCCATTTTGATTGCAACAATAATATTCTTTGATCTTTACTCATTATAATAATTATTTTTTTAACTTTTAATCAATTTTTTTATCTTCAATCTCCCATTAATTATTGCATCTGATTTATATTAAAATATTTTATTTTCAACGAACTTTTAGACATAAAATTGTTATCTAATACAAAATGTATCAACTAATGAATATTTTGAGAACAAGAATGACAAAAAAATCGTCAGAGACATAAGCGTTATAATAAATAAAAATTAAGAATTTTAAATACAATTAAAATGTAGTGCGAGAAATAAAAAATATTTTGTAAATATAATTACCCTTCATCAACGGGTGTATTAAATCTTCTTCAGACCAAATTGCCCTCAACATTTGGAAAATTCATTTTCTTGAAAAACAAAATATGCCCCTATTTGGTTAAATTAAAAATTAAATACTTAGCAGATTTGATCAAGATGAAAAAAATTTATGATTGAAAAATTGATAAAATTGTTGATCACATTTTTATGTGATTAAAAATGAATTAGAGGAAAAATAATTGGTTTTGCCTACATGTTGATAAAAAAGGGATTATGTATTAAAACTTAAAGCATGACTGTTAATATTACTTGAATTCCCACCGTTAAAAGTCCTAATACAAAAATTCTCCTAACACTTATTTGATTTTGATTATTCGAGAATCTCTTCTTCTACACTTATTTTCCATTCATATATTATAAAAAACAATTTCCACGTTTCTCCATTATTTTCCTTACTTCTTAAAACACATTATGAATTTTTTCCCCTAAAAAATCTTTATCAAATAAGAGCTCAATGTCTAACCGTTCTCATTAAAGTTGATTGAAGAACAGACGATTTAAACCTTTCAAAAGGTGGGTATCAAAACCTGTCTGAATAATCCAAGAATTGATATTCATCTTGAAGTACACTGAAAAACGGGTACAAAGTACTGAGGATCAATGAATTTCTCTGAAGACAAGCCTACCATGAAATAATCTACAATATAGAAATATAGAAGGCTGAAGCAAATTGTGTGGTAAAATAGAAGAAAATTATACAAACAGGGTAAAATCAAGCTTCTTCTTTTTTTTTTTTTTTGTCAGGACTCTAAGCTGCGTGTAGCATAATTCCAAGAAACAAGAAATCGCAAGAAAAATGCCGAGTGAACAATTCAACACTCATTAAGAGGCTTTCTTTCTTCAACATTAAATGCTTACGTTGCGACATGAGAAGCTGTCAGAGGAACGTTACTTTCTTCTAAATTTTCTGTTTTATAGTCACTTCGATGATAGCTATAGGTTGCTTTGGTCGATAATGCTCGTCTGTGTCCACCTCTTCGATTTCCTGAATAGCATATTATAGAGCGAAGACATTGGTTAATCCGACACGGGAATATGGTAGCATCATTTAAATGCTGGATTATCAAGATATGACTTTAAATCTTAAAAAAGCATCAATAATTTTCAGAAATGCTTTGTGATCATATGTAAAACAATGGTCAAGGAGAAACAAAAGTAGGGAAAGAACGAGCCCCTTTATGTGCCTCCACAAAAATTTCAGATTCTAGACAGGACAAGGCACAAGCAAGCAATACCTAAGGTTCAAATAGACTGCCAGAAGATCGCGTAATAATAATTTTAAAATGTGGAGAAAAATCTGGGAAAGAGGCTATTTCATCATTGAAGTTTTAAGGCTAAATAATGTGTGAATGGTAATTTCCACTCAGAACAGCCGGTCTAGCGGGTTCTCCAAGCACCAAAAAAAAAATAAAAAAATAGAGGTAACAAATAATAACTAAGATGTCACCTGTACAACATCTTGTCCCTTGATGACACGTCCAAATACATCAACTTTCTCGTTCAAGTCTGGAATCGGTGCAGTCGTAATTAAAAGATCGAATCTACCCCCATCGTGTTTTGTCTTAGAAGTGCCAAGCATAAAAGCTTCATGCTTCAGGCTGGATCAAAAATGAAGGCGAAGCTTTTAGCCATGACAAATATCATCAAAAGATTTCAAAGCAGCACATGGAGGTGGAGCAAACCTGGTATCAAGATGACTATAATGCTTTCCCTTCAAAGTCCAATCTTCAGTAGTTCCAGCAATATCATCATCACCTCCTTGAATGACAAAGTTCTTTATTACACGGTTAAAGACCATTCCTTTAAAGCGCCCCTTCAAACTGTAAATTCATTTGGGGTTAATAAAAATGAAAAAGTTAAATAAGTACTAAAAAACAAAAGTTCCAAAGAATAAAAAAGGCATCTGAAGCAAATCAACTTTGTACCTCTTGGCTCTTGGACCCTTTTCTGAGAAGAGTTGGAGAGTTTGACACAATAAATTAATTAATTATATAAATAAACAAGTTTCAACATTATACTTTACAGTAGAAGAGTGTGGATAAACCCTTGCATCTCTCCTAGAAATGATCCAGCAATATTCAATAATTATAAAAATTTCAGGACAGTGGTAACAACATCCAGAAGTCTAGAGGCCCATAGTTTTGTTAATTTGGACTCACAGCTTGTGTTAAAAAAGTTCATTGTGTACATGCTTGTACATTTATGTTAATAAAATTTTTTAACAATTCAAAAGGCAAGCAACAGACTATCAGTAGCTCCGAGGATAGGTCCATCTTTTCATTGACCATGTAACTTTAACAGAAAATGGAGCATCAGATTCATGACAGTAAAAGTACCAAGAACAAAAAACCACTGATAGAAGCAAACACTAGGGAACAGAACTACAAGGGACATATTTTCCAGACACTAATGTGATTGATAATAAAAAAAGATTGACCTAATACATACCATGAGACAACAAATTGCTTGACAACCTCAGGAGAACCTTCATTGTAAATTTCCACAGTTATTAAGCCTTTTGAGGTACTTATCACCTGTAGTCATATAACTAAGTTATCACACTATCTGAAAAGAAAAATATAGAACATTAAAAAGAGAAATAGAAAAAAATGATGTGGCAGTTTAAAAGCACCAAATGAAACATTGGATTTCGTTCAGGATCTGTTTGGTAGGGCAGAAAATATGTGTGGATGTGAAATGGAAGGATGAAAGTGAAAGGGCAGCGAAAATTTATCGTTATTATGGAATGAAAAGTAAGAGGAAAAGTATAATTCATTTTTCATCTCCTTGAAGGACAGAAAATCCATGCTGCAATTATCCATCCCTACTCTTCTTATCCTTCCAACCAAATATAGTCTTAATATACATCTGGCAGCATTTGCTGCAGATAACAACTAGAAGTGGAGTACAGTCTATTAACTAGAAAAGAAATGATATTTACATAGATGCTTGTGGCACCGACCAAAGTCTAATAAACACAGAGGACTTCAGGATATAATGAGAAGTGGATTTTTCTGATTATTTGGTATATAAAGCTTAAAGCATTCACTAAAGAAACCTAAATCTAATCAACAAAACTACGATTCCACACATCCACACAATTAACTGACCGCTTTATAAAAGCAGAGTACAAAATTAATTATTATCTTCCATATCAAGGAACTTACAGCATATTTAGGGATGTCAACTTTCTTTGTATCGCCAAAAGCACTATCTTGCTGCAGGAAAGGAAGTGTAGAAAACTCAAATCATTTGAAATAAACATAGAAATGGCATTACTGATGGTTGCAGTATGAAAAGAAAATCATATGTGGAGGCAAGCACAATCCACAATCCAAGGATCAAGAAGACACATGCAATTATCAATATCAAGAGGAGTGAAGTATAAATCTAGTTCGTAATCACATTGGATTTTTATTTAGAAATGGTTTATATAGCAAGTATATAACTAATGATATGTCTTGTAAGGTGGTCATAAACAGGGATAAATGAATGGTGGATAGTACTTGTTGATCTAGAAATGTGAAGATAAAAAGTGGTTTGACCAAAAGTATTTTTTGACCAAGGTGTTTATAAACACCTAGAAACTCTTAGCTAAACATACTCTAAGGGTCCGTTTGATTGTAAAGGTGAAATTTGGGTGGAAAGAAAATGAATTACAGAGAATTGAATTGTCTAGAATTTGTTTTATTGAGAATTGTAATTAATTGTGTTTGATTGATATAATTTTTTACTTAGAAAATGTTGAAAGTTTGGTGTCCGTTTGATTTTGTTTTGCATGAAAATTGTCCTTTAAAGTGATAAATATTTTTACCATTGTGTCTAGAATTTGTTCCAATTGCAAAAAAAAAATCATACCGAATATCATTCGTTTGACTTTGTTTTCCATGATAATTGTCAATAAAAGTGAAAAAAAAGGGGCGGAATTGCTTTTCACACCAAAGTGGTGGGAAAAGATTTTCAATGATTTGGTGGAATTGGGGAGCGTGGGTGGGAGGGCAAACAATTTCTAGGGTAATTTTTGACAATCAAACAACCAAATTTTGGGAAGATGGAAATAACTTTCCATTTTCCATGGAAAATTTTCCAAATCAAACACTACCTAAATGTATACAAAAGGAAGAAATAGCTACAGAGATTTGTGGGGGAAGAAATCATGCCTCTACAGCTGATAATGCATCCTCCACCTGAAGTTTTGACCTAAACAAAGATAAACACATGAGGATTATGAACATGACAAAAAATATTTTCAAGGAATAGCATTTCCCAGAACTAAGCTATATTACATACAATTTGAAAAAAAAAATCCTTAAATTTGGCAACATCGAGTATATCACTAAAATTTATTATTTCCAGCACATCTCATGATCCCTTTCATCCAAAAACAAAATTTTCAACTGAAATATTCAATGGTAAAAATCTGCATTAAGATTCCATAACCTAATATGCATATACAAACAAGCATACTACGACTTATATAGTAATACATTATCTTTATTATAAATCTTTTAAATTGACAAGAGTAGGGATGCCGAGGGGAGTACAACTCCAATAGAGAATTCAACCCAATCTTACTTTTTGCCAAATAATAATAAATTCCAAAATGTCATAAAGACGCATTAAATCCGGACCACTAAATGAGCACCGTACAATACAACTGCAACTGAACTAACAGAATGCAAAAAAGAGAAAGAATCACAAGCCTTCTAGACCAGTATCTATTCTCATTTAATAACAAACCTTCTATACAAAATCGTTGGACATACAATTGCAAAAATATCCTAAAATTCGGCAACATCTCGTATATCACTAAGATTTATTATTTCCAGCACATTTCTTGATCT
Organism: Osmanthus fragrans; assembly: GCA_019395295.1. NCBI lineage: Eukaryota > Viridiplantae > Streptophyta > Magnoliopsida > Lamiales > Oleaceae > Osmanthus > Osmanthus fragrans. Next base: position 7,983,666 of record CM033345.1, on the reverse strand, counting down.
CTTTCATCCAAAAACAAAATCTTCAACTGAAATATTCCCTGGTAAATATCTGCATTAAGATTCCACGATCTCATATGTATATACAAACAAGCATACTACGACACATATAGGAACACATTCAATCTTAATTATAAATCTATTAAATTGACAAGAGTTGGGATGTCAAGGGGAATACAACTCAAAAGAGAATTCAATTTGTTCTTAACTTTTTAGCAAATTATAATAAATTCCAAAATTTCATAAAGACGCATTGAATCCAGATCACTAAATGAGCAGTATACAATTCAACTACAACGGAATTAACAGAGTGTAAAAAAGAACCTTCTAGACCAGTATCTGCAGGTGGCGAAAATGAAAAGCACCATTCCAACGACAACGATGCCATAAACTGCAGTGGTAGCAACACTGATGCGACTTAGTCCCTTCTTCTTCTTGCTTTGTTGTAACAGAGTTTGAGGTTTGATCCTTGCCATTGAACTTTTACAACACACACTTCCAAAATCTTAACCTCTACAAGAAAAACCAGCAATAATTGATCGGAATCCAGAGCACTAAATGATATTCTCAGTCACATATCACATTGAAAACATCGAGATCCAGTCAACGAAATTTCAAAAAACTGTCCACGATCTGAAAATAAAATGAATTTGAATTAAAATCCTTTCAAATTACAACCTCATTTAACATCTAAAAATAGAATCCATCGCTTTACCTAACTAGAAAGGGGAAAAAGAAAAAAAGAAAAATCACAAAAAATTTAAAAAATTCAGTCTCAATTTACAGAAGCGCATGTAATTAACAGAAAGTATATTAAACTACAAAGTAAATCTAATCGAAAAAAACTAATTAAACTAGGACACATACCTGAATTTTTTTCGTTCTTTTTACTCTAAAAGAAGAAAGTTCGATCTGAATGAAAGTGAAATTACAATTTTTTTGTGGCAGTTGTCCCGAATATTGAGTTGAAATGAAATGTAGGAGTCACGGCCACCGCGTGAAATATTTGATATTTCTTTGGACCGGCTGTGTTTGGTAGACCGTTGGCGTTAGAACTCATCGTTCATTATTATTATTATTTTTTTAAATTGCACTTTTCATTTCAATATTTTCGAAATGTAACAAATCAACCATTAAATCTTTTTCAGTATAAAACATATCCCAGCCCTTTCATTATAGGATAATACTTCTTGTACATAATTAAGTGTCCATAGAGATATCTACACTCTCACATGAGGGTGGACACCAACACGTCGTTCTCTATTTTGACCATTAAGCCCTTATTTGAACCTTTTCCCATCAAAATATATTTTTTAACAATGATTTAACTATATTTCAACCACACATTCAATAAAATAATATTACACGCAAATTCAAATATTTTTTTTAATTTTTTAACAACACATTTCCCATCAATATACTATTCAAAAATACATTTTTTTTTTTTTTTACACAAATGAGGCTCAAACAAAGGCTAAATAACAATTTTTTTTCTTTAAATAAGTATACATAAAAAAGCATTAAAACAACAAAAAATTAAGAAAAAAAAATTGCAAATGGAACCCCATAAATTTTCAAAGTACAAATAAATCACACTAAAATAATCCATATTAACTCTTATTTTAGTAATCACAAACAACTTATTTTAAATTTTGAAGAAAAGAAAATTTTAATTTATTTTAGAGCTTAGTTAATAACTTGTAGGAACACTTCTAAGCTTAACCAAACATGCTCACCAACTAGAAAATCAATACGAGGGATTTCCATTTTGTTCTGAAGTTGGAGCATAGATGGTCTAAGCAGTTGAACAGATTGAACTCCTCAATTTGCTTGAAGGAATCACCAAAGCTACCAACGAACAGTTTCTGTATTTACTGTCTTTTTTCTTTTTCTTTTTTTCATTTAGTTGAAGTGTCGAACAAAACGTTTTTTACACCTGTACCTCCCTTAAGCTCGTAAAAACTTGAAACTTGACTTTCACGTCTAATCACACTTCGCTTTTTTTAAAGCACTGTTATTTCGTCTTCAAATATCATGACTCCAACAATTAAGGACTTTAAACGTTCAATCGAAAATATAATGGTGATGACCATTAAATTAAATCTTAAAAATTCAAATCCTCTAATTTCAAATAAAAAGGTTTTGATCCTGATGACGAAATATCTAAATATAAAGTTCAACTGGGAGCTCCCTTCATCACGCCTGTCCACACACAGACAAAATGGAAATGCAGAAAGAAAGCTTAGACACTCCTTATACAAGCATCACTTCCTCTTGAGTTCATCTCATCAACCAACTAGGGGTTTCAAACTTCTCTTTATATAAAAAATTACCAGACTAGACTCTTCTAGTTCTAGCTCTAAGAACTTCCGGGTGTACCTGCTATTGCTTAACCCTGCTTGGCATCCCAGACGAACAATTACACGCGGACGTGGGTGTCTATTACCAAAAAAATAAAATAGGAACATTTTATATGATTCAATATTGAAGATAATAAAAATTAATTAAGCAAGCAAGAAAGAAAGGCTGGAAAAGGCAAGGCAAGGTGGCTCTCCATATCTAGCAAGATTGTGTCTAGGATTCAAACGAATTGAATTGAATTTGATAAATTACGGGAAATTACTAAAAAATTCATAAGAAATCAATGAAAAATAGACCTGCATGTCCTACATTTTGAAGTGCCAACTTCATCTCCAATTAGTCGTTCAGCCACAGATTGTTATAACAAAGTAAATATAGTGATTTTAATTCCGTTTTCACATTTCTTGTTGATCAAACAAGATCACAAATAATCTTTTTCATTTTATAAGAAAAACAAGAGTGAAAGATTTACTAAAAAATACAGAGTTTCAAAAATTTACGACCCGTGTCGGCAACAAAGCAAAAACTCCTCACTTGGGAAATTTTCCATAGTGACAATACCTTTCTTTTGTCTCCGTAACATAAATGATAGGAAAATCATTTCATACCGGCAAAAAGTTGTCTCTGTCAGTCATCGTCACAATCTGTTTTTCACAAAAGTCAGATATGAAGTTATAACGTGTTGCATGAAAATGGCTGGAAATTTTAATGTGGTTGAGAGTTGGAACACAGAAACATTATAGCTGTATCGCCATGATCGTCCCAGGTCAAAGTGAGTTTGAAAAACTAGCTCAAACAGAGGAAGAAAGTCACTGTTTCAACTGCATGCAATTAAGAGCATCTCCCACTTTTTCCCCTATATAAAGGCTCTATCAATGGTTTTATACACAACAAATAACATCTGCCATTTATTTTCTTGCACTCTTCCGAGTAAAAGATGGGGAAGTTCTTTAAGAATGTTGGAGTGTTCTTTATAATTTTCTCGATGATTTTGTTTTTGGTGGGAATTGTGGAGGGAAGACGGATTGAGAAGGAAACCATTGGTGAAGGTGAAGGGTTTGGCAAGGGTGGAGGAGTTGGAGGAGGTATTGGTGGTGGAGGTGGAGGCGGAGGCGGAGGCGGAGGTGGATTTGGTGGGGGTGGAGGAGCTGGAGGTGGCGGTGGTGTTGGTGGAGGTGTAGGAGGTGGTGCAGGTGGTGGTATAGGTGGAGGTGCGGGTGGGGGTGTTGGAGGAGGAAAAGGTGGAGGAGGAGGAGGTGGTGCAGGCGGTGGAATAGGTGGGGGTGGCGGAGTTGGCGGGGGTGCTGGAGGTGGAAAAGGGGAAGGATTCGGGGGAGGAGCTGGTGGTGGGAGTGGAAAAGGCGGTGGTGTTGGCGGAGGCGTAGGAGGAGGTGAAGGTGGTGGAGTTGGTGGTGGTGCTGGAGGTGGAAAAGGCGGTGGTGTTGGTGGAGGGGGAGGAGTTGGTGGTGGCAGTGGAGTTGGGGGAGGAGCCGGTGGTGGTGGAGGGATAGGTGGTGGTGGTGCTGGAGGTGGAAAAGGTGGTGGCGTTGGTGGAGGTGGCAAAGGGGGAGGAGCTGGTGGTGGCAATGGACTTGGGGGAGGAGTCGGTGGTGGTGTTGGAGGTGGAGGTGGAGTTGGGGGAGGAGTTGGCGGGGGTGTTGGAGGTGGAAAAGGCGGTGGAGTTGGTGGAGGAGCTGGTGGGGGTGGAAAAGGCGGTGGAATTGGTGGAGGAGCCGGTGGTGGTGGTGGAGGTGGAAAAGGTGGTGGTATTGGTGGAGGAGCCGGTGGTGGTTTTGGTGGTGGTGCAGGAGGTGGAGTTGGAGGAGGAGCCGGCGGCGGTGGAGGCGCTGGAGGTGGCGCAGGTGGTGGTTTCGGTGGGGGTACTGGAGGTGGAGTTGGTGGTGGGGGAGGCTTTGGAGGAGGCGGAGGTCATGGTGGCGGCATATAATCTCACGAGCAATAACACGCAAGTGTTTTAACATCTATAAAGTATGAATGCATGGGCATGCGTTTCTATTCCTGCATGTATCCACTTTGCTAATAAATGAAGAGAAGAATCAAGTATTTGAAATATTGGTCGAATCAAAGGTTCCGTCATTCTTTTCCTTCACACTGCATATTTTATATTTGCTAGGTAGCTACAGCCTGTTTGATTTTTACTAGACAAACAGAAATCATACCAGAGAAGGGAAAAACGCAGAAATTTTAATGTAGTTCGTTACCAACATCCACGATCACAAATCTCATTCCCCCACCAATACTTCTGTGGCACTCATCATATTTGATTTCTGTGGGGAAATCCGAAATAGTGACAATCTTTTGAATTTGCGCTGCCTATAGGTGCAAAATGAGTTACTCTACAACATCATTTATTTAATGGAATTAAAATAGATCATTTCACAAATACCTTTTCTTTTTACCAGATTATCTAATCAAAGAACTTGCATGTGTTTCTATTCCTGCAAATAACATCTTTGTAATGTTCAGCCTCTATTAAACAAACAGAATAATTAAAAAACTTGGAAAATTGATTGCACAAAAGGGTGTCCTCTATTCTTTTCACTTTGCATGGATCTACGATCTTCTATCTTCTATAATTGCTAGGTAGCTAAAATGTAATTGTTTTCACAGGACAAACAGAACCATGAAATCAGAGGAAGGAAAAAAAGCTAATAGGAGCAAAATGAGTTACGCTGGGATGCAATGAAGATGACTACAATGTCATTTAGTTTATTTTCTGTTTCAATAACTTCGACATGTTCCATCGTCCACAGATAGATTCAATCCTCAGCGCAGTTAATTATGAACTCTTTTAATAATTAGATACGCATGTTTTATTGCTTAAAATGGAATTGGGAGAGAGCCTAAATCAGTTCTGTTACTTCATCACTTCCAAGATTCGCAATTTGAAATAATGAAAACCAACTCCAATTCCCAACTGCAGCAATAAAACATTGAGAAGCCTCGAAACAAATCCGAAAATGATTATAGAAAAACTAAGAATGCGTTTGGTTTGCTGTTTTCAGTTTTGCAAAACAATGAGAACATGTTTGGTATGATATTTCTGAAATTTTATTTTCGAAAACAAGGTTAAACTTATAACATAAAACTCAAGATGCGTTTTTAATATTTTGAATGTTTTCAGTGAAAATTCTGAAAACATTCAAAACATGAAAAATAGTGTTTTAAGTAAAATTTTAAAAAGTTTAAAAATGATCAAATAAATAAAAAAAAAAAAAAAATTTTGAAAAGATAAAATCTAAAATTCTAAAAAAAAAAAATCCTGAGAAAATAAAATTATAAAAATTTCTAGAAAAAAAATTATAAAAAATAATAATAGTTAAAGCTCTTAATGATTATTTACATAAAAATTCTAAAAAATATTTAAATGAACATGATGTCATTAATTATTATTATTATTTTCCATATTTTGAACATAATTTATTGTTTGTTTTTATTTTAATTTTGTAGGTAAAAAAAATTGTAAGATTCACCATTCACCAACTTTAAAATGTATATATTATTTGATAATATATTAACATAAAATTGTTGTATTTTTATTGAATAGTCAAATTTTGTGGAATAAAATGTTATAAAAAAATTTCAAAATTTCAAACCAAACGGAGTTTCCGGTATTCTATTTGGAGAAATAATTTTTCAAAATGACAAATCAAACATATTTTTAACAATCTTAAAATAGACCCTTAAAATAGAAAGCTGAAAATGAAATCAAAAAAACTGAAATACAAACCAAACGGACCAAATTTGTTGTTCCTCAAAGAAAACGACAGTGTCACGTTTCAAGTGACTTCCTATAGACAGAATAGACATATTTCCTATGTCTAGAAAATGAAGTTGACAGTAGAATAGAAGATACAAAATTTAATGAACATTCCAAAACATTAATTTACTAATAGATACAGAAAGATTCAGCAAGACAAAATGATCTAATTAAGATTTAACTGAATAAGAAATATACAAAATTTACCAAAATCGGATTAATCCCCTCAGAACCTTGCAGTTCGAGAAGCCTCATAAGGACGAATTAAGCCATCTACAAGTAGTAAACACGGACAGGCTTCAATCCTATGAGAATTATTGGTTTAGGTTTCGGTATTTTAACTGCGGGTTTGAGACCACGCCGGACAGTTTAAAAATTTAAACTATGAGAAGTAAGCACAGAGACAGATCATTTGATCCTTCCAGCATTGACTAGGCAAACAAACAGCCGATAAAGCAACTCAGATTAGAAGGAAAACCAAAATGGGGGTGGTAATGGAATCAAAAGAATGAAAAAGAGTTGAATCAGTTTTTATTGAGAACTGATACAGAGATTATGCATCCTAAATTTTATATATGTTTGCTGGTGAAAAATTCAACAACCACAAGCTATAGTTTTTATTTGAATTATAAATCTTTTTTTCCAGATTATCCCATCAAAGAACTCCATCCAAAATCAAATCAACGCCGAATAGTAACAAGGTAAGAAAAATATATTCAAAAAATTAAGAAAACGAACCCGATAGCTGAAAATTCTGCACTGGAGGCTGGTTGAAGAGGTAAAATCTAACTCAGATTAAACGAAAAAACATATTACGAGTTTGTGCGTGAATCTAACATATAAATACCCCAAATTAACTGCCATATCCCTCAAAACCCAGGTGTGTGTTTACACATTAGATTCACGCACAAACCCGAAATATGCCTCTTCTAAATTGTGGTATCTTTCGATAAATCCTGACAAATAATAAGGATGTACAGAAATTTCCTGATATATATATTTATATGGGCAGGAAACTTGGGCAGCAGGATTAATCGGTTTGCGGCTGTCTATTCCGCGTGCCTACCCAGCTCTAGAATTTTCCAATCTCCATTTATTTTTATTTATATATTTTAGTCGAGAATCACAAGTTAATTACTCGACTAAGGAAAAAAGAAGACCTGACAAAAAAATATGAGGAAAAATTCATAACTAATAAAAAATAAGTATCACCAAAATTTCAAAAATCAGATATTTATTAAAATTAAATTTGATTTAATTTATTAAATATATAAATGTTACATATATATACAATTTGATCACAAATTAATAATTTAGTTATTCACATATTATTTTTCGAGCATAAAACAAAATTTTGATATGTTACAAATTATTTTACGATCATAATTCAAAAAAATTATATATCACAATTTATTCATCGATCACAAATAAATAATTTATAAGTCACAATTTATTAGTGACAAATTATCAAATTTATCAATCACAAATTAACAATTTTTTTATGTCATACACTATTTCTTGGTTATAATTTATCTTTTTCGTTAATCACAAGTAAACTAATTTAATGGTCACAGTCAATCAAATAATCTGTGACCACCATTTATGATTGCGACCACCATCTCACCATTGCCTCCAGTAGCATCACTATCACCGTCGTCGTCAAAACCACCACTACCACCCCCAACCCACCCCCACTGCTAGACCCCCACCGTCGCCGGATGCATTGCCATTACCAACGTTACCAACTCCAGATCTACCATCAACAGCGCTCGATCCACCACACCACCGCCACCACCGTAGTAGCCGTACATAGTACCATCGTCAAATACCACAACTGCCAAAGCCACCCCTACCACCTTACAACAATTCATCAACACCACTGCACACTGCCGTCACCACCGCCGTATACAACACACCCCCCTACCGTACACAACACCACACCACCGTCGCACGCACACACCCAACCACCGAACCCACAACAAAACAGCCACACAACACCTCTGCACCCCACTAAAGCTCTTGGTTCCCACCACCGAACTAGACACCCCCATCATCACTGCAATCCCAAAATCAACACACTATCACCACCACTCCACCATAAATTCACCATTGGATCGTCAATCACCGCACCACTCATGAATTAAAAAAAGAAAAGAAAAGGAATGGAATGGATATGCACCATGCTCTGCGCGATGAGCCACTGCATCGTGATGAGTCATTTGATTGAGTGTCATAAAGAGTCGTCGAGTGAGATAGTCGCAAGTAAGTGTCGAAGTGAGTGCAATGAAGTAGTGGAGAGATCTATAGTGCCAGCCACTTGCCCCTATTTGTAGAGCTTTGTACTATCGTCGAATTGTGATGACTAAATCTCCGACAACGACGACGACAACGGACGCTATGGTGTTGTAGTTGTAGGAGAGATTTGGAAACTAGAGAGAGGGTGGGAGAATAGGGAGAGAGAAAATAATATAATTAGTTTTTATTGTTTATTAATTTTATAATATAATTATTAATATTTAAAATATATTAATTAATTAATAAATATCTGATTTTTAAAATAGCTAACCTAATATATGATTTACAAAATGAGATCTTCAAATATCTTCTTCCCTGTAATTTCAATATATATATATATATATATATATATATTTGGGCCTTAAACGGCTTTTTAGGGGCTCAGCCCAAATAATTATTACTTCATGCAGACTTTTGAATGTCTTTAGCGCCTTTCGAGACCTATTAAATTGTAAGATAATGAATTTTCATTTCCTCCATTGAATTTTGCCATTTGTACCGAACGTTTATAAGTCCGATTATCCAACTCCATCAACGCTCTCACATGGGGTCGAGCTCCATTTCCAACAAATGTTTGGACTCCAGCCCTAATGTGAAAAGGCGGATGAGATCGAATAATTCGAAATATCAACCTTTGGATACTTATAACAAAACTCTCCTCCAATTGTGAGACGGCATTGATTGATGGTAGTGGTAAGTGGACCAAGCAAGTAATTGTCTTCTTTTGACTTTCATAGTGTAAATGGCAGGTACATACTTTGATGGTATTGGTAAGTGGAACAACTGAGCAATTAATTGTCTTCTTTTGACTTTCATAGCGTAAATGGTAGGTACATTCTTTGATATACCCGTCTTACCCTCAATTACAACAAATAAGGAAACGCATGTGCAATAATGAATGCATGGGTAATTGTGAAAATGGCATCATGGTATTGAGGGTGTAATGGTCCATTCAATTTTAATCGGAATCCGTCATAAATTTCTCATCCAACAAATGTGCCGTGCCACCAGAATTTTTTAAGAACACTGCAAGATGGACATCCCTTTCACATGAGGGAGCCTCTCGATCATCATGGATTCCCTCGTGTGAGGGGATTGTAAATATGTACATTAGTGTTTATATATATCATTTTCCATTTTTCAATACATCAACTGTATGCGTTTGGGTGAAAGTTCATGAGTTTGGTGTAGTTGCCAAAAAAAAAAAAAAAAAAGAAAGCACCGGCAGCGTACAAGCGGAGGAGTCTTTAGGTAGTCTTTCCCTATTTTCGAGCTTGGTTGGAGGACCCGAATGAGGCCGCTTGGCAAGAAAGATTAAAAAGTTGCTAGATTTTGCAACTTAGGATCCGTTTGATTACAAAAGTGGAATTTGAATGGAAAGAAAAGGAATTGTAGGAAATTGAATTGTTTAGAATTTGTTTTAGAGAGAAATGTAATTAATGGTGTTTGATTGTTATAATTTTTCACTTAATTCATTTGACTTTATTTTTCATGCAAATTGTTAATTTTTGGGATAATTTTTTTTTATAATCTGTGTTAAAATTTGTTTAGATTGTCAAAAAGTTAAAAAAAAAATCGATTTTTTTTTTGTGTTCATTTGACTTTATTTTTTATGCAAATTGTCAATTAATTGGATAGATTTTTTAATCATTGAGTCTAGAATGTATTCTAATTACTAAAAAAAATAAAAAAAAAAAGACAGAAATTTGGAATAGGTGGGAAAGGCGCGTGAGTGGCCTTTCAAAAAAATGTTGTGCCTGCCAATTGGAGGCTATCAAACAACCATTATTGGATGAAATGGAAAATATTTTCACTAGGGAAAATTTCTTGTATCAAACACACCCTAATTAGTGTTGAAAATTGTAAATTTTTAATAAATTTTGATTTTAAAGTTTGAACAGTTTATAAATAATTTATAAATTAGTCTAAAGAAGGGTTATAATTCATCGTTTATAAATTCTTCACAATCGGAGACCTTTGTAATTCGATATTTGCAACGTTTAATCCAAAATTTATAGACAAGCAAATTTGACAAGAATTGACTAGTAATGGCACCTTCTGTGCATGTTTTTGTCGGGCCAAATATCTCCCTAATTCCTGTTTGGAGAACAGAACTATCAGAAAATCTAGTGATTCATGCAAATCCACGCGAGCCATCGAGAAAATCTCTATCTTTTTTTGGATTACGCTCCATTATTGACGTCCTCACCTACCTTATCCTGGACCTTGGTGAAGGAGAAAATCTCTACCTTAGCATAAGAGCAAGAGATTCCAACCCTCCTAGTGTGTCCACAAAATGGTCAAATTAAATGAAATAGAAACCCCGTTTTCTTATCTGGGAAATAGAAGTTTTAGTGCACTGAAACAAACAAAGAGGACCACAATTATGCAAGAGGTGAAGTATTAGCTTATGTTTAGCCCCTGTTTGAGCCATATTCTCATTTTTCTACTCATTTTCAATCACACATTTTTCAATAAAATAATATTTTTCATCACATCAATAACTTTTTTTTCTTTTTCAACCACAAATTTATTATCATATCACTATTTAAAATATTTTTTTTTCCCAATAATCTCCATCAAGCACATTGCTAGAAATTAATTTTTTTTTTTTTTTTTTTGTAGATTTTAATAAAAATGATAAAATATGTGGTTCAAAAATTGATTTGAAAAAATATGATCCTATAAAATATGTGGTTAAAAATAATTATTAACTTTGATTTTGATAAACTTTTTAGTTAAATTAAACACGGACTTAGTTGTCGAGCATATGCTTATGCCAATGAGGTAAAATTGAGTGGTATGAGGTATGTAAAATGTATATTCCTTGGTTTTCGATTAGGGACGTGTGAAAGTTTTCATTTTGATGAATTAGTACTTTATTCTCTTTGTATTATCATTTAATATGCATATATTTTGTAGAGGTAACACTAACATGTGAATTTTATGATTCAAAAATTCTCTTCTCCACATTTTCTTTTCTGAGTACATGAATCTTACATTAATCAAGTCATATTTAAAGTTGCTAAACAGAAAAAAATTAATATAAGATTCATGTACTCTGGAAAAAAAATGTGGATAGCCAATGTCTCAAAATCATCATCCATAAAGATCTAATTGTTGGGACAAATATTCATTGATGTGGTCATAATCTGGGAACTTCTCGAGGACTCCCCCATGGTTCCTCGAGGAGTCTTTCCCACCTAATTTTGCGAGTTAGTAGTCGAGGTACCGTAGTCCTGGGAACTTTAACCCCAAAGAATTTCATGATAAAACCCTTGAATCTGGCAATGATGTCCTCGAGGAAAGTCCTCGGGTATTCAACTTTGGAACACTAAGGCATGTGTTCGAGAACTTTAATTTGTCTCTAACACCCCCTCTTGTTTAGGTGCAAAAGGAGTTCCATCCCCTAAAGACTCTTGCCCAAACCAAGTTATTAAATACGTTTGGAATTGTGGTATAAGTCAAATACTCCTTTTGAGTATGACTCTTTAAGATAAGGATAACCAACTAATTGAATCCTACTAGGAGTGAACTACCAACTTCTATAAATGCAAAACCTTGGATCATTATTGAGGTACGATTTTCCATATATTTTCAGTTTATAGCCTCGCGCACATACACTTTCTGATTTAAGCATCGGAGGGGCACGAGCAAAAGCCTCGTTGCCTTTGTTTCAGGTATTGGAAGACTTCGTTCGTGCTTCAATCTTGTCATCAAGTTCGAGAAATCATCAGGTACGATTTTTGGTAGTATCATTCATCAAAGTCTGCTAATCAACAGATAATATAGTCTTTCTAACACACATGCTGAGTGCCACAGACATTGAGCTGGAAATAGGAAACTTGACAAGTCTCCGTTCGCATCATAATGTATAATGAGTATATATGCATTGAATTTGGTAAGTGAGAAAGAATAATCCAGGGTATTCATGGAGGTGGTGGACTGGTACTGGTTTGATGAGGAAGAAGAAGCCTAGTGGACGGGAGGATCCTAGGATCAACCAGAATTATTTATTTATTATTATTATTATTTTTTTAGTTTTCATTTTTTTTTAATTTAAAATACTTTACAATTTTGGGATATAACATGTTAAATGTTAGATATAAGTACAGATTTTGGGATATAACATCTATAAAGTATACTGTAATTTTTCATTATAACATGTTAGATATAAGTACAGATTTAGATGGAAAATCGAAAATCTGACTTTGAAGATGAATTTTAGTTAATTAATATTTGAATTCAGAGAGTTGTTGAAAGTTGTGATTTGTTTTGATATTAAGGTGTTGTTCTTTTGTCCGTTTTACTGATTTAGTTGTATGTTTTGATTTTTTCTGAGGTTGTTAATTATCAATAGCAACGAAGTGCTTTCACCTTTTGTAGTAGATCCGTCTAATTGTTGAAGAAACTATTTGGTAGCATGGGTTGAGACCTCAAAATTGGATAGAAATTCTTGTTTACATATTTGAATTTGATTTCGAGCAGCCTAACACAATTAAAAAGTAGTTCTGATTTCAGTTTATCAACCTACTGCTGTAATTGGTCGGATGAGCGTTTCCGAGTTAATAATTTTTTCATTTTTTGCAGCAATTTAAGAATGAAAAATAATATGTATTTCAAACTTCTATCATTTTAATTGTACAGGTTCTTTAATCATTATAAATGTTTGTGCTACCTTCAACTTCAAAAAAAAATTTCGGGGACAGCCCCTGTGCTCCTCCCTTCATCTCAATATTTTTCATTTTAGGATTTACCAACTCTCACATCCTAAGTCCGCCACTGTATGTGGAGAAAGAACATGCAAAACTTCATTCATCCCATTGACTACCTAGGAACCTTTCTTTAATATTAATATGCCCCGTGGACCCACGTAAACACGGATATTAAGTCCTAATTCTTATTCAGCTTGTGCTTCCATTAACAATGTGTTCTTTACAAAATTGTTGTCGAATCCACCTTTTTGTATGGTGTTTGTTGTTGTAGATTTTCAAATGTGAAAAATGATTTGACAACTCTTATAAACACGAAAATTAGCCCCTCTTAAAATCGTTTATATGGTAAAACCTTTAGGACAACTTAATACAACAATGGATCAATTTTTAAGGGATAAATTTCATGTCGGATAATTATCGAAATATAGACCAATATACAATAAGGTTAACAACTTTAAGTCTTAATATACTACCAGAGGTACTATTAAACTTCAATGAGCAATTTGATCCAATTAAGACAAAATGAGCACATAAATTTGAATATTGATCTGTTCAAACGAGCCACTATCTTGTTAGGGTATGTTAAGGAATAAATTTCACATTGGACAATTATCGAAATATATAAGGATTTGATTTACTCATCTTATTAAGGTTGATTTTTTAAGGTGGAACATCCAGTCTTATATAAGAATATCTTCTACGTGTCCATTCCAAAATATTTAAAAACAATTCTTTTAAAAAAGATGAGTGAACAATTTGATGAGGTCGCAAACAACCCATATTACCTAGCCATGTATCAAATCTAGTATAAAACTCTCATTGTGATACCTCATAGACAACGGAGTTTCCTTCCGACATCAAAATTTGGCAACGAGAATCCATTTTTTTTAAAAAATAAATTCTGTCATGGATGTTTCTCAACAGCCTTTTCTTGAATCCCTTGAATTTCTCAACAAATTTCTCAAACAATCCCAGGCCAGGAGAATATGGTCTTCCCAACGGGTTAGTAGCACCAAAAGAGGACATTGCAAGAGTAGAAAACCAAGAAGGATTTTAATGAAGAAGAGGGCACTTCTAGATCGGTCTCGGAGACCTGTCGGCCCAGCCAGAAACCAGATTCAAAGAAAGGTAAGAAACCTAAAGAAACTTATTCCGAACTGTGAATCAATGGGATTGGACAGGCTTTTCAGAGAGACAACAGATTATATAATAGCTTTGCAAATGCGAGCTAAAGTGATGCAAATCATGGTCAATGTATTTTCAGGTTCTGATAATCAGTGATTAATTGTTGATTGTTCATATATATGTCAAGGTTGATCGCATAATATTAATTTAGTTCATTTGGTGTAATAGCAGCAGTTGGTTTTTAACTCCAGCTATGTGCATGAACCACGTAGCTGCCTTAGATTATAGCAGAAACTTGAGTGACCATTCAGTTTTATCATGTGAAGTTGGCATTAATTACAAGGAAATACAGTATATTATTTGTTGGATTCATTGTCTTCGTTTTCTTTTTGTGATGTATATTTCTTCGGGGGATGCTCGTCTCATATTCGTTATGGTGTAGCTAAAGATAGAGAGAAGTTAGGAATAAATGAAAGTAGAAATAATTAATTAGCTCTCTTGGCTAAGTTTGGATTGTGATATCTTTAATAATTGTGATTTTGTAAATAGTATTCTACCCCAAGACGATTAAGTTTGGAACAAGCCAAATTATGTTGCACATAGTCATAGATGGAGAACAGAATCCCATCATATAAAAATTTATAGTGGTAGAACGGGACCTTTGTTATCTTTATTTTTATCCATATAGTTATAGACCAGACCTAGCCCTGGACCATAGCCACTAAGGCAATGGCCTAGGGCCTCCAACCGTAAGGGGCCTAAAAAAAACAAAAAAAAATTACAACAAAAGTAAAGTAAAAAATAAAGAAAGGGAGATGAAAAAGAAGTGAAGAAAAAGCATTTTTTTTTTCACCATTTTCAAAGCAGAAATTTTCAATTTTGTACGGATCTTGAAAATTTCAGCCAATAATGTATGGCTATGTTGACGAAACTCCTATGGTGCTTCTCCAAAAATGGAAAATTAATGCCTCACAACTAATTTTTACTGAGTTTCATTTGTTAATTCCAAATGGATTATCATTTCATCATTAATTGAACTGAGATAATCAATTAAATGAAAAGGGTGGAAATTAAAAAAGAAAATGGAGAGAGAAACTTAGCAAAAGAGTGTGTGGAAAAAGGTGAAGGAAATAATGCAGTGAATATTTTTCACCTAATGAAGAAAGAGAGAAAAAGTTCTTAGGGTAAGATAAATAATAAAGTTGTCCTATAGGTTCATAAATTATTGACTATATAGCAAGTCTTTAAACTTTTATTATACTTTTCATTAGCCCTTGTTACGCTTATAAAAAGATTTTATTTAAAGACCTCATTATAATTATTTGTCTAGAGCCTCAAAAATCTCGAGAGCGGCCCTATATAGTTTTAATATAAATATCACACAGAATCGCCACGTTGAATCTTGAAGAAAAGAAAGAATTGTTGAAAATCCCGCGTCGAATCTTGAAATGCAAACTCCAATCTTCATCTTGAAATCTTTCTCCTCAATCTTTAATCTTCAATTCCATGCTTGAAACCTTAAGGATCTGTTTGATTGCAAGGGTGAAAAACGGGTGGAAAGAAAATGAATGGCAGGGAATTGAATTGCCTAGAAAACGTTTTACAGGGAATTGTAATTAATGGTGTTTGATTGGTATAATTTTCCACCTAACAAATTTTTCATTTGGTTTTGTTTTTTACACATATTGTCAATTAAATAGATAAATTTTTTTACCATTGACTTTGGAATGTGTTCCAATTGCTAAAAAAAATTTAAAAAAAAAAAAAAAAAAATTTGTCAAAAAGTTGGAAAACGTTTTCCCACCACTATGGTGAAAAAACGTTTTCTAGTTTTTGTGCATCAACCGCTTGTACCTTGGAAAACGTTGGAAAACGTTTTCCCTGGAAAATTAGTGCAATCAAACAGGCGAATAGTAAAAAGTAGGAAAACGTTTTCCACCTTCCACGAAAAACTTGGCCAATCAAACAGGGCCTAAGTGAAAGTATTTTGATGATATGCTCTCTCTCCAATATTTCCTCTCCCATTTTAGACCTAATCCGTCTCGATTTATGTTCTCTAGTGAACTTTGAGAACTGGCCATTAGCGAAACATGTAAATCCCATTTTTTTTTTTCACCCCTATTTGTGCATTTCATTGCAATAATCATTATTTTCTTTCATTTTCTAAATAAAAAGTTCTTTAAATAAAAGAAATAAATAAAAAATAAAAAAATAAAGAACTAATTGTAATCATAATTCCAAATTTAAAAAAAATACAAATAAGTCACAAATACATAATTAAAAATCAAAACTTAAAACTTAAAACACAAAAATCACTTCATCTTCTCCCCCATCCCAAACCCCACCTGTTCCACCCATGAAATCCACGAAGCCAAAATATTGAGTGAGAGCAGGACGCTTTTATCCTAGGCTCATGATCTCCTTTGTGGATTTAATTTTTGAAAAGTACGCTTGCCTAGTGTTAGTAACACAATATACTCCCTGAAGAAAAAGTTGGCTTACATCCACAGACGGATCCAAGAATAAATTTAGCACGGACTAATATGAGAAAAAAAAAATTTAACATGGGTTAATATGAATTTTTTTTTTTTTAATTAATATTTGGGCTGAGCCCAGACCGACCCTAAATCCGTCATCTGCTTACATTTATTACTAAAATTGGATCCAAATAGAGGATTGCCCAAATTAGATATTCAATGTCGATTATCGTAAAGATAACATATTTGGTTTTCATTGTTTAAAGATCTAGACAAATGTTATACATTCTTTTTATGACTAAAAATGACGTGGCACCTTTATATTAACTCATGAAAAGGATTACGAATAACTCTATGAATTATTCTGTTTGTACAGAAGGTTGTCAGAAAAGAGAAAATGTGTGGAGCCCACCAAGAATATAATATTACAAAATAATGCCCACCCCCATGTTGTGTGGTGTCGATAGGAGTTCTGTGAACCCCTACCTGTACACAAAGACCAGCTCTAACTGTATAATGTTTGTTGGAATTTGAAGCAATAGAAATATAATTTGCTTGATTTTTATTATAAGCAGTATTGAGAGATTTCTTGACAATTTAGCCAATTTTATTAGCTTTTGCCATCTTATAAGCCACCAGAGTGGAGCTCGTTGTCCTAGTCATGTTAAGTTACAGTGTCCGACTTAAGTATGTGTGTCATCGCCCTTTTGGAGAAATTTGATTGATCGGAAAGTTCGATGACAGAGAGCCATCATAATACCTAAGCTATAGGCTTGAACTTTAGGCGATCATGACTTTCTTTCGATTGACTTTCGGAGGCATCGTCGTTTGGGAAACATCGTTTCATTTGTGTCAAGAGAATTTTACTAGCGTGAATGGGCCCTTGGGCTGGCCTTCCATGTTGCCTTGCTTGATTTCGATTAACAAAAAAGGCTCTTATTTTCATATTGGACACCAAACACTCAAACTGACATTCCTAACCAACCTCTAAAGCGACACTCATTTTGATGTCGATGACCAATGAAGCGATACTAATTTGTTGAAGATAGGTATTATGTTACTAAAATCACGGGGGAATCTTGAAATGGCTAAAATGCACTTGCCGGGACCGGTAATGATTATATAGACGAATTGATTATGCAATGCCCATGTTCATAGTTGATGGAAATAGTCCGGCAATCGGGCCCAAATATATCCCCTTCAAGTTTTAAAAGTTGTCGGCAGAAAATACCCAAGAAGATTTCGAAAACGACCGACACTAAAAAAGCTAAAAGATCCATAATCCATATATGAATGCAACACAACAGGATGGGCTTATTTTTCCCACAACGGCGCTTGCTTTTTTACATTTCCACGATTTCATAATTATGCAAATAAATTAGTTTCCACATTTTTATTTCTAAAAATCGTAATGATAGTTATTTTTGCCCTCGATCAAGATCATATGCACGAACAATAAATAGACTTAATTATATTTATATGTCAAAATAGAACAATAAATCAATTTAATCATATTTACATGTTAAGGTCATGTTTGTTTTCCATTAATCATCCATAAAAAATGAAAAATATAGTCGTTATCAATCACATTCAGCCACCATTTTTTACTTTTTATCTCTTGTGCGGGGCTCACAATAACTATATTTTTCATTCTCATTCTACAAATAATGAGAATCAAACGAAATCTAAAATTTTAAATTAAGTAGCATGATTATACTAATGTTTTAGACGCCTTCCTTTTATACAAAATACATACATTTAACTTTTAAAGATAGTGAGTTCAATACATAAGAAAATATATAAAAAAAAATATACAATTTTTATCTTTAATAAAAGTATACTTTACAAGGGTGTCATCAACTGATATTCTTATGGATTATGTGGAAATTTATTCAAATTCATGAAATTATTTAAAAATGAATTAAAATTTGAATTAAAGACACCCCATTAAACTTTTTTTTTTTTTTTTTTAAATTCAAGACAGAAGGTAATTTTTGCTTATTTATGCAAACTTAATGGTTATTTTGGCTTGTTTTTGTTAGTAGGGATAACGTCACGTCAAAAAGAAAACGGTACCAATAAATGAGGATTAGAGACAAAAGTGTGAAAGAGACTAAGGATTATAGATACTAATCAAATTTTCTCATATTAATATAAAAATAATCCACTAATCATCGACAACACAACACATCAATTCATCGTTGAATAAATTTATCGGTGCTTATCTTAATAAATTTATGACGTGTCTCTATAATTGAATTAAATGTGTAATCTACCAGTACATTAATGTTTCGTGTAATTGGTGCTTAGAGGAAATTAAATATGGATATTTATTAAATCATTTCTCTACGTATCGTATATAAAGTATAATTAGTATGTTAGAAGATTTTGAACTCAAAGAGATAATCTTTAATAATATTGAGTGAGTAATTTTTATTAGCAATGATTTGAGGTGGCGTTGGATGTAATATATAGCAATTTAAAAAGGTCACGGGTGAACGGCTACAAGAATCTCAAGCTTACAGCCCGCCTTTAATTAAGGGTAGACTATTGCTACTTAGGACAAGAATAAAAAATAATCAATAAAATTTCACTAAAACAACTCTTTTTAGGTTAAGTGGCTTATATGTGGATTATGCAACTTTACCAAATTATTAAAATTCTGATTTGTTACAAAGTTGATAGGTTATTCGTCATGAACATGTAGAATACCTTTATCAAATCCCGTCTTGAAAAAACGAGTGATACAATGTGCTAATCACCCTTGCTGTTGGATCGTAAAATCGATTTTTGAGGACACATAAATTCCATATATATCTCGTTCTAAAGTACCAGAAGAAAGACATCGGTTCTATCTATAAGGTAATGATACCCTGATTAAGACATTCTAATATCATTCCATCTCAGATAAAGTACAATAAGAAAAAATGGCATAGTATTTTTGTTGATCAGGTAAAGATCTCGGTGCAAGGGACAACTAGCTATATAAAATTGATAGTTTCGAACAGAGCAGCTCGGAAAGGGGTAACATGTTTAGTTTCATTTTGAATCTGAAGCCGAAAATCTACTTAATAACATTATCTTACTTTGAGAACGTCGATCTTAAGAAAGATAAAATGAGATAAGATAAATAATTGTAATAATTAAGTATTATTTTCAATCTTGTTAACAAAATACGATTTTTTTTAATTTTTTTTTTCATGTCACTTTCTTACTACATCTATAAATAATAATAGTCTTATCTTTAATAATGAAGAGATTAGTGCAAAACAAATTAAGCCTTCTAACTCAGAACTATAGATGGTGACTTTTTACTACAGGACAAAACAACTTTAATTTTGATTTTCGTCTCTTTTCTAATATAATATATTAAACAAACGTATCCTAGAATCAGTATGGTCAAACAGTCAAATGCCTTCATTAAATTATTTAAAATATTTTTTAAACATATTTCTTATATTTAAATCCTTAAACTAATTGGCGTCCACTAACTTCAGAATATGAAAAAAGGGGGAAGAGAAAAAGTGGAATACAATAGGAAAACTGCAGCATTGGTTTTCAACCAATCACCTAAATAACAAAATGGTCATCAATCTTTATAAATGAGCAAATTAAGTTCTACATTTAATATTATAATCATTTGCAAATTCAAACTTTGTTAAACAAGGGTGTCTTCACAAGGACAAACAATCAGCATGATGGTGCAATCCAAATATGCAGACTTGCTAAGTGGATACCATGTTATCAGTTGCTAAATTAGTTAAATGTGTATTTTGAGTAATATTATTCACTCTTACTTGTGCTTAGTACCAATCTATGTGACAACGAAGTCACTGTCTCATTATCCAATAAATAATAATGTATCTGTTGAAGAATGAGTCGGTGACTCGTAGGCAATGACTTGGTTAAGGAAAACCCACTGGAGCCGTAGCAAAAGCGAGTCTTCATAAGGCAATTGTCACTGCTTATGAACCTGAACTTGGGTGATCAATTCATGATTATGATGAAACTTGGGTGAAACTAAGTGGAGGTCCGAACCGACTAATGTTGAAGAATCAACAAATGTGTTGTAGTTAAGGGTGAAATGTCACTCGAACCCAGATAATCTTTTCCTTGCACAAGAGATTGATGGGGTACATAATATATAAGTTGAAGTCCAAAAGTGTTATGACGTTGTTGTCTATAAATCTCCGTCACGTTCTTGTCAACATGTAAATTATTTGCATATTTGGACAATCGTTAGCATTGAGATCATTAAGCCAAGAAAAGGGACCAACGATCATTGATACTTTAACTATTGTGTTATCATTGGTTCGCATGAGTCTTCGTTTCACCAAGTATTTTTACCTACAGATGCTGATCACAAATATTCTTCTTGATCTCCAAGCATTTTGTGTCGATTTCTAGGACTAGATAAGATAGTTTTCCTTATTTTATAATGATTGCATTAATAAGTTACATATTTCAATATACTACTTCTTAAATTATTCAAATTATATTTGAATTGATTGACTATTGACAAATATAAAATTTGTTAAATAAAATATGAGGATAAATCAATAAATAATACTTGAAATAAGTAGAGTGATCGTTGAAGAGTCAAGATAGAGAACGTTGTCACAATGTCTAAAATATTTTCCTTTAAATTTAAAGATGCAATCTATTATATAAGATACTTTTATAAACAATCTATTGAAGACGCCCTTAGACGTGCGAAAATCATGTGACAATTTAACACGATTTTGGACTTTTTTTTTCGTTACTGATTACCACTTGTAAAGCTATAATAAAATGCCAAGGATCAAATTGCTATTTGGACACTAGGTGAGGATCCATGGTACAATTATCTCATTACAATAAAATGGGAATAAACAAATTGCACACTAATATCTAGAGAGTAGAGATAACTAAGAAGCGTACAATGCAAGCAAGCTCCACCAGAATTCAGAGAACGCGTAATCAATGGCCACGTCGTTGTACCGTCGTCAGATAATTTACAGCCATTGGATGTAACAGGTGGGGCCAACGAATGGGCCCAACACATGTGCCTATCCCCAACGGTAACCCATTGATTTACGGGCTGATGGCGACCGGGGCCGTGTATTGTGGCCCAATCTGCTCCACGAAATTAAAGATAAAACGTGGCTTAATTAGTAATAATTCATTATTAGAACATAATGGCTGCAATCTTTTGGTAGGATTTTGATTGCAATAAAATAAATATCTCACCCTTCACATTCGATTAATGTTACTTCTTTCGCCGCTAAGCATTTATATTAATTATTAGCTGTATTATGTCCCTCTCAAGCTTAGAATGCAATTAAACTTTCAATTTTTATCAATTTTTTAATCACAAATATCATCAATATCTGTCAAATTTAACTAGAAGTCCCAATTTTTTAACAAAATCTAACTGAAGCTACATTTAAATTTAATAATAATCACCTCTCGTTGATTTTCCATAAATTTCATTTATCGAGAAGTGCATTCATAGCTTTTTAAAATAAAATAAAATCAAATACCATAGTGTGACTTATTTTATTTCATAAAAAGCAAGAATACAAATAAAGGAGGGGATATAGACCTAACCTCCAGTAATTGAAAAAAGCTACAAATGTCTCAAATGAAATGTAAGTGGAAGTAAATGAAGCGTGAACAAAAGCTAATGAAAATTACTCAAGGGTACTCCCGTGGGTAAATATTTGGGTGATAGTATATAGACATCGATTGGGTTATGCGTCTGGTTTGAAATATTTTTGGGTCGTAGTAGTATGAGTAATCGGGCTCGCTTATTAGAGTGAATGTCGAGCAAAAAGCAGGTGCATCAATCTCATGATACTTTTCGCAGGTGCGTCTGATCTCTTGGTGTTTTGTGTTGCAATATCTGAAGTATGCGATAATGACTCGCTGACTGAAGGTACGTCTGCCTTAATATTTTTCGAGCAATCTCTGAGACCCATGCCATTAATGTTACTTTACATATGTGCCTTCTTCGTATCCTGGAGAGGAGTCATGAAGTCTTCTAGTCACATGCTATCCATGTCCCTCCGAACTTCTCACATCAAGTTACTAATTTTCTTGGTTTGAATCTATGTGTTGTCAATATTTGGATGAACACTGTTTCGAAAGAAACTCTTTTATAAAATTCATTAATAACATTAAACGGTCTCTTTTGAAATTTCTTTCTTAAAATGTAATTTGATCCCACCGTACCTGATTAGGGCTTGAAAAAGGATTACATGCGATTTTTTGCTTTGTATTATACAATGTAGTCTAAAATATTTTAGAGTGATGGTTGCAATTTAAAACTTAAAAATGAATTATAACAATACATTATCTCTCTTCCATAGTATAAAATGTATTTTTTCTTTTAATTAGTAATCCATAAAATCGGCCAAACAATTATATTCTTATTTGGTAAGAACGGAACATTCACAACAAACTGTTGAAGGACGTACATGCATTAATCTTAAACTATTTATCATAATATAGTGGTACTATTATCAATATAGAATTGAATCAGCCCGTTCAATTGAAAAATCAAATTTACGTATAGATGGGTATGTCAATGAGCCGAGCCAAGCCGACTCGCGAGCCAAAACTCAAGGCTCGGACTCGACTCGAGTAAAACGAATCGAGCTTTTTTTGAACCTGAGCAGACTCAAGCAAAAGCTTACCTAAAAAA
Organism: Osmanthus fragrans; assembly: GCA_019395295.1. Taxonomy (NCBI): domain Eukaryota; kingdom Viridiplantae; phylum Streptophyta; class Magnoliopsida; order Lamiales; family Oleaceae; genus Osmanthus; species Osmanthus fragrans. The sequence goes on along the minus strand of CM033345.1, from coordinate 7,960,230 downwards.
ATTCTATTGATTGAAAGGCAGCAAACTACTGTCTTTAAAATAAAGGCAGCAGTTTGCTATCTGTTAAACCTTTTTTTTTTTAACGAGCCGCGGGGTGACTCGGGCTAAGTTCGGAACCCTAAAATGGGGCACGGTTCTACCACCCGACTCGAGACTTTTTCTGGGCCAAGCCACCGGCAACCTGAGTCTAATTGCCATCCCTACGTATAGATAAAAATACAAAATTTAAGACCCATTAAAATCATCAAAGAACATATCGATTTGCTTCAAAAGTGACAAGTCCGCAATTATAATCTCCGTCGCAAAATTCATCACTTTATGCCAAAAGTTTATGTTTTTATCTATTTAATAAAATAATTTTTTACTATCCACTTGATCGTAATTCGTTTAACTAACTCTTAATCTTTTATTTCGATGCTTTAATACTTGGATCGATTTTTAAAATATTCCCCAAAAAATAAAATAAAGCAAAAGGGAATATCTTTTGAAGGACACACTTCACATGCACGGGAAATAAATAAGCCGAAACCTCCTGGCTACGTGTCTGCTCATCGTGTTCACATTATAACCGGTTACCGGTCAAAACTAATGTATGAATGCGTTGATTCCCGTGGCAAGTAACCCGTTGTTTTCTTAAGTTCCGGACATCCCTGACCGGCAATTTCCAGTCAAGCTTTCTGCCCAAGAATTCACAGGAAAAAAGATAGAAAAGGAAAAAACGTCTGCCCCAAAACAAAACTTTCTCCTCGCATTTTACACACTTGCTCTCTCTCTCTCCAAAACCTTTTTTTTTTTTTTTTTTTCCCTTCAGCTTCTCTCTCTAAGAGAGCACAAGATAAAGGGAGAGGGAACTTTATTTCATGTAATTTTTGGCATTTTTCATTTATACATAGATCGATGGAGGGTAAAAGGAGTGTAAAGATAGAGGATCCGAACCCGTCTTCATCATTTTCGGATCATTATCTGGTGAGTGATAATAATTCACTCACGGGTTTGGAGGATTACACTGTTGAAGGTGAAAATGGATCATTAGGGTTCATGGACTTGCTAGGGGTTCAAGATTATGGCCCTTCAGTTCTTGATATGTTACAAATAATCCCAAATCAGAATCAGACTTGTACGGTTGATCAAGAATCATCAGAGGTATTGAATACACCTGCAACACCGAATTTTTCCTCTATTTCTTCAGAATCTAGTGGTGGACCTGGTGGTGGTAGACAAAATGATGAACAGACTAAAGAAGTTGTAGACGAAGAAGATGATGAAGAAGAAGAACAGAAGCAGAAGACTAAGAAAGAGTAAGTCATCAGTCTATTTATGGACAGATCAAAAAGGCATGTGGGGTGTTTTGAAAATATATAACTTTGACCTGTAGAAGTTAGTAAAAATTATTACTTATTCTCAGAAATTACGTATTTGCTATTTTGCGCTCATGAGAACAGGTTGAAACCCAATAAAACGAGTCAGAAGACGCAGAGAGAGCCAAGATTTGCTTTCATGACAAAGAGCGAAGTTGATCATCTGGAAGATGGCTACAGATGGAGAAAGTACGGCCAAAAAGCTGTAAAAAACAGTCCTTTCCCAAGGTAAACTTTAAACTCAGAAATTAAAGGCACTAATTTAGTCCCACGTCTTTATGTACCATAATGATTATTCATCTGCTAAAGTATCCAAGTTTAGTTTTTCACAGGTACATTAGAACTTTGTTTTATTGTTAATTACGATCAAGTACTTATGTTCAATTTCTCTACTTTTTTATGGTTTAAATTATTTCAGGAGCTACTATAGGTGCACTAATGCTTCATGTAGTGTGAAGAAAAGAATAGAGCGGGTCTTTGAATGATCCAACCATAGTTATGACTACATATGAAGGCCAACACACCCATCCAAGTCCGCTGATGTCTCGAGCAATCACTGCTGCTGCACTGACACCATGCTCGGGATGCTCCACCGGCGCATCCACCGCCACCTTTATGCCGTCGCCGCTGCAAATGAGTTTATCATCTGCTGGAGCTGATCAAGTCTATTGCAACTATTCTACACCATTGAATTTTGGTTTTATGGGTTCGACGAATATTAACTGTGCAGCAATTGCGCACCAGAAGCGCTTTTCCACTCCACCTTCTGATCTGATAACAGATTATGGGCTTCTTCAAGATATTGTGCCCTCCACTGTGAGAAAGGAAGAGTAAAATAATCACTTTTTTCTTTTCTTTTTTTCTGACTGATTTATTACTAGACATTGTAGATGAAATGAAGCATCCATCATTGGAATGTGATGCTCTTAATCGCTGTTTCTTGTTTGACCCTTTTTCGTCCAAGAGAAATCAGTATCATATATACATAATTACAAACCCTAGTATGAGATCTTTTGGAGGTGTTAGTTTTATCATCATCAAGACATATACCTACTTTGTTCCAAATTACAATGTCGTCTCTAATGATGATCATCTTAGGCAATGGGGCTTAATTTAGTGTTCTAAATTTTCTGCTTGCATTCTTCATCTCACTAGGGCTAGATATGGTCTAGTTCGGTCCAATTCAATTAGATTTTAAAGAGAACCAAATCAAATTCGAAATTTTTTGGGTATTGAACTGTTGGGTTCAAATTTAATTATGGAACCATTCGGATTCGATTCAAGTTTCGTACTATAATTAAAAAATTTAATTTTTTTACAAAATTATATTAATTTAACTAATGACATGTTTAATCTTAATTATTAAAAAATAACGTAATATAATTTTATGCATCTTTTGCGTCTCTCTTTGTTGAATTTTTTATAAATTTGATTGTTAAAATCATAGGAAGAGAAAGATAACGAGCTCACAATAATTAAGAGAGACGCAATTGAACTTCAATTTAATTTCTATAGAACGGTAGAAAAGATATTATGATAGAATAACATATTTTGATAAAATTTAGACTAATTTGATTAAATTGGGCATTGACTAAAAATTAGAAATAAGAATATCATATATTTGGGTTTGAGTTAAATTAATTAGTTAGTAAATTTATTTAAAAATAAATAAAATAATGTGGATTATTTAAAATAAATAAATTAAAAAAATTAGAAAAATTCGGTTATTATTCAGTTATTTGGTTATTGATCTGAACAGAGAACCGAATCGAACTCGTCTATTCTTAATTCAGATATCCATTCGAATATTTAATTTAAGAAGAATCACTTGATCTAATTCGATTCAGAAGTTTTGTCCAGTCCTACATCTCACCATAGGCCAATTCTACTAAACAATACTTTTTGGGGATAAAATGAAAAAAGACAACGCCGTTTGGAGATGAACTAAGGAGGACAATTTAAATGGTTGAGACATATTTCCTCGTAGCTAAAGAGGTTTATAGGATGACGTCATCTAGACAACAATTTACAAGGAGGGTTACATAGGCTAAAACTAACATAATATATTGTAGATCTAACTATGAACCGAAGGATGCCAAATTTATCAGTGACTAGTATTAATACATTGTTCCCTTGGCTTCTTCATGTAATTACCCTCATTTTTCCTTTAATCTTTGTATTTTGAGTAATGCTATGTAGCTCTATTGGGGTTACAACTTCAGTTTAGGTGACGTTAGATGATAGGTTAAATAAAAGATAAAATTAAATGACTTATTTAATTTCACTAATAATTTAACGTCACCTAAACTGTAATTGTAACTTAGTGAGACTAAATAACATTACTCTTGTATTTTTGTGTTACAGGAATGTGCATTTATAACAAGACTACTTTTAGTAGCCGACACTATCAACTCTACAGCCTTTAGGGTTTCTCCCCCGAGGCCTTCTCTTTGTCTGTGAAATTAGAATAGCCATTTCTGGTAAACAGAGACATCAACATGGTGGGAGTTTATTGAGGGTAATAAATGGACAAGCTTCTATATATGCATGTGGAACAGAAAATAATTGAATTTAACAAATGAATTGTCTCACTTTTCATCTTCCGAAATTATTGTACCTTCCATTTCCTCATTTTTTCCTAATAGCATGAGTCGTACTCCAGTGGTTCCATATACTTTGAATTTTACACTGTGTTAGTGTTACTCCATTAAAAGGAGATCACTGTTTAAGAGACATGGAAGGATCGTAGAAGGACACATTACAAGCAGAAAACCAAAGATGGCTGAAATTCGCTTCGGTCGAAGTGTCCAGATTAAGTACTGAAGTCATAGCCGATGTGCCTTGTTGGACGAAATCGAAGCTTTCACTTTGAAATTGATGTCCTTTGTTCAAAAGTGATATCTGTTGTTCAAAGCCGATGTCTGTTGTTCAAAATCGAAGTCTTATCACCCAAGCCTTATGTCGAGGCGTCGCTTCCTAGCTGCCTAATGCTTCGTTCACCGAGGTCTTCAAGAGAAACATATTTGAAGAATATCTTTGAGAAGTGATTGATGTGACGAGTCATTTTAAGCGACCTTACTTAATGTCAGTTTAAGGGAAGGGGGTGACAGGGCACTCATTACTATAGTTAATGTTATGAATGAGTGATGTGATATTTAACTCAATAGGATGAAGCCACGTGGATTCAATCCGACGGTAGGCAGTTCGGCCGTTTGATTTTGTTAAGGAGGCATAAATCGAGATTTGAGGGAGCAAAAAATAAATATTCTTGACAAGATAACCATTAAAAAATCCACATTTTGAGTGAGTTATCGCTTGAATATAACAACATTATCTAAGAAAAAACAGATATCATATACAAACGATTATTCGCACGGCACGTTCATCATCTGTTGGTATTTCGACGCGTCCGTTCATACATAATTTTCGATCATCAGCTCCGGTCAACTCGTCGGAATCCACATATCACGAGTCCGATACTGACATCTATTGACAACATTTTTTGGGATCAACACATGGGTTTGTGAGGTAATTGAAACGTGGTAATTTGTAATGAGCACGCATGCGAGCCGAAAGGAAAAAGAATATGAAACATAGAGTCGGTTCAAGATTCTAATAAAGTTTACAATCTGCCTCTTTCTTATTTGATTGGCGTAGCATCGAATCAGTTCATGTCTGTATTTACTTTTGATGGAAAAGTATGAAATATGTACAATTTCTAGAAACGAGTGGTGGTAATTTGATAAATTTAAATTGAATTATATGAATTCATCTAGAAATATAGTTGGTGCTTGAATTCTGATGAAGTTTAAAGTCCGCCTTCCCAATTTCAACGGCTTTAACATTGAAGAATCCTGCTATTTGCCCAGGCTCAAAGCCATGACACGTAGAATTTATAGCCTCTCTTTGGCCCTCTTTCTCTTTCATTTTTTTTCTCTTATTATCAGTCAGACAATCTTCCATAAAATAATATTATACGTAAATCGAAAATTTTTCATTTTTTTCAATCACATATTTTTCAAAAAAATATTATTTTAAACATTAAAATTTAAAAAAAAAAAAAAGAAGGACGGAACGGAGGCATATATTTATTCAAATTTATTCTCTTTAAAAAATTTTAACGTGCAAGTTTGTAGACACTGACACGCGTACGTGTAGAAATAAGGTATTTAAAGTGTGAACACACGGTGATGAAGGGTAAGATGAACGCTACAGTATCAGGGGCTTTTGACAGGCCCTGTGACAGGAGCCCTTGATTTCAAGGGCTAAGGTCCCAGCTGCTGTCACATAGCAGCCCTCATAAGGTAATTCAAGTTATCCATTTGCATAGAAGGAACTGTAGACAAGTAAGAAGCAGGTGTCACAAAATGCGTAGAAGCGTGTTTAAGTGAAACTCTAGTTACACTACGCAATGCAGACTGTTCAACTCAGAATTATAGGGGAGATGACCAGTCTGCGTCTTTAGAGTTTATTTCATTATTAATGTTTGATGACTCACTTCCACCTACCACAGACAGCCATTGACTAATTATCCTTGAAAATTAAAAACATATTTTAAAAAATTAGAACAAAGATTCATAGGCTCACTTAGTGGTGAAAATTGAATCGAGTCGCTCGTGGACTCGGCTCATTTAAAATGAGTCACGAGCTGCTCAAACTCGTAAAAAAGAACCCGAATAACAAGTCGAAAAAAAAAAATTGGACGAGCTACTCGTGGACGAGCTCATGAGCTTGGACTCGTGGCTCGTCCAAAAAAAAAAAAAAATATTTTTAAAATTAGAGAGAGTGACCGTTTTGTCAATTTATTTTTTATTTTTTTCAAATTTCATTATCAATTACAACATTTTTTTCCTCACCAAATTTACTATCAATCTCTTATTCTCTAATATACTCTTTACAAATCAATTATAATCAATATTATTCATTCATTCTTATTTCTATACTCTTCTACATTTTATATTCATATCATTAAATTATAATCTTGATTTTACAATATATTTTCTACACTATTACATAATATTCATTCATTCACTTCTCAATTCTACTTCCACCTACCACAGACAGCCATTGACTAATTATCCTTGAAAATTAAAAACATATTTTAAAAAAAATTTAGAACAAAGATTCATAGGCTCGACTTAGTGGTGGCAATTGAGTCGAGTCGTTCGTAGGCTCGGTTCATCTAAAACGAGCCACGAGCCGCTCAGACTCGTAAAAAACGAGCTCGAACAACGAGCCGAACAAAAAAAAATTGGCTGCTTGCCGAGCCGCTCGTGGACGAGCTCACGAGCTTGGGCTTGTGGCTTGTCCAAAAAAAAAAAAAAAAAATTTAAAATTAGAGAGAGTGACCGTTTTGTTTTGTTTTGTTTTTTTTTTTCAAATTTTATTTTTTTCCTATAAATACCCATCAATTACAACATTTTTTCTCACCAAATTTACTATCAATCTCTTATTCTCTACAATACTCTCTACAAATCAATTATAATCAATATTATTCATTCATTCTTATTTCTATACTCTTCTACATTTTATATTCATATCATTAAATTATAACTTTGATTTTACAATATATTTTCTACACTACTACATAATATTCATTCATTCACTTCTCAATTCTACTTCATTTTTTCTTCTTCAATATTCAATTTCAATTATTCACAAATGGATCCACGCTCATTTATTGAAAACTTGTTCGATGTCGGAGTCGGGAATGTAGCACATGTGCCCCATAATCAATTTGAGAATGAGTTCGTCGGTCTAGATGAAGTACCCATTCCAGAAAATATTGAAGATTACAATGTTCATAAAAGTAGTCATCCAATTGATTTGGATGACGTTGATGTCGATGCTCCAATTGATTTGGAACAGGATGATGAACCTATTATTGAAATTCCCGATGCAAGAGGGAAGAGAAAAGAGAAGAAGCAGGCAAAATGTTGGGACCATTTTAAATTAGTTCAAACTGGTCGTGTGATCGATAGAATTCAAGAAACCAAAGCAGTATGTAAATACTGTCAACAACGATTGGCCCATCAAAAAGGCATTGGAATCACCCACCTCAACCGTCACTACAAAACATGTGCGGCCAAACACGATCTAATTTCTAGGACTTTTGATAGATATAAAGATGACCCCGATTTTAGTTCAATTATAATTTTCATGGAATTAAAGTTTAGAAAATATTGGGAAGACTTGCCCATGTTATTTTCATTAGCATGCGTCATGGACCCCCAATATAATTTATTGGGTACTAAATTTATAATTGAACGAATGTCAAAATCTTTAACTTTTAACGTACCTATTACCTATAGGAATTTGGAAGCAATTTTATCTGAAATGTATGTAACATATGCTTCACGAATGGGTACACATGTTACTCATGTACCCTTCGGCTCTACAAGTACTCCTCCCACTAATTTAGGAGATGACGATGTCGAAATTTTAAATTTATTTGAAGGCATGAACTCATATAGATATGGTCAAACTGGATATGCATATGATTCATCTAGTAATAATAGTTTGTCTTCCACTGCATGTACTCAAACATCGAGTAATAGTCCAAATGTATTGCCTGCTGAATTACTTGATTACTTTAATCATAATTGGCCTAGTAACAATGCACTAAGGAAAAATTCAGAAGAAGTAGTTGACTTCTGGCGAAATTATGAACGTCGATGGCCAATAGTTTCTGCAATGACAAAAGATCTACTAACACCTCCGGTTAGCACTGTAACTTCTGAATCTGCTTTTAGTTAAGGATCTAGGGTTCTCTCTGAAGTTAGGAATCGACTAAAAGAAGATATTTTATGAGCATTAATGTGCGTGAAGGACTGTCAAGACGCTCATTTTCGACTGCAAGATAAATATGCCGAAATTGCATGTAGTCAAGTAAGTGATATTTAGTTTAATCATATTTATGACGAATTTTTATTTTAATACCTTTATAATTTTTAAAAAAAAATTGTATACGTAACAAGTTGTTCGTGTACAATTTTTAATTCCGCCTACTCGAAATTGAACTATTGAAGTAATCGGTTCCAAATCCGGATAAAGGAGTAGGGTTTATATTTTAATATTTTTAAAATGAAAAATATTTTGAAAAATCATTTGACAATTTCTCATATTTTTTATTTTATTTTATCATTTATAAAATAATTATTTTCAATTAATATATTTTTTTTCAAAACAAACTTGAAAATGAAAATATATTAATTAAAAATTATTTATAAGTAAAAAAATTAAATTGTAATTTCAAAAAACTATAAGTATTATTTATAAGATAAATTCATAAAAAAATATATTATAAAAATATACTTTATCAAAGTCTAAATAAATTGTTTACAAAATAAAAATACTTATAAGATAAAATTTTACCGAAAATTTATTTTTTTTTAAAAAAAATTAGAAAAAAAAACGTGTATTAAAAAAAAAAAAAAAAAGAGAGACTCGTAGGGCAACGAGCCGAGCCAACTCGGCTCAGCCCATTGCCATCACCCGCTCGACTCAACTCGACGTGCCGGGCTTAGCTTATGAAATGGTCCGAGCACACATCCTAATTGGTCTATTTAGACTTATTTTACACCCTTACTAAGTAGGACCTATTAGACCAAACAAGTTACTAGTTAATTGCGTGTGGTATTATACTGTTTTCAACATAATGTTTGGCAAAATTATAAATTATTTAAAAATAGTCAAATTTTATTTTATTTTAAATGGAGTATAAATTCTTTTTAGACGGGTGCTTAAACATAGGAAGACCAACTGTAGTTATCTTGTACGGACATCATAGACTAGACCCCTCTATTAAAAAAAAGGTTAAATCCTAACTTTGAGGGTCCCGTCCCGCCCCTAGAGCATTGTGGAGGAGATAAATCGCGGGATGTGACTCAGCAGACTAGGGTACGAGAACTGTCATATTGGTACCCACAAAAAATTCAATTTCAAGTCTTGTAAGTTATAGGAAACGAATCCTCACACTGTGGCTGCCAGCTCAGTTGAGATTACCTCACTCCTATTTTTTGCACCATTGAGTTATGCCCCGGGAGGCAGACCCCTCTATTAATGAGGGGCCTTTGTTGATGAGGAAGAAATTAAAATTTGGTGAGCGGTGAGGGACTTATAAGAACCTAAAAAGGCATGTTCTGTCCAAGCGACAAAAAAATGTTCACGGCTAAGAGACCATTCGAAAGTCTTAAACAAGGTTTTTGGGTTAGTTCAATGTCTTTTCAAGTAGCCCTTGTTAGGGGTGACAATGAATCAAGTCAAACCGAATCCTTAAACACACGAGACCAAACTCATTTGCCTCATGGGCCGAGCCACACAGTCCAAGAACCCATGACCCGACTCTTTTTTTAAAAAAAATAAATAATAAAATAAGCTCAAAAAGATATAGCTTCTGATAAAAAAAAAAGATCCAATTTGACCGATGGATGATTTGGGCTGACTTTGAGACGAGCCAATGGGCCAAGCTGAGCCCTCGAGAAGCTCCATCCGTTTGTCACCCATATCCTCAACTAGGGGTGATAATGAATCAAGTCAAAACCGAATCCTTAAACACACGAGACCAACTCATTTGCCTCATGGGCCGAGCCACACAGACCAAGAACCCATGACCCGACTCTTTTTTTTTAAAAATAAATAATAAAATAAGCTCAAAAAGATGAATTATTCTTGTGGTACATAATGGGCTACCGAACGGGTGCCATAATAGACACATGGAGGCCCCCTATTGGGGGGCGCCTGTAGCGGCAGGCACCCCCCCAATAGGGGGCCTCCATGTGTCTATTATGGCACCCGTTCGGTAATTCTTGATGTACAAGTAGCACGGTTGCAAAAAGATATAGCTCCTGATAAAAAAAAAAGAGATCCAATTTGACCGATGGATGATTTGGGCTGACTTTGAGACGAGCCAATGGGCCAAGCTGAGCCCTCAAGAAGCTCCATCCGTTTGTCACCCATATCCTCAACTAGTCTATTGTCTCTCGTTCAAATCCAATTCCCCTGGTTCTTTCCGTGGAGTGAGATGATTTTGTTGGCAATCCACAATTATCCATGTAGCTTCATACTTCGCCCTTGGACCTTAATCAAGTTGCTTATTATATGTACAATCTCGGAGTGCACCAATACGATATTGATGAGAGAGCACATCTTGCAGCATACTCACCCTTCAATTTACACATTAGGGCGTTATGGGTTCAGTCATAATCCCTACCAACAAAAGGGTGGTTGAGGGATAGTTCAATATTGTGATTCCAAATGCATTCTATAAGCGGCATCGCTACTAAAGTAAACATGCAGGAAGTCAAATAACTTATATTTGCTCACAATCAAGTTTTATTTTCAAAGATCAAACATCCATTTTCCAGGCATAACCCTATAAATCGATATAAACTTATAAAATAATGCTATTTAACCTCATTAGAGTTGCAACCCTAGTTTCGATGGCATTAATGTGACTTTAAATAATAAATGAAATTAGGTAGCTCACTTAGTTCCACATTTCATTTAATTTATCATGCAACGCCACCTAGATTGAAGTTATAATTTCAGTGGGGATACATAACCTTACTCAAATTGAGTTATAAACCAAGATTACAATCGTCTCTGCACAAATGTCACTTTTGGAACAAACATTTTATCGGCCTCATCCTCTGTATAAAAGTACATAGGGTGTAAACAATTTTCATCGTGAAGACGCTAAAAAGGACAGGCAAAGGATAATAAATAAACAGAGAAATCTTCTCAAGGTCATAGACTTTCCTTTAAATCAAGACTTGCAAAGGATTTCCATGGCTGTTGTTCTTGATTTGCTCTTCTTTTAGTCTGAAAGTCATTACAATGTGTGTCCCTTGTACACAGAAAAAGAACGAACTGCATGTACAACTGAGATTATTTGAAACAATCAAACCTAACCAAGACAATATGTTTAAGGTTTGGTATGGTAGGCTAGACATTAATGCACGGTATTAAGGAACAGAGAGAAGCTAAAATTTTGTTCATTGTACTGTATGGATCTATCCAGCATGGCTTGCCAAACATGCATAGAGGCAGATAATTGAACTACCAGAACTTAGAAACCAAAGAAAAGTTTGCATTCAATAGCCTTATCCAATTACCAAAATCAAAGAAAAATCAATGGTAAAACAATACCATTTATGCTCTTTCTGGTGCAACTACTGGGTTTTTTGTTATCTGCTCATGTAATGATTAAGTCCCTGAAAATCCAAAAACATAAAAATCAAGCACTTGTCCTGCACTAAGCAACTTCCAGACCATTCCTGTCCCACAATTCACATCACTTGCTTGCAGCATGGCGCTTATACTATTATTTACCAAAAAGAAATTTCTAATGCAATGAAATGTCACATGATCTAAAGAAAACGAAATCAAAATTAATTTCTTTAACAAGATTTTGAGTAAAAACGTTGTATACTGAAACATGTGGAAAATCTTCTTTACCATTTCATATTGCCCTGTGTTTCTCAGTTACTTGTGTCTGTCGAATAAAGCAAAACCAGAAGGCATTGAGTGAGGTGATGCACTTATTTAAAACTGAATGCACGAAACAAAACCAGAAGGCATTGAGTGTGTTGATGCACTTATATGAAATTGAATACACTTATTATGGACCCAATGGGATATTTTGGTAAAATAGAGGGCTCTCTTGGAGGCATAGTACATGGCTTGAATTGACATTTGCTTGCATTTTGTGAGAAGCACTATTACTTATCAAGCAACAAATAACACAAACATCGAATAATTTGAAACTTAAATAAACTATATACGATAATATATTGGTCCAATGTTGTAACATGGGATACAATTGCTAATGAATTTCCACTGAATGCAAAACGTGAAAGGGAGGCAAACTTGTCTTATATACACTGAAGTTCATTTTCAACATCACAATCCTAATATGCAATGGAAATATATAGTTTTTAAAAAGTACTGTGTAGTCAAATGATGGCCAATTATTGCAGATGAGAACTGCTGAGGTATCTGAAAGGATTTCTTGGGCTCAAGCAGTCAAGCTGCACAATAGTGATACTTGTTACTGCTCCAGCTTTTATACTTCTCATTCGTAACGAGCATACTCCTCAGGTTCTTTCCACTACTCGTCACATTTTCAAACTCTCATCAATGACATAAGGTGGTATATATAGAATGGAATTGACCCGTTTTATCAAGTAAGATTGTCTTATTTCTCGTCACATTCTATTTACTGTGACATCTTGGTACTTGAAGACACAGAATTAGCAGAAGATGCAATGGAGGATCTTGAAATTATCAGGGACTTGGGTCCATTTGCGGATACTTCTAACAAATTAAAAATCTCATTAGTATGATTTACAAGACCAGAGTCAGAAGTTTTACAAATTAGTGGATCATATCCTAATGTTTGTTTACTGCAAATCTCGTCATTTATTTTATTCTTCTGTTCCTAATATTCTGGGATAGAATAAGTCAGCAGCAAGGTGTCAAATAAGAGAGTATTCTACTCTATGCTGGTAGGATTTTATGCAAGTAGTTCACGAGAGTTTGTTATGTTTTAATGTCTATAAAACAGAACAATCTGATGTAACCATTTCAATGCTTCAATAACACGTTTTGATTATTCTCTAATAACATCTTCTTCCTTAATTCTATGTTCTCTCTTTTGTTCTAAGAAGCACATCCCAATTTTGTGTAGAGAAACAGATTCCTAAGTCACAATCTCCACTTTTATATAGCAAGATACTTCAATAGAGTAACAGAGAAGAAGTCACATGCTGCAAAATGGGAAGAAAGAAAGGGAACAATGGCCAGTATAGCTACCCATAAAACATTTCATTTTTAGTGGAACATTATTACCTGAATTAAGGCCAATTAATACAAAATGATTCAACACTGATAACCAATATGATAGAGACGGTGCATTGTTGACAATTAAGAGAAATTGACAAATCCAATAACGACAAGATGTTTCGTAACAACAGGAAATGGAAGGTAAAAGTTACGGGATAGCAATAGACCGTTACTAATTACCTTTTTTAGTTTGACCTTATGTGCGGAATTAATTAACAAGTCACTTTAATTAGTTTCTAGATGATTAAGCAAACAAATCCAATTCTTGTGTTGAATTACCGCAGTTATAATATTATGGAAAGCAATAAATAACAACAATATGTTCACGGAGAAACCCAACGTGAGAAAAACTCCAGGCACTTTGTCAGTCAAAGATCCACTATAAACTATATTATAAACTTACAGACCATCAGCAAGTTGACGACATAAGCTTTCTGATCTCCTGTATGAAGTTTGAAATAGCTCTCCTGGAATGTGCACACGAATACCAATTCTAGCTCTTCGCTGTAAAGCAGTCCTCTTGAAGTAAGTACACGAACTCCACTCCTGACTCTTCACGCAGTATATATCCTTTAGATCCACCAAAAACTCTTCGTTCTTAAATTTCTTCCTTGATTTTCGCAACCAACCAAGTTGCCGACACAATCTTCCCGACGGATCCAAGTAAAGAATAGCACCAGTGTATTTGATTGAAGATTTTGATATTTTCAATCCGAAGGGCGCATATAGATGAAGTGATTGAACTGTTGAATGTTTAGCTCTTGAAATAATAATTATTTTCTCTTTGAATGTATAATGTTCAATCATTCTTTCCCGAATGTGTAGCGCCCCTTTTTATATGTTGGACGAATATGAAAACTTTGACCAATAAAAATCTCGCGAAATCGCGAATTAGGTCTCATCGTAAATTGGTCGCTCAAGCGAGGGCCCTGTCACTTGAGTGACAGGTGGGCGAAGGTCGAGCGCTGAATGTTTTGCTTCACCGCTCGAGCACGACTCCCGCGAGTAGTTAGCGAAAATGCTACGAGTTTCCTTCGTGTTTTAAACTTGGATCCCAAACCTTACACTATACAACCAACTATGAAACTTTACAATTAAGTCTCTAAACTTCTAAAATGTTGGAGTTGGTCTTTTTGTTTACAGAATAGCAAATTACAATAATCTAACACTAACAGAAGGGAGCCGGCAAACTTTAAGGGAAATTTGCAAATTTGAAAAATGCCATCAGGAAGTAAATCGAAAACGTTGATTAGTTTAATTAATTAAAACTGCACTGGCGTGAGAAAATTGTCTCTCGTGTCCCGAAAGAGGCAAGAAATCAATATAGCTGCTATATCCTTACAGGACGCTACAATTAAAAATGTAGAAGGCAAAAAAAATAAATAATGAAATGCTATTTATAAGCACTACTTACGAACCGCAAATAATATGATTATTGTAAAATTAATGCCTCCATAATTGAACGTGAGTTTTAGATTATCTTCTAAGTTCATGCATGGCCCATAGAATATTGAAGTACTAAATGTGTCGTTTTATTTCAAGGCTGCTCCGACCAGAATGCATAGAGGCATTCTCTTGGTCTTCTGCATTCATATCTCTAACTTAACTTCAAGAAGACCGAAAAATTCATTCGAGCCAATTAATGATCACATCAAGAACTTCTTGAGTCGAGCTTACTTCACAAGAGAAAAATGAATCACTCGTTAGTTACACATTTGGTCGATTTCTGCGGTTACACAATAGAAACAACAGTCACACATAAAGCTTCAGTTGCTAATGATTGGGTGCAAAACATCAGGTCCAAGTCCAATGGCCCAAATATCATATTCGGATTCGACTGCAAATATAATCTTCATCCAATCGAGTCAATGAGCTGCAAAGTCGCACTCGTACAACTATGTGTTGAGACAAAGTGTCTTATACTCCAACTATCATACATGGACAATATTCCCCAGTCCATTCGGAATTTGCTGTCCGACTCTAATACTACTTTCGTTGGAGTTCAAATTCAAGAAAATGCGAGGAAACTAAGGAAAGAATATGGAATTAATTTTTCTCAATCCCTTGATTTACGTTCATTGGTGAAGGCATGGTTTCCCATAAGCTATAAAGGAAGGCCTAGTTTAAAGGCTTTGGCTTATGGAGTTTCAGGGTTGGGAATGAGAAGAAACAGCAAGAAAATTTGGAATTCTGACTGGGAATTTAGGGTTCTTGACGAGGATATGGTAGAGTGTGCTTGTGTTGATGCTTATGCATCTTACAGAATTGCTCACAAGTTGTTGAAAGAGATGTAGGCTGTCTCTGTTCTTCAATATATAATGATGTTGTCGAGATTTGCAGTTTTTAAATTTAAGTACTTCTATGGATATTGTTTGGTGCCAACTTATGTTCAAATATGTTCTTGCCAGATTCTATTTCACTTGCTCGTAACAATTAATTTTAGGAATATGCTATACGTACATCCGGGATGACAGCCCCCTCACAAAAGGGGGAGACTAGCAATTTTTTATTGGATGTGGGTCCTCCTCTTGTGAGAAGGCTGTCATCCGAGATGTCATCCCAAATGTACAACCAGCAAAATCCTAATTTTAGTGCATGAATGTAGTATTAAATGGTTTGAACACTAGAGAATGACCTTAATTGCGGGCTGGATGAATTTAGGATTTAGGAGATTGATTTAAACAACTACTAGAAAATTGGTTTCAAAGTTCGTTCTACGGAGTGCCTTATAACATTTCTCAATTAACAATTCTTAGTTCCTAAAGTATTCTGACAGCAAAATTTCTGTTCCAAACTTGTCAATTTTAAGGAAAAAGTTATATTCAACCTTAATATCTGCAACAATCACTTGTTCTGGATTCAATGACCTAAAGATGGCTAATTCACATTGGTCGTGAAATTACCGAACTAGGAATAATGGAATATAGGTCATTTTAGGAGTCGGTTCGAAAGGGAAAATAGTTCCCAGAGTTTTTGAAATCAGTATTTCTGGATATCACAAGTCAAACACTGCAAATTTATTGTTGCTTCTTCTCAACATTTGTTCTTTCTAGGAAGACAAATACATTTAACGTTGTTGAAAAATGTAAAAGCTAAATGCCTCTTCATATTCCTACCAAATGCACACCTCTTGGGCTACCATGAATGGCTGAAACAACTCCTATATAAATGTGCATAGATTGACAATGAATTTTCACCCAAAAAAAATGGCTTCCAAGTATACGGTTTCTTTCTCTGGTGCAGTAATTGAAGCAACAGTAGCCGACAAGGCTGCCATTGTCGATGACTGGGTACTAGAAATCCGATCAATGTACTCTGGACAACAATTAATTGTCGGACTCGACTGTGAATGGAGGCCTAACTTGATCGCATCAATGAACAACAAAACTGCTACACTTCAGCTTTGTGTTAATACAAAATGCTTAATCCTTCAACTTTTTTACATGAATTATATTCCTCAGTCCATAAAGAACTTTCTGAGCGATCCCAACAATACTTTTGTGGGAGTTGAGGTGGAAGATGATGTTTTGAAGCTTAATAGTGAGTATGGATTGACCTGCGCTATGACTGCTGACATTCAGGCATTGGCTATGGAGCGTTGGCCGACCCTATTCTATAGGAAGCCAGGCCTGAAAAAGCTTGCCGAGTTTGTTGTAGAACTTTCTATGGTGAAGCCTATTCATGTTTGTAGAAGTAATTGGGAAGCTAGGGTTCTTAGCATTCAGCAGATTGAGTATTCTTGTATTGATGCATATGCTTCTTATAGAATTGGCCACAAACTTCTCAAGGAAATCTAGTCATGGACAATGTAGTAACCAACCTTATTCAGCTTTTGTTATGGATTGATGGGAATTTGGACGAAATATCATTTTGTCTTTGTTTTATGTTAACTTGACATTGAAATCTAGTTGAAGCTTTCTTTAAACTTAGTGTTAATTCCTTCATGAATTATTTGCAAAACAAAACTCACTTTGTCACAATTGTACAAAATGACTCATTTAGTGGAACTATTAAGAACAACAATAAGTAGATATATATATATTTTTTTATCTTTGAACTACTTACAATTATGTTATTGGAGAAAAACTGCAATTTTGAGCAAATCTAAAAGGACATTGGTGGTGTTGAATAATAATTTTTTTTAATTAATTTCTATCCCAAAAAAAAAAAAAATTAGTAAGTAAAGAGTCAAACGCGTAAATTTCCACGTATCCAAAGCACAAAAAAGTGTTGGACAGGTGGAAAAAGCAGCAGGCTCTATTATGTCGCCTTGTGGAATATGGTGGACACGTTGTACAAAGCGGCGCTGTGAGAGCAATCGGACCATCCGACTAATCTTTTTATGTCTATTTCTTCGATTGATAAGGAAGCTCAAAATTCGGTGTAATTTGGGAATAAAACCTTTCTAGAAACTCTGGAAGCCTATCTAAACCCTTCTCGCCGATGATCTCTCTACCTTCAGATTCTGGGTTTTTCTTATTTCTACGATGATATTGGTACGCATCTTGATATTGTAAATAAATCCATGTTTACCCTTTTTTGTCATTTTTTTATTTCTCTAGAACGATGCTGGATAAGAATGCAAATTTTTAATATTAAAATGTTAGTTTTTATTAATTATGATCTCTCAATGCTCTTTCAATGACAGGATTATCGTATTATTTGTTTGAATTTATGAGGGTTTACTGGGTCAAATTTGAGATTTGTGGGTCTATTATTCTGGTCAGTGGAAGGATTTCTTGATCTAAGAAACAAAAGTTGAAACATTTAGTTTGATTTTAGTGTTGCAATGTTTTATAAATTGATTTGACCTGATATTGATCATCTGCAAAATCAAAACATTGTAGAAATTAAGGAATCGAAAATCGGGAAGATTGGAAAATTTAGCAAGAGAATTATATTTTATAGGATATGGAATATAATAACTTGAAAGAAAAGGGAATAGTTGTTGATATTGAGAGTGGTGGGACAAGTAGTGAAGATGATACCGGAATTGATTCTGTATGGGGCAAGAAACAGGTGAAAGAATTGTTGAAGAAGATGGGTAGTAGTGTTTTGGGTTTTAATGGATCGTCTGAGGTTGAACCTAGCCTTAAATCAAAGGGTGTTTTGGGAGAACCAAGTGAAGAGTCGCTTGAAAGTGTAAGGTTGTTGATAGAAAAGAGTCCTGTTGGACTACAAAATCAAGATCTTATGCCGATTGTGGAGAAGAAACATGAAAAAGAGCGAGCAAAGATCGGAAAATCTAAAAAGGCTCCCAAGCCACCACGGCCTCCTAAAGGTCCAACCTTGGATGCTGTTGACATGAAGCTGGTGAAAGAGATTTCTGAGCTTGCCACAAAGAAGCGTGAAAGAATTGACCGAATGAAAGCATTGAAGAAGATGAAAGCAGCCAAATCGTCATCGTCATCATCATCACCATCATCTTGCAGCACCTTTCCGGCCATGATCATCACAATTCTCTTTTGTCTTGTGATAATCTTCCAAGGTATCATCATCAATGCTCTCAAAATTTCTCGATTGTTATTTATTTGCCATATTTTGCATTAAACCTTCATATAGTCTTTTCTGCGCTAGGAACTTGTTTGGTTCATAACATTGGATAGGACTAGATAGTAGTCTATGTAAGAATTTCGCTTCCATACTAATATAAAATACCGTTCAAATGATGTAAAATCCACCTTAAAAAATGGGTCCTTGAAGCATCAAAGGCTCTCATCATAAGATGATTGATAATTGTTTGATCAAGTCATTTTTAGAAAAATGCTTGTCGAGGTACTTGCCCGCATTTATGCATTATCATTTCAGCCACTTTGTTGGAAGATGTTTTCCCCCCCTGGTAGATTTGATATGTGCTCTGGATATGTAAAGAGGTGGTGTCAAATGAAACATTGATTGACTAAAAAGGTGAAAAAAGAAAAAAATAACTCGAAGCAATTGAAGTCGAGTCCCCTCCTCCTTTTGTTTGAGAATTTTTAGTTTGTCTTTCATAATTAGCATATTTCATGATATTTCGGTCTTATGTTTGGCCTCAGTAATGTTGTAAGATATGACCATGCTGCATTTCCATTATATTATTTTGCAGCTTGATCTTTCATTAGGACTTCTTCTCCATCTGAGATAGAGGAAGACCGAAAAGGATTGAAAATCTTCCTGCCTTAAGTTTATGATTACTAGGCAGAAATCAAGCCTTTGTGTGTTCTTCTTTGTTTCTGATTTTTTTTTCTGTCCATTATTGCTCTTGGCTTTAGGAAGTAAGATTAAAACCTTAACATTTTTTGCAGGAATTAGTTCGAGAAATAGTTCGCCTGTAATATTCCCAGGGGCTCCCGAGCCAGCAATGATGAACAAAGGCTTGATTTCTGTCGAATTTCACAGTAACGGTTTGCCAAATGATAACAGGGTGCCAAATTCGTATTCTCCCATGTATGATCTATTTTCAACTACAAATATATAAGTTATTCCCTCTTTTTTCTTTCAAATAGTTTGTCTAATTTTGACTTTATGGATGCAGTTCCGAAGAACAGCTCTCTGGCTTGGAATTCAGATCCCAGGAATAGAGTTAGCTTCACATTTTGTCATCAGGGAAGTGAGATATATGTGTAAAGATTTAGGAACATGGGATTGAACTAAAGTTCATTTGTACAATCAATTAATTTATTAAGTTTATATGCAGTCCTTCCCTTTATAAAAAATATTCTCCTGCTAAAGAAGTATTCATTTGGACATTACCCATGTTCAAGAAATGTTTATAAATATATAAAAATGAGTGGTGGAGTGGGTAGTACTCGGGAATCTCTTGAAATATACAGATGAAAAATGGTTTGAGTGAATATAAATAGTTTATAAACATGACACAGGCCACAAGGGTTAATTACCTCTTTAAAATGTGATCAAGTTTGGTACCTTAATTTTCAATTGTTACAAATCCGACATCAAACTTAAATTTCTATTCTTCATCACTACTTATATCTAAGGGTGTCAAAACCGCTTAACCTACCAAATTGAACTGAAATCATAGTTTCTAAATTGTTTGTTGGTTTGGGTCTTTGTGGACTAGTTAACGTTTCAATTTTGGATTGAACCAAATTGTTTAAAACATAGTTCAGTTCAGGTTGATAATTACAAGAGTATGTAAAACCAAATCGAAATCATTTACACAAAATTTAGAAATAATAATAAAAAATAAAAAACTGCACACACCAACCCTTTGCTGCATAAATTAGGAAAACAAGATACTGTGACAAAATGTGTTTGGCTAGACTTCGAACGGATTGTGCCTTGATCCGGCTTGCCTCTAGAGCCAACATGGCTGTTAGAATCCATGACCTGCATGGTCTAACTCAAAATTGCTTGTGCCAGAATGACATAAATTCGATTTACACCTCTAATTGTTGCTTGTCTAAATACCTGTTTGGGTTTCATTTTTTTTTTAAACTTAATTTGTAATTCACTTAACTTGGTAAGCATGGACAGTAATATTCCATGATTGCGGAAGGTATATTCAATTGGTTGGAGGCCACATCTGACGATTTCTGAATTGTTAAATGGAGTTGATCAAAACAGAATGATAAAACTACTCCAACACTAAATGCTCACTGATTAAATTTGTGTGAATTTTGAAGGGGAAATTAATACTATGCAAATTATAAAATCCACACAAATGTCAATTATAAAATATTCAGCAATCACGTTTAATAGACTAGCAAAATGTACTTGTTTTTGCTCTAAAGGAAGAAAGAGAGGTATGCTATAGTCGATAGTGCTGATAACTTATGGCTGCTGGTGCAGTCACTATCTTGGATTATAAATCTAAAATACAAACATTCTCTCTAACTATTTGGAAACTTTCGCTTGTAAAAAAAAAAAAAAACTGTATGCATCACTTATTTCCAGCTAGCTTTTGGTAGAGATCATCAATTTTCACCTGCACAATGAAATTATTTCAACTCGTGTTTGCTTTATGAAGCATTAAGTGTGTGACTACCAAGACGGAATAGGATAGAGCTGGATTACCTTATAGCGCTTATGCAGATTGTCTCGTTTCTTCTTCAGTGTTGCAGTGACCAAATCCTTTTCGGTATCAAGAGGATTAGGTTCCACTATTACGCCTCTGATGTGCTCAAAACGTCTTAGCTGGTTCAAAAAGAAATACCAGATTAATCAGAAAATGGTAATGGACTAGTATAAATGCTGAAGGAGAATAGTATTGAGAAGGAATCAAATTTTCATGCATGGATACTGAAAACTAGTACACGAGGTATGACCTTGTTTCGTTCTGCTGTCGACTTCAACTGAAGGAGGATATAATCTTGTAGCAGATTAAGGGAGCATAGTTCGAGAAATGAAGATTTGTGGCCGTTCTGTTCTGCCCACTTTTTGGTGCTATCTTGATTTGGTACCACTACGGCAACCAGCATCGACTTGAAGCTGTCCCCATAGACCCAAATCTGAAAGGAACGATCACATATGTAGCCAGAGATACGTGGAAAAGATTGCAGGTTGAAATATAATTCCTATATGAAAGTTAAATTGACAGGAAGGAACTGATGCTCACATCTTCAACAATTGGGGTAATGCCATAAACTTTTTCCAGATATTCTAGTGCAACGTACTCTCCTTGTGATAGTTTAATAAGATTTTTCTTTCTATCAATAATTTTTACAACTCCATTTGGTAACATCTCCCCTATGTCACCTGAGGAAAGGTTCAAGAGCAGTCCACGAAATCTAGTTGGAAATAATAATTTTAAGATAGACTTATTTACGTATTCAGAAACCTATCTACCTGTGTGAAACCATCCATCCCTTAGAACTTCCCTGGTCAGTTCGGGATTCTTGTAGTATCCTGCAAATGCTGTCCTTCCTTTGATGCATATTTCACCTCGAGGTGGATCTCCTAGTGGATCATACCCCATTTCTGGAACCTCCTCCAGACGGATCTCTGTATATACAAATGAAGAACCAACTGTTCCCATCATGCACATTTCATCAGGGAAGCCAAGAGTGGCCAATCCACAGCTCTCTGTAAGCCCTGAATCATCGACATTGTGATAGGATATAAGTGAACCCTGTGGAAGGTCAATAACAAGTAACAACACACAACTGGTTACAGGAAAACATTAAAACTCGTACAGTCATCATTCTTAATAAGAAAAATACTTCCTTTTCTGTATCTAGTAGTAGCAACATAAGCTTCACACTCATCTGAAGGAGAGAACCAATTAAGGAAATCATGAAACAGAGGTAAGAATTGAACCCCCAATGTTTTGTTTGGTAAGGTTGATTTTACAATATCAGACAATGTAAATATGTAAGATAAGTTCAAATATTGTCTATTGTACTATCCAGTCCTTTCTGGCTGCATACCAACCATGACTTAAATGTAAGTTGCTGCCTTGAAATTGATATGCATAAAGTTGGCAAATTTTGAAATAAAAGATCCTAGTCGAGATATGTAGCAATCAATGATAAGAATTGATTTACACAGAAAGTGGGGAAAAATGTCATGAAGTAAGACAGAACTAAGACATCAGATAATTCCAAATGGTGTCTTCTTATTCTTTGTGTGAAAAAAGTATATAGTTAATTACCATAGCCCTGTACTACAAAAGCACAGGAGGTAACGCGGAGGAATTCTTCAATCTCACTGCCTAGTGGTGCACCACCAGAAACTATTAGACGGATCCTGCCGCCTAACCTATTTTTGACCTAAAAGAAATTCAATAAAAAAAATAATCAGAATTCAATATATTAAATTGGGTTTTTGATTTTCTGCAAAAATAATTTCTCTAAAGATAGAAGGATATTTTGTTTCATGTTTCTTCTTTTTTATTTTTTTGCTGCAGGTTCATGGTAGCATCCATTTCATTGAAACAGCCAAATGCATCAAAATTAAGATTCTATCTTGTTATATACAGCAAATAAAAAGTGCTTTAGTATTATTACCGTATCAAAGCCATAAACTACAACATTCTAGCAACGCCATGTTGGAAGTAAAAACTTATAGCATGTTTGGCTATTTAATTTTTTTTTTTTTATTCCAAACGTGTTTGCATATGTACTTTTTTTCTTATAAGTAGACAAGCTACTTATTTTGCTAGTAAGATGGGGGTTATTTCAAAATAAGTAACTTAGTTCTAACTTTGACTAACCAAAAATATTATTTATTTTAAAACTTATTCAATTATGTAAAAGTAAACTCACAAGAAAGTATTTTAAGCTTAGCTGAACATGCACTAACTAGACAAACTTTAGACTAACTACTCAGCCACTTGTGGGCCAATTTCAATTCTGAGGCATAAAGCTTCAAATGATGTCATGGCACTGAAGATCAAAGCATATAGATTATGAGGATAGACACAACCTTTCTGAAAGCCAGTAGATCTGCCAATGGCGATGCATTTTTCTGTTTGTACCCTAACTTCATCCAGTATAGTTTGCTGTATTGTGAGATCAAGAAACAGAAGCATCAGCAGATGTTCTTAAGTCGTATAATTCTTCATAGATAAAAAGTAGTACTGAAAAAAAAAAAGGTATTACTATCTGTAGAGCCAGTCGAAAATTTTTCTCCTCCGTGGATTGAGTTCTTGAAGTGCTATTAAGACTCCTGACAGAAGATGAAATTGATTGTTATCCACCAGCCTTTATTCTAACCAATCTGAATATATGATTAAAGACGGGTAAATTTCTCCTTGCCTTCATGTATCCTCTCAAAAACTCGAGGTACTCCTGCCAAAAATGTTGGTCTCAACTCCATCAAATCATCCCTCAACCCGTTTATATCCTTTAACATATATCAAGGAACTAAGTCAGAGGATGAGGTCCAACAAAAAGTATTACATCACTTTATCTTTTTTTTTTTTTATTTAATAATTAATTTAGCTTTTGTATACATTGTTTGTTCTATATGCTGCTGCTCTTCTGTACTCTCCACAATCATATGAAGATCGAAGGAGAACAGTACTAGAAATTCTGACAACTTACCCCGTGATAGTAGCCAACTGAAGCACCCTTGTGGAAGAAATATTCTTCAATCATGCGATCAAGAATGTGAGCAAGAGGTAGAAACGATATGTATACGTCATTGATTGTCATCTAGTAAGAGTTCAAATGAGGGACATTAGAATTGCAAGAGTGAATATGTCGGAATCATATACATGCCATTAGGCGCACAGAGGTTGCTTAACAAATTATGGTGTTTTGAACTATAAGGCCTCTTAAGACACAATCCATAAAGAAGGAAAGAAAAATTAAATTAGCAGTCATGTCAGAATATAGGAAATATAATGCAATATAAATTATTTGACCGGCGTAAGAACAGATCTTACCTTGTCTTCAAATTGCTCCATGAAAAGATCAACACCTATTATGCATGTGGAAATGTTCTCATGTGTCAATATAACGCCTTTGGGATCTCCACTAGTGCCACTGGTGTACATAATTGTGCATATGTTAAACGGCTGTGGAGGAACGATATCTGATGGATATTTCCTTCCCTGGCAAATGATATACATGATTTTAATTGATAGGAAAATTACAACTAACAGAAGATTAGAAAAATTGCAAGAAGATTAAATAGTCAGTGCATTATTTACTGTAAAAATGATAGTCGCTCGACTGAAAGATGATTTATGAAAACCCCTAGGGTCCTACTATTAGTTAAGTATAAGGGTAAGTTTGTTTGCAAAGTTGAAATTTGGGTGGAAAGAAAATGAATTATAGAGAATTGAATTGCTTAGAATTTATTTTATCGGGGAATTATTGATTAATTGTGTTTGATTGTTATAATTTTCCATCCGAAATTTTTTTGAAATTTTGAATCTTTTGGTATTCGTTTGACTTTATTTATTTATTTTATATAGAAATTGTCCATTAAAGTGATAAATTTTTTCATCATTGGATCTAGAATTTATTTCAATTGCCAAAAAAATTAAAAAAAAAAAATTTAACATACCGAATATCATTCATTTGACTTTATTTTTCATGCAAATTGTCAAGTAAAGGGATAAATTTTTTTACCATTGAATCTAAAATTTGTTCCAATTGCCAAAAAAAAAAAAATTACCATATCGAATATCATTCGTTTGACTTTATTTTTCATGCAAATTGTTAATTAAAAGAATTACATTTTCTACCATTGGGTCTAGAAATTTTTTTGATTGCCAAAAAAAAAAAAAACTGGAAAACCAATTCCCACCATTTTTGGTGGGAATTGAAACTCCTTGAAATCATAGAAAAATGGTCACATGAGGCCACCCCAAGAAAACCAATTTTAGGAAAAATAATTTAAATCAAACATGTCACTTTGGGTGAAAATGAAATTTGTTTTCCATTTTCCATGAAATTTCACCCCTATCAAACGGGGCCTAAGTATAATTTGATCATTGTTATATATTTACATATGAATACATACAAAGAACTTGTAACTATATATATATATATATACACACACACACGTGACTTCTATAATCAAGAAAACTGGGCACTGTTTCAGAATGCAGCCTTTCACATTTCTTTTCACTTGTCAAAATGAAGTGAACTTTGGCGATGATGAAAATACACAATATTCGCCAAGAGGAATACTGCTGTTTTAAAAAAGAATGCACGATTTTCAGTTTTTGGACTGGTTCAGTCTTCAGTTTATGAAGGCAGAAGATTCAAAGTGCACCAAACAAACTGATAAAGTAAAAAATTGAAGATGAAAAATTACCATTTCAAGGAATTCATTCCAAGAGTACGATTTTACACCAATAGAGGCTGCATTATTCTGATCTTCCTCTGTCATTGAAGAGAAGCAAACTACCACTGCAACCACAAGAAGACTCAGTAAAATTCCTTAAAGCTACTGCAACTAATTAAGATTTAAACCTACATTTAAGCCGTCGA
The DNA here is from genome assembly GCA_019395295.1 of Osmanthus fragrans. Taxonomy (NCBI): domain Eukaryota; kingdom Viridiplantae; phylum Streptophyta; class Magnoliopsida; order Lamiales; family Oleaceae; genus Osmanthus; species Osmanthus fragrans. The sequence goes on along the minus strand of CM033345.1, from coordinate 7,934,141 downwards.
GCATGAGTGCATTCGGGACTCAAAAGCTGCAAGTAAAAGTTTGTTTAATCGGAAAACCATCGAAGAATGTACTTTGAAACTTGTACCGAAAGATTATTGAAGAAAGAAAAAGGAAAATAAGTCTGTGATGCTCACTTCTTTCACTTTTTTATCTTGGATGAAAACAAAATCAACCTCTGCATGATCTATGATGTAATTTACAGCTCCCGCTCCTGCTTCAAGAAATATCCATGAGGTTAAATATTTTTCTTGCAGCAGCAATTTCATACGTTTGAATACCCATACAGGAAATATCACAGGAGGAAAAAGAACGAATAAAGATCAATCCGAAAATTATCTAAACACTGGCAAATTACTCTGAGAAAAAAACATGATAATTAATTGAAAAGAAAAAAGTTCAAGGTACAAAATGGCATTCAATGGAATTCATGCGGTAAAGTGAAACAAGAAAGTTCACCTAGAGTATCATAGAGGGGAACACAAATTAAACTTTGAGCACTGCATGCCTGTAAAATATCAGTAGTACTTTCTCATGTAATATTCAGAAAACACAGAAAGAATGATGAAAGACTGGAATTATCAACAAATTTTGGAAACACGGATCTCAATATCCAATCTAACCTCCATGGCCACAATCCACTGAGGGCAATTCGATCCATAAATTCCAACTCGAGCACCCTAAAAATTTAAAATAATTTACATTTCTCACTAAAGCAAGTGTGCAGATATATAACTAAATAAAATCAGAAAATATAACATACTAACTAAAAATACAAATATATCATAGATGTGTGTTCTTACAGGTTCAATCCCATGAGCCCGTAATGCAGAACCAACATGTAAAACTTCTTCATATACTTCCTTGTAGGATTTCCAGAGATAAGGGCCCCACTATAGATGATAACACATAACAAGATAAAATGAATCAGAGTGATTTCTCGTGCATATACGAAGTAGCTAATTTTTTTGTCAACATTCGCAGGATGTTATTGTACCTCTCCATTAATAATTTTCACGCCATCCTAGCATCCTGTTTCCTGGATACTTCTCAACAGATGCTCTGCACATCAAAAAATTTTCAGCTCTTAATGAACCTAATAGCAGTATCTAAAGGCTGATAAATTATTTTTTCTCCTAAGAATCAATAATAGACTAGTTGGGACATTTAATCCTATGCAAAAAACAAAATGCTGTCTGGAGCCTAATCTGTACACTTGTTCCTCAACTCAACTTCATAAATATATCAAGTCACCTTAATATTCCTACTATATAAAGGACTCTATAAGAGGCCAGTTTTGTGCGTATTAGAGGCATTGACTCTCATAATCTTTTTATCCATTCTAGTGAAAACCTGCAACAACAAATTGGCAAAATGCCCGCAACGTGCACACTTAGCTTGTTCGGTGAACAGGCCAGGTGCAAACAAAAGTCCAGCATCCACTAGAGACGGTCTTCGATTTATAAAGATATTGGGCTACCCTAACCGTTTAACCTTTTAGGGTGGAACTCTAAGTCCCTACAAGTGGTATCAAAGTCATGTCCAAGACAGACTTGTGGATGTACAAGATGAATCTCCAAACGCATGTGGAAGATCATGTCAAATATTCTGTAATTTGACATATTTAATTATTTCAAATTCAGTATACATGGAGATTCTAAGTTACCTGAACATTTCCCAAGCAGTGCCTAAAGCAGGATCAGTGGCTGGAAATGCATGTTCTGCCATTAGATTCCTGTAAACAGGACCAATTGATGGCTGTCCATCTCTCCCTTCCTTCCCTTCCTCCACCTTCACTGCAAATTTCTTCATTTTACCTTTCTGCACAAACTCAATTCTCAGTTACTCTGTAAAACAAAATTATATAGTGAATATTTCAGTGCCCATACACAAATTAGTTGACAGAGCTGATAATCAAGTAGCAAGTAGAGCAAGAATACTTCATACATATCCGATTTCACGAGTGGTCCGCACAGTAAATGCAGCAACTAAAATAGTACAATACACACGACGTTCATAAATACTAATTCGTACAATAAATTAATTGTTTCACTTTTATCCTTGCCTTACTGTAAATTTCACTTTAGCCTTCATACTTATGGTGGTGTCGGTAGGCTGGGTTGGTAAAGCGTCTTAATTTGGTGATGCAACAACAATGCAGTAATGTTGAAAATGCAGACAAATCAAGATTTTAATAAAAACTTATAAAAAAAGATTTAGATAAATATAGGAAACTTTATGGAAAAGAAATATATATTTATATAGAGAGAGAGAGACATAGATATAGCTTACACAGGCATAATCACACGTAAGTTAAAAATATATATTTTTTATTTTCCTGGGAAGTAGAAACTGCAGTATTTAAGGATGAAACGTAAATAACTTGAGAATCAACAAACCTCCCCGCAATTTTTTTCCATGCCAACTGGAGTATCAAAACCCATCTAAGTCATATCATCTACCCAAAAAACAACTTTTGATAAATAGGTGGCAGGTGAAACTTAAATGCACAACAACTGTTTGTTTTAATACCACAGTGCCACCTTATGTGCAATTTGAAAATTAGAAATTTTTACCATATGGATCATATGTATACAATTATAGATGATAAAGAAGAGATGAAAGGCTTACAGAATAATTAATGCAAGCCGAAAAAGGAAAGTTGCTTTCATAAATAAATATAAAAAAAAAAAAGTTGAACTCCAATTTTGAGAGTCCCCACCGCCCTATCCCTAGAATATTGTAGATGAGGTAAATCGCAAAATGTGCCTTAGAAGGTCAGAGTACAAAAACTGTCAAACTGGTGCTCACAAAAAATCAAATTTCGTACCTCGTAAGTTGCTTTCATGATGAAGAAGGTGGTGGATGAAGACTGAAGAGGCCCTTTATGTAAAAAAGCTAAGTACACGCCAATGCGAAATAAGTATAACAGTAGAACACTGACAATTTTGGCTAGTTGAAACTTGAATTTGAAAGACTGGTATCAGATTCTTATCTATTAATTAATGCATTGCTAATAATTTCTCTAAAAATAATTCAACTTTGTGCGAAGTCATTGACGCCAGGCGGAGGATGACACTGCCAACAATTTGGAAGCCACGTAGACGCTACAGTGTTACTGACAAAATTAAAACTTAATGTTTTAAAAATTAGAGACTAAATGAACTTAAAATTATTGGATTAATTTGAAATTTCGCATGAACTTCAGTGACCATATGTAATATTGAATATCGTTTTTTATACGAAAATTAATTCGATATCCCGTGTTTACTTTATGGCTTGTTTGTTTTCCATACTTGTTCGTAGAAATGGGTTTTTTGACCGTTTTGTGCCAAAATGATGGGACCCAGTGAGAAAGGAAGTGTCAACAATGGCGGCTGGAAGAAGTGCAAACGGCAAAAAATTCATTTCTTTGGCTGAAAAAATGGGCAACAAACAGACGCTATATTTCTACTAAATTGAATATTAATATGTGGTTAAAATACAAGAACCATTCCTGAGTTTTACTGCATTTTAACAATTTCGTTACTACTTTTCTCTTCTCGATATTTAAAATCCCAACTTTCATTTTCTTTCAACATATTTCATGTCAATTCATCATTTAAAGGTTCAACACAATGTGTCTGTAACAACGAAGTTTTTTGAGAAAACGATGTGTAGTTGTGCTTATTGATTATTTGGTGCACCAGTTCTTAATAGAGACATTGACCTTCAAATACATTTTCATATCAAGAATTTTCCTATTTTTAGTAGATTTATAATTAGTAGTTTATTAATCCTCCCTTTCCTCTATTCGTATTATATAACCACTACGAGAAAATTTATTGGTCCGAAGTAAATTAGGAAAAAGAGATATAAAGCGATAATATTGGTAACCGAACTCAAAATTTCTTAATTTCTATATGATAAAAAAAACACCCAATTGGAATTTTTAGCAGATGATTCTACCCAGTGCAAAATACGACATTGATTTCCTAATATTTTTCTCTCTCTTCCATTTTTTTTTTTGTCTTTTTACGATCTCAACTACCCGTATATTACTGGGTAGACTCCCATGTCCGGAAACTCATAAGATGAGTCGGCTTAGATCCGTTATATCTCATTAGCTATCTCTGTTGTGATTCTTCACTAAAATTTTGACTCCTTAACTTATCGAAAAATGTCAATATTGCATGGTACAATTGGCATCATCTTAAGACAATATCTTTTGATTTTCTAACTAGAGCTGATGTATTAAATTGCAAAAAAATTCCTGTTTGATTCTTATTTTAATTCTTATTCACATATTTTTATTCATTTTTAACTATATATTTTTCAATAAAATAATATTTTTCATCACATCAATAAATTTTTTTTTTTTTTTTCAACCACATATTCTTTATCTATCACATCAAAAAAAATATTTTTTTCAAAATAATATGTATCAAACGGGCTCTAAAAAGGAAACAGCCTAGACACAAGCAGGTCAGCTAATGTCAACTCTAAATTAGTACGTTAAAACCTACTGCCCAAATTATGGTTTTAAAAAAACGAAGAAAAGATAGACATGGACCACTAGACAATCTAATTAAATCAGTCATTAATTTGTAGGTTTACTTATTTTTCATAAAGAACTCTGCGTAACAATCAGGGGCCGAGCCAGAAAATGATATTAAGATAGGCTGAAACTTTTTTTTTTTTTTTTTTGAATAAATTGAAATCGAGTTTCGGAGACTATTCTCGTGACATTCACAATAAAAAGTATATGACACTCAATGAAATAAAAAAAGTTTAGATGTCTCACATTAAGATATTCCACAAAATCTTTGTATTTTTTTTTTTACCAAATAGAAAATTGACACTTACCTTAAAAAATATTAAGTAACCGAATCATGATAGAAATAAGCAAAAATACATATCCACCAATGAAAATTTAAAAAATTACTTAATGAGTAATCTTCTAGTAATTGTAACAATTAGTCTTTCCAAACATCTGAAAACTTGATCGAAACGCGCAATCAATAATATATCACTATAATCCATATGTTATTGTCTCAAAATAATATTTGGTGTGTTCTTCGATCTTCTATATCACCGCATTTCAAAGTAAGTGAAGAATCTCAACCAAAGTGGAAAAAAAAAAAAAAAAAAAATCAACTAAGAATTTCGAGGGTCAAGAAATTAAATTTAATTCACGTCCATTTAATATACTCACATATAGATTACTTTATAAATAAACAAATTTTAACAAATATTATTTTTATAGTCAATATCAAATCTATAGTAAGTTATTTATTTTGATCATGATATCTATTTTTATAGTCAAAATAAGTAATTTTTTTTTGTAAATATGAATAAGTAATAAATGAAAACATACATAGAAATTTAAAAAAAAAAAAAATTTACTTTTAAATTTAAAAAAATATGTAGTGTCTCTAATCTAACTATTAAAAGAAGTAATTCACTTTTATCAATGCAAATTCTATAATAAAATTTTCTTAATAATTATAAGTAAATTTTAGTCAAACATGCATTAAATAGAATATCCAACTTGACAATGAAATATTCACATTTCATGAATGCCATGAAAAGAGTAATTAATAATTGTAGGGTCTTTAATACAATTTGAATAATTGAGCATTGGACTTGGGTTGAGATTCAAACTAGAGCTGGGCTAATGCTAATATTTGGGCCAAAATTTTACAAATTCTTCTTGGGTTTTCATATGGGCTGGGGGACAATGCTGGGCTACCTCCGCCCCTGGGTCACTGACAACTTGATGGTATAGGACACAACGAAGCTAGTTAAGAAGAACGAGCAACCACTCTATGCTCTAATTATTGATAAAGTACTTGTAACTTAACAAATTTTATGAAATATTCCCCCGAAAATGCAGTTTTTATTCATTACACATTTAGAAAATCCAACATATCTACTCACGTGTAATATTATTCTTAACTGTGCCAGAAGAAGTAAAAATACTTTTGAAGATAAAAAAGGATCTTTGATGAAAATTAAAATTAGATTTTTTAGTTGATTGTGATAGAAATTTTTGAAATGTATGGATGAAAAATTGTGGAACCTATAAAAAAAAGTGGTTAATATCGATTGTTTGACTCTGCCTGAAATTAAAATTAAATTTTAATCCGAACCAAAACAAATGTCCCACGTGAGCTAGTCATGATTCTTTTGAAGATAGTCTTTAGTCTTTAAAAATATTAGCTACTCCACCTAATAAGAACCTTTCGAGAGAACGTTAACACCAAGAAGAACTTGTCTAGGCTTTTGGCGTCCAATTGCCTTGCTCAATAGACATACTGTGAGCCTTCGGACCATGATGATCTCAAACTTTAACTTTGATTCATACCAATCACTGAAAATAAGGTAGGAGAAAGTTATTGGCTATTAATGTACACTACGCCAGGAAAGGGAGATAGCAGCTGGACACGTTATGTCATGCAAGACGAAACTTGCTTTGATGTTTTGGAACAACATATTCATAAATAATTATAACAGCAAACGATCTAATTACCCAGGAATCAGGTCTTTGAAGTTACTACAGTTTTAAACGATGAAAGCTGACCACATTTACCAAGTCTTTACTCACGAAATACCTACAAGATTTACACTAACACGAGATAACCATTACCGACTAATATTCACGTCTCCTTCAACAAATATTATCACAGCGTGACTCAAAAATCAAGAATTTAACTTTCTGCTCCTCGCAACAAAAGGCTGAGTTCAGAATCACGCGTTTACAAAGGCATGCCAGCTAAGCCTTCAAAATCACACTTGACATTATTGATGCTCTCTTTGATTTCCAGTAGTCTAGACTGCAAAGAAGCACCTTCACGATTCTCTGTCTCTTTAGTAGATCCGGCAACTAAAAGCTTTTCTTGCAAGTTCCTTATTTGTTTGTTGATCTCACCAATCTCTTCGTCCACCTTATTTATCTCAAGATTGTGCTCAACAATTTGGCCGTTAATTTCCTCTAACTGGCCCATAAGCTTTTCCTGCCTTTCTTTCACTGATCCCAAGCCAGTAATGCGGTCGCGCACTGCCAGAACATCAAATCCGTGCCTTTCCAAGTCCACAAGCGTCTCCAAAATGTCATCCGTAATGCTTTTAGGATCATTAAATTGCAACCTCGAAGCTTTCTCAACCACACTCGAAAAGGTTACCATATAACCTACAGCTAAACCTTCACGAGAACTCTCTTTATAAGATTCCAAAGGTCGGAAATGTGGGTTTTGCGGCATTCTTCGGAAAACTTCCATGGATTCGATTGTTTTCCAAAGCATTGTGCTCTTCACGAAGGGCAAGCTTTGCTGCTCACTTGGCACAATTTCATTTTGCTTCTTGCAGTTTTCAATACATTGCTCAGCAGTCCTTGGGGGGGTAACTTCTGCAGAAAATTAATGTTGGTAGGTAATCAAGACATACAAAAGTGGGATCACCAAGAAAATGTTTATTAGCTTTATACCAGAGCCATCAAAAGCAGTTGGAGTTGGAGCCTGTGTTCCTTTGATCCACTTAGAAAGAGGTTCATCGTCCAATTTATTGCTGGGCACTTCATCAATGACTTTCTTGGCCTCCTCGACTATGCCATTTGAATCCATGGTTTCCTCGCCGGATTCATCTAGAGAAACAATAGAAGGACGAAAAGGATGACATCAGCAGACATAATATTAACAAGTTATAAACGAAAAGCATCAATAAGCTCTAGCCCATATACTTCTACAATTTGACAATCTCTACGATCACCACATCCCAAAAAATTACAAATAAAAATGGGTGCGGCTATTTACATCCCCGATTGTTATATATCTATCCCACTCTATATCTATTTCTATTAAAATATTCTATTTTCATCTACGTCACATTTCAATATTGTCCTTATTAAATTTATTCATTTAAACAATATAGATCAACACAAATTTTATATATTCATCCCTCTAAATCCATCACTAATACAATTTCAAATTAAAAAAAAAAAAAAAAAAAACTACACTCATCCCCATTCTTACAATTCAATAATTAATTATATAGACCAAAAAAGCAGAAGCTGATGAAGACTTTTCCTGATGATACGAGTGCTGTAGCTCACCTGGTGAGATTTTCTTCTCACTAACAAACTAATGTAATTCGTAGATCTTTTATCATTGCATTTGTTTGATAATTAGTTCAGCTTAATGTTCAAAGCCATTTTAGGCTGATCCCATCCCCCGACCTTTCTACCTCCCCTGGAAAACATATTTAGATAAAAATGTGAGCTTGAGGATAGAATCCCAATTGATTTCCTGAAAATTTGTTGTCATTTGGGTTCAGAAATCTTCTACATTTGCTTATCGAGCTTGGTATTGTGAAGTGCCCCTTCACTTCATCCCTGCAGGATATTAGTTTTGGAACTTACTGGTTTCTTTTATGGATTTCACATTCCTCAGCCATAAAGAATATGCATAATTCTTGAAGATACACTTCTTACAATATATAGCGAAATAACCCATGTAAACCTTACAATATATAGCGAAATAACCCATGTAAACCTTACTGTGATATTCTGCATTTACAGCCATATGAATCACAATATATAGCAAAATAACTCTTGTAAACCTTATTGCGATATTCTGCATTTACAGCCATATGAATCCTAGTTGTTTTAGAAGGCACTGAACACACTAGAAATTCTCAGAATCATCAGCATAAGAAATCAATAAATCAAATCACAAATCATCACAAGCACAAATAAACATAGTAAATTAAGCAAACCATCTTAGAATAGCACTGGATTCAAATTTTTCAAACCCACTAAATTCATGAAACACAGTAAAAGGTAATCCTTACTTTTTCAAATTCCTCTTCATATATTGTTATGTATGTATGTATTTTCTCTAACGGTGTCTCTTCTATTATTTACTAAATTTTTTGTGTATTGAAATTCTGAGTATTGGGAGGAAATACCTCTAGATAGTCATCTCATAGAGGTGATTTGTAAAAATAGACATCAAAAAGTTAGAAGTTTTAAGAATAGCCTTTGAACAACAATCTTTCCAAAAATACCCCCTCACAAAAATTGCAACAAAAGACATCATAATGTATAAAAAACTTCAATTAGGTCCCCAAGAAAATATAAATCCAAAATCTTTAATAAATTTAAACCCGAATATCATACGAAATTTTATTGACCTAAAAATTGCAACAAAAAGAGAATTAAATTATTTAAAAGAAGATTTAAAAAGTTTCTTTTTAGATTATTTAGATCCAAAATTAAAATATAAGAATACTTGTATAGATAGCCAAGCAATTAGATTTGAAAATAATACATATAAAGAAATTATCAATCTAGAAAGAAGAATTGAAAAATTAAATATAATCATTGAAGAAAAGGTCATAACAAAAGATAGTGAATTTTATAAATTTTATTGCGATTTATTAAATATTTATGAAAATAATAAATTTTGAGATTTTGAAGATGGTCTTAGTACCCCCCATCTAAATTGGTATCAGAGCCATGTTTCATAACATGATAATAGAAGATTTAGGAAATAGATATAAAATTATAAAAGATAGATTTGCGATAATAATAGGAAAACCTATAATAGAGAAAGAAATCTTAAAAATCATACTTATAAAATTAAAAAATCTACCTTTAGATATTAGAAAGGAGATAATAGAAAAAACAGAAATTAGTATAATAAGAGACCTTATGATATGGGAAACTATTATAGAAACTATAGATCGAGAAGAAATAGCTGCTATAATAGAAAATAATATAAGTAATTATGGGAATTAAAATTAAAAAGATAGATAACTATTATAAATTAGAAGAGGAAAAATGATATAAAATATTTTATGAACCTATTCCTAATAAATCAAAAATATTAACATTAAATATAATTAAAAAATTACCTAGAGAAATAAAGGAACAAATACTACATAAATTAAGTATAGGATCTATAAAAGATAGATATATATATGAAATGATTAATAAAGAATTTGAAAATATTTTATATTACAGAGAAATATATGAATCATCATAAGCTATAAATGAGTAATGATAAAGTAGCTAAAAAGCTTAATAATATTGTTAGAAATCTAAATAAAATACAAGAAAAAACCTCAAATATACTAGAAACACCAGGAGAAATAAATAAATCACAAGGAAAAATGTTAGGGAAACTAAAAATCGAAAAATTAGAATTAAAAGCAAAATATTTTGAAACCGTAAGAGATAATCAATTACCTGATAACGAAATAGCAATAGAAAGTCTTAATAAAATCATTAATGAAAATAAAGACAAAAAGTGCAGATTATCATATTTATTAGAAGTAAAAAGTGGAAAAATATAATGGCTTTTTCAGAATCATTTGATGAACTAAAGAAATTAGTAAAAGAATTAATAAATGAAACTAAAGAATTAAAAGATGAAGTAGGAATATTAAAAATAGAAATTAGAGAAATGAAACAAAATATGAAACCAATAGATAAAAAAGTAGATAAAGATAGAATAAAAGGAGAAATGACAAGAATAGGAAAGAAACATGTAGAAACAGAAGGATACTATGAACCAGGAAGTATGGATGATAGATTTAGAAAAGAAATATTACCAATAATCCTAGAACAAGAGAAAGAAATTGAAAAATATACAGAAGAAAGAGGAAAAAATAAAAAAGATGATGAATGAAGAAATAGATAATCTAATAGAAAACTTTGACCAATTAAGTATAGAAGAATTAGAAAATTATGAAATATTAATGAATACTGGTGGAGGACCAACACCAGCACCAGGAAATACAAGTAATAATCCAAAATTAGAATTTCCTGAATTAGAAGGAGGATATGCACCAATGCCACATAGACCTTATAGGCAGTACTATGATAGAATTATACCACAACATAGAATAGAAAAATATAAAGATCAATTTACCCCAAATTCAGACTACAATAAACCAATAAATCATGGAGGAGCAAAACTAGATTTAGATTGTAAAATAGATATTAAGAAAGCCTTGTTACAATGGGCAGATGCAATGATATTATTCTTTTTATATAACCAAGACGATACATGGGAATCTACGGATAGAAGAATTGACTATTTAATAGCATCGTTTGAAGGAGATGTAAGAAATTGGTGGGAAGGAGTAACTGAAGATACTAAATTATTAATGAGAAGAAATATACAAACAGAAATGCAAAAAGCCTCACAAGAGGGAATAAAAAAGTTAGTAGAATATATATCAGATGAATTCTTAGGAGAAAATTGGATAAATAATTCAGAAGAAGAAGCTAGAAGAGAAAAATTAAAAGCAAGATTAGGATTAATAAATATTATGATATGTGATATGTGCAAAATAAAAGAATATACATGTCAATTTAAAAATTTCTATTATACTCAATTTTATAGTAATGAAAATCAAGGACCATACTTAGAAATGTATTTTGCTAAATTACCAGGAACATGGAATATATATTTTAAAATAGAATATGAAAGATATATAAAGGATAATCCTGTACCAGATACATTAGGAAGTAGAATAAAATTCCTATTTGAAAGATTAACAGAAATATGTAAAAATAGACAACTAATGAAAAAATCTGAAAAATTAACAAGAATTTGTTGCGAAGAAATAGAGAGAGACCTATTAATTGGGGATGTGGATCGGAAAGAAAATATAAAAGAAAATTCAAACCAAAAAAGTATAAAAAATATAGACAATTCAAAAAGAAATATCAAAAACCAAATAGGAGATATTATAAAAGAAAATATCAACCAAAAAGAAAAGAGTTTAAAAAAGATAAAAAACAATGCAAATGTTGGAATTGTGAAGAAATAGGACATATAAGCCCTGATTGTACTAAAAAGAAAGTTAGAATTTTACAACAAGAATATGAAGAAATAGAAAGTGATTTAGAAGAAATAATAGATATTAATAATTATGAGGGAGAAGAGGTTTACATATCAGAATCAGAATGAGTCACGAAATAGAAGAAGCTGAAACCATAGAAGAAAAGCAAGAAATAGAAAATTCTGAAGGATATGGATTAAAAGTAACATTTGATAATAATACATTTAGAAAAATAGAAAAATTATCATTAGATTTAAAATTAGGAGAATGAAAAATATTCGATAAGATATTTAGAAGAGAAAGAGTAGCTATAAGTGAATACCATAAGATAGAAAAATCAATAGATATAAGAACAGTTTCAGGAAGTCATAAATTAGCATTACTAACAAAATCCACAGTTGACCAATTAATGGCAAAAGTAAAAGGAAGACAAAAAGAAAAGATACAATACGTTTATCTAGCAGGAATACAATTAATGTTCAAATCTCTATTTAGAGAAGGAATAGATTCACCAATAACAGTAAGTTTACATGATGGAAGAATATTAAATACTAATGACAGTCATTTAGGAACTATAGAAGGAAATTTAGCATATAAAAAATTAATATTTACATGTTATCCAAAATATTGTGTATCAATAAAAGATAAAGATTTTAATGAAGTATTAGGATTACATTTTAAAATACATAGAAAAGATATTATGGAAAAAGGAAATCATATTATGACCATAGAATATAGAGCATTATATACATTTACTAACTCTAACTATGGAAACATTTATTCTAAAAAACCCTATATAGAAATTCACAAAGAATGTAAAGACATATTGAATATTGTAGAACCAAACAAACAACTAAACCTACTACCAGAAATATATGAATTAGAAATATCTAAAACAAAGCCAGATGTAACAGAAAAAATAGAAAATAATTCTTTAATAGAATTTAGAGATGGAAAATTAAAAAGAAGTAATAGTACATCTATAATACCAAGAAAGAACATAAATCGAGAAATAATGGTAAAAAGGAATATAGGAAGTATGCAAATATATGGATAATATTATAATGGAATAGAATATATAAAAGGAAAAAATATCATAATTGATACAGGAGCAGCAAACTGCCATATATTAAGAAATAGAGATAAAGGATTAATAAAAAGAAGGGTAGAGCCTTATAAATATATTAATTTTGATGGAAAAACACATACTAGTGAATTAGAAGTAAAAATACCAATAGTTTTAGATGGAGAAGAAATGATAATACCATGTTATGTAGATAATAGTATGGGAGATCATTACCATATATTATTAGGAATGAGTTTTTTACAAGCATTAAATCATTATAATATTAATAAAGAAGGAATCTATATAACACATAATAATAAGACATTGTTTTGTCCAAAATAATGAATAATGTAATAACATTTCCATTAGCAGTATATATACAAATTACTATTGTAGAAACTAATATAACAACATGTGCTTTGATAGATACAGGAAGTGATATAACTATTATCAAGACATTTTAGTTAAAAAACTGGAACAATGATAATACTATAAAAATAACAGGTGTCACAGGAATATCGACACCTATTACTAAAAATAAAGAAAAGGTAGAAATCCTATTAGGAAGTAAACAAATAACTATAAACAAAGTATATGCATATGATGTATTAGAATGTGATATATTATTAGGAAATGATTTTGTTCAACAATTCCAATATTACCAACAAAATAACTATATGATTATGTTAAAAACACCATGTGGACATCTACTAAAAATTTCAAGAGAATTTAAACCATACAGAGTTCAGCCAGCCCAGCGTGGTGAAAGGACAATAAAAATACCAATAAAAACAACTATTAAAATACAAAAAATACAAACAACAGAAAAATCAGAATTAATAGAAGAAATAATAAAAAAGATAGGAAATGTCTATAATGAAAATCCATTAGCTTATTGGAAACCTGAACATCCAAGGGCAAAAATAGAATTAACTGAAAATGTAATAATAAGAGTAAAACCAATGATGTACACTATACAAGATACTCAAGAATTTAGAAAACAAATTAAAGAGTTAAAAAATATGAAATTAATCAGAGCTAGCAATGGACCACATAGTAGTCCAGCCTTTATGGTAATGAAACACTCTGAACAAGTACGAGGAAAACCAAGAATGGTAATAAATTATAAAGAATTAAATAAATATACAAAATTTGATGGATATTTCTTACCAAATAAAGATGTTTTAATAAACCTTGCAAAAGGAAAAGAATATTATTCAAAATTTGATTGTAAGTCAGGATTTTGGCAAATCAAAATGGAAGAAGAATCAATACCATATACGGCATTTAGTACGCCTCAAGGTAAATACGAATGGATAGTTATGCCATTTGGATTAAAAAATGCACCTCAAATATTTCAAAGAAGAATGGATAATATTTTTAGAAAATATAATGATTTCTTATTAGTATACGTTGATATACTAATATGTTCAGAAAATAAAAATGATCATAAAAATCATATTATAAAATTCCTAAAAGAATGTCAAAAGGAAGGAATAGTTTTATCTGAAAAGAAAGCTATTATAGAAAAACCTGAGATATAATTTCTTGGATTAATTATAGATAAAAATGGAATAAAACTACAGTCTCATATATCTAAAAAGATAGAAAGCTTTCCTGATAAATTAGAATCTAAGGAACAAATACAAAAATTCTTAGGATGTTTAAATTATGCAGAAGGATTTATTGAAAATCTTTCAAAAAAGAGACATAATACAAATTTTACTTAGAAAAACTAATACTAAAGGATGGAATGAAGAACATACAGAAATAGTTAGATTGCTTAAGGAAGAATGTAAAAATTTACCAAAATTAAGATTACCAAATGAAAAGGATAATTTGATAGTTAATACTGATGCCTCAGATAAATATTGGGCAGCAATATTAAAAACAGATTTAAATGAAATATGTAGATATTCAAGCGGAACTTTCAATCAAGCAGAAATAAATTATACTACTCATGAAAAAGAATTATTAGCAATTATTAGAGGAATAAAGAAATTTTCATTATTTTTATTATCTAAAAAATTTATTGTTGAAACTGACAATTCTCAAGTTGCAGGACTTGTTAGAAATAAATTACCAATGGAACCCCAATATAGAAGGTTACATAGATGGCAAACATATTTATCATTCTATAATTTTGATATTATTCATATTAAAGGTACAAATAATTATCTTGCTCATTTTTTAAGCAGGAACATTGAATTTGGAGATGGATAATATCAAACAGGTGATATCAGAAATGAAATCTGCGGCAGCCTATGCCAAAGAAGAAGCAGATGATATAAAAATTGGAATGGAGACATTAGCTGAGCTCTTAAGTCATAATATTAAAATATTACTTGAGATCAGTGAATCCCATGCCAAAGTTACAAACGAGATGAAAGACAAAATTGATGCTCTTGAAGCACAATTAATGTCTACTGATACAAATAATAGAAGGATTGATGTCTTGGCACAATCCTATGATACCAAACAGGGATACCAACAGGTACCAAGGAGTGATCCACAATGCGAAAGCAGTAGTGGACCCAGCACTATCAAAAGGGATACACAAAGTCCTAGAAAGTTGACCATAAAATCCAATGATGAACATACAAGGGTTATTAGAATCAGAACCGATGAAGATGATGATACCCCTTTATCAGCAAAAGAAGAAAAATATAGATCTTTTGCCAAAATTGTTTATGAATTACAAGAAAATGACTCCTATTTCATATCTTCAGGAGATCATGTTTATCCAAGGTTACTAATTACCAATGATGCAGACCCTGTCATGGTCAAAATGGCAGCAGACTATGGATTTTTAGATCTTATCTATCCCGGAAAAGATCTAAAAGAAATTGAAAGATTCGATGAAATTTTTAAATCTGAAGTATCCAAATTTGCCAAAGGAATGTCCATATACATAAAATTTTATTCAATCAGTCCAGAAATTGATGGAATAATATTTTATCCTGCTGAGCATATTATAACAATCGGATATGTTAGTAGAGAGTTTCAGATTGATGTCGGTCACAATAAAAAGCCATTACCAAAAATTACCAGATCATGGATAAAATCCCGAAGAGTTTTAGGGATGAAAGTCTTATATAAAATGGCAAAAAGCTTGTATGACAAAAAATTCAAATGCTTGTGTCAATATGAAGGATGGACTCTTCTCACCAACAATGGAGGAGAAAAATCAACAATTCTGAAAGAATACATTGAGAAATTCGACACTCATCAAATCAATGGACCTATCACAACCATACAAGAGGCATGCAGAATAAGAGAATGCCCCACTTGCCGACAGAATCAAAGATAAGAAGACAAAAATGATAAACACATGGAGGAAAGGTGTCCAAGCTACTACAGGAGAATCTTACCAGCTGTATGTAAAAACAAGATCTGAAGGACAATTATAGAAGGACTGTGTCCTTTATCAAAGAAAAATGTAACAAAACAACAAGGATGGAGGGGCCATGAGGCTCTTGATGAAAAGCACGAGGCAATAAAATATTATTAGTATGATGTAAGCAATGATGTAATCTATCTTCAGATTTGTGTATAAATAGAGGCCTTTGGGCTAATGAAAAGGGCAGAGTTGATTGAGCACTCAAACTGTGAGATAGCCAAACAATCTTCTGTCTTCTATTGTAATCATATTTCAACTTTTAGATATCAATAAAATTCCAAGTTATTTCAAATCCAAATTATCTTCAAAAAATATCATGAGTTTCTAAACACCTCATCCCATAGATTCTTGAAAGATTGAAGAAAAATTTATTTCTTACTTTAACAGAAAGAGAGTTTTCTTTAGTTAATATCTATAATCCGAATTCAAAGAACTGACACAGTGAAGGTGGAAAGCTGGAATAGCAATTATCCCGTAGAGGCAGGAGGCCATTGAAGGGAGCCATTTGCAGATCCAGAACCTGAAGGTTACTCGGTTCTAAGAATAAAGATTTGAGATCAAAACTAAGGTAAAACTATTATTTTTGTTAAATTTAGAAAGATATTTTCTGAAATCTTAAAGAATCATTGGGATTACTTATTTGAATATTTGCAGGGCTAAATTATCTAAATGTTTGTATTTATTAGCATTGTTTATCATGTTTAGATTTATATAACATGCCAGGATATACAATTGAAGGATTAGATAATTTATTACAAATTTTATTAGAAAAAATAAATAATATCATCTCTCAAATGGAAAGGATAGATCAATCATCATCTGAAGAATATTATATACTTGGAGAAAATTTTGATAGATATATGGAAGATTATGTCAATCTATTAGATCAAAGGATGGATTTATATGCTAGAATCCGAGATAGAAATAATGCAGGACAAAATTAAAAAAAAACTATCCTAAAAATAAGGATATATCCTGTAATATAAAAACACATTTCATTAAGGGTAAAATAGTATTTTTAATAATTAAGACTATTGTGAAAAATAGCAACAGTAAACCGGCCATTTAAAAAATTACCCCGAGTATTGGAGCACTTCGAACATATTTGGGTAATTTCTTCTGGACTATTAGGGTTTTCGTTATAAAAAAAAATAAAAATCTAAAAGAATATAAAAAGATTTAAGAGGAATTTAATGAAAATAAATATTAGTTGATGAATTTAGGGCCTGTTTGAGCCACATTATTTCAAAAAAATACATTCTTAAATAGTGATTTGACATCATTTCAACCGCACGTGCTTCAATAAAATAATATTACACGCAAATTCAAAAATTTTCCTTATTTTCTAACCACATATTTCCCATCAATACACTATTCAAGAACGCATTCTTACCAAAATAATGTGGCTCAAACACCCTCTTAGAGTTATATATTATTTAATTTTATATATGTCTATTTACATAAATTTACATAAGTTTAAAAAAATAATATAATTATATTTTTAAAAGTGGATATATATCCAAAAACCGTGGATGTAAATAGCGGCTCCCATAAAAATAGAGGTTAAAAGTATTTCAGTGCTTCCAAACCAATATCTTGAAGAAAGAAACTGCCAGTAGTAGAACTACTTACCTTGAAATTGAGATGCAATCATTTGATCTGCACAAAGTCTTTTTCCTCTCTTTGATGAATTCTTCTCATTTGGATTGATTAACGTCCCGGCAACTTTCTTACCTGAGACTTCTGCAAAGGTGGTTTTCATCATATCGACAGAACTATTTTTCTGCTTTGTCAGACCATTGAAGAGATTCTCACGATCCTTGCATGTTGTGCTTTCCTGATTACCCACCGAGCCCTTCATCCCTGACATCTCAACTTCACCACTTGTGGGAGAACCAACTTCATTTTCTGTACAATCTTTTGTGACCATTTCATCTTCCAAAACATCTCCTTTTTGCGTAGTGCCTAAATTTCAAGAATCTTTAAATCAGCAGATCTAGAAAGTGGTTATTAACATTAAGGAAAAATCAAGGAAGGATGAAAGGAAGAAATAGGAAGACCCAAAAAAAGAATGCACAGACCTGTTACCGGAGTTTGGGAACTGTTGATCAATATCCTTCGAGGCCTTCCCCTCTTTCTCTTCTGAATGTTCACTTCAGTGCCTGATTGCTTACTCTCCTAAAGATAGCACAACAGTAATGAAACAAGAAGCAAGAGCATTTAATTAAACAAAATATCTGTAAAAGATAAGGGCATGAAATAATGAGGTTCCAGAAGGTCAATATAACTCATTGTCTAAAAACTTCTGATTGAGGATCGCCTCAGTCTGAGGTGAACAAAAACGCAGGAAAGCGTGGCTTGCAAGGCAGTTTTGGAGACGTGCATCATTTGGGTGAGGCATGCGCCTCAAGGCTTTTGAGGTGCACCACTTGGCTCCTTAATTCTCCAGACTTATTTATTTTGTTTCGGCGTCAGCCCTCATAACATTAAAAATTCGGATTGACCCACTTATGAATGGCCTTACTACTCCCACTAGTTATTACTAAAACATTAAAGATTCGTGTTTTTGGCTTAAACGCATTAGAAAAAAAGCAATTACTATAACAAAAAAAATTATGTCTCTCATATACTCTTTGAGAATAATCTATAACATAAAGATTATTACTATTTCTTTTTTTATTTGTGATAAATTAAGCACTTATTTTGCTTTTTCTAATTTTTTTACATGGTTCTGGTTCAAATCCTAGGTTAAATGCCTTAGAACCCGATTATGTACTAATTAATAGTAATCTAAATAAGTTGGCTAGTTGGTGGAAAAGGATACAGGATAGCAATCAAAAAAAGAAAATTTTACGTTCGTTTTTATACTTTGTGCTTGTTTGGATTTCATGACAAGTACATTATAATTTAAAGGTCAAAATCAAACTTTAAGTTAAACCACACATTCATACGATTCACAACCACTAACCACTTATCCACCACTCATTTATATCACATTAAATTTGGTACTAATTATGAAAAACAAGCACTTCATTGTTTTCTTCTTTTCTTTTATTTATGCAAGAGGGGGAGGAGGCAAAGTAAGGGATGCAAAGAAACAATAATAGGAACTGGCAATTAAAAATTAATAATTTAAGATACAAAATTCAATGACCCAAATTAAAATGCCCACCATTAAAGCAAAATTGAAAGAGAAAGAGAAGGGTGGGGAGGAAATAAATAAATTTGACTGAGATGAGGATTGAACACTTAGATGGAAATCATGTTCCGTTAAACAAAAAGAGAAAGATAAGATGAATATAACATTAGCAGCATAAACATGATGAAAGGGAAACATGAAAGGACCAAGGTACCATAGTATAAATCTTAAAGGAAAAAATGAACAAAAAGTAACAGAACCACTATGGATTATAAAAGAGTTTCAAAGGACTATTAACAATATTATAATCTAAAAATTGTGTGGAAAATATTTAAATAAAATTACTCAAAAGCCCTGTTATATGTTAGGCAGCAAGGTAAGTAGCACCTGATCAATATACAATTTAGAATATGCAATCATAAAATATTGCCATTTGAAGAAACTGATATCACAGGATGCACATTGAAATTGAAGGCAACTTCATGATTGCAAAGTGTTTTTTCCCTTACATTTTAAGAGTAACAATCTTAAAAAAAGATTACAAATTAACCCTAAAATACCATTTTATCTCTCTTGCACCTTTTAGCTTATATATCGCAATAAATCTAGCAATGCAGATTTATAGCAATGCAGATTTAGGATATTGATTAATGATTTGATAATTTAACTAATTAGTCCCATGGACATCACGATTTCATGTTAGTTGGCTTTGCAAACCAGTCCTTAAATACCTATTTACAGAGAAAGACTCTTCATCAAGATTCAAAACCATATATAAACAAGTGCCAGTCCAATCTTTATATTCACCTTTATATGTATAGCTGAATCATTTGATAGCTGCTCCTGGACACTCACAAGCTTCAAAGATTCCTTACCATGGGACTCCAAAGCCCTCTTACCTCTTAAACTCCCTGTCTTATGTCTTGAGCTCCCCAATTCAGCACATGCCAAACCTAAGACGATCCCTAAATCAGTTTCCCCATCCACATTCTCCTCTTGAACATCTGCAGCATTTTCCACTAAATTGAGCTCCTTGCCTGCTAATAAATTTTCCAGTTACAGTAAATTGAATTAATAAAAAATTAAAACAAATTAAGAAAACAAGAATTGAACTAAATACCTTCTACAACAAGTTCTGGATTTCCAACTTGCGGTGTTTGTGTTCTTCCTCTTTTCTTCATAGAACTGGATGTAGGCTTCTTTTGTTTTCCTTGTTTTCTCCGCTGTACGATGTAAAAGTAACAGTTTTCTGCATAAATGTCAGTTGATGCGAAAAATATAGCGCGAACAACACAGGAATGGGCCTAAATTTTTCAATTAGTGCTTGGTTGGGAAAGCTTCAAAAGTTACTAAAAGTTTGAGGTCAAAGGCAACAATTAATTTTAACACCAAATTCATAGGACCCACAAGTTTTATCAACTTTACAACCACAACTTCATCAACTTCTATTAAAATCTGCTAAAACATTTATCAAAAGTTTTGTCAAACCACCCATTGGGCATGTTTCATCTTCTCTTAAGGTTCTGTTTGACTTGGAGTTTTTAGTTGACCAATATTTAGAACCAATTTTTAGTAGCTTCAAAACTTCCTTAATGTGTTTAGTTATGGTCAATTCATACAATCCAACTAAAAACACTCAACTCTATTCAACTAGAAGTGAGGGCCAGTGGCTACGTAACTAATCAGATTAAAGAGTGCATCCATTGGGACAGTAACAGTCACGTGTAAATTTCAAATAGTTTCACTGGCTTGAAGTAGCAAAAGACCAGTTTATCTCTACTGAGTTACGGAAGCATTTTGTGCGTTCGTACATATTCGTGGACTCACATCATGTATCAACAATGGTCAATATGACAGTCATACACAAATCTCTCCAGATTAGTACTTCCTCTATAATTTCTCAGCTTTTGACTAAGGTAAACAGGAGGGGACTAAAACCATAGCTACCAGTCAGTAGCTTGAATTTGCAGCTTTTTTTCATTATCTTCAGGTATTTCACCTTATCCAATTGAACGAGCAAAATGAAGATAGTATCATGAAGAATTTGTATGGTATGACTTACAATTCTCCTCCCCCAGTAAGGATTATTAGAGGAAAAATCCTGAGGCACAGGTGATTTGACAGAGCTGGTCATGGTATTTCCAGAGGTTGGGCTTACAGAACCATCCTGCACACCTTTACTTGGTGTTTCAAGTATAGTATGTTGATTAGGTGTAAGAGATGGGGCCCCTGCTTTTCCTTTCTTGAGCTTCTTCAGAGGTTGTGAAAGTGTATCAAGAGAATTTAAAGGTAAAATATGTCTGCTCCTAGTCAATTGATCAGAAACAGGAGAAGGTTTCTGATTGTGAGGAGTTGATTGCTCCATTCGAGTCTCCATTATCTCTTTAGAGTTGTTCTTTCCATTGCTAGAGCTCCGTACTGGTTTAGCCACCGCAGTGCCATTGGTGCAAATATGACTTCCCTGCTTTGCATCTTCTGAAGATGGGATTGAGACATCCTGAAAGAAATGCCAAAGACATTAGGGTAAATAACCAAATTCAATTTAGCATTATAGATGCAAAAATTTTCTGGCAATAGTGTATATAACAATAAGTAAAAATTAGGCATACCACTATGAAGCCATAAGTGCAGGTACAATAAATTGGTTTTAGATAATTTGACAATAACATGTACAGATAATTGGTGCAACAGGGGAAAAACCCGAAATATTATTTAGAAAAAACAGGAAACAAACGTATGAGTACAGTATTTGATTGTGAGTAACAGTAAAAGATAAAAAGACGGTTTACAATTTAAGTTGTCCAATCCTTCAGTGCCCAACATGATAAGAACAAATCCTTCAGATTACATGGAGTACTTTACCCAAATATATTTGTAATTAAATATAATGTTCGGCCTAAGGTACAAATTCAACATGATGCTTGCAGGTAAAAAGTTCAACTGGTTAGGTAGGTTTCAATTTAGTCACTAAATATTTTTTTGTTCTAAACTAATTATCCAACTTTAAGACATGTTTCGTGTTATCCACTGAGCTTCAATCGTTCCACATTAGTCACCCAACTATAAAACCTGTTTCATGCGATGTTAGTCTCCATGGAACTTAGAAATCGTCCACCAGAAGTAGCATCAAGTCAAGAAGCTTTCAAATGAATCTCCTCTTCAATATGGAAAATGTATGGTTGTGAAATTTAACATTATTACTGAAAATGAAGATCAATGTGAAGTAAAACTTAAAGTTCAGTGACTCGTTTTGAACAAATTAAAGTTTAGTGATCAGCAAGAATCAAAATTAAAGTTGAATAGCTCATTTGTAACAAATTAAAGTTGAGTGACCAAATTGAAACCGGCCTATCAGTTCAGTTACTAATTTAAATTTTTTACACCATGGCAAGGTGACAAAGAAAACCGTACCATGAATCGAGATAGATTAACCCTTAATTTTCTCTCCCTTCTACTGGTTCAAGATTGAATTTATCCATGGATTGAATATAATCAAACGACAGCAAAAAAATTTAATTCAACCTAATGTTGTGAAAAAAAAAAAGGTGTACACAACTGAATCACTTTCGGTAAACCATTCAGGTCAGCTCAAACCAGAAGTACTATTTGCCCAGCACCACATGCACAGCACAGACAAGCAAGGTCTTCTGCCTCCTTCCTATCACTAAAGTATTAGTCACTAGATCGTTCAAGAACATGCAACTCATTTCAAACTACATGCAGATAATAACGGCTAGAAACCCCAAAACATTTTATGAACACAGTTGTTTTAGATAGAGAATATAAAAGGCGGCCAAGAAGGACAATGCTGATCACCACAAACAAAACAGAATTGGAATCTGCTGAGTGAAAAGCTAGAGCAAACCTTGGAAGAAGTGATCCACTTGCCATCCTTCCATTCCATGTGTGGTCTTATTTCCCACTGATGGAATTTCCTATTCTTACTCATCTCCTTGAAGAAGACAAGGTACCTACTATCCTCAAGCTCTTTTGTAATTACTCCACTCCACCAGCCATTATCAAAAGATGCATCAACTTTTTCCAGTAGATCAAATGTTTTACTCTTAACAAGTGGCGGACAAGGTCTGACATGGAGGGGATCAACAGTTACTTTCAGAGGCCGAGCCTCATCACCAACTTTTGGGCTCTGGTACCCCACTAGGAAAGATCCGCTTCTTAATATGTCCAATATAGTTGCCGGGAACCAAGCATCTCGACAATCTTCAGCTTCAAATGAGACCTCTACTTGTCTCCCCACTTCAAACATCAACGCTTCTGTGCTCTTCCAAATATTTCACAAGAACAAAGAAAAAAAAAATATCATGAATAGAAAGTTAAAAGTGATACCATCTTGTAAGATTAATGATCAACAGAGTTCAGCAGTTCTTAAAATTAGAACTAGTAATAATCCTCATTTACAAGAATGTCAAGATGAAAAATCAACCATCACACCAACAGCTCCCAGCCCCTTTTCAACAGCTTCCACTGAGATATATTGAACAGCTTCATCATGCGCTAAAGTACATCTAACTTCGAAAATTGTATACTGCTTTCAAAAACATTTATGCATTCATGACTCACCCAAAATATAAACCTACAAATAGGGGGAAAATAATACACACACACAGAGCCTTTTTCCAATATGAAATTCTAGCAATTTAGAAATATGAATATAGTAACATAAAAATTCACAATAGATCGAGCTCGCAATAAGGAAACTACACTTCAGTGAATCTGATAATTCCTAAATGCAAACCAAAATATCAACTTATCAGCAGTATGCTTGGTAATTGGCTAGCTTTCAACCCAAAAAACTCAGATATAAAAAGTAATAGAGCCTCATAAACCCTAAAAACCTTAAATAGACAAAAATGCAGCGCATAAAAAGAAGAAAACAATATTGCAGAAAAATAAGACGAAAATGTTACACCTCATAAACCCTAAAAAGCCTGGGGTCTTTACCAGTTGAACGGGTCAGACCGACAGACCGTCGACCCCGCAGGTCTGCAACGCCAAATTGGAACTCGTCTGGAGGGTTTTGAAAAGCGACTACAAACTTCGAGCCTCCGTCAATTATTCTCCTTACAACACCTGTCCACCACTCATCCCCATGGAAAGCATCAACGACATCATTCACTTCAAACCCCTGAACAATCTCTTCTGGTGGTAGCGCTGGCCTCACAAACGCCACATTCACGTACTCCCTCAGAAGCTCCGACCCATTTTCATCGCCAACATGTCGTGGTACTCCAAGTAAACTTTGTTGTACCTTTTAGGGTTTAGATTTTTTTTGCTTAAAGGGGATTAATTACAGTAGCTAAGAAATCAGGATTATAGTACAGTGCGCACGTAATATTATTTCCCTCCATTCAAGATTTTCGTATAAAAAAAATATACACGTAGCATCATTCAAGAAATAAACGTCTTGACAATCTTTCTCATCCAATTTATCTTGATCAGTGAAACTTTTAGAAAGAAAGAATTTTAGCTCTTGAGTTTCTTTCACTGTGAATTTTTTATGATGAAATACATGGAAACGGCAGTTTGATCTGTTCATATTTTCCCTATGAACTTTGACCATTAAAAAAAAATGAAAGTTCAAATAGAATTTTATATACAATTTTTCAAAATTACCCCATCTTCCACAAAGAAAGAAATTAGAGGAAAAAAATGAAAAATTCACACAGTGTTAAGAGTCGAGATCTAGTCGAACTCATCGTCCACAGAGTCTACCCAACTCCGATCACCACAAAACTCACTCATTATTTTCAACAATGCTAATTTTTTTGTGGGTTTAAGAGATTAATTTTGAACTTTTCCAAACTTATATTTTGATCCCCAAAACTTATAAAATATTCCAATTAACTTTCATATATGTCCATTTGTGTCTCATAAATCTCCGTCCTTGAGTGTTGTAAAAATTGAAAAATAAAGGGTAAGAGTTTAGAGGACATTACTCAGGGAATTTTTGATTTTTTTCGAAGTGTTCTAAAAGGCATTGGACATGGCTAGGCAGAAAAGTCAAACTTTTGGTTTGCAATTATTACTCTCAGTTTCTGCCAGTTTTCA
The DNA here is from genome assembly GCA_019395295.1 of Osmanthus fragrans. NCBI lineage: Eukaryota > Viridiplantae > Streptophyta > Magnoliopsida > Lamiales > Oleaceae > Osmanthus > Osmanthus fragrans. Next base: position 7,908,640 of record CM033345.1, on the reverse strand, counting down.
CTCCACTTTTTGAACATTCACCTCTTCATCAACTTTGAAGCATTTTTCTGGTTTCGGTAGCTACACGGGACTACTACATCCTCTACAACAATGCTACATCAACCAATTTAGTGACAGAAAATTATTTACAAACTACTCCTGACAATATTTCATTAGGAGTTAAAAAAAAATGTCATAAAAATACTTCACTCATCTGCTATCACATCAGTCGAGATTCAAACCCTATTTTTAATCCCTGTTTTCTTCAACTTTATTTATATCCTCTACCCTCGAGACTGAGCTATCGTAAGGAAAGATCGTCCCAAGATCACCGACATTATTTTGTCATCTTCCATGTCAAGTACAATGTGGCCTACTATGCAGATTAATTTATCAACCTTGATGAGCGAACCTTCCACCATGCCTTGTGGAGCTTTATTGATTGGTCAACTAGTTAGAGGGATACCGTAGTTGGGTTCACATCCGAAAACCTAGTCTTCAATAGTCAGAAAGCTCTAATAAATTAACATTACAACTTAAATCACATAAAAAATCAAAATTCATAGATTTTTCAAAGATTATATATAGCTAAAGTTTTCGAAGATCTGTAATAGAGAAAGAAGCTTCACATTCTTTATTATGAAAAGTAAAATTCGGTATGTTGATACAAACACAAACGTGACAAACCGAAACTAAAATAGAATAAGATGACACATCGAGCATTAATTAGACTCTAAAAATCCTGGCCGTCCTCTTCAAACATAGATTTTATAAATTTTCTACTCGCAGTTTGCAACGCATGCAAAGAACTTGGAACTAGAGATAGCGCATCTGTTATTTGAGCGATTGAAGGAACATGACAAACTTCTAGGCATATTTTGTGAACATTTCTAAGATCAATTTGTAAAAAGTCATCATCTCAAGACAATGTCAAATTTAACGTCAACAAAAATGTAAACGTAACATGACTTATATCATTTTGCTTTGTATGATGTTTGGGAAAATGATATTGTATAAAATTAATCTTTATTTTGTCTAATTTGATGTACAAAATATACTTTTAAAGATCAAATAGCAATGTGAACATTACCTATTTGATAATTTACTATTTAAATTTAACTAATCAATAAATAATCTATTTTTCCAAATAAACATTGTAAATAATAAACTCTACTGTAGTTCTGGTTAATATTTGAACATACCCTTTTCATCGTCGTATATATGTTAAAGAAAAACACTACATCGATATCAAAATTCACTAAACACATACAATACTCTATAAAATTAAGTATGAAGATTCCCAACTAAAATTAATAGATACTCTTTCCTCTTCTTTTTACTTCTATATTCTTTTTAAATTTTACATTACTGTTTTTTGCAAAGTGCATTGCACGTGCAACTATTTACATAGATATGTGGTGCACGTGCAACGTGATATGCTTGATCATTTAACATTATGTACGAATGATTTGATTATTTAAACACATACCATACTCTATAAAATTAAGTATGAAGATTCTCAACTAAAATTAATAGATACTCTTTCCTCTTATTTTTACTTCAAAATTCTTTTTAAATTTTACATTACTAGTTTTCTGTTGGTGTGTTGCACGTGCACTTGATATGCTTGATCATTTAAAATTATTGACAATGATTTGACTATTAAACTAAGTAGTCCCATGAGATTTCATGATTTCATGTTAATTGGCTTGCAAACCAATCCTTAAACACATATTTACAGAGAAAGCCTCTTCATCAAGATTTAAAACCATGTATTAAGCGTGTGTTTGGCCCCCAAATTTTTTTTTGTTCAATTCTCATTCTGCTACAATGAAAAATAATAAACAATGCAAACCTGTTACAGTTGTGGGCTGACAAAACTCTTAGCAATTTCAGATTTTGTCAGGAATTTAATGTCGTTCAGTGTTGCTGGACTATTTCGCCCCCAAAAACAATTTTAAATTTACATCATTGCCCTCCATCTTTTGAAAGCCACCTACCATCAATTGAAGGGCAGATTCGAAAAGTTAAAAATTCCAAAAATTGTAACATAGAACGCACGTTCAGTTTTTGTCAGAGAACACGTCCTTTTCGTCAAACCGGAGCCCACAGCTCTTGAAAAATGGTTGGAAAATTTAAAAGAATGGGCAAGAATGAGGACCAAACACTAGCTCACAATTGTCAGTCCGATCATTATATTCGCCTTCGTAGTCTGTATAGCCTTATCATTTGATAAGCTGCTCATGGACACTCACAAGCTTCAAGGATTCCTTACCATGGACTTCCAAGCCTTCTTACCTCTTAAACCCCCTGTCTTAGGTCTTGAGCTCCCCAATTCAGTACATGCCAAACCTAAGACGATCTCTGCACCTGTTTCCCCATTTACCCTCTCTTCTTGAACATCTTCAGCATTTTCCAATAAACTTAGCTTATTGTCTGCTAATATATTTTTTGGTTATAGTAACTTGAATAATAAAAATTTAAAACAAATCAAGAAAACAAGAATCCAACAAAATACCTTCTACAATGGGTTCTGGGATTCCAACTTGTATTTGTGTTCTTCTTCTTTTCTTCATAGGATCTGGATGTAGGGTTCTTTTATTTTCTCTGCTGCACAATGTAAGAGTAACATTTTCAACATAAATATCTGTCGATACGATAAATATAGCATGAACAACACATGGAATTTTTTGTTCTTAAGGTTCTGATCGACTTGGAATTTTTTGCTGACCAATATTTAGAACCTATTTTTAGTAGCTTTAAAAACTTTCATAAGGTGTTCAGTTATGGTCAATTCATACAATCCAACCAAAATCATTCAAATCTATTCAACTAGAAGAGATGGCCACTGGCTATATGTAAGTAATAAGATTAAAGAGTGCACCATTGGGACATTAACAGTCTCTTGTAAATTTGAAAAAAAATTCACTGACGTGAAGTGGCAGAAGGTTAACAAACGTGGTTTGACAGAGCTGATCATGGTATTTCCAGAGGTTGGGCTTACAGAACCATCTTGCACACCTTTACTCGGTGTTTCAAGTATAGTTTATTGACGAGGTGCAAGAGATGGGCGACTGTTTTTCCTTCTTTGAGCTTCATCAGAGGCTGTGACAGACGACAGTGTATCAAGAGAATCAGAAGGTGAAAGATGCCTGCTTTTTGTCAATGGATTAGTAACATGAGAAGGTTTCTGATTGCTTCGTTCGAGTCTGCATTTTAAAGATAAACACTAAATCGATATCAAGAATTGCTAAGTACCTACCCTGCTCAAGTATGAAATTAAGTAAGAAGATTACCAACTAAATTTAATGAATGTTCACTCATCTCCTATTACTTCTATATTCGTTTACTTCACATTACTAGTTTTCTGCAGGTACGTTGCACGTGCAACGCACGTGATATGCTTGGCAATATATAAAGAGATTGATTATCCGATCTGTTGACAATGTTGATACTAATAAACAATGTGATAATCACAATCTTCATAGGACTTTTATCACAATCGTCAGCTTTAAGAGAACCGCACCCATCTTGCACTTCCATCAAGAATGGGTGAAAATAAATGAAGGAAAATGATGGCACTGATAACCAACGTGATAATCGCAATCTCCATGAAATTTGAATCCAATAGTGCTAGTTAAATTTACAACACCTCATTGTGAAACCATGTAATCTTTCTACCCAAATAGAAAGAGATCATCACAAAAATACAGGAGATCATTTGAATTACTCAAACCAATCACCTATTAAACAGAGAATCGGACCGATTCAAAAAACATTAATCGGATATCCAAGAGATTAATGTAGAGGATATGGGAAGGGGGGTATGATATAGCTAAAGCTTTAAAAAATCTCTAATGAAGAAAGAAGCTTCATGTTCTTTATTATGAAAAGTAAAGTTCACTATGCTGATACAAAAACAAATCGAAACTAAAATAGAATAAGACCACACATCAAGGACTAATTAGACTAAAAAATCCTAATCATCCTCTTCAAACATAGAATATATAAATTTTCTGTGGAGAAAGTGGTGCAAAATGACCAACTGGGCTGCTGAACTAATTGGGCCAGACTACTATAACTTGGACTAATTGGTGAACTCGCTTAAGCACCCGGGTTATAAAGAAATGGACGGTCGAGATACCACCGTGTGATGCTCTAACAACCATTGGATCAAGGCTTCGAGAGGCTTCTCTTAAAGTCTAGGGTTAGAGATATTTTGGGGTTAATCCCTCATTCTCTCACTCTCACACAACGCTCCTCTCTCTCTCTCTCTCTCTAGTTCTCTCTCTTGCACTGCCTTGAATTTTCACTCTGAAATTGTCTCCTCTGGTAAATCGATTGGAATATAGTTCTTGTACACATCTTTAGTGATCTGTAGAAAGCTTGATTGTGTATCCTCGTGTGGATTTCATTTTCAGTTTGAGAGGCTTCATCATTGTGACTGAATCTTGTGTGACTGGCGAAGGCTGGATGTGGTGTAACTGTTTGGGGCTTTAATCCTTGGTTAATATAGTGATCTCTTCCCGTTGGCGGAAGCTCAAAAGGGGATTAGAAATTTATTTCGAACATCTTGCCTTAGGGTGAAAATTCTTCGAGTTCTTTATGTTTCTGTCGATTTCTTGCTTTTTTATTTACTGTTGTTTGTTAAAAGTTGGCTAATACTTGAGTGCGATCCATACATTTTCTACTCTAAGTTTGCAACGTATGCAAAGAACTTTGAACTAGAGATATATCTGCTATTTGATCGATTGAAGGAACATAACGAACTTCTAGGCATATTAATATGATGATTACGCCCAAAGTTTATCGCGGTATTGTAGTGTAGCTTTGGGGTGTCGTATCCACAGAGAGATGGAAATTAAATTAAGGAGTCTCTAAATAGGTGCTCGTTCACTTAAAATTGTCTAAAGATATCAATGTTGATTAGATCAATATCAAAGTTTTTGGAATAAAATTCAGTAATTAAAATAGTGAAGCTCAGAATTCCCTCACCCGGATTAGATCATTCAATGTCAATCATTCAAATTAATAACACAATTAAAGGCTTTCATCCCGGCACTTTAATCGGATGATTTGATGTTTAAGATCAATGTAATTCACAATTGTACTTGTAGATCCTAATTTCCTTTCACAATTTCCACAAGCAATTATTGGAATTAGATTATAAACCAACCACATACATGTAGCATAAAGTTGTAAATAATCACACCAATAATATCCAAGTAATGAAAATTCAATAAGTATTTCGATTATTCAATAGGAAGAATATGATTAATCCTATGAAAACCTAATACAAATTAAACCAAACTCACAACAAATCCATCAATAAACTTATATGAAATTGAAATTGAAATTCAATGATTAGTTTAATTCCACGATAGAAGAAACATGATTAAGTCTATGAGAAATCGAGTAAACATTAAACCAATTCCACATATACATATAAGAATGAAACCCTAGATCTACAAGTGTTTTAAATCAGATAAATACCAAAGGAATTGAATAATTGACATGAAATCCCAAAATCCGGTGAGTTCCTTCTTTGCTTCACATAATTCTTTAGCCTTCCATGGAGTTTTCTTGTTCCCAAGGTGAAAAGAATTGTTCCAAGATGATGAATAATAGCTTCTGGACGTGTTTTGATCTATTTAGGTCGAGAAAATCAAGCAAAACGCGTTTCCATAGGTGTTTAGGTTATTTTCAAAATTAGAACAGATCTGTCGAAAAAATCCCTAAGCTACCGCTTAGTGTAAATTCAAGCGGTAGCTTAGTTCAATGATATTTGCCTTTGAATTCTCGGTAGGGTTGTGGGCGACCTCTTGCCAATTTACTCCAAGCGACCGCTTAGTTATAATTTTTTCCGCCGGACAGCTTTTAGTATTTTGCCAATATATTTCTCTCCCGATATCCGATTGAGGTGATTCAAAGTGCGTTGAAAAGCTGAATCGATGGGCTACAACTTTCATTCAGATGTCAACTTCCAATTCAATCTTATACCATGTGAAACAACGGTCTCAAGATGAGGCTAAAAATCGGTGCAAAAGTTTTCAGCTTGAAAGTTGATGTGTGAGAATGTCTTGGCTATAAGTCACCCCTTTGACTCCTTTCTTCCTCCAATTGGCGCTGAACACTCTCAAATCTTCATATCTTCATTTTCCTTGCCGAGTCATCTTTTGGTATTTGCAATTTGGTCCTTTAACTTTCGCTTTCTTCTATTTTGATCCTTTTTTCACTTGTTTCTTCCATTTTTCACTTGTTTCACCCATTTGCCACCTAAACCAAGATACAAAAACATTTAGTGTATTTCGGTGTCAGATAATCATATAAATGAAAATATTAAAGGGTGAAAAACGTAACAAATGTGCTATTATCATATGACATTTCTTGAAAATGGTAGAGATCAATCTTTATATGTTTAGTACGAGAGAGATGTGGGAGAGTTAGAGAATTTTTTTGGAGCTGTGAAAATTTAAAGAGGTCTTCCTAAAGAAGTCGTAGTGTCCATTTTTTATCGTTCTGCTTTATATGTTGTTTAGGGAAATGATATTGTTATAGAATTGTTCTATATTCTGCCCAATTTGATGTATAAATATATACTTTTAAAGTTCAAAATGGTAATGTAAACATTACCTATTTGATAATTTACTATTTAAATTTCACTAATCGATTAATAGTCTATTTTTTCAAATAAACATTGTAAACCATAAACTTTACTGCAACCATGTTAATGTTTAAGCACACTTTTTCGATCTTCGGATATATTTTAAAGAAAAACACTACATATTTTTAAATTTTACATTACTAGTTTTTTACAGGTGCGCTGCACGTGCAACTATTTACTGAGATATGCGTTGCACGTGCACTTGATATGCTCGATCATTTAACTTTATTGACTAATGATTTGATTATTAAACTAAGTAGTCCCAGGAGATTTCACGATTTCATGTTAGCTGGCTAGCAAACCAATCCTTAAATACCTATTTACAGAGAAAGCCTCTTCATCAAGATTTAAAACCACGTATCAACAATTGCCAGTCCAATCATTATATTCGCCTTTATAGTTTGTATAGCCATATCATTTGATAGCTGCTCCTGGACACACAAGCTTCAAAGATTACTTACCATGGGACTTCCAAGCCCCCTTACCTCTTAAAACCCCCGTCTTATGTCTTGAGCTCCCCAATTCAGTACATGCCAAACCTAAGACGATCTCTGAACCAGTTTCGTCGTTCACCCTCTCTTCTTGAACATCTTCCGCATTTTCCAATAAACTCAGCTTATTGTCTGCTAATATATTTTTCGGTTATAGTAACTTGAATTAATAAAAAATTTAAACAAATTAAAAAAAAAAAAAAAACAAGAATTAAACTAAATACCTTCTACAAGAAGTTCTGGATTTCCAACTTGCGATGGTTGTGTTCTTCCTCTTTTCTTCATAGAACTGGATGTAGGGTTCTTTTATTTTCTCTGTTGCACAATGTAAGAGTACCATTTTCAGCATAAATATATATTGATATGATATATATAGCATGAACAACAAATGTATATGCCTTAAATTTTCACTTAGGCTTGTTTCATCTTCTCTTAAGGTTCTGATCGACTTGAAATTTTTAGCTGACGCTTTAAAAAATTTCTTATGGTGTTCAGTTATGATCAATTCATACAATCCAACCAAAAACATTCAAATCTATTCAACTAGAAGAGGGGGCCACTGACTATACGTAACTAATAAGATTAAAGAGTGCACCATTGGGACATTAACAGCCACTTGTAAATTTGAAAAAGTTTTTGAAGTGGCAGAAGGTTGACAAATGTGGTATGACAGAGCTGATCATGGTATTTCCAGAGGTTAAGCTTACAGAACCATCTTGCCACCTTTACTTGGTGTTTCAACTAAGAGATGGGGCCACTGCTTTTCCCTTTTTGAGCTTCATCAGAGGCCGTGATATTGTATCGAGAGATCAGAAGGTGAAAGATGCCTGCCTTTTGTCAATGGATTAATAACATGAGAAGGTTTCGTTTTGTGAGGAGTTGATTGCTCCATTCGACATTTGAGTCTGCATTTTAAAGATGAACACGAAACGGATATCAAGAATCGCTAAACACCTACCATGCTCAAGTATGAAATTAAATGAGAAGATCAAATATATTCAACATTCCTTCCTCTCCTATTACTTCTATATTCGTTTTAAATTTAACATTACTAGTTTTTTGCACGTACATTGCACGTGCAACGCGCGTGATATGCTTGGCTATATAGAGGTTGATGATCCTCTTCAATCACAATACGGCCAACAAACAAGACAAATGGCTCTTGGTGTATGAAAATTTCATGCCATATCTAAGAAGAATTAATAGATAGCCAGGGCACGGAATATTTTGTTCGATAAAAGGAGCAAGAAAAAAAGAAGATGTACCATCATACACAAAAACGACAGTTGTTTTACCAGTTCTGTAACAAAAATAGTAGCTGAGAAAGTGTTTGTTGAATCATACACAATTTCTTCTCTAGTCTATTGAATGAAAAATCTCTTTAGCTTCTATTGCTGGAATCTTTGCCGAAACACTAACGGCCAATGTGATGATCACAATCTCCACGAAACTCGAATAACAGTCCTGTTGACTTTAAAAAAATCATCAACTGCAAGAATATCATCAACAGTGTCATTGTGGTCTAAAAGAGTTTTGGTAGTTTCACATGAGACAACTACACGTGACCATTTGGGCCTTTCCTCAATTATTTTCTTCATACTCTCGGACACACCATTTTGCTGATCTATTTTGCTGGAGTTTCTCTCAAGCCTAATGCCATGAACCTTGCAACATCTTTCACACGACTCATCTACTTAGTTTCCTTTAAACCTTAGCATGAAATTCTTTGAACACATGTTACACTTATCTTTAGATTTCAAACTGAATGCCTATATCTTTGTTGGATGTGTTGAGAAATTGGTTGTTCAAAACCAACAAAAGGAGAAGTGGAAAATTGCTGACAATTTCGGTCGACCGAACTGGACTGCGGTCGACCGAAACTCTGCAGGATTTCAACCAAAAAGTTGCAGGAAGTTTCGATTGACCTTTCGGTCGTCCGAAATGGAGGTTCGGTCGACCGACCGGTCGACCGAAAAAGTTCGGTTGACCAACCGGTCGACCGAAAACTGTGACCGTTGGACGGTTTTTAGCCGTTGGAAAGTCATTTTTGGAGGCTTTTCACTTGATTTGTGGCACCACTCGTGAATATGAACTAGGCCTATATATAGTGGGGTTTTGTTCAATGAAGAAACACTTGGAAATCATTACAATCTCCATATAGAAGATCAAACCATTTTCTTACTCATATTCTTACCTTTTATTGTGTTTCTCAAGTTTTTGGTAGAAATTATTTGTGCTTTATATTTCTACTACAAGGCTTGATCAATCCTTCAAACCATTTGCCGGAAAACCTTGAAGCATCTCAAATTTACCGGAGAAGGGGCAAATATTGTTTGAGGACAGCGATCACGCGTTTGAGCCTTTGCATCGAAGTTCTTGTTCTTGATTCCTTGTTGCTATTTCGGTTTGTTCATTCTCCTACTCGAAAGTGTTATTTCCAACAATCTCAAACAATAGTCCTGCAATGGAGAGTGAAACAATAATGGCTACCATAAAGTTGATGAATCAAGACTTGGTTCGTTTGGATCGTTTTGATGGCACAAACTTCACAAGGTGGCAAGATAAGTTGAAATTCCTACTTACGGCATTGAAGATTTTTATGTGCTTGATCCGAATTTGGAAGATCTACCCGAACCATCCGACAAAGACACCGATGAATCAAGGGTGAATAGAAAGAAGCGTGAAGAGGATGAATTAATATGCCGCGGCCATATTCTCAACTCTTTGTCGGATAGATTGTATGATCTTTACACCAACACAACATCGCCAAAAGAAATATGGGATGCATTGGAAAGTAAGTACAAAGCGGAGGAAGAAGGTACCAAGAAATTTTTAATTTCTAAGTACTTTGATTTTAAGTTTCTTGAAAATATCCCCTTGCTTCCCCAAATTCATGAATTGCAAGTACTAGTCAACAAATTGAAGGCGGTGAAGATTGAAATCCCGGAGACCTTTCAAGTGGGGGCAATTATTGCTAAACTCCCCGGTAGTTGGAAAGGATACCGGAAGAAAATTATGCATAGTTCCGAGGATCACTCCTTGGAACAATTGCAAAAACATTTGCGAATTGAAGAAGAGTCAAGAATGCGTGATAAGAGTGAAAACTCTTTTGAAGGCACTTCTAAAGCAAATGCAATTGAGAAAACGGAATCGCCAACAAAATCCAACAAGAGAAAGCCTTCAACGAACTTCAACAAGTTCAAGAAGAAGACAAAAGGAGGTTGTTTTGTGTGTGGCAAATCTGGTCACTATGCAAAAGATTGTAGACACCGAAAACAAAACAACTTCAAGGGCAAAGTGAACTCCATCAAAGAAGATAGAATTGTGGCCACCATTTGTGAAATCAATGCAATCAAGGGAAAAGTTCCCGGATGGTGGTATGATACTTGTGCTACAATACATGTATCATATGATAAATCTTCTTTCAAGACTTATCATGAAGTTGATGGAGACCAAGAGATTCAAATGGGTAATGAGGTTCGATCTAAAGTGATTGGAAAGGGAAGTGTGGATATCATCTTCACTTCCGGCAAGACCATTACCTTGACCAATGTACTACATGTTCCCGACATGACTAGAAACTTGGTTAGTGGAAATCTCTTAGGAAAACCGGGTATCAAAAGTGTATTTGAATCCGGAAAACTTGTATTATCCCTAAATGGGAAATTTGTTGGAAAATGCTATTCTAGTGAAGGAATGGTCAAATTATGTACTGTTGACAATTTGAATGAGAATAAAAATAACTTTGCTTATGTTGTTGATTTATTTTCATTATGGCATGCTAGATTAGGACATATTGGAAAAAGTACTATGAAACGTATGATAAAATGTGACTTAATTTTATATGATGAAAATGATGTCTTTAAATGCAAAACTTGTGTAGAAGCAAAGATGGTTAAAAAGCCTTATCAAAGTGTAAAAAGAACATCTAGTATCTTAGAGTTAATTCATACGGATATTTGTGAATTAAATGGCATGTTAACTAGAGGTGGAAATAGGTACTTTATTACCTTTATTGATGATTGTACTAGATACACATATGTTTACTTAATGAAACATAAAAGTGAAGCTTTTGATATGTTTAAAATTTATAAAAATGAGGTTGAAAATCACTTAAATAAGAAAATAAAAACCTTAAGAAGTGATAGAGGTGGTGAATACTTTTCTAGTGATTTCAACATATTTTGTGAACAACATGGCATAATTCACCAATGTTCGGCACCTAGAACACCGGAACAAAATGGTTTTAGCTGAAAGAAAAAATAGAACTTTAGTTGAAATGATAAATGTCATGCTTACCTATGCTAAGTTGCCATTTAATTTGTGGGGTGAGGCCTTGTTAAGTGCATGTAGGATATTAAATAGAATTCCTTCTAAACAAACTAAGGTTTCTCCTTATGAATCTTGGAAAGGAAGAAAACCTAACATTGGATACTTCAAAGTGTGGGGGTGTCTTGCTTATTGTAAGAACACAAATCCTAATAGGACCAAGTTGGGTCCAAGAGGCATTAAATGTGCCTTTGTTGGATATGCTAGCAATAGCAAATCATATAGATTATTAAACTTGGAGACCAATGTGATTATTGAATCAAGTGATGTAGAGTTCTTTGAGGATTCGTTATCTTCGGATAATGAATTGAGGGAAAATCTCTTAGATATCCCTAGCTCAAGTGGAACACAAGATGAAACATCTTCTAAAGGTGTTGATGAGTCAAGTGAGCCACGAAGAAGCAAAAGAACTCGAATTGAGAAGTCTTTAGGACCGGATGAAATTGATTCTCAACGTATTTCCTTTTACTTAGTAGAAGGAAATGAATTGAATGTCGTAAGAACAATTCCATTTGTTCTACATGTGGAAATCGATCCTAAAACTTATAAAGAAGCTATGACTTCTCGTGATAGCATGTTTTGGAAAGATGCAATCAAAGATGAAATGGATTCAATAATGTCAAATAATACTTGGGAGTTTGTCGATTTACCACCCGGATCCAAACCTATTGGATGTAAATGGGTATTCAGGAGAAAATATAATGTTGATGGTTCTCTAAACACCTTTAAAGCTAGATTAGTAGCTAAAGGATATCGACAAAGAGAAGGAATAGATTATTTTGATACATATGCACCGGTAGCTAGAATAACATCGATAAGGATATTATTCGCACTAGCTTCGATACATGACTTGCATGTTCACCAAATGGATGTCAAGACGGCATTCTTAAATGGGGATCTCGATGAGGAGGTTTATATGGAGCAACCTGAAGGTTTTGCTCTACCCGGAAATGAACATAAAGTGTGCAAGTTAGTAAAATCGTTATACGGTTTAAAACAGGCACCTAAAAAGTGGCATGAGAAATTTGACTTAGCTATAATTTCGTTCGATTTTAAACATAACAGTGTAGATAAATGTTTATATTCAAAAGTATGTGATGATTATGTGATATTTATATGTTTATATGTTGATGACATGTTGATTATGAGTGATCACATGGATGGAATAAAAGAAACAAAGAGGTTTCTATCTTCCACATTTAAGATGAAGGATCTTGGACAAGTGGATACCATTTTGGGTATCAAAGTCACAAAGACTAGTGGGGGTTACCATTTAAGTCAATCACATTATGTTGAGAATGTGATAAATAAGTTCAAACACTTGAACATAAAGGAAGCAGGTACCCCAATTGGTCCAAGTTCAAAACTTGTAAAGAATGATGGAAGGGCAATTGCTCAATTAGAATATGCAAGTGTCATTGGGAGTCTTATGTATGCAGTTCAATGCACAAGACCAGACATAGCATATGCAATTAGTAAACTTAGTAGGTTTACTAGCAATCCAGGCAATGACCATTGGAAGGCAATTGGAAGAGTTCTTGGGTATTTAAAGAAAACCAAGAACTTAGGTTTACAATATACTAAATTCCCGACTATATTGGAAGGATTTACCGATGCTAGTTGGATATCTAGCACGGGTGAGAATAAATCCACTTCCGGTTGGGTGTTCACTCTTGGAGGAGGAGCTGTTTCTTGGAAATCAAAGAAACAAACATGTATAACGCACTCGACCATGGAATCCGAATTCATAGCATTATCGGATACCGGGAAAGAAGCTGAGTGGCTTAAGGATCTCTTTTATGAGATACCTTTGGGACCGAAGAATACATCTTCAATATCTATCTTGTGTGATAGTCAAGCCACGTTAGCAAAAGCATACAATGAGGTATACAACGGAAAGTCTAGACATATGAGTCTAAGACATGACTACATAAGGAAATTAATCAAAAATGGAATAATTTCCCTAAATTATGTTAAGTCTATCGAGAATCTAGCGGATCCTCTAACTAAACCTCTAAATCGAGATTTAGTAACATCTACATCGAGTAGGATGGGGTTGAAACTCTTAAAATAGAAAGATTCACCAATGATAGCAACCCTACCTGTCATTACTCAAAAGGTAATTCACGGGTTCAAAGGGTAACAACAAGTCATTCGATATGTGGATAGGTTCAGCATTATTCAAATCCGCGATAACCCTATCCTAGTTAAATAATGCTGGTTGTTACTGAAGTGAGGGTTGAGCTTCAAGCTCTTAATGAAGTTCAGTGCTAAGAGCACAAGCATCTCTAAAAGTAACAAAGATGCTGGAAGAATTTCACCTAGATGAATTTCGAGGTGGTGCCGCCTCAATAGAGAGCTAGAGTTACTCTCTTAAAAGTTTGTCGAAAAGGATGAGCGCAAGGCCATAAAAGCGCTAAGCGAGTTTGAGGAACTTGAGAACACGTGGTGCTCGTGTGTGTGTTCTTACCGGTATCGTCACATGGAATAACTGGTTCAAAGCTTCAAGCTACCTTTGATTCCGACTTTACTTTGTTAGAATTACACTATGGTTAGATTCAAATCGAAAGATATCTAATCCTTAGGCATGAGTATCGTTCATGTTGAATATGAAACTTGTTAATTTTGAACAAGTGGGGGATTGTTGAGAAATTGGTTGTTCAAAACCAACAAAAGGAGAAGTGGAAAATTGCTAACAATTTCGGTCGACCGAACTGGACTGCGGTCGACCGAAACTCTGCAGGATTTCAACCAAAAAGTTGCAGGAAGTTTCGGTGGACCTTTCGGTCGACCGAAATGGAGGTTCGGTCGACCGAAAAAGTTCGGTTGACCAACCGGTCGACCGAAAACTGTGACCGTTGGACGGTTTTTAGCCGTTGGAAAGTCATTTTTGGAGGCTTTTCACTTGATTTTTGGCACCACTTCGTGAATATGAACTAGGCCTATATATAGTGGGGTTTTGTTCAATGAAGAAACACTTGGAAATCATTACAATCTCCATATAGAAGATCAAACCATTTTCTTACTCATATTCTTACCTTTTATTGTGTTTCTCAAGTTTTTGGTAGAAATTATTTATGCTTTATATTTCTACTACAAGGCTTGATCAATCCTTCAAACCATTTGCCGGAAAACCTTGAAGCATCTCAAATTTACCGGGAGAAGGGGCAAATATTGTTTGAGGACAGCGATCACGCGTTTGAGCCTTTGCATCGAAGTTCTTGTTCTTGATTCCTTGTTGCTATTTCGGTTTGTTCATTCTCCTACTCGAAAGTGTTATTTCCAACAGGATGATCGTCAATACATGTCATAAAATAAAGTGTACCTCCAAGAGATTTCGTTGGCATAGAAAAGGCTTCGGAAAGAACCAAATAAAGAATATCTGATTTTTGAATTAATTTGTTGGCTTGAACCCATGGGATGGATACCTAAAAGTTCAAAATGCGAAAATTAACACGCGCGTCAAGGATATGAGATCTAATTGAATGTTATGAGGGAGGTAACAATATACAATCACAATTAGTGAAAAATGAAAATTGTGGAAAAATATTTTTGAAAAGTAAATCATAGCCTGTGCAAAAAGAAAGTCATGGAATAAGATTTTGGAAAGCACAACTAAGAAGATATTATTGCAATTCAGAGATGACTAAGTGACATTAAACGAGTCGTGTAACTTTACATTTAATTAAACATATGACTAGAGTCACCTAGATTGATATTGTAGTACATGTGGTGCTACATATCATTATTCTTCAAAGAGTTGAAAAATATAAAGACACGCCTTATTTTTCTAGAATATAACTTGTGAAAAGTAATTTTTTAATATATATATATATATAGGAAATGACTCAAATGAGGGTATGATTCATTTTTCAAAATTCATTTATTTTCAAACTTATTTTTAAGTATATATTTTATCAAATTTATAATTTTTTTTTTCAACTTTTCAATAATATATATCATCAATTTTTATTAAAAATTTGATTTTTAGGTCAAATGAATAATCAGAAAGAGGATAAAAATCGCTGGCCAGAATAATTTCGTATAATAATTTATCTCCTCTCAACAATGGCGTCCACTGCAGCAACAATTGGATTTTCCCAATTCCTATCTTCTTCAAAAATCACTACCAACAAATACCACAAGCCCCTCTCAGTATCAATCAGACCTTTTAATGACAAGAAGAAAAATCAACCGAATAATAGAGAATTTATTGTAAAAGCCTCAGTGGGTGCAAGTGGACCCCCTTCCGCCACCACTGGGCTGTATTCCGCCGAGCAATTCGAACTCACTGTAGAGAACGTTGACAAGGTTCTGGAGAACGTCAGGCCTTACCTCATCGCGGACGGCGGAAATGTCGATGTTGTGTCCGTTGAAAGCGGCGTCGTTTCTCTCAAGCTTCAAGGTGCGTGCTTATTTTTATGAAGATCTTTTTTGCAAATTATCATGCATGCTTTTTGAAAATAGAATTAGCATGATGGAATTTGCAGCGGTAATTTATCTAACGTCAATTCAGTAGATGTAGTTGTGTTATTTTTTTCTAAATTGTGGTCAACAAACAAAGGGGGAAAACTGGTTGTTATATGGAGCAAAAGCGTAATTCGTCGTTTTTTTCTACCAGAACTTCAGATTATATTTGCAGACTTTTCTGTTCTTCTTTGTTGGTCGTAGAACAATCATAAAGACTTAAACTTTCAGAATCCAAATCGTTTCAAAAAATTAAATCAACTCCAAACAATTAAAAAATATATATCTAAAATTGATTTTTAATAACCATAAATTGCATCCTAGGTGGCAAAACTAGATTTTTCATGAAAATTTCATGCCATATCTAAGAAGAATCAAACCATACACCAGGGAACATTTTGTTCAATTAAAGCAGTAAAATAAGAAGAAGATGTACCTGTAGCAACAGAGTCTTAATAATAGGCCTTTTTTGTAGTTGGGCGCAGCTAGATTCTGATGATCATGCGTACAAAACTTCTACACAAATAGAAAGAAATCCTAACAATAATACAGGAGATCACTTGAATTACTCAAAACAATGACCAATGGACAGAGAATTAAACAAAGTCGGGAAACCGTAATTGGAAACCCAAAAGACCGAAGGGGAGAGTGGCATCGAAGCCAGAAAGGAAATTAAATCCTCAAAGAAGAAGAGAGACTTTCTCTCCTGTGATTTGCTGAATCAATTGCAACCGGTACAACATAAAATTCAATAATATCCAAAAGATTGCCCAAGCTACCCTTTAAAGTCTGGTACACAGCAATCAAGCTAGATGCTGGCGTTTTGGAAACTAATATTCTACTATTAAAATATAATGAACAAAATAACAACTGGCATAAGCTTTAGCGACGTGCGCACAAGTGTCCAAGCCCCTGTATCCAGAAAGGAAAAAAAAAAAAGGGGGGTGGGGGTTGGGGGGAAGAAAAACCAATTAACTTCTAGGAAACATCGCTGAAGTTTATGCCAGTTGTTATTTTGTTCATTATATTTTAATAGCAGAATATTAGTTTCCAAAATGCCAGCGTTTAGGTTGATTGTATGTGGGCGGGGGCGGGGGCGGGGGCGGGGGTGGAGTTAAAGAAGAAAAACCAATTAGCTTCTAAGAAACATCGCTGCTGGTGTATCACTGCTTTTATGAAGCCACACCTGCAGTATCAAATTTAAAAGGATGAATCATTTTTGTCTTAATTCATAGTAAATGTGGCCTCGGGACCAACCGTACTTAGTCTGTCTCGAACGGAACAAAATGGTTGGTACAAGCATCATATAATAAATGAATCTTTTGGGCCAAACTTAACCAATCCTGATTGCTTTTTTCCGGATATTTTCTTTTCAACTAGCTTTATGAAACTTATCTTCACTGCATGATAACACCTAGCACGTTATGTAAGGCCAAAGTCTAGATTGTAATGCACTTAATGGCTTATTGAAGTTGTTCTAGTATTAACATTACAGCTTTGATATTAAAGCTCTATGTTTGCTCGAGGAATTATAGATTGCTTTGATAATATCGTGTTTTCAAGTGTCAACAGTGTCTTGGTTACAGATCCATATGAGAATGATTTTGTGCTGGTTATAACATATGAATATTGCTGCCAATTATTTTATGCATTTGGCTCAAGTATTGACGCTTACAATGATTGGGGACGCTGAGAAACTGACATAAGAATCATTATTGCCTTCTAATGTACGAGAGCATATGGCATTTCTTTGCTTCGAAGAATCGTGACAGATTGTTTGAAATTAAAGGCCTGTTTTTCGTTGTCCCCCACTTTTTCAAAATGTTTCCAAACTAAGGTTATTTCCTATTAATTCTTTGAATCAACCATTATCCTGTAAGGATCAATAATTAAACAATACTTCAATCATATAGCTGACAGTCATATAATAACCTTAGTTCATTCTTTTTATGGTAGCCTATTATACTGAAACTCTGGAACTGAAAATGGAACCAATCACTCCATGAGACTGAACCTAATCGTAATATAATGAATTAGTATTCATGGATAATGATTTTAGTCTTTTAAAGTCCGACTGTATAGTGAATCAATCAAGTAAATAAATAATTGTAGGACAGAGGTGAGCTTGATCTTAAGTTTGAACATCAACCCATGAGATGGTAAATTTCTGAGGTGGAGTCGTGAGAATTTATGCCAGTGAGGGTTAGGATTTGCTTCGCATCATAGTAAGTTTTCCTCTGTTTCACTCCCTTTTTAATGGAATTAAACATTAATGATCATTCCTCCTTTGTCTTGGACACCTCAAGCATGTTAATGATGCCATGCATCAGGAAAAATTGCAGCCACGGTCCGAACATTTGGGATCATTGGAAGTTTTGTCCCTGACCTTCGTTTTCTGGAGCAAGTTAGGTCATTTGGACTGCCTCATCCAAAATCAGGTGTTAAATTAATGAAAAAGATAATTCTGCCCTCAAGTTTAGTTAAGCTAAAATTAAAGAAGACAAAGGTAATTGTAAAAATGAAAACATGGAAAGACAAAAACGACTTTAGCATCCCCTGCCTCTGACCCCGACTTTGGGCTTGAGCTGGACGTTGGGGAAGGAGGATGACTGTTCTGGACAGTGGGGGAAGGAGACAGGATGCTTCATAAGTTGAAGGTTGCGGACCTAAATGCCATAAAAAGTTGGGGAGTTTCTTATTAACAATCGTCCTGCTCCTCTTCCTGCTCCTTCCGTTACTTTTAATTGAAAATATTGGTACAAGAAGAAAAATTCGATGTCAAATTCTCATAACCCATGCTCGATGTCTCTAACAAACTCTATCGTGTTGCCAATAAACTCCCACCTTCTTATGTCCTGGCATCTCTCAGGTACTACGTTTAGCACGTTAAGTCTGGGACCAGTTTATCCATGCCCATACTTTCCATCTTATTTGAAAATAACCTTATCAGTTTAAGAGACCAAGCTTGCCCATGACCCTTGCTGTTTAAGCTAGGACAACCAAGAAAAATGTCAACTTCGTTGGATCTACAATAACGTGTTCAATCTATCCACACCTAAAAATTCAATCTTGTATTTTTATTTTTTTTCACTACTTCCATCAGGGCCCAAGCCTAACTTTTGAAAGACTTCAGACTTCTCTTCTAAGAAACCACGACACCAGAGCTTCTGTGATGCAGGATGCAAGAAGAGAATTATAATAGAAGGGGAAAGGGGAGAGACAAAGAGAAAGGAGGGGGAAAAGAGGGAAGAAGAAGGGGGGGAGGAAGAGAAAAATTGGGGAAGAAATTCACTTTGTTTCATAATCAAAGGTTGTTCTATTACAACGCAAGAGACCCCTTTAGGGGGTTTAAACTAGTCCTAATTAAAGCAGGAAATTATTATAAAATCAACGAAATCAAAACATTAATTATGTTTCCTAGAATAAATATCAAAATTGGAAACTAAATATAATGATCTCTCTTTAATATTGCATCATTATGGTTGCAGCTTATATTGAAATTTCATTTTAATTGTGCATCACGAATGGTCAAGCAATTTAATGGACATCGAAATTCAATGTTACCCAACAAAAAACATTGTAGGGAAAGGATTTGCTAACATGGAACCCTAAGGATGACGAGCATAAAGATTTTGAATCAAGGTGTGCAAGAATTGGTAGAGACCTCATTAAGTGAAATTAATGTGATGAAAATGAGCTCGTAGGCTTAATGAGATAACTTTGGCACTCGTATACAATGGTTATCCTCAGTCTTTATGCATGCGTACATTGTTTAGGTTGGATTTTGAGTTTTTTATTCCATGGTAGATCATTTTAATGAGCTTCAGCATATAGTTTTGGGCTTTTAAGGCAGTGAAGATCAAGATGGTCGATGGAGTTGTATGCTTTGTTCTTAGGAATGTGATAAATCATTAAAGCACAATGCCTCAACTGTCTCGAGGAACAGAGAAGTATGGTAGACTGGTATTTTGAGAATGAATTTCTTTCAGCTGGCATTATATACTTGCATTGCTGCCTTTTTCCTTTCTGGTTTTTTGAACGCATTTTCTGCCACGTATATATTTACTTTTATTTCTGTATGCTAGGAGTGAGTTTGTTTATGTTCACTTGACGTATCTTTTTACTATTCGCCGTCTTTACCTGTACTTCATGAATGAACAACAGGAGCATGTGGAAGTTGTCCTAGCTCAACCACTACCATGAAAATGGGTATCGAAAGAGTTCTCAAGGAAAAATTTGGAGACGCAATCAAGGATATTTGCCAAATAAATGATGAACAAATTAGTGAGACAACCATTGAGGTCAGTTTATATCTAATCTTCGTAAGTAAGATAAATAAATGCCTCGAGACTTCAATACCGTAGGTCTCACATTCAGCTTGCTCAAATATCTACAGGCAGTGAATGGTCATTTAGACATTCTGAGACCAGCCATTAAGAATTTTGGTGGGAGTGTGGAAGTGTTATCGATCACAGACGGAAATTGCCAAGTAAAATACGAGGGACCTGAATCAATTGGATCGGGCATTAAAGCGGCTATAAAGGAGAGGTTTCCTGATATTGTCGATGTCATGTTTACTAACTAGAGGATAATCTTTTTGCCAACTTTCATGAAGGCATTTTTTCATGGCTCTGGAGAGTGGTTTTTGGCAGTTTCGGTGCCAGGAATGTAATCCTATGTATAGTGTACCTAAGAATTTCTCTTGAACCAAGTACCTCAGATAAGGGCAATAGTTGAATAAAGACTGCTTTCGACATAAAAATATAGGTACACTAAACTGTTGGGACGGCATGTTCAATTCATTTCTGCCAACGTTGACAATGTTTTATTAATCTTGTTGCAGTGACAGGCTTAACGATAAAGTCAATAGCAAGGGGGATATGTGTCGATACATAATTGGACAGTTTGAAAAAAAAAATATATATATATATATAACATCCAATCCCATCCTGTCATTTCCCCTTGTCATTATACCTGTTCGAGGAGCGTTATTGATGCTTTATTCCTTGATAGAATAGTCATTGTTGGTTTGGTTTTAGGATTTTACAAAAGTCAGAAAAACAGCCGCTAAGTTGTCATTTTGCCGCTATTTTAGCAGCAATTTAACTAGTACTCGCGGGTGTTCATGTCATGTCACCAGCTTAATAATTATTAATCCAATAAAATGAAATAAATTATTTACCTTTGGGATATAAATGCCGAGGATTATTTAAAGAATTATTCTTGCTGTACAGGGGAGCCTTGAAAGGGGGGGGGGGGGGTTCACAGGCCCTCACTGTAGCGTGGGCCTCCCCATGTATTAAAAAAAATATATACAGTGGGGCCCACCTGTGAGTGGCCTGGCAGGGGCCTGTGAACCAGGCCTATGTACAGGAAGCACAGCTCTTATTTAAACTGCCAACTGATTCTCATAAGAAAAATGTCATATGTACAGAAAATTTTCTGCAAATGTTTTATAGAAAATCCACATGGGTGGGGCTCATATGATTAAAGTATTGTAAAAAATTATATTTTACTCACCCCCAATGTGAGTGTCGTGTACAAGTCCTGTGAAGCGGGACGTGTACCTGTAGCACAACTCTTCTCATAAACAAAGAGAGAAGGGTATCTCTCCGTCTCAATAAATATTAATTTACAAACGCATTTACATATGCGGCACGCCTGCTGCAGGGTTTGTTTACGATGATATGATTTCTAATCCATGTTTATAAATTGAAAGAAGTAAGTGATGGAATAATATTTAATGCTTTTGACAGATGTCAAGAAAACTTTAAAAACATACTCTATATGATTTAACTTTTTAAAGTATGTTATATATCTTAATAAAGATCATCAGTCTAGAATCTAGATCACATAGTACCCTTTGATTTATTTCTTGATATATTAAAACATGTCACTACTCAACTGAACAATGAAAGATGCGATCTTATGTCACTTAAACTAATGATAATCCCTGTTTGACCGCCATTATTTGAAATTATAATTTTTGTAATGATTTTTTAATTTTATTTTGAAGAATGTGTAGTTGAAAAGAAAGGAAATTTTTTCAATTTATGATTAATATTATTTTATGAAAGATTGTGAATGAAAATAGGCAAAAATAATTTTTGGGACACTGGGGCCAAAGGGGGTATTGATAATGAATAATTCAACTCGATGACTTTTAATATGTTAAATATGACAATACAAAATTAAAAACAAAGAACTCAAGTCAAACATCCCCGTGGATCGAAAACCCTTTTTCCATGGATATTTGGGACATGGATTATTCTAAGTATAGGGAAAGTTTCACAAGTTTCTTACACAGTTGCATCTCATTGGTCTTTTTTTTTTTTTCAATGATGTTTTGCCACGTGTTATCTGTGAAATAATTCAGTAAAAGAAATTTGTTCGTGTAACAGGATGCTTGGGACATTCAAATTAGGCATGAATGACAGACTTAAAATATTCCAATTGAGAGGTGACAAACCGCCGCTACCTTGTCAGGTTTGCATCCTTAAGACATTTCATACAAGGAAAAAGTAAAATTTTAAACTATATTTTTGTGGATTTTATTCCTAAGTGGATAAATTGTTAACAAGTAATATAATTTTAAAAATGACAAATTAAGATAATACTTGATTTTGAATCTCTTCAATAATTGTAGAAGACCTCCTCCTCCTTCTCCTCCTTTTTTTTTATTCATCCAAGTCTTGAAGAATTCTTTTTATATTTGCTCCCCCAATAATTGTTGTATCTTGATGTATGATGATATTAAGGGTTATATGATGTACAAGGGTTTCATCTATCTTTTGCATGACTCATGCCTGAGCCGGTGTCAAAAGTTGCACTCATGAAGCTCGCAGACTCACAGTGTCATTCTATACCAGCGACCTAATGTAAAAATGTTGCATAACTTTTATTTTACGTCTTCGAATTATGATCCAATTTTTATATTGAACTCCAAATTCAATTATCTTTTCAATGAAATATCATTTGACTCGTGAAAACCTTTGTAGAAAACTTTTATGCTCTTATTTCATTCCCTGCTTCGCATGCAAGTTCCTCGTTTTGCATCTTTTTATTCTCTAAATGACTTACTTTTACATACGAACCATGCTTCTTGTACAATTTCGGTTGACAGCATTGGTTGACAATCACTCACATGGGAGGGGGCCCACGATAAATAAAAAAATCGTGGACCCCCCTTCATGTGAGAAGATTGTCAACCAATATTGTTAACCGGAGTTGTACAATTAATAGCAAAATTCTTTACATTAATCGTCTTTAAATTTAATATTTAACCTATAAACACACTATATAAACTAATATGAGTGAAACCCGTCCAAATAATCAATTATTAGGTAAATTCAAGAGTCGATTTAAAATATTAATCAAGATAATATCAAATTAGTAGCTAAACAACGTAAATTCGAATCTTGTTACTATTTATTTTGTGCACGTGCATTGAGTTAATTGTTCTTAGCTACCCACTTTTCTAAGTAAACATACATAAGCAACATGTTCCTCTTGGATGTACTGTAATCTCGTGGAGTTAGAGGTCCTAATTAAGAACATATATTGTTTAATAACTTTTTGCAATTTTAGTGTTCTCTATACGCAGTTTTGCCCGCCGCTTGGTATGGATAAAACCTAAATTTTAATTTAGGTCAATTAATTTTAACTACATATTTGATAGGTTTCACAACTTTTCAACCACACATTTCATAATTCCATCAAAATCAACTAAAAATATAATTTTAATTCCTACCAAACAGAACCTCCCCCCTTTATTTTTCCAGTGTCTATATATATAACTTTAAAATAATACTCTTCATTCCTCTCTCAATGTTGTGTTCATTGAAATCAAGATATCATCGTCCCTAAATTTTCGAGTATCCGAGTCTTTAGAAAGTTATCTGCGTTAACCCTTCTTCAAGTATAACTCGCCCCCTCGCCCTTCCTAATAGTTTAACAAATATGGTTGTGCCTTCTGCAATTCCATTTCGAGGCAAAAAAGCTAGAGCCCTAGGAATTCCAGTCATAGATCTCAGTCTCGACAGGTCTCAACTGTCGGAGCAAATCGTAAAAGCAAGTGAAGAATATGGTTTCTTCAAGGTGGTTAATCACAGAGTTTCCAAAGATATAATTTCCAGAGTTGAGAGAGAAGGTTTAGAATTTTTCTCAAAACCTGCATTCGAAAAACAACGAGCTGGACCTCCTACTCCCTTCGGTTATGGCTGCAAGAATATTGGATTCAATGGCGACAAAGGCGAGCTTGAGTATATTCTCCTCGAAGCCAATCCTCAATCTATTTTTGAAAGATCTAAAGCCATTTCCAACAACCCAAATAACTTCAGGTAATTTATAGTTTATTTGAATTGTAATGCACGCAATTAAGATTTATTTCAATATGGTCAACTTGTCATTAATATATATAATTAATACATTGAGATCATCAAATTGTTTTACACGTGCAACCCTTCAAACCAGAAGTTTCTGTACATGCTTACGATATACTAGTCCCATGTACGTTTCTTGATCAAAAGTTTGACGCGTAAATAAATATATACGTTCGGGACGAGTGGAGTGGACTGATGTTCTATATTTACATTTTGTTGCAGTTGTGCTGTAAATGATTACGTACAAGTAGTTAAGAATCTGGCAAGTGAGATTCTTGATTTGGTGGCTGAAGGGCTTCGGGTCAAAGACAAATCCATATTTAGTAAACTTATTAGAGACGTAGATAGTGATTCCTGCTTCAGGATTAATCACTATCCTCCAATTAGTACTATTGACTCTTCAGTGCCCAACTTGTTTGATAAGCAACATTCTTGCGATGTCAAACCAACTCGTATTGGATTCGGAGAGCATTCTGACCCTCAGATCTTGACAATCTTGCGATCCAACGATGTGGGTGGCCTACAAATTTGTTCGCATGAGGGCTCGTGGATCCCCATTCCTCCTGATTCCAATCAATTCTTTGTATTCGTAGGCGACGCCTTGCAGGTTAGTGACATCTTTCCTTGCGCATGAATTAAATTATTAGTGCTTATAAAGTCAGATTAGTGGGGGGTTTCGCATCAATAGTTAGAATATTTCCAACATAACATCATTTTTGAATTGACGTCTAGAAAAATTGCTTCTTTTTGGAAAGTGACACGTGGTGACTCGTGACATGTCTTGAAGCCCTTCTCAATATATTCTTTAGATCTTGAAATTGGCAATCTTTGGAACATCGTCTATATTGAAAATAAACACAAGTCATACTGATATGTGCAGGCTTTGACAAATGGAAGGCTTGTGAGTGCTAGACATCGGGTCCTAGCGAACTTGGTGAAGCCAAGAATGTCAATGATGTATTTCGGAGCTCCACCTCTAAATGCATGTTTATCTCCTATACCACAAATGGTCTCATCCCAAAATCCTCGTCTCTATAGGGATTTTACCTGGGGCGAGTACAAAAACGTCGCATATTCCTCACGTTTGGCAGACCATCGTCTTGACTTGTTCAAAAATCAACTATAAGTCGTACGTGCAAGTAAACATAGTATTCATGACGACAATACGCCATTGTGAAAAGGCGTGAAATCCGTCGTAAAAGTGTATACATAGATGTTTGTTGTTTAAACGTGGATGATCACAATTAGGAGAAGGGTAAATGGAAAAACATTAGATCATAAGCTTGTTGGTCGGCAAAATTATATTTGCATAGAGTTGTATCAATTATTGTATTGGACCCATAAAAGTAACAAAGTAGGACAGATTAATATATGGTGGAGGCACGAATTGACAGCACTGCATGCTATGTTCGTTGATTCGATGTTCCAACCATGATAATCAACATTATACCACTAATTAATGATCTTCGTAACTCAAAAGTTATGCGATTAGTCTACAACTTAACTTTATTTCAAAATCAAGTCAACGTGTCGAGCAATTAAAGAACTTTGCTCTTTTTACTCGATTGAATGACACAGTTGATAGTGACTAAGTGATGCGTCAAATCATCAAAGTGATTACATGACTCCACGATGAGAACTCTTTTGAAATAATATTGATATTAAGATTTAATTGCAAATTCAATTGACTAATGGCTTATGAGCCAAGCGTCACCATCTATATAATATGTGCCTATAAAAGGCAGGGCCTCTTCGTCTGTCAATGATCTAGCCCATGCCACTCTCCCCGTCGAGTTGGCTCCTGGTCCGCTGCATTTGTATTCTCCATAATACACTCGTCTGGACATAATAATAAGAGGATTATAATTTCTTTCTCTTTTTCAATATTTCCAAACATGGTACTAAAGTAGAGAGTAAAGTAGTTACGTACGAATCACGGCTGGTTTTGCCCCAGTCACTCCAACCTTGGGGAAGAACAATCTTATCCATGAATGTGTAAGAGAAAATAACTCTCGAGTAATCCCCCCATGCTCTTCCTAGATAAATCGAACCGCCACCTGTAATTGTGCAGTTTTTGAAGGAAAATCCACTTGACATTGATGAATTTGTGCGTTTTTGAGCAGTCAAAGAGGCCACCTTCTTGGCTACCGAGTTCAAATAGCAATTCTGCCCAAATTTACAAAGCACAAAATTTATTTCTAGCGTGTCAATTAGTCCAAGCTATACCAAACCAGTTATTGACATGCTCGAAAGTTGAAGATAGCTGTCCACTTATGGGCATGAGTCATTAGTGATACTATCACTGTTGTCATCATCACTCGTCTAGGTGACACTGAGCACTGATTCGATCAGTGGAACTGCCGCATAGATCTGTGATGATCACAACTACTAATAACAAATATCATTCTTCTACGGGCCTAGATTAGATGGTGAAATATCTGTGATAAGGTTAGTCGGGCTAAGGTAGCCTATAGGCCGAATATATTTTTTGAAGTGGACCGAACATTTGAGCCTTTGAACCAGGTAATTTTTGATGGACCAAGTATGATGTGCTCACCTCATAAAGTGATCTACCATAGCCAAAGATGAAATCAACTGATCCTTGAATGAAACAATTATTGAAATAATGAAGGCCTTTGTGATCATAAAGTGTGTCTTGACTCCCATAGAAACTACAGTTATAAAATGCAGCCTTTGTTCCAGATATTCGAAGTGCCACGGCTTGCTCTCCTCTCGATCCAACAACATGCGGAGCTGTATTCTGCATTCACACATACGAATCCATGAACAAGTCGATAATTCCGCAGAATGCCGAGATCGAATCAAGAAAATATTAAGAAATTTAATCTTAGTTTGATTGTTCGTATGTTTAGGTTTAGTTGATTTCTTGTCGCTGGGAATCTTTTAGTTTGATAATTGTATAGAAAATCATTCCGGTAATAAAAAAATTGTTGGTGCAGTAATTCAGCTGGCCCGTGACCGCGTTTGGTTCTGAGCCTCTGATGGGATGACAATGTTTTTTATTTATTTATTTTTGGATGTTTTGTGCGGATTTGGAATCTACGTACACCTTAATTCCTTGCTTCAGATGAGGCGTGTCTTCTTTAAAATAAAGAGATAATCGGGTAAATATCATATGCGGTCACTGAACTTTCAATGAAATCTCAATTATATCACTAAAATTTAACTTGTTTAAATTGGGTTAATAAACTTTATTTAGTTTTAAATTAGATTGCCGCACTTTAGTTTAGTTTCAAATTTCAACACTTCGATAACCATTGTCTCCTGAATTGACGAAAATTACTTTATTGACAATCATACCATAATGAATTCTCCTCATAATTGCTATGTAACATGTCGATTTCTCACTATACCACATCACAAAATAGTGCCCAAAAAAAAAATTTAACCTTAAAAACTAACGTTTATAAACTAACCTTGAAAAAAAAAATGGATATTACTATACTTGATTTTTAACGTTTTTGTTTCTAGTCTCACATAGTGGTTGTGTTGAAGATTATTTATTGTATAACTGCCAACGAAATGATTTCTTATTAGTCTGGAGGACTATATATGACAAAATATAATGGAGTGGTGAAATTTAAACTAAAGTTCAAGACATAATTAAAATAAATTAAAGTTTAGTAACCCAATTGAAATTTCTCTTAAAATTCAGTGGCCATAGATGAAATTTATTGTAGAGTATTAACCCGTCCACTTCTTACCAGAGCAGTTCTCAATATATGCAAGAGGCTATTTTCACTTGCCATTGTGTAATTTACACACCTCTTACAGAAAATTAATGTTAGAACAACCTAAGGCATATATATATGTGTGTGTGTGTGTGTGTGACATAGTACTCCAACATAAAGTCATACAGATGGACTCACCTCAAATTTCATGTTGATGGCGACGAAATAATCCCCATCAATGGCAACCGTGGCGCTTTGGTAAGTCTTTAGCGGCGTCCCATCTCTTCCGATCACAGACGAGGTGTCATTGCCCGTGATGCTCGGTGGATCACTGGCATTGCCTGAAAATGTTATGAAACACATCGTTCGAGGGATACTGATCTTTTCCCTACACACAACTCTAATCAGTTAACTCAAATTCCCCCATTCTCAAATTGATTGGTAAAAGGGTATTATAAATATATATACCTATAAACACCTGGTTTTATGTCCAGTACCACTCTTCGAGTGTTGTGCAAAGCAATGCTGTCAATGGCCTCTTTGATGGTCTTGAAATCACCAGTTCCATCTTGAATCACATTTATTTGAATTTTATTCATTTCAGCCACCCGTAGCTTCGGATCCCAACGAGTACTCGATTCTCGACTGACTGACCCGGCTCTAAGATAAGCTTGTTTCTTGTTGTGATTTTTGACGTTCCACGATATCCATCTCTTGACGTCTCTTTCTCTCTTAACATTAGCTGAACAAGCCAGAATGTAAGAGAAAAAAAGGAGCAACAGAATCAGTTGAACATGAATTTTTTGAGCCATAGTTGGAAAGTAATGTCTCGTTGCGTATTAAATGACTAGCATATATAGTTGCATGGTAAGACAAAAATTTAGAACTCATTTTCTGTTAATGCAAAATTCAAAAATTAAGTAATTTTAGAGACTAAAATCATAAATGAGCCATTCTTATTGGTTTTCTTGAAAAGGGTCCCAAATTTTGTCCACAGTATGTAATTTGACAATTCGTAATGCGTTACAGGCTTCATGCCAATATTGGGTAGGATGGTGGAACAATAGAGTACTGCATCTTAGCTGTATTCCATATGATTTTGCCCCGTTTCGAAGCCACAAATCAATTGGGCATCCCTCACATGTTTTAGTGGAAGTTACATGCCCTAAAGATTGGGCCACCGGTCCTTCTCAAATATCAGTATAGTATTCGTTTGATCCATAGCATGTTTAATTTTGGCTATCTTACAATTTCTTACATTTTGGACATACAATTCCGAACATTTTAGTACAGTTTATGTAGGATTACATAATGTATCGTAATTTATTTTATTTTACAGGGCTCATAGGTTCATCCGTGGGATGACATTTCAGTTAACCTGATGTAATTCTCTGTTCTTATTGAGCTATGACCCCCAACGGATTAGGTCATGTTTCAGATATGGTATAAATATTGGAAGTTAGGCCCTCCACTTACATTTTCCCCCTTTGAATTGAAAAATACTTACTTTGCGATTCTTAGTGAATAATAATGTATGGACACATATAATTAACTCGATATTTAGGTCCTGTTTGGAATAGATTTTCTAGTTGTTGTTGCTCAGTCAAGCCGTCATTTTTTACCAGTCATTTCACGTGTGGGACCCGCCTTCTGAACATAATGGCTATATATTTTCTTTTAATCCATTCCAAAATTTGCCCCAAACAGGGGCATAGTCATATCTAAACACCACACGACCACCGACTTTAACCACAAACACCTTCACCTGTCACCTCCTCGTCAACAACTATGGCAACAATGAAAATTGAATCTGTACAGTGATTCAACCGAAAGAAGACGTCATTGGTCATCACCCATTGCCAACGGACACATTCTTTACCATTTTTTACTTGTCTGGTTGAGTTAAAAATTGATTAAAAATCTAATTTAAATTAACAATTAATTTTAACTACACATTTAATAGAATTTACAACTTTTCAACTATACATTCCATTAACGTTTATCAAAATCTACTAGAAATCTTATTTTTCTCCAAACCAAACATGATTGTGTTCTTCAAAATTTTAATTTTTTGTAAATAATAAAACATGGATATTTTTCTGATAACCAACTTCAAATGCTATTTATTTATTTATTATTTAACTCATATTTAAATTTTTGTTGTCAGGACCGAATTTAGTAATTTTGTTTTTGTTCTCCGTTTTCAATCTTTTTCATACAATTCGGAAAAGTAACGTAGTTTTAAATGATGAGTTTTGATAGAAAGTAACGCTAGGGATGGCAATGGGGTTTAGGACGGGTTGGCCATTCTCATCCCCATCACATTTTATACTTTTGTTACTTTATCCTGTATCCACCCTCGGTTAAAGTCGAATCGAGCGGGATTAGGGCAAACAGGTCAGGTCAAGTCCCCTGTCCCGTTTATTGCCCCCATTTTTTATTTTTTTTACTTTTTTTTTTGTCTTTAGTTAGTGAATATCATTACTTTTTTTTTTTTTTTTTTTTTTTATCAATTTGTTAAGAACAACTCATATTCTCTTTAAAAATGATGATAAATATTTTATTTTTGTTTGATAAGAAATTTAAATTTGAAAGTAACTTCAAATGGGGCATGGACTATGTTTTTCATACCCGTTCCATACCCGCTTCGAGGTAACTGCCCCCGCCCCTCCCCTCCCCACCCCACCCCACCCGACCCCACCCCACCTCACCTCCATTTACCCAGTTATGCGGGTAATTCTAGTCCCATTTGGGATGGGACCTCACAGAAATCGGGTTGAACGAATTTTTTTGTTATCCCTAAGTCACACGAAATTACATGGGTGGATTAATGATAATTAACACAATATGATATTTTACCTTTTGTGACTAGGCTTGAAATATCCTTACCTAACCATTAGAAAATACTAATAACTTTCTTATTTTCCTGACATTTTAAAAAGACATACAAGGACCCCAATAGGAGAGTGCCAAATATATAAGATTAAATGGTTAGCTGAAGAAAAACGAAAATTATATGTATGAAATTCTTTAAAATAGAATTATCATATGTGTTCTAATAAATATTGAAAAGAAAAAATCTTTAAAAAAATATATAAATGGCATAAAACTTATCACTTACATTTATTTATCACAAGCATTACTTTCTCTCTCTATAACTAATTCGATCATTTTAATCTTTCAAACATTCCTTTTCTTTTCTTTACTAAACAAAATGCCTCTTTGTCTCTTCAAATTCCATGTCCAACCGTTACCAATCATGATTTTTTCAACCCAAGAAGAAATAAATTATCTGCATTTAAATTAAAATTTTGACAATTTATTAGATTGGTCTGGTCTCACTCTCATTCTTAAATTTATAAATATTCATTTTCCATAAGAATATTAATTTTATGTTTTTGTTAAACATAATTGTTAAAGAAAATGACATGAAAACGAAGAGCAATATTCATCGAATGTTCCAAAAACTTTAGATTCTTGATTTATTTTTGAGTTGCCAAATTTTGTTGGAGTGTGTTAAAATTTTGCTTTTTAATATAAACATATTATTCATCATGAATATCTTTAAAAATAAAGAGCCTGTTAAAAATGCACTTACATCAGAATCGTGGCGTGAAAACTAAGATGATATGGTACAAGAAGATTAATGTTATTAGGACAAGTACGTTTAGCAACCATACATTTACATATGTAAGCCTTTGTTTGGCTGCCAAATTATAAGTGGTTGAAAATTTTAGTCAATGACAAACATTAATTTTAATTATACATTCGTAACTATTTTTCATTATTATTCAAATATTTCATCAGAATCACTATTATTTCTCTTTATAAAATATTTACAAATTTACCAAACGGAGACTAAAACGATGGCAAAAACCTAAGTATAAGGTAAAGTTTAGTGGTGGGTATGTAAGTATCATTAATTGATAAATTACCTTAAAAACAAGTAAATAAGTCATATAATACATTCACCAAATGAAGAGGGCGAGATTCCAACCTAGGCATTTGACATGAAATATATATTTATAATATATAATTTTCTTTTAAAAATGTTATCTTTTGCTTTATAAAATATTTTCAATAAAAATTACGGTTTAGCAATGATCCACGGATTGAACCACAACTCGGTGACCCCGTCGATTTTTCGGATCGAGTCTGATAATTGTAGTTGCCTGTTATTTAAGTTGGTGCTATATAAAATTATTCCGAATGAATTAATTCAAAATCGAAAAATGTAATCCTTCTATAACTAATAGGGGAGTGGGGTGGGGGTGTCGGTATAATTCTTACCTAAATTAGCTAGCTGGGTAAGAAGAGGACCATATAACAGCATCAATGCATTCACTGTCCAAAGGTATTTGTCGATCTTGTCGTCTAAATTAACTGCATATTTTCGTCATCAATAAAAGTAATGAAGTATACGATCTTCTGAATATTAAGTTAGGTTCATGTGCGGATAGAGAGGCAGGCAGGCCTGGGCTATAGCCCAAATGAAATGCCTGGGAATGGCCTTAATGTTGCTGGCTCTTTAGTGCGAATTTAAGGGGCCTGTTTCAAATAATATCCTTGTATTCAGTATTCTACTCTTTGGGTCTTTTCCATGATTTGAGTCAGCCCATCATTTATTGTTGGATTAGTTTTAGGGAGAATTTCATATTTAAGAGATTTAATCTGACCTATTTCAAAATTAAGAAATAAGGTTTAAAATATCAAAAATTAAATCATTAGACCATTCACCACCAACCAAAAACACTCGAAACCCCTTACACCACCAACATTACCATCACCGCCTCACCGGCACCATTAGATCATTCACCACCAACCAAAAACACCCGAAACCCCTTACACCACCAAAACATGGAAACAACCACCATAATTGATCGCATTGCCATCTAAACCAACCACCACCACTCCAACAATCAAAACCTGGTGTTACTAAGACGGCTGTGTGACGTCGATGCTATAGTGACGATGGTGCATCATCGTTATTGCGCGGCTGTATAGAGCCGTAGCGATGATGACGATGTCGTCGTGCAATAGATTCTCTGCAGTAGCAACGCCGCTGTATAAAGCCTTATTGCGCAACGACATCGTGTAAGGCTTCGTGTCGATACTCCGAAAGTTCTACGCGCCATGCTCCTGGCGTAAGCACTTTCGACTCTGACGATTGCTTGTTGTGTGAGAGAGGGGGAAGATGAGATAAGAAGAAAACGTTAGGGTTCGGGTTAAATTTGGTAGGTTGGATTAAGGATAACAACGGGGCGGGTTCGGGATGGGGCACCTCCACCCCGCCTCGCCCCGCTTCCCCCCAACCTCACCTAGTCCCGTGTCCCGTGCCACCTTAGATGGGGCGAGGTGGAGTGCGAGGCGGATTGGGATGGGGACGGTCACAATTTGATTACTGAATTTCTGGACATTTTTCCCAAAAGCTCAATTTTAATAATTAACCATTCTTAATTCCTCTACACTTTTATTTTACAGTTTTGAGTGTATAAATAGATACGTGATTTATGAATAGTAGCCACCGCATTGCTACATTCAAACTCTATAGGAGATTTCAAGTTGAAACTTAAAACTGCACTATAATTTGTATAACAAGACAGTGTGAAGTTGTTAGACTTCACATATATAGTTTATGTTTGGCCTTCATTTTTTAAAATCTATTTTCAGTCATACATTTAATGAGATCTTTAACTTGTATTAACTTTTTAACCGCCTATTTTATCAAAATTTACTAAAAATATAATTTTTAACCAAACCAAACAAGGACATATGAATTTTTTTTTTTTCCTAAGAATTTTGAACTAATCATAACTCAGTAACACATTTGGTGAATGCTATAACCTAACCAGGGATGGAGCCAGGATTAAACTAGGGTGGGCTACTGGTATAAATTTTAATGCTAGTTTTACTATTTCAAAAATCAGATAATAATATAATTTTAAAGCGTCACTGTGTAGCAGTGCTTCGCCTTTCTCCCTTTCTTTATTACCAGGAGGCTTTCCACCAACGGGTTTCCCATTGGAAGATGGATTGAGCCTCGAGCAGTCGAGTTTAAAGTTGGGTGTCATATCTTTATCCCTCTTCTATTCATTTAGATTCACCCCCCTGACCAACTTCGGTGAATGTATTGAACCATTTGATGCATGTGGTATGGGGTTGAGGTGTTGAATGTGTTCTGCGTTATTGTGTGGACAGTGTTAGGTTGCAGATTTGCGTCGTGGTGTGGTGAGCGGATTTGCACGGGTGGTGGTGTAATGATTGTGGTATGATAGTGCTAGTGGAACGATGTTGTGTATGAAATTTTTTTGTGACGATGGTGCGGTATAAAGGTCTGCGGGTGTTAGTGCCGGTGTGGAGATGGTTGTGATTCGTTGAAGATGACGATGGTGATGGTGGTGGGTGGTTGTGGATTGTAGATCTAAGACAGCAGTGCGTTTTGCATAGTGTCAGTGGTGGTAGGGGTGGGGTGGGGTGGGGTGGGGTGAGGTGAGGTGTGGAAGATGAAGGGAAATTTGTGATCATTTAATTGGATAATTGTGATCAAAT
The DNA here is from genome assembly GCA_019395295.1 of Osmanthus fragrans. Classification (NCBI taxonomy): domain Eukaryota; kingdom Viridiplantae; phylum Streptophyta; class Magnoliopsida; order Lamiales; family Oleaceae; genus Osmanthus; species Osmanthus fragrans. The sequence goes on along the minus strand of CM033345.1, from coordinate 7,874,088 downwards.
AATCTAATAATTGGTGGAGATGGTGGTCGCAAATGTTGATGGTGGTCGCAAGTGTTGGTGATGTTCACAGATTATTTGGTTGACTGAGACTAGTGGTGGCAATGGGCTGAGTTGAGTTGGCTCGTCTCGTTGCCCTTCGAGCTCATAGCCCAACGAGCTCGGCTCATAACAAAATTGAGCTAGACTCGACTCACAAGCTCATGGCTTGTGGCCCTGGACGAGCCGAGTAAGAACTCGGCCCGCGAGATCTTTTTTTAATATTATATAATAAACGTTTTATAATTTTTATTTTTTTTTTAAATTGACGGGCTCAGCTCGTGGCTTGTCAAATACGAGCCCACGAGCTGCTTGCCGAGCTCTTCTACATGAGCTCGACTCGTTTGACATTTTTTAAGCTCAGCTCGTGGTTTGGGCTCCTTTTTTATGAGCCGAACCCATGAGCTACTCGACTTAATTGTCATCACTAATTGTAACCATTAAATTGGTTAATTTGTGATCAATAAGCAATATGTAACTAATGAAAAAGATAATTTGTGACAAAGAAATAATGTGACCTAAAAAATTGTTAATATGTGATCGATAATTTGATAAATTGTGACTGTATAATAAGTTGTAACTTATAATAATTGTGATTTGCGACCGATAAATAAATTGTGACTTATGAATTTTTGATTTGTGACCAACGAACAAATTGTGACATATTAAAATTTTGAATTGTGACCATAAAATAATTCGTAACATAAAATTTTTTATTTGTGCAAAAAAATAACAGCAGTGCTTGCTGTACAGGGCCTGTTTCACAGGCCCTGTACAGGGCACTCACATACAGGGGGGGTGGGTGGTTGATTTTTTTTGTTTAAAAAAATACCCCACATGGGCCCACCCCAAAAATTGAGTCTGGCCTGTACAGGCCCTGTGAAATAGGGCCTGTACAGCCAGCATTTTTCAAAAAATAATATGTAACTAACTAAATCGTTAAATTGTGATCGAATTATATAGATCTGTGACCTTAATATATATACTTAATTAATTAAGTGATAAATAAATTTTAATAAAAATATGATTTTTTAAATTTGAAACCTTTGTTATTAGTTTTAAGATGGGTGATATTTACCCTCTTATGAATTCCCCCCTTTATTAATAGGTTTCGTGCCCCATTAACTATTAGAACTTCTCATTTGGTTCCATCAACCAAATTTGATCCTGGAATTAATGTCGGCAGACTTAATTTAGAATCAATCTTCCTAATATGACAAGAAAATGAATGGTTACAATAATATGATTAGATTGTAAGTCTAATTAAGAACTACTTATTTCTTCGTATCTAATTAGAGATGAAATTTTTTATATTTTTTCTTTGCAATTAATTTAATAGTTTAGTTTATCTCTTTAGTGGAATAAGTGAAAATAGTAATTATAATGGACAGTCTGAGATCGACTTGATTGGGTATAATTACTGTAGCGTAAATTACATAAGTTTGAACGGGTCCATTTGGTAAATTCAGTAAAAAATTTGGATTTAATTGCATTATTTAATAAAGTTTAGGATCTGCGTGTGAAAAATGACAAATTAGGGGTAGAGATTGATTGGAATCACAAGACCTAGTCTGCAAGAGCACGCCAGAGAAAAAAAGAGATCTGATCTCTTGATATTCTGTTCTCATCCAAAAATTTTGAAATCTTGATTTGTTTTTGAGTTGCTCACCTACCAATTGCGATTTATACTTTTGGAGAATACAAAAAACATATTTGGCGTTGAAAGTTTGAATTCAACATTAATATTTACGGTTTTGCTATGGGGCCTGCCATTGGGGAATACAAGCAACATATTTGCGTTGAAAGTTTGAAATGAACAATAATATTTACGATTTGGAATAAACTCTTTTGCCAGAATTTTTTTGACCACTTGGATGACATCATCTCACATGTGTTGGATCCGTGCGAATAAAATATGCAAAACAAAAAAATAAAAAAAAAATTGAACCCCCCTGTTGTGAGAGTCGATCAGGGAAAGTGTCAAACCCTTCTTGTTAGCATAGTAGGGTTCTTACGATATTGCTATGGAGCCAGGCTCCATGCCATTTTGCGCCTCCCTATTGGAGTGGGGGGTTTGTTTTGGCGTCCCTGATATTGGGCCAAGTCAAGAGCATTTTCCCTAATATTTAAGAACAAGATTGAAGCAATTATTGACTGGATCAGAACTTAAAGTTTAATGATTACTCACTATCTTTTATGTGATTAAGATGATCGTTATAACTTGAATCAAATAAATTAGTAAAGATCATAGATTAAATATTATTTAAGTAAAAAAAAAATTTATAATTTAGTTTCTACTCTCGTAACCTTTTTTTCTCCAAAAGGTACATGTTGACAACTTGACATAGATTATTCCTTCGAGACTATATTATTATCAATTTGCTAGACTATGATTTTATGCACGTGATGAACAATTTGAAAACTGATTGAACCCCGCTGATGTAGAAACCCAGAAGTCTTCACCATTTAACGACATTGTAAATGAATCATCGGAACTTAACCAGTCGTCTCTGTTCTCATTTCCGTCGAATCCATAGCTGAAAGGGTAATACCCCACTTCAGAGCCAAAACTCAGAACAGATAAAGGATCACCATTCCAGTTAACATCTTCGACATTATCCAGTACTGAAACATCAGACACGTTCGCTTCGCAATTCATTTCCACCGCCATGGCCCCAGTTTGAAGGATTTCAGAATCTGTCATTAATTTCTTCCTCTGGCAATTGGTGTGATCAAAATCAGTACTATTTGACTGGGATACTGAATTAACTTCGGAAGTGGGATGCATTTGTTCCTCCATTATGCTTGGAAGCCATAAACAGCGCATGATGTCAAGAAATTGTATACTATTCACGTCGCATTTTAGCTGCTTTGCTTGCTTTTTGATAATTGTTCTCCAGTGGTTCTTTATTTCGTTATCAGTTCTTCCTGGTAACCTTTTCGCAATCTGTGCCCACCTTCATTAATTTTTGTTTCAAACTAAATAATTAATGAAAATCGAGGTGACAGTCAAGAGTAACATAATAAAAACAATTATACAAAAAAGATGCCGAATTTGTATGAATATACCGATTTCCATAGCGCAAGCGTAGCTCTATGATATGAAGTTGCTCTCGAGGAGTGATGTTTCCTCGTCGAATAGTTGGATTCAAGTAGTTCAACCATCTTAATCTGCAGCTCTTACCTGTACGCCTCAACCCTTAATCAATGGCGAAAAGTGTTACATAAGAGTAAAAGAGTGTGAATTTTTTATTTTTTTTCCCTTTCTGCACGATTCAGGAGATTTGATTATGATTACCTGCGTTACGGGAGAGGGCTTCCCATCCTCCTTCGCCATGGATAGCTATATAATTTATGAGGTTTGAGTCTTCGTCTCTAGACCATGGACCTTTTCTTATGCTTCTCTCTTCTTCTTTCTGAAGTGTACTGTTGCTATATGTTTCTTTGGCATACATTGCTAGATTGAAGAAACAGCTAAGGGTTAGCCTTATATATATGTACACTTAAAGGAATCACGAGGAATTGGATCCACTGAAATTAAATTACTAGGAATGATGAATGTTCATATAGAGGTTACTCTGTTTTTTTTCATTAAAATTACTTCGAGCCTATGATACAGAAAAGTCAATGAGTTTAAATGACTATATCTCATGTACCATTGTCACGCTCCTCGTCACATGTGTTATTAGCCCTCCGGGACATAGTTCAGTGGTGCAAAGGACTTGAATGAGATAGTTTCAATTGAACTAGCAGTCGCAGTGTGAGAGTTCGATTTCCGCCTCTTACAAAGTATGAAATTTGACTTTTTGTGGGTACCAGTATGATAGCTCTTGTACCCTGACCTGTTGAGACACATTTTGCGATTTACCTCCTCCACAATGTTCTAAGGACGAGACGGTGGAGACCCTTAAGGTTGAGATTCAACTTTTATGAAATATTTTGCTGATTCGTGGTCTGGTCAAATAAATCAAGGAGTTGATACCAATTTTAACTTTGAAGTCATCCGTCCCATTTTGATTAACGTTGACAGATGCTTTTTTACATCTTGTGTGTGTGAATAAGGTGCCAACCAAAGCTCCGTCCAAATGTATGTATACCATTTGCCGAGCAGCATAATATATTAATAATATAAAGAAATAAAACTGAAAATGCAAGAATTTAGACTTAATTTATTTAAATAGGAATATATCCTTTTCTCTTTTGCTTTTACCAACTCTAGACATTTATATAGTTTATTATGCGTTAAAGAATCCAATTCAACATAGTTATCGTACAGTGATAGTTTACTATGAGGTGAAGGAATCAAATTACCTCTCCTTGAATTGACAAGGATAAGACCTATTTCACATAGGATGCTTCTTTTGTTCAATTTTAATTTTCAGTTGAGAAATGTAACACACACACACACACACAATATATATATATATATATATATATATATATATATATATATATATATATATATATATATATATATATATATATATATATATATATATATATATATATATATATTGGCTAACGTGCCATCACGAGTACCCCCATAATTCCTGTCTTGAGACCCTGTAAGGAAGTAAATCGTGAGATGTACAACGCAGAGTCAGAAATCGAACCCATGACCATACGAGGGCACCGTCATCATTAAGACCGTCCTTTGGCGCAGATAAATTGATATCAGCCCCTTTCCCTCTCTAGGTTATTTTACTTCGTTTGCATGTTGGTGGCTAAAATTTACTCTAAATTAAATATAATTGAGAGAAAGAGAGAAAGGAAATCAATTTTCTTTATTTACAATTACAAATAATTGATTTATTTCACTGTTCATTTTATAGTTTTGAACCGTTAGAATAAAACTTTGTTCATTGCAATATTATGCATTGGCTATTCTCTATAAAATTAATTTAATTAAATCTAATGCTATTAAATACCCAATTGTAATTACAACATGCGCATCGCACATGCAATTAACTGGTATTTTAAAAGTTTCTTTAAAGTTTTCTCAAGATTTTTAAATTCTATTAAAAATTAAAATACTAGAAAACTTTATAATTCAGAATTTTCAAAATACTTCGAAAGTGTTTCAGATTTTGAAATTACTTCTACACGGTTAAAATATGAGAAATGCTACAAAAACAGGGTTAAAAAAGGAGAACAAGTGTCGAAACATGAAATGACATTTTGAAAAATAAAAACTCAACCAAATGCTGTCAACTCAGTCTGTCCACACTTTCCCTGTTTTTAACCCTGTTCAACCATCATTATTCTTAAAATAATCCAACTTTTATTGCAATGTTATGATAATTCTAGATTTTGTCCATCAATTTTGCTACAAGTACTGAAATAGTTTGATAGAATTCTTACAGAAAAGACACTTGGTAGTTTTTCATTGATTTTTAACACAACAAACAAAGAAAATGTACTATACAGATATTGCCAACACAGCATATGTATCATTTCTATCAATAATTCTCTATGCCTATGAAATTATTCTTTATCTACAAGGATAAGCTAATTCGAAAATAAATTAACTGGAAATTACACCCAATCATGTCTTTCAAGATCCAATTTCAAAAATCAACTTTAAATTTTCTTTATGCAAAAATCAGACGATAAATATACATTTTAATTTATTAATAATATTATAAAATTCAATTATTTTATATACCCTTCTCCACCTTAACCTAACACAACCCCATCCATCTACAGATCCTCATCTTTCTCTGCCCTCTCCCACAATGGACCACCGCCATTGTCGAAGACCACAACTTTTAGATCGTCATCTCTCTCTATCCTCTTCCTCACATGGACCACTACCACCGGAGACCATCTTCGACGTGAGCGTCGTCGATGAAGCATTTCTTGACTACAAATTGCCCAGTAACAGCCACATCGTCAGAAGCTTTGCAGATCGTGCCTGTAGCAGCGTAGATCGGATGGTGATGTCACGGATCATGCCTGTAGTAGCGTAGATCCCGTTACGTGGTCGTGGCGGTGACTATAATAATTTTTTTTCGAAGTAGTGAATCTGGCGTGATTATATGGTGGTGATTTTGGTAACGATGATGGTGGTGGTGCTGTTGGAGGCAATTGTGAGATGGTGGACACAACTTTTGGTTGTAGTCACAAATTATTTGGTTGATTGTGATCATTAAATTAGTTAATTTGTGATCAATAAATAATATATGATCAATGAAAAATATAAATTGTAATTGTATAATAAGTTGTAACTTATAATATTTGTAATTTATGATTAATAAATAAATTGTGACTTATAAATTCGACCCACAGGCCCACCTTAGGGTTGTTTGTGTTGTGCATGCTTACATCATAGTGGATTAAGTCACCTAATTTTGAACATGCTTACATCATATAGTGACGTCAAATTTAATAAATTCGGTGTGATAGAATCATTCAACAAAAAACCTCAAGCTAGTGGCTGAATGCCTTTTGACTTTTTGCATTCCCACCCAACCGACGATTGAAATCTTCACTACTTAAATTCCTTTCACTCAAATCTTATAAAGTTAAAATATAATCCTTTTAGAATTTTTTGCACCTTGTTACTTGATAGAGCTGAATAAAGATGAACATGAGTAGAAGTTTTCAAGTGTCATTTTATCATTGATTAATTAAAAAAGCTGTTTTTTTGCCGATCAATAATAAAATGTCACTTGGACATTATGTATGTCAGGATGTAAACTTTGATGTACTTGTAGCAAAATCCAAGATGGAATACTTAAGTTGCTTTACTTATTACTTGGAAAAAGTTAAAGTAAACACAAGTAATTAAGCCCCCGTTTGACGGTTATTTTTCTTTTGAAAAAAATAAGTTTTTAAATAGTAATTTTTTTGGAGAATGCATGTTTAAAAAATAAGAAAAAAATTTAGGGTCTGTTTGATTACAAGGGTGGAAAACGGGTGGAAAGAAAATGAATAGCAGGGAATTGAATTTCCTAGAAAACGTTTTACAGGGAATTATAATTAATGGTGTTTGATTGGTATAATTTTTCACCTGACAAATTTTTCGTTTGATTTTATTTTTTTACACATATTGTCAATTAAATGGATAAATTTTTTTATCATTGACTTTGGAATGTGTTTCAATTGCTAAAAAAAATAAAAATAAAAAATAAAAATTTGTCAAAAAGTTGGAAAACGTTTTCCCACCACTATGGTGAAAACGTTTTCTAGCTTTTGTGCATCAACCGCTTGTACCTTGGAAAACGTTTTCCCTGGAAAATTAGTGCAATCAAACAGGTGAATAGTAAAAAGTAGGAAAACGTTTTCCACTTTCCACAGAAAATTTGGCCAATCAAACAGGGCCTTAGATTTACGTAAAGAATATTTTATTATGAGAATGAATGGTTTAAAATGAGTATGATTTTTTTTTTTTTTTTTTTTAAAGAATGTAATTCAAAGATGGACTTCACTCTTTTTGACTCATCCCCCTATTATAACCTTTGTTCACGAAATAATTCACTTAATAAATAAATAAGTTATATTAGGTTAGGCAAAATCTTAGCATTTTTACAAGTGGAACATAATAATGGTCCGTTTGATTGCAAATGTGGAATTTGGGTGGGAAAAAAATGAATTATAAGAAATTGAATTATCTAGAATTTGTTTTACCGTGAATTGTGGATTAATTGTGTTTGATTGATATAATTTTTCACGTGAAATTTCGAATCTTGTGATATTCGTTTAACTTTATTTATTTATATATAAATTATCTATTAAAGTGATAATTTTTTTTCCACCATTGAGTCTAGAATTTGTTTCAATTGCCAAAAAAAAAAAAAAAAAAAAAAATTTACCATATCGAATAGCATTCATTTGACTTTGTTTTTCATACAAATTGATAATTAAATGGATAAATTTTTATATTATTAAATCTAGAATTTTTTTATTGCTTAAAAAAAAAAAAGGACCTGAAACTACTTTTCTCACCAAAATGGTGGAGGCGTGGGGGGTGTGAGTGGAATTCCAATTTCCTAGAAAAAATTTTGTATCAAACAACAATAATTGGGTGAAGTTGGAAAATTTTTTCTTTTTTTTCATGGAATTTTGATGCTATTAAACAAGGCCTAAGATCAAAATGGATAACGAGAATTCAGTTCGAAAATTGAGCTCCAAATTCAACATGAGAAATCATGTGAGATTGTTGAGCGCGTCCTACACTAATTTCAAAGTTGTATTGGGATTTCTCATTAGCAACCTCCACTATGATAGAATCCGACAACGAGTGTACGAAGGCCCATAGCTCTCGGATTGACCATCTTGCTCTAGACTTAATCCTTGTCCTAAGAACTTAACATCCACAAAAGATTCCCAAGCTAGCGCACACAATATGTAACCAAGTAATGGTGCGTTCAAAATTCATGGAATGTGACAATTAGTTACATATCCTAATTGTTCATTGCAGCATGGTTAAGGGTAAAAACAACAACACTAGTTAAGTAAAAAATATTAACCAATCTATAAGGGTGCGTTCTTTTTGCTGTTTTCGAGTCGTTTTCTGTTTTCGATTTTTCAAAACATTGAAAACGCGTTCTCTTTCCCATTTTCAAAAACGAGTTTTTGAAAACGGTTGAAAATTTTGTGAAGAAAACAGAAAACAACTTTTTTATGTTTTGGCTGTTTTTTCACAAATCTGTCAAAACTCAAAAAACACATGTTGAGAAATATTTTTTCAAAACGACAAAAAGAACGAGTTTTCAACAATCTCAAAATGGACACCAAAAACACAAAATACAAAACGAATTCAAAACTCAAAATACAAAACTGAAACACGAAGAGAACGCCCCCTAAATGTCCAGATTACTCATGTTAACCGTATTGGTCTTCTTAAGATAGACACTCATCATAAACCCTTATTATAGTTACATATGGAGTCTAAACGGTTTTCACACTGACTTGTTTTGCAAATTTCAGTGGAAGTGTCAAGCAACATTCTTCAACATCAACCGACCATGAAAAAAAAATTATTAAGGAAACAAAGATCCAGAGTTGGAGGGTCTCTAAGACGAAAAAGAAAATTTAGGACTGTTATTGAAATATTGGACTCAAGATAGAATGTATTTTAATTTCTATTAAGTGAAAATTACACAACACCATGTATTTAAAGATGACAATTGAAAAATCAAGTGTAAAGTTTACTTTTAAACAAAACTCAGGTATTCAACTAAAATTAAAAATTCTCTCATCTCTCACTATCACTCTCTCTATCTCTACCCCAATTTAATCTCCGATAATGTCTCTCTACTACCCATACTCTCTAACGATCAATTGAAGATAAATTGCAACAAGGAGTTCCAGAAGCAACCGAGTCCTTGAGAAATGTCGGTATCAAGGTTTGGGTTCTAATTGCGGCGGTGTGCAGAGGGGGTTGGGGGGGGGGGGGTTTGTTGGGGTGGTGGATGTGGTTGTTGTGGAGATGAAGGTTGTGATTTTTGGTGGTTGTTTTATGGTTGTTTTTGAGGTAGTTTTGTGGTGGTTCTGGTACTGGTTTTGGACTGAGTTGGATTTGTATATGTATCAAACGGATTTTGAGATTGGACACATTAAGCAAAAATATTGTGATAAAGACGTTTCTCAATAAAAAAATATATATGAAAATAAATTGCGTCCAATAGTCGAATTTGTCGATTCTCGCATACGAACACGGTTTGTGACCAATACAATAGATAATTTGTGACATGGATGCAATGACATATGACTTGTACACAATAGCCTGTGACATGTGACCTGATAACATGTCACATGTCTTTGTACAATTGCTACATGTCATGGACCAAATACAAATGGTCACAGATCATCGATTTATATTCATAGGTCAATATTATTTGATCACATGTTGTAGTTTACAGGTCACGAGTTACCATTCACAAATTACATGTCATATTATATAAATCACAGATATTCACATGTCAATATTAATTATTAACATGTTATAATTCACAAGTTACATATCATGTTATATAGGCCACAGTTGTTGAACAACCATTATGTTTCTAATTCTCTTTCTACTATTTGAGCCGGTGATGAACTGTACGGTCAGTGGCGAAATCAGGATATTTGGGTTGGGGACCCTAAAATGGAAGATATTGAGGTGAAGGAGGGGAGGAGTATGGGGGTTCGAGGGCAGTGCCCCGAAATTATTTTTTTGGAACTGAGGGTATAGCACAAACGTTCATAATGATTAAAGAACCTATACAATTTGTACATTTCATAAGCACTACAAAATATTCAAAAAAATTAAACAAATAAATGCAAGAAAATATTTTTACAAAATTAATCTAGCATAATCTATAAGTATTAATCTTGATGATGTAATGCAGTATAAATAAATTCAGTGCAACTCAAAAATAAGAATGGAAACAGTAAGAGAACTCAATATATGCATGTCTTAGACTTGCCAAAAAAATTAAAGTATGAGATATTTTATTACAATCGTTCTCTATGTATTTTCATACTTTGATAACGTTTCAGAATTATATCATTTTCGATCTTGGCAAAAACATCTTTCTCAATATATGCAATCAAACTATTATTCAACCATTGATCTTTGATTTTATTGCGAAGACGATTTTTTGACATAAGTTTTTACTGTTTTGGGTTGGACTCTTGGGTTAAAAAGGAAAGAAAAGTTTTCAATTTATGTGTAAATATTATTTTATGAAAAATTGTGTAGTTGAAAATAGAAGAGAGAAAAATAAAATTTAATTTAATGGAGGCCAAACGGGTGCTTATTACCACTATTAAGCCCCTTAGGGTACAGGAAAAACAAATCCATAATTGATCTGAAAAATGATTCAATTTTTTCTTGCCCAGTTGTTCTCAAAGATTGATTGTAGTAAGTGAAGCTTTGCTAATGGCATATAAGTTAGGCTTCTGGATTTTGGTCACACAATTTGTGGAAATTCAACTTATAAGAAAGCAATATTTTCTTGCCAAACATGCTCTATACATTATAATTTTACAAGAATATTCATTAGTACAGTTTCAATCTGCCTTGTTCATACATTTTTAGTTGGGCGTGTAAGATATAAAAGTTCTTTAACAAGCCCATCCATATCTTTGGGTTAAATGGGTTGGATTTTTTTTTTTTTTTTTTTTTTTTAACTTGGGCTGTAATTTCACCAAAAAAAAAAAAAAAAAAAAAAAAAAAAAAAATTGCAAAAACTGGAGGGTCCCAAGACCCTGCGAGACCCCCCTGGGTCCGCCAGTGTGTACGGCAATCATTTCGTCGCTGAAGAAGTTGCTTCGACGATGTTATTTTGGTAGATGTTGGCGACTGTAAGAAGAGAAAATTGTTGGGATGGATGTCGTGACTGCAGTCGGACTGGAGGAAAATTGATATTATTTTATAAATAATTTTTTATCTAATTAATAAAATATAATTATCACTTGATTTTTAGAAAGTTAAATTTATTTCCTTAAATTTGCACAGGTCTATAGTTAATGTCTGATTTATTTAACATATTTCCATGCCCTAACTATTTAATAAGAAAATATAATAAAAAGTGAGTCTGGTGAAAAATAAACCTTTTTTTTTTTTAAATAAGAATGTGGCTTAGAGGTTAAGGCATTAAGCCTCATTAGATAATACGTGGCATACAATTGGCCCATATACTCCAAAAGAGCAGTGATCTGGCAAATTATACAACATTTTGAATAACGTGATTTACACGACTCTTTCCATGCAACTTGTACGCTGCCCGTTAAATTTGCTGACCATATAATTGTACTTTAAGATTAAAGCGCCGCCCAACTTGCTTTTACCCTCTTCCGTTTTGGAAGATATTAGGAAATTTCTTTGAGGTACGAAAATAAAAACCACCCCTTTAAAAAATTGTTTTTCTTGTTTTTTTTTTTTTAAATATAATTATATGATCGAAAGTATAAAAAAAAAATTTCATTGAAAAAATTGGCAATCAAACACCCAAAAAGTAAGAATTTGGGTAAAAATGACATTTTTGTGAAAAATAAAGCCAATAAATGTTTTATTGAAGGTTATTTTCAATTTAATTTATCACAATTGCATACATTAATTTTTATTTAGATGTCATTTAAGTTATAGCACTTCATGTGTATGTTATATTGCTGTTGTTTTTAACTTTCAAGTAAGATTATATTAATTTTAGTAGTTGAGGTTAATCGTGTGAATAACATTAAGGCCCTGTTTGATTTTTATTTTGAGGAAAGAATGCATTTTGAATAGTTGATTGATAGATGACGTGTGTTTACAAATTAAGAAAAAAAATTGGGTTTACGTGTAATATTATTTTTATTGAAGAATGTATAGTTAAAAAAAATGAATTTTGAGAAAAATGGAAATCAAACGGGGGCTAAAAATAAATTACTAATAAATTAATTGATCAAGAAAATTAAAATTGATTAACCCAGTTAAAATTCTAAACATTCAATGACCACTTGAGTGGATCGTTCTATAACTTGTTCTCAATTTTCTTTAATTAGTTTATTTATTCTTATATAACAAAAAAAAAACTCCGACAATGGCAGATATCAGGCTGGACCCGTCTTTACTGAAAAATTGGCATTGGATAAGTGAATGTTTGGTCAAGTTAAGTGCTTGTTTGGTGAAGTTTAAATTTCTTTTTTATTGTTCATACATTTTACAGTAACCATAGCTTACAATTCACTTATTATGAATGCATTCTATATGTACTATAAAATATGCTCTAAATAACAACAATATTTTAAATTAAAATTGAATGTTTCTTTTTCCTCTTCACCTCGATACACTATCTTAGATAGTTTGCGTGAATAAAAAGGAGGCGTAGATAAGAAGAGCACCTTTAAAATACTAATGAGAGTCTCCAAGCCCTCAAGTCAATGATTTCTAATATATTAAATTGACAAAGAAGAGAATAATGAGCATGTATTAAATATTATTACCAACATAAAAGAATTCATTGGGATCGCTTTAGCTATATGTTAATATATTATTAAAGAAATGCTGCGTCATTTCATAGATGGAATCACCAAAATGGTATTGCTGTCTGAACCTACATATCAAGCATCAAATAGACATCAAGGCATTTCTCCTAGTATGGATACTCAGACATAATGACTTCTAGAGGTAATATGATTTTGAATACAAGATTACTCTCTATCTTAGTAATATTCTTTTCAGCCCGACACTAATGTTTTCGTCCCATGCCTAAATATGTTTAGTTGTTTGACTTGATGTTGGGATGTTTGCAACCACCATGTTGCCCGCAGGAGCTACAATCATGTGCAGACTAAATTAACGTTCAAGTATGCAAGTAACATACACGTGGGCAGAAGATGAGATCTATTGACTATATGATCCCATCGAATTCAAGATCAACAATATTCTCAATTTATGATAGAGTCAAGCTTTGAATATTTATTTACTTTTCACACATTTTTCTTGCTTAATACATGGCGCATAAAGATCACACTAAAGAACATTTTTTTTTTTTTTTTACTTTTCTTGAAACTTGAAAAAATAACCTAACAAGAACCATTGAGTTATCCACTTCAATTCCATCAACACATAATACTTGGTTCCATCTAATTCGACTCATTTCTCATATAGATCCTCTCTTTTCTCCAATTGTTTTAAGCCATAGAATGTTTTAATACTTTAGTTTCCACAGTGTATGAATTTTCATGTCAGTTGACGAAATTCTTGACAATAATACATTTTGTACAGTAGAAAGACAATTGAATTGTTATCACATAATATACATTACATGAATTCGCCGACAGTTATTATCAGACAATCACACTTAGGCCCCCCGTTTGACTCACATTCTAATTTTCATTCTCATTCTTCTACTCATTTTCAACCACACATTCTTTAATAAAATAATATTTTTCATCACATCAATAATTTTTCCTTCTTTTTCCCACACATTTCTCATCATATCACTATTTCAAAATTCATTCTTCCCCAATAATCTCTATAAAAAACACACTTAGTAAGCGAAAACTATAATGTCTTGATTACTTTTAACATGGTACAATAAATTAATGGCTGTAATTTTCCATGCCTAACAGATGAGAATATAATATAATTAGAATCTTCTAGAGAAAACTTTGTTAGATCTCTTTTTTTTTTTATTAGTGTTCATGAAATTAAATGTTCTTAACACAATTTATTTAAAAATTGATTTTTTTACAAACTCATTTTCAATTACTGATTACATAATATAATATACGCTTACTAATTTCACAAAAAAAATAAAAATAAATAAATAAAATAAAATTATTTCAAATAATTTCTCCCAAATAAAACACTATAATTATGTCGGTAAAGGTAAACACGGGCCTCAGGTTGCCCGCCCTCTGCTCAGCCCTTGCCCGAAGTTAGTGGTGCTTTCTAGCCTCGTCATTTCCTTAAGCCCATTTTTCACCTTTGATGCAGACACGTGTCAGTACACATCCATAGTTATAGGAATCAATATTTGAAAGATAAATAGAAGAATTTTTCATCATTGGTCTCCAATTAATTGATGACTGTAATTTTCCATGCCCAACAGATGAGAATATAATATAATTAGCATCTTCTAGAGAAAACTTTGTTAGAACTCTTTTTTTTTTTTTTTTTTTTTTAGTGTTCATGAAATTAAATGTTTTATTTAAAAATTAATTTTTACAAACTCATTTTCAATTACCGACTATATATAAGATATGCTTACTAATTTCACATAATTTTTTTTTTTTTATTTCAAATAATTTATCCCAAATAAAAAACTATAATTATGTCGGTAGAGAACAGTGATAAAGATACAGGTAAACACGGGCCTCAGGTTTCCTGCCGTCCGCTCAGCCCTAGCCCGAAATAAGTGGTGCTTTGCAGCCTCTACCCTCGTCATTTCGAGAAATATCCTTAAGCCCATTTTCCACCGTTGACGCAGACACGTGTCAGTACACACCAAAGTTATAGGAATCAATATTTGAAAGATAAATAAAAGAATTTTTCATCATTGGTCCCCAATTAATTATACTCTAGTAATAAATTTGTTTGCAGACTTTTAAGAGGTGCAAGATGATTCAAGTAAAAGTACGTGTGACCCGAAATATCAAGGAATCACTCATTCTTAACAATGAAAAGACGAAAGGATGTAACTTGTCGAAGTGCCAAAAATATAGTCTTCTCATTTGCAAAGCAAAGTGTGCTTCATTGGTGATCTGGTGTGTCAAAACTCCGATCCGATAGTCGAAATTCTAAAGGCACCAATCTTGAGGCAACAACAAGAACTTAGGTGATCCTCAATATTTCATTATATTTCTCTAATGTGTCCTCAACAACAGAAAATATCTAAATTCATTGATTTTTCAAGTGATCCTTGTAAAATTATACACATATTTAATGTAGATTTCTTAGAGTAAGTTTTGTGGAAAAGTGATTTTTTTGAATAATGAGTAATTAAAAAATACAAATATATGTATATATATATATATATATATATATATATATATGATTTTTTTTAAAAATCATATGATTGAAAACGAGTTTTATAAACTCTATATCAAACATGGATTATATCTCACTTTCAAATTTTTAAAACCGATTCAAGTTTAAAAACTAACCTAACTTCACAAAATTAGGCGCGTGAAGGTCACGTGCCGATTTTTCATTGTTAGTGATTTAAATTTTCATTTGTAAAGAGGACTAGCTTGCTCATATTTTAAAAAGAAAACACCAACTTGTTGTTCGGATGATAGGTTGAGAACCAACAGTGTAATGTTTCTATAAATGTTTCTCATCCCCCGCTACTGTAACCTCATTTCACCGCTATATAAACACCATCCCGTTCACAGCTTGAAGAGAAAATACAACTTCATAAACATCTCTTTTTCCTTTATTCTTAAGAACCCTCTTTAATATTTTCACAGAATCTAATCTGAACTTTATAAAATCTTGTTTTAACTAATTCATCTTTCAGGTAACAACTCAATTATGGCTCCTGAACTTGTTGCAAAATCAAGTGGTTATATTCAGGAACCTCCTTTCTCCGGAAGGGCCTTTGTAACATTCTTAGCTGGAAACGGTGACTACGTTAAGGGTGTTGTTGGGTTAGCCAAGGGGTTGAGAAAGGTTAAAACTGCGTATCCTCTAATCGTGGCGGTGCTGCCAGACGTCCCGCTGGAGCACCGCCACATACTGGAGGATCAAGGCTGCATAGTTAGGGAGATTGAGCCTGTATACCCACCTGAGAACCAAACCCAGTTTGCCATGGCGTATTATGTCATCAACTACTCCAAGCTTCGTATATGGGAGGTATATATACGTTGAAGATTTTCTTTGACTTCTGTTGAGGAATACGTGCATGTTTGATGGTTATAAACTTAATGGTTTATGTTGCAGTTTGTGGAATACAGTAAAATGATATACTTGGATGGAGATATTCAAGTGTATGATAACATTGACCACCTCTTTGACTTGCCTGATGGCCATCTCTATGCTGTAATGGATTGTTTCTGTGAGAAAACATGGAGTCACACACCTCAATACGAGATTGGGTACTGCCAACAGTGCCCGGAAAAAGTCAAGTGGCCGGCGGAGATGGGTCCTCCACCTTCCCTTTACTTCAACGCCGGGATGCTTGTGTTTGAACCAAGTCTTGCAACCTATGAAGACCTCTTGAAGAGAGTTAAAATCACGCCTCCCACTCCTTTTGCTGAACAGGTGTTAAAATTTAGACATCAATTGGCCCCAATTTATAAAATTTATTTTTGCTTTTTTCGAAAAATTCTCATGAAACCTACAATATCAAAACGGGTTAAAGTTTTGTTATGCTATGTCGGCTATCTGCATTTTTAACGAGAAAATGGTGATTTATAATTTTTGGCAGGATTTCTTGAACTTGTATTTTAGGGATATATACAAGCCGATTCCTAATGTGTACAACCTTGTTCTTGCAATGTTATGGCGTCATCCGGAGAATGTTGATCTTGACAAAGTGAAGGTTGTGCACTACTGTGCAGCGGTAAGTTTTATGCTGCTAGGTATATTATATAATGTTAGGCTGGTAAATATAGAGCATCATATATATTATCTTTAATATACGTCCCTTCACGTAACTCGTGTAGTGTTGTTTTGACGGATTCGTTCTACTGAATTATTGGCATTAATTTTTGTTAATAGGGTTCAAAGCCATGGAGATATACAGGAAAAGAAGAGAACATGCAAAGAGAAGACATAAAGATGCTTGTAACGAAGTGGTGGGATATTTACAAAGACGAGTCACTGGACTGCAATAAACCAGAGCCGGTGGTGTCCGATGGAACTCATGCGGAGGCGGTGGCTTTGCAGCCACTGGTAGCAGCAGCAATGACGGAGGCGAAGGCATCGGCCATGCACTACGTGGCAGCCCCATCTGCTGCTTAATATAACACAGTAGGAGTTTCCTCAACTCTTTCAAGTAGAGAAGTTGAGAGGATGATGGGATAGGCTTAGTGGTTGATATTATGGGTTCCATTTCTAGTTCGAATTAATGATGTATTAAGTGTGTGTACTGCGTGTTTTCTGATTTCATAACGTTGGATTGGAATTTGGAACACATATTATGCTTCTTCTTTTCTTTTTTTTACTTTCTTTTTATGTTTTCTTTATCATTTTGTTGATCATGTTCTCCTTTCCCCTTGATTGAGGACCAAGTAATACAAGCTTTGCGCGGGTAATGGATTTTAATCCTTCCTGTTCTTGTGATATGAATGGGCCCATTTGGATTTGGCTCTCTTTTAATCCTCTTTTAAATATTACAATTTGCTAAATAAATAAAGAAAATGCCCTTCTTTAATTTATTCTCAATCACTTTATTCTCAATAACCACAACCTAGACTTGAAAACATCCGTTTGTAATATTGCACCAAATGGCAGAAAAACACATTTATGGGATTGACAGGGATACAAATTGGCAACGTATAACCAAATCAAAAATGCCTTCGGTTCTTAAATAGATCCATATCCGGATGATATCAACAGCTTATATCCTAAGAATTAACAACACACGTCCTGTTTAAGTGGCAGAAAAGGAAGTGATTCCTTATAGAACAACCGAATATGGAAAAAAGATCTCAGTTGTGAATATGTAACAGGGGATGATGCTAAAGAACCGACAAAAATTTATGAATTATTCCAAAGTACGAGAATCAGATTTCAACCTTCCCAAAAGCAACCAAGTTTAATGACAGAAAAGCAGAAGTCCAAAGCAACAAAGAAATGAAAGCTTCTTCCAGCACTGATACAACACTGGACCTTAGATACAGCAATCTAAGCCTGCAAATTGCAATGAATATAAACATCAGGAGCGCCCAAAAGAATAAACTATGCAAGCAAAAGATCCAAATGCTGTTAAGCATCTGCAACCCGCACCTTGTTTGCAATGTTGTTTGAGAGCCAGTCCAACCCCTCGTACAGGCCTTCACCAGAAGTGGCACATGTGCTCTGAATGTACCTGCATTTTGAATACCGTAAATAAGATTGAAACGCCTAATTTAGAAAAGACCTAACGAGATTTAGTTACCAGTGTCGTTGACGGAGAGAATGAAGGCCGAGCTTGTCAGTTATTTCAGCAGCATTCATTGCATTTGGGAGATCTTGCTTGTTTGCAAATACTAGCAGCACTGCATCTCTCAACTCATCCTGATAGACAGCACCGCACGATTGTTGAGAAAAGAGAAGAAAAATAGTAAAATGCCACGTCTTATGCAACACCAGGAGAAGATAAAAGTTGTTTAAAAATCAAATTACACGTTCTATACGTAAAATTCTATATTTCATCGTAGTCTAACTCCCGTATTTCAGGAATCAAGAGTAGGGTTCTGTTACCTCATTCAACATCCTGTGCAGCTCATCCCTTGCTTCAACAACACGGTCTCGGTCGTTGCTATCAACCACAAAGATTAGACCTTGTGTGTTTTGGAAGTAATGTCTCCACAGTGGACGGATCTGCACAAATTCTTGTAAAGAATTAGCACGTAGAAGCGAACTACACTGCACTATAGAAAATTGTTGTTGAACTTTAAAAGAACGTAAATGTCACAGCTGACCAAATTTCTGAACAAGTACGTACCAGCCTCATTATGTTTTACAAAGGATATGCCTCAGGGTATTCTTTATTCAATGAGAACTAATAGAAGTCAGTAATTAAAGCTTACTGTTACGCACCTCACTGCCTGACAGTTCAGTACTAGATCGGTGTTTATGAAATATCCATTCTCGTTAGTGATGGGGTAATCACATTTCTGAATCATCATTTCAGATAATACAACATCTCAATGCTATCACAATCTTTCTTCCATAAACAGCAGCAGTTATCACAGACAAAGGCATAGACCAATAGGACAGGTTACTGGGGATTTAGAGTCTCACTCTCCACAAAGTATTTGAGAAGCATCTGCATGCCATTGGACTAGCGGTCACACTTATGGAATTAAATAATTTCTAAGTGATGACCTTGTGAACTGCTTTAACTAACTTCAGGAGCTGCATTTACTCTTTTTTACTTGGTTTAAGTAAAAGAAGGTACACAAAAAATCCTCAAGTTTTCTGCTTTTGAAAGTGCATGAATTTACAGAACTCACCTTCCAAAAGGTCATATTGAGGATAGGAATAAATTCATCAACAATCAATGTGAAGAGAATAGGGAAAATCATAAATGAATACCTTATCCTGGCCCCCAACATCCCAAACTGTAAAGCTAATGTTCTTGTATTCCACAGTCTCCACATTAAATCCTGACCAAATAATGATTAAGTTCGAAAGTGCTTGACAATAAATATTAAATTGTATTATATACCTTGAACGAAAAATAGAAAAAAAAGAACAAAGGATGAAAACATAAGCATCCAGATTATATGAAGCCATAAGCTCTAGTGACATATTCTTCAACGATATTTTAGTACCAACTACCATCAGATTAATTGCACCAATATTTTAAAAAAAATGAAGAAGAAGAAGAACACGGTAGTAAAGTAAAATATCCTTTTCCCATAGTCAATTAAGTAAAATTGCTTCACTTAAAAATTTAGGTTACAATTTAAGAAACTCCATCAAAAGATCCCCCCTTCAGGAAAAATTAGATAGATCAAATAAATAATTAAAATGCTTGTATATATAAATCGAAAAATGTGCATATCAACATTTTAAATAAGAACTAGTTTCATATCAATAGGAATTACATCTGATTATCACTGAAAATGATATTTCCCATTGATTAAAGAACCAGCTTTAAGTCATAGTACGTGCTATATAACCTCAGTAACATTTAGGAGGAAAATGCCAGTCACTAACAAATGCCACTGCAAAAGAAAGTAACTTCAGATACAAATCTTTCCTTTGCTTGAACATCTGATGAAGTAAATATAAAAATCTGTAGCAATACAAAGGCGCAGAGAAAATTTGAGGAAAGAAATGAACAATCGCAAAAGAAAAATAAAAATTGGTAGACCACCGACCACATATATATAACATACCAATGGTAGGAATTGTAGTGACGATCTCTCCAAGTTTGAGTTTATAGAGAATTGTCGTTTTACCAGCAGCATCAAGACCCACCATCAGTATGCGCATCTCTTTCTTGGCAAACAGCCTACTGAAAAGCTTGGTGAAAGACAGCCCCATCTTTGCAACTACCAACTTCAATGAATTAAATTCTTGTATCGCAAAGCATATAGAGAAAATATTTTTAAAAAATGTAACAAATATGCATGGATCCTTACTCTAAGAAGCAAAATATGCATCTGGCATGCAAAAAAAGGTGATAACTTAATCAATGGTCACTGAACTTTGTTATAGGTTACTACTTGCTTACCGATCTTTTAAAAGTTACTTGTTGGTTACCAAAATTTGAATAAAGTTACTAGTTGCTCACCGAACTTTGCTATACATAACAATAATGGAAATGATACAAAAGATTGATGGATAACTTTGTTCAAATTTGGATGATCAACAGGTAATCTTTTAAATTTCGGTGTCAAGTAGCAACCTATAACAAAGTTCAATAAGCAACAAATAACTTTATGAAGATAGGTGAGCAAGTAGTAACATATAGCAAAGTTCGTTGACCATTAAGTAAATTAACTTGCAAAGAAATTGCCAGATTGATTAAAAATAACAAGTCAGGACCTGAATTTTCTAAAACTCAACCTGATTACATCTCAGGATTCAGAAGGCTTTCACATTAAATGTATTCTCTAGATTGTAGCATATATACAAACAAAACACATTAGTTAAAGTATTTTGTCAAATAGACAAGAAAAAGTTGAAGACACATGCTTTAACATCATAAGATTGTCACAGCGTGAACATAACAGTATAAACCACTGAAATTCTTAATCATTGCAACCGATTGGTCCCATATGATCACGCTAGATAGAACATGAGCAATCATTCTAAGAATTTACTCTTATTGCTGAAATCTAGCCAACAAATTAATACTTTCCTCAGCTGCATCACATTAGTACTGGAACCAGAAGACAAATAAAAAAAAGATTTATCAATTTTTTTTTTTTTCCATTTGTTAAAGTTGATAATTACTAATAGAAATTCACAACACATGAAATCTTGGACTACTGCAATGAGATCGCAGTTCAGACATAAAATTGATGAAATACCAAGGAATCTAAAAATTCAAATCCCAAAAACGCATACTAGAACATCACTCAATCTCGGTCTCCTTATACACCAAAAGAAGGATCTAAAGGAAAAGAGAAACAAAACCTTATGGAGTAAAAAGATCTAAAGCCCTAAGAATTCATGATTATATAAGAATTAAATCCGAGCTATAGCTAATAATTTTCAAGAAATCGAGCTAAGAAATTACAGGTACCTGGGGTTTTGAAATGCAACGATTTGCAAATGGAGAGAGATTAATACTTACAGAAGGAAAGGCGAGATTGAGCCGAGTATAAAGATCTCCCGGTTGAAGATCTCCGGAACGTACAAAAGGATTAAAGGAAATTCCGTTATTTAGCCCTTTGAGCCCGAGAATTCTTTTGTAAAATGTATTATAGAATAATATTTTTAAGAGCATGTAATTAATAAGGGTCCGTTTGATTTGTAATCGATTGGCTGAAAAGAAAATGAATGGCATAAAATTGAATTATTTAAAATTTATTTTAGAAGAAAATGTAATTAATGGTGTTTGATTGGTATAATTTTTCACCCACTTTATTTGACTTTATTTTTCATGTAAATTGTTATTTTTTGGGATAAATTTTTTTTACAATATGTATTAAATTTTATTTGAATTTCCAAAAGGTAAAAAAATAAAATATTTTCATAAATTTGTAGTGTTCGTTTGACTTTGTTTTTCATGTAAATTGTCAATTAAGGGGATAATTTTTTGAATTTTGCTACTTGTACAACACTCCTTGACAACATTGATTGACAATCATCTCACATGAAGGAGGGCTCACGATTTTTTTATTCATCGTGGGTCCCTCTCACATGTGAGTGATTGTCAATCAATGTTGTAAAAAAATATTGTACAAGTAGCATGGTTCTAAATTTTTTTACCATTGAATTTAGAATTTGTTCCAAAAAAAAAAAAAAAAAAAAAAAAAAAAAAAAAAAAAAAAAAAAAAAAAAAAAAATTTAGGCGCGCGAGTGGGTGGGATGGAATTTCAATTCCACCCTAAATTTGATCTATCAAACAATCATGATGGAATTTCAATTCCACCCTAAATTTGATCTATCAAACAATCATAATTGTATAAAGTTGGAATTCATTTTCCTTTTCCATGAAATTCCAACACAATCAAACAGGACATAAAGAAATAATTAAAAAAGAACGAATGTTTTTTATTTACGTATAATATTATTTTATTTAAAAATATGTGATTATAAAAAAGAGAAAAATATATTAAAATTTTATTTTTGATTTTACGAAGGAACATTTATTTAGTGAAAAATGGGTAATTTTCTAAATTTTATATGAAGATCTTATTTTTATGACAAATTGTCACAAAATTTACGTTGTAACTTAGTAAATATTTTCTCATTCTTAAATTTATCAAATCATATCGAATCATAGAACGTTATTTCAAATTGAATCATTGAACTTTAATTTAATTATAAATTTTACCACTTAATCACCAGCCATCATTCAAATTGATCTTAGTAGACATGCCACATTATTGTTAATTGACATGTCAATTTACCACAACAATACATAATAAAATTATTAAAATAATAATTAAAAACAATTATTTTTATAACCTTAAAATCTAAAGACATTTTCATAACTCTTTTTCACCAATTTCATTTCTAAGGAACCACCATAGAAGATCAGTTACAGTCTGACCAAGGAACCTTTTTCAGTATAGGTGTAACATACACTAGATAAGTAAATGCAGGCGAACATAGACATGGATGCATTTGGAAACATTTCCGTTCAAATGCTCGATTCATGTTGATACAAAAGCTTTCCAGCCAAGGTGGCCTACTGAATTATTGAATAAAATTACAGAAGTGTCACAGTGCACGAGACCTTCACGCTAAAAAAACTAAAGATGAATTTTTTAAGTACCCACATCGAAGACACGAAATGCCTGATTACAGAGGCAACTTATGTTGAAGTCGCAGGAGAGGACATATCAGTCCGCTCTCCCATCATCCTCTCAGCCATTTCTCCACGCTCACCTAAAACAATGCATTTCTACATCATAAAACCATCGGAAAATGAAAGCTCACCATTTCGTTTGCAGAGATAGAAGCTTACCGGTGCGAACTCTTATTACATCTGACACAGGAACCACTGCACAAATAACAGAGATATTGTCAAGAATTCACCAAATTTTCATTCATTCTAATTCATGGAAAAAAAAATACAACATATTATCTTTGTATTGTGTAAGACGGTGAGAAATTAATTATACTCTTTAAGAGATAGCTATAACTTGTCACTTGAACATTTTGTGTGTGTGTGTGTGCGTGTGTGTGTTGGGGGTTGGGGGGGGGGGGGGGGGGTTTACCAGAGAATTTGTCTGTACTTAGAA
Source organism: Osmanthus fragrans (assembly GCA_019395295.1). Taxonomy (NCBI): domain Eukaryota; kingdom Viridiplantae; phylum Streptophyta; class Magnoliopsida; order Lamiales; family Oleaceae; genus Osmanthus; species Osmanthus fragrans. Next base: position 7,850,052 of record CM033345.1, on the reverse strand, counting down.
ATGTCATTTTACTTGTGTTTTCAATTTCAGTTTAATATTTAATATTTACACCAGTTAGTCCACAGTTGAGTCATTTATTGTACGCCATCAAAAGCACAATAAATAGGTCCAATGAAATGAAACTATAAAATGCAAGTGATGCTTTCAGAAATTTATTAGAGCAACCACAGGATTACCAGAGAATTTTTCGTATGGTTTTCAGGCAGTAATATTCCTTCCTCTTCATTCTATTTGTAATCAGAAGTCGTGCTGCCTTTTAGTTTTTATATCCAGAACCAATATGCACTGGAATGGGCAGCAGAAACCCCAACATATAACTTTTCAACTGCATAACTTTGTTTTTCCAACCCCCACCACCCCCAAAATTCCCCGCTCACAATAGACTAGACGAATGACTCTTGCAAGCTGGCAAATGACCTAAATGCTTCTGTTTTGTCAGCTAGATAAAATGTCTTGAAAATTCCATACTATCCCCCATTCCCCACCAACCTCCCCCCACCCCCAAAAGGAAAAATAAAACCAAAATATAATATAATACATCCCACAGAAAATGTAATATACAAGTGCATTTGAAACAGAAAGGAATGACTTTGAAGCTGCATCTGTGAACAATTTGTTGCACAGATTTACTCCAAAGTATGTTGACTGTTGCTATTGACAAAAGTATAAAATAAAAAGCTCAGTTTATACAAAAGGGGCTCATACAATCCCGATGTAAACTATTCCAAATGAAAAGGACAATAATTGTAATCTTACAGAAAATCTTTCCATCACCAATCTCTCCAGTTCTGGCCTCTTCAATTATCTTTTCTATGACAGCTTCAACCTAAGGCAGCACAAGATTAAGGACTACGTGTAAGAATTTCTTACTTCCAAGCAGAAAATTCTTATAAAACATATGGATAACAATCAAATATAAAACAACTTGAAAAGTTCCAAAAACATTTTTTAGCTCCTATTACCCGGTCTTTACTCACAACAATCTCCATCTTAACTTTTGCAACAAACTTGTCTTCAGAAAATTCAGAGCCTGCAGATGGTAGAACAGTTAAAAGTATAAGAAGATGAAGAAATTCAAACCAAAAAAATTTGATGCCAACAAACAAATTCTAAGAGAAATAAGCAGAATGACATGTAGAACCATTCCTTTGCCCCCACCCTCCAGGCCCGCGATTTGTTGCACATTTCATTTAGGGAAGAACTAGTGTTGTCACCAACATGAAGGATTGAAAAAAATAAATAATCCACATCAAGCATTGTTGACATTTGAACCATGCGCAGTTATTATACTGATATACCAGCTTGCCTTTCAGTCAAGACACCTTGAGCACCAAAGCCTCGTACATCAGAAACCGTGACGCCACGAATACCCATTTTCAACAACGCCTTTGTGCATCAAAAGTAAGAAATAGTCAGTATCAATTCTATTGTCCTTTTGTTATCAACACATAGTAACCGAAATAAGCCCGATGTATTTTAATGCTGGTATTTTGCAACACATTAGTTTCCTATATGTTACTTCGGATGGAATCATGGGTATTCAGTGCATTGGTAAGCCAAATTCAACAAAATGAGAAGAAAGTACGGCACAATGGTAGTGAAAGTGAAATATAATAGAGATGCAATACATGAGAGAAAATTTAAGACATCTTAGGGACTACTTGGTCGAAATCAATTGCATAAATTTCAGGTTTTGCTTAATCAATGGTATAGAGTTAGCTGTTTAGTGAAACAATCAAAGAACATAGGATTTAGCTTCTCATTTTTACGTAAAGAAATTGCAATAACTCATTAGTCCTTACCGCAGAGACTTGCTGGATCCTCCAGGGTCTGAGTCGTCCCAGCAGAATATGACAAAATGAACATGTCAATGTGAAAAATGAAAAACTTGATGAAGTATTTAAAAATAAATAAAATAAAAATAAAATACTTCGATTAACTCAAGAATTTGGTTAAATAAAAGTAAGTGCGGGGCTAGAAGTACAAATTTCCAAACCTTATAATCGCTTCCACTTTGTAAAATTTGGCGTCTGGTACATAATCTACAATGTAAGACCAATAAAGAAAGGGTTGCATCATAAATTAAAACTTACAAAACATGCACATAATTATCAAACAGGAAAATTAAGATCCATCAAGCAAATCAAATAAAGCTAATTATTTGAACTTAAAAATTTGCACACAAATCACAATTGTCGAACAAAAAAATGAGACCAGTCAAGAAAATCAAAAATAGCTAAAAAATTATAAATTTAAGTAGCTTATTTTTTTAGTTGGGTACCTGGAGAAACATGGGCTCTGATGATCGGAAGACGAGAAGCGTTAGCCGTGCGATTGAAGGTGAAATTAAGTGGAGAAGGGTGGAATTCGCTGAACCTGGGGGTAATTGACACAGAAGCAATCTGAGGGAAATCTTGGATGTGAGAACGGAAATAATTGAGAGTGCCATTTGATTTCGCCATTGATGAAGAAGCCATGGTTTTTACGACCGACAACGAGTGAGTTGGGTGTGACGGAGCAGAAGCAGAACCACCTCGAAGTTAACGGATGTGCTGCTTCACTCGAGGAGCGGGAGCAATGAATAAGAAAAAGTCGTATTATTGATTTCTTGTCGAGTTAATTTCACATTTGGTGATTCAGCTATCCAATAAATTTCAAGTTGATCCTTGATGTTCATATTTGTCTTAATCAGACAGTGATATTAACTAACCTTTTCCAATATGGTCATCAGTTTGGGAGTATCGTGATAAGTCCATTGTCACATTCACAAGGTTAATTTCACATTTGGTCACTGAAGTTACTGAAAAAATTCATGTTGGCCCTTAAAGTTGTTTTTGTTCAAAACTTCAAATCAGTCATGGTGAAATTTACGTGAAATTTAGAGTTAGCCCATTGTGACGCAAACTACGTTTTATCTTTTTATTTGAAGGAAACTCACATTTTTAATGCTTTTACTTCGGAAACCAAAGAAACTAATTATAAGTGCTTGAAAAAAAAAAAAAAAAAAAATTTATACTAAACAAACGTTCTATAGAGATATTTATGAGTAATTTTATTTAGAACGTATTTGATGGGGATTAAAATCAGATTTTTGGATGAATTTTCAGCAAAAATATTACCGTTGAGCCACAATAGTTGACTGACTCTCTCTCTCTCATGTGAGCCACACTAACAATCATTTTTCCGCTTTTAATCCGTGGAGAATCAGCAACAGACAAGACCTTAGGGTCCGTTTAATTGTAAGAGTGGAAAATGGGTGGAAAGAAAATGAATGACAGGGAATTGAATTGAATAGAATTTGTTTTATATGGAATTGTAATTAATGGTGTTTGATTGGTATAATTTTTCACCTAATCCGTTTGACTTTATTTTTCATGCAAATTGTTACCTTTTGGGATAAATTTTTTCACAATCTGTATTAAAATTTGTTTGGATTGCAAAAAATTAAAAAAAATAATTTTTGAAATTTTTTTGTGTTCGTTTGGCTTCGTTTTTCATGCAAATTGTCAATTAAATAGATAAAATTTTTTACCATTGGATTTAGAATATGTTTCCATTGACAAAAAGTAAAAAAAAAAAAAAAAAAAAAAAAAAAAAAAAAAAAAAAAACACCCAGCAAGGTGGAAAACATTTTCCCACCATACCCATAGGAAAATATTTTCTTACTTTTGTGCTTTAAAAGGTTGTACCTAGAATTCCATGGAAAACATTTTCCAAGGAAAATAAAGGCAATCAAACAGCAAAAAAGTGAGAATTAGGAAAATATTTTTCATTTTCCATGAAAAATTTGAGTAATCAAACGTTGCCTTAGTTTCATTAATGTTCACATCAATTTTTATGATAGTAACATTATTATCACGTTATTCAATAATTCATTTTTGTGTACCAAATAATGTAGTGGCACTGCCACATAAACCACACAATTGTGTAGATATATGTATATAGTGCAATGCTGCGAATTTCAAAGCCAGCTTTGCTTGATCTCTCTCCCCCTCTTCCACTTTGTTTGTATTAAAATACGTCTACTTGACATTAAGCCCCCGTTTGATCCCATTAAATCTCGTCAAATTAAATTAATTTTTTCTCTTATTTTCAACCATATAATTTTTAATAAAATAATATTATACGTAAATCGAAAACTTTTCATTCTTTTATAACTTTCAATTTTTCAAAAAAAAAAAAAACACTATTCCCCTATTATAATCAAAATTAATGGGCCAATTAACTATTGTGTACTACTGTGCAACAACAGGAAGGTCCCTTTGCATCTTCTTTTGACCTGGATTGTTCTCTCTGTCTCTCTCTCTCCAATCTGAATCAGGAGCAGGGACGAACTCACATGGGATCATGTGGGATCAACTGACGCCACAATTTTATTAATATTTTTTTTTTGGAATGTGTAAAGCCCAAAATCTGTGTACAAGCCAAAAATCCGTCCCTACTCATTAACTTGTCCAATTCCTTTATTCCAATCCAAATGACCTGTGACCAAGTCCAATCCATCAACATTTTCTATTTTACTGGTTTGCCCTAAATCCCCCCACCTAGGCGGCGACACGGCGTTTCTCTGTTACTATGTATTTCTACCTTTCTCTCTGGGCCTCCGGCGGTCAGTGAACATCAGATTTCATCAATTCAATCTCCGGCTCATAGGTTTATAGCTAGACAGTAAGTAATTTTATTGAATTGTTTTGTTTTGTGAATAGAAATTTATGAGGTTAGATCTATGATGCGGATACATTGTTCTCCAACATGGGAAATTGGGAAAGAAAACACTTCATTTCCTCAAAGCAATCACAAGTTATGTTACATTCACTCAAGCCATCACAAAACCAAATAATTGTTTAAAAAGAAAACATGAACTGGTTCTTCGTTTTGATTAAATCTTTCAAAAATGTCGTAATAAATCAGAGAGTTCGTGCAGATCGTGGAAATAAACGATGCAGGCCAAACAGCAGAGTCCGAAGAAATAAAATGCAAAAAAATTGTATTTCAATTTTTTACCCCACAACCTCAAACGTCTGACTCCGTCCCTAATCAAGAACTCTATATTTTGGAGCTTCCTTTCCTTCCTTCTTTGCAGGCTCACATTGTTTCCCATAGTACATTTACGACTGTAAAAGTTATTGAATTTTAATGCTTGGAATAGGTAGTACTGGGCATTGAAACATGTAATCTGGGCAATTCTCATTTTTGTGTATAATGTCGCACCAGAATATAGCAATGTTGTGCACATGTTAATTCTCATCCTGAATCCTTCTGGGCTCTGAGAGTTTAATCCAAATAGCATACTGAACTGTGGGAATGGAAGAGACATTTGTGCCATTTCGTGGAATCAAGAATGACATTAAAGGAAGGCTAAAGTGTTACAAGAAAGATTGGACCGGTGGAATCAGCGCTGGCTTCAGGTAATGTCAAAATCTTGGATTTAGTTATATAATTTTCATATATACACACATCATTGATTTAGCATAATCTTGGAGTGATTGGGTTTTTGAGGTGAAACATTGTACTGATAGTTTTCAAGATATTGGAGGTAAACCATTGCTGATTTTGGGAGTTGCTGAGCCTACTGGCTGCTGTGATCATGTTCACCTTTGCTAAACGGAGACCAGAATTGGGCCGTGAACTATTTCTCGCGTGGGCTGGATGGTTAGCATTGTGTTCTAGTTTTTGACATGGTTTGGAATTTTTTGTTTAATTTTGATCTCTTGAATTACTGATCATTATTTACTCACTATCAAATTCTTTCAGGGTATGCATGTGGACTGCAATTTTGCTGTTCCTCATTGCTATTTTAGGAGCTTGCTCCATTATCAACAGGTTTACTCATGTGGTTGGAGAATTATTTGGAATGCTAATTGCTCTGCATTTCATGCAGCAAGCTATCAGAGTAAGAAAATTTTGGAGTTTTATTTCTCCCATTCCTAGTTCTCCTATATCGAATTTAAACACACAGATTTTTCTTACCTTTTTCATTAGAATGTCCACATAGTACTTCCTTGAGGATTTTTGCATTTCATATTTGACATAGACTTTTCTTATGGTCTATACTTGGGGACTTGTGTCCGTGTTTCGTATTTCAAAAAGGAAAGATCCCAGTTTAGTGGAGTATATACCTTCATGGCAGTTTGCTAATGGTATGTTTGCTGTGGTTCTGTCATTTGTTTGAATCCATGAGTTAAGTGCTTTAGTGTTGTATAGAACGAAAACTTAGTTGTGAATTCCAAACTCAATTGACGTACCTATTCTCTATATACTTGGAGCTTTTATTCACGCAACATTGATCACGGTACTTTATTATTTCGATCATAGTGTAGCTTCTCAGTTGGCTCAGTAGAAAGAATTCAATTTGAGGAAGCCACCTTCCTTACGACTTGCTGCTTTTAGAATTTCTGGTATGCTAAGTTCATTTTGTTGTTGTGTTCAACGCTTTTTATTGTTTGATTTTGGAGTTGACTTATGATATAATCTTGATCTACCATTTGGACAGACATTAATGTGTGGTCTTGTTGGCATTCCTCCACCAAATGGTGTAATCCCTTGGGTCCCCAATGCATACGAAAAGTCTAGCTACTCTCAAACACTAGGCAACTTTCCTTTATGGACTGTATTCCTTGTCCCGTCTTTAATTCTTATTATTAGTCTATCTTTCTGTGCAATGATGGGTTTTCATTTTATGGAGATGTTTTCTTTTAATGATGTTTTTCTAATATAGCTGCAGCGAGGCTGCATAGGAGCCCCATCTATTGCTTCCATAAATAGTAATAATAAAAATTAAATTTTCGAATGTACAGTTGCTCCGAAACTGGCTAGTTGCTACAGCACGACAACGTATGAGAAAGAACTCAAGCTTGGGACAATTAAAAATATGCAAGAAGCCTATCGACAAATAAAGATCCCTCTGATATACCAGGAAGCATCGAAAGAGTACGATGCATACTTCTTCCTAATTCTATTACAAGCTCAGATTTATCTCCGAAGTAAATTATCATGTTCTGATTCCCACTGATATCTTCATTTAAGGGCTTGTTTGGTACAGATTTTGAGAATCAATTCTCATTTTCAACCACACATTCTTCAATAAAATAATATTTTTCATCACATCAATAACTTTTCCTTCTTTTTCAACTACACATTTCCCATCATATCACTATTCAAAAATCAATTATTACCCCAAAAATCAATCCCAAACACCCTCTAAAGCTATTATTATATCCAAGCCTTTTGCGTTTTAAGTATTCATATTTACACTTTAAAGAGAAGAAAATGGGAAAGACGAAAAATCATTGTGAACATTATTAGTATGCTGATACAAACTGGTAGACAAAGATTGAATTATTTAATTTCTTATTTGGTTTTCAGACATTATATTTTTAACATCAATCTTTTTTTTCCACAGGGGACTGGAGGAGTTGAAAGAATCGACCTTTGAGTTAGCATCGAGCATGTGTAGCTTTGATGCTCAGGTTGATGAAACAATTTTCGACGTCGAGAAGGAGATTGATGGTTTACTGCCTGTCGAGGTCAAAGAACAGCACATCAGTAACTTGCTTCAAGCCATTATAGTGGGTAATCAATTTTGGAAAAGGTTATTATTGAAATGGATATTGGGCATAATTCCACCTAACAAAATCGACTTGTTAGGGGAGGATTGCCCTCACCTTATTAAGTGGATCTTGTATATATCACCAGCCAATGTAGGATTCTAATAGTTATTACTACTTTTCACTGCACCAAGCAGAAAATTCAAGCATGGTTTAAAAATGCGGTAGTGAGGCGCACATTGAGACCCGCCTCATCGTGAGGCACATGTAGTATGCCTCGAGACGATATTTTTTAGGCTAAAAAATATGAGGCTCAGGCCTCTAAATCTAAGACGCACTCCTCATGGAGCATGATGAGTGCACCTCATTTAAAATTTGAAAGGGCTCTTCTTAAAAAAGAAAAATAGTCCATTTAAAAAGGCATTTTGGGCCCAAATAAAACAATAAAATACCTAGAAAACTAAACGACAGTCAGAAATTAGAGGACCAAAAACACAAATTCAAAAGTCAGCATTCAAAAAACTAATGACTATATATCTTATTTATTATATGCTCCAACTTTTTTTTTTTTTTTTTTTTTTGTGAGGCTTACGCCTCGCCTCATAAAGAAAAATCGCTTCGGTACTTAGTTTCGCATTTTTAAACTTTGGATTCAAGTCAATTATTCAAATGCATTGTAATTTGATTTTCCTTAAACGCCATATCTTTCTGAACATCCTAAACATCGTATTTATAATTGCAGAGTACTGGAGGACAACGATGCCACCCTTGTGGAGACTGTAGCTTTCAAGACAATTGTGACATTTACCATATTCTAAACAACATATTTGCTTCTTTCTTTCGGCATTACATGGGTTCCAATGGCAGGGCTCCTTTTCCTTTCGTTTATCGAAGCATGCTATGGTGCCAGAGGGGTTAACAGACCCCCTGACCGAAACCCCACAATAGTGGGGGTGGGGGCCGCTTTATTGTGGGGTTCGGTCAAAGTGTCTGTCAACCCCTCTGACCACTTAGCATTTTTGTTGTTTGTTATGCTTCTAGTTCCCATAAGATCATTTGTTTGCTTGACAATAGCTCGCATTTAACTCGGACTATAACAAGCAATCAAAGTATATCTCGCTGTGGGACTTGCTATGGAGTATTACTAGTGCATATGAGAAGCTGAAATAATGACTTCAAAAAAAATTCCAGATTAAACAAAAATCGAAATGCATCATCACAATTACATTGAAATTTAATCCTGGAAAAAGTTCCAAAGTGAACAACTATGACAAATTCAGGATGAAACTTCCTATCTTGAGTACTTAAGATCATCACCATACGAAAACTAAGCTCCATTATCTGATGTGATAAGAAAGATCAGAATGCAAACACATTACTGAAAACTCATAAAATATTTTCAAAAATCATGAACATCATAGAGAAGATCTAGAAGGAATGAACGTGCTTTAGGAATAGTCATTCCACCTAAAAAGCAGAGGTCAGAATACATCTCAGAGCATTGATGACACCTAAAAGAAACAGTTCTAATTATTTTCCTATTTGTGGATAGAAAAAGGAGAATGTTGTGGTTTGCTTGCGTTGACTTACAAAATGGGAAACATTTAGGTCCCCTAGTAATAATACTAGGACCTTTGTCCTTTTACACCTTTCTAGTTGTAAAAAAACTCCAAAAGAGTAACTTGGCTTAACATGATCAATCTGTAGTGTGTAGAAGCGTAGAGATTCGATGTAGTGGTTGAAGTACGTGTATCATCATTCTTGAAATTGACTCTTCATACTGGAAAATGGCTTATGTGGTGGGTACAAGGTTGAGGGGACCATTGAATTTATAGATTTTTTAAGGCACAAAGTATGGTCTTCATTCTTCAATGTCTACTGGATTGCTGAATTCTAGAATGTTACTATTTCATCCTTCTGTATTAATCTTGGTGCTATCGATTTCTCAAGAGTTTTCCACATCTAACACGTGAAATGATCTTGCCAATGACTCTGTAAAGGATACGGTCAAATCACATTTTGATGCGAAAGTTTTTGAAAGTATTTGGGAGAGTTCTTAGAATTTCATGAAGGATATTATTGTCATGTGGTGTTGTATTTATTGCATTTGTATTCATCCGTACAGCACAATTCATCTTAGAAGGACTGGTCACGTCCCTTCCAATTCTACTAAGAGAAACATTAGACTTTCATCTAATGAGGTTAACTCCTTATAATTTAAGTATTGAGTAGAGATTTGAAATATTGGTTGACAGTCGAACTAACTAGACCTAAGGCTATGTGTCATATGCGGTAGGCATGTGCATGGGCGGAGCTAGTGGTGGGCTGTGGTCCATTTTTTACACTGTCCAACCTAGTTAGCCTACCATCTAACCCAGTTAGCCCACCATACGATGAATTCCTGACTCCGCCCCTGGGCATGTGATACCACTAGAAGCATGTTTGATACATAGAATCATACATATATGAGTCCATACATGCTTTAAGGCATGGAGACTTATTGTACTTCAATAGTTCGATGTATTGTGAATGGCTAAACTCTAGAATGTTATCTAATATGTCCAAACGGTTGTGCTACATATACACAATAGGTTTACATAATGATTTAAATACACATAATGTATTGAGACGTGATTAGATTAGAACTTCTTCAACAAAAAATAAAAAATAAAAAACAATTATCACTCTCTTTTTGACACGTCGTCTGTGTGTACACTAATATGTAACTGCTTATATACAAGTGACATTACTCATGTCCAAAAATTACATAACTTTGAGCATCGGCAGGGTTTTTTTTTTTTTTTTTCTTTTGGTAGATGAATTGGGCTTCTAAGTTGTTTGAATTGGGATGTTAATGAATAGAGAAAGCCCGTAAACTAAGAAACCTAAGCCCAGTAAGAATGGATTTAACTAGTGGAAATTACAGTCCTTTTGTTAGGAAAAAAAATAATGAATATACCTCATTTTTCACTATTAATCATAATTATCTATGTAATTAAACATAAAGTCCATGTTTGGTGCCCATTATTTTCAATATACATTTTTTTTTCTTATTTTTAACCACGCATTCTTCAATAAGATAATATTATACACAAATCTAAAAAATTTCCTTATTCTCTCGTGGAAGAGAAATTATTGAAATTTAAGAACAGAAGCTGGTTACTTTTTCTTTCCCATAATGAATTCATCCAAATGTGTAAAAGATTCTAGCCGCACTTAAAAAGTCGATTACTTTACCATTGAGTTAGAGGAAACTCACCACTCACTAGTAAAAGAGGAGAGAAAATATCAATTGAAGTACCAGTTGGTCCTTGGATGCGTTTAGACTTTAGACACTTCCTTTAGCTGCTCTTTAACAATATATTTTCTATCAAAATATTATTCCATAATGCACTTTAAACAAAAAAAGATAGGCTCAAACGAACTTTATATAAGATTTACTTTATTTTAATTAAACTAAACTTTTAAAACTCCAAATTTGTCCTCATCAACCATTCCAAATATTGTTAAAACACCACCAAACCCTCAATCCCCTCTTACAAAACCAACCCCTACTCCTCGTCGACCCCGCTCCTTACCGTTGTAGATTGAACTACCTTCATCACTCTCATTGTTCGGTCCAAAGAAAAAGAAAAATTAAATTCCGCCTCTTTCATTTTTGGTTTGGTTTGCCGTCATTGCTTCAAGGTGTAAGCCAAGTTTTGAATAGTTTGAGATTTTCGCCACAAAATTGTCATGTATAAATAGATATAAATGAATAATACTTATAAAATTTGAAATGTGTGGTAAAAAATTAAGTGATCATTTATAAATAATTTATAAATTTACCAAACAGGGCAAGTTATTGATTTTCTGTTATAATAATTTTTAAATATTAACCGTATTAAAATAAGATATCCTATGTCGAATTTATAAATTAAGGTTGAGACTTATGTTTTATGTTTTAATCCACCATGTGAATTATTGAGTTTTGTCACTTTATCATGTTAGTTTTTTTTTTCACTTAATTATTTATTTTATGAATAATAAAAATAATTTACTGATTTAAATAATATGAAAATGAAACAATGTTACAGAGTTTAAAAATATCTATTCTCATTTCAATAAAATTAAAAATCATAAGAGAACGGTTTTTTCCTTTTTTTTTTTCTTTTTTTTTTTTTTTTTTGGGTGAAAGGAATAACGGATCTAAGAACTCTACCAAAGTTATTCGACTCATTCAAGAAAATTGAAATTCGATCCAATGTATATAAAGAACTGAAATTTTGAAAATCGGCGAGATACCAAGGAGATGGCTGATTCTTCGAGATATTGAGTGAACGGAAAATGATATTTGAAGTTTACTAAGAATACCTATTCTTTATTTTGAATTCTTATCCTTTTCGAATCGATACTCAAACGTTTGATCAAAAGTAAAGAAAAATATGAGTTTCAAAGGCATCATTTTATTTTGCCTTTATCATCAGAAACCAACAACCATTTGGACTAACGATGACTTTTGCAAGCACCTTGTACTTAAAGTCATTATTTTTGTTGCTTGTGAACCAACCATTGAAATTTGAAATCCAAATACTCATCACTCTTTAATTAATTTGGCACAAACCAAAGAATCTTTATTACATAATTTAGGCGACTAACCATTAAACGAGTTTAGATACGTTGTCTCGACTTCGTAATTTTTAACATTAAATTTTTTTCTGACACATTGATACATTATAATTTGACGTCTTCTCATATATTAAGAAAATATGGTGTGAGAAATTGTCAAATATATGTTAAGACAGCAGCAAATTTAGAACAACGGTCTACTTAAACTTGTTATTTATTATTTTCATTTATAAATTATGTGTGAGAATTATAAATGGTTCTCTTAACCTCTTGTATTAAATGTGAGCCCTTGGATCAAAATGGTTGGTTGAGATTGATTGGTAGATATTTTATCTAACTTGCTTGAGAAGTTTCAAACACATTTGAATCCATAAACCTACCAACTCCATCTCTCTCCCATGTGAGTGAAGCTAGGGCAAGAAAGGTGAGGCCAAACCTTCTCCAAAAAGACTCTCTCTTCTCCTCTCTTTCTCTCTCTCGTTTTCTACCTTGTTCAAGAGTGTAGTGGTGAGCTTGAGGTGAGTTTTGGGTTGTAGAATACCTTGGTATCTTAGGCATGAAATAGGGCTAAGTTGAGGTGGTGATTCAAGAGGGTTTAGGGTCGGTTTTGGTGGGTTCTTTGCCGGTTCTTCTAGCTATCTCTTGGTGGGGTGATTTGTATTGCGTGGAAGCTGTTCCTGAGCCTACAAATCGACCATTAACAAGGAAGAAGAAGCTCCAGATTTTCGGCCATTGTTGGAGCTTCCATTTTCAGTTTTTCGTGTTCTTGGTTTATGCATTGGATGTTGATGTATATGATGTATTTGTTTGTTTAAACACCCATAATCCTAACAAACTGGTATCAGAGCTTGGTTGGGGTGTTTGTGAGGCCAAAAACTGACCAGAAAACCAGAAGAAATCGGCCAGAAACGAACCAGAAAATTGGAGAAGAAGCAGTCCCGAAATCTGATGAAAAACCAGAACTTCAAACGCGATTTCCCGTCAAACCAGAAGGAATTTGGAAATTCCGAGACCACCGGGGTGCTCTGCAGACCGAGGAGAACATTCCTAGGTGGCGCGTGAAAATTCGGCGACGGACCCATTTTCCGGCGACGGCGCGTGGGGCGCGTGGGAGGTTTTCCGGCGACGGTCCTTTCAGGCAGAATACTTATTTTGATGTCCTAAACGTATTGATGTGTTTAGTTTTGTGTTTCAGGTTATACAGAAAAAGTTGGATGATTTTGCCCCTGGCTTGACGTCTTTGGCGATTCGGTTGTGAAACTTTGGTATATTTACTGTTTTTCAACAGTAGTTTGGTAAGATTATTCTAAACTCTCCGTTAGGATAAGTTTGGTATTTTTTTATCGGTTTATGCATGATTGCTTGGTTGCTTATTTGTGAATTTCGTTGATTGAATTCTTGTGATTAATTCGTGACCTGAAAGCATATTTAATTGCATTATACCTGTTTCATCGTTGTTCTTCATTCCTGAACATTGGTTTTTTAACTCTGCATTTGTATTTTATTTGATCATCTGGAAAAGATTTTTTCAAAACCTTTTCTGTTATGTTCACGAGTACAGGCCACTCTTTTACAGAATCTGTAATGGGTTCGAGGGTCGAATTATCGCAATTCGATGGAAAGGGGGATTACTCAATTTGGAAACAGAAAATGAGGGCTATTTTGGTCCAACAGAGAGTTGCTAAAGCTCTTGATGATCCTGCTACATTTTCTGATGAGTTAAAGGCTAAACCACATGAAATTGAAGACATGAATGAAATTGCTTACAGTTCTATAATTTTGCATTTATCTGATAACATTGTAAGACAAGTTGATAATGCCAAAACTGCTAGAACTTTGTGGACTGAACTAGATGCCTTATTCTTGACTAAAACTGTACCTAACAAGATATATCTGTTGGAAAAGCTGTTTAGTTTTAAGATGGATCCCGGGAAGGATGTCGAGAGGAATTTGAGTGACTTTAGCATAATTGTTAAGAGTCTGGCTCATAATGATAAAAAATTTGCCGATGAGGATTTAGCTGTCATATTGCTAAACTCTTTGCCCGAATCTTATAGAGAAATGAAAAATGCCATAAGATATGGTAGGGACACTCTCACTCAAGCTATTGTCACGGATGCTTTAAAATCAAGAGAACTTGAATTAAAAAGAGACAATAGAACTTATTTTCGTGAAGAAAGCTTATTTGTTAGGGGAAGATCTGAAAAGAAAGAATTTAACTTCCATAACAAGAAGGGGAGAGGGAAATCCAAAATGAGATCCAAATCTAAAGATAAGAGCGGTAAGAAATGTTATCACTGTGGAAAGTTGGGACATTTCAAGAAAGACTGCTTTGAGTGGAAAAGGAAACAAAGAGACCCAAACAATACTGATCAAGATAATGCTGCCATTGTGTCTGAATTTGACAGTTTGCATGTCCTTAATGTGTCTGAGGAAGAATTTGATAAAAATTGGATCCTAGACACAGGGTGCACTTTTCATATGTGCCCTGAGAGGTCTTGGTTCTATAACTACAAAGAGACTGAATCTAGGAAGGTCTACATGGGGGACAATAATTCTCAAAATGTGGTTGGAGTTGGTGACATAGCCATCAGGATGTACGATGGAGCCGTCACGCAGCTCAGAAATGTTAGATATGTTCCTAATTTAAAGAGGAACCTCATTTCCTTAGGTTCTCTTGAAGATGAGGGATATACCTTCAAGTCTAGTAACAAAATTTTGAAAATTATGAGGGGTTCTCTCATAGTTATGAAAGGACCTAAAAGGAATGGGTTGTACTATCTGGAGGGTAGAACTGAAATACCACTTGATTCTAGTCTTCTTACTGTGAGTAAAGACAAGACTGAACTTTGGCATAACAGAATGGGTCACATTGGGTTTAAAGGGCTAAAAGCTTTAAATAATCAGAAATTGCTTGGAAATGATGATATTGAAGCAATGGATTTCTGTGAAACATGTGTATTGGGTAAATCCCATAAGGTGAGCTTTGAAGCTAGCTCTCATAGGACCAGCAGACCATTGGACTATGTCCATGCTGATCTATGGGGCCCAGAGAAGCACTCCACATTTGGTGGAAGCAAGTACTTCTTGTCCTTAGTGGATGATTATTCAAGAAATGTTTGGATTTACCCTTTGAAGGCTAAGTCGGAAACCTTTGAAAAATTCAGAATTTGGTTGAAGTCTGTGGAAAATAAGCTAGATAAGAAGCTTAAAATTTTGAGAACTGATAATGGGCTTGAATTTTGCAATTTTGAATTTGACAACTTCTGTAAGCAGAAAGGCATAACAAGACACAGAACTGTTAAATACACACCTGAACAGAATGGGGTCGCTGAGAGAATGAACAGGACCATAATGAACAAAGTTAGGTGTATGTTGATTAGCTCTGGCCTTGCAAAAGGCTTTTGGGCTGAAGCTGCAAGTACTGCAGCTTACTTGATTAATAGGTCTCCGTCCAGCAGTATAGGGTTTAAGACCCCACAGGAGTTGTGGACGGGAGAGCCTCCAAATCTAGAACACTTGAGGGTGTTTGGATGTGCTGCATTTGCACACCAATCTGAAGGAAAACTTGAGTCGATGGCGGTCAAGTGTGTGATGTTAGGGTATCCCGAGGGTGTGAAGGGCTATAGGTTGTGGGTTTTAGGGGTTCAAGGCATTAAGATTATTAACAGCAGAAATGTAGTCTTTAATGAATCTGAGATGCCATGCCTAAAACAGAAAACTGATGAAACTAACAAATCTGAAACTGAGAAGAGTATTCAGACTGAGGTGAAGCTGACTAAGCTTGATTCACCTACACCTGGGAATGATGTTAATGACCCTATACATCAAGAACCTGAAAATGAAGATGAGGCTGAAAATGAAACTGAACTTGAACCTGAAGGGGTGACTGAACTTCAAGAAACCATTGAACCAGTTGAAGTTGAACATTTTAATGATCAGCCACCTAATCAAGATTATCAGCTTACTAGGGATAGGGGGAGGAGGCAAATCAGGCCAAATCCTAGATATGAATCCCTAAACATGACTGATTTTGCCTTAGTTTCAGGTGAAGCCCTTGAACAAATAGAACCTGATAGTTTTGAAGAAGCTGTGAATGGAAAATATTCTGAAAGTTGGTTAAAAGCTATGCAGGAGGAAATGAAATCTTTGAGTGATAACAGAACCTGGAAACTTATTAAAAAACCTAAAGATCATAAATTGGTTCCTTGTAAGTGGATTTACAAGTTAAAGGAGGGTTTGAGCCCTACTGATCCGGTGAGGTTTAAGGCGAGGTTAGTGGCTAAGGGTTATACTCAAAGGGAGGGTGTGGATTATAATGAAATATTTTCACCCGTGATTAAGTACAAGACAATCATATTAATGTTGGCTCTTGTGGTTCAATTCAATTGGGAACTTGAACAACTCGATGTAAAAACTGCTTTTCTACATGGGGAGTTGGAAGAGGATATCTTCATGAGCCAACCACAAGGTTTTGTGGCTAAGGAAAAATTTGATTATGTGTGCAAGTTAGAGAAATCTTTGTACGGGCTGAAACAGAGCCCAAGACAATGGTACAAGAGATTTGGTGCTTATGTGCTGAAAATAGGGTTTAAAAGAAGTGAATTTGATGCTTGCTTGTATTTTAATGACATAAAGAGCGGTTGTGAGGTTTACTTGCTGCTTTATGTGGATGTATGCTTTTGGCTGGACCTAGCAAGTCTCAAATTAATAAACTGAAAGATCTTTTGAAATCTGAATTTGACATGAAAGATTTAGGGAATGCTAGAAAGATTCTAGGGATGGTGATAACAAGGGACGTGGCGAAGAATAAGTTAACTATTTCACAGGAAGCTTACTTGAACAAAGTTGTGACAAAATTTGGTATGAAAGACAGTAAAATTGTGAATGTGCCTCTTGCCAGTCATATGAATTTATCACATGCTCATTCGCCTAAATCTGAGTCTGAATTAAAGGAGATGGAAAATGTGCCGTATGCTAATGCTATAGGTTCTGTCATGTTTTCTATGATTACTACTAGACCTGATCTTGCTTTTTTCATCAGTCTCCTAAGTAGATTTATGTCTAATCCTGGTAAGCCGCATTGGGCTGGTTTGAAATGGCTATTGAGGTATTTGGTTGGGACTTTAAATCTGGGCTTAGTTTATGAGAAAAGATCTGAGGGGTTAACTTTAAAAGGCTATGTTGATGCTGACTTTGCTGGTGATAAAGACAGTAGGAAATCAACTACAGCATACTTCTTTACCCTAGGTGACAATTGTATAACATGGAAGTCACAGTTGCAGCCTTTAGTTACTTTGTCAAGTACTGAGGCAGAGTATGTTGTCATAACCGAGGCGGTTAAGGAATGTATTTGGTTGAAAGGAATCTTAAAAGAATTGAACTTCATGCATGATACACCTATTATGTTTACTGATAGTCAAAGTGCTTTATTGCTTTGTAAAATTCCTGTTTATCATGAAAGATCTAAACATATTGAGGTGAAGTATCATTTTATTCGTGAGAAATTGTCTCAAAATGAAGTTAAACTTGTTAAAATTCACACTGATAGGAATCCCTCTGATGTGGGAACTAAAATTCTACCTGCAGGTATATTTAAATTATGCTTATCTTTGTTACATATTGATACGGGTTAATTTTTTCTTGCAGGTAGTGGGCGATGATGATGAACAGTTCTTCCATGTGCAAATTCGCAACCAAGAGAGTGTGTTATGAGAACCAAGGTGAAGAATGTGAGAATTATAAATGGTTCTCTTAACCTCTTGTATTAAATGTGAGCCCTTGGATCAAAATGGTTGGTTGAGATTGATTGGTAGATATTTTATCTAACTTGCTTGAGAAGCTTCAAACACATTTGAATCCATAAACCTACCAACTCCATCTCTCTCCCATGTGAGTGAAGCTAGGGCAAGAAAGGTGAGGCCAAACCTTCTCCAAAAAGACTCTCTCTTCTCCTCTCTTTCTCTCTCTCGTTTTCTACCTTGTTCAAGAGTGTAGTGGTGAGCTTGAGGTGAGTTTTGGGTTGTAGAATACCTTGGTATCTTAGGCATGAAATAGGGCTAAGTTGAGGTGGTGATTCAAGAGGGTTTAGGGTCGATTTTGGTGGGTTCTTTGCCGGTTCTTCTAGCTATCTCTTGGTGGGGTGATTTGTATTGCGTGGAAGCTGTTCCTGAGCCTACAAATCGACCATTAACAAGGAAGAAGAAGCTCCAGATTTTCGGCCATTGTTGGAGCTTCCATTTTCAGTTTTTCGTGTTCTTGGTTTATGCATTGGATGTTGATGTATTTGTTTGTTTAAACACCCATAATCCTAACATTATGTATTCTTGATTAGCAACATCTCATTTCTGCTGTCTTGTGCATATGACAACCATCAATTCGCACTAACGTTAGCTTTTGCATCATTCTTTTTATTCATTATCGCTTGAGAATATGATGTACTCGTGTTGCTAATCTTATTGGTTGTCTTTTCGATCAAATTTTGACACATTATTATACTTTAAAACTTTATTCATTGCCGCTACAATTACATTCTGCTTCACGGTTTTGTTTATAGCATCTGATATACACAATATTTTTGTCATTAATTTTAATAACACTTAAAACAATCAATGACAAAAAAAATTACGACTCATTCAATGTCAAAAAAAAAAAAAAAAAAACTGTACATTTTTTATATACAAATAATATAATTCAACTCTATTTGGATTAATTGAAAGTCGGACACATCAAAATTACATTAATATGTCGATATTTGATTGTAAAACAATCAATGAAACGATCAGATAGTACTCGGTATTGAAATCTAAGTTAAAGTCAACAATGAATTTTAATCACACGATTCACGTCTTTTCAACAAGATTACTTTAATTTTTATCAAAATTTTAAAAAAAAAAATACATATATATCTTAGCCAAATAGATATATATTAAAATAATAATTGTTGGATTTAAAGAGTCAATTTGAGGTCTAATCCACTAGATCCGTGAACCCCGTCGTCTTTCTTAATAATCTCGTTTCTGTTATTACATGGAGACGGCAAAACGGAAGAAGGTCTTCTAAACTCAACCTCTGTTGTAAAATCTTCCCATTGAAATGCTGGCACCCAGGCGGCGGCTGACTTCTGGTGGTGGTTGGAATCGGAATCGGACTTCCTCTTCCTCTTATTGTTCCCCTTCTCTGTTTGATCTATCAATTGGTTCCTTACAGCCTTGAAATTTCGGATCAATGCAAAGAATTCCTCCATCTTCTTCTCATCGTCTTCTTCATCTTCGGCAGCATTTCTCACTGCAGTGCTCTTCACGTTTTCCATTTTTTTGTATCAAAAAGAAGAAAACATGCGATACTCAAGGTTGACGTCTAAAATTGTTCTGTTTTGCAGCATTTGTAGGGTGATGATCTGCAACACTGACGAAACTGCCCCCACAATGACTCGCAGATTTTTTTATTTTTTTTATTTTTTTTTGGTAAACAGAATGACGCGCGATGACTATGTCGACTACGTCATAAGGCTTACGTAACTATTCTTCTCGAATCTGATTACGTATGGCTAATTCTCACGTTTGATGGCATGACTTTGAAGTCAATTATTTTTATTAATAAATTTACTTTTTGAAAGAAAAAAACTTTGATAAAGTCTTATTGTATTTATTTAGACCATGTTTGATTCCCATTTTAAGGAAAATAATACATTTTGAATAGTTGATTGATAAAAAATTTGTGATTAAAAATTAAGAATTTTTTTAGATTTACGTATAATATTATTTTATTGAAAAATGTGAGATTGAAAAAAAAAAGAGAAAAAAATTAATTTTAAAAAAAATGAGAATCGAACAGACGCTTAACAAAAGTTAATTTTAAACGTTCTTTAATATTTATTGGAAATTAGAACTTAATTAGTTTACTGGAAATAGATTGATTTGAACCCACCGAAAATCATTGTATATATGCCAGCTGCTAATGATAAAAAAAACTGTACTTAGTGCTTATCGAGCAAAGCTCGTGTTTGATTTAAATAAAAATAAAAAATTTAGTAGATTTTGACAAAATGGTGAATTGTGAATTTGAAAATTTTGTCATTTTTATGAAAATATGTTATTAAAATGGTCCCCAACCTAAGACACTTACTAGAAACCGGTACTCATTCTTTCTTTCTTATAAATATTCAATTAGGCCCCGTTTGATTTGCAAAATTTGTCATAGAATTAGGAAAATATTTTCTATCTTCCTACTTTTGGCTGTTTGATTTGTTATGAATTTTATTTTTTTATTTACCTCACACGTTCACATTTTATTTGTTTTTTGTGCAAATATTTTCTCACCACTTTGGTGGATTTTCATTTTCCAAGTTTTTTTTTTTTTTGGCAATAAAAAAAATTCTAGACACAATGGTAGAAAAATTTATCCTTTTAATAGACAATTTGCATGAAAAACAAAATCAAACGAATGATATTCAGTATGTTAAAAAAAATTGTTAATTTTTTTTTTTTTTG
Source organism: Osmanthus fragrans (assembly GCA_019395295.1). NCBI lineage: Eukaryota > Viridiplantae > Streptophyta > Magnoliopsida > Lamiales > Oleaceae > Osmanthus > Osmanthus fragrans. The sequence goes on along the minus strand of CM033345.1, from coordinate 7,829,405 downwards.
ACAATTAGAACAAATTTTAGAATTTCATTTTAATAAACAATTTTCATGATAAACAAAGCTACACGAACACCAAACTTTCTATATTTAGGGTCCGTTTGATTACAAGGGTGGAAAATGGGTAGAAAGAAAATGATTTATACAGGGAATTGATTTACCTAGAATTTGTTTGTCTGAAAATTGTAATAATTGTATTTAATTGGTATAATTTTTCATGAAAAATATCAAAAGTTTGGTGTCCGTTTAACTTTATTTATCATGAAAATTGTTCATTAAAGTGATAAATTTTTTCACTATTGGATCTAAAATTTGTTTCAATTGCAAAAAATTAAAAAAAATTAACAAATTTTTTTTAACATATCGAATATCATTCGTTTGACTTTATTTTTCATACAAATTGTCTATTAAAAGGATAATTTTTTTTTACCATTGGGTCTAGAATTTTTTTTTATTGCCAAAAAAACAAAAAAAAGGAAAATGAAAACCCCACAAAAATGGTGAGAAATAATTTACACCGAAAGGCTAGAAAATGTGCACGTGTGAGGCAAATTAAGAAAATATTTTCCATGACAAATTCATTGAATCAAACAGTCAAAACTCAGAAAATGGAGAATATTTGCTTAATTTCATGACAAATTTCCCAAATCAAACAGGCCTTTGTGTTTCAAAATGTTCATCTATGAATATATCGATCTAGTATTAGTACATAATTTTTTATTATTCACGAGATGACTGTCGGAGAATCAATCCATTGTTTTATGAAACTTAATCGTGTATTTGACTGATTATTTGCAGAAAATCAATTATTTAGGTAGCATAAGTGGGGACTAAATAAAAATAAATTTGGTAGTTGGCTAATAATGACTTTCTAGACATTGACCAAGAAAATATCAACACCCATAACTTGACGAAAAGACCGTTTTAACCCTCAATTAAGACTCAACAGGAAAAAAATCGCATCGTAACTTTGATAATGCACAAGAATGCGATGGGACCATAGCAATACTAGAAATTGTATATGGCGGAGGCAAGAGCGATGATTTATCAAATTATCTGAGTCCTCGTTTGATTCCTATTTTTTGAAAATGAAAATTAGTGGAATAGTATTTTTTTTATTTTAAAATGAGTGTTTGAAAAAAAAAAATTGATTTATGTGTAATATTATTTTATGGAAGATTGTGTTATTAAAAATAGAAGAGAGAAAAATAGAATATAATATAATAAAATTTAATAAAATTCAAACGGGTGCTGAGTTGTGACATGATTTTTATTTCAAATTCTGATTTCAAAGTATCTTATCTTAAAATAATAAGGGACTAAATGAAGGAATAATGATGGATTATCAATTCTATAACAATATATATATATATATATATATATATATAGATGAGAAGAATTTTTCTTTTTGTTGATTTTTAAGTCAACTTGAGGTCACACGTCATCTTTAAAATTGTTACGTCGTGTATTTAATTGAAAGACGGAACTACCCTCCATTGACTCCCACATCCTTTTTGTTGTACATGTAGGGGCTCAGAATCCCTACCGAACACTAACATGGGATCCACCCCATGTGAGTAAAAAATTGAAAAAATATATCCACCCCCCCTCCCCCATTATGTGTTCTGTAATTATTCCGTGAATAATAAGTTTGTACACATCGACTTATTGTATTTATTTCATTTACAATTAAAAACGTTGACGCCATCGTATTACATCAAAAATGCATACATAAAAAATCTACTAGAATCTGATTACGTAAGGCAACCCTCAAGCGAATGCAATGACGGATACCGTGTAAAATGGGAAATCAAATACTCTTATTGATGGAAAATGTGTGGTTAAAAAAAAATTAAATTTGTGTGTAATATTATTTTATTGAAAAATATGTGATTGAAATGATATTAAATCACTGTTTAAAAAAGTATTTTTTTAAAATAATGTGACTCAAATGAATCCTAACATAGTTTTCTGTCTCGAACAAAGCATTATTGATTTAAAATATTTATGATTTGAGAATTCATTGATTTACAATAATTAAAATAAATTAAAAATAGAAAAACCACTGTTATATCTAGAAAAGTAAGAATTGAAGCTTACGTCCACGCTTTGTCACGGTCGACCAGTAAGAATTGAAGCTTACGTCTACGCTTTGTCACGGTCGACCTTTTAGAACCTTATATTTTATCCATTTTCATAGTTTATTGTTCCCACTATTAGGTGGAAATTATTTGTTGATTGAACGTGTTGGGTAAGGTTAGTTGGAAATGGCGTAGGGACTTGGATTGATTTGAACCCACTTGCCATTTGTGTGTGCGCGCGCGTCAGTTTCTATAGAATAGTACCTATCCGGGGAATTGGAGCAAACGGTCCCTAAACTATGGGGTTGATACAACATTGGTCCATAACTTTCAAATATTGGCTTAAACATTCCTAACCTTCCACATAATATGCAGAAAATTGGTCATTTTGGATGATTTATATCCAACTGACCATTAAAAAGGTAAAGCGGTTGATAAAAAGACTAAAATGTCCTTAATTATAGTTAAATAAATAAAAAGTGAAAAGTGAAATTAACATAATATGATAAAAAAAAAAAAAAACAACTCGTTCTACAACCAATCTCTCATAAGCGTATCTCCAATTCAACCATGAATTTCTCTAAAAAATTGTGTCACAAAACAAAAGTACAATAGAAAGTATTTAAAATATTACTCTCCAAAGCTGGTAGAGACTTTATCATGATGTTGGACACAGAAAAAATAAATATCGAATGACTTTCAATGTATGCGACATTGATGTCTAATGAGTAAACATTCAAGTTCAAACTTGATTTTCAATGCATTATATAGATTACTATCTATGCCTTCTTTGTTTTCTTAAAATAATGACAAATTACATTTAAATTTGTATATAAAGGCTATATTTGAGCACAATTTTCTTTGTCTTTTTTATTAAAAATGATTTTTATAATAGTGATTTTTGAAAAATGTGTAGTTAAAAAAATGGTTTACATGAAAAATATTTTATTGAAACAAGGTGTAGTTGAAATGAATTTTTGGAAAAACATAATATTTTTTAAAGAACGAAGCTTAAAGAGGGGCTAAATGTAATGACAGAGTCCCTAACAACTACCATCAAAAAAGGAATTTTTAAACACATTTTATTTTACTTTTATCGTATAATTTTTTAAGCAATTCACGATTATATTGGAAATGCTCTTGTTGAGGTTTGATTGGTAGGATAAGTTGACTTTTTTTGTCTTGCTTGTCTTTTAAAAACTTTATAATTTAAACTAATGTAAGGGTATTTTTAATCTTTAAATCAAAAGTTTGACCTCTTTAACGGTTATTTGATTGAAAACCATCTAAAATGTTCAATTGCGCTCATTAAAAAAAAGATTAGGGATGTTTGCATCAAGATTTGAATATTAGGGACCATTCTCACAACAATCACATAGATTGAGGTCCATCGTGTCAATTTCCTTTACTTATCCAGAAAAAAAAAAAATTAATTTACAACACGTATTGATTATGTTTTATTTATTAATATTGATTAAATAGACTCGTTAGATACCTCGTGGATGCCACGTAATACCTAGCTAAGAATTAGTAAACGATTCTTAGTTTAGCGAAGTTGATGTACATAATGGTGACATTTGACTAAATTAAAATTGTGTAAGTTAATTGAAATAAATTAAATATTAATTGTCGAAATAGAATAGTAGTTCATCTAAATATTCTAGACTTTATTTGAGCTTAATTTTTTTTAAATATTTTTTTTCAAATTTATTTTTAATCATATATTTTTTCAATAAAATAATTTTACATATAAATAAAAAAAAAATCACAATACAAAATGTATATTCTGAAAAAGGGCTTCATACAGGCTAGACTTATTGGTTGCTTACTTTATCAGCAACGGGTTAATAATTGACATCCATATCATGAATGGTTGGGCATAATAATTGGTGGACAGAGACTTAAATTCAAAGTTACATAAGTAATTTGCACGCCAAGTGACAATTTTTCTAAAGAATAATGTTATTTATCATTATAATGATGAAATATCGATTATGCGATAGTTTATGTGAAATAATGATATTGGACAGTTTAATTTTTATGAGATAGGAGAAAGAAAAGTGGTCTCGAGAGAAAGATAAATGTGAAGAATAATGTATTGTCATATCATCGACGTTTCATCATCATGATGATAAATAACATTACTATTTTTAATAATACTATTTGTAGTTGCTCATTATCGCTGTTGCCTTACGTGACATACTTGTGACGATTAGTGATTTGATGCATAAGGTAATAAAAAACTGCTACATTAATGTATTAAATTACTAATCGTCACATGTATGTCACATAAGAGGACTACGATAGTGAGCGTCTGAAAATAACATTACTCTACTCTTTTTTAAAGTTGTCCCAAAAAACTGACCACGTGGAGGCAGAGCAATTTTATGATTTTCAATTTCAAAAAAATAAAATAAAATAAAATAATCAGCTGGCCTTCCGGGCCAGAGTAGCCCAACACGAGCCATATTTGGGCCATAGGGTTATTCGGCTGGCCTATAACGGAAAATATTTTGGTTCCAAGCTAATTTCACGTACCTTCCTGATCCGGGAAACAAACTTTAGCTAAATTTCCATATTTTTTCAAAATGCAGGGAGCATCTCTGTAATATTTATAAGCCAGTAGTGATACATGTTATTACCATATTAACGTTAATATTAAGAGATAAATCCTACATCTATTAAATATCAAAATATAAACCAACATATAAATGTTTTGACTATTCCTTTTAATAAAATTGACATTTTAATATGGAACCCTAAATCTTAATATGATATCAAAATTCAATAAACTCAAACGAATAATTCAATCCGATTAAGACTCAAAAAAACACGAATGTCAAAATTAATCTACTCAAACAAATCACCATCTTGCAAGAATATGTTAAGGGATAAATCTCACATCAGCAAACTATCTAAATATAGATCAACATATAAAAACTCCGACTATTCCTTTTAATAAAGTAGATCTTCTAAAATAAAACCCCAAATCTTAGCAATTAGTGCCTTGTGAAGGGATCCAATCCATCATTTAAAAACTGAAAAACTTACACGAGTAGAAAGAATAGATCAAGCTTTCCATTCAGCAGTACATTACAATTGTCGTCAGAAAATAAAGTTAGTCAAATTCCTACTTAACCGGAGAGTTGGAAACACTTCTTGTTTGACTGCTACAAGCAAATAAAATAAATACAAGACATTTCGAACTAATGACGAAAAGATATTACTTGAACAGAACTACAACGAACTCGTATTTCCCGGTTAGTAGCAACTAGCTGCAGCTAGAATTGAACGACTAGAAAGCTCAGAGAGCAAGAAATGGACACTGCTTCCGTGTGTGCTCAGGTATCAACTTCTCAAGCAACTCGACTGGCACGCCCTTGAGCTCTAAGAAACAATAAAGAGAAGATCACTACAAGAGACATTTAAAAAAACAGAAGAAGAAAGAAGCAAGAATGAGTGCTTAATGCTTGCCATGTGGTTTGAAATTGAACAATGGAGGAAGAAAACGTCCATTCGGTAGGCGAACATTTGGATCACGCAACCCATCAAAGAAAGGGTGTATCAATGCCTCCAGCTGCATTGGAATAAGCAAAACCATAAATGAGAAATACTAATTAAGAAAATTCAATGACATCAATGTCGCATTCATATAAAAATAATCAGCTGAAATGCCCTTGTTAGCTGCGTATACACCCACCAGAAGCATATATGCAAAAGCAAACAGCAGTTTTTCCTTCCTTTTTTTCCCTGAGTAGGGTAAGGAGTACTACAGATCTCAGTCTCTTTACATTAGATATACGGTAGTGGAAAATTCTGCCAGTGCCACTAAGAAATAACCATAGAATAAATGGCACAAAAAGACCTTGACTGGTTCGATATGAAGCTAAAGAAGCAAACTGTTTTAAATGGTGCTTTCAGGGTAGAGACTATGAAATTATTATTAAAATCAACAATGTGAGAAGCCCCAGACTCGCATGATATGGTGTTAAAGAAGCTTAACCATTGATACGCTGCCTTATAAGGATTTGGAGAAAATGGAAGAAATACTATGAAAATTAAGAGGAGTTTTTCTACTATATAGTTCATCAAAGTTTCTGATACTCACTGCTGTGCATCGTAAATTTGGAGAATATTGCAGTAGCCTTGATACAAGATCCACAGCTTCTACAGGCATGTGCTTCTGGAATATCTGAAGATGATGATATTGTCAAATTACACAAAGCAAAACGATGACTACATCAAAACAAGAAACATAAAATAATATCCTTGGTACCTTGTGCCATGGATGCGCTTTAATTTGAGGGAATTTAAACTCAGAGTAGTTGGGGTTCATACATTTGATCTCCTCCCTTGTTGGGGTGCCCAAGACCTATGTGGAAATAAGCACTTCTAAAGTGAGCTGATTGGATGGAATACATTAACCATAGGGCACTGGCAAAACATAATAGTATGAATTAAGTTTAAGAAAAATTGAAGGATTCATCTAATCGTGATTACCTTAATTATTTCAACAAGCTGGTCCACTCCACTTTCACCAGGAAAGAGGGGCTGAAATTCCCAAGGAAATTCTCACTTCAGTACATGATCATAATAACTTCCCTAAATATTAAAGGATTTTAAAATACATAAGTTCTATTACCTGTCCTAGCAGTAATTCAGCCAAAACACATCCGGCAGACCAGACATCTACGGCAGTAGTGTACTCTGTGGCGCCGAATATGAGTTCGGGAGCCCGATAGTACCTAGAGCATATATAAGAAATGTTTGGCTCTCCTTTTACCTATAAATTAAGCCATATAGTCAAACAACATCAGAAATAAAAATGAAAAGCAAACAATATATTGAACAGTAAAAAAGATGACACGTACCAGTACTTTAGCACTTCCAAAGTCACATAGTCTCACCTGGTGAGTATGCGGATTAACCTGTGAATCATATGAGAAACATAGCAATTAACATGCGAGAAATCATGCAAAGAGGGACGGCTGAATATTGCACGTCATTACAGTTTTTGCCAAACATGTGTGCTTCATATGCCTACCAATAAATTTTGAGGTTTGATGTCCCTGTGGCATACTCCAATACTTCCATGAATATAAGCCAGTGCTCTAAAAATCTGTAGGAAAAGAGGAACTCACAAGTCACAACTAAGAAAAAGACTCATTTCGAGAAAATAAGATCATCAGAAATATAAATTTACCACAAAAAGTGGTAAATCAAAATCCAACGGTGAAACTGAAAAACAACAGTGATGCAAGTAAAACATGCCTGATAAGCATAAAGTTTCACATATATCATAGGCATCCTTTGACTCATCTTGCTATAATGTCTAATCACCCTATGAATAGTTTCAGGAACATACTCCAATACCAAGTTAAGGTAAAGCTCATCCTTTTCAGTAGTTGAAAAGAAACAATGCTTCAAAGACACCACATTAGGGTGGTCAAGAATACGCATGGTTTGCAGCTCACGGTTCTTGTATCTCTTATCTTGAAGAACCTTTTTTATTGCAACAGTTTCACCCGTCTCCAGACATTTCGCCTGCACGAGCATATCCATAGAAATACCAATAATTAGCTCACAGAAACCATAAATTATTCAAGCAGAAATCAGCAGTAATCTTTTACTGAAACAACAAAACTCTGTTGATATCAGCAGCTACCTGAAACACTACTCCAAAAGATCCCTGTCCCACTACACGTTCAGCCATGTAGCTGATAGTCTAAAATAGAAATGGTGAAATTTTGTCAGAATTGAAGAACAAGTCTACCAAACCTAGACGAGAATAGGATGCCAAATATCACCTGCTTTGGCTGGCCATTGTTACCACCAATAGTTGTAACGATTATATGACCATTTTCTGTTCCATTACCATCTACAACAGCTGGTTCCATGTCCTATCACAAAATAATAATAGGAATCATGACCATCTGACACAAGATTACAACAAAATAGTGATAAACAAGTAAAGATCAAATTATCTACCTTGTCATCCCTAATTTTCATGTCATTCATCTTGTTTGGCAGCCTATCAAGACCAATGGTATTTTTACTAGATTCTCCAACACCAGAAGAAGGAACAACACCTACTGTAGCCATTCTGATCTTAACATACAAATCAAAGCACGTTTCGTACCACACTTACCACAACAAGTCAAGAAGAACCAAGAAACCACCTGCAGCGAAGGGCATGTTAATTTTTAGCACCTTTGAAGTTATAAATGCTCAAATTATTTCAGGTTAGCGATTGTCATTACTAAGAATAGTAAAAACTATGACACGATTCCCATTATAATAAGGAAAATAGAATCAAGAAAAATATAGAAAGGCTTAGTATGGAATTATGTTTGAGTGAGGATCATCAGGAGGAAGAGGTAAAGATTGGTACTGATTTTTGTGATTTTCTCAGAAAAAAGATAAAGTGACAAATCCGTTCCCTCAAAGTGAAACAGGACACCAAGATGAGGTGTCATGGAAGTCCCTAACGATCAACAAATGAATGAAGCTAAGATCATAACTGGAGAGAGACATAAAAGCACATTAATGTCTTCAAGTCTGCCATAAAAGCACGGATAGGTTAAGCAGTTGATTGTGGCATCGTCTGTTTAATAAAAATTGACCCAGAGCAACTACATCTCTTGTGATATTGGCACTGCTTCATACAAGCTCAGTGAAGATAATTACAGGCCAATTCTAAAATCAATAACACTTGGAAACAACTGAATGCCAACTGGCCGCCAAAAGAAAAGAAGAAATTAAGTAAATAATTTCAATTTTTTTTTTCATGGATCAATTCAAGAAACAAATCCCTAACAAACTAGTTTTGTTAGATTGATAGTCGATTCATCTTGGACTGAAGAAAAGAAGACTGTATTTAAAAAAAAAAAAAAGCACGAGACGGATTCCAGAAATGCATTCTTCAAAAGTGCAGTTCAAGATAGCAAAAATCTTAAAACTTCTAAGGTTTGTATTTCTAAATTTGTACAAATATGATAAGGTACTCCAAATCAGTTCCAGTTCATAATTCTTTAGCTAAGAAGACAAATAATTAGATCTGGAAAGCGACCATTTATAGTCGACTATAAGGGAAAAAACAGTTCATTAAAAAGAGCGACGCAAGATTAGTCAAATAATCAAATTCAACAAACCCTAAAAAGAAAACTAAAATAGAATGAAACAACCAGAACTGAGAATCTAACAAATACAAATTCAAAAACAGCAGGAAGTAAAAAGGTAAAAGATAATGTACCGATCAGGACGAGAATTAAAGAAACAAACTGCTCCGACTGTAAAACTTGACCCGTATAACTTCAACCGCAACATGAACTAGACCCGAATTCTCAAAATCCTGATAGATCAATCAATAAATCTTTGATTCTCGGCCAGAATGTTCAAAAAAAATTCCAAGCCCAGCAAAATAGAAGTTAAAGTTGGGCAACAATTCCCTTCTTTTGATAGTATTGGTATTTGATAACAATCAAATCAACAAAAAAGGGGGGAACTCAATTTTATATGGCAAAGTGGCAAAACTCTATTAGAAATTCCCACCTTTTTCTGAGTCATGAATCATTACAGGTCGTTAGTCTATGCTTTTTGACCGTTCAACATCTGCTTTCCGTACTTTTCCTGCGTAGCTGATTTTGAAAACTCAAATTGACTTTTACAATTTATTAGGGTCCTCACAGGATAAAAAATGAATGGAAAAGAAATTGGATTCTAGGGAATTGAATTACCTGAAATTATTTTACTGGAAATTGAATTAAAGGTGTTTGATTGGTATAATTTTTCACATTTTTATTATAATACGTTTGAATTTATTTTTCATATAAATTGTCAATTAAATGGATAAATTTTTTTACCATTAGGGACAAAATATGTTTAGATTACCAAAAAAATAAAAAATAATAAAAAAATTATTTTTTATTTTTACGTTTGGCTCTATTTTGCATGAAATTTGTCAATTAAATGGATAAATTTTTTTACACTTTATTTTAGAATTTGTTTCTATTGCTAAATAAAAAAATAAAAAAATAATAAAAAAAAAGAAAAAAAGAGGTGGAAATCAATTCCCACCAAATAGCAAGGAATTGATTTATAGGGAATCACGCTTCAAGTGGTTGTACCTTGAAAAAGGTTGGAAACCGATTCCATGGAAAATAAAGGCTATCAAACAGCGCAAAAGTAGGAAGTTGGAAAACGATTCCTAGTTCCCGGGAAAATTTTCGTTATCAAACGTACCCTTATATTTGAGTTAATTTCACAACAAAAATACTACTTGTACATCAAGATTTATATATAATGGTGTTTCCCCTCTCACATAGAGGGATCCACTCAATTATTTTATTCGAATGGACCCCCTCCCATATGAAGAGAGTGTATATCCTTAAGTACATCTTGATGTACCAGTAGCAAAACCAATTTCACAATAGTCGCTAAAATTAAATGTGAAATTTCAAGTTTACAATCTAAAGTATTTTTGTGATCTATTTAGTCATTGAAGCTAAATAAGAGGCCATTCATTAAGCAGCATTTACTTAAAACTTGACAACAGCCCATTAAACCTTGTGGCAATTATTTAATTCAATGGAAAGTAGAGACAAAATTAGGATAAATATGCTATTTTTACGACAAATTACAAATACGAGTTAGAATAAAAAAAATATAAAAAATTAGAAAAAAAAATATTGTGACAAATCCTATAATACATTGAGCCAAATTATAATAATCACAAGTAATATATTAGGACAAATACCGTAATTGTGAATACAAACCTGGCGGGCTCATGAACTCTCCGAACAAGCCAACACATGTTCAACTCGTTGAGCATACAGGCCAAAATTTGTGCTTGGGCTAGCCCGCGAGCTTGGCGAGCCATCAAGCTTGTTGCCATGTTTAAAGTCAGTTAATTTGACATTTTAACATTTACACATACTTTTAAATTATAAAAAGTAAGAAACAATTATTTGTTAATGTTTAGCCCATCTTTGGTGCATATTAACATTTGGATTGTTTAATCCTCATTTTTTTTAAAAAAAAAAATGCATTTTGTAATAGTGTTATGATAGATAATGTGTGGTTAAAAAAAAAGAATTTTTTTTGAATATTCATATAATAATATTTTATTGAATAATCGTGATTGAAATGGAGTCAAATCACTGTTCAATAATATATATATTTTGATGAAAAAATTAGGCTCAAACAAGGGTATAATCTCAAAATCAATAATTAACTTTAACTACGTATTCAATGAGATTCATGATTTTTCAGTTACATGTTTCATTAATTTTGAATAAAATTTATTAAAATTTTAATTTTTAACCGCGCCAAACCCGAGCTTTTCCTCCAGGCAACCATCATAGATTCATAAGAATCATTCAACGCTTGCATTGTAGGACTAAGGTATACCTCGTCAACTCAACCATTGAATCAATCGAATCTGACGATATAAGACGGTCCACTCCAATATCATTAATTAATTACAAATTGCTACAAATGGAACCAACTTCAATTCTTCTGTGACCATTTCTATTCTCAATCCTTCTCATAACCAGACTATGTTGTCATGTTGACCTTATGACCAATGTACAATACTCAATTGTAGACGCGCCAGAACCTTAAAATTCAATAACCGAAGACAAAAAAGTTTAAATCAAACCTCAGAATTCCAAATCTTGAAATATGATATATAATATAGGTATGATAGTGGGCCGAGTTTGGGGCGAAGACTTGCTTTTTTTTTTTTTTTTTCCTTACATTTTCAAAATTTTATGTTATGCTATTATTAGAGAATAAAATACAAATTCAAAATTTTTAAATCCAAAGCAAATCATGCTCAAACTAACAACGTTAATATCCAAAGTAAACATTCGAAACAAACAATGTCCAAAAAATAAACAATTTCAAATAGAATGTGTACCTATCACATTGTAACTAAATTTCATTTCTTTATCCAAATTTTGATATTTTTCCATTTTCATAAACCTCTTTCATCAACAGAGCTAGAGATTGCACAAGATGAATCCTGAAAAACGAAAAAAATATTATACTCAATATCATCATAATAACTATTATTAAAATTTACATTATCTGACAAATAAATTACCTCATCATCATTCATCTTGGAGCAACATCCAAAATATGCAGACAGCGCAGAATTCGATATTAATAAAATAAAATAATTAGTAATAAGAGAGTTCATAAAAGGAACAATATAAAAAGCAAATGTTTATATACATCGTACCATGAATATCGGTCTGTAACCAAATTTGAGTACACGTTAAAGCCACCAAAGTTTTTGGGTGAAGCCTATTTCTATGTGGACTAACAAATCTACCACTAGTACTAAAGGTAGATTCAAACATCACTGTAGATACCGGGATGACCAAAATATCTTTTACTGTTTGAGATAAAGTCAGATATTTGATTGCATTTACGTTCCACCACGTCAATATATCAAAATAATCAAACTTAAGACAATATAGGCTCATCCAAGAAAGCACCAAGCTTAGTTTTCACATTGCTATGAGCTCCAACATTGGAAACAAATCTATAAAAACCTGCCATGCAATACGATTTATTATTAACACTTGACATCTCGGTTTGACAAGAAAAAGTAGAAGACTGAGCTACAAACCCACTTGAATCATTCTTTTTCTGATCACCGTGCACCAACTTGCCACAAACTTGATAAATTTTTCCAATCTCACTCACAGCGTTGTGATTAAAAATACGAGGATAATAATACTAACTAATATCATCTTATACCTTGAATCCAACATTGTTGCTAAAGCCAAACTCCATGAATATTGCTCAAATACTTGTTAAACTTTTCCATCATACTAATCGCCATCATTTGAACTTCCACGTAAGGAGATTCAAGTCACTCATACAACAACGGTTTGATATCACAAATATTTGCAAAAAAGAGATTAGCAGTTGGACACCTTGTTCTTGAAAACAATTCAGTAACCTCAAAAAAATCATTAACTTCTTACATATTTCTTTTGCCAAATCCCAATCACCATCACTAGGCAAACATTTATAAATCAAACCAGTACGAAGCATCAAGCATGTGAAATTCCACCTTGTTTTACAATCAAGCACCAAATTTTGTTTTCTCACAATTAATTTTCAATTGACGTACAAAGAGCTCAAATTTTTCAGATCTCTTTGGCGTGCACTATCACAGATTTTCTCGACACAACCACCAATAATCTCAAAACTCATCATTCACAATAAGATTAAATATATGTGCATAACACCTCATATGGAAAAATTCATTATTCAATATAAGAGAACGAGTACAAAACTGACTCAACACAATATTGAACGCTTTTGCTTTCATATTCACTCACTATTGATTTGTGCATATATTGATAATATGTTCGGTAAATAAATTATGGACTATGCTACATGTACACATCTTTTAGTTAGCTAGTCAAATTTAACAAATTATGTGCACGATATATTGACCTCCGGGTCTAATCTGGTGTGTTAGATGCACCCTTAAAATGAATAAATAAATCATTTTTTTTAAAAAAAAATTACGTGCGAGAGGCTCAAGAGTCAGTGGGGCCATATTTTCAGGCAAGCTAGCTTGTGCTTTGCTCAACTGAGCCTATTACCATTTTTTCAGACCTGTGCCAGATTTGTTATTTTGACCGATAGAACATTTTGGTATATTATAGCACCATTTCTGTAAAATATGCATATACAAGTGAATCTGGTTCGAGTCCCTCATAGCCGCTAAGGTGAGTACTCAATTGTAAATTTCAGGGCCGGTGGGATTAGTCGAGATGCGTGTCAGCTGGTTTAGACACCCACGACCATTAAAAAAAAACAAGTGAATCTGGTATGTATTAGCGTGAGACTTCTCTTTCGGGACTTTCGGCATGTTTCTTCGTATTTCCATCTTAAGCAGCTGAATGCACACTTTTGGTAATACTCGCTTTGTCAAGGCCCCTAAGGGTGCTAATATCTGCTATGCGTTTTACAGTTGATGCGTGATAATTGATATGCATACTCTAAATGCTGTGCCTCTCCTCCTTGACGCTTCAATCAACAGCATTGTAAGAATCCATTTCCCTCAATCTCTCCACCAACCCTCCAGGCTGTGCACGTGTGATGTTCAAGTCGATATAATTTGACAATTATAGAATTCTATGCTCACTTTACCTGGTTCAGAAGTGACAAGTATTAGTTTCTGTTAAATAAATCCCTATTAAGTAGGGTGATTCGTTTTTTTGTTTTGACTCTTTCTTTCTCCATGTTACCATGTCTCTGTTAGAGTAAATCATGGACCGTAATTTCTGCTTTCTGTTAATTCTTGTAAGGCTATTTAATAGCCAACATTATTATTCAATAAATAAGTCATTCATTCAATTCGTTTTGAGTTCTTGATCTTCTATTTTCATTTTGATCATTCTGTCTAGAACAAATTGGTATCAGAGCCAGCACTGGGCCTGAGAGAAAGAAAGCCGCAGTCTTTCGAGTGACTTGCAAACACAAAGGAGAAAGAGAAAGATATGACGAGTGAAGGAAATTTTGTCCAACCTGCAATACCTCGCTTTGATGGGCACTATGACCATTGGAGCATGTTAATGGAGAATTTCCTGAGATCCAAAGAATATTGGAGCCTGGTGGAGATAGGATATACAGAGACAGAAGAAGCAACTGTGACAGAGGTGCAGCAAAAAAAACTCGAGGAGCTGAGATTGAAGGATATGAAGGTGAAGAACTACCTATTCCAAGCAATCGACAGAACCATTCTGGAGAGCATTTTGAAGAAGGACACCTCGAAGCAGATCTGGGACTCCATGAAGAGGAAATACGAGGGAAATGCTAGGGTGAAGCGTTCAATTCTCCAAGCATTGAGGAAGGATTTTGAAACACTTGAAATGAAGGTAGGTGAGAATGTCACTGATTATTTTGCACGAGTTATGTCAGTTGCCAATAAAATGAGGACGTATGGGGAGCAAATGCAGGATGTGACAATTATGGAAAAGATCCTTAGATCCTTAACTGACAAATTCAATTACATAGTTTGTTCAATTGAGGAATCTAAGGATATAGATGAACTCTCAATCGATGAATTGCAAAGTTCATTGATTGTGCATGAACAGAAATTCCAAAGAAGCAGTGGAGAAGAACAAGCCTTAAAGGTGACTTCTGAAGAAAGGTTTGGAGGAAGAGGGCGTGGTAGAAACACTTTTAGAGGAAGAGGTAGAGGTAGAGGGCGCCAAGTCATTAACAGAGCTACAGTTGAATGCTACAAATGCCATAAGCTTGGCCATTTCCAGTATGAATGTAAATGTCACTGATTATTTTGCACGAGTTATGTCAGTTGCCAATAAAATGAGGACGTATGGGGAGCAAATGCATGATGTGACAATTATGGAAAAGATCATTAGATCCTTAACTGACAAATTCAATTACATAGTTTGTTCAATTGAGGAATCTAAGGATATAGATGAACTCTCAATCGATGAATTGCAAAGTTCATTGATAGTGCATGAACAGAAATTCCAAAGAAGCAGTGGAGAAGAACAAACCTTAAAGGTGACTTCTGAAGAAAGGTTTGGAGGAAGAGGGCGTGGTAGAAACACTTTTAGAGGAAGAGGTAGAGGTAGAGGGCGCCAAGTCATTAACAGAGCTACAGTTGAATGCTACAAATGCCATAAGCTTGGCCATTTCCAGTATGAATGTCCAACTTGGGATAAAGAGGCAAATTATGCAGAGTTAGACGAGCAAGAAGAAATGCTTTTAATGTCGTATGTAGAGATTAATGAAGCCAACCGAGAGGATGCATGGTTCTTGGACTCAGGGTGTTCTAATCACATGAGTGGAGATAAGGCTGTGTTTAGTGAGCTGGATGAAAGCTTTAGACAATTGGTGAAGCTGGAAAACAATACCAGGATGAATGTACTTGGAAAAGGAAATGTGAGGCTGCATTTGAATGGATTTAATCATGTGGTCACAGAGGTATTTTATGTCCCAGACCTGAAGAACAACCTCTTGAGTATAGGACAGCTGCAGGAAAAAGGACTAGCCATCTTAATCCAAACAGGAACTTGTAAAATCTATCATCCAGAGAGAGGTTTGATCATTCAAACTAACATGACAACCAACAGGATGTTTGTTTTGTTGGCTAAGTCATAAGCAAAGAAAGCTTCATGTTTCCATACAACTTCAGAGGACCTCTCCTATCTCTGGCACTGCAGGTATGGTCATCTCAGCCACAAAGGATTGAGAACCTTGCAATCAAAGAAAATGGTGCGTGGTTTGCCACAACTTCCTGCTTCAACAGTGATGTGCACAGACTGCATGGTTGGAAAGCAGCATCGTGATCCCATCCCAAAGAAGAGTACATGGAGAGCATCACAGAGATTACAACTCATCCATGCAGATATATGTGGTCCAATCACTCCTACTTCCAACAGCAAGAAAAGGTACTCTTTATGCTTCATTGATGACTATAGTAGGAAAGCATGGGTCTACTTTCTAATAGAGAAGTCAGAAACTTTCAATTTTTTTAAATGTTTTAAGAATTTTGTTGAGAAAGAAACTGGCTTAGTTATCAAATGCTTGCGCACTGATCGAGGAGGCGAATTCAACTCAGAGGAATTTAATGAGTTCTGTAAGCAGAATGGAATCAAGAGACAATTAACCGCAGCCTACACTCCTCAACAAAATGGAGTGGCCGAGAGGAAGAACAGGACTGTGATGAATATGGTCTGGTCCATGCTTTCAGAAAAGAAGATTCCCAAAACCTTCTGGCCTGAAGCAGTGAACTGGACTGTATATGTGTTGAATAGGTGTCCAACCCTGGTTGTTAAAAATGTAACTCCAGAAGAGGCTTGGAGTGGAATGAAGCCCTCAGTTGCGCACTTTAGGGTGTTTGGTTGTGTGGCACATGTCCATGTGCCAGATGCAAGAAGAACCAAGTTGGAGAATAAAAGTTTCAGTTGTGTGTTGCTAGGAGTCAGTGAAGAGTCCAAGGCCTACAGACTTTATAACCCTCTCATTAGAAGGGTTGTAATAAGTAGGGATGTGATCTTTGAGGAGGAGAAATAGTGGGATTGGGATACAAGTTATGAGGAACAACTACTGATGGACTTGGAATGGGGTGATGATGAGAGTAGTATAGATATGGAAGATGTAGATTAATCTAACAGTGAAGGTGGTGATGAAGCTGAAGCTGAAGGAACAGGAAATGCTTCTCCAAATCCTATAAATGAAGTTGATGGAGCAGGAAATTCTTCTCAAAATTCTGCAAATGAAGAAGACATTAATGCAAGTGAAGGAAGAGTTAGGCAACCTCCTATTTGGATGAGAGAATATGTTAGTGGAGAAGGGCTGTCAGAAGAAGAAAATGAGGTCAACATGACATTAGTTGTATCTTCAGATCCTTTGTGCTTTGAGGAGGCAGTGAAAAGCTCAAAATGGCGGATGGCTATGGACATTGAAATCAAGTCATTCGAGAAGAATCAAACTTGGAAATTAACTGAGTTACCAACTGGAGCTAAAAAGATAGGAGTCAAATGGATCTACAAAACTAAGCTCAATGAGCTTGGAGAGGTGGATAAGTATAAAGCGCGTCTGGTGGCCAAAGGGTATTCTCAACAGCATGGAGTGGATTATACAGAGGTGTTTGCTCCAGTGGCAAGAATTGATACTGTTAGGATGATAATAGCCCTTGCAGCACAGAGAAGTTGGAGAATATATCAGCTAGATGTGAAGTCTGCATTTCTTTATGGTGAGCTGAATGAAGATGTCTATGTGGAGCAGCCAAAAGGATATGAGAAGAAAGGCAGTGAGCACAAAGTCTACAAGTTGTAGAAGGCTTTATATGGACTAAAACAAGCCCCACGAGCTTGGTTTAGTTGTATTGAAGCTCATTTTATCAGTGAAGGCTTTCAAAGGTGCCACAGTGAGCAAACATTATTCATCAAATGGAACAAAGAAGGTAAAATCCTAATTGTTAGTGTTTATGTGGATGACCTTATTTTTACTGGTGATGATGAGCGTATGATGTCTGAATTTAAAAATTCAATGATGAGGGAATTTGATATGACTGACTTGGGGAGGATGAGATTTGTTCTTGGTATTGAAGTTTTGCAAAAATCTGATGGCATTTACATCAGTCAAAGAAAGTACGCCATGGAGGTTTTGAAACGTTTTAGTATGGAGGAAAGTAATTTAGTGAGCAGTCCTATTGTTCCGAGGTTTAAAATGTGCAAGGATGAAGATGGAATCAAGGTTGATGGGACATATTACAAATAGATAGTAGGAAGTCTCATGTATCTCACTACCACTCGACTAGATATGATGTTTGTTGTAAGTCTTATAAGTCGATACATGGCAAAACCAACACAGCTGCACCTACAAGTTGCCAAGAGAGCTCTCAGGTATTTAAAAGGCACTATCAACTATGGGATTTTATACAAGAAGAGAAGGGATGAAGAATTAATAGCATTCACGGACAGCGACTATGCTGGTGATTTGGAGGACAGGAAAAGTACTTCTGGCTACGTGTTCTAAATAAGTGGTGGCGCAGTCTCATGGTCCTCAAGGAAGCAGCCTATAGTTACTCTCTCAACTACAGAAGCTGAGTTCGTGGCAGCGGCAGCCTGTGCTTGTCAGGCAGTCTGGATAAGGAGAATTCTAAAGAAGTTAGGTCACTCACAAGAAGGTTGCACCACTGTGATGTGTGATAATAGCTCAACTATTAAGCTGTCTAAAAATCCAGTTTTGCATGGCCGCAGTAAGCACATTGATGTATGGTTCCACTTCTTGCGAGATCTTACTAAGGATGGAGTTGTTGAACTTGTTCACTGTGGGACTCAAGATCAAGTGGCAGACTTGATGACTAAGCCACTGAAACTAGATGCATTTCAGAAGCTCCGAAAACAGCTGGGGTGTGTGAAGTCTCTGATATAAACTAATTACTTGATAGTAGTTAGTTTAAGGGAGGGAATGACAAGTATTAGTTTCTGTTAAATAAATCCCTATTAAGTAGGGTGATTCGTTTTTTTGTTTTGACTCTTTCTTTCTCCATGTTACCATGTCTCTGTTAGAGTAAATCATGGACCGTAATTTCTGCTTTCTGTTAATTCTTGTAAGGCTATTTAATAGCTAACGTTATTATTCAATAAATAAGTCATTCATTCAATTCATTTTGAGTTCTTGATCTTCTATTTTCATTTTGATCATTCTGTCCAGAACAAGAAGTTGTTATATAAAGAGCTTTCTTTCCCTCCGCTTTCTTCTACATTGTACAGCCTCTGTTGGTGTTTTAAGAGGTTTCAAATTTGAATCAATATTTCTTGGCAGCCCTTTCCTTGGTTTCAGATTGCATATTTCGTGCTATGGAGTTGCTGCTACGTCATTTTCCTGTGGTTTCACATGGTAAGTTTTCCTTCACAATCCACGCCCCGCGGCCACCGTCTTCCTTCAATGTTTGATTTTTTGGTGTTGATCGTCTGAATTTTAGGATCTTAATGGGATAAAAAACTTAGGGTGCGTTTGGTAGCACAAAATTTTCTCTGAAACTTGGAATTCGAATTCTAATTTCCATTTTTTACTTGTTTGATTGCCAAATTTTTCATAGAAATCGTTTTCCAACTTCAATACTAAGAAAATTTATTCCTTTAATTAACAATTTTTATGAAAAAAAAGTTAAACAAACATCAAAAATATTATATCTTTCAGGTGAAAAATTATACCAATCAAACACATTTAATCATAATTCTCAATAAAACAAATTCTATGCAATTTAACTCCCTATAATTCATTTTCTTTCCACCTAAATTTAATCTTTCTATCAAACGGATCCTTAAGGTCTGTTTGATACCCCTTTCTTTTTCATGGAAGCTGAAATTCTAATTTCAACTTACAATTATTCAATAGTCATTTTTTTTCTTCAGGGAATTCAAATTCCAACTTTTCGTTGATAGAAAATGCCAGTGCTCATACGCCCATCACCGCAGACTTCTTCAACTTGCACCTCAGACAAACTAATTATTCCACGAAAAAAAGATGCTTTTAGAAGAAGAAAATATAAAAATAAATAAATTATTTTTATCTTTAACAATTTAAGCTTTTTATAATGTGTGTGTATCTATCTATCTATATATATATATATATAAAGTAATCTAATCTTATGTATCTTTTGTATCCCTCTTTATTGAGTTCTTTCAGATTTGATTATTAAAATTACAGGAAGAAGATGATAACAAACTCACAATAATTAAAAGATGCGAGGTTGAATTTCAATTTGATTTCTCCATCATGGTAGAAACAACACTATGATAAAATAATAAATTTTGGTAAAATGTAGGTCCATTTGATTAAATTAGACTTGGACTAGAAATTAGAAATAAGAAAATCATATTTTTGGGTTTGAGCTAAATTAATTAGTTAACAAATTTATTTTTAAAAATAAAAATAAAATAATTTAAAAATATTATTTATACAGAGATCGCAGCAGCGACGAGGCGTTCAAATCGTTGCTCACAATAACTATTTGAGCGTCGAACATCAGCGGTACTGCAAGAATCTCATCTGTGTGTCGCCGGAGTTGCCTCTGCTCGCGGCACCGAAAAGTATGGGTTTGAGATGTCGATCGTTGGATTCAGTTTGGAGAGAGAAAGAGAGAGAACTGTGACCTAATTAGGGATAGAGAGAGAGAGAGAGAGAGAGAGAGAGAGGGTTTAGGAAGGCAGTAGGAAACTGATCTAGGTTAATTATTATACCTGATTTTTGCTTAATTAAAGTTTGTACCTGATTTTTTTAAAAATCATCTTTAAATATCTATAATTGTGTAATTTCCACAAAACTGAAGCCCAGCCCAGCCCAGCCCACCACCAAAAATCTTTCAAAATCGAATCTAATTACGATGAAAAAAATTTACAAGTACATATGAAATTTACCAATTTTTTTTACAGTTTTTTGAATCCCCACTAACATAAGAGTAGGGCCATGTATAAAAAATTGCAAAGGAAAAAGATTTGGCATCATTTGATGGGTCTATTTTGTAAGCGGTAAGCCTATAGCATGGCTCAATTACGATAGGGACTTTTTAATTTTTAAAGGCCTAAATTATTGTATATACTCAATACTTGACGGAAAAGTAAAATAAACTATTCATATCCCCGTTTCGATAATAATTAACCTTTAGGGTCCGTTTGATTACAGGGTGGAAAATTGGTGGAAAATGAATTGGATTCCAGGGAATTGAATTGCTTGGAATTGTTTTATCGGGAATTGAATTAAAAGTGTTTGATTGGTATAATTTTCCACCTTTCTATTATAATACGTTTGGTTTTGTTTTTCATACAAATTGTCAATTAAATGGATAAATTTTTTTACCATTAGGGACAAAATATGTTTAGATTGCAAAAAAAAAAAATAATAATAAAAAAATTATTTTTTATTTTTACGTTTGGCTTTATTTTGTATGAAATTTGTCAATTAAATGGATAAATTTTTTTACACTTTATCTTAGAATTTGTTTCTATTGCTTAAAAAAAAAAAAAAGATGGAAACTAATTCCCACAAAATAGCAAGAAATTGATTTTCAGGAAATCGCGCTTCAAGTGGTTGTACCTTGGAAAAGGTTGGAAACCGATTCCATGGAAAATAAAAGCTATTAAACAGTGCAAAAGTAGGAAGTTGAAAAACGATTCCTAGTTCCCGAGAAAATTTCTGTTATCAAACAGACCCTTAATGTGTCAAAACTAGAAATCCTAAATGTACTGCTATTCGACTACTCCTCACACCGCGTATATATTATTGTAACTTATGAACCGTCTTATCTAATTTTATTTATTTATTTAACCTATTTTGAGTTTTCTTACCACGTAGAAACCCTAGATCATCCTGTTGTCCCGTTCGTTCGCGCAATACACATTCGAGTTCAATTCTGAATCAATCTTAGACAAGAGAACAATGGCGATGGACGATAGCTGTGCGGTGTGTGCGGAGGTGTTGGAGTGGGTGGCGTACGGGGAGTGCGGCCACAGAGATGTCTGCTCAACTTGTGTCGCTCGCCTCCGATTCATCTGCGACGATCGCCGCTGCTGTATTTGCAAGACAGAGTCAAACGTTGTTTTTGTCACTAAGGTGAGCTCCAACAAAACAATCTTCCTTTATTAATTATAGCATTTTTGCTTCAATTTTTGTAAAATATTTAAATTTGAAGTGCGAGTTATTAGGATTGGCAAAATTAGGATTTCATAAAACGTTATCTTGTAAAAGTGGGGCTTCGTGGATTTTTTTTAAAAATTAATTGAAAGTAATCCCTTGCCTAGTTTCGGAAACTGGAAAGTGGTTGTTGATTGATTGGAGATTTTAGAATGGGTGATGAAAACTAAATAAATTTTCTTTTTTTCTTGGGTGCAATTAGGCCCTAGGAGATTACACCAACGCGATAAGCGATTTTTCAGTATTTCCATTGGAAGTGAAAGAAGGTAGAGTGGGGAAATTCTGGTACCATGAGGACACACAGGCATTTTTTGACGATTCAGATCACTACAATATGATCAAGGCCATGTGCAGGCTTTCTTGCAGCGTTTGTGATAATATGGAGGGACAGACCGAGGATGGATCCAGGAGAAAGCCAAAGTTTAGGAACATTGAACAGCTCAAAGGTCACTTGTTTCACAAGCATAAGCTCATCATGTGCAGCTTGTGCTTGGAAGGAAGGAAGGTATTTTTTTCTTTGTTTACCCCATTCCATTGATTTATCCATTTTACTAGTTTTTCTGCATTATGAGAATCATCTGTTACTATGCAGACTCATTTTATTTTTTTTGATGTTTGTGTCTAGATAGCCATCTAAAATGGTATATATGTAGATCGAAAACTGGGGGACACTTTTTTTGGTAAAGGAATGAAATTTAAATTCTGTTTCTATGTCTAGCTTCATGATTGACCAAATCCGACCTTCCAAAATTGGAAAATATATCTAGATTAGTAGTGTCAATACTCAGATGCATATAAAGCTGTGATATATGTGGTATATTAGCTCGTGTGATCGTAAAGTAATTTCCACATGAAATGTTTGCATTGGTCAACATGCTACATTTATGTGGAAGATGGAAAGTGGAAACTCACAAAATCAATAATAAAATTTGTCTGATAACTATCAGAAACTGATAATTAGCTGACTGTATTTTCCTTATATTAAAGAGGGATTATCTCGACTGTATTTTGATACAAATGCCACTGACTCCAGCTCTCTGCATGTTGCGTTCTGAGCTTCAATTTTTACATTAGATGATGTATATCCCCTTCGTTTTTTTTTTGCCTAAATAAGAATCCTGCATTTTTCCTCTTAATTATGTCGATTCATTATAAGTTTGGCTAGAAGACCTGACAAGCTGCTTTTGATTCAATCAGGTTTTTATATGTGAGCAAAAGTTATACACTAGAGCACAGCTGAGTCAGCATATAAAGACTGGCGATTCTGAGGTGGATGGAACTGAAAGTGAAAGAGGTGGTTTCATGGGGCATCCTATGTGTGAATTCTGCAAGACCCCTTTTTACGGGGATAATGAGTTGTACACTCACATGTCCACTGAACATTATACTTGTCATATCTGCCAAAGGTGATTTGTGGGCTTCTACTTAGAAGTACTATCGATTGGGTTCTATCAACATATGTAGAATTTATTATAATTTTATGCTGTTTCTTGCAGGCAGAATCCAGGACAATTTGAGTATTACAAGAATTATGATGACTTGGAGGTTAGAGGTTACTACGTGGCAGTTTCTTGAAATCTTCATAATTGCTTTCTTAATTTGTTTATCTGAAAGGAATTTTCTTTTTCTTTTTCTTTTTCAGGTGCACTTCCGCCGGGATCATTTCTTGTGCGAGGATGATGCATGCCTCGCCAAAAAGTTCATTGTCTTCCAATTTGAACCTGAATTGAAGGTCAGCAAATCTAGCATATCCTTTTTTGTTAACATTCATGCTTGAAGATTACTATGTTAGTTTTTTGAGCCTTGCATGGACAAGGACCTTTATAATCTATCTAGTATTTATTAATTTTCTGGTGTATAAAGTTTCTTGAATTTTTTGCTTGTTTGATTTTCAGAAGCACAATGCTTTAGAGCATGGAGGCCGTATGTCTCGTTCACAGCGCAGTGCTGCTCTTCAGGTGGCTTTATCCAACTTAATTGACCCCCACCTCCTTTGTCAAATTTGTAACTACTGCATTATTCATTTAGAGCCAACCCCCCTTTAGTTGAATGACTCATGTTTCATTTTTCTCTTGATTACACGAGTATTAAAACATGCTGTCTTGGTTTATCCTTGTGTAGATACCTATCAGTTTTCGATATCGGCGAAGTAATGAACAAGATAATCGGCGTGGAAGGGGACGTAACTTCCATCGTGATACTTCTGATACTGAACTCTCTATGGCAATCCAAGCAAGTCTACAGACAGCCAGTTCAGATGGTAGATTTCATGTCGCATCGTCTAGTTCCAATGCAGTTGCTGATCATGGAGACATTAGTGATGTCGAGTCTCTCATTCCACCTCTTGAATCTTTAGCTACCGCTGACACCGAGCCAACTTCAAGATACCTTCAAGCTGTGTCACAGAGAGCAAGAAATTCCACGCTCGAAGAGTCTTTGTTTCCTCCCCTCTCTATGGCTCCAGGAGGTGGTCAACAAGACTCTCAACCTGATATTTTACACAAGAATACAATGGCTGCACAACTCCGACGCCAGAGCAATAGAAAAATTAATGCCTCTAGTTCTGCTGTGTCTTGGTCAGCTGCGAGCCGTACCCCTGCCCGACCAGCTATTACTTCAAATGCATGGCCTGCGATAAATACTGGTTCTGGGTCTGCATCTAACTCCGGCCAGTCTAAACAAGCACCAGCACTTGCAAAACCAACAGTTAATCCTCATGCATGGCCTGCGATAAATTCTGCTTCTGGTTCAGCATCTAGCTCTGGCCATGCTATGGAAAATGGAGCGATTCTATCTAGTTATTCAAGTTCGTCTCAAGCTCGACCCTTGTCAATTCACGATTCATCATTTGCAGGTTCTTTAAGTTCATCCAGGAATAGTGGGAACACGGGTCAGATCAGTCATTCCACATTAGCCCCTAATCTTTCTCAGAGGGGATCTTTTGACTCTTCCTATTCTGATTTCCCTCCAGTTTCTGTAGCTCACCCTAGCAAGAAACCTGCGAGTGACCAAGCTGTTTTGAAAGTGGAAGACGTTCACAGTGCAAACAAATCTTTGGTGGAGAAAATGCGTGGTGCTCTAGGGTTTGACGAAGAGAAATACAATGCTTTTAAAATGATATCTAGTGAATTTCGTCAAGATTCAATGGACACTGAAACATATCTAGCATGTGTGGAGCAGTTTGGTTTGTCGCATCTTGTTCTAGACTTGACTAGACTCCTTCCTGATTCTCGGAAGCAGAGAGAGTTGATTGATACGTACAATGCTAATATGAAATACAATGCTTCAAGAGAGAATGGTAACAGTAGTGACTTGAAAGATGGTAATAGTTATAAGAAAGGTAAAGGTCGCATTTTAAAAAATAACTTTGCAGACAACGTTGTTAGCACTGTAAAAGAACTGCAGTCGAGCTACAAGCCATCAGAAGATGTAGAAGTGTTGTCTAAGGATGAGTATCGAGCTCCGAAAGGCAAATCAAACGTGGTGATTGACAACTCACGAGCTGAATTGAGTGGATCGAGTGAATCTATAAAGCTGAAAAGCAAGAACGACTCTACGTCAGCTGGTGGTGTGTCCAATCAAAATTCAGGAAATGGTAATGGAAAAGGTAAACAACGGAAAAAAACCTCGAAGTTTCACAGAAACCGCCTAGGTGATTGCTCTGAGGAAGCATTCTTGGATCATAAAAACTCGGATCCGGATTCAGATTCTGACCTAAATCAGAGGAAGGCAGCCTCAGACAAGCAGGATAATGCTTCGGAAGGTTTGCCTGTGCATGGTGTTTGGCAAAATGGCGGAGGTCAGAGGCTTTTGGCAGTTACTTCGAAAGGGACGAAAATTTGAAGCTAAAGGAGATAAGTTTTAAGGAAATTTGAAGTCTCCATCAGTTGGTTTGACTACTTTCTAAGTTGAGCTAGCTTTTCTAATGAGTTGCTTCTGTATTAATTTGAAGTCCAAGTTAAAACAGTTTTTGCCGAATGCTGCTGGGGTTTCCAATTTTGATGAAGGACCACGTTTTTACGCTCTGTTCATATACATGTATTTTTTCTACTGAAGTCTTCAATCTAAAGTTGCAAGGATGGTTGCCATAGAATGACAGAATATTTGTTCTAAGCTTTTAGGTGTTCTCAACTGTGTTAAACACTGCGTTGTTGACTTAGCTTTGCATATGGGGGAATTGCTACAGCATCATGTTTATGTGAAATTGTATATAATAATGAGGCTTGCAACTTTTTGTTTCTTGAATGAATTCAAATGATGCTCAGATCACCCGTCTGATTTGCTGGGAATTGTTGAAAGTCACTGTTAGATTTGACGGTTTTCATTCCCATTATTTTTGTATACTGGAAAATAAAATTCACAATTCGTACAGAGCTTCCATGTATCTTGGTACCTAAAGGCCATGCTTTTTCTTCAATTTTCTATGTAGTTTTAATTGTTAACTACGAATATGTTTCTGACTATAAATGGCGATTTGGACTATTTATTGTGCATTGATCACGATGACAAACTTCTGTTTATGTACAAAACAACAACAATGATCCATACTGTCACTAAAAACATTGCTTCTCAATAACAAAGTTACGTGAATATTTTTTTCACGTAGATATAAATGCTTCTAATTACAGGTGACTTCACAGAAACAACTAAGATAAAGATGCACAATATTTTCACACGTTTGATATAAACACTTCTGATTACAGGTGAACTTACAGAAATGAAACCAGTGACCCATATCCCCACATGATACTAAAACAAGAACAGTGCAATAATCAAGATAGTTTGGCATCATACTGAGTTAAGAACACAACCAAAGGTCTTCTCGCTGCTGTAACACATGTAGAGGAACCCATCATCATCCTTGCACGAATCGTACAGAGACTCCATCAAGCTCGCTGCAACCAACAAATCACCCCTTATAAAGGAACCACATGTCACTACTTATATAAGGATAACTAAGAGAGGTAATGGAGATTTTACATGTTTGAGGTAAGGTGTCTTTCACGAATACAAAGAGAGCTTTCCCAGGACTCAGATGGAGCCTGCCACTCAGGATGTAAATGAAATGCCCAACAGACATGTCTCGGGGGACCAGGAATCTGTCGTCAAAAGCAAGTGAAGGATTTGACTATCACATTTCAGTTCATGAATGAGTTTGATCTTCATCAACAAATTTTAGGATTGAACTTCAATCCACATGTTAGTCACTAATAATAAATGACACAGAGATAGCAAGTAAAAAATGTTGAATAAAAATCAATTTTGAGTTTCCAAAATACAGTTCTGTTTGAATGACGTGAATGCAGAAAGAGACAGATGCATAAACTTGGGCCGGGGGGGGGGGGGGGGGGGATACAGAGAGCTGTTCTGTTTAACTAGTCTGTCTGTTTTTCTAATATATTTTGTTATTTGGATGCATAGAACACAAAAGACCCACAAACAAATGCTGTCATTGTATTACGAAGAAAGGCAAGTGTACATGCATACTGTTATTCCCTGTAAAAAGACATAAATAAAAAGAGAACAGAGATATATTGCCTATTTGAAGTAACTAGTACCACTTGGCATAACAAGGGCAAGAAAGCAAAGGGAAGTTTAGTGATGGCAATAACACCCATATCTTACTTTCTCTTCTCCATCTCAGGGAGGTCAGTTTTGGAATACCTCTCAACCACCACCTGTAATAAGCAGAAAATGCAAATAATGGCATGATAAACTCGATGTTAATCTCAAAGGATTATGAAATTGCTATCAGCAGATGGTGGCACCAAGAATTTAACAATTATAACAATTTTATCAGCGTATTTAAATAAATGCAGGATTTTTTTTATTTTTATTTTTTGCATTCAATCAAGTATACACCAACTCTGCCTTCTGCAAAGATTAAAGCTCTTAACCGCGTAGTTAGACAAATTACAAATGCAATTTTCAAGTCTGCAGATCAAGGTTGAAAGCTGCAGATATCTTTACCTCCTCCCTGATGGGAATCTTAGTAAAGATACTATTTAATTTATTTTCAAATTAGACGCTTATTTTAGAAAACGTGATTACGGTTTGATTTAATAGATTTTTCAGTGTTTTCCTACTTCAATTAGGACTAATTTAAACTCTGTAAAAAGCGGCTTATGCATTGCAATATATACAATTTTGATACGAATAAAAAATTATACTTTCTTCCCCAATTTCTTTCTATTCTCTCACTCTTCTTCTCATTCTTTCTCAATCTGGTTCTTGTACGGTTGTGTCCATCATCACTCCCCCTTCCCATCTCAGCATAGACTAAAGTGTAGACTGTAAATCTTGTTCTCCAGGTATGAAACAAGTTGGTTCTGCAGTTTTAGAATTCTGCAGATCCTAAGCACTCCATCCTTAATCATTTCGTATGGCAATAAAGAAGTGAAAAGTAAAAGGATTAAGAAGTAGAAGGGAATTGGGCTGGAATCAGAGTCATCATGGAGTGATGACAAGGCACTTAGCAAGGTTTACAAGATAAATTGCTTCTAGGGCTCGTTAACGTCGCACTATTTTGTGACGTATTTGAGAGTCTGTCCTAGAAAATCTTGGGGTAGCCCAGACCCTTATATCTTAGATTCTTAGTTATCATTTTATATGTAGCCGACTTGAGATTTTACCCTTAACATGTCCTACCATGCATTGTTTCATAAGAAAACAGATATAAATGCAAAGAAAATGATTGCCAATTAGGTCCTTTTTAGACGAACTCAGCAAATTAAAGCCTCCAAGCTTCCTTTACCAATCCAAAATTTGGAAAAGCACTTAACATCAACAATTTTGAAATTGCAAACTGTCCCATATTTTGATAATTACGATGCATATTATAAATTCAAATAACGAATAAACTTGCAATTATTTAAGCATCTAGTTCAATTGATATCGAATAGTAAGAACAAAATTATTGTGAAAAAGGTTATAGAATGTGTTACCGGTACTCGGTCAGGATAATTGATGATGATTTCTTGTGATTCTTGGCATCTTTCTTCTGGATTATTATTGAATTAAACACGGATTAATTATAAATAGCGATTATCATTTAGTGGAAAAGATAATCAATAGAAGAGAGAGAGAGAACAAACCCATAGAGAATTGTTGTCTGAAGGATTGAATCTTGCCACGCCCCATCTTCTTCTACAGCTCCCAATTGCCCTTTCAAAACCTCGCTGAGAATGGATTGTTGATGGAGGAAGATTGTAATTGGGATTTCAACATCGATTATTATTTTTTATTCAGATTCCTTTCTAAACAAGCGGGGATAGCTCAGTTGGGACTTGGGAGAGCGTCAGACTGAAGATCTGAAGGTCGCGTGTTCGATCCACGCTCACCGCATTTCTCTCCTTTTTCTCGTTGTCTTTTATCTCAAAACTTGACTTTCGACATTTTAATGCTCTACATTTCATCGGGGAAGTGCAAATGGTCCCAACATTTTGCATAAATTGCAATTTTGGTGCAAATCTTTCAAATGTCGTACAAGTGACTCCATTTTTTTTTTTTTTTTAAAATTACGAATAGTCCCTTTGGATGGACTTAAAAATGGCCGTTAGCTATGCGGGTACAATGTAATTGCTATTATATTTTTATTTCAAGGGATAATTTCGTCAAATGATTTTCTCACTCTAAAAAGATGAATAAATAAAATTTAAAAAAACATTTAAAAAAAAAATTACTATCATTTCCTCAATCCACCCTACACTGCAACCGTCGCCGCGCCTAAAATGGCAAGATGGAAACACTGCAACTTTTCTACAGCTATGAGAACTTGCAAGCATAACAAAATTGTTGCACGCCTCATTTACTAAAATTTATATTACATACTTTAATTTACTGAAAAATATAGAACAAAAAGTAATTGTGGTAACATTTCCAATTGAAAATGGACATGAATGAATTTCTTTCCATATTATGTCAATCGAAAAGTTGATTTGGTTAATATGATATTGTGAATGCATAGAAAAGTTGAATCCTTACATAAATTTTCTACAAAGAAATAAGTTTCCTTTTTGGCATATGAAAACAAGAATCTTTTCAATTAATTTCTTGAAACCAGTAAAAAAAAAAGGAAAATGATATGAAATCAAGGTTTAAAAATCTGCTTTATGTAGGATCTCGACCGCATTATTTGCACTTTAACTATATATCTATAACTTGGACCATGCAATTTGTAGTTTCAATCGTTCCCTCCAAAATACTTAAATTTAGCAGATACGAAGATTAATATAGATAATACATAGTCTTCATCTTGACTGCATATATAGATCATAAAATGACTTTCTTGATTTTTCAAGGAGTTTTTCGATTGTTCAGGAGTGCGGTGATGGTGGAATGGGAGGAAGAATATAGACTTTTTTATTTTAATTTTTCCCGTTTTGAAATTTTATTTTTATTTTTTTGGGCTTTTTAAGTGGGTAAAAGTCATTTGATGAAATTATCCATTGAAATAAAAACAAAATAAGGACAACTGCATTGCACGTACAAAACAAATTGCCATTTTGGATGAATTTCATCAAAAATACCGTTTGTGTCACATTTGAAAGATATGGACCAAAAACACAATTTGAGCAAAGATTTGAAACCATCTATGCCAATTTCCTTATTTCCCATAACGATTCTCTAATGGACGATGATATTATTTTGGCTCTCTCCATAGGTGGCAACACATAAACATTCCATTAAAAAAGACAAATGTACTTCTCGTGAGGTGATCGAGTTGGTATAGTAGGTAAGAGTCGGGGTCTTTGGTCACGAGTTTGATTCCGCCTACCAATATTTTTTTAGTTGAGTCTATCGCACCGGACTTGACTAGTATAGTTAACCTGATTGACGTGGTTTACAGGTTATTGCAGTCCGAGGGTTTACCCAGTGTGCACCCGAAGGGTAGCAATTGCGGGTTTCCTGTTAAAATTAGGTATAGGAATGAAGTAATTATCATTAACCTTGAATTGAAAATACATCAAATTATTTATATTGGCTATGAAAGAAAACCTAAGCTAAACAAGGAATATAATCGGTAGAATAAATACAATGGATGGATAAGGAAATAATATCTTTCAACATGGTAGGATTATTCTCAATACGCCCCCTCAAGTTGGAGCATGAAGGTCCGTAATGCCCAACTTGCCAATGAAGTGGTGAAAGAGATCCTTTCCAAGAGCCTTTGTGAGTATGTCGGCCAATTGGAGCTTCGATGAGACATGCGTGGGAAGAATGAGCCCAGACATATATTTTTCACGCACAAAATGGCAATCAATTTCAATATGTTTGGTGCGTTCATGGAAAACAGGATTGCGTGTGATATGAAGAGCGGCCTCATTGTTACAATAGAGCAAAATACGTTACGGATGAAGAACAACAAGGTCACGTAGGAGAGACTTGAGCCAGACAAGTTCACAGGCGGTCATGGCCATGGCCCTGTATTCTGCTTCGGCAGAGGAACGAGAGACAACAGCCTGTTTTTTTGTGCGCCAAGAGATGGGGCTAGTGCCAAGAGTAATGAAGAACCAGTCGTTGAGCGACGAGTGGTAGGACAGCTGGCCCAATCAGAATCAGAGTATGCAGAAAGCTGGAGATCACACTGAGCATAACAGAATATGCCATGCCCTGGAGAGCCTTTAAGATAACGCAAAACATGAAGGGCAGCTGCGTGATGAGAATCCCTAGGGTGTTGCATGAACTGGCTCAACATATTCACAGAGAATGAGATGTCTGGCCGAGTAATAGTGAGATACAGAAGGCGACCCACTAAACGCCGATATGGAAGTGGGTCAGAGAGTAGAGTGCCGTCATCAGGAGTAAGCTTCAAATTCTGGTCCATCGGAAAAGAGGCTGGGCGTGACCCCAACTTACCAGAGTCAGCAAGGATATCCAATGTATATTTACGCTGGTTGACAAAAATACCAAGAGGTGATCGAGCGATCTCAAGGCCAAGAAAATACTTCATGGTGCCTAAATCCTTGATTTTGAACTTGTTATCAAGGGAAGTTTTGAGAGCAGTGATGGCAGAGAGATCATTACCGGCAACCAAAATGTCATCAACATAGACAAGGATAACAGTAAAAGAAGAGCCAATAGTCCGAGTAAAAAGGGAGTGATCAGCCGCAGATTGAGTGAAACCATCAGACAATAACACAGAAGAGAGTTTCGAGTACCAATTACGAGAAGCTTGCTTAAGACCATAAAGTGATTTAAGCAGACGGCAAACAAGTGTCTCTCCCTGTCGACCATAGCCGGGAGGAAGGGACATATAGACTTCCTCGTCTAAATCTCCATGAAGGAATGCATTATTGACATCAAGCTGATGAAGATGCCAATTGCGGGCAGCTGCAATTGCCAATACACAACGGACAGTAACAAGTTTGGCTACAGGGGCAAAGGTGTCATGATAATCAAGGACATCAACCTGAGTATAACCCTTGGCCACCAACCAAGCCTTATACCTTTCAATGGAACCATTAGCATGAAGTTTAGTTTTGAAGACCCATTTACAACCAATGGGTTTCTTACCAGGAGGAAGAGGGGTAAGAACCTAAGTATGATTACTTTCAAGTGATTGAATCTCAGTCTGCATAGCATCACGCCAGTGGGAATGCTTAACAGCGTGAGAATAACAAGTGGGGTCAGGGGATTGTGAGAGGGCAGAGAGAAAGGCAAAATGACCAGCGGAAAAATTACGATAAGAAACAAACTGAGAGAGGGGATGAACCGTACCTGAAGATGTGACCGCAGCAGTGGAAAGCGTAACGGATGAAGAGGACGGTAAAGTGGGACAGATGTAGTCAGCAAGGTGAGTAGGACGGTATGTAGTGCGTCGAGGACGAGCGGGAGGAGGTACATGAAGGGGCTCTGGAGGAGGGGGGGTTGTAAGTGGTTGAGTAGAAGAGTCAGGAACAGGAAGGGGTAAAACAAGGGGCGAGGTGGACGGTTGAGGTAAAAGTTTGAAAGGAAAAACATGTTCAAGAAAGGTGACGTCCCGAGAGATGATGAGACGCTTGTGTTCTAAGTCGTAAACCCGATAAGCACTATAAGTGGAGGGGTAACCTAAAAAAATACAAGGACGAGCTCGAGGTTGAAACTTATCACGGTGAACAGAAGTAGTGTGAGCATAACAGAGACAACCAAAAACACGCAAATGAGCAAAGCGAGGGGCCTTGTCGTAAAGGCGCTCGAAAGGAGAAATATTGTGGAGGGAAGATGACGAGGTGCGATTAATAAGGTAAGTGGCAGTGAGCACACATTCTCCCCAAAAAGTAAGGGGAAGGTGAGCTTGAAAACGTAGACATCGAGCCACATTTAAAATATGACGATGTTTGCGTTCAGCAACACCATTTTGCTGAGGTGTCTCCACGCAAGTGCGTTCGTGAAGGGTGCCTTGTTCAGAAAAAAAAGCTTGAGTGGTGCGAGCGAGAAATTCTTGACCATTATCAGTGCGTATGTGACGTATCTTGGAATTAAATTGAGTGTGAATCATGGCAAAAAATGCACGTAGGCAAGATAATGTTTCAGATTTAAAACGCATTAAGTACAGCCAAGTGACCCGAGTGTATTCGTCAACAATGGTTAAGAAGTAATGTGCACCAGATAGGGAAGCGGTATGATAACCACCCCAAATATCACAAAAAATACGTTCAAAAGGCATCAAACTTTTAGTTTCAACTAATTGAAAAGGTAACCGGGTATGTTTTCCACGATTACATGCGTCACAATGTTCAATAATTTTAGGAGGAGAAATAAAATGTGAAATATTATGTAAAGAGGGATGACCCAAACGTTGATGCCAAGTATCAAAAGAAATGCCATTGGATAATTGGAGCGCAGTTGCTGAAATCGGCTTGAAATGGTACAGTCTGTTACGCTCATCACCCATGCCAATCAGCATCTTCGTGGTTAGGTCCTAGAAAATGCAAAAAGTGGGAAAAAAAGAAACGACACAATTTAGCGATTTTGTTAGTTGACTGACCGATAATAAATTAAATTTAAAATCAGGGATTGACAAAACATTAGAAAGGGAGAGACGAGGTGATAAAACAATATCACCCGTACTTGAAACTAAAGCCTGTGAGCCAGTGGGGAGACAAACAAAAGATGGGTTAGTGCAATTAGAAGAATTAAGGAGGGGTAAATTGGTAATGTGGTGTGTGGCACCACTATCTACCACCCATTCTCGACCAAAAGAAAGAGGAGAACTGGAACCTGCGAAGGAGAGGCTTGGGGTCTTGAGCAGCTCGATCAATTGAGTGTATTGATCGTTGGAGAGCCCAGGAATGGCACTCATAGTCGAAGGTGCACCGGTAGCAGACACTTGATGGGCAGCCGGCGAAGAGGAAGCTGTGGCGCTGCGTTTATTCTTCGACGGCCACCACTCCGGGTACCCAATAACTTCAAAGCACTTGTTCCTTTGGTGGCCCGGTTTACCACAGGCTTCACATAGGGGAGTCCCAGCTGGCCACACGCGACGGGGGCGAGAGGAATTGTTGGGCAGCGTCGAGCGTGCGGTTAGGGCTGAGGCATCCGGTTGAGATGGGATTAATTGAACAAGGCGCTGCGTTTCTTCTTGATGGAGGATGGAATAGCAGCGTCCAATGGAGGGAAGTGGGTCTATAGCCAGAATTTGGGAACGAAGCTGTTGGAAACTTTCGTTCAGGCCCATGAAGAATTGGTAAACCCGGTCGGTGTCTTGAAGTTCAGCAAGAGATTTTGAAGCACCACATGTACATGTATTCGTTGGTTGTAAGGAGGTTAACTCATCCCATAACTCCTTCAATTTTCCATAGTATGCTGTGATTGATTGTTGTTCTTGGTGAAAATTGGCCAAGTCTCGTTTCAAATTGGAAGATTTTGGTGCGGTTGCTTTGTTGGAAACGGGTTTCTAATTCCACCCACAAGTCGTTCGGTGTGGCACAGTAAAGGAAGCTGCCTGCAAGTGACCGATCAATGGAGTGTAGAAGCCATGACATTATCATGTCACAGCACTGGTCCCAAAGTAGAGCTGCCGCGGTATCATCAGTAGGGCGTTTGATGGTGCCGAGAGCAAAGCCTAATTTGTTCTTGGCATTCAATGCACGAGTGATTGCTCGCCGCCAAGCCGGATAGTTGTCGCCGTTAAGAGGTGTATCAACCAGAAATTAGTTTGGTTGATCTGAAGAATGCAGGTAGTATGGGGACGATGCATCTGTGAGAGATTTGTGGACGTTCAAGGAAGGGGCAGGGGCAGGTTCGGCCATGGCAGAGGTAAGGGTATGGATTTTCAAGACCTAATGCTCTGATACCATGTTAGAATTAGGTATAGGAATGAAGTAATTCCCATTAACCTTGAATTGAAAATACATCAAATTATTTATATTGGCTATGAAAGAAAACCTAAGCTAAACAAGGAATATAATCGGTAGAATAAATACAATGGATGGATAAGGAAATAATATCTTTCAACATGGTAGGATTATTCTCAATATTTCCCGTCATAAAAAAAAAAGACAAATATGAGAATATTGATGACAAATACATATGTTGTACAAGAATATACTCCGTTTGGCATGACTTTTATATGTTAAAAGGAGGTTTTGAGACCAAAAACTGATTTTGAACTCATTCGATCAATTTTATGAAAGTGTTCATTCTAGTTAAAAGAGTTTTTAGAAGAAGTGGGTTCAATATCTCTTTATTTAAAAGTACGTTCGGAATAGAAAACTCTTTTAAGAATTAGTTTCCAAATAAATTGAGAAAACTCTTCTACCTAAAGTAAACTCAAAATTAATATTAAACGGACCTTAATTTGGATGGAAAATGTTAATACAGTCTTGTTATATTTTTTCACGTAGTACTACAATACCAATTGTGTGTCTCGCTAACACGACTTTAGACTCAGACTAAATTATTGGTGATCCAAGAGTAATTAAACAAAATGCAACTAAGTAATTATTCATGAAAGATGACTGCATGGTCCGGTCGATAATTGAGCTGATGCCAGATGCATGGCAAATCATCGACATTAGCTACTGGATGAATATGACTCAAAGGTCGAAGCCTGTCACAAATTTCGAGGCATGTAAACATGATCAATCATGCTATAGTGACCTATCCTTGACATAATAATTAACATAAAGACACATGGTACTTCATCATTGAACTATTTTAAATACAGTCAGCTTTCTCATTTATCCCGTCTTATCAGCACGCATTATGTTACTCCACCTGTCAACCACTCTTTGGCAAAGTGACATAACCCAAACACGATAATCTCTGCCATCAAGCACAAACACCAGCCCCCATCTCATCACATGCAGATTAGAAATTAATGGGAGGTTTTTCAAAATAAAAAATTATTTATGCAGCATCTAGAAAGTTTCCAATGCAGTGTGGCCTATTGCTTCAAAAAAGAGAAATCTCACAACAATTTCATGAATAAGTTGCTTTTATTTAGGCGATAAAAGTTACAGATATACTCCCCAAACACAAAAAAGCAAAGAAAATTACATTTTCATGGAACAACATAAATAGGTTAATACTCTGAAATCTTGTCAAAAGAGCTATTTCTATACGTGCATCAACTCTAAAGCTTATACAAATATAAAAGACCTATTACTTTTAACACACTTAATTTCGTATCAAACTCACCCGAAACACCATAGTCCAACATCTCCCACCTGAAGGGACTGAACACAAAGAGAACTTCGGGCGAGCTTTTGAAAAGAAGAGCCACACACACACACTCACACAGAGCAGCTATGGCCACCATTGAGAGCATCACAGGCTTGTAAACCAGAGATCGCCTGCCAATACCATAAGCAAGCTTCTGATGACAAACCCTACACGACTGTTGAATAGTCCTTCCTATCTCAAAACCAGCTGTAACCCCTTCTTTTTGCTTCTGATTTATGCTTCCATCTGAAAGAGTGCCAAAAATATCAACCACCACATGCCCGGAAGATACTTTTTTGTTAATTTCCCTCTGCACTAGATGAATGTAAGAATAGTGGCCTCGCAGTCGAGCATAGTCTTCGGGTGTAAATCCTCTGCTATCACGAGCACTCTTCCAAGCTTCGATTCAAACCTGGATTAAAACACCAACAATTTAACTATACAAGTGCTTGCTTGGTCATGCTTTTAAGTTCTAATAAGTTGTGGATCATATGGAATATGTGGATAATAAGTAGGTAGTAAGTTGTGGATCCTACGAAATGTGGGGATAAAAAGTATGTTTAACCAGCTGTAAAAAAAAGCTTTGCCAAACATGCACTAAATAAATCCATGCGGTCAATGGGCAATATCTTTTTAAATAGAAGCAGTACTACTCAGTCTAGTTCATTGATAAATTGAATGCTACTAGGAGTAGAGCCACGTGTCAAAATTCATTACCCCAATACCAACTCTACCATATAAGAATGCTCTAAAGGCCAAGCAAATATAGCACAGGCCCAGTAAGATATGACCGGTTTGGTGGAAGAATACATGCATGGAAGAACAAATTTATATGGCTCACCGTGAACATCAAAACTGACGGAAAGACGAACTAGATTACCTTTCCAGGATCATCGGTCAGTGCATCCAGTATATCCTCAGATCCATCCCTACCAGCAGCAACGTGAAGAGGTATCAAACCTGCAGGCCCTACAACATCAGGTCTGAATAAGAAATCCCCATGACTTTCAACCAGGGATTTGTGTTCCAAATTTAGTTCATCTGCTCCATTCTCTGGGGCATATTTCAACAGTAGTTCTATAAGAGACCTAGAATTTTTTCGCACCACTCGGTGAAGGAGACCCATCTCATGCAATGCAAACTTTAAGAAAGGCTGCTCTCCTGCACCCACTATTCCATTGAAAAGAATGCCTAGGAGTTTATTTACAACAGCTCACCAATCATGGTCAACAGAGAACTCCATCAGGTACTTGAACTATTTAAAAGGAAAACAGTCAGAGTTGGGATCCAAGTGCCCCAACGTAGACTTCAAACTATTTCTGTGGAGAAGCCATCCATTTCATGGATGAAATCCATGGCTTGATTGTGTGCCTCCAGTTTTCCAGTGCCTCCGAGGAACAAACCTGTCACGGCCAATTCTATTTCTCTCTCAAGTGTACAGATCTCCAAGCAAACATCATCCTCAACAACTATGAATGGAAAGAAGTTGCTGCTGAGACCAAGATCTTCAACTTGAGTAATTTCAGAAACATAATAAGGTTACATCATGGGGGAATCACAGAACCCAGCTCTACAATATGACATTCCGTCTTTGTAAAAGTTAAGTCAATGCAAGAGGCCAGACAGAATTAGTCCTCTCAATTAGAGTGCTTTATTATCAGCTTTCCTGACATATAAATGATATTGCACAAAATGATGCATGCAGTAGATAAAAAATATGACACACCCCTTATAAAACACATTATATTACAAACGGAATAAACATCACCTCGATAAAGCCTCTCCCAGTAACTGCTGGAATAGAATAGGAGAAGTTCAGACACTAAACATTCCCCTCAAGGCCATCAACATGTTCCAACGACTCACTATTAGCTTCCAGATAATTACCTTCTATGGAACTAAGTAACCTGGTAAACAGAGTGTTGGGTATGCG
Source organism: Osmanthus fragrans (assembly GCA_019395295.1). Taxonomy (NCBI): domain Eukaryota; kingdom Viridiplantae; phylum Streptophyta; class Magnoliopsida; order Lamiales; family Oleaceae; genus Osmanthus; species Osmanthus fragrans. Next base: position 7,790,546 of record CM033345.1, on the reverse strand, counting down.
ATCAAAGTCCCACATCGGATAAAAATGGGGATGATCATGAGTTTATAAGTGTGGAAATACATCTCCATTGGTATGAGACCTTTTGGGGTAAAGCCCAAAAATAAATCCATGAGGGTCCAGGCCCAAAGTGGACAATATCATACCAATGGAGAGATATGTGTAGGTCCATACTTATAACAAGTGGAATATGTGGTGTTACATATTCCTAACAGTGGTATCAGAGCCAAACCCCAAAAATTGGCCATGCGGATGAATCCTTGAAATGCCGAACGAAGGTGGTGCCTCAGTTAGCTTGCGATGAGATCCGTTGATGAGCTCTATTGGATAGGCGGTATGCTTCGGATGCTTCTTGTAAGGCGTGTGCCAGAACGCGGTGTAGAGGAGTTGATTTGGATAGAGCAAGCTCTTGATGAGGAAGTTGGACGGACAGATGATTGTTTGAGGGAAGACTCGGTGGTCCTTTGTTCGAGGGGAGAATTGTTGGGTATGCGACCAAAATCCCACATCTGATAAAAATGTGGATGATCATGGGTTTATAAGTGGGGAAATATATCTCCATTGGTATGAGGCCTTTTGGGGTAAAGCCCAAAAGTAAATCCATGAGAGTTCAGGCCCAAAGTGAACAATATCATACCAATGTGGAGATATGTGTGGGTCCATACTTATAACAAGTGGAATATGTGGTGTTACATATTTCTAACAGATAAGCCTCAGTTTCTTATCCAAATCATTCTTCTCTTTTAAATACCGTTTTCGTCCGCTTAAATTTGCATTTTCGTGATTAATTAGTGTCTAATTGTTCTAAATACATTTATATCTTGGTTTAGGTCACAAATGGATGAAAACAATGAAAAATTGGAGAAAAGAGCGAAAAATGACCAAAATAGAGGGAAGTGAAAGTTTTGGGACTAAATCGCAAACACCAAAAGATTACTCAAAAGGAAAAATGAAGATATGAAAATTTGAGAGTGCTCGAAATCAATTGGATGAGGAAAAAAGCCCAAAGGGTGAAATATAGTCAAAGTGTTATCACATATCAACTCTCAACCGAAGAAGTGTCACCTCGGATTTTTAGTCTCATATTGAGACCCTTTTAGACATGGTAGACGATCGAATTGGAAGATGAAATCTGAAGTAAAGTTGTAGTCCTTTGAGTTAGCTTTCTAACACAACTTGAATCAGCTCAATCGGATATCGGGATAGAAAGATATAACTAAAACACCGAAAGTTGTCCGAAAAAAATTCTACAGCCATGCGGTCGCATAGCTTTAATGCTATACGGTCGCGAGACCCCTTCAGAGACTTCAAGGAGGCGATCTGCTTGACCTATGTGACCGCATAGGTTAAGCCTATGAAGTCGCATAAGCTTAATTTCGGAAAAAATTCCCTAATTCCCGATTTTTGCTTAATCAACTATGGAAAATTTTTGGACGCGTTTTTTTCTCACCCTAAAGTTTACTAGAATGATTCAATTCTTCAGCGCAGAAAGACCTGTTAGAAGAACTCCCAGTTGTTGTTCTTCCAGTCTCGAGTGGCGTGTGAATAAATTAATAGAAAAAAATACTCACCCCTGTAGACCCAATGCTGTTGTGTCTGTTCTGTAACATCTTTATGAAAATTCTGTAAGAGTAGCACGATTAGTGGTGGCAAAAAATCTCGCGGGCTCGGACCGTCCGGGCTCAACCCGTGAAAAGCCCGGGTCGGGCTCAGCTCATGAGCTTGAAAATATATAAAATTTAAAAAGAATTTTCAGTTGGTAAAGAGAAAAACGGGCTGACCCGGCTCCGAAAAAGTCCGAGTTGAAGCTCGGGTCAAGTCTCTTTTTCCTAGGTGAGCAAAAGATCGACTCAGCTCGCAAAAAATCTCTCACCTCGAGCCCGAGTCTTACATTCTGACTAGGGATGACAATTTAACCCGCAAATATTGTTGAATGTATTTACAATTTTATGACATGTTTATAATCCAACAATTATATTATACAATTGTCAATTTAAAATTTTACATAACTAACAATTGTTTATATTATTTATAAATTCGATCATTCAATCTTTTTATTATAATTAAGTTATATAATCCGAAGTTACGAATCATAATAGTTAAATAAATATTTTTTGCTTAAAAAAGATTTATACCAATTAATCAAAGCATGTTAATATCTTAATCGAAAAAATTTGAAAAAAATTTAAAATATATGGAATAACCTTTAGATTTTGGGTTAAGGGTTGAACATTAAAATTTAAATAATAACATAACTCAAAATTTTGAAAATGAAAAAAGAAAAATTAAATGGGGCAAATTCTTGCCCCGTCCCCGCTCCGATCCTTCCCGCTCCCGTCTAAGGCGAGGCAGGATGGAGATGTCTCGCCCCAAACTCGTCCCATTGTCATCTCTAATTCTGACCCGCGAGACGGCTCGGCTCGACGACACCCCTAAGCACGGCCTTTGTGTTCATTATTATACTTAGGGTCCGTTTTGTTGCAAGATAAAATTTGAGTGTAAATAAAATGAATTGTGTGGAATTGAATTGCTTATAGTTTGTTTTACTAAGAATTGTCAATTAATTGTGTTTTGATTGGTATAATTTTTCACCTGAAAAATGTTGAAATTTTCTATCTTATGGTGTTCGTTTGACTTTATTTTTTATGAAAATTGTCAATTAAAGGGATGCAATTTCTTACAATTGGGGATAAAATTTGTTTGGATTGCCAAAAAAATTGAATTTTTTTCGTTTGACTTTGTTTTTCATGAAAATTGTCAATTAAAATGATAGATTATTTTACAATCAAGGATAGAATTTGCTTGAATTGCCCAAAAAAAGTTGGAAAACAAAAAATCAACAAAATAGTGGGAAGTCAAATTCATCAAAAAACAAGAAATGGTGCACGTGTGATGGCAAAGTGGAAAAAGAATTCTATAAAAAAAAACTTTTCTACCAAACACACAAAAAGGTGGAAAATAGAAAATATTTTCCATGGAAATGGAAATGGTGCCCAATAAAACAGGGCCTTATATATATTTTTTTATTTTTTACATTTTATTAATCAAAAAATATTATTCTTAATTATAATTTTCGTTCAAAAATATTGTTAACGCATTATGATAATTTTTTTGCTTATTTAAAAATACAATTGAGAAATGAGTTTTACTCTATCTTAAAGAAAATTTTGAAAATAAATCATGATTAGAAATAATTTATGTTAATTTGGGAGTAAGAATGCGATGAAAAAAGTTTGAGAGATAAATATGATAATGTGGTAAAAGTTATTAAAAACATGTGATGTGAATATATTTAGGGCCGTTTGTTTTTCATTATTCATCCGTAAAAATGAAAAATATGACCGTTATCCATCACATCAAACCACCATTTTTTACTTTACATCTCTTGTGTGTGACCTACAACGACTATATTTTTCATTTTCATTCTACAAAGAATGATAATTAAACGGGCCTTAACCTTTTTTCTTTTCTTTTCTTTCTAGTAGTAACACAACTGTTCAAGAAAGAGGGTTCATTCAAGTTTTTAAGATGGTCTAGTTTTTAAAATGGTCAAGTAATTTTCTTACTTTATTAAACTAACAATTCGTTTTTGGTTCAGCTTAGAACATTGGTTAAATTTTACGTGAAAATTAATAATTAATTATAACCACACGTATGAGATCCATATAAATTATAATTTCACGTTTCATGGATTTTTATCAAAATCTATTAAAAATTTGATTTTTTTTAATCTCAATCAAATGGGGGCTCATTGTTTGTGTTGTGAATTGTGATATAGAACGGGATCAAGGGTTGATTGGTCATGTGAAGTGTTGGAAAATTTAGACCATGGGAGCAAATAAAACAATCCCCTTATTTTCTTGTGCTTCGCAGTTAGTAGTGACCTAAATTTCCTCCTCAAATCTTGTTTAGAAATTCAGATAAAGGCATAGCCAATACCAATTTGGACCTTGCTACCGTGACATGGAGGATGACACCCTCTTTGACCGACACTCACAATAAGGAGGCGGATCCCACTTTTTTATTTATTTATTTACGTGAGTTCCACGTATGTAAGTGGATGTCAATCAATTGAGCAAGTATTTTCTAGCATGTGAGATGAATTAAACTCTTTTATCAGAAAATACTTGCACACTTGGTTGACATCCACTCATATGTGTGGGATTCGTGTAAATAAAAAATGAAAAAAAAAAGTGGGACATGTCTCCCTATTGTGAGTGTCGGTCAGGGAGGTGTCAAACCCTCCATGTCACAGTAGTTGGGTCCTTTTGAGACTTACCAGGGAAAATTGCATAAAAATGTCAGGGTTGTCATCATCCATCTGGACGACGTTGAGTGTGTAGGTCTTGTTGTTGCTGTTAATCATGTCGAGTCCACTATGATGGCTGTGAAGTTGGTTCAATTTGCTTTTGGTCCAGTTTGCTAATATTTAATTATGATTGAGACATTGAAGTTAGTCGTGTGAAGTTTGTTCGATTTTGTTTAAATTATATACATAGATAGGAAAACCCTACTTAAACAGGATTTTTTTGTCCCGAGTTTGACCCGGGACAAAATTCCCTGTCAAGGAAGCAGAACTCATATACATATTATCTTCTTTTTGCACGAGAGAAGAATAATAGATCATATGAGTCAACTAAATGAATGCTAACTAAACTTACTAGGGGTGGATCTTGAGCCCTTTATTTTTCACATTTACAAAGTAACTCATGTAATTTTTAATACATAATTTTAACCCATAATTTTTATATAATTCTATTTCGCTCTCACTGAATTATGTTGATGTTCCTGGCTCCGTCCCTGAAACTTACCATCTGCATTCTCAAAGTAAATTTCAAGCTGGATGTTGTACATAATCTCTAATTTAGCTCCTGTTTGATTCTCATTTTTCTCCAAATTTATTTTCCTATCTTTTCTTTTCAACAACATATTCTTTATTAAAATAATATTACACATAAATGAAAATATATTTTTCAAAAAAATATGGATCAAACACACTTAGGGGTGGCAATTAAGCCCGAAAGCTCGGACTGTCCGGGCTCGGCTCGAAAAAAGCTCGAGCCAAGTCCAACTCGGGCAGATCCGTGAAAAAATGTAAATTTTACAAAAGAAAAAAAGGGAAAGAAATAAGGCAAAATCCGAGCGGGCTCGGCTCGCCCCGGGCCAAGCCGAGTTTTTTTGGCTGAACTTTGCCCGGCTCTGCTAGGGGCCAAAAAAGTCTGGTCGAGTCGAGCCCGAGCTTTTTTTTTTCCGGCTCGTTGCCATAGCTAAACACACTCTTAATAGGTGAAATGATGAGTTTTTAGTGGTCAAATATCTAATTTTGTAGAAATTTACTAAGTTGCTATGCAAACTTCGAGTATGCTAAGCAAATATAGAGTTTGTTGTGAATTCTTAAGGTTGAACCTCAACCTTGAGGGTCCTACATTATTCATGTCCTGGAGTATCGTGAGGGAAGTAAATCGCAGATTATGCTTCCAAGGGTACAGAGAGAAAGACTGCTTGTACACTTGCACTTACCCAAGAGCCAAATCCATATTTCAGGATTCGAACCCTTGTGGACTATCAGGAAATTAATGAATAACTTTTGTACACTAATCTTCCCACGGAAAATAATATTCAATTGAAAACATAATTAATTTTAAAGTTCAACCCAAAAAATGAAGTGCAATCGGAGCTGTTGATAAAAAAAACTATTAACTCAAGATTTCCCATACAAATTCGAGGTTTGTCTACCAAATTCGAGATTTTCAAAAAAGCTCGAAATTTGACTTATTACTCATTAAAGGTCTACAAAATTTGATATTGGTCAAGTGAAAACTCGCTATTTCACCCATCAAACTAGAGATTATATACAAAATTCAGTTCGAAATTCCCTTCTAGGATGCAAATAATCTGAAATGTAAAATGTTGATGCAGATAATCTAGAATAAATTTTAAAGAGCATTTATATAACTCATAAAAAAATGAAAAATGAAAAATATTATCGTTATCAATCATATTTAGCTACTATTTTTTACTTTCTATCTCTTGTAACGGTTATATAATTCTACAAAGAATGAGAATCAAACGAGACCTTACCAATATAAATATATAATTCATACGCATATAATATTAGCATTTAAGAATAAATAGGATTAGACAGGAAAGGATGATCACTTAACGTCTTGACAAAATGTTAAGCAAATCATACCAATGAACTACACGCGAACATTTGACATAGAAAATAAACGGAATGAGACGGCACGATTGATTTGAGCAAAGAATGATCGATACATGAGTTTAAATGTAAAAAAATGAAACGATATAAATAATTTGCAAAATAAAAAATAAAAGAGAGGTATATTTTGTGCCCATTACTCTATTTTAAAAACTGAAAGTGATGAAGATATCTCACCTTTTGACCTTGCCATCTAATTTCCTCTTTAAAAATTGACAGACTTCTACAAAAGAAGCAAACCCAAACACGCTCTAAACCTTCGAAAAGCTTGATATTTTCTGCCAAAAGCTGCGTAGAACTGTAGCAGTAAGCAAATTTAACTCGATTCTTGAACAAATCAAGCCCGAGCGCACATAATAACAATAAACCCATTGATTCTCCAACTAGGCTTAATTCCTTCCTCAGTTATCGCCGGATTCGATTTCCGATCATCCTCTCCTCGATTTCGCAATATCTTTTCTATCTCGCTTTCTCTCTCACTCACTCAGTGTGTAGATTGTGGAGTTACTTGAGTAGATTGGTACCAGACTCTCTTGCATCGCTTGCTGATTTCAGGTTTAGTTATCGCTTTCCTTCAATTTTGATCTCGGTGTTTTTGATAAATATGTCACTTGAATTTGTTGCTTCAAAGTATAATTGATGATCACATGTTATCTAACTGGTTCCTCCAAGATCTCCGTGTTTGTTCGTATCAACAGTCTTGTCTTAAATATCTAAACTAGTTTTCCGTCCTTTTCGTGTTTGTCTGTTTATGGGTATTAAATTGTTTCGATCTACAACACTGCAGGCGAATGAATGCATTTTGTGTTGGAATAGTTACACAATAATTGAATTTTAAAAGTATAAATGCCTGGTTACAAGTATTTATTATTTAACCACTTTGGTGATCGAGTATAGTTCCTATTTGCCGATCTTCTGAGGTAGAGAGACCAGGGAGGATGAAACTGTTGCATAGACTTGATGAAATGGTTCCTATTTGCCGATCTCCTGAGCTAGAGAGATCAGGGAGGATGAAACTGTTGCATAGACTTAATGAAGACTGAAATGGGAAATGGTATTAGAGTCACACCTGCAACTCTTTGTCAAATACATTGTTTGGCTTCTACTCGGATAATTTGACGCCAAAAGACATTTAGGACATGTTGGTGATAATATATATGGTAAAGGATGCAATGTGTAATAAATTCAATGCCAAAAAGTTTCTATGTCATTACTGGTTGACGGTAGAAATGATGCCGAGCAATTTAATGAAATTTAGCAAAGTGCTGATCAGTTTATTGCATGTCTTATAAATCAGGATAGAATCTACAATTGGGTATGCTATTATAGATACACTTCCTCAGTTATGGAAATTCTTTGAGAATGATCTTGAACATAAAAAAGAAAAAATTACTTTTGCTAACTTGAGAGCTATTCAAAAATTGAAAAGGACAATAGAAGTTGTGACAACTATAATGATGGCTCCAAAGTTTGATGAGGAAGGAAGTAGCTACAAAGACATGGCAGATGAAGAAGCAAAATGCAAAAACAAGGTTGTGGATATGCTTTCTGAAGTCAACCTCCTTCAAGTGACCTATCTAAGTGTACTGATTTTGGTATGACCAGGCATACTTCTAGAAACAAGTCTATTATTTGATTATACACCCCAAGGAACTAGGTAGTGTCATCTACATGGGAAATGAACAATTGTTGCAGTCAAAGGCAATGAAAATGATTTTGGTTAATTATTTTACTTTTATTGATGATTATTGTAGGTTCTATTATGTTTGTCTTTTCAGTTCAAACTATGATGCTTTGAACAAATTTCAAGTGTGCAAGTTGAATTATGTATCACAACATGGTAAGAACTACTAGAGCCGCATCTTGTATTGTGTGACAATTATGCAATTAATTATGAATTTATTGTACTTTATATTTCGCAAAGAAATGATGCTGCTGAAATAAAAAGTAGATAATACCGATTCAGCTGAAATAGTTAATGCTCAAGATAGCGTTATGCTATACCACTCTCATTGCATATACAATAATATAAAAAATCGTCGCTGTGACTGTACAACAGTTAGTACACCTTTTGATATATCACTGCGTTGGTGTCCAATGAGAATAATATTAGTGGCTGGTGTAATTTGATGTTTAATGTATTGAATAGCTTGTACTATACCTAATATTACATCAGCAGTTGAAAAGCTTAGTAAATTTACTAGTAGGTTAGCAGTCTGGCTAGTGCTATTGGATAGCTTGTATTAGACCTAATATGACATTAAAAGTCGAAAAGCTTAGTAAATATAATAGTAGTGTTAGTAGTCTACATTTGGATCTTGTATACAAGATTTTCAAATATCTTTAAACACTGCCATAATTTTCAGCAGTCGGTAAAATGGTTGTATTCTAATAATTTTCTTGCACTTTGGACTGATATCAAAGTGTTGTGGCCAGGTCAAATAAGCGTTTCTGAAAGGTTTAAGCTCCAGTAGAAATCTTTCTAAATTTATTAACCTTTTGGAAATTGTTGCTCTGTTAAATATGAATTTTGTACGATTTTCCAAATATTCTGATGGAATTACTCTGGATATTGACATAGAAATACTGTTTCTTCCTAGCCCATTAAATCATTTTTTATTATTTTTCATGCTATGCATCATGCATCAAAGGGAGCTTTCTCTTTCTTACAGGAAAAAGGAATCCTCTTACACAGAGTGGAGATACTTCGAGGAAAACAAACATGAGCTGTTTTGGCTGTTGTGAAGAAGATGACATTGGTAAACATGCTGATGGTGGAGGCCAGTACATGATGAAAAATTCAGTTGGTAAATCTGTAAACCCCGTATTTAGGCATTCACATGAAGAGCACCAAGTCATGACAATCAATTTTCTCTGCATTTGCTTAAATTAGTTTGTTTGTATTGCTCTTGCCATTAGAATGAATGCTCTGGCTTTGCCCCTATTTTAATCTGCTTTGTATCTGGTTTATTTGCCTGGTTTGCATGATTCTTTCGGTAATTAGCACAAAACGTCCTTAACTTTCAATGTTAATGTGCAAAACGTTCTTACCTTCCATTTTTTGGCATTTTCACCCCTATTTTCACTTTTCATTGTGGAAAATGTCATTTTCATCCAATTTCTCAATAAAAAAAAAATAAAAAAATTCTAAAATGACAAACATGCCCTCCCATTTAAATAAAACAAAAAAAGAAAAGATTTTTTTTAAAAAAATTGCAATTATACTTCAAAACTTTTATAAAAATTGCAAATGAGTCTAATTATTAAATGGATAATTAGCACACAACGTCCCTATTTTTCATTTTTTAGGGATTTTCAACCTTATTTTTACAGTTCATTGCGGAAATCATTTTTTTCAATTAAAAACTGTAAAATGACTAATATACCCTCCTATTTAAATAAAGAACAAATTGCTACTGCACAACCAATTTTTTCAAAAAAGTATAAATAAATTTCGAATAAATAATTAAAAACAAAAAAAAAATTGGATTTATTTGTACTTTAAAATTTTGGGAATGTAGTTACAATTTATTCTTTATTTTTGTTTTATTTAAATATAAACGTATATTCGTCATTTTACAGCTATTAATTAAGAAAATGGATGAAAATGATGATTTCTGCAATGAAATGTGGAAATAAGGGTGAAAATGCTAAAAAATAAAAGGTAGAGACATTTTGCACAATGATATTGAAAGTTAGTGGCGTTTTTTGTGTTAATTACCCTTTTAATAATTTATTTGGACTCATTTGCAGTTTTTTAAAAGTTGAGGAGTAAAATTACATTTTTTTTTTTTATTTAAGGAGGAGGACATATTTGTCATTTTACATTTTTTTAGTGAGAAATTGGATGAAAATGATATTTTCTGCAATGAAAGGTGAAAATATGGGTGAAAATGCAAAAAAATGAAAGGTAAGGATGTTTTGTGCTAATAACCCTTTTTTTTTTTCCCCTTTACATGCATTTGTTATTGTTCTCCTGTTGGGCCCTCAACCCCTTCCTTTTTCTATTTAAAAAAAGAAGCACATGGATAAATTGATAGTATATCAGATGAATAATTGTAGTGCCACTATTCACCTACAGTATCTTGCCTGTTCCTTCTGTACACCCCCTCTCCATAATATTTTAATGTTGCGTAGTTGTGATGTAGCAACAAAGTGTCTAAAAAGTGATAGATAACAGGATGAATAATTGTAGTGCCAGTATTCACACTGATAGTATCAATGCTACTTTTCTGATAGAAAAAAGTCAGACTATTGTCAATATTGTTTGAGAGTTGGTTAATTTCTTTACATCTGTTTTCTGGGGACAAAGTGCCTGGGTGGGTTGAACATTACAGTCTTGCTAAACATTGTTTATTAATCTGGTCTACATTGATAAACTTGGGAGTATTGAATTTTGGTTTTACTTGTTTAGTATGATTTAATTCTCCTATCAAATCAAGCATTCAGCTAGATATGGGGGGGATTTATTCGCTGTTTATAGGTGTCTGATTTAATCCACACACCTTGAAATATGTGCACTCACTACTACTTTTGCGATCTTTCTGACTTTTCTATTCTTGTTTTTTCTTTCATGTTACATGATTCACGTTGTTTTTTTCTTTAGTGACAAGACCAAGTTTAAACTAGGTTAGAGTTATTTCTCCAGGAAATGAAGGACGTTATCATACAACAGATGCTGCACTGAAATCTCAAGCTGTTAATGTCCAGCCTATTGCAGTTCCGTCAATTCCCGGGGATGAATTGAAAGAAATTACAGATAATTTTGGGTCTGATTCTTTAATTGGGGAAGGCTCATATGGACGAGTATATTATGGAATCCTTAAGAATGGTCGAGCTGCTGCAATAAAGAAGTTGGATGCAAGCAAGCAACCAGATGACGAATTCTTAGCCCAGGTTTCATTCGAATATTATAACTTAATCAGTCCTATGAGGAATCAGGCATTCAGCATTAAGTATATCCAACAAATTGTTTTTGAACTTGCAGGTTTCTATGGTTTCAAGGCTAAAACATGAAAATTTTGTTGAGTTACTTGGTTATTGTGTTGATGGAAATCAGCGTGTTCTTGTGTACGAATTTGCATCTAATGGTTCTCTTCACGATATTCTTCATGGTATATCACCACCTCCTGCTCCAATATATTTTTTGTTCCTTGTCCGAGGCACCCCCTTCCCCCCAAGCGATAATATTGGAGTCCAAATAGGACGAATCTGAAACCAGTGGCGGATCCATCCATGAGTTTGAACACGGGCTGCAATACCAATGTACATGGGTTTATCTAAAAAAAATAAAAATAAGAACAAAGTGGACAATTGCAGTGGCGGATACGGGCTGTAGTCCGGTCAAGTCTGTGCTTGTATCCCCCCCGTCTGAAACAACATTACATGCAGATGTGGGACATCAAATTTAAAAACTTACATGACTGCAGTTAGGCCTTCGTTGACATTTTGATGATTATACGGCTCCCATCTTTTGATATTTTTATCATTTCACAACTTCTCAGAAGCCATTCCCTTGCCTTTATACTAATTGGAATGCCCGAGCTTGAGTTTGATATTAACTGTTCTGTGTGGTGATTCATGCTAGTAACTTGAGGAGAAATTTCAATTTTCAATCTTGACTTGTCATCTTTCAGGAAGGAAAGGTGTTAAAGGAGCACAACCTGGTCCTGTTCTTTCATGGGCACAGCGTGTAAAGATTGCTGTGGGTGCTGCTAAGGGACTTGAATATTTGCATGAAAAAGCAGATCCTCACATCATCCACCGTGATGTTAAGTCCAGCAATGTGTTAATCTTTGATAATGATGATGCTAAAATTGCTGACTTTGATTTGTCAAATCAAGCTCCTGATATGGCAGCACGTCTTCACTCAACTCGTGTTCTTGGAACATTTGGTTATCATGCTCCTGAGTAAGATACTTTTGCAACGCTATATACATTTTCTCTCCTCTCTCCACTTTTGAAATATTATACTTCAACAATGCTCTCAATATTGACTCTTCATTTTCTTTTTTTAATGAAACAATTATTTATTTCTCCTCATCTTTTATTTAACATATTATGCCTCTGTTTGGTAGGAATTTAAATCTAGATTTTAATCTAGGTCAAAGTTAACAATTAATTTTAACGATATATGTCGTGAGACCACAATTTTTTAACTGCATATTTCATCAACTTTTATCAAAATTTGCTACAAATCTAATTTTAATTCCCACCAAGCAAGAACTGTATGTTTTTATGTCAAATGGTTAATCAAATTCAAATATGATTTGAATAATTTAAGACGCAATGAATAGCTTATCAAATGCAATTATAATAATGTAAGAATAGAGCAAAACCCACTTTTTTATTTTAAAAAGTTGAAATTGAGCCTCTCTTGGAGCTTATTTTTAAGTATTAACTCTCTAAAATAAAGAGAATCTTGTATTTAGGGATTGAATTTAGGAATAAAAAATAGATAACATAGGATGTTCTATATTTAGAGAGACTCTTGAAGATGTTCTTATATACATTTTTCTCTCCTCTCCCCTTTTGGAACTCAAAAGTCAAGGTCATAGATCATATTAAAATGAATTAATTGGCTCACTATGTTATGGTTATTGAGGCTTGAATAAGCCATTGGATTCTAATGTTAATCTGTTTCCTAGTCTTTCTAACAACTAGGATAGTTGACTGAGATTTTGATAAATCTTACGAGTAAATTACGAAATTTTTAGTTATCATGAATTCTATTTCGTGAAACTTTTTGTCCAGTCATCAGAACAATGTATTCTTATTTGCATGAATCCTGTGTTCATTTGGACCTCATTATTTGCATTGGCACTAAAACATTATTATGGTGTTTTGTTATTTACTGGTGCATTTTGGTACCTTGTTTGGCAGATATGCAATGACTGGACAGCTGAATTCAAAGAGTGATGTATACAGCTTTGGTGTTGTCCTTCTAGAGCTTCTTACTGGACGTAAGCCCGTTGATCATACATTACCTCGTGGGCAGCAAAGTCTAGTTACATGGGTATTAAGTTTCTCCCAGTTTTCCCTTCTAACATATGTGGTTTATTTCACATATTATATTCTAAAATTAAAGAATCTAATTCCTCTGAGCTTTAGTTGTTTATTTAAATTTTCTGCCACATAATTTAGGCTACGCCAAAGCTGAGTGAAGACAAGGTCAGGCAATGTGTTGATGGAAGACTGGGAGGAGAATACCCTCCTAAGGCTGTTGCTAAGGTAATTATAAAGTTTCCAACTGAAAGGAAATTATTTATATCATTTTGTCAAAGAAGAATGATACTGATCTGATGGGAAGAGATTACGAAGTGTTTATCTGCTATATTTCACTTTTCCTTGCTCATTCTCAATATTTTAATGCAGATGGCTGCTGTTGCTGCGTTGTGCGTACAATATGAAGCTGATTTCCGGCCAAACATGAGCATCGTAGTCAAAGCCCTGCAGCCACTTTTAAATGCTCGGCCAGGACCCGCTGGTGAAACTGGCCAGAAATGAGAGTTGCAGCCAAGCTACTGATTGTGCTGCTCGGGCAGGATGAGTTGGTAAGTAGAAGCATATGATAATCTCTCTCTCCGTGTCCAAATTAATCAGTAATTTTATTAGATCGAAGTGCATTAAGACGCTTCAATCAATTTATTCGATTGTTCATAATGTATGCTATGATTGTGTGGATCAAGAATCAAGATGTCTTTGGGAAATGACATTCATATTATTTCTTTGTGAGTGAATATCTGATGAGTACAAGTAAAGTTTCAACCAAATAGGTATGGATATTGATGTGCATTTTCCCAGCCCGAAGCGTAGAATCCAACCTCGCTTACTTTTCTTCTCTATTTTTTTTCCTTATGATTAACTATTTATGTTAAAATAGCCATCAACTAAAAAAGCACGGTTGTGCTACATGTACACAGTGGTTTACATACACATGATGTGGTAAAATATGATTATGTCAGATTTTCTTCAACCAAATAAAAGTAATAAAACTTTTCGATTCTCTTTTTGATTCCTCATTTGTATGTAAATTGTGATATAATCTTTTTATATACAAGTAACATTATTCAAAAAATCAAGTAAGGTGTAACGGTCCTTCGCAATGTGTGACCGTGATTATCCAATAAGTGTAGTAGTCCTTCAATCCTTTCGGTCCATTCCCGACGCTTGGAACTTTTCTCAAATGTGTTTATAAAAACAATCTTCTTTTAATCTACATATTTTGAGAGATCTACAAGAAATGTCTACCGCTAATTTGTAAATTTAATACGTTTATAAAAGCTTTTTAAACATGCTAAACCTTAAATTTTGGAGCTTGCTCCATATGCCCAAAAAATGGACGCTTCCAAAAATTTCAGGGCAATTTGCGTAAAATTGCAATGGTTAGAAGAATTAAGTGGATTTCAGGAGAACAAGATCAATTACTTCATATGTAACGCTATTTATCAGTTCGTCAAACAAATTTTGACGTAAAAAAAAAGGTGAGTTTGAACAAGCTTTCATTTCAAAATATATCAAAAAAACTCTCTAAAATGATGGTCAAATATAAAAAGAGTTATACTACACGTACATCAAGGTGTTCATTCTGGTATCTACTCCCTTATATGGAGGGGATCCACTTCGAATAAAAATAGTCTCTTCATCTTTTCCCAAACAACATAATTATATCCTGTATTTGTATTAATTAACTATTCATTTTATGTTTATCTTATAGAGCTTTGCTACAGTGCCTACATGGTTGATACACCGGTTGACATCATACACATGGGGAGAAAACATTTTTTTATTCAGGCGGGACCCACTCAACCCATGTGAGGATGGTATCAATCATGTGATCATTCATGGTGTTCGTTTAGCATAATTCTATCTTATATACATAAATTATCAATTTGATCATCAAGCTTCAAAATAACATAAAATTTGGGTAAAACTGATCAAAATATTGGTTATTCTACTGGAGAGTGAATGGGGGTTAAGTTGATCAGTTTTGCTATGGGTCAGGCTCAATGTCGGACCCCTTAGCCAAGGGGCACATTTGGCGCTCCCCTATTGGAGAGGGGGTCGCCATTTTCCTAAGTTGATATTTGTCTTTGCAAACTTAAAAATAGAAGCGCTCATACCATTTACTAGATCACTATGGTGAAGCCAAATTGAAATCCTTCATAAAAAAATCATGGGAAAATAAATAAATTGAGGTTTCAAGCGTCTTGCATTGGATTTTTAACATTCTTTAATCGAAGAATTCTGATCAATAACGTAAGAGCCTGTCTAAGCCTTATTTTTTGCTCAAAATGTATTTAGAAATAATATTTTGTTGGGGAATATGTGATTAAAAAATAAGAAAAAGTTTTGAATTTGCGTGCAATATTATTTTATTAAAGAATGTGTGGTTGAAAATAAAAGAAAGAAAAATATATTTTAAAAATAATGGATACCAAACGAGGGCTAAATATTAAAATTGCAAGCAAGTAGCAAACTCAAATTCAATGGCAGCAATAGTTCAAGTCCCGAATTACTAAACACTAGTGTTAAAGCCCTTTATTCTCTGTGCCTGGACGCATATGAATCCGGGTTTAACTTCTTTGACAAAAATTATACAATCGCACTACATGGCTAGGTGAATAGAAACCGGGGAAATTCAGGGTGATGTGGCATTACGAAATTCATTTGGATAAGGGCAAGTCATTTTCCCACATTTCTTTCCTTCTCTCCTTTTTCCACCGCCACTTCAATTATTTTTAAAATCCTATCATCAAAATTGTCACTGAACTTGTCCATTTAAATTAATTCAAAATTATAATCGTTATTCGTTTAGCTTAAGTCGAGTGACTTTCGAACCCATATATTAAGTTGGGACGTGCTATATGTCCGGATTAAACAGGGGGGGGGGGGGGGGGGGGGGGGGGGGGGGGGGGGGGGGGGGGGGGGGGTGGTGGACTGGGCGTCCACAAGCCTCCCCTTTCCAATAGAGGGCTGCCATTTGACAGCTTGTTTAGTCCCGGGATTAAATTCCAGGACAAGGATTACCTGTAATTCGGAACCTCACTAAAACTGAGATTCAGGGTTTTAGGAGTCAATTTTCAAAAAATAAAATAAAATAAATCTTGATTAGAAAGAAAGGGAAAGGGTTTTGGTTCGCTAATATATTCATCACTTGTCGATTTTCCCCGTCCTCCGACTGGAATTGAATCTCACAAATATGAAATATTAGGAAGGATGAGGAACCGAGGGTTTTGGCGAAGCAATCTTTACCTCCTCGTTGGCGCCTTCAAACAATTCCAATCGCCAAGAAATGCTGATGTTCGAAATCGATTAACTTTATTCAAGAGAACACTCAGCTCATATTCCACCGCCACCCAAACTTCCGAATTTCAACCCCAACTTTCTATTGATTTAATCAACATTATGGAACAGAAATTATCCGCCATTCAGCACAGGAATGCTTATCTTCAGGGCATTGTCAATCAGGTAATCCAAAACAATTAGTTTCTTCGTTGTTCCCCTGTCACTCGGTGTTGTATATAACCTGTATGTTAAAATACCTCTCTCTCTCTCTCTCTCTCTCATGCTGTTTTTAATTGAAGACAGCCGGATGCCTTGCCTGAAGAATATTCGAGGGCCAACAAGGAGCTACGGAGGCTCGGAGATTCAATGGATCTTATAATGGAGTTAAGGACTAAACAGAAGGTAGTTGATTCATTTTTAATATGAAGCTAGTTTTGGCCGAGTTTAAGAAATTTACTTAACTTCATTTATTTAATTTTCTTGATATATATTTGGATAAATTGTATTTATAAGTAGAGCCTGAACGGACAGGGCCACGTAGGTCATGTCCGTCCAGGGGCACACGTGGCGCAGCCCCCCTGCCAATAGGAGGGCACACGCGACTGACTTAGGCCCTGTCCATTTAGAAAAACCCTTATAAGTAATTCTATATTTTGATAATAAATAAAGTTAAAATGTTAAATGGCCATGCTCATTTGTCATTCATCCTATTGTAACATGTTGTGTAAATTTGGATGCTGTTTGATTTGATGGTCCTGTTTTGCAGGAAATTGAGGGGCTCAAGCAAGTGATAGCTGAAAGCCAAGACGATAAAGACATGCACGAAATGGCTTCTGAAGAACTTGGACAGGCATTGGAAGAAGAAAAGCAGCTGCAGTTTCTTTTGCTCAAGTCATTGCTACCTAAGGATGATGCAGATGAGCGTGACTGCATTTTGGAAGTGAGAGCAGGTATGAAATGTAAATGGAGCTCAAATGTCCAACTATTTGAGGCATACTTTTGCGGGTTCATTTTAAGCCGATAATATTTGCTGACCATTACTATAATTTATTTTAGGAACTGGGGGGGATGAGGCTTCTTTGTTCGCAATGGACATGTTCAAAATGTAGGTGGCTAGTACTATATTGGATATGCATGATACTGCCTGTCAATTGCTTCTTTTAATTTTCTGACGTTTCATCTTCAAATTATACATCAGGTACGAAAAATACTCATCGAGGAAAGGTTGGAAATTTGAAGTTCTGGAATTGGCAGAATCTGATCTTAAAGGTTACAAGGTTTGTCGAGCAACTTTTGTCATACAAGTCTTTAGACAAATGGTCTCTATCAAGCCATTTTTATGATTGCTATTTGGAATGATTGATTGTCATCTGCACCAGATACTTTCACCCATAGCATCTTTGCCTTCCTAACCAGTTCTTTGAAATGTACATTTTCTTGTTAGGAAGCTAGTGCAGCAATCTCTGGATCTGGCGTTTACGGGAAATTGAAATTTGAGAGCGGAATTCACAGAGTGCAGGTTTTTTTTCTTTTTCTTTTTTTATCTCGTATCTTTAGCAACCGGATATTACTTTCTGTTGTTCTGCTAAAATTTTGGACATGCTTTTGCAGCGAGTTCCTGTGACAGAGAAATCTGGACGAGTTCACACAAGTGCTGTGTCTGTTGCTATTCTCCCTCAGGCGGATCAGGTGCAGATCCCTTCAATCTGAAGTTCTTAATTTGATTATTGTGAAAGTTTAAGAAAAGAAAACATGAAACCAACAGAGTGAATTGCCTTGTTCGTTTATATTCTATATTATTTTTTGCAATCATTTGAGGTTGAATCCAAAATTACAAGAATTACTTAATCATAGTTTTTTTTTATATTTTAAATTCTATAGGTTGATGTGCAATTGAGGAATGAAGATTTGAGAATCGATACATATAGATCTGGTGGTTCAGGCGGTCAGCATGCAAATACCACTAATAGTGCTGTTAGGGTTACTCATGTTCCGTCTGGATTGACCGTTGCCATACAGGATGAACGATCCCAGCATATGGTGAGAAATTTGGAAGTGCAATCATTTTCATACATCCTTTTCTGATTTTACCTTTTGCTAAGATTTACATTCTTAATTCTAATTGACATTATTGTCCTACTACATATAAATGAACCATCATTCTGCTGGAATGCTGAGATGTAACTCTGCTCCTTCTCCCTATTTTAGTTATGTCATACACTGCTGTCATGATGATTATCTTGTTTATTATCCTTTATGTTCATCGACAAAATTATGTAACTTGGTTCAGTAATTTATTTCTTACATGTGCTAGCCATATATGTTATAAAGGAGTTGAGTTATAATTTATTAGTACTGTTTATTCTTGATCAATTTTTATTCACTTTGATCGTCTCATGTTTTTCTATATCTTCTACTAGAACAAGGCCAAAGCACTTAAGGTATTGTGTGCAAAGTTATACGAGCTGGAAAGAACTAGGATTCATGCAAGTCGTTCAAAACTTAGAGCTGAACAGGTTATCCTTACCCCCCCCCCCCCCCCCCCCCCCCCCCCCCCCCAATTTTTTAAGAGCTGAGCAGGTGTTTGGTTTCAATGTAGAGATTAGAAAGCAATACCATTGTCTTCTTCACTTGATTTTTACTTTTTCACACTTTCAACAGATTGGCAGTGGGGACAGATCTGAACGCATCCGTACATATAATTTTCCTCAAGGGCGCGTTACTGATCATCGCATCGGCATCACTAATCATTCAATAGATGGCGTGATGCAAGGAGATAATCTGGACATATTCATAGATGCTCTTCTTTTGCAGCAAGAGATGGATGCAATTGCTAATTTCAGCTCTACTCAGTGATTACACATTTGCGTTGACATTCTATCTGGAGTATACAGCCTCAAATATGTACCTCTTCTTTAGCCCTTCTCTATTTCTGATGAATCCCACATGCAGTTTTTCTGACATATATACCATACCATGACAAGAAACGGATTAGACATGGGGAAAATCTCTCACGCTCTATACAAGTAAACCCGAGCTTAGAATTACTTAAAAGCAGATGTGATTGATGACTTCATTACAGATTCTACGATGCGATTCATGTATGATACCTTGTATAAAATCTGCTCGGAACCTCGTAAACGCATATTTGTTCATGCAGTTATATATTGCAATGTGATGATCAATTCAGTTTTCGTGATGAACGGTTTTGGTACCACATAAAGTTGAATCAGCATTCATTTCTTGTAGGGTTTTTATCTTATTTCGTCGGTATTTAATCTCATCTAAGAGTTCGGTTGTCCTCTATTGTTCTGACAAATTATCTAATACTTTGGAGTTCTTCCAGATTTGAAGTTATACTCGATATTTTGCAAAATTATTAATTATTGATGCGTGTGCTGCTAGTCGAGACAAGAATGTACAAATATTAGTTTAAAATCATTTCATAGCCTATTTAAAACAGAGGTATAAATGCATTTATAACTTTTATGAATTGACCTCATGAAGAGGAAAATTGAAAACTAGGCTAATGTCCTTAGACAGTAGTCAGTAACCTTACCGGCCAATGTTCTGATAGGTGTTAGTTAAGCTGATAATATAGAAAAAATTGTTCTTATCCTCATCTTCCTTGGAACCTACAGTTATATTGTAGAGATTTAGATCTTCCAATGGTGGTGAAATATAGAGATTTACACCTTCAAAATGGTCGGAAACCTCTCTCTTTGGAGATGCAAATTGCATTTTCCGACCGAAAATGTAAAAAAAAAAATGTAAATTTACATCATTTTTTACGCCGCAAGAGACAAAATGTGGATTTGGATCTTTCCATTGGTGAATAATTTGAATTTAGATCCATTGAGATGTAAATAAGGATGCAAGAGTGATTTTAAAGATATTAATTTACTCTCAATTTTACATTACCACCGTAGATGCTATAAGGAGGAGAAATTACAACATACGAAATAGTAAGGATGCATTTGGTTGCGAACGTGAAATTTATATGAAAAAGAAAATAAATTATAGAAATTGCCCCGAACTTATTTGTATAGAAATATTAATTAAATTTGTTCAATTTATTTAGTTTTCAGCTTAAAAAATATTATACTTGTTCATTTTTTATTGGTGAATAAATAAGAAAGACTGGATAGATGAGAGAGAGAGAGAGAGAGAGTTAGTTATCTGAAAATAAAAATCATCTCTCCCTAAAAAAAATATTTTCCTCGTTTTTTTAGAAAAATATGGTCACATGATCAAAAGTTAGAAAATATTTTTTATGAAAAAGGTGTCAAAAAAATAGAAATTTGGATAATAAAAAAATGACATTTTCTATGAAAAATAAAGCCTTTAATATAAGTTTTAATACATATTTTTATTTGTTCCGTCCTTGTTGATCAATGCAAGCCTCTCAAGTTTCACTGCCTTATTGTCTATAGAATAAGTCTATAGGTACAAGAAATTTGCTACAGAATACTTACACAGGAATTTAAATTGTATGACTTGGCATCTATTTTTCACTTTTTAATTAATAAAAATCTTAAACCAAAAAATCGGTCCAACACCAAAACCAGTTTGACCCATTTTATCCCAATAATAATCCCTCTTCATTTTTCCCGTAAATTTTCATTTCCCCCCAAACCCCCATTTCCCCCAAGAAATCACAGAGTCTCATCTTCATCGGCGACTTGTGCTTCTCCCCAAAGGCAAATCCGGCAATTTTATGTTGTCCTCGCACGCTGGCACAATCAAAGAGCATAGATCGCCCAAATTTCTGTCCCATTGTTTTGACACACAAAAAAATTTATTGGACACGCGATTTCGGGTTATCCCTTCACAGCCCAGGCACCGAACACGCGATTACGGATCCTCTCTGCACAACCCAGGCACCGAAAAAAATTTGTGAATGTTGTTCGAGCATTGGATGGAGGTGTTGTTGCTATAATTTATTTCTTGGGTGGACAATGGATATGTTTGTAGTGTAGATGCCTTTGTGTCGGCCATTTGTGTATAATCTGTAATGTCTTTCCATTTGTTGTAATGTTCATGTAATGTATATCAGTTCGCTGGTGAAATGGCTGCAAGTATGTTGGTGTAATGTGTTTCAGATTTGAGTTGTTTCAATTCCAAAATTCCAGCAGCTTCTTGTGATTTGTGTTCCCAGCAATACCGAGTTAACTATTTCCATTTCTTTTCAACGCTGTGATTACATAATTATTTCATTTCTTTCCAGCAATACCGAGTTAACTATTACATAATTATTCAATACCCAAATTAGTACAATCCCAACGTATAATTGAAATTGAAATAATAAACTAGAACACAAAATGTATTTTCATTTCTTGCCAACACTGTGATTATATAAGATATTTTCAAAAAGAAGTGTCTAAGCCAAAATAACTATACACATTGTCACATTAGGAGCATCTAAACAAAAACAACACTAGCATAATCTGTCAAGTTCAAATGAACAAATACACAAGCTATTCGTGTAGGCAGCATATTCTGCCATTAGTAGCATCCCAACCTCGAACTTGATCAGTAGCCATCAACAAGTTGCTGATCATTTTTAGCAGTCATCAACAATTTCAAGAAACATGATTTCGACCTGGGTCTTCAAATACAGTTTTGATGTTACTTTCGGTGGGCTGTCCTCTTCACAAGATTTCGACTTGATGTTCGCCGGATTTGCCCCTGGGGAGAAGCACAAGTCGCCGGTGAAGATGAGGCTCTGTGATTTCTTGGGAAAATGGGAGGTTTGGGGGGAAATGAAAATTTACCGGGGGAAATAAAGAGGGATTATTATTGATATAAAATAGGTCAAATCGATTTTTTGGTTTAAGATTTTTATAAATTAAAAAGTGACAAACAGGTGTCATGTCATACAATTTAAATTCCTGTAAATATTCTGTAGCCAACTTCCTGTATGTATAGACTTATTCTTGTCTATATCGTTAGTAGGAATGCAAGCCTCATCACTATAATCAACATTTCCACTAGCTACATGTAAACCGAAGAAACAATTCTTTGAATATTCAAATATATATACGGTCAACGTCGAACTTTAATTCTAACCACTGGTTTTTATTTGAATTCAAACTCTCAACCTCCTTTAATTTCCCATTAACCTTCCTTGACTTATCTTTCGTTGAAAAATGTGAAGAATGAATCGTGGCAAAAGAAGAGTAAGAAATTAGGGCATGTTTGAAAACTTCTTTTCCATGGAAAATGTTTCTATCTTCCAACTTTTTTGATGTTTGATGACCATTTTTTTCTTGACAATTGGGTTTCTTGGTTTGCCTCACGTGACCAAATTTTCTTGATTTTTGAGGAAAATACTTTCCCACCATTTTGGTGGATTTTTGTTTTCCTCTTTTTTTGTTTTTTGATTTTTTTTAAAGCAATCCAAACAAATTTTGTCCTTAATTGTAAAAAAAAAAAAATTATCCATTTAATTGACAATTTGAATGAAAAACAAAGTCAAGCGAATGATATTCGATTTTTCAACTCTTTTTTTTTTTTTTTTTGACAATCCAAACAAATTTTATCCCCAATAGTAAAAAATATATATTCATTTAATTGACAATTTTCATGAAAAAAATCAAACGAATACCAAAAGATAGAAAATTTCAATATTTTTCAGGTGGAAAATTATATCAATCAAACACAATTAATTGACAATTCTCAGAAAAAAAAAGTTCTTGACAATTCAATTCCATACAATTCATTTTCTTTTCATCCAAATTCCAACTTTGCATAAAATACATGAAAAATGAAGAAGGCTTGAAAACCATTGTTTAGTGAAAACTCTCACAAAACTTGGCATTTGGATCTTAGATAATAAACTCATTCCATCATGATAGAGTTCTAGATCATTGATGTGATGTAAAATATAGATTTGTAGTGATGAAGTGCAAGCGATTCAACCATGCAAAGATATTGAAAATTTATGCACCTACAAGTTTCTTGAACCGAATTCATTGCCTGGCACGCTATAAATTCTCACGCCATTCACTTCCTCTGGATTTGTACATTGGAGACCATTGTCGCGCACATATCGAACCTCATTTGACACTTGATGTTGTTGCACTTCTGAGGTACAAGTAGAATTTACAAGTTGTAGACGATCCGAAAAGAATTCCAACAAAATGAAAAACACGATGAGTCTATGGCAAACAATCTTGGTGCACTTGCTTCATCGCGTAGTTGGTGAAAAAACCTAGTTCCTTCCCCAAATGCACGTGGATAGGTTTTGAGGTGGACGCTCTTCGGCTTATAAATTAAGCAGATCATATAAATAGTTATAAAATTGTGCAGGGTGTTGATGATACATTGGGGTTCCAACTTAAAAGCACAAGTGTAGCCCTAGGAAGAGGGCTCAAGTTCACAAGTATTAACGACGATTGACAAATGTTATAACATTTTAATAAGTTCAAGTATTAACATTCAGTTGCTTGGTTCAACAGAAAAACAAGAACGCAGCAGTATACATCGATTTTTATTTCACTTTTCTCGTTTGCTTTTTAATTATAGTCCTTATTTGGGGGAGAAAATATATTAAAAATTAAGGAAAAATTTTGGATTTGCGTGTAATATTATTTTATTGAAGAATGTGTGGTTGAAAATAAGAAAGACAAAAATGTATTTTGGAAAAAATGACTACCAAACATAGACATAATATATATATCCAGAATCCATTCTATGCAGTGATTATATACAGTCCAGAAATGCTCTTTGTGGAAAAGCTTTGCCTCATATCAATACCTGCCATTTATTGCTTGCTACTGTAATGAATATTGTTAAGGGATATATAATCCCACATTGAATAAAGATGAAAACGTAGACTAATTTATAAGATCTTAGACTACCCCTCTTAACAAAGTTGACCTTTTAAGATGAAACTTTAAGTCTTAACATGATATCAAAGCCCATTAAACTCCAACGAGCGATTCGATCTGACTAAAACTCAAAAAATGAGCATGCGGATTATAAGATTGGTTTGCTCAAACGAGCTACTATTTTGCGGGAGCATGTTAAGGGATATAATCCCACATCGAATAAAGTTGAAAACATAGATCAATTTATAAGGTCTTGGACTACTCCTCTTAACAAAGTTGACCTTTTGGGATGGACTCCTAAATCTTAACATGGTATAATCTCACATCGAATAAAAATGAAAACATAGACCAATTTATAAGATATTAGACTACTCTTCTTAACAAGGTTGATCTTTTAAGATGTAACTCCAAGTCTTAACAAATATTACCTGTACATTTGAAGCTTCAGGGCAATTTTTCCATGAAGAAATCCTGACACTCGCCACCTGGTACCAATTGGCAAGAAGAAATTTGTAGTGGACCAAGACTTTCTATGCTACAAGTGACTTTCCAAGAGATTAGGCAACGAAATCTTCCCGGAGTTATTTGGATCAAGCTTGCTGAACTGCTCGCATATCTGGATTATATCTTTTTCCCTGATCTTGTCCATCTCTTTGAGCTTGTAAATTATGTATTCTGATTTACTGCATCATTGTAGATTGTCAAAATGTTTAGTGTGACAGTTTGACTTAAAACAGCAAAACAGAATTAGAGGATTCTTCTGTTCTTATAGCCACCAGGAGCTCTAATACATATCAGATTATGGAGAAATACATAAATATAAGTATTCATTGAATCATTGGTACGGCATATAGCAGTAAGATCGAGTGTTTGAAGTTAGAAGTTAATGGATGCAACATAAAACCCCACCCCAAAGAAAGTAATCGGTTATTAATAATTTCAAAAGGACAAAAAAAAAAAATGAACAAGGCACGAGTAAAGAAATTGATCTGCAGCTTTAATAACAATCAAGGATTTTATTTCAGCTTCTAATTCTTATGAATCGAGAAGAGGATAAATCTTTAATCAACCGTTGGTCCATGTTCGTCCTTTTCTGTTTTTTCTTTCTTTATTTTTGGTTCTATGTTTTCTTGCACTTGCACTTGCACTTGCACCTGTCCTCCTCTTCTTCTCCCATACATGCACATTATTAAGTCCAGTGAAGCTCAATTTAAATATACTGTCACCCAAATAATCTACAAACGGGAGTGCACTAGAAAGATATTTAATGTAGTTAGACAAATCATCAATTTTAAAACCGAACTCAAGAAAGCATGCTTAGCTAGAATGGAAGAATATAAATGAAATCTTGTTGGCATCCTTACCTAATGAAACCACTGTTATTGATATCGGCAGCTACCAGGTCCCCAACGGTTATTTTGCGATGCAACACCCAATTTGTAATTTTCCGGTGCCTCTTGTCGATTCTTGCCTCCGCCAGATACAGAAATGCCCGTGCAACCGCAAGTGTGGAGAACAATAGCCAAATCGACGCGAACAACCTCCCTGGCAGACTCTTGAATGCTCTGTCCCCATATCCGACTGTGGTAACAGACATAACTGATAAATATACAGAATCCACCCAATCCAAATGTTCCACAAAGTACAAAACCAGAGCCCCAATTCCAATACAAAGCACAACCACCCCTAATGCCAAACCCACCTTCAGTCTAATTCTCATTCTCCCCTTAGATACATCCACTATGTAGTCCCTGGCAGAAAATTTCCCATGTTTTTTTTGTTGACTCTGTTTATGTGCTTGGATGCCAGCTAAGATCAGACTCTCCTGCAAGTCAAGCACATAATTGACAACCCCACTCAGAAGAATGTCGATGAATCCAAAGCCTACCAACACGAAAACACAAGCAAACACTTTTGTGACGGGCGTTGACGGGGCAATATCCCCATATCCTATGGTGCACATAGTGACAATACAGAAGTATAAGGCATCCACCACCGGGTGAGTTTCGACACCAGAGAAATTATTGCGATTAAATGAATAAATAACGACACCGAGGGCCAAGTAAATTAAGAGCAAAGCAGCAGCCTGCCTGACTAAAGAAACAGACTCTGACTCAAAATCAGGATCTTGGGCATGGTCAGACTCGGGCTGTTTCATTACAGACATAGCAGGGGCAGTCTTGCAGCGCTGAATTTTCTTGCGTTTAAATGAAGAGGAGGGTCCCGGAGGAGGAGAAACAGTATGAAGAAAATCATCATCACTAAGTAGACCCTCTTCAATATCTTCGTAGATTAGTGGGGGCTGGATTTTGAGAGTGAAATCATGAGGCAGTTGAGGAGGGGCCAACAATGGCTCTGCTTCCATTCATACAGCTGAAATTATTAGTTAAAATCCCAAAAAGATTCTAAGATTACGATTGAGATTTAGCCTACGTCAAAGCAATACAACGATCAGCAAAGGAGGGAGAGAGAGAAGAAAATTATTATTTGATGAGAGGGGAAAAACAGAGGATGAATGGTTGTAGTTGAATGATCGACAACTTGCCAACCTTAGAAAAAGCGTGGGACCCCACTTCCTACTAGGAGTGGGCCAATTGGAAATCGACTTCTACTTCCAATAACAAAAGAGATCATTTCATGGTCACTCAAGTTCAAATGAAATTTCATATTGGTCCTCAAACTATTTTTTGACCAATTTAGGTTCCTTTTGGGAAGAATCAATTCCATCTGCAAACTTTATAAATGATCAAAATTCATTCTCGAGTATACATTTTAATGGACCAACAAGTATTATATACTGGTCCACCGTTTATTTCTATCTATTTATAAATTATAGATATGTTCTTGTGAAATTATAGATCTTTGAATAATACATGATTCTTATATGAAAAATTCCATGTCCATATCCTGAACCGGTTCCTCGCTAACCTTACTATTAAACGATAAAAAAAAAAAGATGATGACAAAATTGAAACTGTAGGATTCAATAAAATATATTTAGGACTAAGTTGAAATTTAGCTTGATCTTTACTGACTAATTGTGAAATTAACTCAATAAATTTAAATTGCGTGTTTCGGGTAAACTTAAAATAATTGTTTAAAATAATAATTTTTAAGATAAATACCTTTCTTGATAAAGTTAGTAAGGTATTTGAAAATTATGAAGTTTATCAAAACATTAATTTGAATTCATTTAAGTATATGAGCACCATAATTCAAGTTGAGATATGCTATTTCAATTTAGTTGTGTTTCTATTAAATTTTTTATATTTCGACATATTATTTCTTAGTAAAAAATGATAAAATTTCAATAAAATGGTTTCACATTCATAATGTCGTCTTCACATCTATAAATAAAAAAATGATGCGTCAAGGTATCAAAGAAAACAATTAAAGATGACAAAACTCAACTTTGTCTAGAGGAGAGCTCGCAGGATTGGAACAACAATATATTCAGCATTTTGTGCGTCGAAGAAAAAGATTACTGGTGAATGTTTTTCCTGTATTTGTAGCTTCATCTGGAAGAGATACTCGACAAATGATGAACACAACTTCGTACTCGATTACTTGGATATTTGGTCAAAGCTTTTACATATAAGAGGTATTTTTGTCTGTTGTGGTACCCAGTATCTATTACTTCAAGGCTATCTGAATTAGTATCCTACAGAAATAAAAAAAAAAGGATAATTAGCAATAAACGTTCATACATTTCGATATTATTGTGCAAAATATTCGTACTTTTCATTTTTTGATTTTTTCACATTTCATTGCAAAAATCATCATTTTCATCAATTTGCTCAATACCTCCTATTTAAATAAAGCAAAAAGGAGAAAGGAAATAAAAGAAAGGAACTAATTGCAATCATAGTCCCTAATTTTTTAAAAAAAATTATAAATGAGTCACAAATATATAATTAAAAATTAAAACTTAAAAATAAAAAATTCCGACCTACCACCACCTAAACCATCGGACCTCCATACCATTGGACAACCCTCACTCACCTCTACAAATGTCACCTAGCCACCAACATTTATTTAAATATGAGAGTATATTCGTCATTTTTCAGTTTTTAATTGAAAATTTTGATGAAAATGATGATTTTCGTAATGAAAAGGGAAAATAAAGATGAAATGCCAAAAAATGAAAAGAAGAGACATTGAAAAGTAATAACGTTTTGTGCTAACGACCCAAAATAAATATATTAATATTAATAGTATTAGCCTGTGCATAAGAAGCAAAACAATATTATGGAGTTGTGTACCATAGTTAATTGTCTTAAAAGGTCTCGTGATATTTATTGATGGCCACTTTTAATTATGAAGATATAAAGATGAAAGTATGAGCAAAGTTATGTAAAGGACAAACGTATCAGAGATTGAATTAGTCCAAAAAGATATACTTGATTGGACGATTTAAGTAACGTCGACAATTTACCATGAATAACAAATCGCAATTTTTATTTTATTTTATGTGTACTTACTCATCTTCTGTTGGAGCCAACAAGTTTGATGATGAGAATTGTAGATACAATTTTTTGGATATATATATATATATATACATCATCTAGTGTTTCCACCTAGTCAGAGCATATTTTATGGTGATGTATAATTGAACGTAAATTAATATCTTCAAAATCACTTTTGTATCCTTATTTATATTTCGGTGGATCTAAATTCAAATTCCGCTTCAATAGAAATATCTAAATCATTTTTTTTTTTTTTTTTTTTTTACCTCTTGTGGATATTTTAAAAGAAAAGATGTATATTTATATATTTTTTTTATATTTTTGGTCGAAAAATGCATTTTGCATCTCTTTATTTGAGAGGTTCTTGACTATTTTGAAGGTCTAAATCTTTAATTTTCATCACGATTGAAGATGTTCATATCAAAACTTGTATTGAATTACATTTAGAAATAAAAAATTAGTAAAAAATTCATCTTGTAATAATATAAATGACAAGTATAGCATCGAACTGAGGATCAATTAAGCTCTTTCATTTCGTTGAAAATACAACCCTAAAAAATGCATATATCATCATAATATTTTCTTAGATATAGATAATTTGGTATAAATATGTAATTATTATTTTCTGTTGAATGAAGTTAATTTTAAACAAATCAATGCAGAGCCCCTTCCTTCGCTTTCATTTACATCGTTAAACTTTAAAAATTAACAGAATTTTAAAAAAATGTTTTAGTCGGTGTTTTAAAATCCAGACTGGTCATTGACCCATAAAAAATGAAAGAGTCAAGAGTTAAAGAGTCGAATCGGATAGTAAGATTGTATTTTCAAATAAAAATAAATGTTAAATAATAGTATAATATTATTAATTGTGATATTTAGAGAGTTTTTTATTTTTTATTAATTAAAATAAGTTAGAAAAAAATTAATTTAATTAATAAAGTAAAAAAAAAATTCAAAGGACGAGGGAATTTTAATTAGACTAAGCCCAAAGGAGTCCTTTTCAGTTTTATTTTGTCCTACGTCCGATTCTTACTACAAAAACATGGAAATTGTATTTTATAAATAAATGGGTCATTAGCAATTGGATGGTTCAAGCTTTTGGGCCTTTTAATTAATATTAATAAGCCATGAGAAAAATTCATAACTAAAGAGATTAAATATCACTCATTTCAAAATTAAGAATAAATGTTTCAAATTTCAAAAATCAAATATTTATTAAAATTTATATATGATTAAATTAATTAATTATATTTTAGTAAATAAATATATTAAAGTTACACATCTATACAATTTAATCACAAACTAACGATTTAGTTAGTCACGTATTATTTCATAAGTTACAATTTGTTCATCGATCACAAATAAAAAAAATATAGGTTACAATTTATTTATCGACCACAAATTACGAATTTTATAAATCATAATTTATTATACAGTACAAAATTATCAAATTATTAGTCACATATTATTTATTGGTTACAATCAATCAAATAATTCGCGATCACCACCTCCCTATTGCTTTCAATTACACCTCTGCCAACACTGCTGCCCAACAACACCACCGTCGCTGCATGTTTGGAGCATCGCTGTGCCACCGTCGGTGCTACCTCCAACAAACTACCATTTTTCAACTTCAAAACCGTAAGTCCCCACCACCCACAACCAACTAATCACCATTTTTAACTACAAGACCACCACCAATGTCATTATGTCAATGTCAACACCAACACCGCCACCGACATCACCGTCATCGCCACTCGCACCGTCACCACCATCTTACTATCAACATCACGCCCAGCAGAAGCAGCATCAACACCTCTCGTACAAAAAATTACCACCACCATCTCCATCATATCTCAAACCACCCCACCCACCCACCCACCCACCCACCCAAAAATTCCCAAACCCACTATCGTTGCCACACTGCACCACTGGCGGACCCAGGGGGGTTCCGTAGGGTCCTGGGACCCTCCAGTTTTTGCATTTTTTTAACAACCCAAGCTTTTTTTTTTTAAAAATAAAATAAAATAAAACTCAACCCATTTAACCCAAGAGCCCAATCCAAAACAGTAAAAACTTACGTCAAAAAATCGTCTGCGCAATCGAATCGGAGATCAATGGTTGAATGATAGTTTGATTGCATATATTGAGAAAGATATTTTTGCTAAGATCGAAAATGATGTAATTCTAAAACGTTATCAAAGTATGAGAACACGTAGAGAACGATTGTAATAAAATATCTCTTGCTTTAATTTTTTTGACAAGTCTGAGACATTCATTTATTGAGTTCTCTTACTGTTTTCATTCTTATATTTGAGTTGCACTGAGTTTATTTATACTGCATTACATCATCAAGATTAAGGTTTATACATTGTGCCAGATTGATTTTGTAAAAATATTTTATTGCATCTATCTGTTTTATTTTTTTGAATATTTTTGTAGTGCTTATGAAATGCACAAGTTGTACGGATTCTTTAATCATTATAAACATTTGTGCTATACCTTCAACTCCAAAAAAAAAAAAAAATTCGGGGGCAGCCCCCGTACTCTCCCCTCCTTCATCTCAACATCTTCCATTTTAGGACCTCCAACTCAAATATCCTGGTTCCACCACTGCACTGCACCACTACCACTGACTTATCAAATCCACAGCAAACTGCAGTCCACAACTAGCGCTGCTGCAAGCCGAGCGACTGTCGTTGCAACGACGCCTATTGGTTTAAAACCAAATCTAAGAAACAAGGTGGAACTGCGTCGCTTCGGGCAATAGTGCCGCCTCGCTTAGAGGTACTCCGATCACGAGGAAGGCAGTGATTTCGGTGCCAAACGAAGGAAAGAATGAGAGGGAACGAGTGTGGAGAAAAAGATGGAGAGAATGTGAAGTGATTTTTAGGGTTTGTATAAAAATAAGAATTAAATTTACTATTAATATTGAATTAATATATAATTTTTATATAAACAAACTTCAGATCTTATTTTGAAATTTGATCTTGAAATATACGGTTGAGTGTAATTTCTACATAAACAATTCAATAGGCCATAAAATATTTATTAGTTTTTAATATCAATATTTTAAAACTCAACCGAAAATCGAAAACGGTTTCAGGTCATCCGATTTTTGGATAAATTGGTCAATTGACCGATTTTTTTTATCGAGTTTTGATTAAGTGGAATTTTAGTATTAATTGAACCGATTTTTGGTCTGGTTCCCGAGTTTTCCAGTTGACTGAGCTGTCCAATTCAATTTTTATAATTTTGGTTTTAGTCACACCGCTACTTTAATTTCAATTACACCACAACCAAACAAGGTAGATCTAGCCCCAATTTGGTACGATTTAATGAATGAGCCCTAACTTGACTAATTGGCATGGCCTTTGAGTTCCCAACCTCCTTAGTCAATCAAGATTTTAATTTAAGTTAAAGTCAATAATTCATTTTAATAACATATTTTATGGACCCAACAATTTTTCAACCACACATTTCATTAACTTATATCAAAATTTATTAAAAATATAATTATAATCCCCACCAAACAGAAGCCTATTAAAAAATTGAAAAGAGGTGTTAAAAAGTGGAGATAGTTGGAATAGTCTAAAATTTCACAATGTAAATGAAAATTATAGTTTGACGTTAGAAGGAAATTTTAACGTAAAGTAGAATGATCATTAATTAAATTAACCCAATAAAAATATGGTACAATATTTGTTGTACATTACTATTTATATAATTTTTTACAGATTAATGATGTGTAAAAAAAAAGAAGTGGGGATTTTTATTTTTATTTTTATCATTAAGTTGAAAGATTGTGACCGAATCAAATCTCTTCACATCATGTGTTAGAAAATAAATTTGCAAGTTGTAATGTAAACATAGCATAACCGAAAAATATAATGAAAAAATACTTTTTGTACATAACTATTTAAATAATCTTTTGCAATGTGTCAAAAAGAAAGTGGGAGGATTTAACATAATGATTTACATACAAATAAAATGTTAAAAATATAGTGAGTTCTTTATTTATTAATTTGATTGAAGAAATTTTAACCAAATCATATTCCACCATATTATATGTACGTAAACTATTATATATATGTTGCACATTTTTATATTTAATTGATGAAATTTTGATTCAATCAAATTTGGTCATTGACAAACAAATATGTAAATTATATAATTTAAACATGGCACAATATAAATAGTCTGACTTGAACAGTAAAAAATGGGCAAGGTTTATGATATTGACAAAACGCTACCGTTTAAGTGCGAAGCGTAGTCCACGGTGGACATTGCCTCGTCTCATCCACCAATAATGTGCGGAGTTACTGCCAGCACAACACATAGTAAGACTAGTGCCGCGCGCATTAACGAAACGCTCTCCCTTCTCTAAGAACCCTCTCAAGAAAACACCTCGAAATATTTTTATAGAGAGAGGGAACAGGAAAGGTTTAATACACAGGTATGCTTTTCTATTCGTGTTCGTTTTCACGCATTTGCCTCTTCTATTGTTACCTTGACGCCAATAAACCTCAAGATTCAGCTTGATTTGAATTCTCAGTTAATTAATTTTTCGATAATCTTTACAAGATTTATCAATTAAGAGGTTGGTTGCTCATCTTTGACGATTCTTAATTTGTATTTCTATTTTTTTTGTCTGAAAGGTGAAACTTTTGGTTCCTGATCGTGGGCAGAACTTGCCTTGTAATTCTTTGTTTAGCTTCAGTTAAAAAAACCCATTATTGTTGATCTCCTTGGGGATTTAAGGTTCCATATTTTGACTTCATAGCTTTTTGGGGTACCTATATATATCTCGATTGAGAGTTTTTGGGAAATGTTTTGAAATTCATTGACTACCAAAAGGTTGTATAGTGGGTAATGATTTCTAGGGCTAGATGTGGAGGTGAAGTTTGAAAATTTTGAAACTGGGACCGAAGTTTTTGGGATTAGATCAACTTCTGTATGGCCAATCAACCGCAATCTTCCGTTGGGTACTCTGTCACTATTACTCCTAGCCCACGGACCCCATCGGCACGCCCAGATACAAAATTGGGCACCCCTCCTTTCCCT
Source organism: Osmanthus fragrans (assembly GCA_019395295.1). Classification (NCBI taxonomy): domain Eukaryota; kingdom Viridiplantae; phylum Streptophyta; class Magnoliopsida; order Lamiales; family Oleaceae; genus Osmanthus; species Osmanthus fragrans. The sequence goes on along the minus strand of CM033345.1, from coordinate 7,756,680 downwards.
ACACCATCACCATTACCATCACCATCTCCATCAGGGCCAAGATTTCCTCCTCCACCATTTGTACAATCAAACCAGATTCCTTCTCCGTCAATGAAGACTCCAAATTTACCATCACCAGCAAATGGAATCCGAACAGGTAGCCCTGTTCCTCGAATGAGCACTCCACCTGGCCCTCCTGTGTTCTCATCACCTCTCCAACCAGCTGCCGTTCCATTCAGAACTTCTCCCGCGTCTCCTCAGCCTGTAGCATTCTCCTTGGGCTCGTCTTTACCTACATCATCGCCTCCCCATTTTTCAAATGGGTCAGCTGAGTTGCAGCACCAAATTTCTGACATTACAGAGGAATTGGCTCATGTTGCAGAATCTCCAAATGTTTTATTCTCAGCTCACAAGGTATAACTTTATCCTTACCCTAATCAGTTACAAGGAACCAACGCTACCTGATTGTTTAATTTTGTAAATTGGGAAAATGTTATATAACTAGCTCGGATTGTCTTCAGTTTTTCATGGACAGTAACTTATAAATGTCAACCAGAAATGTTTCATGTCCTTCAAAACATTTTATAGAGAATATTATTACTTCTCATCTTTAGATGCATAATTTGACTGGTGACTGTTATTCCTTGGCTTTTCAATCTAATTCTCAATAATATTCTGTTGCGTATAACATGAGCTGCATGCATGTCTCTTATTGTTTGACTTGGCCATATTTACTCCTGTAGGTGCTGAAACAGAAGAAACTAGCCAATGTACCCAGTTTAGGTTTTGGGGCATTAGTTTCTCCAGGAAGGGAGGTTTCACCAGGTCCTCAAATAATACAGCGTGACCCCCATCGCTGCCAGAATTGTGGAGCTTATGCCAATCTCTACTGCAATATTTTACTTGGCTCAGGCCAGTGGCAATGTGTAATTTGCCGAAATTTGAATGGAAGCGAAGGGGAATATATGGCTCCCAGCAAGGAAGAGCTCCGAAATTTTCCAGAACTATCCTCTCCTTTGGTCGATTATGTCCAGACTGGGAACAAGAGACCTGGCTTTATTCCTGTGTCTGAATCTAGAATGTCAGCTCCTATAGTTCTGGTAATAGATGAGTGTTTAGATGAGTCACACCTGCAGCATTTACAAAGCTCCTTGCATGCATTTGTTGATTCTTTGCCCCCAACAACAAGACTAGGTATTGTGCTCTATGGCCGCACAGTTTCCGTGTATGATTTTTCAGAAGAATCAACCGCATCTGCAGATGTACTTCCCGGTGACAGATCTCCCAGTCAGGAGTCCTTAAAAGCTTTGATCTATGGGACCGGGATATATTTGTCTCCTATTCATGCTTCCCTCCCTGTTGCTCATGCTATTTTTTCATCGTTAAGGCCATATAAACTGAATCTACCTGAAGCTTCCAGGGACCGCTGCTTAGGTACAGCAGTGGAGGTTGCCATGGCCATAATTCAGGGACCCTCTGCAGAAATGTCCAGAGGGGTTGTTAAAAGGCCTGGTGGAAATAGCAGAATAATTGTGTGCGCTGGTGGACCCAATACTTACGGTCCTGGTTCAGTTCCTTATTCTCTCAGCCATCCAAACTACCCACATATGGAGAAAATAGCGTTGAAGTGGATGGAGAATCTAGGCCGTGAGGCTCATAGACGTAACACAGTGGTTGATCTACTATGTGCCGGAACATGTCCAATAAGAGTTCCTGTTTTGCTGCCTCTTGCAAAAGCGTCTGGTGGTGTTTTCATTCTCCACGATGACTTTGGAGAAGCATTTGGTGTGAACTTGCAGAGGGCATCTACAAGGGCTGCAGGTTCTCATGGTTTATTGGAAATCCGTTGTTCTGATAATATTTTTGTTAGTAAGGTGGTGGGTCCTGGTGAGGAAGCACATACAGACAGTCAAGAAACATTTAAGAATGACGGTGCACTTGCAATTCAGATGCTTAGTGTTGAAGAAACACAAAGTTTTGCAGTATCATTGGAGACTAGTGGAGACATCAAGAGTGATTTTGTGTACTTTCAGTTTGCTATTCAATATTCAAATATTTATCAAGCTGATGTCTCAAGAGTGATTACTGTTAGATTGCCTACGGCAGATAGTGTTTCAGCATATCTAGAGAGTGTTCAGGATGAAGTGGCTGCAGTTCTTATTGCTAAGAGAACTCTTTTACGAGCCAAAGACTCAATTGATGCACTTGATATGCGAAAAATGATAGATGAGAGAATTAAAGATATTGCTAATAAGTTCGGCTCCCAAATGCCTAAGTCAAAGCTTTATCGGTTTCCCAAGGAGCTCTCTTTATTGCCTGAACTGCTATTCCATCTCAGAGGAGGCCCACTTCTTGGAAGTATACTTGGTCATGAAGATGAGAGGTCTGTGTTGCGGAGCTTGTTTCTCAATGCATCCTTTGATCTATCTCTTCGTATGATGGCACCTCGCTGTCTAATGCACCGGGAAGGTGGAACTTTCGAGGAACTTCCGGCTTATGACCTTGCTATGCAATCTGACGCTGCAGTTGTTCTTGATCATGGCACTGATGTCTTTATTTGGCTGGTATGCCACTCAATAAACCAATTTTTTTTTCCTGTTTTGAAGTCATCTTGTAGGTTATGATCCCTCATCTTATATAATTTGGTCTTCGCATTATAAATTGTTGTTTGGTTTGAGTGCTCAAACAGTTTTCATATTTATTCACCTTTAGTTTGACTCTGTTTACCTTTTTTTTTTTTTTTTGAAGTTTAATATTTAGAAAATAAATATAGGATCAAATATCTGTACGGTGCATTTATTGCTTAATATTTTACAATGGATGCAGGATGTTCAGAATATATTTTTATGGAAGAATAAGATAAATGTTCCCATCTCCTAAACAACTTCACTTAGTTTCGTGTGTCATGATGATGGGGCCAGAAAACCTGTTATTTTTAGCAATGAGGAGTTACCTGTTATTTTTAGCAATGAGGAGTTACTATGTTTTGGCACAAAACAAAAGCACTAAAACCAGGGCAACATGACAACCGCTGACAATGCAGGTGTTACTGCACGTATATGAACATGTCCTGTAAACCCACTGTTGCCTTGAGATGTTGAGTGGACAAAGACACTACTCCTTTTGGGGTGTTACAACCTATGCTCGTCTTGGTTTATACTTGTAGTCTTGGTTGTCTGTCAAGGAGCATCGGACCATTTTGTTTCGGCATGCGCATAATTACATCCCTCTGTGAAGCGAGGATGTATTTCAAGGTGGAAAACATCCTGCAAAACTACATGTCGCAAATACCTTAGCCATCTTAGCCCCGGGTTGGTGAAAGCTTGTAGGTGAAAGGGACTTGTTATGCACTAAAAAGAATTTTTTCTGAAGATGAACTTTTGAGAGCCATAAAAAGGGGCTCAAGAAAGACTTCTTTGGATCTTTTCACCTGTGAAATTACTTTGGCCCCACTCTATGTACATCACAAGCATGGAGGCCACCCATCTCTCCAATCCAGCCTTCCAAAACCCATCCTTTAATATATAGAAAAAGAAAATCCACATAGGAGGCTGCATCTTTAATCTGTTGCTCATGTTTGACCAACATAATCTCTTCATTTTTTCTCTTTTGATGTGTTTTTTCTTTCTTCTTTTTTTTTTAACTGTTTCTCCTATAAAATTATTTCATTACCTTTTCATGGTTAATCTGCAAAGCTTAATAAGCAAAATAGCTTAACCAAAGTGGTTTTTATGAGCTAAAGATGGAGGCACTTGAGGGGAAAATCAAGCCTAGTTGATTGAGTTCTGTCGGTTTGATTTGGTTTGGAGCGTCTTCCCTTTTGTTTCCAACATCAAATGCATGAAACGGTTGACATCAGGATATGTAATTTATCCCAATTGTACTTTTGTTCCTAGCTCATGTATTTATTTATTTATTGTTGGAAGTGTTAACCCATGTGAACATGTGCGAATATAGAGTAATGGATCAGAAATATCTGTTGATAATACATACACACTTCATCTCTCAGGATAAAATTCTCAAGTCACTTCACACTGAAATATATATATTTTTTTGTCTTCATTTAGGAATTCAAAAGACATGCCAGGCTTGAAGTTTTTTCTAAACTCCAGTTAGCGCACAAGTAATTTAGCTTTGGGTAAATAGGGAATAGGGACCATGTCGGGGTTATATTGGTACTTTTGACAACATAGCCAAGACTTGCAGATTGCTACGTAGACTCTGCGTGGGTAGAGTTGAAATCTTAGGGCCTGCTAAAATGATAATTCATCTAAGACTTGTTTGTTATGCTTACATGACAACATAGCCTTTGAAGAATTCGCTGTTGACTTGTATACTTCTAAAATCAGTATTTGTGAGCATGTATGTGACCATTTTTTTTTCTCTGGTTTATACTTCATACTCGATTCAATAACAAAGTAACTTATCATAGATATTTGTAAAATCAGTATTTGTAAGCAAATGGGAATAACTTATGCTTAGTTTGGTGCTTATATTTCTTATATTTATGTGTAGGATTTCATAAGTAACAATTTTCTCTTTTTATTCAGGGTGCTGAACTTGCTGCCCAGGAAGGAAACAGTGCTGCAGCTTTGGCAGCTTGTAGGACATTGGCTGAAGAGATCACTGAAATGAGATTTCCAGCTCCTAGAATTCTTGCATTTAAGGTACTCCATTTTTCATTTTGGAAAAACACTTTCTATTCGGGCCCTGGATTCTCTGCAGAGTACTGGATTTTTAATTTTTATAAACCAAGATTCTGAGTCCTTCTGGTTTCCAACAGGAGGGGAGCTCTCAGGCTCGATATTTTGTTTCTCGACTGATTCCAGCACACAAAGATCCCCCTTACGAGCAAGTAAGTGCTAATGAAGTTGCAATTTATTTGGAGGCTTTTTCAGTTTGTTTATCCTAGAATTTAGGTTTCTGGAGTGAAATGTAACACAATTTAATCATCATTAGGACATTCCAGTTTGTTTGGTCTCAAATTTTCTAACTTTCAACTGCAGGAGGCAAGATTTCCTCAGCTTCGAACTCTGACTACAGAGCAGCGAACTAAACTAAAGAGTAGTTTTATTCATTTTGATGATCCTAGCTTCTGTGAGTGGATGAGGAGCTTGAAAATATTGCCACCAGAACCAAGCTGAGAGATACCGAAAGCCTTTTTTCTTTTGATATACTCAATTTTTAATCATTGCCCTTTTCGTAGATATTTGGAATTGAAGTTTTTCATACCATGTGGAACGTTGGTGCTCACCAGTTAATCAATACCTTTCTCGATCCAATTTTTTATGGCTTTTAATATATTTATACATGATAAAAATGTGTATGGCCCGTCTCTCCTTATCCCTCCCCGGCTTTTAATTTACTCACTGCTCACAGTTAGATTCCGTAAAAGTTGACCCATATTTTATTTCTGTTTAAGTAGGATTAGGTTTGATCTGGATCTCATTATATATATATATATATATATATATATATATATATATATATATATTTTTTTTTTTTTTTCATTTTACTTAATGTAAGGATATGGGAATAAAACCTCTTCTCCTACCAATAATATAAAATTTATACGTTTATATGTTAGTATGTTTAATTGTGTGGATAAAAAAAATGAATTAAGTGTTTATAAAAATGAGTCGAACATTTGACTGAAAATTCAATCCTGTTTCGTCTTTTATTTTTATTATTTTGCATAAAAAGCATCCAACCGCTTGTATATTAGAGTCCGTTTGATTGCAAGATGGAATTTGGGTGGAAAGAAATCAAATTGCAGAGAATTGAATTATCTAGAATTTATTTTACTGGGAATTGTAATTAATTGTGTTTGAATGGTGTAATTTTTCACCTGAAAAATGTTTAAAGTTTGGTATCTGTCTGATTTTGTTTTTCATGAAAAATATCCATTAAAGGGATAATTTTTTATTTTATTTTATTATTATCATTAGATCTAGAATTTGTTCTTATTGTCCAAAAAAATAAAAAATTGGAATTGCTATTTCCACCAAAATGGTGAAAAAAAATTTTCATCAAAAATCAAGAAAATGAATTTCATGAAAAATTTTATCCTTCGAACAAAAAAAAGGTGAAAATGGTAAACGAATTTTACTTCCCATAAAAAAAAAAGTTCCTATCAAATAGGGCATTAGTATAGTAAAGCTAAGGAACCTAGCTTGATTGTGGTCGAATTTGCCTCGACGACCGTCACCCGTGAGACTCGATTTTATATATATATATATATTATTTTAAAAATGGTTTCAACATTTATTTACCGTTAGAAGTGGAACGCATTTGGGTGGCGGCACAGTGGTAATAAATTAGGGAAAGTTTATTACACCAATAGCCCCTATTTTATATATCTTAGAACAATATGGTCTTTAGCCTATTTTTATTGAACCAAACAGAGTCGTGATTGAGATCCGTGGACAAAAACTTTTAACAGGCATGATATTTCAAACAAATATATTTAGGATTAATCTATTTGTACACCCTATTATGTACAAAATATATTACACCCCTCTTACATGGAAAGATGGATCCACAGATATTTTATTATGTGTGGGTTCTCTTCATGTGAGGAGGGTGTAAGACAGTATGTGCATCATTATGTACATACAACATGATTCATATATTTAAGAATAAAATTTTTGTACAGAAAAAATTGACATTCACTCTTATGAGCGTGGGTCCCGTGTGAATAAAAAAAGTGCAAAAATAAAAGTGGGACTCCTCATTGTAACTATTTAATCAAATTTGTCTGTCAGCCTCCTCTATATGAATAGCAGGATAGTAGATTTAGACGTTGAGTTGCTAAAAGAAGTATAAATTGAGGACGAACCCTACAATTTCCCCTAAAACTTGGATGCTGTAATAGAATTTATTTTATTTACAGGCAACCACGTTAATCATTTTCAGGTTACCCGGTAAAGAGCGGCTGTAGCGTCCGCTTCTCCACTGTGCGCGCATTTGACTCTACGATTGCGGTGGAGAGAGGAAACTCTTCCGATTGGTACCCATTCTTTTTTTTACCCTTCATTCTATAATTGTATTTTTCCAGTTCAATTTTGTGTTATGTCATGAAATTAATAAAATAACTGCTTGTTTAGATAAAATTCTTACTCGGATAACGGATTTGTTTCTGTATTTTATTTTTTACTCTTTGTGTCTGGTGATATTTAAGTAAATGAATCCAAGAGGTTGCCTTGTTGTCCTTTTTTTTTTTTTTTTTTAAATTTTTTTTTTTCACAGTTAGTTAGTATCATTTCTTCTATGTATGCCGATCTATTTATTGTTTTTTTTTTTTATAATATTTATATGACATTCCACCCTGATCTGCTAATTCGCCTCCATTCGTGTCTACAGGTCTGTCCTGTGCTGTGAAATTTTATAAATTCATCATCTCATGGCTGGTAAAGATAAAGATGCCAATAGTTCCAACACCAGTGAGTATCCATCTGCACTCTTATCTCATCCCAGTAGATTACACTGCATCTCTTCTTTATGGAGGAGTTGTGTGCGTATTTGCACATACAATTTGGGTATTCTTTTGAAATATTATGATTTGGTTATGCAGAGGGAAAAAAGAAGGAAGTGAAGAAAGAGACTGGTCTAGGTCTCTCAGTCACGAAAGATGACAACTTTGGAGAGTGGTATTCTGAGGTCGCCTTCTTTCTATTTCTGGCTGCTTTTTTGAATGTTGTCATATGTTGAGGTTGCATGTATATTTGTTGTGTTTACTACTGGCTACTTATTTTTATGATGTATGTGCTTCCATGAATTCTTATTAACTCATTTTCTTTTTAATACGATATTTTTTCCTTGCAAACCTATCTGTGATTTTAATTGACTCCCAATTTCCTGTTTCAGTCTCATAAGTTTAAAACTGGAATCCTTTCGATCTAGCAGCCTTGATCCCATTTTCTCTCCTTTGCTATATAGGTTGTCGTTAATGGTGAAATGATTGAGTACTATGACATATCTGGTTGTTACATTTTGCGGCCATGGGCGATGTCCATTTGGGAGATCTTGCAAGTAAGTTTTCATCATCTGTGAAACTCTACTCTCTACTGGTAATATGTTACTTGATGTAATTGCATTTAATTTTGATTTCTTTGATCCTTTTAGTAAATTCAATAGTGCACTTAATAGAGTGGTGAACTTTTTTAACATTAAAGACCCCAAGTTCTATGAGAAAAAAACTTGGTTTATTGTTGTTGTAGTAGATAATTGCCTTATATGTGTGAAACCGGCGGTCATGTATTCTTTTACGATAACATATACTTTAGATGTGATTTTCAAATATTTGAGGAGCACAATACAAGTAACAATGTTTTGCATTTTCCTATTTTCAAACCTGAGTTATTAGCTGTAGTATAATGAGGAAAAAATTGGATCATTGTTGGGCATGGAAAGTTGTATTGTTTTGTCCTATAATTTTTCCTTAATAATTATTTTGCCTGTTTGATAACCTTCACCTTGTGATTCTCATCTCACTTATAGAATCTAGATATGTCTGTTGAATCTGTTTCCTATGTAAATGTGCAGACCTTCTTTGATGCTGAAATTAAGAAAATGAAAATCAAAAACTGCTACTTCCCCCTTTTTGTGTCCCCTGGTGTTCTACAAAAGGAGAAGGATCATATAGAGGGGTTTGCTCCAGAGGTGAGATTACTTTGCTCTTGGCTCTAGTGTGTTACACCATATTTATTTGTAGTTTGGTGCATAATTAAGTATCTTTTGGAAGTGTATGGATTATTTTCTTGAGAATCAGAGATTTTCTGGTGATAACTGTAACTCTTGGTTTGGCCTAGTTTCCTTCCTGAGTCGATGACAAACAGGCAGCACATGATCAGTGACAATATCAAGTTTGATGGCACCTTCTTCCATATTCCTTGCTGTACATGAATAATTTTTCATCACTTTGATTCATTAACTTAAAATTAATATTTGCTGAAAAATATAATGATATCGAGTTTCTACATTAACGCCTATAATAAGTCACCGTTAGAAATGCAATCTCAACCACTAGAAATGAGAACTCCATCATTCTTTGGCTATAACTATGATCTTGGGCTGTTTACAGGTTGCATGGGTTACAAAGTCAGGAGAATCTGAGCTGGAAGTGCCCATTGCCATTCGGCCAACTAGTGAAACTGTTATGTATCCTTATTTTTCTAAGTGGATTAGGGGACACCGTGATTTGCCTTTGAGACTTAACCAGTGGTGCAATGTTGTTCGATGGGAGTTTAGCAATCCTACTCCATTTATCAGGTGCTTTTTCAGGAGGCTTATCTTTTAGTTAATTTTGTGCTTTCTTGGCGGGACAGGTTCGGTAGTCTTGCTGTGAGGAGGATACAGCTTCTATTTCATGAGGCCCAGTATTTGTATCAGATTGATCTGTTTTCCCCAGATTATCCATTTTTTTGTTACTTAAAAAATTGAACAGTCATATCTTGTGACAACGATAATAAATGAAAACTGTCAATAATCATGTTTTGTCGTCTATTAATTGGTGGTATCATCTTTATGATTATGCAGGAGTAGAGAGTTTCTTTGGCAGGAAGGGCATACTGCTTTTGCAACGAAGGAGGAGGCAGATACCGAGGTACTTCTTGCTATATTATGGATTGCAATGCCAGGATTTTCGCTTGTTATGAAGATTCCAAACTTTTTACTTTTTACTGAATCTTACTCCTAAAGTTGATCCTCAATCTGAACAATTTAAAGACTTGCATTTTAATGACAAGAATTTCCGGCCTCTCTTTTTCTGTAAGCTTAGTACCTTTTCTTACTGCTATAGCTGTTATCTTACTCTGTTATTGCTTTAGATTTTCTATGTTAGGTCATCTTCAATTTTCAAAGTACTGGTTTCTGGCTCATGGTTATTTGGTGTTAGCATCAGCTTTGACACTCCAAATATGTATGTACACAATAATTTGTGGTGTCATTGGTTGAAGATTTTTTTGACTTGAAACCTGTGAACAGCATTAGTTCTTGTTGCCAGAGCAAGGAATGCCTATCCTGTTACGGCGTTAAACTATTTTCTTGTGCTGGCTTCAAGAGAGTTTTTTGGTGATCACTATTACCCATTCCTTTCCTGTTGCGGGCATTAAACTATTTTCTTGCCGTGTGTCTATCTTTGAGTCCACTCACTGCTGCGTATTCGTTCTGACTGGCAAAACTTTTAACAAATATGGCATTGCTGTAAGAATGAAGTCAGTGTTGATGGAGTTATGTATGAATATCGGATTCATATTCAGGCCTATGCCCAAGGGTCATATTCATCAAAAATCTCTATTTTACTCTTTAAATGAAAGGAACCTTTAGCAATATCCTTATGTTGAGAATGGAGTTACTGACATGGGTAGTTTAGCCTTAATAGAAGATTCCAGAAAATTGTTTGAGGATTCCCATGATACGGCCCTGGAAGCATTTTGATTTTTGAATTTGAAGAGCTGAAATGTTTATTCTCTACATGCAGTTTTGTGGATGATTGTTGGAAAAAAATTATTTGATGATTTTTCAATTTTATTTTTGCTGATTAATATTTCAGTTTTGGTAGCATGGTCAGGATATTTAATACAGAATTAGCATTTCATTGTTTTTGTCGAGCAGTTTTCTTATTGTATTTGTTTCAGGTCCTTGAGATTTTGGAATTGTATAGACGTATTTATGAAGAATTTTTGGCTGTACCTGTTATTAAGGGCAAGAAAAGCGAGCATGAGAAGTTTGCTGGTGGACTTTACACCACTACTGTTGAGGTGTTTAATAATGACACTTATCTTATTGACTTCTAAATAATTTGAGTGAGTGGTCTCTTCTTGTGAAGGGAACTTTGTAACCAAATTTTTACATGACTTGATGCATTATTTGCCAGGCTTTTATCCCGAACACGGGACGTGGTATACAAGGTGCAACTTCACACTGTTTGGGTCAAAATTTTGCTAAAATGTTTGAGATCAATTTTGAAAATGATAAAGGAGAAAAGGCTATGGTCTGGCAGAATTCATGGGCTTATACTACCAGAACAGTAAGCAGGATATCCTTTCCTTTTGTCTTTATACTTTTTTAAGGTTCTTATTTCTGTTGTTCAAAGGCAATTCTGAACAACCGCGACAATCTTTTTAAAGGAAAAAGGCTTATCTTATGTTTTCTTGAAAATCATTTAAGGTATGCTGTTCAAAGCAGATAGAGTAGTCTACACTCTATCATCTTATTCTTTAAAGTAGTGTGTGTATTTCTGTTTGAAGGTTTTCTGCCAAATGCAGTGGAAAGGATGCGACATAAATTGGGATTTGCCTCCCTTTTCATATTCCTTTCTTCCAACTTTTTCATAGAGAATATTAGTATTTAAGTTTGAAAATGAATCAGGCCCTAAATCTCAAGTCTGGTTTTATTAGCACAATTTCTTCCACAGTGCTTATTGATTTTTGTTTGCCCTTTTTGTTCTTTTAACTTTTGGCAGATAGGGGTAATGATTATGGTTCATGGGGATGATAAAGGCTTGGTGCTGCCTCCTAAAATAGCTTCTATTCAAGTAATCGTAATTCCTGTACCCTATAAAGATGCTAACACTCAAGGCATCTTTGATGCATGTGAAGCCACCGTAAAGACCTTGAATGAATCTGGCATCCGTGCCGAGGTGGATTCTCGAGATAACTACTCACCTGGATGGAAGTATTCAAATTGGGAAATGAAAGGTGTTCCTCTTAGGATTGAAATAGGCCCCAAGGACTTGGCTAATAATCAGGTATCAGAAATAAATTCTGTAATTTTTTTATATTTTCTGGATCTATCGCTGCATAAATTAATTTATACTAAGGATGTATTAAATGTACCCATTTGGTGTCTTCATTCATCATTTCTGTCATGTTTGATCCTTACTTTGCTTCCTATTGAGTTTTTGTTTTTCTATCAGGTGCGTGCTGTCCGACGTGATAATTCAGCCAAAGTTGATATTCCCATGGCTAATTTGGTTGAGCAAGTGAATGACTTGCTCAATAACATCCAGAGAAGTCTCTTTGAAGTTGCTAAACAAAAAAGAGATGCCTGCATTCAAACTGTAAACACATGGGAAGAATTTGCGGAAGCACTGAGCCAAAAGAAAATGATTCTGGCTCCATGGTGTGATGAGGAGGTATGATATCTATTTCTCCTCTTCACATGGCTACCCTATTGTACTCCTAGGACCCAGTTTCTATGCATGGTAAATTTGATTTGTCTACGGGAATCATTCCACCCCGCCCCTCAACACTGCAACAAGAAGTGGCACTAGCAGAAAGGCAAGTAGAAAAGATAGTGAAGAGCATAGGCAAATTGCTCAACTTTACTGGGACTGCCACCCTGAAATTTCAAAAATTTGATGAAGACTAGACCTTTTATTGACACCTTTGTCTATATGTACTTAAACCAATGAAAAACTCTGCTGGTTAGGTCCTTGTAATGTAGTTTGCATGTTTGCTAGTTAGGCATTTCTAATTTATCAAAATTATCCTCGTGTAATTTTGTGTTTTGTACTGTAGGAGATGGAGAAGGATGTAAAAGCACGGACAAAGGGGGAGATGGGTGCGGCCAAGTCGCTGTGTTCTCCATTTGACCAGCCAGAACTCCCAGAAGGTATAATATAAGTTCAATTTTTGAGAATTTTGTTGATAGAAGTCACGGATTTCCTGATGTAGCCTGGTGGTGAATGAACATTCCTTTCAGTGGAACACCGGTAGTAAACAAGTGGAAAAATGAGTTTATCCACAATCATAGACTGGTGTATGGGTCGTTAATTTACTAATTACTTGATATAATTTCCGTGGTTGTGAATTACTGGGCATTATTCGACTAAATATTCTTTTTTTATGCAGGTACGTTGTGCTTTGCCTCAGGAAAACCTGCCAGAAAGTGGACCTACTGGGGCCGGAGTTATTGAAGACTGGTTTTATTTATATATTATCACCCCATGCCTTATAGAGCGCTACAATTGATTAAATTTCTGATTGATACTGTTGAGGTTAGATGATGTGAAACGCCCTTCAAAAATAGTTAGGGTTTAAGATTCTCAGAAGATTTACCATATACCTCGTCGAATTGTAGTTCCAATTTTCCCTTCGCATTTTGACTTTATAAAATGTGATTGTAATGGCTTTGAATGCTTTGGTGCATTATAGTGATTCCTCCAGGCTATATGAATGATTTGGTGCAATATAGCCCTCGTTTGAGCCTTATTTTTCTTCAAGCTCATTTTCAATCGTATTCTCCCAATAATATAATTTTGTACATAAATCCAAAAAAAAGTTTCCCAATATTTTTTACAACAAAATGGGGCTCAAACAGGGCATAATGATTTTGTAGTAGTAAAAATGCAGCTCTTAAAATGAAGTTCACAACCAACAGAACATTTGCATAAAGGATAAAAAATAAAAAACCAAAATCAACAACAGAACAGGTTCAAGTGACTCATTTAATAGCACAGCTATGATCAGTTTGGTGTTAACAGTAGCATTACATGAACAAAATAAAATGGAAAATGCCTTGAGTGCAAATAAAACAAGACCTCATGAGCTAATGTCTGGAGATACTGGGCATACAAACATAAGATGAAATATGTTGGAGCACGAAATTCCTCAATGCATGGGCCAAAATTGGCCTCTACTGAGGGTATCAGACATTCAGATGCATGTTATCTCCGCATCACACGATGGCGTTCTTGTTTCCGAAATCGCTGAAGCATGAACTCATCTGTTGCAGCTGGCCTTCGAGCTGCACCATCAGTTACTGAATCGGAATGTCTAGATACCGGACCAATGTCGTCTACACCTTTATCTTTGTAAAGCTCAGGATGCTCTGCCAATATATAGTTGTAGTTTACATCAAAAATATCAACAAAGAAGAAATTACGCAAAACAAGGTGAACATTTCTCTTGTGAAATTATTAAGTAGTGCATATGGTTGCAAGTAGGAATGCCGAGCCAGCTAATACACCAAAATCAACATCAAGCATGAATGTCATCCCTATTATATAACATATACACTAAGCAAATATTTGGTTTTTGCTTATGAACTTTAATTTTTAACATGCTTGTTTTAGCTTACAAGTTGTAAGTCACTTATATTTTTCTTGTAAAAAAACTGTTACTTATTTTGATGTGTTCTTTTTAGGGGGGTTACTACCTAACTTTAAAAGATTTAAAAATTATAAGATAATATTCAGGGAAATATTACTCCAATATATGGATTCATGCACGTTTCTGTGTAGTTAGAAGACACAAGGTAAACTGACCTTTCCTAAGTTTTTCTGAATAGTCCTTTCCACGTTGGAAGTAGTCAGCACTGTAACTTGAGGGAATTCTGGAGTCTGCTTTAGTGCCACCCATTAACCTCTTTTCCTGTAAGAGCTTTTTGGCTGCCTCAGTTTCCTCGATATTCTTTAATTTGTATCTGTAGAGTAGTGAGTAATCAGAAGAAAGCAGTGAACTTCAGTTGTCTGGCAGTTTAGAGGTGATGTTTCTGTACCCATTTAACAGTAACGTGCCTATCATACTAATTGTTCGAGTAAGAATTCATGCATCTCTTTTATAAAACAAGGCATAGTAGCCCATTGGACAGCTATGAATAAACTCAAGAACATTTGTAGGAAGAAGCTAGGTTACATAAATGCATTAACTTCTGTCCCTCCCATGCACCCAAAAGCATTAAAATTTGTATCTAAGATTACATGGTAGTGGAGATAGCATGTAAATGAAAACTAAGAATAAAAGGCTTTCTTGAGAATCAACACTTCCGTTATCATTTCAACCTTTATAGGGGGAAAGAGACTGAACCATTGCTTGAGAGGAAAATAGAATGAAACGTACTCAATTGGAAGCTGAATTTCAGCGATTCCTGTGGTCCACTGAGTAGAGCTTTCTTCTGAGCTTCGCTTCTTCACCTGAAGGAAAAATGTTGGGAAGCTTCAAAAATACTATTTTGATTCTGCGACTTGCATATTATACAAGAGTGAAGGATTCTATTCCAGAGTGGAAGAAGGATTCAGTACCTCGTGGATGGTCATATGTATGTATGTGCATCACTATTTCTGAGGAAGGTCCTACGACAGCTATTATCTTCTTATAACAGAAATATAGTCATGCATATGAAACTTGAATTAACAGTAAATTCAGACTTTCCTGTCATCCAAAAATTCCTCTTCTGAACAGTTAAAGTTCAGCGTGTTAACTCAATAGCCACCTCCTCAACCAGGACAATTGGAGAACCAATTAACTTGATAAAGATTTAGGCAATAACAATGAAAATGTAATAAAACTGGCGAGGCAGGCATCTTACAGTAAATTGCTGTGTTTCACTTGTTTAAAATTGATAATATAGTGAACCAGCAATTACAACACTTGTAGTGAGAGAAGACTGTATTATAGCTTTGGTAACTGTATAAATTTATGAACAAATAGACCAAATATACACTCTTTATGAAATCTCTGTTCAGAACTAGCCCAATGGGCACCAACCTAATAGCTTGTCAAATGCTTCTAGTAAGATCATCACTGAAAAGATAGCTTTCTACTCTTATTACTGAAGGGCACAGTGGCCTTTGTTAAAGGTCAAAACGTCAAAGTATGACAGATAACTTGCTTGCTAGCGATTAACTTACGACTTCCATCGACAAAAAAGTTACATAGAACAATGTGATATTGGAACTTGACATGGTGAGTTCCATAGATTTTTATAATTATTCCTAGTTAATGTTGTAAAGAAATTTAGTTTCGGCATATATATTTATTGGACTTATTTACAGTTGTATCACTAGTTGTTGGCCTCTAGTCTCATCAAAGATATTTTTGGGTTCTGTCCATCTTCCACGGGCGCTTGGGAAGGTGACTCGCTTATTATTGAAAATGAAGCCCTCAATCGGGGGCTTAACCTTTTAAACAGGTGTTGGTACATCCCAGCACAGCTAGGTGGTTTCCCAGGAAAAATTGCAACGACTTTTCTTATGTTCCATACAGGGAGGGAGTGTTTGGGGGTGGGGTGGGGGCGGAGACTGGATAAATAAAATTCAAGCCACTCACTTTCAGGTTCTCTGGAATTTTGTATAATTCATTCTCTGCATGTTTCACGTCATTCTCTACTTGATTTGTTGCATCAAGGTTCCTGCCCCTTTTCTTTGCCAATTCTTGTTCAACATATCTCAGCCTGTCATTAAAAAAAAAAAGGAAGGGTAGCAAATATACACC
This sequence comes from Osmanthus fragrans, assembly GCA_019395295.1. Classification (NCBI taxonomy): domain Eukaryota; kingdom Viridiplantae; phylum Streptophyta; class Magnoliopsida; order Lamiales; family Oleaceae; genus Osmanthus; species Osmanthus fragrans. The sequence goes on along the minus strand of CM033345.1, from coordinate 7,740,484 downwards.
AGTGTTGAAGCTGCAGCAGTAAAGCCAAGAATCCATACAACAGTATAAAAAATCCTACAAGAACCCCACAATAAAAGATTACTTCTTTTTCAGAGAAGTAGAAGTCCAAATTCCTTGATAAACGATTTACTCCATACTGTTTCTAAACAAGTAACTATTTTTGGTAAACTAGGACTAATACAACTTGAAGGTCAGATCATTCCATCACGAATGCATAGAAACAATTTCCAAATGCTTCAACTGGTAATTCATAATTCGGTAGTGCAACCAGACAGTGGTAAGTGCTTACGGAACCATCCAATTTGGCAGGCTTCAATACAAATCAAAAGTACGAAATAAGAGGACTTGGAAGAAGGTGAAGTGTAAAGCTTAGAATATAGTGAATTCAAGCTGAAATCTTAAAGCCATACACACTTCAAAAGCAACTGAATTGAGAAATTCTTCTTCTTCTTTTTTTCATGACGAATAAGACAGATTGAAAGCAAGCAACTAGAAGGGATAATGATTCGTTTTTCAATAAAATCGATTATAGTTCAAAGGGAAGCCCCTATCTATTCCTTGAAATGCAGTTAAAAACAAAGAGCAGAAGGAGATTACATACATATTGGGGTCTTCGACCATGACAGCAGTTTCCTGAGCAAACGTGTCCTGCAAAACCAAGTCATCCTTCTCCCCATCCCCCTCATTCTTGTCATTGACTTTGCGAGCCAAACCGCCTGTACTGGCATTGCTTGCTTCAGCACCACCTGAAGTGGCGGCAGCCTGCGTGGCTGTGGGTAAAGCCGGCATTCCGGATTTTCTCTCCCTCTGCCTCTGAAGGAATTTAACCTCCTCCAACGCCAATCTGATCAAATTCATTTTTTTAATAGTACTTGTATACAAGAAATTAAAACCCCCAGTGACTTACACACAGATAAATAAGTTTAAAAAACTGTTAGCTTATGAATAATACACCATCTATTGATGAAATGAAATCAATCAAGGCACCTTCTTTCTTGGTCGGAATCTTCCTCTTCGGCGGCGGGTGCACTTCTTTTCCGGAAATTCTTGGCCTTCATCTTCCTCTTCTCTTCTTGTATTCCTCTCCGATGAATTAACGAACGCGCGAACAGCTTCCTTTTTATCCTGTCACTAAGATTGAAACCAATTTGTGCTAAGCGATTTCAGATTCAATCGGAGAACAATTAATGGATTGCTAAGAATGAGAATGCGATGGGCCATTCCTCGTTCAAAATCTCATTAAAAGTCCAAATGGAAAACTTTCTAGGCATTAATCTGGGCTTTCTCCCATATCTCAAATAGACTCTACCTCAAGCCCAAGACCAAAACGTTTGTGCAAATCATGACATTAAAAAAAATAATAATAAAAAAAAAATCAGATGTTAATGAAATTTATTAATTTAAATAATTTCAAATTAAATTCATAAGTTTTATCTTTCCGACGGTTGTACAAATAATTCATTTAAACACCACTCATCTTTTTCCAGCAGATTATAAAGAGAAAATTCTTTCAAAATAGGGAGTACCTTCGTATTTCACATTTTGGAGCGAGGTTTGCAATTGCTAATCCCTAATTTTATGTATAATAAATAATGAAAGAGGATTGCATTACATTATAATATGTGAATCTTCACATTGGAGTCACAATTTCAGACGTGAGACATCTATCGAACAAAATTTAAAAATCATCAATTTTTCCAGTCGGTCACAATACTTTCTGGTTGCTTAGACAGAGGCAGTCACACAGATGTTTTCATAAAATAATATTTTTAGTTATATCATATTTTTACCTTATAAATATATGAAACTTTGCCACATTCCATATCTATTAAAACAAAATATCTCATAATATTATCCTTATTCCTAATCATTTGTCGTTATGACCTGATTTCTACTAGTTTTACAATTTTTGTTATTTGTCAAGTTGAAACTTTAAAGGGTGACAGTTACCAAATTTTCCCATAATTCAATAATTTCCATTTATAATACATGTTTTTCGATTCAAATTTTGGCAAGCAATGGTTACTAAAGTTTGTTAAATTTTTCAAAATGGCACCTGAAGTATTTTTCTTAGAGTTTTGCTACAAGTACGAAAACGTTCGACAATATTCTTACAAAAAACACTTAGCAGTTTTTCATTGATTTTGACACAACAAATACAGAAAATGCATCTTGCAGATGTTGCCAACACAGCATCTATATCATTTCTATCAATTATTCTCCGTACCTATGGAATTGTTCATTTTCTTATATCAGTAATTAAGCAAGTTTCTACCATTTACATTAAAGTTGCTCGCTTGAAACGCAATCCTAAAATTTCTACATGTCACTATCAAAGTTAACATAAATAGACATTATTAACTAATACCTCACGTCAAATCTTGTATGTGAAAGTAAGAGAAAGGGGTTTACTCTTGGATGTCAATTCGAAATTCTGAAATCACACAATGTTATTGTTGGAAATTGATTAGATTTTGTGTCAATTTCGGTCAAATATTCGATCCGATATGTTTAGGCAAAATAATTTGTCGCTCCGTCGTTTCGGGACTCCGAAATGGGGATTGAGGGGCAGCGCCCCTCGTGGGGGCTCGGGGGCAACGCCCCTAAAATAGAATTTTGATTTTCGTGTATATTTGGTATGCCAAAATCGATTTCAATTGATTGAGAAATTACAGTCCAAAGTTTGAGGATTTTGGAAGAAGCCAGATAACACCATCGCTCGAGCAACCAAGAAAAAGTGTCACTCGAACGAACACTTGAAAACTGTATAATTGACTAGTGGTAGGAGTTATTAAGTAAATATTGTATTTTATAATTTTAAATGTTTCATATGTATTATTTTAATTATTAAATATGATAAAAATTTTAAAATAATATTATAAATAAGAAATTTCGTAAAGTTGCATGATTTTGTCCGCGGTCTTTCACCCACACCACTTCATTTTCTATATAAAGAACTCTATGTACGACCATTTGGGTACACATCTCATACTTTACATTGAGAATCATTTTGTCTCTTGCAAATCATCTTCCTTCTTCATTTCATTTCCTTGTAGAGAAGGAAACTCCGTCGAAAGTTCATCGTTTCTTGTGATTTGAAGTGTTGCTACCACAAGAAAAATTCGTTGTATTTTGGGAGACAAATATCGTAAACCGTGAGCATCATAGCAGGGCAACATTATTTTAAGGAGAAAGTGTTACCACCTGCCTCAGATTAACATTCTTCTTCTTCTTTTTCTGATTTTATTTTCTAGTTTTGTGGAGTTGTTATACTTCACATTTTTATCCATTTATTAGAGGTTTAACTATGCTCATGCGGGTTGAACTTTTACCCATTTATTTTCTTATTACAAACAATATTTCCGCTCGATATTAAGCTCGGTCGATAACAATAATATGTATGCGTTCCCTCCCAAATCATGGATGTTGAATTCAACCATTTCTATTGCTCACCACTCCTTTCGCTCAGTATTCATCTGCTTATGGTTTGGAGTTGCACTTTAAATCAGGATGGTAATTCCACCATAAGCATCAAGTTGATTTAGCATCGAGACGCTGTGAAACGATATTTAAAATTACGAGTTTAGGCCAAAAATATCACCATTTTCAATCGAGACTTGATGATCTAGGGGACTGGCAAGATTGGATGCCGAACTCTCAAGGTGCATGATTATCAAAAGTTGAATGTAACTGCATACAATTCCTTTGTTTGACACTTATTATTATTTTTTTTTTCTCAAACTCATTTTGAACAACACATTTTATAAAATTCATAGCATTTATCAATTTTTCAATCATATATTTCATTAACTTTTATCAAAATTTACTAAATTTGATTTTTTTATCAAAATCAAACAAGGATAATATATACTTACGCATTCATTATTTTTACATTGTAGTCACAGTTAAACGAGGATCACGCATTCAACTCAAAAGTTTTAAAATGATGTATCCACTATTATCTTTTTTTTTTTTTTAAATATATTTTTTCCTTGGAAATGTTTGGCTCTCAATTGTCAATCCAACTTATAAATAGAGCAATGATGATGTACAATGATTTTGACAACATTGTTGACTGTCACGTGTCATATTATCATTGGATAATTTTTTTTAAAAAATTCATCTTTTCAACTAAGGGTCCGTTTGATAGAAAGATGGAAAATGGATGGCAAATAAAATGTTTGGCAGGGAAGTGATTTGCCTAGAATTTATTTTAGAGGGAAGTGATTTAATGGTGTTTGATTGGTATAATTTTTCACCTAATTCGTTTGGTTTTGTTTTTCATGCAAATGGTTACTTTTTGGGATAATTTTTTTATAATCTGTATTAAAATTTGTTTGGATTGCCAAAAAGTAAAAAAAAAATAAAAAAAAAATATTTTCATAAAATTTTTATGTTCGTTTGACTTCATTTTTCATGCAAATTGTCAATTAAATAGATAAATTTTTTTACTATTGAATTTAGAATATGTTTTCATTACCAAAAAGTAAAAAAAAAAAAAAAAAAGGAAAAAAAATCCAACAAGGTGGAAAATAATTTCCCACAAAAATCATAAGAAAATATTTTCCTACTTTTGTGCTTCAAGGGATTGTACATTAGAAATTGGTGGTAAACATTTTCCAGGGCAAATTCCGCGTATCAAACAGCCAAAAGTAGGAATTAGAAAAATATTTTCTTAGTTCCATGACAAATAACGCGTATCAAACGCGCCCTAACACTTTTTTGTTACAACCAATATTGTCAACAATGTTGTACAAAAATATTAGAGTTAGGCTACATGTATCGTATGGGTTATCGCACACACTCGCATTGGAGGGAAAATATTATTTAAATAGGCGGAGCCCATCGCACTCATGTGAGGATGCGGTAAAAGTTGTGGTAAAATTTGCGGTACAAAAAAATTTATTCAAAATATTATATAAATAGATTAATTCTTAGATGTTGCTACTTTGGAAGTAATTATAATCCAGACCATGGGACAGAGTGCACGCGTAAGTATATTCCAGAAAAATAATTAAAAACCCATCAAAGTTCTAGAGGCTTGGAATCATAGTCTTGCATTTTGAAAGTTTCGCCTTTCTTATTATTTTTGAAAAAAATTGCACGGCTCTCAATTGACTGTGTAGGTGGCAAGTTATGTACAAACTTTAAAAAATATAAATTGATCCACGATTTTTCAATTCATCACATAATAAATCCCTTGTGACAGTAAAACTAGATTTAAAAAACACGACATAGATATTTTAAGTAGAGTAACAAGAAGAGTAACTCATCATCAAAGTATAAAATTGCAACATTCATAAAGGGAAAATTTACAATTATCTCTTTAAAAAGGACATAAATGGTTAAGGGATATAATCCGATATCGAATAAAGATGAAAACATAGACCAATTTATAAGGTTTTGTGTCACTTCTCTTAACAAGGACATTTTAAAATTGACTCTCAAGTCTTTACATGGTATAAGAGTCTATTAACCTCTAACAAGTAATTCGATCCGATTAAGACTTAAAAAATGAGCATACGGATTTCAAAATTGGTCTGCTCAAACGAGCCACCATTTTGCGAGACATGTTAAGGGATATAATCCTACATCGAATAAAAATGAAAACATAGACTAATTTATAAGGTATTGAGTTACTCCTCTTAATAAGATTGACCTTTTAAGATGGACCTCCCAAATCTTAACATAAATGATGCTCGTTTCACAATGTTTTCTTTTTCATAATGAAATTTTAGAAAATTTAATTACAGTAAGAGTTTTCATAGAAACTGGACGATAGGAGGTGTCATCGACTTGGGATTTGCTTTTTTAGTCGGTCTCTAAGTTGAAGAGTAATCAAGTATAATTTGTTCAGTTGGTAGTCTTTTAACACCCATTTTGAATCCAGCACTTGCTTTTGTCCCCTTTAACACAGATTGGGAGAATTGCTGTCACTATGGGCCACCTTTTATTTTTTATTTTTTTTATATTTTTTATGACGGAGAATTCGCAATCGTTACCTTTCGGGTGCGCATTGGATAAACTCTCAAAGTGACGCAATAGCCTACAAACCATGTCAGTCAGGTTAATCACACTAAGCAAGCTCAGTGTGATAGGTTCGACCGATAAAGTATTGGTAGAAAGAATCGAACTCGTGATAAAAGATTTTCGCGCTCATTTACTGCACCAATTCGATCATCTCATGAAAGGCCACTACGAGCTACTTTTACAACATATAAGTATTGATGACTAACTTGCTCCTTTTTACGGATTGAAGAACACGTTGCTACTCAGACAATAACTTAGAGAGGAATGCTGCAATTTTTCCTTTCCATTTCGTTGACTTAGTCTTCCTTTTGGACCTTTCCATAAGTACTAAAAAAATTTGTGTTAAATGACTATTCTAATTAATTAAACCATAAAAGAAACCACTTGGTCCAGATATAAATCCATATCGTATAATGACGTATTTGACAAGATAAATTATATGAATAAATAATAAAAAAAGAAATTAGTCAAAATGCGTTAGATATTCTATTAATGTAACGTGGATCCTTTTATTGCCACTTTGTTACTTTTAGGAAACCAATGTTTACTTTATAGGCTAAATAAAAAGAGAGCGAAAATGCTAATGAATTACTGAGGGAAAAAAATAAGGGGAAAAATTCATTAAAGAATCGCCACGTGACAATAATCAAGTGTAAAGGCAAAACACGTGTCAGGCGATGAGACTCAATCGCTCATCGACTAATTTATTTATGAATATATTCCCAGATATGTTATAATATAGTACCACAACCCAACCCCCAAGTGGCCAAATTCAACAAGGAACTCATATTTTTTATAATTTTTGTCCAAACATTAGTTTCCAAATATAATTAGATTCAGGATTATAAGTAACTAAATTTCATACATAGCCCCTTAACTTTTAATCTGCCCCTGTTTGATTTAGCTAAAAATCAACTTCTTAAAATTTTTTAAGAAAAATTGATAAAAATCGCGAATTTCATGAAATGTATGATATAAAATGAATTTTAAAATGAGGACCAAACAAGAAATAAATCTCTATCGATGAAAATTGTTTAATTGAAGATCATATCCGGCAGAATCTTCAATGTTCCACATAATCACTAGTATCATGCTAATTTGAATAACGCTTTCATTTCGTTTTTCTAGGTTCAATGGAACATTAATTATTGAATAATTATTTATCTAGACCGGTGATTATATTTGTGTAGGGGTACTAAGTGGCAATAGTTGATTTAACGTCTAAAATGTAGAGTTATGAGTTCCATTTAAGATTATATATCAATTATTATCATTTAAGTGTTACCTAAAGCTATTTTAGATTGATAACATTACTCTTAGTTATTATAGGACTATCAACTAAGTAAATTTTTCATCAGTTTCAAGGATGAAAAGTGGCATCGACCGTGTTAGTATAGCGAAATTTGAAACCAAACTCAAGTTGAGTAAGACAAATTAACATTTAATTACTCAATTGCAAATTTGTTTAAAGTTGAGTAACCATGAATGAAAAGTAAATACTTCAGTTCCTTAAATTATTGGTTGGGTTCGGAGGCAGGTTCGATTGTGGACTTTCTTGGTCAGATAAGCACAACCCATTTCCCCCACCCACTACAATACAATACAATACTAAAGAAACTTCTCCCCCCTTCCTCTTCTTTTCTCTCTATTAGTCCTATTCTTCACTTGTTCTACCTAAGGAACTTAAATTCCTCGAGGCCATTAATTCCAAGAAATCATGGTTTGTCCAATATATGTATATGTGTATGTATGTATGTATGTAAAATTTGATTTATTCATTATGGTGATTGAGTTTTGTGTTTTATTGATCTGAAATAGGGTGAATTTAGAGGTGAAGATTACCGGAAGTGGCCATCGTGGCTTCGTCCACTTCTGCGAACAAGTTTCTTCGGTCAATGCAAGGTTCATGCCAGTGGTCACAAGAGCGAATGCAATATGTATTGTTTGGACTGTATGAATGGAGCTCTCTGTTCCCTCTGCCTCAATGTGCACAAAGACCATCGAGCTATTCAGGTTCCCAACTCGATCAATCAACGAAAACCATTTCTAATTTCAGTACAGACGAATGAATTAATTTGTTGTTGTTGTTGATAACAGATTAGGAGGTCATCTTACCATGATGTGATAAGGGTCTCTGAGATTCAAAAGTATTTGGACATAACTGGGGTTCAAACCTACATTATCAACAGTGCCAAAATCGTGTTTCTGAACGAACGGCCACAGCCAAGGCCAGGTAAAGGCGTCACCAACACTTGCCGAGTCTGCGAACGGAGCCTCCTCGATTCCTTCAATTTCTGCTCCCTCGGCTGCAAGGTATTATTATTATTATTATTTGTCTTTCAGAATGTTAATTGATTGGAATCTGATTCGTTTTCCCTATTATCCTATCAGATTGCGGGGACACCAAAGAAGAATATACGCGTGGATGTTGATGTGGGTGGCTCAGACTCGGAAGAATCCATAAACGGTATTAAACGTATGATGAAGAACAAAATACAGAGTTTTTTAGTCCATCGACGCCCCCCTCAGAGTTGCACAAGTGGAAAAAGGAGGAAGGGAATTCCCCACAGAGCTCCAACAGGAGGGATTATTATAGAATTCTAAACCTAATAAATGGAATGGCTATCCAATTCCAGCATGCTGAGCTTTGTCAATGGAAGCCGGTGCCGGAATTTCAACATCAACAGGTCAAACCTACTCTTTGATATTTCTATATATTAATCACTAATGTGTATAACATAGGTTTGGGAAATGCTAGAAAGATGAAAAATCAATAAAGCTAGAAATCAATGGATGTATGTAAATACTAAATAGCGTGAGCCAATAATCTTAGCGTGGTTTCTACTCAAAAATTAAATCAAAGTATGAGTACGTTTGTTTACTGATATGATAGTTTAAGGACCATTTTGGCATTTATGATTATAATTTATAAGTTGCATTATTTGCTATTTACATAGTTAATTAAAAGAAAACGATAAACACGAGAAGCATTACCTAATAGAAAGATGGATGGGCCAGCAGTTTCTGTAATATGATACTATTGTGTGTGTCTGTAGTGATGATGTCGACTGCTTTATTTACCGGTAAGTGATGAGTCACAGCCGCCTTACAACTGCGTCTGCGTGCATAACATGTTTGGGACTTGGGAGTGCCTACTTTTTTTTTTTTCCTTCTTAATTGTGAACACACGAGGCTGGGTGTCAAAAAGGTTGAATCGCTCACTAGCTTGGTTCGTCTCAACTCGATCCATAGAACGTTTGAACTCATTGACTATGGACTCAGTCAAACACAAAAAAAAAAAAAAAAAAAAAAAAAAATTCATGAGCCAGCTCGTCTTGAGCTTGTGGATTAGTTCGTTTTTATCTTAATTTATTATTTTTTAAATAAATAAAAAATAACCTGACTCGTCAACACATGGGATAGCTTGTGCTCGGCTCATGTCCACAAGCCAAAGGATTGAGTCGAGCATTGTTTGTTGGTCCTCGTCGAGCTCAAGTGTTGGCCGAGATAGGTCTCAAATTAAATCGAATCTCTCTAAATAAGTTTCAAGTCGACGATCAATCAATTAACATGTTTGTTGGTTCATACGATCGATATATTTATTAATTTTATTTTTACTCTTCTCCATGTTTGATGTCTCCCTTAAAAACGGTAGTTAACAGAATGACTAATATTGAAAGTAAAATTGAAGTTAAGTAATCGAATTGAGATTTTAGTTAAATTAAATGAGCTAATATGAAATTGAGCTTATATTTTAATGTTTCCTAACACTGGTCAACCTCATATAGTGTTTTAGGTTACATAGGAATTTGAAATAAAGAAAGCAATAAATGTGCAATTGGAAAAATGGAGATATGAGTTGATTAGAGTGTGATTGCTGATTACCCACTTTTATATTTATGCACTTAGTTTGTTGGTTGGTTGGTCCAGTGGGTCCACCACTAAACCAACTTGCAAGATTCCATTTATCATCTATTCAACTAAAAACTTGTGTTTAAAATGGGCAATACCGTCGACTACAATTAGGGAAATTCCCGTGCGTACACCGAATTTCCTACAGAGTTCTTATAGGAGCCCTAACTATAGCAGAGGGTCCCACATGTATTTAAAAAAATATTATGTGGATCCCGTCCCTGTGCGTGTGTAGCCTAACTCCTACAATTATACTCAATAAAGTAGGAAGAGTCATACCACCAATATTTCACTCTATTGACTATTATGCTATTTTATACATTAATTATATGAAGACCCATGATAAACAAAGACTTTTTTTTCCCTATAAATTGCATTTTACAAAAAAAATAATAATAATAATAAATAAATAAATAAATTGTTCTCAATCTTCATATTCCAACACTTCTAGAAATAGATGAAACAGTGCTCATGCCCGTCACTCAGAAGATGACGCAGATAATCGCTACCTTTTGGGTGTTCACTGGATAAACCCACGCAATGACCTACAAACCACGTCAGTCAGGTTAACTACACTAGGTAAGTCTGGTGCGACGGGCTCGACCGAGAAAGTGTTGGTAGAGGAAATCGAACTTGTGACCAAAAACCTTCACGCTCATCTACTCTACAAACTCAACCACCCCATGAGGGGTTTATATATATGGTTTTTAACTCCATAGAAAGTTGGTCCGAGGTTACTTCCTCTAGAAATAGATATTGAAAGAAGGGCAAATGGACAATGGAAATGTGAGGTTGACTAGAGACATTGCCTTTCTTCCTTCTCCACTATTATGCTGTGTTTGTCTATGCCGTAACATTTACAGTATCAGTTTGCAGATGTTAATTGGTAGGCAGGCCAGATGGAGAAAATGAATTTTCAATAGTCTTTGCGGGCCAAATAATTTTCCTTTCTATAATTGATTATTTTCAGACGACGGGAGAGACCCGTTTACGGGTCAATCCCGCCTTTTGAAATTGTCCAAACCCAATTCCCATTTTGTGAACTTTATAGAATCTACTAAAAGTTAAACGAGACTCAACCAATTGATTGTCATACCGCAGTCGGTACTGAAAATATCTTCTTAAATGGTCTTTTTAACAGAAGAAAAATAGTTAAGAGTCTGTAATTTACTTTATTTTTCATGAAAAAATGTTACTTATTCACCCAAATTCTTATTTTTTTATATGTTTGATTAACAATTTTTTCATAGAAATTATTCTTCGATTTTTGGCCACATGACTATATTTTCCACAAAAATAAGAAAAACATTTTCTTTAGGAAATGTTAATTTTTATTTTCTAGGTAATTATCTCTATCTCTATCTCTCTCTCTCTCATCTACCGATTAATAAAAAATTGATTTTCACTACCAACATTTTCTCGATCGATCTTGTCGCACCGGCCTTGTCTAGTGCGATTAACCTGACTGACTATTGCGTTAGCTCAAGGGTTTACTTAGTGCGCACCCATAGAGTAACGGCTGAGAGTTTCCCATAAAAATAAAATAAAATAAAATGAACATGTATAATATTTTGTGAGTTGAAAACTAAATCAATCAAAACACATTTAATAAATAATTTTCATACAAAAATACTCTAGGTAATTGAATTGCCTAATTTTTTTTTTCGTACAAATTTCATACTCACAGTTAAACTCACCCTTAATGTACTTATTCCACGAGGATGGATTGTTTATCGTTCTTCCTTGTTCAAATGAATAGAATTTTATTTTATTTGACAGATATTTCTATTTTCTTCCCTATTCTTTTAATATTAGTCACTTCAAAATAAAACTATAAAAGTAATTTCATTAAAATTTTGTCTTTTTATCTTCTCAACGTGTCTACAATTTTCATTATTTTTCAGTTAAAATTAATTTTTTCTATTTACTCATTCATACCGATCCCCCTTCTTCAAAACTAAACGTGTTACATCAATGCAAGGTCAATATCACAACGAATATTCTATGTATTTGCTGACATACTAATTTATCAGCACGTTAAATCATATATGTTTTAAAATAAATAGAACATTTTAACCTTGTAATCTAAATACATTTTCAACCAATAGGCTCAAATTGTTGCACGAATTGATTATGCGACCATACGCATCGTTCTTGCTAGGTAAAGAAGATTAACCTTCCGATCTTACGTCATAGTATCAACCAAAATCTTATGACTGATAAATAGTATGTCGTTTAAACGTTCGTGATGCTAAAATGATCAATAATACCATTTTGACTTGCATTTCTCTCACGAGATTCAACACGACAATTCATCCCCGTATTGTGATGCACAACTCAGCTGAAGCTTAGCAACTTATCTGCGGCATTTACACAAGCACCTTGCGCGCAAGAGGTATTACAAAACCAATTGATTTGCTTGCTTGCTTGCTTGTAGTAATTGCTCCATTCCCTTTCTAGTTCCAGTAGTTTAAAATTATATCAGTACCAGCTGGGTAAATCAACTGAATAATCATGCTGCTAATGGATTACGCCAATCAAGGAAACTCATCCTCTGTGTTCACCAATTACGCCATCATGTTGCTGTTGTTTCACTACTTCCCCAAAGATATAAGCATCGTCTTTTACAGTGGGATCATGGCTTGAAAAAACGTAAATGGGTACTGAGACGATTTTTCGTTATGAGGCGAGGCGTAAGTCTTGAGGCGAATTGAGGCGTAAGCCTCACAAAAAAACAAATTTTTTTTTCCCCAAAAACTTCATATGTAAAATTAATCAAAAATGTTATTTGATTATTTCTATTTTGTCAAGTTTTGAAAAAATATTAATTTCAAAAAAATGCTATTAAATTATTCTAAAAATTTTATGTATGTTGATTTTATAATTATCTATCAATCATTTTGACCAAAGAAAAATCATATTTTAAGGCAAAATAGTTTGCCACTTCGTCGCTTCGGAGCTTCGAAATCGAGGGGGCAGTGCCCCCGAAAGGAAATTTTAATTTACGTGTATATTTAGCGTGTCAAAACCAATTAATTATATGCATTGGACTTTACAAACTCACTTATAAAACATTTCAAATCCAATCCAAGTCCACAGTCCAAGCCCACTTCAATCAATTAGGTAACCCTACGTCTTTCTTCTTCCCATCGTCTTCCTCACCATCTTCTTTCCCAACTCTGTTATTTTCTTTCTTCCAACCTAGAAGCATAAATCCAAAAATTCCGCCCGACCAGAAGCGAAGAAGGCCAACATTTCAGTCGGAAAGGCGTGGCTTGGATGCGCGCTTTTGAGGCGCACGCCTTGAGGCGGGCTCCTTCAGATTTAGAAGCTTGACCCTTCAGATTTAGAGCCTCAAAAATATCGCCTCGAGGCATCTTCCATGCGCCTCACCAAGGCGCGCCTCAACAGCGTTTTTTCAAACCATGAGTGGGATAACTGAATAAAATGTACATGAAGCTTGACTTGGAGATGGTTGTCCCAACAACTTTTTCTTGCATATAATGCAATTTATTTAGGCTCGTGTTCGATGTGGATTAAAATTTAAGTCAAAGTCAATCATACATTTTATAAGATCTACAACTGTTCAACTGATATTCATTTATTTTTATTAAAATCTAATTTTAACTACACCAAACAGGGACATGTTTAGTGTGGACTTGAAAGAAGGAATGTTTGCTATCTAAAGGGCACTCTCGCTGTCCAAAAAAATCTTGGATATTGTTCTAGTAGAAGATTGAGTTCTTGGAAGAGATGAAGTAGCCATTGAGTTTGAGTGGTATTCAACTTCGACACTTGAATGAGAAAAGGTTAGTCGCATCTTTGATACCCAACTAATGCAATTCGCTCCTAAGAAGACACAAAAAACAACTTGTCTCAATGGATGTTTGGTTAGCCAACCTCGTCAACACAACCAAAAAGAAAAGAGATTGAGACAAGAAATGAAATCCATAAGAGTGCCTTTGATATTGCGTAAGTATAATTTACTAGCTCACAATTCTGTCTTAGTTGGATTAGACTCTTATGTATTAACAAGCCGGAATCGATACTGATTCAGCCCATGTTTAGTTCGAATAAAAATTAGGGAAAAATTTATATTTAAGAGAATAAGTATGGCCCATTTCAATAATAAGAAAACAAATTTCAAATTTCAAAAATCAGATTTTTATTAAAATTTATTTATAACTTAATTAATTAATTATATATTTAATTAATTCAATATATAAAGGTCACAGATTTGTACAATTATGTCACAAATTTATTTATTGGTCACATATTATCAAATTGTGCCCTTTGTGAAGATGACTCCAAGAAGAAGATGAGGGACAAGCAGCGAAGCACCCTATGATGGCGAATCAATGTCGTCACAGTCGCGCTGCTCAGTCATGTCGTTTTCGCAGAGGCACACGACTGTGACTCGACGTCGCAATAGATGAGTCACATCAAGGCTGATTGCTACAACGGCATCCACGACGGCGACGCGTGGGGGCAATCTGAGAGTAGAGAGATGGGGTGAAGAGAGAATGGAGAGGAGGGGGCTAGGGCGGCGCCGGTGACAACGAGGGATGATGGTGTAGAGAGTAGAGAGAAGAGAAGAGGAAAGGAGAGAAAGAAGACGAGGTTAGGGTTTGATTGGGGTACGAGCAGGGTGTATGCATATAGATTAATTTTTAATATTAAAAGATTGATTTATAATATTTGAATTAGTATATGATTTTTGTATAAGTAAACTTTGCATCTTATTTTTGAAATAAGATCTTGAAAAGTAGGTGTTTGTGTAATTTCCACTAAAAATTATATTTTTAGTAAATTTTAATAAAAATTAGTGAAACGTATGATTGAAAAATTGATAAAAATTGTAGGTAATTAAAAATGAATTTGAAAAAAATTATTATTTTAATATGGAAGCCAAATATGAGATTCGTATGAAAGAATAAATCTAGATGTACATTCTTGCTAACATTCTATCATGTGTCAAAATCTGATCAGTGATAAGAAATAATGTTGTAGAAATCAATGGATTTTATAGATGTCATGTCAAAGGATGTCAAACTTAATGTACATATAACATATTTCCGTATAAAATCGTTGACATGCTAGGTTGACAACATAAGTTATATTCGTCCTTGTAATATTCGACAATTCTCTTGAATACTTCATTTGTGAAAGAATCAAGCCCGTTGGTAACGTTTTTACTTCAATGTCGACGAAATAGTAGTCTTTGAGAGGAAACTCAGTGCCAAGCTTAGAGATAAGTTCTTGAATCATCTGTAAATTATTTGGATTTTGCCACTTTGCCCCCCTCCTTGAGGGAGGGGGACAGGGGTGACCATAGTATAACCCAAATTATTTCCTGTATCTAATACCATCATCAACACAAAGTAGAATAATGCGTTTACAACAAACAATTTAAAATCAGATATTCATACCTCCAAACAATTGCAAATATAAATAATGACTTGTTTGTGTAGAACAGATGAAACTATACCAAATTACATCTTCAAATAGAAAAATAGAAAAATAAAAAATAAAAATAGACCTCTTTTAATGTGATTTTGACAAGAGGGGGGAAGGACCAGTTCACAATATTAAACACAAAATGGCTATTAGCATCTACAGAGTTAGAAAAAAGATCTAAAGACAGCACAGGCCTTTTCATATTTAGACCCCGAAAAGATTAAAAATAAAAATAAAATGAAGGAAAAAGCATGGACCAAACACATCCAAGTGCAATGTAGAAGCTAGAATACCTTCCTACCGGTCAGACGCAAAATGGGAGATAGATAGATGCACTATTACTTCTGGTTGCCCGAGCCCTTCTTCTTTAGAAGGCTTCCAAATTTACGAAGCAAAGGTTTCTTCTTCTTCTGACTTAGCTGCTTTGAAGGTGAGGTTCCACTGTTGTCATGGTTTTCTGTTGACGATAACCCATTGCTCGGGTCACAATTATCGCCGCCACCCTCCATCTTCGAGTCCAGCTCCTCATCGAAGGACTCCTGCTCTGGTCCTCCATCAGGAGAGAAGTCTTTTTCTTCAATCTTGCAGCTCTCCCACATCTTAAAATCGCCTTCTGCAGAATTATCACTTTCCTTTTCTCTGTTCTCATTTTCAGTTAGTTTTCCATTCGAATTCTCAACTCCTGTACAAGTCTGCACGGATATGTCATTCAAGACATTATTTAACTCACGGGGCTTCTCCATTACAGGTTGCACACTTTGTTGAGGTTGAAGTTCCATCATAGGCTTCACTTCCCTTGCACCATTCTGTTCGGAAAATTCCACCACTTTCGGTAGCATATCATAATCTTTCTCACAGTCTGTGAGCTCGCCATTATCTTCTGATTGCTTCTTAGCTGAAGCTTCTTCAAACAACTTAGACAACTCGTCAACCTTCTTTAGAGAAGCAGCTTCTCTAGTTCGAAGCTCCTCGTTCTCCTGAAGGATATTCTGCAATTCATTCTCTTTATCCATTAAACTTTCCTTCAGCCTCATGCTCTCGGCCTTTGCTTCGCCCAGGACTTCCTTCAGATAAACCACCTCCGATTCAGCATCCTTGAGTGAATTCTTCAAGTGATCTTCTTCTACCCTTGTTGCAGAAGCTTCTTCTTCTGTGACTTTCAGCAAATTAACCAACCTGCTTATTTCTTTTTCTTTAGAAGAGCCATCTTCTTCAGATTTCTTCACACAGTTTATCAAATGAATCTCTTTCTGCTCCCACTCAGCGTTCATATTCAGATACTCATGCTTCGACTGTTCGACAGAATTAATCAGAACATCAATCTCTTGTTTTGCACCATTAAGCATGGTCTCGTATTTCTCCTCTGTTGCTTTCACAACCAGCTTCAGATCTTCTATTTGATTTTCATAATTTCCACACTCAACTTCAATAGATAATAGCTTTTCTTTGGCCTCCCTAGCTTCTGAAGAAACTTCATGTAAGGCTGATGTCAAACTTTCCATTGCCTTCTTGCTTTTTTCTTCATCATCCCTGGAATTTCCCAAATCATTTATAAGTCTTTCTTTCTCTTCCAACAGAGATTGTAAACTGTCAGCAGCAAGTTTCTCATTGCTTATGGCCTGACTTTTCTCCTCTTTTACAGTTTCAAGCTCAGATGTAAGAGATTCAACCTTCTTTGCCATTTCAGAAGCTTCTTCCTTGGCCAGTTGAAGACGAAATTCTGACTCCTCAAGATCACCGTTCTGCCTTCCAATCGAGATTTCCAGCAAACCCAACTTTTCTTTAAGGGATGAAACTTCAGATTCTGCAGTATGCAATGAATCATTGCGTCTTTCGAGTTGTTTCATGACTGATTCAAGAGATTCTGATGCAGTTCTTTCCAAGTGCTTTGCTTCCTCCATCTGCACTTCTAACTCCTCCACCCTTGTCTGCCACTCCTCTAATAAATTACGAGCATAAGATTCAGCAATTTTTGTAGCCTCCAGATCCACATTAAGTTGCTCTAAGGTAGCCTCGTTTTGTGACAGTCTCTCTTCATAGCCCCTGGTCTTTTCGAGTTCTAGTCTCAGAAATTCTATCTCCGATTTCAGTTCCTCCACCAATTTATTATTTTCATTAGCTTCCATTTCTAGCCTTGAATCAAGCGTGGATTTCAAGCGGATCAACTCTGCAGAAAGAATTTCCACTTTTTCTGCATGAATCTCTGCAATGTTAGTTGCATCATCAGCATGACTAAGAGCCTGGTTTTTGGCATCAGATGTCATGGCCAGTTCCTGCTTCACCTTTTGCAGCTCCTGAGTGGCAGAGAGCAGAGCAGCCACATCCAAAGCATGCTGGTTTCGCACTGCTATAAGCTCTTCCTGCCAATGGTCTTCCTTCTTCTGAACTGCTTCAATACCTGCCTGTTCCATCTCAACTGTTCGGAACTTTTCAATCTCAGAGTCCTCTTCTGCTCGTTTTTGAGCCACCAAAGCCTCCCTGAGCTTCTCATTTGCTTCCTCAGTCAATCTCCGGGCTTCCTTCAGCTCATCAAGTGCTTGTGCTTTTTCTTTCTCAACCAAAACCAACTTCTCCTGGGCCTTCCTTAGATCTTCCTGAGCAAGATTTAATTCTGCCTGAAGTTCTGACGGCTTCAATATCCGAGTTGTTTTTTTCTGACCAAAAAAATATCAATAAACAATGCAGATTAAAACACTAGTATTTCAGGATGTTCAAACACTAGTATTTCAGGATGTTCAAACAGATGCATGTTCATAATTTTTAAGTAAAATTGATTCCATGGAAATTTCACTCCTTAGGTAAAGACCGTCTTTAACACGGATATTATCCTATTGAATCAACAATAGAACACTAAACTTGAATTCTTGCTTCTTAGCACCAACTGCTGAAAGCATATCCCTGCAATGTGAAAATACATTTCCAAGGTTCAAAAGAACTAGCTTAAACTTACTTCAGGTGGCGTGGTGAGCTTAGGAGAGCGCCGGTCAAGTGTAGGCTTGGAAGGTACAGATCTAGGAGACCGATCAACTGAAAGGCGAGAACTTTGCAGTGGAGAGGGTGAATCAACTTCAGATTTAGCAATTCCCCTGCTGGGCTTGTTCAACCTAGGGGTCGCTGGTGATGCTTTTTGGTTGGGAGTTTCAGATAAAGCAGATCTATGAAAATGAGAAAATTGTAACTAGTTTGTGCAAAATCAAAGCCCCTTAAACAGACAATGCAAGATCTACAGAAACATCTAATGCAAATTATGAAAATAACAGATTATGCAATTTCAATTGAAAGTTAGGGATCCCAACATTGAGTGAAATAACATACTAAATCAAGAATTAAGGCATAAAATATAGGAAATTCGAACACCATAAACAAGAAAATAAACTAAAAACAAAAAAGCCCAAAAACCTGACATGAGATCTCCACTTACTTGGATTTGGTAGACATGGTGGAGAGGAAGTAGAAGTCGGAGCAAGATGAAAGTGGGTTGAATGGGAGAGTCCTGGGTCGCCACTAAAATGCTGACAACATTTGTTTAGTCCAGTGTACGAGAATGCTGTGTATATGAGAGTTTTTTCTAGAGATATTCCACTATAGACAGCAGAAGAGAAGTAGAAATGATTCAACGGGAAGAATTTAAAGAAAAAATGATTTGGGGTTGCTTTTCAATTGTCTCTAGACCCTACAGTGAAATTACAGAAGTGGCCCTGTTGGGAGAAGTTCAAAGCCTCCAAAAAGAGATGGTGGTGGTAGCTTTTCCAGAGACAGACAAGGAAAGAGCAGTGGATCTAATGCTGGTTTCTTTGTTGAAAAGAAGAGATAATATCTGATATACCCCTCGTCTTTTTGATAATATCAAATGCATTCCCCCACATTTTATAAATAAGATTGTGATACATGATTTACATATTTGGAGTGTGTTTGATAGAGATTATTTGGGAAAAATGAATTTTAAAATAGTGATGTGATGGGAAATGTGTGGTTGAAAAAGAAGGAAAAGTTATTGATGTGATAGAAAATATTATTTTATTGAAGAATGTGTGGTTAAAAATGAGTAGAAGAATGAGAATGATAATGATAATGTTGGTCAAACGGGACCCAAATTACTAACAGAACATGTTGCGAGATTCGATTGAATCAAAATCTCATAAACTAAATATTAAAAAAATATCTCTCACTTTTTTCTGTCACCTCATCAATTTCTAAAAAAATTGGTAAATAATTATGTACAACAATTATTTTCCTTAAAAATATATATAACTACTCATTATTTCTAGGTTTGAATATCAGATATGCTCTCACTTTTGAGTAGATATACCTAAAATGTTCTTGTGAAGAAAATGAAGATTTTTCTACGATTAATGGCAATTCAATTCCATCTAATAATAAACTAAATCCCGTTTGACAATATTATTGTAGAAAAAAAGAGTTTCTAATAGTAATTTTTAAAAGAATGTGTGTATAAAAAGTTTTAAAAAAAAATAGTATACGTTTAGAATATTTTATTGTGTGAATGTGTAGTTAAAAATGATCTTGTAGCAAATCATAAAATTAATAAATGTGTGTCAAACGGGCACTTAATATAAAAACTTTAGGCAGACATACTAGACGAATATCAACCAAAAAAAAAATTGGTAATAAATTATTTAAAGTTTTGAATTAATTATACTTATCATATATACATAATTTAAATATTAAAAAATTGACATAAAATTCATAAATTAAAACAAGATGTTAAATATAAACATGTATTTTTACAATTTAAGTAAATTTTAGTCAAACTTATATATGTTAGTTCATTAAAACATTATATACATTAAAATTTATTACTAAATTAGGTTATATAATAGGATGCTATGTTAAAATGTTATATTAATGAGTTCAATATTTCTAAACAAAATAAGTAAATTTCTATTATTAAAATTTTAATTATATTGTACGAGCTTTGTACAGTATAATCTCTGTTTGATCGGCATTCTTCATAACAAAAAAAAAAAATGAGAAATTGTACCATTAGGTGTTAGGGTGGGACCTACATGTGGCTCAAATGGTCAAATGTTGCGGCTGAAATAGTGTTCAAACGATCAGATTTTTCATTCTTTTACCTTGAAAATATGGCTGAAACAGGCGTATAATGTCAATTTATTTATTTTTAGGACCATGCTATATGTACTCTCTCATTTATCCGACTTCACCTGCCTCTCTCACATTGGGAATGAGTGGGACATATTTGTCGGAAGTGGGTCACAACCCCTACGTGAGAGCACCGATAGGGTCTGGTAAGTCAAAAAGTACAAGTGACTTAATCCTTATTTTTATAGTTTGCATTGAATAAATTAAATTATAATTAATTGTAAAAAGTGAAACTTTTTTGTTCGCGCCTCATTGTAGGATGAAATATAACTCAAATCTAAAAATAGGAAAGATTAATGATACTTTTGAAACATGAAGAAATAACTATGATATCATCAGAAAAGTAAAGGGCATTTCTGATATTATTTTAAAAAAAAAAACACTTTAAGCATTTAAATAGTTTGTGCGCTTTATTATCTGTCTGTACACTACACACTGTAATCTGCAAAAATTCTGTACCTTAGTTTTCCTTTCGTTATCATATAAAAATGGAGAGTCTAAGTCCCAGCTTTTGACAAAAAATAATTATCATTACCAGGCTTATTAGAGAAATTATTTGACTTCCCATTATCCCATATACATTTACCTCATATTATAGTGGCAGATACAACATTGGTCTCACCAAATCCTACATTTCCTTTCTCAAAAGCCTATTAAATTACACAGAGGGTTGATTTCATTTCAATTTTCACATTTTCACATCCAAATCTAACCTTGTTTAAAAATTAAATTGGAAAAATTAGGACACTCGTGAACTAATCTTAACTACCAATCTTAAGACGTGAGATTCTAAACTCCCAACCAGCATATTTAAAGTTTTAAATGTACGCATTTGAATCTCCACGTAATTGAAACCGCCAATATGAACGTTAAAATCTCATATGGAAATCATATTCAGATCCCCACATAAAACCCTTGAGCTCTAAGTCACTTGAACATCACATACGATTGATGTAAACCTCAAACCTCTATTTTGAAGGTCGAAGAGCTAAAACAGTGCTACTTGAAGCATGCAATCCTAATTTTTCCAAAATAAAATCTGTCATTCTTCAACTTAATTTAATTTAAAACCAAGGAGGGTGGTACCATGAATTGGTAATGAGAAAGCAACAGGAAAACTGACATGTTAGTTGCGGAAGTGGAAAGTTGAATGAAATCATTATGTATTAAGTATTTTATTAGGTGAGGCTTTTGAGATCTGCATGTCTGATTCTTCCTTACATTGCATATGAACCCACTCCCACCAAACAAGGAAAGAGAGAGATTTTTCTTTATGATCAAGTTTATTGTACAAAACAACTTGATTGCAGTCACTTGATACATAATACCTGCATTTCAATTTTTCATGATACCAAGTCTATGTGTATTCCAAGCATGGCATGTCCATATTTCACATGAATACAAACATCTTCTACTATGTTTTACCAAGGACCCATTTGACCGGACTTTTTGAAAAACCAAAAGCTGTTTCTGAAACTAACAAGTTACTTTTGAACGTATTTAAATAATTTTTTGAAAGTACTTTATTTGGATAGAAAAGTTTTAAAGGAAACTAGGCCGATATGGCTTTCTCTTGGAACTCTCTACAAGAAGCCAAAAAGAAAAAAAAAAAGAAACTAAGAAAGAAAGAAAGAATGAAGTGGGCACGACATATATCCCCTAAAATATTAAAAGTGCAGCAGCACATGGAGGGATATATCAAATGGCTACGATGATGCAAAGGTGGGGACAGACAAGGTGTACCAATTAATATTATTCAACATATGGAGAGCATGTTCCTTGTGTGGACATCATCTTATCTTTTCCTTCAACCAGAAAAGCGGCATCCTCATGAGTCGTGAGGAGGATCATCACTGCCAACTCATAATACCTTCAACAAAGATATACCATGTCAAGTGACAAATAGCTAATAGCAAACCCCATAACAGATAAAGAGAAGTGATACAAATAAATTCAAGACACGTTAAGATTTCAATCAATGGACAGACCAAGAAACGTTAGAGAGGACTTTCAAATCTCATGAGAAAATGTTGCAATCCGAAATGAACACATATCTGATATAGAAGCCACCATACTCCTATCTACTAATAGATTTTAAACCTACATCAGAACTCGCAATGATTGCAACATCACTGAGCAAGAATCCAAGTAAGAGACATCGTGTAAAAGATTAGTGTTCAGACCAATCACATTTTTTTTTCGTCATATAGAACTTGGAAGTCATCGTATAGCTCATTTGTAGTTTCAGAACCACTACCAATCTTTAAAACACAAATTTTACATATTGATGAGAAATCCAATTTCTGTATGCTACCAACTCTTTTACTCTTTGTGAAAGCTGAATTCATCCTTACAGAAAATTCCCCTTTGGATTTCCCAGCTGATGCGCTGCCCAAAATTTTTACCCAAGCGCCCAAGAGTCAACTATTATACGTATAAATTTGGAGTAGGTGGTTCTCTTCAATGCCCTAAATGACTAAAAGACTAAGCCTCTGTTTGGTGGGGATTAAATTCAAATTTTTAGTAAATTTTGATAGAAGTTGATGAAATATGTGGTTGAAAAGTTGTAGGTCTCATAAAATATGTGGTTAAAATATATGTTGACAATGACTTAGATTAGAATCTGAATTTTAATTTCTACCAAGCTAAAGCTTAATATTTATCAGGCGATTGCGAATAACAATCATGCTACATGTACACTCCGACTTACCCTTTGGTTGACTCGGCTCGACCCGAGCACTCACATGGAGGTCGGGTCCCACTCCATTAAATTTAATATTTTCACCCCTCATGTGAAAGGACAGGTGGAGTCGGGTAAGAGAGAGGGTAAGTAAAGAGTGTAAAAATAGTTTATTCCTTGCGAATAATGATAAATGGAGTGCAATGCACTGCAGGTAGTTGGAGTAAAGTTTATATCATATTCACAACCTAATTATCATTAGGCTGATTAGGACATTAAAGGAAGTCTTTCCAGAGATATAAAAACTTTTACAGCCACAAAACCTAACTCTTATGAACTATCCTATATTCCTATGTTTCTATAGAAAATATTTAAGCATATCTGTTGCTAAAAACACAATGGCCACCATCTCTATTCCTCTGATTATGTTAGCCATTGATACTGAATTCTTCCTCTGACTCCTTTCCAATTAATTTTTTTATATTGTTTTTTAATCCATTCATCTGCAATTAACTGCTTATTCCAGTGACCGACCTTGATTTTAGGTCTTCATTCAGGCTTTGTCTTGAACTGGTTTAATTCCATTGGATATTCAGTTTACTAATGTCCCACAAGGACAGCCGATAGTGAGAAAGAGAAACATGAGAGAGAATTTCCGAATTCAAATGTAATAACCGTGGAAAGGAAAGAAGGGCAAACCTTCTTTAGTATTACATTCTTATAGAACAAGTCTTGGTCCACTTAATTTCTACTAAAACTATTGGTTGTTTTTACAATTTCCCAAGAGATAACATACAGTGAAAACAGGAAACTGAAGGTCTTTGTAGTCCTTATGTGTCCAGCATGAAATTACTTCTATACTCCCTGAATTTCAGTTTAACAAAGGAACATACCAAAATATGAATAGAACTTCAGACTTCAAAATTTGATACCTTCTGGATTCACATAGTTACCGTAAACATCTATCACCAGGAAGTCCATGGGAAATAATTTCATTATCTACCATGTCCTCTTGTGCACCGGCAGTCTCAAGTTTTTGTGCCTACTCCTTGAGCACCTGTTAACAAGGTTACCATCATCATGCCCAAAAGCTTCAAACCTTGAGTGGGTTTTTGTCGATTATGGTCCGTTGATATCCAACTTGCCTTGTATCACTTATCTGAGTTGAAAACCAAATTCTTCCAAGTTGACCAACACAATAAAAAGATGCAAGATGAAGAAAGTGAGGACAAAAAAAAGCATTCATTTTGCTGATAAAATTTGCATAGATATTTCTGAGAGTTCAACTCATCGGTATACATCATACAATATAACTAAACTTGTAATAAAGAAAAAAATCCCTCAAATGTTTACTCTCTACAACTTTGATTTAAACAAAACATACTACAAAATTGTAGACAAGGAGCTCTTCTAAAGAGTATGTTGCACCCCTTGATAAAATAATTAACTGTGTTATGCATGTGATGTTATAGCTTCAGCACTTGTTTGTGTAATTTGCGCTTCTTCCTTGAGATCCCTTTTAGTTCGTTGTTTTCGTTTTGCTCCTCAAGAGCAACGCCTCCTAATTGGTGTCCCTCCGCATCCTCCAAGCGATTCACATCCTCTTCTTTCAACTCTCTCCCATCCATTTCAGGTTCAATGACTGACATTCCTGTTAGGGTATAGTCCAAGAGGAATGTGCTTCTTTCCAACCTATCTATTCTACTGAAATGCCTATGAGAATATGGAATAAGGGCTTCGAGCAGTTCTCCAATTCCTTTTATCTGCATTTACATGGATATTGAAGTCCATCATTCACAAACTCATAAAAAAACCAGTACTGAGTAACCCAAAAAGTACCTCAACAATCTCCGTTGGAGGGAGGATGCTAAAT
The DNA here is from genome assembly GCA_019395295.1 of Osmanthus fragrans. Taxonomy (NCBI): domain Eukaryota; kingdom Viridiplantae; phylum Streptophyta; class Magnoliopsida; order Lamiales; family Oleaceae; genus Osmanthus; species Osmanthus fragrans. The sequence goes on along the minus strand of CM033345.1, from coordinate 7,715,408 downwards.
ACACGGAACAGCACACTGTGCAATATGACACAGCTTTGGTTTTGTATTCCATTCTCGCACATATTGCAAAAGTAGATGAAACTCTTCTTTGCCCAGAGAACAAAGGGCTTTTCCAATATGAACTTCAGCCTCTCTCCTTCTGTAAAGAGCGCAACTTCAGACAAATAATTCTATTTAAACAAAATAGCAACAGAATTACAAAGAGAAAGTCACCTGCAGAGTCCACTGAATAACTCAAAAAGTTTGTGAGGCCTGTGAAGTTCAATGGCAAGTTGGATTGCTTTCATATAGTCAGCATCCAATGCAGCATTCTCTAGTTCTTGCCCTCTCAAAACACCCTCTTCCTGCATTATCCATGTGGCAAAGTTTTCTCAAATTATCTTGGTAAGAAAACTAAAATGCACAGAAACATAGATTAAAGAGTTCTAAGACCAATAGGAAAACACAAATCTTAGAGAAAAATGATAAAATAAGCCCCGTTTGATTCCCATTTTGGGAAAGAAAATGCATTTTGAATAGTTGATTTATGAAGAATGTGTGGTTGAAAATTAAAGAAAAGTTCTGGATTTACGTGTAATATTATTTTATTGAAGAATGTGTGGTTGAAAAGAAGAGAGAGAAAAATGAATTTTGAGAAAATGGGAATCAAACAGGGGCTCAATTAGATTTTGTAAATAAACTCTATCAGTTAGACTAGTACATAATCAAAACAGAACTGAGGAAAGGTTTCGGGTAACTACTGCAGGGAAATTAGTGCACATAATTTACAACCAGTAATGCAGGCAATTGGCAAAATTTATGTTGAAGCCGCATAATAGACAAAGAATTGTAAGAAGCTAGCTATCTGACTATGGCAATAAGTGGCTGTACGAAAAACTTCCACACAACTCAAGCCGTCTGGCATTGTTGAAGTTGCAACTTACACAACGAGAATATCACAAGATACTGTCCCACCCTTGCAGCCCACTAGCACTGGTGTAGTTGCAATGCCAGGCAATGCATCTAGGATTACACTGTCATTATTCTAACATCGAAAAAATTATTTCTTCAGGCATAACTGGGATACACTAGAATTCTCTCCTTAATTTATCATGATATGTAGCATAACTACTGTTTAAAGAAAAGATACTTAAATTGACAAGTGAGATGCCTCACTTCTTTACGGAAGGCTTCCTCTTTATCAGCAGCTGTGGAGTCGTGCCACAAATTGATTACTGCATCACCACCACCTGTTGCAAGCATCTCTGTCTTCTTCCCTACAGCCAAGGCCCAAATCTGTGTATCCAAAAGATTTGAACAGTTAATAGAAAAACAACGAATGCTTACTACATAATCAATAATAGAAAGTATGATCAACATCAAAGAAATATATTATTTAGATAAACAAATTAAAATGAGCACCAAACTAATATGTTGTGGATGAAAAACAATAGCTAAATGGTGAAATAAAAAGGGAACAGACAAGAACATGGTTTTTGAATCAATACCACACTTGAAATTGACATCTGATATATAGAATGCCAAAGGTAGAGAGGCCTTATTAGATGCAATAATAGTGAAAAAAATATAGAAGTTCATCCAGTACCTTCTCTTCGTGTTGATCGTAGGTAGCTATGCATTCATTGGTTTTAACCGTCCACAGCTTCACCAAACCATCAGCACCTGATAACGAAATAAATTTATTTAGAATTACAGCAGGCACAATAAAGCATCAAAACTATTGAAAAAGGCAGATCAGAAATAAACAGGCCATATTACCACAAGAAACAAATTGAGTTCCACGTGTAATAAATGATGCTCTAATTACACTCGATGTATGGCCTTCAAATGTTCTCAAACACGAACCATCAGATATAGCCCATATTTTTATTGTTTTATCACCAGAAGCTGTTATGACACATTGGTCAACTGGAGAAAACTCCACGGACCAAATGCCCCTTCTATGTCCTCTGAGGACAACCACTAAAACTAGATCTGGGAGCCTCCAAATGCAAGCTGTACGATCCTGAAATTTGGAGAAATTTGTTTTCACTAAGATGAATCACAAGTGCCAGCAAAGAGCTTTTGTAATTTGCTAACCTGGGAACCACTACAAACAAGGCTATCATTTGGTGCGACTGCCAATGAGTTTATATCTTTGTCATGTGCTGCTACAACTGCTTTTGCTTTCAAATTGATCACTTCTTCAAAGTCATCCAAGAGTCCATCTAAGCTCCAAACCTTCAATGTACGATCACTGAACCAGGCAAGTAAAAGTCAACACTTTTAAATGTATGAACAGTCTCTGTCAAGAGAATAAAAGAAGCAAGGAGAAGTAGTACAGCACATGAACTAAACAAGCACATCAAAACGGCACAGCCAAAAGTTATCAATAACTGCTTGAAGGCAACAGGGGAACTCCAAAATGAAAAATGCGTAAACAGCCATAGGCACCAAACAGAAAAAAAAAACTAGACAGCATATTGCAAGAAGTTAGAAGAAAGCACAACAATAATGAAAAGGCTAAATACTTTATGTTCACAGAGAAATAAAATATGCAAACTTCTCCACAGTCCACCCAACCCCACCCCCCAAATGAAAAAAGTCTCACCGCTACAAGTAGACTGACAGCTTGCAAGAAAGATCAAGTGACAGATTTCAAAAATGATAACGTAGAAAAGTTAGTTCTTCCAAAAAGAATAAAAAGGGAAATAATGGTAAAAAATCTGTTGATAAAAAAATAAAGTGAAAGGGATTGATAGTTATGACAATACATCAATAAAATTAGACCATATCCTACTCCAATGACCTTCTAACTGCAATAAGGAAAGTCACAAGGAAAACAAACTATGTATAAAAGCAGCTATCTTGAATGATTTTATCCTAATTCTTTGTTTCAGGAGATATATGTTGAAGAAACAATTTAAATTAATTAATTTTGTCACCTCCTCTAATACACATGGCTTAGGTTTTTAGATGAAGTAGTTCAACAAATATTAGAGCAGATAAACATCTGGAGTTTGAGTCTCATAGTATCATGCCAGAGGTTAAAAATAGAATTAGGTCTACACATGGAGGGTGCAAAATTGCAGATACATTGAAAATAAATAAATATATTCCCTCTCTAATAGCTTGAGCTTTAAGATGCAGTGGTTCAACATTTAAAATTTCAATATAAATTATGCAATCAGTGACAAACACTACTACTCTAACATGGGTTTATATATGTGTCCAATCCAAGAATATATCACAAGAACAAAATCTTCTATAAATCTTTATCCCTTGTAAACGTAATCCATACTGAAAAAATGTAATTGCACAATCAGTATAGGTCAACTATCAGTCTCCTTCAATATATACGTACATGAAAAACGTTGTTAAAATCTGTTCCTACTTCCAAGTCACGTGTATAAAAGAAATTTCCAAACCAAAAACATCCGTGATCGACAATAAAGCGTCTTGCTTTCTCTAAAGACTCTGATATATTTACCTACTACCACTGACAAAAAAGTTTCGCTGTTTCTTCGAGAAAGCAACAGCACCAACAGCTCCCATGTGACCAATGCCAACTCCAATGCAACGGTTGCTATGGGATTCCCATACCCTAACCTATAAAGACAAGGGGAATGAAGACTAAATGTATAGACCAAAAAAATTTAACAGGATTAAGACTTTTGCACTTACGCCAAGATTAAATGTGAAAACAGGAAATCTGCAGAGAGAGAGAAGAGAGAGATGTTTAAACAAAAACTTACACTGTTGTCCTTACTTCCTGTTACAATAAATGATGTTCCTGAACTTGACACACAGGTATCAAGGCATAGAACAATATCAGTATGCCCAGCTAATACATAGGAGCACGACATGGAAGCCAGATCATATACTCGCACCTGACAAAAAAAGTTAGACAACATATTAAAAATAGAAGCTGATGATCACGTCCACTGAGCAAGCAATCATGAAAATAGAAGCCAGCGATGATGTTTCATTTTCTTGCTCAAAAAGTGTTGTAAAATTTTATCGATGGCAGGTGTTTGTCAATCTCCTATCCTACTGACTTGTGCTTAATTGAAAGGTAAGCTTCTTGTAGAATGCAGTGAAAATAAGATTAATAGGAAAAGGTAAATTTTTTCCTGCAATAACAGTATTCTTCCTTCTTTAAAAAAAAGGTTACTTCAATAGAATGTCCGTCACCACAGAATGGATGCATCTTCAATGAAATGTGAATTGCTATGGAAACAATCTCATTGAGCTTTACATAAACAAAGGTCACAAGAGCAGAATGATGCACAAACAGGAGAGTCCATAAATTCCTCTGGTGATAATCCAAGTCATAAAACATAGTAGAATGATATAGGCAAATCTAAATCAAGATGGTTCTCTATCTGCTGAATATATTTTCACAGAATTACACAGGGCAATATATCTTTCATAGAGTTAATAAATGTTGGAAATCCATGGTCATGGCAATGTGCTATGCAGCATAACTAGCATAATCAAGCTGGAGAGGCCAATTGAAATTGTAAGACAACTTACGTGTTCAACACTTGTTGCGACTGCTAGGTATTGTTCTTCTTCACCCAAAAACTTCATATCTGCAATCTCTTCATTGTATCCAATCAGCCTCTTTCTGAGGACTAAGTTCAAACCACCTTCAGGATGTTCTTCAGGAACATAGACGAGAAACTGCTGATCTGCCGTAACACATAGCAATCCTTGTTCTGATGGCAACATCATTGCAGAAATAAAACCTCTTCTCACTTCTTCTTTGTCTGAACTGACAGTAACATCCGAAGACTTCTGCTCAAAAAGGCACACAGCTCTGTTTCACAGTTAATTTCAAAATTTCAGCAGACTACTAAAAGGTTCCCACACAAGAATGCTTGAGAAAAAATAAAACAGACTCCTTGTCAATAAAAAATACTCCCTCCGTCCCATAAAAATAGACTTGCTTCTATTTTCACATAGATTAAGAAAATGCAATTAATATAGTTAAAAATATGATTTTTTTCTTACATCTTTTCTAATATACCACTACATTAAATAATGGTTTAAATATGAATAATTCAGATTTGTTAATAACAAGGCATACTAATTGGGACATATTAGAAAATTAAAAAATCAACTATATTTTCAATGAGAAAAGTGGCCTATAATTTGAGACAGACGAAAAATGAAAAGAAGTCTATCTTTATGGGCCGGAAGTAGTAGTTAAAAGGGTAAAAGAAATTGATTTCCACATCCATCAGAAAATCTTTTTTTTGTACATCCCATGATCAAAATACAAGACAAACTGGACAATAAATTTACACGTAACAGGAACTCTGGCTAAAACACAAACACACTTGAAACATATTGTGCATATTACACATGACTTTATCAAAAAAATTGTAAGTGCATTCTATACTATGTGAAATTTTTGAAGTAATAAATAAATAAGGAAAACTTACCCATCGGAGTACCATATCCGTACAATTCCACGTTCACCGACGGTGATAAATTGAATTGATGATGAAGAGATTTTTTTCCTCCCATGCTTTTGTATTGATAATGCCAAACATGAGGTGAAAGGAGATCCAGAATCAATTGTGCACACTGCTTCCAGTGCCTCATAAGTTGGCACAGTGATCTTACAGCTATAATCATGCAGGTTCCACAAATTCACAACCTGAAATTACTGTGAAAAATTAGCAGGTGACTAGTAAAGTATGTTAAAAATTTGATCACCGTTGATCAAGTGTAGCACAGGACAACTGGACAAGCATATTTACTGCCAGCCAAAAGCACTAATAATTAGTAAGTGCAATGATGCTAAATCTGTTCTTTAAACTTATAAGGCTTTTCCAGTTAGTATCTGCAAGATTGCAGTTGCAATAGTAACTAATAAATATTCAACCTGGTAGGGGAAATATGATTAATACACTCAGATTCAATATTGAGTAAGTAGAGAGCTTTGACTTCACTATAACATCCTCTTAAATATATGTCAAACCATTACAATTTTGGTGATTTAAGAACCATAGTGAATGAGGGAAAATGAGGTCATGCCTTATCTCTTCCGGCGCTAAGCAAGGTCCATCCATCTTCAGATATTGACAAGGAAGTCACGGTGGAATGATGTTTTTCAAGCACTGCAACACACTTTTTGCTAGTAAGATTCCACACTCTAATGGTAGCATCGTCACTGCTAGAGAAAAGCTGTAAACAAAGCGCCAATTATGAGCAAACTTCAATTATAATTTCCCAATATCTCGTATGACTTTTATTTGCGCTAAAATCAGCAATAAATTCTCTTTTGAGATAAATACTCACAAGTAATCTATTAGGAGCAGGATGGAACATAATACTGGTCACAACCCCCTTGTGCCCTTTGAAATAGTGGGTGCAGAAGCCTCCATCCACATCCCAAACCAGCACTTTCCTATCAGCCCCCGCAGTCGCCAGTAATCCTCCCGAAGCATGGCAAGCCATTCCCATGACCGGGCCTTCATGCCCCTATTTCAAAAGAAAAATAAAAAATTAAAATAATCATATGACATCAAAAATGAAAACGGAATGAGTGCTTGATCACGTCATATTGTACTCAAATATGTAATCGGCACCTTCCAAGAGCGTAGGCATTTGAGGGAAGATACATCCCAAACACGAATTTGGCGGCTGTGGCTAGCAGAGAAAAGGAACTTATCGTCTTGGCTGAGAGAGAGGGCTGTGACGGGCTCGGAATCGCCTTCGATAGTGGATTTAATGGAAGCATTGAACGAATCAACAATCTTGATAGTGTCATCGCAAGCGCACACGAGAAAAGAGCCATCAGATGAGACAGCATAAGGGCCACCCGTGTAGAATTGCTGCAGCGATTGAGCGCACCTGTAGTTGTTCTTCATTGCAAATGAAGAAGCCATGACGAAAAGGGGTCGTGGTGGTGATTCTGGTGAATATTAGGGTTGTGAGTGGGGCATGGGGACGAGGAGGACAGGGTTTAAGCCGTTCAGGGTTTGGTAGTTAAGTCTGATACATTATTAAAAAGGAAAAGAAAAGAGACAATATGGAAACACCCCTCGAACAATATCAGGAGAAATCCTGAAGTTTTAAAAATATTACTAATTTCCATTATTTTTAAATTTTAGTATTACATACATCTCTTAACCTCGTTTGATAGCTATTCTTTTGGTCAAAACAATATTTTGAATAGAAATTTTAGGTGAATGTATGATTAAAAAATAAAAAAAAAATAATAATAATAATAAATTTATTTAAAATATTTTATCGTGTGAATGTATGGTTAAAAATGAATATATAGAAAAAAAATTCAAATAATAATTATCAAACGAGACTTAATTATGTTTTAACTTTTAAGTCATATATTATTTGAACATACATTATCTGAAATTCCATTGTCGCAAAAAGATCACTTCTAATTTAATTTGTTCAGGGTATACTACAAAAATTTAAGTTGACATGTTATATATAGAATTTGTTTGACATAATTTAAATTTAATCATATAATTTACTTATTTCAATTTGGAATATAAAGTTGATTAATATATCACGTATCGTGGTCATCGTTCAATAATAAATTTTGAAATTATATAATTTTTAATTAACTAGACTATAATGTTGTTTAGCTGAATTATTCAAATTGTAATATATATATATATATATAATTAAAAATTTCAAATCATTTATTACTAAATTCTTTAACAAATTTTAGGTTTAATTTTTCACTAACAAGCATACTTAGGGGGTGTTTAGTGAGGATTATAATTAAATTTTTTAGTAGATTATGATAGAAGTTTTTGAAATACGTGGTTGAAAAGTTATGGGACCTATAAAAGATATGATTAATATTGATTATTTGATTTTGACTTGAATTAAAATTAGATTTTAATCCGCACTAAACAGGACCTTAGAATTATTTTTGCATGAAGTCTTTCAAGTATTAAACTATTAATTGATTACTAAAGGGTACAATTTGATGTAAAGAATTAACAAAAATTGGTATGTTTATTCACGTGGACATATTTAGGTACAATACTGCTACTCGTACAGAAGATATTGACATAATACTTACAATAGGGGGCCCACTTCTTTTTTTAGAGTTTTTTATTCATACGAGACCCACTCGCATATGAGTGGATGTCAAACTCTTATGTCAACGTCTTCTGTACAAGAAGCTTTATTCATTTAGGTATATCGGCCTCATTTTTTAGTGATATTTATGAGAATTTGGAAAAAAAAAATGTATTTTAGAATAATAATTTTTTGAAGAATGTATGGTTAAAAAAGAAAATTTTTTATTATTATTATGTGTAATATTATTTTATTGTAGAATGTGTGATTAATAAGAAGAGAATAAAAATTAAATATAATTTTAATGGGGGCCAAATAGGGATTTAAAAAGCGAGCAAGGCGTGTATGTAATATCCAAATCTAGAAATAGAGAAGGTTAGTGCAATTTTTTAAACGTGAAGAAGTGTTTGTGATAATTATCAAAAAAATAGGGTTGTCTCAAAATTATATCAAAGAAAAAATAAAGGGAATTTGGCGACATTGGTCCCTAACCTACGCCTTCGGTGTAAACATGGTCACAAGTTTTATTTCTTCGGCCCAATCTCCCAAACCTATTTGTTTTGTTGCTAAATGGCCCTTTTATGAAAAGACCAATGTGCTCTTATTTTTAGTTAGCAAAATTTGCACTTGGATCCCTAACCTTGGCAAAAGGATCAAATAGTTCCCATATCTTTTTTTTTTCTTTTTTTCTTTTTTTTGTAAAACATAAAGGAAAAAAATATTTTATAACACTGCCATAAACATTAAAGTCGAAATCAAGCTCCCAAACATTACCAAGGCCTTCTAAATCCCACCAATACTGTTTGAGTCTCACTTTGGGATAATAGATTTTATAATAGTGATTTTTATGAAGAATGTATGGTTAAAAAGTATGGAAAGTTTTGAATATACATACAAAAAAAATTATTGTGAAAATGTATGATTGAAAATTGATTTTGGGAAAATGAGTTTTGGGAGAATATGAATCAAATATGGTCTAAGATAACAATATTATTTGTAACGTAACACATGTTACAACCACTGTAACATCACGCGTTCTAACAAAAAAAAAAAAAGACCGAAAACATTAATTATCAATCGGCGCCTTTCACCACTATCACTACCGTCACAATAAGAATCAAGCTCCCAAGAATTATCACCATCTTCCATATTCCGCCAATACTTCCATTCATATTAAGTTAACACGTGTGTTACTTGTATGGCAAAACATAAAATAAACCATCATAACTTGACATATCCTAGTTAGAAATGACCTTTTTTACAACTGACACCTACTATCACTGCTGCCGCCACGATACAAACACAAACAATAAGAAAACACGTGTTACTTGTAGAGTAACACACTTATCAATCGTAACTCCTAGCCAAACACAACCCACACATCACCAATTGACACCTTCCTCCACTGTCGCCACAACCATGATTGGAATCAAGTTTCCAAACACTACCACCATCTTCTAAATTTCACCAATATTGCCATGAACGTTAAGGTGACACATGTATTACTTGTAGGGTCTCACGTAATACCACGAACATAACTCAACATATCATATACAAAAAACGCAGATATCTTCAATCCATACCTTACACCACCATTGCCACGACAATCGGAATCAAGTTCCCAAACAGTACCATCATCTTCCAAATTCCATATAGGCAGTCAACATTAGGTAGCACGTGTTATAGGATAAAATACATGTTACCACCACCATAATGACACATCCTAGCCAAAAACAACCAATCAACCCCTACCACCACCGCCGCCTCCTCCGCCTTCGCCTCCACAATTGGAATCAAGCTACTAAATAGTACTACCATATTTCAAATCTCACCAAAACCCCAATCAACATAAATTTCAGTAAATAAATATCTCATCCACAACATGAGTTACATGATCAACCGTTGGCAACCAGCTCCATAACATATAGCCGCCAGCATCACAACAATAAGTTCGACTTTTTTTTTAAAGATAAAAAATACAAAAAATCAGATGAGAAAAGTATGAAAATAAGGTCGGGGACGGTACACAAGGTGGTCAGAGTTGTGGCGCTTGAGATAAAATCACCGGTTGTGGCGGCAATTGGAAACAATTAAGTATAATAAAAAGAAGAAGAATGGGTTGTGGTGGTAGAATTTGAAAGAGAAGTGGTCGTGGTTGTTACAACACGATGATAATGGTGGCAGCGAGGGGTATTGGTTGTGGTAGGGGTGGAGTCAAGGATTTTGTCCAGTACAGACACAATTTTAGACATCGGCTACATTGATTTTTTCGCCAAAATTAGTTTATGAACGAAAAGAGCTTCACGTGATCAATGCAGAGTTTTGGAGAGAAATAGTTCATGTTTCCCGTGCTCCATTTTTCGTGAGAAGTACGAGTGAAGCCCGGGGGATCTGAGATGTCACTAGTGGAATTGTCTATAAATTCCACAACCCATTTGTACCCTGGTCTTGAGAAATACGGGTGAAGTCAGATAGGGTTCGAAATTGCTTGGATGTGTTTTGCAAATTGCAATTGAATTGTGAATTATTACTATTAAACAATACAAACCAAGCAGCTTGAAGATAGTGGATTGGGTCTTTTTTTTTTTTTTTTTTAAATGGCCCAAAATAGAAAGCCCACATTATTTTTTATTTTTAAAAAAAAAATCCATCTTCCACTTCCATCTCTGCGCCTGTGCGACTGTGCTTCAAGCTTCTTCCTCCCGCCGAATCGGCGACTGTAAATTTCGACTAATCTTCAAGCTTCTTCATATGTCAGTGCACGCTCTCTACTTTGCTTCTTCCCTTCTTGGTCTAGTGCGGGCACACCGGAGTTTCTTGTGTCAAACTCAAAATCTAGTGCGGCCTCTTCAACTGCTGCAAGAAGTCCCAGGTGAGGCACTGGCGTCCATGTAGCTCCACCCTTGGGTTGTGGTAATGAAGGATGGTGGCGGCAGGTTGGTGTTTTTGCAAGAAAATGTAGCACTGGTATAGGTAGTTTAATCTACGCCGGTGATGGCCGACGGGGTTGGTTTTTGTAAGAGATGAATATTTAGGGTTTAGTGGTAATTAAAGATGTTTGGAATGGTGAGGGAAATATTAAAGGTTTAAGAGTGTAATTAAATTAAAATAGGGTAAATCTTGTAAAATGTTTAATTAAAATGGGTAATTATGATTAAGAATAAAAGTGATGTATATTTGTATTTTTGTAGAAAGGGAGGGATGTGGCGTAATTAATCCAAATTGTTATCACGGTATAAAGTGTATTCCATTTTTAGTTGCATGATCACTTCAAAATTCTTTTGTAAGATTACAACTTATTCAATTGCAAATTAGTTAATGTCTTAGCCCCCTGTTTGGCTCCACTATTTGCAAAATTAAAATTCATTTTTATACCGTTAATGTGTCCCATCATATCTGGCATGTAGTGTGAAGAAAGTCAGCAATTACGGCAACTAACGGTCCTATATTTCATTAAAATTTGGATGAAAATTGCCACCAAATAGGATGTTAATTTTTTAGGACGTGTGAAATTTGCAACAAATTAAATATATACAAGGAGAGTAGAGCCAAAGTTATTTGAGGTATTGCGTACGGTGAATGCGTATATACTTATGGCATCGCTATATATATATATATATATATATATATATATATATATATATATATTTTCTCTAGCAGGTCAAGTTGTCGATGACAAGATGAATCATTAATTTATTAATAAATTAGTTATTACTCTCAAACAAACATATGATCGATAATTTGGAGAAGATAAATGGTAGGTGAGTGAGTTGTTTTTTAAGAGTCAATATATAGTGCACCTATCAGAGCTACTAAAACTAATTATTAGCGTGTTGGAGAAGAATTATTTTTTTATTTTTTATTTTTAAAGTAGGGATATAACCTTTAAAGCATGTGTTAGGAATATATAACACCACATATCTTAGTTGTTATAAGTATGAACTAACACATATCTTCACATTTGTATGATATTGTCCACTTTGGGCCTAGGTCCTTATGACTTTACTTTGGATTTACCTAAAAGGCCTCATACCAATGGAGATATATTTCCACACTTATAAACCCATAATCCTCCCCATTTTTATCCGATGTGAAATTTTGGTCGCATATCCAACAATCCTCCCCTCGAATAAAGGACCATCTAGCCTCCCCACAAACGATCATCTATCCGTCCATCTTCCTCACCAAGAGCTTGCTCTATCCAGATCAACTCCTCTCCACCGCGTTCGAGCACATGCTTTACATGAAGCATCCGGAGCACATCGCCTGTCCAATAGAGCTCATCAACAGATCCCATCGCGAGCTAACCGAGACACCACCTTCGTTCGGCATTCCAAGAATTTATCCACATAGCCAATTTTGGGGTTTGGCTCTGATACCACTGTTAGGAATATGTAACACCACATATTCTACTTGTTATTAGCATGGGTTCACACATATTTCCACATTGGTATGATATTGTTCACTTTGGGCATAAACTCTCATGGCTTTGCTTTTGGACTTACCCAAAAAGATCTCATACCAATGGAGATATATTTTCACACTTATAAACCCATGATCCTCCCCATTTTTATCCGATGTGGGACTTTGATCGCATATCTAACAGCATGTTTGCCTAAGCTTAATAGCAAGTTTTTATATAGATAAGTTTTTTCGGGTTAATTTTATAAATAAATATGTATAGCTCATTTTAACAGTAGCCTTGAAATAGTAAAGCAATTTTTATTTTTTTTGGAAAAAAATAAAATAAAAGAAGGAACATATGCGCCCGTTTGGCCCCCGTTCTTAAAAATTCTCATTCTCATTTTTTTTTTCTCTTTCTTCATTTCAATCACACATTTTTCAAATAAAATAATATTACGCACAAATCTAAAACTTTTCATCATTTTTCCACCATACATTCTTCCATCAATCACTATTCCAAAAATTCTATTCTCATTAAAATCAATATCAAACACACTTATATTCGGGCGGGTTCAATTAAAAATATTTTTAGTGAATATATATTCATTAAAAAGTCATCTGCAATTCTCTGAAAAGTGAAAAAGGGAAATTTATTCTTCTTAGTTTAGGGTTAAATCCATCATAAAGTAGTGGTGATATATATGGAAGTAAAATGAGAAAGTTTTAGTAGATTATATAATATGTGATTGAAAATTTGATAAAAGTCGTAAATCTCATGAAATATATGGTTAAAATTAATTGTTGACTTTAACTTAGATTTTTATCAATCTTTTAACCTTACCAAACATGGCTAAAAGTTCCAAAAGTATAAGTTTTTATATTTTATTTTTTAGAGAGTACTCCTAATTCCTAAATACTTTACATTGTATAGTGATATAATTTTATATTTAGCCCTTGTTTATTTAAATTAAAATTTAAGTTATTAACCATATATTTTCATGTAATCCACAATTTTTCTACCACATGTTACATACACTTTATCAAAATTTATTAAAAATCTGATTTTTATCTAAATCAAACAAGGGCTTATTTAATAGTACTTCTAGCTAGCTATTCGATCCAAATCTATTCCCCTAAAATTGGGAGGTCGCTAGGGTTTGACCGTGTTTTAAAATGACAAATAATAAAATAACATGTGTCATTATGTAAAACTTGATATACATATATAGAAAGATTAATCCACATGGATTATGCTACATGTACATAAAAATAATACATAAGGAATTACATAAAATGACGTGGAGGGAAAACTTTGGATGAAAAAAATTAATACTATTTTAAATAGAAAATGATATAATAACATGTGACATTATGTAACCATTATGTAAAACTAGATGTTCTATCCACATAGGTGCTTGGTATTGCTTCTGTATGAGAAAGACAAATACCGAAGGATCTAAGGGACTTTTATTTTAATTTTTTGCAATAGTTTGGGCAAATTAATAATCATAATCAATCACCAACTCTTTGGCTATATGGGTTGGAGATTTTGTGTATACACTAACACAAAACAAACAAATGAAGACTAAATCAAACAGTGGTCTTTCTATAATATTTCTGAATTTCTTTTGCATCATCAGATAGCTGCTGCAGCTTCTACAGTGAAGCGTCTTGGCTGCAATGAAATGATAAAAATATGTAACAGGTCTTTAATTAGTATATTTTGATTAATCAATTAAAACGTGTAAAAAGTAATTAAGTAATTACTTACTCTGTGATTTGTTTCCAGAAGTACTTGCTTGCCTCATCATCCATAAGATCTCCCAAAGCATCAAAAGTAGTTGAGGTAGATAAGTTTGCGAATTGATCTTTTCGGCTTATAATATTGCTTCTAGTAGTTTGATCTTCTGTATTCATGGTGAAAGGCGATACCGGAACGAGTTCTGGCATCGAATAATTATCGCACAATGATGATGTCCCATACTCACCGGTGTCATTAATTTGTTGAGTAAAAATGCTGTTGGATTTTATCGACATTTCTTCGACTTTAGGACGGAAGATAGTTCGAGAAACATTTAAGTTCGGAAAAGTTGATGTAGAAGCAGGAGGGTATGGAGTCCAGTTACTATGTAACAAAGCTTCTAACTGTGGATCCAATATTAATGAAGCCGGATATTGTTCAATATTAGTACTAGTGTTTAAGAATTGCAGTATGTTACTTAAGTACAACATTTTGGCAAATTGTGTTGCAGTAGTTGAATATTGGCACGCTAGAGCATTGTTGATGCATATCATGTTATTTGCAGCTGCAAGAAGCTGATCAGGTGGAATATTTGCAAGGGAATTGATGAGGAGATTATCAGTTCTAGGCATATGGGTGGTTGGATCTATCCCTTTTTGAAGCAGTTTCTTCTTCAGACGAGTATTCCAAAAGTTCTTGATTTCGTTATCAGTTCGTCCCGGTAGACGACTTGCTATGGTTGACCACCTGCATATGATTGTATCGTTTAAATTTTGGCTTCAACACTCCTGGTCATGTGTAGGCGATGTGCGACGAGACTTAAATTTAGTACCTTTGTGTGCTTTGAGTCTCTAATACCATGTTGAGCTAATCGATCTTAACAAAGTTGATTATGTATAAGATGGAAATATAAACATACTTGTTTCCGAGAAGTGCATGAAGTTCGAGGATTGCTATTTCTTCTTCCTCGGAGAAGGTTCCTCTCTTGATATCGGGACGTAGGTAATTAGTCCACCTTAACCGGCAACTCTTTCCACACCGATTGAGTCCGGCAAGCTTCGAAACCTCTTTCCAATTTCCATGTCCATACTTTTGGATGCAATCCACGAGCTTTTGATCTTCTTCCGGTGTCCATGGCCCCTTCTTTATACCATTCGTTTCGTCCCAGCTGCTTGTTGATGATCCTTCCATCTGCAGAAATTTGATGGCGTGATATGTGAGAGAATTGAATTAATTAAGAGAAGCTGGGAAGGTAATTTACAAACCTGGATAGGGTTGTGTTTTCTGTGAGAAGAAAAAGTTTAGATTTTGTTTGTTATGTGAAAGAGGTGGGGTTTATATGGTGAGTACACTGGCGTGTGCAGGAGAGACTGAGAATCCATATCCTCAAAGTATATACAATTAATTAGTCTTGCGTTGCAACGAATTCCACATTAAACAAATTAAATTGTTGCGTGTGTCATAAGTTATTCAGTCAACTGATCGTGTATTTTTACATTAATCGCAATTCAATACAAGTCATCAGCATGGATGCAATTCTGAATGACAAATTATTAAAATAGTCACATTAATGATATAAATTATTTTTGATACACGAGAGATTTGATTTATACCACACGCAAAAATTAATTATAAGTACGTAAGTAAATTTGTTAATATAATTATTTTTCTTTGCAAACAGTTAAGATAAATGTGCAATAAAAGTAAATTTCAATTATATATGTACAAAGAAATTGTACAAAAATGGTTGACGAAGGCCAAGTGACAGCCTCCTATTGGAGGCACGGCCTGGCCCACCTCTTAGTAAATTTACCCTATTTAGAGATTGGAGTTTCGATTGTTTAGGTACTTACAAGACTTGAACTGTACCTCAACTTTGCTGTTGTTCAACCAAATTTAAAATCATCCATGGTATTTAAGCAATTCAAGAATGTACTTCATTCGATAAGCATGGTGAAATCGGATCCAAATAATTTGTTAGTATTTTAATTTTAACTTTAATTTTAATTTTTTTTGCAATTCAACTCATTTTTAATTACACATTTTCATAAAAAAAAAAAAAAAAAATATATATATATATATATATATATATATATATATATATTTGCTTTCACACAAGTACTAATCGAAATTAGTTGATCAACTATATAGTTCACCTCCATCGTATACATAAGGAAAAGTTTCCGTAAAACTATTACTGTTGACCATCGAAGTCCGAGGTCAAATATTATGCACTTAGTATTAATCTCTTTCAGGTGGCAGTTCGGTTATCAACCCCAACTCGGTTATCCGTTGCAGTCCTGTCAGAATACTGTCGTCATTCTAGGGAACACAATGATTACCTGTCTTTCACAACCTGCCCAATCAAATTAGGTACACTTGAAGGGGGAGGGCAGTAGCACCGTCATCTTCGACCAATCAGATCTTTTGTTGCTAACTTCCATACAAAGGTAATGATTATCTGGTAAAACAGAATTATGTGGATTTGATGGGAACCGATCTCATTAGCCAATCACAATCAATGATGACAGCACACAATTCTGAGCTCGGCATGATGTATGAAGTGATTGATTTGACGTCTTCCTTACCATTTTCATCAAAATCTATCTATAAAAGAACGTACCCTTTTTGCTTGAAGGGGACGTGAGCTCAACGCCAAAAATATCACTTTACTCCCAAACTTGTATGAAATTAATTAAAGATCTTGATCCTTTTTTTAAAGTTGTCTCAAATCAAATGTTTACATTTTTTGACGTCAACAATTACAATACATGTTTTATTTGTTTGATCAATGAAATAGATAGAACATGTAACCTTAGGAAAAGCTAAAATCCTTATTTGTAGGAAATTGATGCATAGCGGTACTTGAGACATTAAAGGAAACGTCTCAAATAAGAAAATACTCATTTGCTTGAGACTTGATTTGTTTAACTACCTATTAGTACAAGTCTTTTTGTATGTTATATTTTAAGTAAATCTTGAAAATGAAATCCATAGAACCAGAGCCATGCATTGCAACATACATGCATAATGCATGATTAATGCTTGTCGCACAAGTTCAACGACACACGGGTTAATAAACTTAGGGCAGGTAGAATTTTTTTAAAATGAATTTAGTAAAATGTATGGTTAAAATGAGTTTAAAAAATATGTACCGAACGTGGGCTGAATTTTGTTTCATTCGACATATGACAAAGTCGTGAAATTAACTCAACTGATTCTATATTAAAATTTAGTGCCTCAATTAAAAATTTCATTTGAGAGTTTGAGGACTGCAGATTACATGAATTTTGAAGCAAAGCTATCTCCAGCACCATGCGTGAAAAATGTACACGCTTGCCGTTCTTATCCATTCAATTATTCAAAGCGGTTCAGATTCTGGAAGGAAATTTCGTTTACTTTTTTATTAATTAAACACGATTATTTTCTACCATGCACAGCACAACGCATTAATTTAGTTACAGCCTTAGTTAATTAATTTTTAAGAAAATGACTTGTTTTCTACAAGGTTAAGGTTAAACCATGTAATAGTAACATTATTAGAAAATATTTTCAAAAATAAAGTTTCTCATAGGATTATTTAAGGCTTAGAGATGGAACCAAATCATATTTGAAGAAATTAGTAGCCAATGAGTTGGTGCAAGGAGACAGTCCCGCTCCATTAGGCACGTCTTTCTATTGTATTTTTTGAAGGCGTATTTCCATGCACTCGTAGTGAAGATAAATACGTTTTTAAGGAAAAAGACGTAGCCTTAGAACTTGATTTGAATTTTCAGTTTTTTTTTTCTAAAGTTTTTTCCAGTTCAAATTTGACCGTATCCATCTTCATTTTCTCCCTTCTCGAAGATTTTACCGACAAGTATTAATTTTTTAATTTAACTTAATTAAATTTAAGAACTTTGAACAAGGCAATTAGTATATATATATATATATATGATTTACTGAGATGAAAGTGATAGTCATAAATATATATTAATTAGTTAGGCAGAGTTTTACAGAAAATTACCCTCACGTCAAAAAAAAAGTTGTATACAGCATATCGTTTCCCGAGTCAGACCGCAATTGGCCTAGTAAATAATCTACACCAATGCAAGATGCAACTCCTCACCCAGTTTGGATTGTGTTGACATTTATTTTGTCAAACTTATCGAGATGTTGTGCCAAAATGTCAAAAGCGTCTTCTGATTTGTTCAAAAAGAGATTACATGTTTAGGTATCACAAGTTTGAGGATCACGTCTTGGTTCGCTTGGATTGAATGGAAAGGGATTAAATATTTTTTACCCCAAAAACTATTTAACATGGAAATTAACTAGGACAGACGTATGTTTTACTTGTCTAAATCTTAACATTTTGACTGTAATTTCCAATATTTCATTATTCAAACCATTAGTTGGATCTTGTACAAGTTGACTCATGACTTTTAAGCAGCGTTGTAATGCCTCAGCGCGAAGCATGAACAAAATGCCTCGCTTTGTCTCTAGGCGCTCATTTTTTTTTCCTTTCGGCCCATAGACCTCCATTTTTTTTTAATATAATATTTTATTATTTTAAATGTTTGATATATATTATTTCAATTATTAAATAATTTTTAGAATGATTACAAATAAAAATTAATATTAAATTACGTCTAGGCCTCGCTTAACTCGAAACTTGGCTTCCACGCCTAATGCTCTTTAAAAGATTGCTTTTAAGAGATTATTTAGACAATATTTGATGTAGATTTTTTGAAAATAATTTTTTTGAAAATAATTTTATGAAGAAAGTATGATTAAAAAGTACAAAAAATATATAAATTCACGTACAAAATTACTGATTTGAAGAATTGTGTAAAGAATTTTAAAGATTATTTTCAGTAGATATTTTATTTTTTTAATTATTCTATTTGTACAAAGAAAAGTTATAAAAATAGTTAACAAAGACCAAGTAACGAACCCTATTAGAGGGACGGCTAATTCTTTGTACACATGTTATCTCTATTATTTTTTTAGGTTCTAGTAAAACTGGACTGCCCAATTTAACTGTCCAATCACTCAACAGGATCTCCAATCAAATTCACTAGTCTTTTCTCCTTTTTCTTGTCATCTACCGGCTAGCTTCTCCACATTGGTTTATTGCATCATCACTTGCTCAAATCTCCGAACATAATAAAACAAAAATACAATTACTTTATTCAAGGACTAGTTTAATAAAACTAATCTTGAAATGGCTCATTTTGAACTTTAAACAGATCAATGTGTTAATCGAAGCTAAACAGACTCTGATGCATATTGAGACTTGAGATTACATTTTAAAATTCAACCTTAATATGAAAAGTAACCCACGCGATTCAATGTTTTATATTTATCGGTATTTAGTGTTCAACATTACCAAATATAAATAAAGATATGCATTCTTGTATCCTTTCCAATTTCAAACAAACAAAGATTTAAAGGTATAAGATATAACCCTACTCAGAACTTCTAATATACAACATATTGGCTAACTTATCCAGCAGCAGCAGCGTCTCCATGCCACAGTACTTTAATACAGTAGACTCAAACTTTAGTTATGACCTTACTCCTCTGTATGATTACTCATCACAATGGGCAACTAGAAATATCAAAGATGCATTAAAAGACTAGAGATATTGACACCGTGCACCTTAAGCGGTGAGAACTCTCTTGTTTTGAACCACTGGGAGAAGGCAACCGGATTCTTTGCTTGTGTGCCATTTTGAAATCTTCTTGTCTTCATTTTTCCACAGCTTTGAAACCATCAAGTTAAATCCTCTCTTCACATAAGTTACCAACAGCGTAACAAGCTCTCTGCAAATTCAAAGCACACTCGTTAGTACAGCATATTGATTAAACAATGCATAATGTATACTATATTCGGATGATAGTTAAACATATTGCCTGGCACTTTTGAGGAAGAATATGAATGACTCCTCTTGCTAAACCAAGTATAAAGATGACAAGACTAGTGGAGAAGCAACGGCAATGAACAGATAAAATTGACACAAATTATAGAAGCACCATAGTTTACGAGCTTCCACTTTGAGTAGTTAGAGACAGATCTAATTTGCAAGATCCTAAAGCTTCATACCCCAAACTGCAGTCAATCAAATCTTCAGCGTTTCTTTAGGTAGTTATTTCCTTTTAACAGGTTTTAATCATTTACCACTCAGGTTTATCAAGTATTCATCTATTTTACGAACTGACGGTCCTCAGGCTGTAAAAATACTTGTTTGAACATAAATTCTTCAATGAAAAGAAATGCCAAAGTATAAAGCTTGACATAACATTCAAAATCAGAGATAGCGAAGTCTCGTATTCTATGAATTTGATGCTGGGCGTAGAATGCTCTAATTACTTCGAGATTGCCATTTTTTGCATACCTTCAAATCAAGTAATATTGAGGACACATAAATTTGCCAATTGTTTCTTTCTTATTATATTTTATTTCAAAAATCTTATTGATGATTGGTTTGGGTTCGCCATATGGTTTCTAATTTTAAGTTATCCTTAAAAGATCATGTGGGGAAGCTTTTACTCACAGGGGCGAGCAAGGAGATCGACCACCATTTACGTAGTAGATGAACATATATGAATCATAATGCTGCCCATTGATAAAGTAAAAATTGTACAACCGTCGTACGAGCTGGAAGGACATTTTCCGGTACAGATGGATGGCCGCATTATTATATGAAATCACATGCAGATAAACAGCACAGCAAGTTGGGATACTTGAGGCATAATTTATGACCTTGTGGATAAGTGAACTAGCTGAAAACGCAAAACCAGAGAGTATTCAGAAAGAAATAATTTTCAAAAAGGAAAAAGAAAATTATTCCGAAGAGAGAACATGACGGGTGTGGGTGGGTGGAACGGTTACCTATTCCAAGATTTCTATGAGATTCTATAACTCCCAGCGTCAAGATGTATATTAGTGTTTGGTCTGGTTTTGATGAATCAAAACTGATAAAATCTTCTACCTGCAGTGCAAATGTGCATTTGATAGCTTTAATAGCAGAAAATCCTTAAAATATAATCATTCGTAGAGATGCTTCATCAATTCGAAGTGAAATCTTGAATGGAAAATCAGTTTCCACAGGCAGTCAGTAATATTTCAGCCCTTTATTTGGTTCAAAATCAATACTTTAATGTATAAGGCCTAATTTAATTAATTACGAGTAGATCAAAGCTCACCTCACTTTCTCTTGCTGAAACAATTCTGGCAGTCACAAATCCAATAAGCTCATTGCTCTGAGCATTAGGCCGACTGCGATCAACAGCTCCCCAGCACACAATATCACGACCATAGACAGCATTGCGGAAGAATTCAGATTCATACCTAAAAAGATCACAAACTTATTATCAGGAAACTATCAAATTGTCAACACAGACTCTCATTATATGCAAGAATGACACAAGATCATCTGACCTGATAGGAAACAGATCACCATGAATTTTCTCAAGAACCTCTAAATCTGACGGTTGAATAGGCCTATAAGATATAATTGGACGGTGAGGGGCTTTGAGCTTTACCATTGATGAATGTAGCGTCAATCGCCAGCAAATATTTGACGTATATGCAAGATCTGTAAGCAAATAGTATCTTCCATCTATACAATATTAGTCAACGTAGCCATGCAGCCTCAGAAAGCCTGACAAAAAAATATATCATATTCTATTTCATAAACCACAAAGACACTGACACGGTTAATTAAGAAGCGATGCAGATCATGTGAGGATTTAAATGGTACCTTATGTTATGGCATGACCCAACTCATGAATAATAAAAGCATGGGAGGATAGAAATAGATGCACTTGGCTCGAACTTAATTGATGGCAACTAATTGTATTTAATTAAACTTGGTTGATTTTGATACAAGTTCCATTTACAGCTTTAGTCTCTGCGGGGTTAGAAATAAACTTTGTTAAGGAGTGATAACGCAGTTTCATTGAATAAAACTGTGAAGTGTAGAGGTTTACAAGTCTCTTCGATGCAAATTGGAATTCAAATTTGAATCAATAGTTTGTAATACAAGCACTTCCATGATAGTTTCAGGTCGTTTAATGCCGAAAATAAATTTATGAGGGCAATGTTGGCAACTGTTTTTCCTATCCAAAGGCTGTGACTATTTTAACTCATAAGCTGTTGATAACAATACTACATTGTATGCTACGGATAACAAAGTGTACGCCGTGTAAGATTGAACCTACCTAAATGCAAAAGACAAGTCCACGAAAGAAGGTAAACTTGGTCATAAAACCCACAAAAGAACCAAGGAATACGACAGAGATGAAGGCTAGTACTTTTGATAAAATGACGATCACGGTCAAATAAGTCAATTGAGCTTGCAAATTGTGAACTCAAAAAAGACAGCAGTGAACTATCTTGTAACACAAGTGGTGTAGAGAAAGGATCCTTGATCACTGGAGAGTTGAAGAAGGCACAGGAACAGTCTAAAGCCCAACGAATAACTGTTTCTAAATGTTCACAGGTGAGGAACACGCTAGTTTAAAAATTAACGCCTACGTTTCTTTCTTAGTTGTAAACATGATTTTCTTTGTTTCCTTTAATAGCTTGTTTATATTGTTTGTTTTAAAACCGTAACCGCGAAATGGATTAGATGAATCTAAACCGATTTAGAGGGATTTCATGTTGCTATTCTGGTCAAATTTGGTTCAGAAGTTCGTTTTGTTCCTGCCCTTCCCTATCTTGCTTGGTATTAATTTTCTGCTTTCCTTGAAGTGTTGCCACAAGGATCAGCCCTTATAGGTTGGACTGTATCTGTTTTCAGCTAACAGAAGCCCAACTTTTTAAATCCCAAACGTGACTTTACGCAGGCAATTAATCCCTATTCTATCCGTCGAGTTCATATCAACCTCAAGTTTATGCGGTTTCAATTGTATCAAACTTGATAATTAAACTAATAAACCAGAAAAATAGTAAATCAAGAACAAAAACTAGCAGCCACGGTAATTAAGTAAATCAGAACAAGCAGGCGAGAAAAAACGATTATTTTTAAGGAAAAAAAGAAAGGGTTTCGAAAACTTACCAATCGATGAGTCTGTTTCAACCTTACCGCCTTTCCTTTGCTGGGAATATCCACGGCTAAAGAGGATCGAGCCGGGGTTATAGGCCTTATTGAATTTCTTGATTCAGTCTGGCGATTGGAATTAGGCTTGATTTATTGATGCTTTCCTTCCCTTCCTTATCCTAGGATTCCAGAAGACAACCTCTTGCGTTTCTCTTAAATTACTTTTCTGATTTCTTACTCATAATAAAATAAATAAATAAAAAATTAAGGTGGATTAATGTCACTCTGGACAATGATGCAACAGTAAAAGAATAAAGATTATTACGAGAAGGAGGGAAATGATGTAGTTATTTTTGGAAATGCAATTCTCCAATTTTAACTTTTAAAATTTGTATTTTTTTTTAATATTTATAAATACAGAAATAAAGAGAAATCTGCATGAATAGCCAGGTTGGCCCACTATATGAATTTGTATTGGTACAGGTATTCGATTAAATCTTAATGAAAATATTTTAACTAAAATCACATTAGCTAAGATTTTTTAATTTCTATCTGAGTTCACTTTTAGGGATGATAATGGAGTAGGTATAGGGAATGGTCAATCCTTGCTCTCGTGTTTAATTTCTGTTTAACTTTATTTTTCGTGTTTTTAAATTCTATAAATAATTTGGAAATTTGACTTGAGTGATCATTTCATGTTTAAACATACAAAAGTCAGATGGAGAAGAGAAAATTCATGCCTAGGGCAAACCCAAGATTATGGTTTCCAAAAAAAAAAAAAAAAAAAAAATCTGTTAGATTTTAAGAAGTTCAATTGAAGATTTTTGAAAATTCAGTTAGAACGACTGCACCGCTTGACCTTTAATAAGTCCGTCCTGTCCAAGCCTGCACAGGGACATCTATTTTTGCCTCGAAATCACCCCGATTAATTGGGTATCCCAGCCACAAACAGCACGATGCACCATAGGGCACTCAAGAGTGGCAGTGAAAATTGATATCCCTATTCAATATGGAGCTAAGTATTCTTTACCATGTTTATTGATACACGTGAAAGGAAGACTTGAACCTTACCTTGAGCTACAATAAGAGGAGATAAAAAATTTGACAAAGAACCTCGTAAACTTGAAGATATTATGTCAATTACGGAAGTAGAATAGGTAATAGCTTAGAAAGATGAATGAGCTAGTTCTACCTCCTGACATAAACAATAAAAGCAAAAGAGAAGTTGTACAAGCTCTAAAGTATTCGTCAATCTACAATGTGCTAAAAGATGTGCCGAGTACAAATTTATCTTGTCAATAAAGATTAGGGTAAAATTGCCAACTAAGGACCCATATGCTAATAAAATGAAAGATTCAGGACACGAACGCTCCATTCTGAAGCATGGGATCAAGGTGCAAAATGCTTCAAATTTTGGAATTCTCCACTGCTATTTTCCCTTCCAATTCAACAAAGAAGGAATAGGTTCTCTAGACCGTATGGCTTTGCCTCTTTTGTATATTTCTACCAAAAAAAAGGGTATTTATTATTATTATTTTTAAAAGAAAACTAGCTAAAATTTAGCCTTCTCTCGACAATAGAATTGAAACAAATTTAACCATTTCTACAACATTTCAGCTAATCCAAACATGTTCGAAAACAAAAGTTTTTGGCAACTTTTCCCCTGGTCCATCATCGACCCCTTATTGGCAAATAATGCTTTGCGAAAGCAAAGAATTGTGAAAAATGAGAAAGATGCCTAATGTAGATAGACAAAATGAACACAGAGCTTACTTTTTCAACTCTTCTTAAAGCAATCTTTAATAACTAAAAATTTCAAAATGCCCTCAGGGGTTACAAACTTTAGTGTCTTCACCACATCAGTTTTTTGTACTTGAGAAGCTTGCCTCTTCAGATCTCAATTGTATACAAAATATTTGGACATGTATCCTCTGAATCAACTTAAAGGAAGTCACCAGCCATGAACCGATGGCTCAATACAGCATCTGCAATTGGTCTCTTCCGAAAGTCACGATTTAACATAGCCTACATCCAACAGAAAAAAGAAGTTGAAGACATTATTCCAAGTAACCGTTGAGAAAACAATCTTTCTTGTATTCTTATTTCTCATATGCTAAAACAAAGCAGACAATTCACAACCTGCCCCACCCCCTCCCCTAATGCAGACAGAGCAACAAATATGGAAGCATGACAGAAATTCTTTTATTGAAATAGAATAAACTCAAACATCAAACAAACAAAGGGGGAGAGGGACTGTGTAAACAAAGAAATTGTTCAATCTTTAATGAAAGATGCCTTGTGTATGATGGTAGTTTCAGCATTTAAGACAAACGAAAACAATATTAGTCATCATATTTATGTGGTCACTGAACCTGAAGTAACTCCCAACCAGCACCAGCACCAAGATCCAAGAACTTGACAGCTTCTAGCAAACGGTCATCAGCCAAACAGTATCTGCCAAAGGGAAAAATGTCAAGAACAATAAACGAGCAATCAATGGGACAACACAGAAACTTTAATATTTACCATGCTAGCACAAAATTATAATTTCAGTAAAAGTATAAGTTGTTGGCAGCCTCCGACCTCCCAACTCCCCCAGAAACAGAAAAAGAAAAAGGGAGACAGTGCGAGATAAGTAGACAAAATTTT
The DNA here is from genome assembly GCA_019395295.1 of Osmanthus fragrans. NCBI lineage: Eukaryota > Viridiplantae > Streptophyta > Magnoliopsida > Lamiales > Oleaceae > Osmanthus > Osmanthus fragrans. The sequence goes on along the minus strand of CM033345.1, from coordinate 7,689,539 downwards.
ATATGTGTGCACAGGAAAAAAAGGGAAGAAGAAGAAGCTACAACCTCTAGCAGGTTCTATATCATTTAAAGTTACAAGCTATCAGTTAAACTGCAATTAATTTTCACAACAGCTATATTATTCACTCACCCCAACAAAATTTTGATACTCTACTTCCCCCTTGTGAAATCAAAATATATAAATCCTCAGCCAAAAAAGGTTCCACCACCAAAAAAATAAATATATATATATGTATGTACGTACGTACGTACGTACGTACGTATATACACTCTATTTCCTAAGGGTGCTGTGCATGCATAAAGCCTCGCAAGACTGTTGGGGCAGGAAGTTGTACAGCGGAGCTCAGCCCAGCCAAAATTAGAAGAGCTTCAGCAATACAATTGTGTGGCACATTTGCCTGCACCCAGGCCTAAATTTGTACTAGTGGAGGTTTGTACTATATCTTGGATCTCAGTATAATTTTGTAACGTAGTCAGTGAAAACAATGGTGAAAAGAACAATAATCATGCACAGTGTGATGATTGTCTGCACTTTCATTCAAGTTCCTTCTCTATGCATTCTAGTCTTCCCATATATCTTTCCGATAATTCCTAGTCAAAATAATAAAATGTAATGCAACTTACTCTCTCATGGCCTCAAGATCAAGCAGGAATGTGTTCTCCAGAAGCCTCTGTAAGTTTTTGACAAAAATGTTCAGCACTGTGGGCAGAATATGTCTAGTAGATAGCATGATGAGAAAACAAATTAAGATAAATTTATGACCCACTCTCAGCGAAAGACTGTCCATGACTCCTGCTTCACAGAATGGAATGAAAGCTAGGTATGCGAAAAGAAGACCAGCTTCATATCTGTAAAGAACCTCACAAAAGACGTGGTGTAAATATAATTATTTTTTCTTAAACACAATTAGAGAACAAAATGAAAGATGTTCACATGTCATCTGCTATTCCGAAAGTTCTTTTCTCCATAGGTGTGAAAGCACCTGCAGCAAATGCTCGTCTCCAAAGCTCGTCTGATGGAGATCTTGAATTTTCCTCTGGCTGAGAATACCTAGAACACCAACAAATTTTTCACCTCTTAAAAGAAAAAAAATATGAGACACATTCAGGAGAATGATTTTTAAAGATCACCCAATTCAACTCAGGCGTACACGGGGTGGGGGAAGCGCACCAACATGTGATCCTTTGTACAAATTGAGCATTCTAAATGGTAAAGTGTACACGCATGAGACTTGCTTTAATTAAGCATCTGTTTGAGCTTCATTATTTGGTAAAAATAAATTTTGGAATAGTGAATTTTTGGAGAATGTGTAGTTGAAAAGTAAGAAAAAGTTTAAAGTTTGCGTATAATATTATTTTATTAAGGGCTTGTTCGGTAGAGATTAAAATCCAATTTTAATTAAAAATATAGTCGTTATGCTTGACTTTCATCTCACGCATGAGACCCACTAATGGCTAGTTTTTTAATTAAAATCTAATTAAAATCTCCATCAAATACACTCTAAACGAATATGTGGTTGAAAATGAATTTGGAGAATAATGCATTATTGAAAAATGGGGCTCAAACAAGGGCTAAATTTTGGTAATATATGGTCAGCCTCCTGCTTATAATACCTCCCAAACTACAAGAAACTCATTGAGGATTGTCTCCTCACAGAGAGGGTAAATCTGTCCAAATGTATGTAATTGGACTTGGAATTTTCAAATAAGTTAGCATATCCAAGGGCGTTATTTAGTTTTCATGTGGCTCTCTCGCAAGTAATAGACCTTGGATTGTCTCCTTGAATGTATTTAATGAAGAATTAACAATTAGTCTGGGGTGATGTGCAGAAGGAACATGTTGTTTGGGAGAAAGATTAGAAGCCCTTGCTCCACAAAGTACTAATGTTTCAGATACACAAATGGAATTTCCACCGACATTCCTTGGCAATAAATCCACGTTTCCAATCCGACAACACACTTTGAAGTTTACCCGTTAGTTTATCACTACAATTCAAATGTCATTAACATGACATCTTAATTATCTAATTTAAATTTTTAACATCACCTTGATTGTAGGTTATTGAAGAGCATATACATATATGTGATTAAAGTTCCAATTGGCGCTTTTACACAAGGAACTAAATGGTTCTATATGCTAGACAGGAACCGAACCATACCATACCGGAACCGGGCTAACCATACCTGAACCGCACAATTCCAATAGGGTTCGGTCACGTGATAAGAACTCAAGAAGCTATACCAAGACTTAAGAAAGCAGGTGAACCGTGATAATAAATGAAATATATATTATCGGGTATACTTTTACTTGCACACAATAAAAGTAGAGTAATAACCAGTGAGAACACAGGGTATTATATCGTAACTTGTCAACAAAAGAAGGATACTATTATAATGTTTTCCTTAGCGTCTGAATACTATCAAGTGGAATTAGGTAGAGCATTCACGAATCCAATGAGATGCAAAGCTCACCTCAACAGTTCCTTCTGCACAAATTAAGTATTATTTTGATCTCACCTATGATGTTTGAAATAGGGTGTTTCTCAATTAGGTCAAGGATTATATGGGACTAAAGAAACAATAAAAATGGAGAGAAGAAAGAAGTCCCCTCGAGATGAGAAAGGAAGGAGCAGACAGCTTTTTTTCTTTACGAAACCTAACTGAGCCGAACCATCTGGGGTTCCAGGAATTTTATCCGCCCTTAGTTCCAACACTCCATCTTTCCACCTCAAGATCTTTTTTTCATTAAATTATATTGATATGCAGCATCCCGAACCTAGTTCCATCAGAGCAGAAATGGTCTACCAATATCACTCTATGTGTACATACATGAAGAAACATATGGCATGCATACATTATAAACATATTGACACAATATGCTTACTGTGATGGTAATTGGTAGTAAGAGAACTCTTGAAAAAGATAAGAGCACTTAATTACGGTTTCAGAATATCTCTATATTTCACCAGAAAAGAATTAATCTGGTTGTGCATCAGTATGGTGCAAATAAACTATACCATGAAATACCTTATATCAACTGAAAAGGCAAGATCCCGCAGCCGTGGAACTAGATAAGCCGAATCTTTCTCAACCATTGTACTGCCATTTGCAAGATAGATGAGTGCATAATGTTCAAATTAGTAGAGAGTAGTTTCTAGCATGTAACGAAGATGAATTGCTATTGGTTAGCTAAACTTTATTTCACAGGCACGCACTTGAGAACAACAGAGGCAGCTCCAAGACTTTGGTGTAATCTGTCGTGGTCATGCATATAGGCCAGGCCTCTCATAACACCCTGAAGCAGCTTTAGAACGAAGTTGCTTCTCCTCTTTAAAGTTACATCTTTTTCGAAAGGATTCCAAAGTTTCTGTTCTCCAAGATATTTTGACATCTTTTCACTTGCTACCTTTGCATAGTCGGCAGCACTATATTTTCCATCATTCCGGAAAGCAAGCCACTGTAGATAACTTACCGCATATAAATATACTCAGCACAAGAAAGTGAAGAAGATGCAATCTACATGAAGGTGAAACTTTGATGACATAAACCTGTTCCCCTGTCTTGGTTTCAAATCCTCCTAGAAGTATTTGAATATTCTGACAAGTGGCGGCTTTTAAACTGCTCTGCAAAGCACAGACATTTAAAATATTACAGGCAAAGTTCCCAGACCAACAGAAATGTAATAGCGATTGATTCATCAATGCCTGTAGACTGAGAGCTGTTATATTACTTGAAGGGAAGCATGAGCATTCAACTCGTTTGCAGCCATCATGTCCGCTTCAACACCACCAACTTGTTGACCAGGATATACCTTCATGACATTTTTGGTTCAGATAATGGGTTATTACTTATCAAAATAAACAAGAGGAAGCCAGCACATAAGTTGCAGTACCTAGAACCTACAAACTGAATGAATTATTTAGTATAAAAATATCATCAAATGCACACTATGAGTCTGAATTGATACCACATCACTAAGTGCTATGGCTCAATGCTCCATATGCTCATGTCCAGGCTGTACAATATGCATGAAATCGTACAATGCGCTTTAGAAACTATTAACATTCTATATAAGGAAAATATATACATATATATTGTCCTATTCGCCTAGTCCTTGCCAGAGACCTTCATAAGTTGTCATCCGAATATTAAATCAATGTAGCAAAACATAAAGAACTAAATATACAAAAATTAAAAAACAGCAATACAAGGTTAAGAGAACGCGACAACAATAATCACCTTGAAAATAACTGGGGTACCTCGACGTGGACCCTGAGCTATTCTTCCTTCATAAAGCCTGCAAAATGACTGCTACAGATAGCATAAGCAGAAAACATAATGAAAACTTATATATATATATAATGTCATTCTATAGTTTATAAGTTCATTTATGTTTACCAACAAATCAGGCAAGGAGAACAGAAAAGGAAATGCACCTGATCTTAACACTGCCCTCTCCAACATCTTGAACTCTTAATCTCCCTATATCCGCTGGAGAATATTCCATATCCATCCCTGGCTGTAACCCCGAGTAACTGCAAACAACATTCCTCAGTCAATTTTCTATGGACAGAACAAATCTAGAAGAATGATTTAATGCAAACCTAATAATATTCATGAAACCATAGCTTCCAATTAGCCTTCCAACTTCGAAAGAATCAGGATCCATTATCAAACTCGCTTTACATAATCCCCTATCGCGACGTCGACTACGTGGCCTTAGCTGCAAATTTAAAGCTTTCCCACCAAAGGAACAAGGGCGGGAAGAAACGGAGAAAACCCTCGAAGTAGGTATGCAATTAACTGCAACTACTATCATCTTCGTTCCTGTGTTTCTGGTACCGCCACACCACAAAGACGCCAATTGAATGGATGAATGAATGAATGGATGGATAGTATGAGGAAAATGAATAAATTAAGGTGAAATAGTGGATACAGATAGGGTCTCCAGATGCTTCCACGTTGAAAGAAGGAACTTCATTTAGCCCCCGTTGGATTTCCATTTTTCTCCAAATTTATTTCTCTTTCTTCTTTTTAATCACACATTCTTCAATAAATAATATTACACGCAAATTTAAAATTTTTCTTTAATTTTTAACCACACATTTTTTCATCAATCAACTATTCAAAAATACATTTTCTCCTAAAAATGAGAATCAAACACGACATTATTGAGAATTTCACAAATGGACAATAAAGTTGTAAAATTTAAATTTCGGGGAATAAAATCAAATTTTCAGTAGTTTTGATAAAATTGAAGAAATGAGCAATTGAAAGTTGTGAGTCTTGTGAATACATAGTTAAAATTAATTATTATTTTTGATTTAAATTAATTTTAATTTTAATTTTCATCAAAAAAGGATAGTCACTTATTTAGCCATATTCATTCTATTATTCGATAATGAGTTTGTTAAAGGGTAATTGGCGCAAAACGTCCTTATCTTTCTAGGTTTCTATGGAAAACGTTCCTATCTTTCATTTTTTGGTGCAAAACGTTCCTATCTTTCAATTTCTTGGTGCAAAACGTCATTTTCACAAATTTTACGTAAAATGACCAATATACCCCGCTATTTAAATAGAACCAAAAAAAATAAAAAATCAATTACAACTATAGCCCAAACTTTTAAAAAATGCAAATAACACTCCTAACTTCACCTTCTTTACACACTCCACCCCCACCCTGCCGCCCAAACTTCTTTGCCTCTCTCCACCCTATCTCTTCTTCTCCGCTGCCACAACCTCTGGACATTGGTACCAACACAATCTCCTCAACACCCTCTACAATTCCATCCCAATAATTCCCCGTATCATCTAATAATCCGGCAGAAATCAGCAAGCAAAATCAGCTACTCGAAAAATGGACAAACTGCCGAAAGTCGCACCTCCGGCCAGCAATAGGATTGCGGAACACCACCATCCGGTTGCCCACATCCAGACGACCTCAGCCATGTGGGTAATTCATCCAAAACACTTATCCAACAGGTTCAATTTGAAACTGAAAACAACGCAGTCAAAATCCAATTAAAATTTTTGGAACGTAGTATTTCTCCCACGAATTGAACAGATTTAGGTCGAAATTGACCTAGACCCATGGTTGGGCTAGGTGCGCCAGGTGAAGAGGGACCTATCCTAGGTGGTCCGCGACCATGGGTGTTCCGGACAGCGCCGGAATTTGAGAAGTTCGCAGGTTGTGTCACGATCGGCGAAAAATCTGACATGAAATAATTTTTTTTTTGTTGATGTTTGTTGTAAATTGTTGGCATGGGTGTTGTCGTCTGGTGATGGGCAATTGAGAGGAGGTGAGTTTCGATCATGGGGGTGGCCGGAATGTAATTTTCGACGATTTTTAGATTTGAGGACAGTGAACTTTCAGCTTTAATTCCGGCCACTACAGTTGATGAAATTGGGAGTGGTTGGGTGGTAATTGAAGGGGAATTGGAGGGCTGTTGACCGGTGTCAACGTCCGGGGGCTTGGGTTGCCGGAGGCTGCCGAAATTTGGATGCATTTGAGCTTTAAAAAAGGCAAAAAAAATTAGCCACTTTTTTGGACTGATTTGCATTTTTAAAAAAGTTTAGGAGCAGATTGCAATTGATTCTTTATTTTTCTTTTCTTATTTTTTTGGTTCTATTTAAATAGCGGGGTATATTGGTCATTTTACGTTTAAAAATTGTGAAAGATAGGAACGTTTTACACCAAAAAATGAAAGGTAGAGACGTTTTTCACAGAAACCTTGAAAGGTAGGGACGTTTTGCGCCAATTACCCTTTGTTAAACCTTTACATCCATCCATTATCATTATTCATGCTAAGAAATTACAGCAATTCTTGAAAAGCTTCACGTTCAACCAATAAAATTACCGAATTGTTCGCTTCAACTCTAAACCTATTTTTCGTTGTTCGTAAATCTTATAGGTTGCGATAAAGCTAAAATAGGAAGCCATCTAGAAGGAATTTGTGAAGATTGAACAACTACTATGATGCATATGACGTTAATCAGGTTAATGGAGCGATTGATTTTGTAAAAAATTATAAATATCTAATTATAGTAACTAAATTGGTTAAAAAAATACTTCGATGATTAATTTGAAAATTTTCTTGAACTTTAGTAGCCATTAGTGACATCAAGTAATTAATGCTTCGTTAATCTTTCCGTGGTGCATGTTATAAAAATGATAAATTTTGGTGTCTGTTCATAGATTCATATGAGGGTGGGATTCAAACACTCACATGGATGACCCTTATTCTTATATGAGTGTATGGATACATCTTTATCTATTTTTTACAATTTATTTATCTATAATCTACAATATATTAAAAATATAAATCGAAGGTAAATTTTTAATTACCAAATTTACTCTTACATATTTAATTATATGTCCAATATATCCTCATTTATTGTTATATCTTTAATTTTTAATTTTTATCCTTATATTTTTATGTTTATGATCAATAATACCCTTAAAATTAAATTTTTTTCAACTAAATTCAATTATTATTAAAATTAAGTCCATTAATTTCTACTAAACACTATTATTACTAATTATCAGTATATGATTAATAGAAAATTATATAAAATCAAAATAGAAATTATAATAATACTACATATATAATTAACTTGAAATGACATAGAATATTAAGTCAATTAATATTAATATATAAAATTGATAAATATAACAAAATTAGGCCCTTGTTTGATACACATTAAAATGGAAAAAAAATGTATTTTTTTGGGTGATGTGATAGTGAATATATGGTTAAAAAAGAAGGAAAAGTTATTGATGTGATGAAAAATCTTATTTTATTGAAAAATATGTAGTTGAAAATGAGTAGAATTATAAAAATAAAAATTAGAATGTAAATCAAACAGGGGTTATATATACATAATACAATTAACAATGTAGACAGTGTTTAACTTATAATTTTTTTTTTTATAAAAGAAACAGTTATTAATTTAGAGAATAAATAATTTTCAAAATGATCATCATATCTACAGTGTAGATAGTGTATTAATCAATAAAAAAATTCAGTTAATTGGAAATTGATGGAGATTCCATGGAGGATGAGGATAGGGATTGGTTACTAAAACGGAGCCATCAAGAAAATGAGATTTTGTAGTAGTTATGGGCTCTAGATGTATAGATCGCTAGGGAATATCATACGAACGAGAAGTTGAATCATTTATTAAGTTCAATGTATTCTCCTTTAACAATATCAATTATTTAAAAAAATATTATTAGTACTAAAAAATATTACGCATATCATTTTTTCGATACATAATACGTGCAATGCACGTGTTTACTGCTAATATACGTAAAATTATGAATTAATCTATATGTATAAAATTTTATACAAAATCTCTTACTCATACTCACATGGTATACGGATCTGCATGAATAAAATAATTCGACATGTGGTCCTCATTTCTTATTGTGGGTAGTAAATAAGAAAATTTGTAAAAAAATATGAGTAAGTGTAGCGCTGTCCTAAATTTAATTACACCAAACACAACCTGAGAATTGTTAAATGGGAGAAGTAGAAGGACTGGTGAGAAAAGAAGGATGCCTCGCTGGCGCTATTCAACCGCTTCGATCTTTAAGGGGGTGTATTCAATTGAGACTTTTAATGACTTTTTGGGATTTAAAAAGTTTAGGTGTATTCAATGTAGACTTTTAGAGACTCTCTAAAAGTTATGGTGTATTCAATTGAAACTTTTATAGACTTTTAGAAAGTCTCTAAAAGTCACGGTGTATTCAATTAAAACTTTTTAGAAGTCTCTATAAGTTTTGGGTATTCAAATTTTAATGACTTCTGGAGACTTTTATAAAAGTCTCTGGAGTACTAACTTTTAAGCAGAAAGTACTCATATAAAATCTCAAAATTTGTCTCTCATTAATCATGAGATTTTGAGAGACTTTTATAAAAAAAAAAAAAGAATTTTTTTTTCAATATTTCTTTCCTTTTTTCGACTACGAACATTAAATTTATTATTTCTATTTATTCTCTCTCTCTCTCTCTCTTATAGTTTATCACTATTTTTTATGGAAAAAAAATTAAATTGGATTCTTGTAACTTTTTTTCATTCATTTTTTTTTGAAAAAAATCTGTTTTTTATAATTAAATTATAAAATTTTATATGACAAATTAATAATTAAATGTAAATATATTTACTTTTTATTTATTTTTAAAAGTATATTATATTAATAATATTAAATATTAAATTTATTTTTTATCATATATATATATATATATATGTATACTTTTAATTATTATTTATTTAATTAAGATCTTAAATTTTTTTTAATTATATGAGGAGTGAAAGTAGAAGAAAAATTGTGGGAACTACAATCTCATATGTGATAATTTCACATTATTACATTAGATCCACATGAATTCTATTTCAAATAAAAGTCTTTTGAATTCTACAAAAGTCTCCTAAAATTTTAAAATGAAAGTCTACATAAGTCTACGAAAGACTTTCACTAATTCTATGCAAATCTATGAAAAAATCACGAAATCCACAAAAGTCATCACTTAAAAAAAGTCCATCAAAGTTTTCAAAAGTCTCAATTGAATACACCCCCCTTAGAGTTCGCGTCTGCTATTCTTTTCCCAATCTTCCACCGCTTTGTGCAGTAAACGCGCACACACTCTCATAGCGAAATTTCTCCTGTGATCTAGCTCTAGGTTTCCATTCTTAAAACCTTCCAATTACTCGCATTTATTAACAATTATATAGCATTGAAAATTTTCGTGGGTGTTGAAGAAATGGAAGGAGGAGAAGGAGGAGGAGGGTTGAGTGTTGGGAGCATACCATCAGCATCGTCTGCGCCGCCGCCATTTCTGAGCAAGACATACGATATGGTGGACGATCCAACGACAGATTCGGTGGTGTCTTGGAGCAAGAGCAACAATAGCTTCGTGGTGTGGAACGTGCCGGAATTTTCCAGGGATCTTTTGCCTAAATATTTCAAGCACAATAACTTCTCCAGCTTCGTTCGCCAGCTCAACACTTATGTGAGCATCTCTTTTTGTGGGTGTTTGAATTTTCAATCTTTTAAATGATTATTGGAGGTACTTGTCCAGTTGCCCTAGGTTACGAGGATCAATATTTTATGTTTGTATGTGGGTATTTAGCTAAGTTAGTACTGCATCAGAGGATTACATATTACAGAGACCAGATTATCCCAGAGAGTCACGAGCAGGATTATTATCAAAATACCGAAGTTCCAGTAGCTGCTCAGATTTGGCCTGATTTTTTTTTATTTTTTTTTCCCCGTTAATGACATCCAAATTTCAGGTTCTGGAGATGGTTTGAGTGGACAGAGAAAGACAACTCTGCAAGTTCTCTTCCCATCTGATAATCGAGGAACAACTTTGTTTCATTTTATTTATCAGCTGATACCATCCCAATACACGCCATGACTGATATGGAAAGGTGCTTTTGAGAAATGAGAACCACTGGAACCTGGACTTTGAATGGTCTCCCAAAAATACTAGCTCTTCGATATATGTATTAAAAACTTTCAGTCTTGTGTCTGTTTTGGAACATTTAGGTGAATCCTGTTTGGATTATGGAAGCTAAATTGGATGTACAACACTATTCTTGAAAATAATGAAAATCATCAGGTATTCGGGATCACTGTATTCTGTACATTCATGGTTTTTAGTACAACTAGTGGAGTTGAGAACCCGATTAATCATGTTTTGGGAAAAGAATTAGCATGTTTATGTTGAATCAGTCCTTTGTTTCGTGCAGTATCTTGGCCATTTGTCATAAGGGTCTTCTAGAAAATGGAGATATGTTTTCTTTCTTTTTTATTCTGAAGGGCCATATCATGTTATTGGGCGACCATAATATTTTTATAGTGTGATTTCCTCTTTTTCCAATCAGGGGTTCAAGAAAGTTGACCCAGACAGCTGGGAATTTGCAAATGAGGGTTTCCTAAGAGGCCAAAAGCACCTTTTGAAGAGCATAAGTAGGAGAAAATCTTCCCATGCACAACATCAGCAACCCTCCCAGTTTCAGAGTTCATCTGTTGGGTCTTGTGTTGAAGTTGGAAAATTTGGAATAGATGAAGAGGTCGAAAGACTAAAAAGAGATAAAAATGTTCTCATGCAGGAGCTTGTCAGGTTAAGGCAGCAGCAGCAATCAACAGACAACCAATTGCAAACTGTTGGGCAGCGTGTTCACTTAATGGAGCAGCGCCAGCAACAAATGATGTCATTCCTTGCAAAAGCCATGCATAGCCCTGGATTTGTAGCCCAGCTGGTGCATGATCAAAATGAAAGCAACAGACGCATCTCTGGAGGTAATAAGAAAAGGAGACTTCCCACTCAGGAAGAGGAAGTCTTAGGTGGAAAACTTAATACAGTGTCACCTGATGGACAGATTGTTAAGTACCAGCCTTTGATAAATGAAGCTGCCAAGTCCATGCTGCGGCAAATCCTAAAGCTGAATGCGACTGGGAGGCTTGAAACAAAAGTTAACAACCTGAATGGTTACTTGATTGATAATGTCCAGCCTCCATCTGGTATAGCAGACAGCGGTAGCTCCTCCAATAGAATGTCTGGGGTGACCCTTTCAGAGGTTTTACCACATTCTTCACAATCACCAGCGGTAGCAGAATCGGGATTTTCTTTCAACTGTCCTTCAGCTGCCATATCCGCGGTCCAGCATTCCTCTGGTTTGGTACATGAGAAGAAACAAAGTACTCCATTTCAAGAAATGAATGTTGGGTTGCCAGAATTTCCTCAAACTCAAGGAATCTATCCAGAGAAGCATGATGACCTAGACATGCCTCTTAATGAAGCTGAGTCTAGAGATGCAGGGAATATGGATGCAATGGCAGGATTGGTAGATGGCCCTATGCCAGTTGGACCAGATGGATTTTCATCAGATCTTGACATTGATACCTTGCTAGACGAGATCCCTAAGCTGCCAGGTATAAATGATGTTTTCTGGGAACAGTTTCTTTCTGCAAGTCCCCTAACTGAGGATACTGATGAGATCAATTCTTGCGCATTGGGATGTGGTACTGGAGAGGAACAGGATCAGAAGATAGGGCAAGAAGGGGAATGGGATAAGATGAAGCTCATGGATAATGTTACGGAACATTTGGGACGTCTTGCATCTGCATCCAGTACTATCTGATTCTGTGTTAAGAATTATATTCTTGCATGAAGTTTTGGAGGTAAAACTTCAATTCAATTTCCTTTGATAGGCAGTGGGTCATATCACATTCAGTCCTCTATACAGACTTGCCAAGTATTATAGAGCTTAACGCTATCTTCATACAAGGCAGATCTTTATGACAAATTTCTAATTCTGGCTTCTTATTATCAAATTCGTATGTGTACCACTGCAGAAAATAGCTGTACATTGATGTCAATACGTATCTATGTCAACAATCGAGCGTGCATCATTTTAATAACTACACAATCTGAATATTACATATGTGCTTGCTTATAAGCAGTGTGTCCCAAGGAATATGTGGTTAAAAGTAGATAAAATTTGTGGATCTAAAGAATATGTGATTAAAAATGATATATGACCTGTTTATAAGTACTTAAAAATTTCGCCAAACATGCTTTGTCTCCTCAGCTTAGGTTTTTGACTTGTTAGATAAGCTTGGTTTCTCTGCATATACATGGTGATTACAATATTATACTTTTGCTTCAAATTGCTGCTGTATTTGTGGTGAATATTTGGCAAAATGATACCAAATGCTAAATTTTGGTTTTTTGCCAGGTCAATGCTGTGGAATACCAGCGTACAGAATGCCTCTACTCAAATATGCTTCTGTTACAGTGGGAAGTTTTTAGACTGCTATTCACCTTAAACTTTACCCGCTTTTTTTGAAAATAATGTATGGAGACCTTTGTATGAAGTTTGTAAACTGTACTTCTAAATCCTAGATGAAAACTGTCTAATATATGATGTCCTAATGTCACCTACACTTGCCTGGACAGGAACGGTGGACTAGTTGAAATTTGGCATCTTGACTGATCTTTTATAATTCTCTTGCCTATGAAGTTGTGTATAATTGTGCTTTCGTATAGAAGGTCTACCTGAAAGTCCTTGGCTTCAATGCTTTCAAATTCAAGGTTCAGTTCATGCAAGAATGAACATAATTTTAGATGCAAATTGAGTACAATATTCACCAATAATCCTTACAGGAGAAATATCCTCCTCTTCAAACGAGCCCCCAAAAACAGAAGCAGCTGGGGTATAGGCATTTCTTGATGTACTCCATGGCTTCCTCCAACTGACCTGGCTCGACCAAGAATATCAACCATGCAAGTATAGTGCTTTACACCAGGCACGATCTTATCAACTAGCTCCATTTGGCGGAAAAAATCTCTTCCTTCCTCAACTAGCTCTGAAAGACTGCAGGCCGACATTAAATTGGTAAAAGTTACGGAATAATTAGGCTTGGAACTTACCCGACAACTCATTGCATTGCAGAAAGAAAATTTCTAGCTGCATCAAAACCCAGCAATCATACTTGGTCCACGAAATGATATCCTTCATCTTCTCGATGGATTAAGAACAAACGAGTCGGGAATAAACCCCGACTTAACCACCATTCCTTGTAGTCCCTTTCCAAAAATCCGAGAGCTGGGCCAAGGCTTTGATCCCAAAAGGGTAGTAACCTTATTGGGATTCTCACTACACTCATAAATTAACCTAATGAACAACAAGAAGCTATGAATAGGTTAGGGACTCCAAGAGTAGGCACAAATAAGGGCGTTCCATGAGTAGAGATTTGGGTTGGGAATTTGATCGAACACTGAGCGGGAATCTGAATGCTTGAGAATTGAGATAAAGCAGACGCTTGAATGAATTTGCCGGTTGGGCAGGGATAAAAAACGAGGCCATTTCGGAACATTTGCGCATGGATTTGTCTAACTTGATGGGTGAGTAATGGTCTATCATTGTGATTAATGGTTTGCAAAATATTTCATTGTTGATTGAAGAGTGGTGTTTGGAGCAGCCATGGATTCTCCTGAGCTCAACTGTTACACAAATCTACTTTATTCTACCATCTTTTTCGATTTGTAATATGCATTTTACGAATATATTTTTCGTGATAGAAAGTTAAAATGGATGCATCGCCAGCGACCTCTCTCCTATCATGTTCCCTCCTATTCCCAATTAAAATCGCATAAGCATCTTATAAGAAATCGCGAATTTGCGGTACTGCAGAGAATTATTCTTCATTCCCACCGCCTTGGAAAACATCTTTAAAAGCTTTCTCAAACTCAACCTAGTAATTTATACATACAAGTAGATCCATTTCTTTGCCCACCAATTTCCATCATCATCGCTAATCCAGTCCAATAGCCTCTGATTCATTTGCTGTTCGTCAAACGATGTCGGTTAGTAACGGATACTCATTTCCGATTCAATATAACTTTGTAATTCTTATTCATGTCACTGCGCGCTCTTATTTCTTTGATCCGATCCATTAATTTCGATTTTCAGTTCAGCGCTGCATAAATTTTCTTGCGTATGCGAAAAAAAAAAACCTTGTTTATTATCTGATTAATTGGATTAAGTTGATTATCCTTTCAGCATACATCAGTTTCGTCTGGAACTATTCCACCACAAGAAAATAATTTTGCATACCTCTGTGTCATTTATTTCATGAAAAAATTCTACATATTTGCAGTTGTATTCAGAAAATTAAAATAGAATTGCCGTTTCATTCTTGATATTTTCCCTCTACTCCTAGTAATCCAAGATCAAATGCATTGATAAGCAATATTTGTTATGAAGTTTTGTTAACATGAGTTGAATATCCATGATTTTTATTTGGTAGCATATTGCATCCACAAAAGGCACATACCCAGAAAACATGTTTTAATGTTCAATTCTCTGCATTTCTTTGTATTGCAGCAGGCTTAGTAGACATTTTAATGTGGCTTTACTTGTCTCAGTAGTATATTAAACCCTTTGAAAAGACTTGGAATGCACTGCCACATTGATTCTAGCATTATAACTTTGACACTGAATTTTTTGCCTGGACCCAGCATGTTTGGGAGTGCTTAAAATCTCCTTATTTTGCTTTGAAGTTTTGTATCGTCCCAGTTGTATATAGGCATTGAGAAACTCCAATCCTGTGTGTGTTTGCTTGGATTAAAAGGCTTTGTACTCAAAATCAATAAAAGTACATATAAACGTTAGTTGACAAAATATCGAAATATTCTCACACGGTATACTCCTCCAACCCCCTCTAAAAGATTTAAAAAATCTGTCGTTCACTGTTCTAGGCTGATTCAGACACTGAAAGACGACTCCTTCCCCACCCCCGCCCCCCCTCCCCCAAAAAAAACACAAACACACACCAAAAAAGAGTAAAAATAAAAACATTTTTTGGGGTCAGTAATTATTTGAGGTTATGATTTTTGTGACTTCTTTGCATGGCACTGATGGCAGGTCAAAACAGTGAAAGTGAGCAATCTCTCGTTAGGTGCTTCTGAACAAAACATCAAGGAGTTCTTTTCCTATTCTGGGGAGATTGAATTTATTGAAATAAAAAGGTTAAATTGTGAATGCTTCAAGTTTTTTTGCATTCGTATTTGTTTCCAGTATTTTATTATCTTCCTTTCACTGAGCACCTATTTTTAACCCAAGTGGTTGCAATTCTTTCTGTAAGAATCACGTCATTTCATCTTCAATTTGTTTCTAGTGAGAATGAGTGGTCTCAAATTGCATTTGTAACTTTCAAGGATCCTGAAGGTGCAGAAACTGCGGTGCTTTTATCGGTAACTTTGCTTAACAATTCACTGATTCATTTGTCTTTGTTGCCTTACATTAACGATGTTAAATGTAAATTCAGCATTAGCTTCATCTTTTATATGAGGAGAGTCCATACAGATATTGTTGACCCCAAAAAATGTCACCAACAGAATCCCGACCTCGTCCCCTCCACGCGGATAACACCTGCACACGGAGCACTCCGTTAGGAGGCAAAGGCCGCCAGTAGAGGAAAAGGTTCGGCGATCGTTTGCACTCCGACGGTCAAGTCAACGGTCGGACAAAATAAAATAAGAGTGCAAGAGAAGGGAGAGGGAATTTGGTTCGGGTTAGAAAACATACCTTAAAATGAAGTGGATTCACATATATATAGAAAACGGAAATGGGTCGAACCCAAGTTCCAAGCCCGATATGCAATTGTTCAATTAAATAAGGTACAATCAATAAATAGTCGACCCATGTGGGACCCTCTCCGTGATACGCATGCCACGTAATTAATGGATATAACAATAGTCCCCCAAGTCTGAGTCGTATATTTGTATGCGGGTCGGACTTTGAAATATAAACTGTTAATTAATTTTTGGGTGTAACAATAGTCTCCCAAGTCTGAGTCGTACATTCATGTGCGGGTCGGACTTCGAAATATAAATAGTCGACCCAGTGAGGTCTTACATATTGTCTCAGAAATATAAGCAGTTCCAATAAGCAAGGACTTGCGAATTGTCTCGAAAATATGCATCGCTCCAATAAGTGAGGATTTACGAACTACCTCGAAATATATATGTGCGAGCCTGAATAAATGAGGGCTTACAGATTGCCTCGAAAATATGCATCGCTCCAATAAGTAAGGACTTACGAACCGCCTCAAAAAATATGCATCGGTCCCAAATAGGCGAGGACTTACGAATTGCCTCGAGAATGTGTGCGACCCTGAGTGAACAAGGGCTTACAAATTACCCCGAAAGATAGATACTGCTATAATTTGTCGAAATTTCGGCAGCATCTCCTCTGTAATATGGACTAAACCAATCCTATAATACAATACAATATATCCACTACACATATGCTAAACAAATTTGGGGTCCATTTGCCCCTCCAAATACTAATGATGATAGCGTGAGTAATATCATATCAAATTTCTCCAAGATATAATATGCAGAGAGTTTGTCATGCATCACAGTAAATCACATGCTCGCACAACTCAGTGTAGCAGTAGTGCTATAGTGAAGCAAGTAACATGCCGATAATAATAAAATGATAATGTGGATAACGTAGCATACGTACTGGCTGTAATGAAAATAATGCTATAACTTGCTAGCAATGATGGGACATGTGTACTTGACACCAATAATATAATGCATATGCTAGCAGCAATATATAATGATACTAAGATATTAGTATCAGAATAGTCCCCCAAGTCTGAGTCGTACATTCATGTGCAGGTCGGACTTCAAAATATAAGCCACTGTGATGAAGCTGATATAGAGGCTAGACTGAAAACATAAGTAGCAGAGGCTGTGCTCCAGAAGTAAATAGTAGAGATGATGCTTCGAATGTAAACAGTTGTGATAAACTGATGCTTGCCTAGAGGCAAGACTCCAAACATAAATGGCAGACAATGCTCTGAATATAAGCGACAAAGGCGAGACTCCAAATATAAGTGGCAGATGATGCTCTGAATATAAGCGGCAAAGACGAGACTCCAAATATAAGTGGCAGATGATGCTCTGAATATAAGCGGCAGAGACGATGCTTTGAATGTGAGCAGCTGCGATAAACTGATGCTTGTCTAGAGGCAAGACTCCAAACATAAATGGCAGACAATGCTCTGAATATAAGCGACAAAAGCGAGACTCCAAATATAAGTGGCAGATGATGCTCTGAATATAAGCGGCAGAGACGAGACTCCAAATATAAGTGGCAGATGATGCTCTGAATATAAGCGGCAGAGGCGATGCTCTGGATATAAGCGGCAGAGGCGATGCTCTGGATGTGGACAGCTATGATAAGCTGATGCAGAGGCAATGCTCTGAATGTGAGTAGCAGAGGCGATGCTCTGGATGTGGACAGCTGTGATAAGCTGATGCAGAGGCGATGCTCTGAATGTGAGTAGCAGAGGCGATGCTCTGGAGATGAGCCTATATAATGAAGAGGCGAGGCCGTTGTGAGGCGAGCCTATATAACTGAAGAGGCGATGCCGTTGAGAGGCGAGCCTATATAATAGAGAGGCGAGGCTGTTGAGAGGCGAGCCTATATAATAGAAGAGGCGATGCCGTTGTGAGGCGAGCCTATAGAATAGAGAGGCGATGCCGTTGTGAGGCGAACCTATATAACTGAAGAGGCGATGCCGTTGAGAGGCGATGCCGTTGTGAGGCGAGCCTATATAATAGAGAGGCGAGGTTGTTGAGAAGTGAGCCTATTGAGCATAGGCGAAGCCATGTATGAGGCTTCGCGACGAGGCGAGGAATAGACATTCCTCGAAGCCAAGAATAAGCATCTGGCGAAGCGAGGAATAAACATCCTGCGAATAAGGTCAGGAAAGGCCCATTTTGCAAGGATAAACATATCTGACGATTTATCTCTTCCTTTTCCAAGGAACGAGGAATTATAAAACGTCGAATCTTATAATAAGAAATCCATGAGCTAGGGCTCAATTTCAATAATAAGAGTTCCACAAGCTAGGGCTCGTCTTCAGCAATTGGAATAATCGACGGAGCCTTTGAACAATAGTAAACCAAGCTACATATTTTCTTTAACACTTGGTGTTCATAGTCATAATTCTTAAATTCCTTAATAGCTCGTGTCCGTGCAAAACTGGGAAAACATCATGCTCCACTTTTACAATATAGTGCCAGAACAATTAGTAACATAGCAATTGGCTGAACCCTTTTCTCAAGCAGGTGGACAACCCCACTTAACTATTTTCTAATGATGAATAAAGCCTGACCTACTTTAATTTCAAATTCATATAAATCGAATTGTATATTTTTTGGTAGCCCAATAGAGATGAACCATAATTCAGGCCCAAAGGTGCAAAAGGCCCATATGGTAATTAACTAAAGTGACAGGCCTTTGCATCACCTAAAATCTATTTCTACCAATTTATTAAGCAGCCCACTCTTTAGGTTTGGGATTAAAATGAGAAAAGTATAATGTCCCAATTAAATTCCCATCGGGTCAAATAGCAAGAGGCCCAATCAAAGTTTATAAATATTTAAATGGGAATAAGTTGTGGTAGCCCAATAATAAAGCTCACTAATTCACCCTTGTAAAACATAAAATACCAAACAGGTCCTTTGAATCAGTCAAAGTCTATAAATTAAATTGCAAGAAAAGACCGTTCATTATTTCTTTAGGACAAGCCAATATTATATACCTTGCCCAACTAAAGAGTCTGCAAAAGCTGAGATTGACAACCCATTTAGAGTGAAAGGCACGCCACCATCAAGGTCATACTCCCATCAGAATAAAAATTGGAGCAAGCACTGCACTTCCCTACGGTATATTGCAAGTTACCGATTGCCGGAGGTGGCCGCTGGAAGTAGGCTTTTACCCAATTTTCAAGGGCTTCAGCTGGCGACTGTATAATTTTCTCTTTGCCCAGGCAACAATTTGAACACCATTTCAAGTTCGAACATTTTTGCAGAAGTGCCTGAGATAATCTTTATTCAAGAATGAATAATGCTTGCAACATTTTTAGAAATTTGGACAGTCGCGCGAGTGATATGTTCCACTCTTTTCTTGAGGCTGCAACCAAAGAATATTTATTCTCCAAGCTTTCCATTCTCTAAATCACTTTTTCTTTCCAGTGACTTCTTTTCGTTCCATTTTGTTGGTTGTTTTCTTCATATTTTTGGTGGAAGGGAAATGCTCGAAAAATCCTATTTGGTTGCTATCTTTGCACCATTCTTTGGCAGATATCTTCATCATCAACCGGCAATAGCCATTTTTCATGGCGGATTTTTCAACCCGAGTTTCTTCAACCCTTGCCTGGAAAATTCCTTTTCTCAAGGAAATTTGCTGATACTTCCAGTGGCCTTCTTTTTCATTTTTTGTTGTTGAGTTTTGTATTTCATTTGGGTTTTGGTTTCTTCCAATAAATTGGTGAATATGGCTGAGAACATGGAGCAAAACCGAGCCTCTTCCTTTGACCAGAAATTATGCTTGTTGAAATCATCCCCCTTCTATTGACTGTAGTTGTCGCTTGTGAAGAAAAATTTAAATTCCAGTAGCCTTGTCTTCTCTTCAATTTTTGTGGATGACCTTGTGATTTTTTGTGGAAGAAACTGCCCAGAAGTTTTTTCGCCCTTTTCTATTGCTGGCTTTGCTTTTTGTCAAGAAACTGACCGGAAAAATTCTCTAATATTTCTTTTCCGGTGACCTTTTATTTGTGGTATAACATGGTTAATGTACCGATTCCCACAGACGGCGCCAATCTGTTGACCCCAAAAAATGTCACCAACAGAATCCCGACCTCGTCCCCTCCACGCGGATAACACCTGCACACGGAGCACTCCGTTAGGAGGCAAAGGCCGCCAGTAGAGGAAAAGGTTCGGCGATCGTTTGCACTCCGACGGTCAAGTCAACGGTCGGACAAAATAAAATAAGAGTGCAAGAGAAGGGAGAGGGAATTTGGCTTGGGTTAGAAAACATACCTTAAAATGAAGTGGATTCACATATATATAGAAAACGGAAATGGGCCTCGTGAGCTAATGGGCCGAACCCAAGTTCCAAGCCCGATATGCAATTGTTCAATTAAATAAGGTACAATCAATAAATAGTCGACCCATGTGGGACCCTCTCCGTGATACGCATGCCACGTAATTAATGGATATAACAGATATTATTGCTTTATTGTTAACTGAAGAATAAGGTCCCATTACTTGGTGTATAACAAGATAATATTCAAATCAAGTTAGTGGATGTTTGTCATAGCACTTTTTCAAATTGGATTCTCAGTTTTGTCTCTCTTGCTAAAATTATTTAATGATGGAAGTTGGTTATAAAATTTGTTATGTAGTAATCATTTTTTTCTTCAAATCAAGGTCATAATTAAGGATTCTCATCCTGGGAATTGTTTATGTTACTGATCAAGGTTTCAGAAGAAGTTTGCTCATCTAAATATCTGAATCCTCCTTTTTTACTCTGTGTGCATGTCTTGGTCTTATGCTGAGATGATTTTGTTATGGCCTTGTTATCGAATTTCTAGTTATCTCACTTTTGAAGATGCTCACATATGATTTTTCAGGGAGCTAGCATTGTTGATCAATCAGTTGACATAGGCCTCGCTCCAGATTATATACTGCCACCTACAGCTACAGCATCTGTTGGTGTCTGATCTTTTGACATCTTATTTTATTTTCATTCACACGATGCACGTTTTTTCATTCAGCTGGACTATTTATGCATACAGGCTGCAGGAAAAAAGTATGAAGGTAACACTGGATCAGCGGTCCAAAAGGCAGAAGATGTTGTCAGCAGCATGCTGGCAAAGGGATTTATCTTGGGGAAGGATGCTCTTAACAAGGCCAAGGATTTTGATGAGAAGCACCAGTTCACTTCCACTGCTTCAGCTAAAGTAGCTTCTTTGGACCAAAAGATTGGATTGAGTGATAAAATCAGCTTAGGGGCGACCATGGTAAATGATAAAGCGAAGGAAATGGACCAAAAGTTTCAGGTTTCTGAGAAGACAAAATCAGCTTTAACAGCTGCTGAGCAGACGGTCAGCAATGCTGGATCAACCATCATGAAGAACCGACATGTTTTGACTGGGGTTTCGTGGGCTACTGGTGCTTTCAATAGAGTCACCAAAGCTGCTGGAGAAGTGGCGCAGAAGACGAATGAAAAGATGATCAAGGAAGAACAGGGAAAGAACGCCACTGAAGATGCCCATGTTCATACCTCTGAATCTCCGTAAGCTGCTACAGGTTATATCCAACCCTAATCTCCTTGGGGATTAGTCCTCCAAATGTGGATCACCTAATTTTCTGTATATATATGATAAGCTAGTTTGGATATTTTTACCTCAAACCCTAGCTAGTTATTTTAGCGTATGGTTCGACTGTTGTGGGGATTGCTGGTCATCACTTTTGTCCAGTTTTACAATAGCATTATGACTAAGTTGTTGATTTTCAATACTTGTATAAGATGATTGAATTTACACCTGCATTCGTGCTGGAAGTAGAAATAATTTCATTCAGTGTTGAAGTAATTTGTCTGGTTTTAAATGTCTGATTTCTTTATAAATATGGCAATGACCCAGAAGTACAGTTAGAAGGAATGGAACCAGTGGAGAGTCTTCTGCAGTTCACACTTGGGCAAAGACGGCTGACTGAAAAAAGAGAAAGCATACCTTTGCTTAGTTCATGAGTTTTCCACTTGGGTTTGTGATAATTTGTAAAATAAATAGGCTTGTGACAAGTTCTCAACAACTTCCATTCTCTAAGCCCAATAGTCACAAGCCCCCAAGAAGTTCCTATCTTTAATATCAATTGTTTCGTGATTTTATTCCATCATCAATCAAAGCAATCCAATTTCCATTCAGATATTCTCCTTTGCTTATCAATGACACGCGAGGGAGGAAGATAAGATTGAACAAATAAGATCTTCCAACAGAATGTAATGAATTGCTGGGATAATAAATCATGCTGGGAAGTGAGTTCTAGTCGTCGTGCCTGAGATTTGGCTGCTGCCCAACTAAGCAGATAAATTCAACTGCAACACTAAGAGCATTAAGAGCAGACAAATAACTTAAGCTTGTTGATTCCAGTTTGTTTCCAGCCCCTGCCAAATCTGATACACCGCGGAACACTATACAAGGCACTCCATTATTATAGATGTCTGCATAACTTGGTGAAGAGGAGTCAATTACAGACAGTTGCTGTGTATATATGTTTAGATTATCTATTGATTTTATGTTTATTTTTCAATTTGACTAACCATCACAACTGCAGAGCTCTCTTCATCGACAGTTGAGATATTGAATTTGTTGAAAAGGAATTTCCTATAGGCCGCGTTATCAACAAATATATCAGCAGTAGATCCTCTCAATCCATATACAACCTTTGGCTTTGTAGGAAGACAGAATGTCTCATTAAGACATTGTCGCAAAACTGAGTCCAACTCCTGCAAAAGTATGCAGTAGGTAATAATTTTGTCAAAAACATCGTGTATTCTCTCAACTCACCTAACCTGAAGTTGGGTTGCCATTCTAAACCAATTTGCATCAACTGGAAGCCAAAATACTTGTTGCATTGGTTTCCCATGGGAATAAAGTTGTTGATATGTGTACTCTATCTTTGCCAACGAGTTCTCCCCCTTTTCAGGCAAGTTGTAGGTGCCGAACTCGAGTTCTGCCAGATACCCATCTGGCGATTGCAATTCCTGTTCAACACAATGTCATATTATCTATCCTAGTAACTCCAAATGCCTGGAATTAATGTATGATTTCATCATACCTTCCATTTCCAAGAACCAGTAAAGGCTAGGTAAAGTGGGACACTCACATCTCCAGTGTATAGGGAATCATTAGCACTCCCAGCAGTCCCATAGTGAACTATTCCTTTAATGTCGAAAACGTCTAATAGAATTTGCACCGTTATACCTGCATTTAACTGAGAAAAAAAAATTATACATAAATGGAAAATAATCGAATTTGAAGGGATAAATTAATATGTTACCGTTTGTTCCCCACTCATCACATAAATCACATCAACGCCTTTAATCTTCCCAATGTTGAATCTCCTTCCTAGTTAAGCAACCGACAGAGACAAGTAGTTTAGATTTCAATAGAAGTCCAGTTTCAGAATTTCAATATCTGTGAATTGCTTAATCAGTGCAATTTCATCACCGTAGTGACGTAGTCTAATTGTACCATTATCCAGGAGTTTTATGAAAAAATTTACATGAATCTGATGAAAATCATCTAAATTGAACTCACCTGCCAAATCAATGGAAGGAACATTAGAGCTGGGAACGAAGAAACGAGAAGTTACAAGTGCGGCCTCTTCGGTGGGATAAGCCATTAAGAGGCCAATGTAAGGACCTCCAAAATTATTCACTGTTTCAACCAAATGATGCAATGGATGAGTCGATCTAAGCTGGGTTGAGTGCTGCACTTGGACCGCCAACACCATTACTAATGTCACAAACTTCAATGGTCTCCATTTCAGATCCGGATTTGCTACACCCATGGATCACTGTCAACTACACTTCGGTCTCTCGCGCGCGCGCGCGCTCAGCATACACAAGTAATAATAGGAAGAAAAGTAAGAACGCTAGAAGCATGTAAAACGTGATTGGTTTGTCCCAAAAATGAAGAATTTCATTTGTGGTCCCTGAAATTTCAGTGAAATCTCGACTATGTCACTAAATTTTTATTTACCTTAATTAGGCCATAAATTTCAAATATCACCATTCCGTTTCCATCAGTTCCATCCCTAAATTGAAAAAAATATTTTTAGTTAATGGGAACATAATTGCAACATGGCATGAGGATTCAGCCCTATGTGACGTAGTAAAGTGATAAAATAAAAAAACATGCATATTAAAATTTATCATGATATTTATTTTATCATTTTTATTTTTAGAGTGTGTACCAATTACATGGAAGATGATTATGGTATTACCTTCAACTAAGGGTGTGTTTAATCGCGAGCATAAAATTTGCATGGAAAGAAAATAAATTTCAGATAATTCAATTATCTCAAACTTTATTTATATGAAAATTGTTAATTAAATGTACGTTTGTTTCCCATTTCTTTACCTATGAAAATGAGGAACATTATTGTTGGAAGCCTGCAGACCAGCGGACCGTGAGAGGCCAGTCAATAATAATGGGCAGGTGGGGCTCACTAATGGTCTAATTTCTTCTAAAAATGGCAAACAAATGGAGGCTAAATGTATTTGATTGATTTAGTTTTCAACATAAAAAATATTTTACTTATCCATTTTTTATTAGTTGGTAGATAAGAATGAATTGATAGATATGAGAGAATGAATTACTTGAAAAATAAAAATCACACTCTCCAAAGAATTTTTTTCTTATTTTTGAGGAAAATGTGATCACGTGACCAAAAGTTGAAAAATATCTTTCATAAAAAAAATTGTCAATCAAACACTCCAAAAGTATAAATTTAGGACGAAAAATAAAGTCAGTCAAACTTAGAAGTGACAAAATGTGATAGGATGGTGAATTTGAAATTACAATAAAGTTTAATGATTAAATTAAGACAAATTAACATTTGCGTGACCCAATTGATACTTCTGTGACCGCGCAAGAAATCTATCCTTCCAAAATATGATCCTGATCTATCCTTCCATATAGACTAATTCTAAGAAAATTTATAGCACTTGTAAACTATTTTATTTAATAGATTAAATCAAACAACACCGTCCGACCTTAGCTCAGTTGGTAGAGCGGAGGACTGTAGTTGGTTCATAGCAGCTTATCCTTAGGTCGCTGGTTCGAATCCGGCAGGTCGGAGTATTTTGTTCCAAATATATATATATATATATAGTTTTTCAATTTAGCTGAAAATTAGAATTTTGGGCAACCAATTCCCCATTCCAAGTGAATTAATTTCGCAACTGAAATTTGTGTACAATTTATGATCCTTAAACCATTATTTTGACTGACTTAGTCACCTTAAAGTATTTTTTGACTCAATTTATTCGCCAAAGTTAGTTTTTGTTAAGCATGCACTATTAGCTTTTTTCAAAAGTTCTAGGGCAAAAAGGCAAAATGCAAATGAAGTTTCTTAGCGACATTGAATTGGTCGTGTACAATCATTTTACCTACTCAAGCTATTACAAAAGACAAAATTTTGATTCATTCAACCTAAATAACAATCCTAGTGAAAGCTATTCCAGACGTTTCAAATAACAATTTGAACTATTATACGTTCAACCAAAGACTAAGGCAAAAAAAGGTCAGATTATCAAATATTTGAAATCTTAACTCATCGAGTAAACTAGCAATCCTTCATAAAGAATCGACCCATCATTGAAATTTTTCATCAGCAACAATACAATCAATGAATCAATGTCCAATAGAAGCTCCTATATGTAGCTGATAACCTTAGAAGCATTCCACCTTTTAAGGCCAAAGAATAGCAAAACCTCCACTATAAAAGCTTCAATCCACCGGTCACATTGTCAACTATATCTCCGGGTCCTGCATAAGAATGGAATAAACAATTAATGATTTGGTGACTTGCATGCTAAGGAGGTGGTAGAAAAAAAGGATTTGTGGGCCTGAAAAGAGATTAAATTGCCTACAATTCAGAGGTAGTAACATTTGTTGTCCATGTTCTGAACAAATGTTTGACATCATGTTTAGGGTGGCATTAGAAACGAGAAACTTACCCAAAACTGCCATCACTGTTCTTGAATCTGGAAAAGAGGAATCAAGGAAATGAATTGTAAGCCAATAGAGGTGAAAATCTAGAATAGAAATTTCATGCTGATCCAAACACAATTGCTTTAGGTAATTCATTGTATAACTAGATGAGTTTAAAGAAAAATTATGAGAATATGAGTGCATGATGAAATGCAAATTCCCAAAATGTAAAAGTAGGAGTAAAGCACAGTTACACACGTCTGCGGGTGTGGGTGCGGGTGCTATAGGTTTTCGGAACTGTCAAATAAGTACAAAGAGCCACTGAAAAACAAACTACTTGTTCATTTTGCAACATAGACATTTTACATTATCCTTTAAAATAACATTGACATAACCAAAAATACATATTAGCATTATTCAACAATAATAAGCCACATAAATTCATATTTTTTATTCGATAAGAGAGGATGAATGATTCCTTTTATTACCTTGAATGTGATGACAATTACGTGGCAAATGCAAGAAAAATATAGCAAAATTAGTCCCTTAACTCCACCTTTGGATGGATAAACCCCTAGAGCTTTAGGGATGAAACCTAACAGGTAACAATTGGTCTGATATGAAAGGACAAACCAAAGTCATGTATAATTTCAATCCCTTACCCTTTCACAAGTTCATTTTTTCTTTTCTAACCTCTATACACGCACACACCACCAATAGAATCTACCGAGCTTTGTATGCGAATGGACAAAGCACCATTTTCATCTTTTCTTAAAAATGTTTTTGATAAATGATAATAATGAATCTTCTTTATAAACAGTATGCCGATGGTGAATTTGAACACCCCATTAAATGAGAATTTTCCCACTACATCCACCTGCTTATAAAATTTATATGATAAAGAATTTTCTTTAGAAAAAACATGCTTATGGTGAATTTGAGCACCCACAACTGAGTTTTCCCACTACGTCCACTTCGCCACAACCCTCATCAAAGGGGACTGAGAGTAGTACTGCTCTTTCGTAGCGAAATCAATTCTACTTTGCAGGTATTTAATACTGTATTTCTCCCATATCAGAATAAGTGGAATCATTTTGGCGCCAGAATCTTGTTTACTTAGCTGTATGTTTAGTTGATTGTAACTATTTTTCCCCTTTTTTACCCTTTTTATTTAAGGTCGATGTACAGTTCATTTTGAGCAAGTTTAATTTCGATTTTTGATCCGTCATGGCAGACAATACAGATCTGAATCAATCAGATCAAAATTCATCTTCATCAGTGAGCAATTCCACCATTGATGTTATTTCCAGCCCATACTTCCTTCATCATTCAGACAATTCTGGCCTTATTCTTGTTTCGCAGCAGCTAACAAGTGAAAATTACACATGGAATCATGCCATGACCATAGCATTGTCAGTGAAAAACAAATTGGGTTTCATTGATGGTTCACTCACTTGACCTGAAGGTAATCCTGACCTTCTCAATTCCTGGATCCGTAACAATAACATTGTCATATCTTGGATTCTTAACTCCGTATCAAAGGAGATCTCAGCTAGTATAATATACTCGGAATCTGCTCATGAAATTTGGACTGACCTCAAGGAGAGATTTCAGCAAAGGAATGGCCCTAGAATATTCCAACTAAGACGTGAACTGATGAATCACGCACAAGGATAGCTTTCTGTCGGTGCATATTTCACCAAACTGAAAACGGTTTGGGAAGAATTGAGCAACTATAGACCATCGTGCTCATGCGGAAAGTGCAGTTGTGGAGGTAACAAGAAATTGGCAGAGCATTATCATATGGAATACGTCATGTCATTCCTAATGGGATTGAATGACTCTTATGCCCAAGTCAGAGGGCAACTGTTGCTTATGGATCCAATTCCACCAATAAATAAAGCCTTCTCACTCATATCTCAGGAGGAACATCAAAGAGCTGTTAATATGACCACCACTGGAGTCACTGACTCATTGATGTTTTATGCCAGAAATGATACAAAGAGGACAACTTTGTGGTTATCTCATATTCAAAATCAAAGGACAGGCCAATGAGAACATATTGTGGGTATGGAGAACATACGGTTGATAAATGTTATAAGCTCCATGGCTATCCACCAGGATACAAGGCAAAGCAGAAATTTGGCTCAAACAGTCAAGCTGGATCTAGTTCGAGCAATCAAACAGGTTATAATCCTCACTTAAATAGTGTTGTTGCTAATCAGATTTCTGGTTCTATTCCAGATCAAACTCATGGAAACGTTGGAGACTTTATGCAAACATTGAATCGTGACCAGTACCAACATCTAATGAGTATGCTAAGCACACATCTCACAGCTGCTACGCTAGGAGATAAAGGAATTATTTCAGGTCATATG
This sequence comes from Osmanthus fragrans, assembly GCA_019395295.1. Taxonomy (NCBI): domain Eukaryota; kingdom Viridiplantae; phylum Streptophyta; class Magnoliopsida; order Lamiales; family Oleaceae; genus Osmanthus; species Osmanthus fragrans. The sequence continues at coordinate 7,661,064 of CM033345.1, read as the reverse complement.
TCCGTACATGCCTATCTATTTCTGTTAATCCAATATTCAATTCCCATAAGCATTGGGTGTTGAATTCAGGGGCAACTAGTCATGTTTACTTTAGACATGCATGTTTTCAGACTTCAAAGGCAGTGCAGAATGCCTATATCACACTCCCTAATCATACCAGAATTCCTTTACACTTTGCTAGGAGTGTTAAACTCACCCCTGACTTAGTACTTGAGGATGTGCTATTTGTGCCAGAGTTCAAGTTTAATCTGTTATCCATCAGTGCTTTCACTAAAAACTCTACTATAAGCATCAGATTTCTCATTGATTATTGTGATATTTAGAACCTACACAACTCGAAGATGATTGGCAGGAGTAGAAGAGTTGATGGCCTTTATGTCATTGATGCAGCAATTAATACTTTGAAAACTGAATGTAATTTTCCCAAGTCTGTCTGTTACTCTACTTACACTATAGTGAATAATGTAAATTCTCATGTCTGGCATAGTAGACTGGAGCATTTGTCTTTTAAAAGATTGGAGTTTTTGAAGGATCAATTGCATTTTAAGAGTGATAAAAGAACTGATTATGTTCCATGTTCAGTCTATCCACTTGCTAAACAAAGAAGGTTGTCTTTTGTCTCACATAATCATTTATCATCCAATGCCTTTGATCTCGTTCATGGTGACATTTGGGGTCCCTATAGTTCTCCAACACGTGATGGGCACCGATACTTTCTCACGCTAGTTGATGATAGTACAAGATTCACTTGGGTTTATCTCCTGAAACAAAAGTCATATGTTCTTAATGTTATTCCCAGGTTTTTCAGCCTAATTGAAACACAATTTCACAAAGTTATCAAAAGCTTCAGGTCTGATAATGCTCCCGAGTTACATTTCACAGAGTTCTTTAATTGAACGGCCTGAACAAGATTCTGTAGTCGAGAGAAAGCATCAACATCTACTTAAAGTAGCTAGAGCCCTATTCTTCCAGTCACAAATCCCTATTCAATTCTGGGGAGATTGTATTCTCACAGCAACCTACCTTATCAATCGAACTCCATCACCAACTATACAAAACCGGACACCGTACTCCTTGCTTTACAAAACTCCAGTAGACTACAATTTCCTTAAAGTATTTGGAAGTCTGTGTTACATCAACCCTTACTTCTCATCGCCTAAAGTTTCATCCTAGAGCAAGGGCCTGTGTATTCATTGGTTACCACCCTGGTATTAAGGGATACAAGTTGTATGACATTGTTTCCAAAACAATTTTTATCTCCAGAGATGTATTTTCCATGAGACAATTTTCCCTTTTCACTCTATCTCAAATACTCATGAAATTACTGACAATTTTCCCAACCTTGTCTTTCCTAAACCTTCTTCTGATATACTTAGTCATGGTCTGAACAATGATCTCATTCCTACTTGTTCTCCAAATTCAGAACTTATTAGTCCAATCTGCCATTCCTGACAATCAAACTCTCAGGAGATCTCTTAGGACTAGCAACCCTCCCTCGTATTTACAAGATTTCCATTGTAATCTTTTGTCTAACTCACCTGCTCCTCAGTCTTCTTCCCATTATCCTTTGAGTGATTACCTTGCTTACACAAAATTATCTCAGACTCATAATACCCTCCTCTTCAACATATCCTCAAACTTTGAGCCTCAATTTTATCACCAAGCTGTGAAATATGATCAATGGAAGGAAGCTATGGCGACTGAGCTAGCTGCAATGGAATTAAATAAGACTTGGTCCGTCACCAGTTTTCCTAAAGGAAAGCATGTTATAGGCTGCAAATGGGTGTACAAAATCAAGTATAAATCTGATGGGAGTGTGGATCGATACAAAGCACGCTTAGTGGCTAAAGGGTACACTCAACAGGAGGGGTTAGACTTCATAGAAACCTTCTCTCCAGTTGCAAAATTGTGACTGTGAAACTCCTTTTAGCCATAGCAGCTATCAACAAGTGGCATATCATCCAATTGGATGTCAATAACGCTTTCCTTCATGGAGACCTCTTTGAGAAAATCTATATGGATTTACCATTGGGATGTGAAACTACCATCACATCTGGCAAACAGGGGAAGCACTTGGTTTGCAAGTTACACAAATCCATATATCGATTGAAACAAGCCTCACGACAATGGTTTTCAAAATTCTCTCATGTTCTCCTGTTACATGGCTTTCAACAATCAAAATCCGATTATTCCTTATTCACTAAGGGGTCTGGAAATGACATTGTTGCATTACTTGTGTATGTTGATGACATAGTCATCACTGGTCCAAATCTCCAAGTCATTGATTCTTGTAAATCATTCCTTCACAGTCAATTTAAGCTTAAAGATCTCAGTAAGCTTAAATATTTTCTTGGATTGGAGATTGCAAGGTCACATTGAGGCATTGTTTTATCACAAAGATACTATGCTCTTCAGTTGCTTGAAGACACTGGATTCCTTGCTTGCAAGCCTGCTGCCTTGCCTATTGATCCTGAAGTTCGACTGAGCTCCTTTGAGGGGGAGCTACTAGAGGACAGCTCTATATAGAAGACGAAATGGACGTCTACTTTATCTCACAATTTCCAGGCCATATATTACATTTGTTGTTCATAAACTCAGTCAGTTTGTGTCTCAACCGCGGAAGCCTCATTTAATAGTTGTTCATCATTTGCTTCAATATCTCAAAGCAACTCCAGGCCAAGGACTTTTATTTTCTGCTGAATCAGCATTGCAATTGCGTGCCTTTGCTGATGCAGACTGGGGCTCATGCCTAGATTCCCAAAAATCAGTCACCGGGTTCTGCGTGTTTCTTGGGGACTCTATGGTGTCTTGGAAGGCTAAAAAGCAGAGCACAATATCAAGGTCTTCTGTTGAAGCCGAATATCGAGCATTGGCTTCTACTGCCAGTGAACTTGTATGGATACATCAACTACTTCTTGACTTTCACATAACATCTAAGGGTCCAGCTTTGATTTTTTGTGACAACCAAGCTGCAGTCCATATTGCCACCAATCCCATTTTTCACGAGAGAACCAAGCACATAGAGATAGACTGCCACTTTGTGAGGGATAAGATCAATGATGGCTTCATCAAGTTATTGCCGGTTCGGACCAATCACCAACTTGCTGACATTTTAACAAAACCTTTAACAGCGACTTCATTGTTTCATTTACTATTCAAGATGACTGTCATCAATTTGCACATTCCTTTTTGAAGGGGAGTATCAGAATAGGTGGAATCATTTTGGCGCCAGAATCTTGTTTACTTAGCTGTATAGTTAGTTGATTGTAACTACTTTTCCCTTTTTTTCCCTTTCTATTTAAGGTCGATGTACAGTTCATTTTGAGCAAGTATAATGAGATATTTTCATTTCCAAATTCCTCTCTTATCTTCAATATCCCATTTGATCAACATAGCCATCACAGATTGTTAACCCAAACCAATATCAATTGTTCAGTAAAAATATTGACACGAGAATGCAAATGATGAAACTTGGGGGGGGGGGGGGGGTAGGAGGGGCTCATAAGTCCAGGTTTCATTCCTCTATTTTTATTTTTATTTTTATTTTTAAGTAAAGGCTATGAGGGTGTTTACATTCCTGATGTTCATGGTCATGTAGTTACAGAAATATGGAGCTTCCAATGAATTTAGTCAGTTTTATGAAATGGAAAAAACACCGTCTTGTACATCAATGTAAAACCAAGTCACAACATAAATAAATAACTTTAAAACTCACTTGGAGCAATCTGTGTTCTCCCAGCATCAATGGTAATATGTGTTTGTAAGTTTAGTGATTTTGCCTTTTCCTGTACAATTTAGAAATCACGATCCAGCTGAAACAAAAGAATATAGTCCATGCATGATGAACTTCTATATTATAGCAAAGTACAAAAGATAAGCCCAATATACTGTTTGATGGCCCTATAATAAGTTTCTGCTTGTCAGACCAAGTTATATTCCAGATGATGCTAGCACACCACCCCATATTGCAGATAGATAGTAGATACCTCCATCTGTTCACTATAGAGAACTGGGAGGTGACCTCGACTGATAAGTACTACCACTTGCAGGGGGCTAATCCAAACCATGCCTAAAATGAATTTAAATTATCAAAAAAAATCCTTCCACTGCTTGACAAAGTGCATCAGCAGTCGGGCAACAGTATGATGACAAACATTTTGAAAGATCCCTTGATTAGTCTTGCATTAACATTAAAGGAGAACTCTAATTAATTAATAACGGTTGATTGGCCCATTACTTCCATTAAATTCCACAAAATTATCAAGTTGCGGCATCAACAAATGATACAAGTCCTTGACAACAATTTACTGTGCGTTATGGACAGATTTAGGGGGGACTGGGCCGGGCTGTAGCCCGGTCCAGTCCTAGGGCCGTTAATTGTTTTGTGTAAAAAAAAAAATTTATTTGTAAAATTTTTTTTTTCTACATATTAGTCTGGTCCTGGATCCATCTTTGTTGTGCGTTACAATGTCATTGTCAACAACCCTTTATCTCGACAACATCTTGAGCTCCTTAGGGCTCAGACACCCTGATATCTCACACCAGTTAAATCCTTCACCCTTTTTGTCTTACTAAGATGACAAAATTTTCTCATAAATTGTGGCAAAAAGGGGTAAAAAAAGGAATAATTTCAACTCAATCAAAATGCTTAAGAATAACAGTGCTTATCTTGTCTATGCATCCTTAGAATACAGGAATTATTAACAAGTTTATTCATGTCTTCGTGGAAAGTGCTGCGAGATATTGTCAACAAAATAAATAGCATAGGTATATGGTATGCCCCCGTTTGAGCCACATTATTTTTTTCATTCTCATTCTTCTACTCATTTTCAACTACATATTTTTCAATAAAATAATATTTTTCATCACATCAATAACTTTTCCTTATTACATTTTCCATCACATCAACAATAAAAATGCATTCTTCCTCAAATAATTTGGCTCAAATTGGGGCTATATAATGATATGTAACATTCACAAACACGTGTTATCTGATTAATATACTGCTATGGTAATTTCAATTTGAAGCTAGTCCTATGGCTCTTACTTGTAAAACAAGCATATCATCTTCACTTTCAATTTTCACAACAACCTTAACCTGCCCACACATCTCCCACCTGCATGGAGGCAAAGCTGGTGAACTTAGTCAATTAATATTACACATAAATAGCAATTCAGAGTTTTAATAAATTAAATTTGTGACTAAGTTGAAGAATACCTGTTCAAAGATTTCGGTGCCTGGTTTGCGAGCTTCTTGTAGAGACCCAAAGTAGCATGACTGTCAATCATAAAAAAATTATTGCGTAGAAGTCAGATCAAGTAAACTTCTGTACCAAAGAACTTGTAAATTGGAGCCTACCAGCTAGTTGTATTATTTTTATTGAAATAGTTAACTCGTAAAATTACTGCAATTGTGGCGTGAAAAACCATGACTTACAAGAACAAACTTACAGAGTAGACACAACTAGAAAAACACGTCAAACTTTGAAACAATAAAATTTCTATTTTTTTCTCCCATTAAAGAATATTATAGAGTCAATATATGATGCAATCTGTACAAGATAAAATGAATTCTTCCATATGGACTCTAAGCAGACTGGGCTTTCATATTTTGAACCAAGAGACTTTGCAGCATCAGCGTCAGAAAGCAACAAAACGAAGCACCGTATTTAAGCAAGTTTTATTCCTTTTTCTTCTTTTGTGATACAGAATTAATAAATAACTCATATATACAAGAGTCAAGCAAACTGTAGCCTACACTTTTATTGGCCAGAGTTCAATTGAAACGTCCTGGTCATTTAGCCTCCGGCTCAACTTTAACCTTTCACATCAAACCAAGGTGTCATTGTGATACCACCAACCAGTCTTGGGTCAAATTTAAGACTTCACAGTGTAGTTTTTATTTCAACCGTCTGTTGTAACTTGATTTTTGTTGTTTCCACTGCAGAATTTGGCATCGTCTACTAAGTACCACCACTCCTATTTTTATTATGTAATAGATATTACATATTCTTGGTCACTTTTTTTTTTTTTTGGGGTCCTAATTTAAATAGAACTGCCTGAGATTGAAAGAAATAATCTTACATAAATGAAAATGGTTTCCTTTTTCCAAGTAATGAAACCACTGACACTCCCAAGAAATTGGTAAGTAACGATAAAAAAATCAACCAAATTGGTAACATCATCAGCTAATGAACAGTAGGTGTTGAACACAAAAGGTGCCATTGAGTCTGATGCTATGCTCAAGATGACAGTTACCTGCATTGTGCAGCAATCTTCCCTTTCCCCATCTTTAAGTCATTCCTCACAACCAAAACCTGCAAACAATTATTCAAGAAATAAAGCTAAATTATCCTCGTAATAATGAACTTAAAGCTTGTTCTCACATCACATACGAGCTTGACTATCTCTGCATACACAGGAAGAATGGAAAAGACATAATACCATTTTGAAATCTTCAAGAATGTCAGCTAGCTTTTCGATCTCGAGGAGTTGTTTACCACGGTTCTTTGATTTACCGTCAACAACTATTTCAGCGCCTTTCGATACTGGGGGTGAAAGAAAAATACGGGCAAAATGCCGAGCTCCAATGAAGTACCCCAAAACAAGGCAGCCAGCCCCGAGTAACAAGGCACTGAACCAGGTCATGTCTGTCATGTCAAACCCCACAGAATCAATGTGCACCGTAGTCAAATACCAGTACACAGTCAATTAGGGATTACACCTTATTGAAAAGCCATGTATTACACAGAGTATAACAAATTAGAAAAGGAACTAGATACCAGTAATAAATTGATGGAGCAGAAATTGCATAAGCAGAGTAATCAACTTATCGGAAGACGAAGATCGAGCCGCGTGGGTGTAAGTAGGATCAAGTTTGCTATTCAGTGCGGCGGCGGCGACGGGGATGGATGATAAAGGAAAGAAGTCGGACTTCCAGTTTCCACACTCTACATACACTGGAAGAGATAATTTAATCAGTAAACGTTACCGTGTGCTCGCCCATTTTAGCCCCCGTTTGAGCCTATCATATAATGTCATATCCTCATTAATAAGGAGTAGTCTACCGGTACATATGAGAAAACATAAGGGAAGGCAGATCAATTTTTTTAATAATATTTTAATTAGATGGATTTACATCCATGTGACTGTTGTAAATTTTCCGACAATGAACAATTTTGTACAAATAAAATTTTCCTCTAATAAGTTGTTCACCTAAATTTGATTAAAGTTAACTTTGTTAATAGTGACCATGATGGAATTGATACGGGTGATGATAGATGAATTTGTTTAAATTTGAATGAATAATAATTAACATTTTAAATTTCAGTGAATAAGTAATAATTTATATTAAATTTTAGTGAATAATAAATAACTTTTTAAATATTGATAAACAAGTAACAACTTATAAAAAATTCAATGACCACTGATTAAATTAACTCCTACATTGGATGATCTGAAATTCTTTTTTTGATTCACTAAAATTGAAGAAGAAATGCACCATCTATTCTTCGAGGAATACAATTTTTTCTTCAATTTTTTCAATAAAACCTTGTAAAATGATGAATATACAATCCCCTTTAAATAAAACAAAAAATAATAATAATAATAAAGACTTAATTGTAACTCCATTCCCAAATTTTTTTAAAAATAAAAACGAGTCCCGAATAAAAAAATTAAATGAAGTGTAAATCAATTTTTTATAAATCAATTTTAGAAATAGGAAAATTGTTTATAAAAAAATTAATTTTTTTTAATATTTACAAAGCTACATTAATTCTATTAATGACATGTTCAATTTGAGCTCTTACAAAAAAAGTAGTCAAATCTTATGTGTTTTTTGAATTTTTTTTTGCTGAGTTCTTCATAATTTTGATTGTTAAAATCGCAGGAAGAGGAAGATAGCGAATTACAATAATTAAAAGAGGCGATATCGAGTTTCAATTTGATTTTTTTCAGAACGATAGGAACGACACTACGGTAGAATAACGAAGTTGGGTAAAATTTAGGTCAATTTGATTAAATTGTGATTGGACTGAAAATTAGAAATATGAAAATCATTTTTTTGAATTTGAACTAAATTAACTAGTTCTAAAATTTATTTAGAAAAAAATAAATTTCCTTTTATGTAAAATTAAAAAAAAAATTAGGAAGATTTGGTTCTTATTCAATTATTAATCTAGAATTGAGAATCGAATTGAACTGTCGGTTCTCGATTCAGATACTCGTTCAGGTATTTAGCTTAAGAAAAATCGTTCGGTTCAGTTCGATTTGAGTCCAATTCAGTTTAGTTCGGTTCAAGAGTTTTGCACGATCCTAATTATATTAGAGAACCTGGAAATTAAATAGAACCAAACCCGAATGGATTCATAATTAAATTTGGACCCAACAGTTTCACTTACTAAATACTCGAAAATTTATGGTCTATTTCGGTTCTCGTTAGAACCAAACCAAATCGGATCGTGCACAATCCTACTTGTAGCTTCCTTCTTCAAAGTAGGGCCAATGACCAACTCAGTTAGAAGCCTAGAGGCTCAATCACATCGGCCTTCACCTTCGAGACACGCACGCCTAGTCATGGACGAGTTGAGATCTGCTGTCTAATTTACTATCCACCCAATAAATTATTAACACGTCATTTTAAATTTATGTGTTGTCAATTTGGTTGGTTAACGACGAAACTAATGAAAGTAAATTTAAGATGATATGTTTATTTTAAATGACATGTAAATAATTTATTGGATGAATAACAAAAATTAGACGACAAATCTGAACTCATCATGGGCATGCCAAAATGTATTAGATGCAACTCGGATTGAAAATGTTTCATTATTTTCTACATCCATGGCAAATGTTAGAGACCATTTTGTGTAAAAATCCTTTTTTAATGAAACAAGCTTTAAATTAAGAAGGAACATAATAATTATATTCATATTATAATTTATATTTGCAACACCACTTTTTAATTGCAAACGAGTATTTCAATCTTTACTCTTTGTCGCACTACCTTCTATTGATCTCGATTTTTCTGGACGAATGACGTGACGATCAGATCCCAACTCCACCTATGTTCACCCGTAGGGCTCTTGCACAATTGAACGGATCTTTAGAAGTGTGTGACATCATCCAAAGGTGAAGGATGTGATTATGAACACTCTGATTATCAAGTCGGTCAACTTGTACAAATATATTTAGGCGTAGGACGTGTGGAAGAAGTAAGTCACAATAACGTTCGAGCAACGGAGGTTTATAGAACATAAAATGAGAGAGCAACATTACTTGAGTACGTAAAATTGCATTACCTTCAAATGGTATTAAGTTAGAGCTTTTACGTAGAAAATGTTGAATGGTTACTGTTAAAAGAAGAGACATGTGTCCTCGTATTGATAGCCGAAACTCCTTGTCATAGGCGTCATTCCACTAATTCTAGGCTAAAGGGCATTTAATATTTTTGAAAAGTAGTCACCCACAACATAGGCATGACATATAAACAGTAACTTGACAAATTGACTTGATGGGGTGGTGTTGCACAACGGCCACATTAATCAATCATAAAAGATCTTGTATGGAGAATCTTCCAGGAAATGTGCCTTTTATGCATGAAGGCTATTCGTTCACTATCCTACTTGGTCTATTCGGGGTCCTTAAATAGTCAAAGTGATGCACTTTGTCGAACCCCCATGTAGAGGTCGAATTCTCCGTGGACGAGGCGACACAATGCGATCTCGTCAAGTCACTTGTTAGTTCATACACCCGAAGGCTGTTCGTTTTGGATCGATGGTGTAGGACATTGAATCGTGTCACCAGGTCGATGGAGGGTTCAACCTCTATAGCAGGTGTTCAACAAAGTGTATCACTTTGACTACTGAAGAGCCTCAGATAGACTAGATAGAATAGTAAAGTGGAGCGTAGATTTGAATTTTGCTTATTATGTTGTTATCACTGGATCGTTTCTCGGAGCATTGTTGGAGGATGCATAACACCTTCAACTTTTTCCACGTATTGTTATTTTTAACATTTTCATGAACCAGTGCATTCTATCTCCAATTAATCTAGATGTACAAAAATAGTTGACAAAACACGTGTTGACAAAATCGTAGTCATTAATTTCAAATGATTTTAAAAACTATTTTCGAAATGATTGATATAGATTTATTTTGTCAACTAATTTTGTAACCCAACTTTGTAAACATAGCATTGTTCTTCTATCCCAAACCCATACACAAGTAATAAAATGGACACACTTGCCCCCAGAGTACATCTTCAAGTGGTAAAAAGGGAATGTGAAGAAATCCAACTTTACTTGAAACTATTACGTCAAGAGTTCGAATCCTGAAATATGGATTTGACTATTGGATAAGTGTAAGTGTACAAGCAGCCTTCTATCATATATTCTTGGAGGCATAATCTAAGATTTACCTTCTTCATCAAGGTTTAAAACAGAGTATATGGGGACGACAACAATGAGACGTAATTAAAAAAAAATAAAAAAAATACAGGAACACTTCAAAAGTGGTCCAATCGTCTAGACACATCTACACATGAATTCTTCCACACGCGGATTCATTGATAAAATTTGATCCAAACATTTAAAAAAAAAAAAAAAAAAACCGTAACGCAAAACGACACACCCTCGAATCTAAGAAAATGTCAAAAAAATATTCAATTCGAGGACACGCGTAAGATTAAAATTCCATCAACAACACAGCACTTGGATATCACACCCTGGACCCCTACTATCCCATAATACTAGTATTTTTTTTTCTTGTATTATCGTTTTCATTTTTCTTGACTGGGGCCTGCCTGCCTGCCTGCACTATAGCGATTAGTCCAGTCGCCTCAAAGTCAAAAACACGCAAAGTGAATAGTAAAGTCTTCCTCTCCAAGATTTTTCAATTTCCACCTTCAATCCTAAGGTACTTTATTCTCCACCCTTTTTCTATTCTCGATCAATATTCTCGATTTTGATTTGATCAGATCGCTCAATTGGTTTTTGTAATTTCTTGTTCTTGCTTTTATTTTCTATAGATATTTATGCGATCTCTGTTTTATGCACGATTATTTCTATTTTTCGCAATATTTTAGTCACTTTTACGACAATATAATGTGACCCAGATAGAAAATGAAGCTGGTATTACATTTATCATGATCATATTTGGGATTGTACGACGATTAAGGCTGAAGGGGGATTTGTTTTTTATTTGTTGTCTTTAAGCATTTAAATTATTTCCTGAACTGTGGGTAGTAGCGGTTCTAGTTGTGAGTGTATTAAAGAACTGATGAACTTTTGTTTTTTTTTACACAATTTTTAGGTTTCGTGGGAGGGCCTATAGATCTTGATATTTGAGAAAATGAGTGACAATTTGATGGAAAAAGTTAGCGCATTTGGCGAGCGCTTGAAGATTGGAGGGGCTGAGGTGGGACAAAAAATCAGCGAGGGTATGAGCTCAATGAGTTTCAAGATGAAGGAACTTTTCCAAGGGCCAAACCAGGCCGACAAGCTCGTGGAGGAAGCCACTGCCGAAACTCTAGACGAGCCCGATTGGGCCACAAATCTTGAACTCTGTGATATGATCAACCAAGACAGGGTCAATAGTGTTGAAATGATACGGGGAATTAAGAAACGGATCATGGTAAAGACCCCTAGGATCCAGTACTTGGCCCTGGTGTTGCTTGAAACTGTTGTGAAGAACTGTGACAAGGCATTCTCTGAGGTTGCGGCTGAGAGGGTCCTTGATGAGATGGTGAAGTTGATCGATGATCCTCAGAGTGTAGTCAACAATCGGAACAAGGCTTTAATGCTGATCGAATCATGGGGAGAGTCCTCGAATGAACTACGCTACTTGCCTGTTTATGAAGAGACTTACAAGGTATTGCTGCAGTTTCTTTTCGACTTGATTATTATAGAAAAATGAGCAATGAAATCACATCTTTTAGGAGTATTTAACATTTGACTAAGTTAATTGTGTTTGCCTAATTGTTCAATAAATTTTCAAATTTGGGGATACTGATGAGTTGCCCTGGTCCAAGTGACTCCATGGTATGTGTTTTGTGGAGTTGTGTTCCGATTTCTTACCATTTCGCCCACATTTTAGAGTTTGAAGTCAAGAGGAATAAGGTTCCCTGGCCGCGATGAAGAGAGTTTGGCTCCTATATTTACTCCTCCCAGATCAGTGTCAGCTTCAGAATCAAATGCCACAGTTGCTCAACAATTCCATGCCGATGTCCCTGTGCAATCCTTTTCAGCTGAACAAACAAAGGAGGCATTTGATGTGGCTAGAAACAGTATAGAGCTGCTTAGCACAGTCTTGTCCTCTTCACCACAACAAGATGCTCTTGAGGTAATTTTACTGATTTAGTTCAATTTCACTTGAATAATTTTAACATATAGCGTTGCCACTCGAACAAAAGTTGCACAGGAAGGTGTCCAGATGAGAGTAATTTGTATCTGTTTACATAAAGTTTCACTGAGTATTCACAATCTGACCACGTAAGTGTAAACTGCTTCCTCTCAAATCCAGTACTAAGCTCAAAAGTTCCATTAGAACCTCGCCTGGTTCATTTTAGACAGTTTAGAGGTCAGAACAGCATTTAGAGCATCACAAGCAAATGGTGCCTTATGAAGCCGTGTATAATTTATTAATTTTCAACAAATCTCACCTGCGCTTAAAGGAAACATCTAGAGCACAATGGGTAAATGGAAATGGTTCCTTATTGTTTGGTCTGGTGCCAATCATTAGTGTAACTGATCCAATTCAGACAATGCCATTGCCTCAACACATGCAAGTTTGGCAAAATGTGAAAAAGAATTAGTTTTATTTTTGATATTATATTATATAAAATTGCATAAATTATTCAATGTGTTACACGGTAGTATATTAGAAAATATTGTGTTATAAAAACTTCATTCATTTGGTCTTTGCATCATAAGCAACCTTTTTTTTTGTTCTTATTTTTCTTTTGGTTTGTGCGATGCATGTAGATGAAATCTCACTGATGGAGAATTAGAAGGGATATTATGTTTATTTAGTTTCCTCTTTTGATTTGTATTTTAGGAAACATGATTAGAGTACGATTTAATAACTTATATAGCATTTCTTAGTTATGATTTTTGAAATCCCGATATAAAGGGGGTTATGGCGATGTAATAAAACAACCTTCGATTAAGAAATGAATGGATATTCTCCCCCTATTTCTCTCTCCCTCTTCTCTCTTCTTATTCTAAATTGTCATCGTTCTTGATTCGGCATTACTTACACATTAACGAACTCTGTTGCATAACATTCACTGGCTTTTGAAATCTTAGGGCCATTGTTTCTTTTTACCTAAGGAGCTCATATGAACTCTGAAGTCTGAACTTCCCTAACTTCAGCATTTTTCCCATATGATTTTCTTCTCACCCCTTGACCTAGAATTAGTTAATATTATTTCTCACAACATTTTGAATGACAATTAACTGTCATATGTCAAATCAACATTTTCAGAATTGTTTTTAAACCTGCAATCTTATTGTTCAGCTGGCTTAACACATTAGGTTTGTGTTTGGTGCACCGAATTAGACAAATGAATATAGTTGCAAATTTTAATAGACACTACTAGGTAGATGGTATTGTGGTGGATAATACTATTCGTTTTTTCATTTAAAAGAATTTTATTTACCATGTCTTTTCTTATTTGCCCATTTCCACGATTCCTATTATGGTTTATGGTTGACATTCTCTTGAATGAAAAATCAAAGAATACTATACACCTTAATCCACCATACTACCATACTCCTAGTACTATAATTTCTACTAAATTCATTCTATGGTCTAATCAGGTACCCCAAACACTACCTAGTCGGATAATCTTGATCGTAACCCATCCTTTCAAATATCGTGTCATATGTGCCCTCATGTTTATTTATACCCGCTGTTCCTTATTTTGCTGCATCTAGAAAATGTTTAAAGGTTGTACTCCCTTAGCTCTAGATGGTCTGTTTGTTGTTAAAGGTTACGGGCATATTTGAGTTAATGTGAATTATTTATTTCCTCATGTGAGATCACTTTCAATTTGTTGAGCAGGATGACTTGACCATCACACTTTTACATCAGTGTCGTGAGTCCCAATTAACTGTTCAGAGAATTATTGAAACAGCTGGAGATAATGAGGCCCTGCTCTTTGAAGCACTAAATGTGAACGATGAAATTCAGAAGGTATTGTCAAAATACGAAGACATGAAGAAACCATTGGTGGTTCAACAGGAGCCAGAACCTGCTATGATACCCGTAGCTGTTGAGCCTGATGATTCACCCCGTGTAGGAAAAGAAGAAGCTTTAACAAGAAAACCAGCAGGTGTTCGGACTGGGAGTCAGGGAGGGAACACCGGTGACATGATGGATGATCTTGATGAAATGATTTTTGGTAATAAAGCTGGTGGTACGTCTGAAGCAGGGTCGAATCCAAGTAAACAGCAACAGCCATCTAAAGACGATCTCATTATTCTTTGAATCCAACGCGTGATATTTGGAAATTGATGGTGTTGGGATCATTTAGGTAGTGTTGATATTTAGGTTTGCTCGAACCATCAAGAGACGAAGGAACTACTTTTCTTTCTTTCTTATGAGAATAAAACCTTTTTAATTGCATTATTTGAACTTGTTTTTATACACTATTGTCGATTAATCTGCAAAATAATTGCTTGAAAAATTAGAGAAAGATTTTTTACTATCTTGTGTAGAAGAATATTTGAATGCATAAATAAAGACCACTCCTCCATTTCTGTTATGGATGCAATTTGAAGGATCAATTCCAGGGTCATAGCTAGAGAAATATTCACCAAACTCCGATTCATTTATATTTTGAAGTTAATGGTGGTGACTCTCAATATTTGAACTAATAATTGATGTGTCGTGTTATTGCTGTCTAATAGGTCATGATTAGTCAACGATAAATTCTTTAATTGTAAAAAAATTGGAAATAGGTAAAGTGAAGATAATATTCTTCTTTTAGCCGGTCAAGATAAACTCGTTCTTTTATTTTTAGGTAACAAACGATTGAATTAACGGGTTTTGTCATTTTGTCTTTGTGATGCGACTATTTTAAAATTTTGGAATGGTGCATAGCACAAATGAAATATTTCAATAAAATTTGCAAAAATAAAGAAAAAGTTTGGGATTGCTACAATTATCGAATAATTTATAAAGCTATAGGTCCCGTTTAATACGTATTTTTTGTAAAATGAAAATAAAAAATATAGTAGTTACGGATTCAATACAAGAGATGTAAAGTCAAATATGATGATTGAATGTGATGAATAACAATCATATTTTTCATCTTTATAATAAAAAAATAGGAACAAAACGAGGGCATAATGTAAAATCGTTCTTCTTTAATTCTTCCGCTTACATGTTTAGCAGTAGTCTAGGAGTGTAGTGGATGACATCGTATGTGTGTGTAATTCAGTGAATGGAGATGGCCGGAAAACAACATTCCTCCACCCCTAAAATTCACGGATCTCCGATTCTTATCTGCATTCTCTCACTCCTCACTTTTTCTCTCCTCTTCTACATTTTCTCCTATTCCCCTACAGTTCCCTACGCCACTCTAATCCCTAATGTTGACTACTCCTTCGTATCCTCCCTCGAGAAATTCCTAATCAACTTCAAGTCTCATGCTACTGTTCCGGATGATACCGTGACTGATACTGTTGAGCAACAGGATGTTGAAAAACTAGATGATTTGATTTCACGAAAACAGACTCAAAGGATTTATGATGATTCGTTTTATTCCCCGTCTTCACCTATTAGGGTTTATGTGTATAATATGCCGTCGAAATTTACGTATGATTTACTGTGGTTGTATCGAAATACGTATAAAGAGACAAATAATCTCACTTCCAATGGCAGCCCTGTTCACCGATTAATTGAACAAGTAAGTCGTTATTTATTATTCCGGATTTGGTTTTAATGATTTCGTCTGAATTTCTAATTTATGTGGATTTTTTTTGGTAATTTGTTATTGTAGCATTCAATTGATTACTGGTTATGGGCCGATTTGATAGCACCGGAATCTGAGAGGTTGTTGAAGAATGTGGTTGGAGTTCACAAGCAGGAGGAAGCTGATTTTTTCTACATTCCATTTTTCACTACGATTAGCTTCTTTTTGCTGGAGAAACAACAATGCAAGGCCATTTATAGGGTGTGAGTGCGTTCCCAAATACTTTTGCTTTCTATTTTTTCCTCTTGCCAATTTCCATGATTACTTGCACGGATTTTACAAATAATGGAAGCCCTTACTGAATTACTGTAAATGAGATCTAGAAATCAGTATGCTCTTGCAGTTAGTGAGTTTGTGCATTTTAATGGTGTTTCATCCTTGCAATTGACCGTGAATTATGAAAATTGACCATTGGAAACTTTCGTTTTCTCAGCAAGAATTGTTGGATGATATCATGTACTGGTATATAACATTCTGTCTGTTGCTTAATCTCCTGTAAAAATTTAAGCACTGTGAAGGGTAATTTTAAGAGTTTCTGTATGCTTTGGATGTGATAGCCATTCATCCTACTCATCCTCTTAATAAGATTTAAATATACTATGTGACAGCAGGTAAGTTACCCGTGAACTTTATGAAAGCTTCATTTGAATGTAAATAATTTAGCTTCTGTTGGCATTCTTTTTATCTGGTGCATGTGAAAAATTTAACATGTTTTGGAAGTTCTAGAAGTACATATTCTTCTCGGGACGAGATCAAAGAAGACAGTGAGTGTTGATAACTATACATATACAATGATGAATTTCTTTCAGGACTGTATCATGTCTGTTGGGGTAGAATATTTGCATGTACGAACGGGTTTCTCATTCTATCAGTATAACTAGGTATCTATTTATAGATGCGTAATATGATGTCACACATGTTAAGCCCATGTTTGGGCTCCATTATGATTTTAATGCATTTTTCTCTTTTTTTTTTTTTCTTTTCAACCACACATTTTTCAATAAAATAATATTAAAATGTAAACCTTAAACTTTTCCTTATTTTTTAACTACACATTCTCCAAAAAATCACTATTCCAAAATACATATTTCTCTTAAACTTCATTAAAATGGAGCCCAAATAAGGGCTAAATCTGAAGCTGAAATTTGGCTTCTTTTGAAACTCTAAATCCGGATGATAGGTTCTCAGATGAGGACCAAAAAAAGGATTTTGTTTACTGGCTCTCTATTGTCCTTGACATTGTTGGGTATCTCTACATCAACACTGTTCTGTTTGGACTTTACTTGCTAAAAAAAAGGAACCTGTTTCATCTTGAAATTCTCAAGTTTCATATTGGTTGTAATCATATAAGTGGAATGTCTAACAATTTGTGAATGTAGGAAGCCCTCAAGTGGGTCACAGACCAGCCAGCATGGAAGCGGTCTGAGGGTAGAGATCACATACTTCCAGTTCACCACCCATGGTCATTTAAATCTGTTCGCAAATTTATGAAGAATGCGATTTGGCTCCTTCCAGATATGGACTCAACAGGAAACTGGTGTGTGTGTGACTTGAGTTGTGAGTAGTACACTAAACATATTAATTTATTGCTGCTGATACGTGACTGGTTTTGGCTTTTTAAGGTACAAGCCTGGACAAGTTTACCTTGAAAAAGACTTAATACTTCCATATGTTCCCAATATCGATTTGTGTGACTCAAAATGCTTTTCAGATTCAAAGAGAAACACACTGCTCTTTTTTCGTGGAAGGCTGAAACGAAATGCTGTAAGGTCCCAGGATCAAGAAAATTGTTTATTTCTGTTGACATGGTTCTAATTTCCTACTAAAATCCATTCTATATTGATTTAGATGGGGTCAACGAAGGATGTGAATGGGGTGGGTTGGGTTGTGGGCGCACTAAGGATGTTATATTAAAGTGTCCTAGTTATCCAATTCCTTTGGACGGGGCATGCATATATTTCATTTCCTGTCTTTGTTAGTCAACTTCTTAGAATTAAATTTTTATGCTTACAGGGTGGGAAAATTCGTGCTAAACTCATGACAGAACTTAGTAGTGCCAAGGATGTGGTTATAGAGGAGGGCAGTGCTGGAGAGACGGGAAAAGCAGCAGCTCAAAGTGGAATGAGAAAGTAACTTTTGAACTGTATGCCTAATGATATTTCAGCATTATACTATATAAAAATGATGTTTTTTCATCTACTTAGTTGCTTTGTTGGTAGCAGGTCTATATTTTGCCTTAGTCCGGCCGGTGACACGCCTTCATCCGCTAGATTGTTTGATGCAATTGTCAGTGGGTGCATTCCTGTTGTTATTAGTGATGAACTGGAGCTTCCTTTTGAGGGCATACTTGACTATCGGAAGGTAAGCATCTACTATTTGAAGGTTTGTCCATTCAAATTGTTTTCAGTGCATTCCTACATGGATAACATGAGTTGATGAATTGAAAGAGATAGGATCAACAGAGGATGTTCATAATTTAAATTTTCAATTTTCCGATTCATCACTTGACAGAAATACTAGGATTGACGTCATAAGATTTGAGAAGCTGATTGAAGAAATTAATCAAATGCTTTGAGAAAATTTTCCTGCATGAATTTTATAACATAAATATAATAATAGCTAGTGATTTTTTTTTCAGCAGCAGCTTTGTCATAAAACTGCATGTTACATTTTTTTATATTAATAAAATTCTTTATGAGGCTTTTGTTTTACTTGCAGATAGCTTTATTTGTTTCTTCTAGCGATGCATTGCAGCCAGGATGGCTCTTGACATTTCTGCGAAGTGTTAGTCCTGCTCAAATCAGAGAGATGCAATTAAATTTAGCAAAGGTATGTGCACCCCCAATTTGTTAACATAGCTAATCTCACTCCCCATGCTTCAAACTTATCAGTCGTGTTGAAATTAGGGCTGCAGTGATTTCTTCTTACACCATATATAATATATGAATCAAACTTCCAATCCCCTGACACCACATGTTCAGCAACTTTGATTTGTTTTCAATTGCTGGATCTAAGTTGGTAAACAATGTGAAATTAAATTGAGTTTAAACATCGTTACATTGCAGCACTCTAGACATTTCTTGTATTCTCACCCAGCTCAACCAATGGGGCCGGAGGACTTGGTTTGGAGAATGGTGTGTTACTTTATCTTTATTTAATCTTAATACACTGCATCATTATTTAGTGTTCTTGTTGCTTAAATCTGTAAAATTATTTTGCTAGAAGTGAAGTACTAAGAGTTGGTTTTTCACACAGCACCATTGATGGATGCTAAATCTTTTAATATGTGAATATTGTCGGTAGGAATGACGGCTTGGTGTTGGCTGTCGGCCCATTGTTTAAGAGTAGAATAAGCTAGATGGGACCCCTCGTCTGGGTGCTCTTTTGAACTTCTGGATATTCTCTCTCTATATTTTGGAGGGGTGGATGGGCACTCACTTTATGTGATAAAAGGGAGACCCGTTTTTTATCTGTCCTTGTTTTATTATTGACTACAATTCTGAAAACTTGATACTTACCTATTGAGTTTTTACAATATGGGAGGAACAAAGAAGTTCGGAGTTTTGATATTAACGCGGTATCATTCTTCTTCATTTAAATCTCAATGACACAAAGCAGGCATTGCAAGCATCAACAATAGTGAAAAATGGGAATACTAGTAGAGTCTGATAATATGATAAAGAAGAATGGTTTGCGTTGATTGTGTGTGTTCTTGTTTGGGTTGGGGAGACCGTGTCTATTCATAGCTTGCTTATGATTTCATTCCTTCTTCTTGGCATTTAAGTTTGAAACTAGTAACTCTGGTTCCTGTCGGTGTGAACAGATGGCCGGTAAGCTGGTGAACATGAAGCTTCATGTACGGAGGTCGCAGCGTGTGGTTAAAGAATCAAGAAATCTGTGCACTTGTGATTGTAGACGTCCCAATAGTACAAAACCACATCTCTTTTCTTAATTGTTTATTGCCGCGTCTTCCGTTCTTGAGTTCTTGGAAAACTGTAGTGTAAGGCCATTTGGCTAAAATGTTTATGTATAACGTTACTTTTTCTTTTCAAGCTATATTCAATTCACGTAATCAAGTTCATTGTGTGAACATCATCCCATTATGCAACTGTTTTCGCACTTAATAAATCTTTTATTCTTTCTCCTTTGGCAATTTGAAATATTTTAATGGTTTGGGAGAAAATGATGTGGCACAAGGTAATGTGACAGTGACAGTGACAGGCCATGTTGCTCCAATTCCACGCGCCCCCTTAAATTACGGAATATAGGGCCCACAGGTTTAGAGCTTGGGACGTGCAAACCATGAAAATCATAATCATGATTATATATTATATTGGTTGTTTACTTAATTAATTGTTTGTGTCACATGCAGTTGAAACTTCCAGGTAACAGATCACCGACGGACGTACTGGACTCATTATTTCCAAATTAACTTATAATTTTGTGAACAGTGTGATTTATCCGAGTAGGAAATGGGAACCTCCCATACAATATAAAACTGATAAATAATAATTTTGAGTCGCCGTCTCCACATTCTTGCATTTTCATATTCATCGATTTAAAATTTAAAATACTTATTTTTAATTAATGGAAATATTGAATTTAGAAAAAAAGATGTTTGGCCTGGTTTTTCGACACAAGTACCTATAATATAAATATTTTTATGTAGAATCGAATGTGCTCGAATCAAACAACATATTATCTAAAGTTAAGCCCTTGTTTGGTTTTGTTAATTATTAAATCTTTAGTAGATTTTAATAAAAATGATGAAATGTATGAATTAAAAATAGAAAAAAGTTATAGGTTCCACAAAATGTGTGATTTTTATCATTTTTTTAGTTAAATTAAACAGGCTAAATGGGATTCTAGGAATTGTTTCATATTTTGCAAATATTATAACTACCTTTTCATTTATTTGTTTTTCTATCATTTGACTTTAAAAAGGACCATAAAGAAATTTTTGTCAGAACAACTGTAAATGGGTCATCGTATGCCAACATCCTCAAAGACAGTAAAACGCTGCCTTCACAACTGTGGTAACTAATGACAGAATACTACAATATAAACACACACACACACACACACAGACCCGCAGGGTCAGAAGGAGAGGAAGAAGCTGTCTGTGAAGAAAGCGTGGAGCCGGCTCGGCGATGGAAAACCCATGTCATATGTTTGTCTCAACCCCAGTTTTAAGGTATAATAGTACATTGTTTCAATTAATATATACAATACATACTTTCAATATGAATATCGATAAGTGTATTCGGAGCTTGTAGTCCATAACTAACAAGCATAAAATGTAGTTCAATTATTTTGTTCGTTACTGGAAGGAATATGAAGCTGATTGTTTTCTTGAAATGGTGCTCTGATCTTTCCTTTTACTCTCTACTGTGTTTGTTTGTTTTTCTGTATCACTTTTTCCTTTTCAAACTTGATTTTCTAAATCTTTATTTAAAAGATCTGATTATAATTTAATAGATTATGTTTCTGGATTGCTCAGTTGATTGAAGCTCTATGGCTTTATTCTGACTTTAGGATCCAATTCAGACAAAGCAAAAGATTTTCTTTAGACACGGTTAATATTTCATTTGACTAAATTCGCCTAGATTTTTTTTTTTTTAATCTCTTTTGCTGTATTTGGCTTTGAATAGATTGTCATCCATAGGAAGAAAGCTACGGATAAAATAGAATTCCACTAATCTGTACCTATGGTGCAGGCCCATCGAGTGAGTAGATTCTAAAACTAGTATTTGAAAATGGCATCAAAATCATTCAAGGCGAGCAGATCCAATCTATCAACAGCATCATCGGATGTGCTGGAGTCGCATAATGGTAAGCCTCCGCTGCCCCCACACGTGACATTTGCTCGGAGGACTTCATCTGGCCGATATGTCAGTTACTCGAGGGATGATCTTGATAGCGAACTTGGAAGTGTTGATTTTATGAACTATACAGTACACATGCCACCAACTCCGGATAACCAGCCCATGGATCCCATCTCCCAGAGGGTTGAAGAGCAATACGTGTCGAGTTCACTCTTCACTGGTGGATTTAACAGCGTTACACGAGCTCATCTTATGGATAAGGTTATTGAATCAGAAGCAAACCATCCACAAATGGCTGGTGCAAAAGGGTCGTCTTGTGCAGTTCCTGGATGTGATGGCAATGTCATGAGTGATGAAAGGGGAGATGATATCCTCCCGTGTGAGTGTGATTTCAAGATATGTAGAGATTGTTACTTGGAAGTGATCAAAACTGGAGATGGGATTTGCCCGGGGTGTAAGGAGCAGTATAAGACTACTGATTTGGATGAAGCAATGGAAACAGTGCGAGCACTTCCTCAACTCCCACCGCCATCTGGGATGTCGAGAATTGAGAGGAGGTTGTCGTTCTTGAAATCAACAAAGTCGGCACTAATGAGAAGTCAGACGGGAGATTTTGATCACAACCGGTGGCTGTTTGAAACAAAAGGAACCTATGGATATGGAAACGCAATATGGCCAAAGGAGAGAGGCTTTGAGAATGGGAAAGATGATGACTTCGTTGAACCTACTGAGTTAGTGAACAAACCATGGAGACCACTCACTCGCAAACTTAAGATTCCAGCTGCCATTCTTAGCCCATACAGGTACATCCTCTATCATGTTTTGTTCTTCAAACGTTATGATATGATTCTGGTTTGTACTTTTCTTTCTCATTGTTCTTGCAAAGATGGCATGATTATGCAAAACGTCTTATCGTCTATTTAATCATCAGATCGAGAAACTGATGACGAAACTTTTTGGTTTCCCTTATAGCACCAGGGAAGTTGATTCTCAAATATATACAGGGTTGTTTGCATTCATCCGAGACGTCTTTTAAATGGGAGTTGATAATCATATTTTTTCTTGTATTCTATTAACTTAATAGTGTAATTGCTAAAGATCTAGTTGATTGGAATCTCTCAGTAGAACTAGCAATGAATTGAACAGAGTGGAGAAAAAGGATTCCCTGGCTACATATTTATTGGGAACAAGACTTTGTTGATGTTGTATTAACTCTATAGTCTTTAGCTCAAAATTCGGATGTTAAGACACACTTAAGAATCTTCTAATGTTTGGAATTCTCAAAAATGTTGCTGGTATGTCTTTCACTTTTAACCTAGAATAATTATAGCTTGAAAGACCAAGAGAAAATAGTCATTTTATCATTTCACGACCATTTGGCACATGACATACATATCATGCGATGTTTTATGGTCCATATACTGAGTACATGTTAATCTAAACTTAATACTTCCTGTTTCGTCTTTGCTTATAGGCTTCTTATTGTTATACGAATGGTAGTTCTTGGGTTTTTCTTGACGTGGAGAATCCAGCACCCCAACAATGACGCTGTCTGGCTCTGGGGGATGTCTGTGGTTTGTGAAGTATGGTTTACTTTCTCTTGGATTCTTGACCAACTACCAAAGCTTTGCCCTGTTAATCGAGCTACAGATCTTAATGTCTTAAAAGAGAAATTTGAAATGCTTAGTTTAAGCAATCCTAGTGGCAAGTCTGATCTTCCCGGCATAGATATCTTTGTCTCTACAGCAGATCCAGAGAAAGAACCACCCCTTGTCACTGCTAATACCATATTGTCTATACTATCTGCTGATTATCCTGTTGAAAAGCTTGCTTGTTATGTTTCTGATGATGGAGGGGCACTTTTGACATTCGAGGCCATGGCAGAAGCTGCAAGTTTTGCAAATATATGGGTCCCATTTTGTCGCAAGCACAACATTGAACCAAGGAATCCAGAAACTTATTTCAATCTGAAGAAAGATCCTTACAAGAACAAGGTGCGTCAAGACTTTGTCAAGGACCGTAGACGAGTAAAGCGCGAGTATGATGAGTTTAAGGTTCGAATCAATAGCCTGCCAGACTCTATACGGCGCCGATCTGATGCCTATCATGCAAGGGAGGAACTTAAGGCCATGAAGGAACAGAGACAGGCAAAAGGAGATGAACCTGTAGAGGTTATCAAGGTCAAGAAAGCTACATGGATGGCAGATGGAACACATTGGCCTGGAACTTGGCAGAATCCTGCACCTGAGCAGTCTAAAGGTGATCATGCAGGAATAATACAGGTATAACCATATATTTCTGTGCGCCTGTTCTAACTTGCAATTTAAGCTCAAGACCAGAAATCTTACCGACTGTGAAGAACAAGTGGTCGGGCATATAACTAATAACCTCTTGTTCAAATGATGCAGGTGATGTTGAAACCTCCAAGTGATGAACCACTACAGGGAACGGCAGAGGATGGTGGGGTAATTGACCTGACCAATGTTGATATTCGTCTCCCCATGCTTGTTTATGTTTCCCGTGAAAAGCGCCCTGGATATGATCACAATAAGAAAGCAGGTGCCATGAATGCTCTGGTTAGAGCCTCCGCAATCATGTCTAATGGCCCATTTATCCTTAACCTTGATTGTGACCACTACATCTACAACTCTCAAGCCATGAGGGAAGGAATGTGTTTCATGATGGATAGAGGTGGTGATCGTCTATGCTATGTGCAGTTTCCTCAAAGATTTGAAGGTATTGACCCATCCGATCGCTATGCCAATCGCAATAATGTTTTCTTCGATGGAAACATGCGTGCTCTTGATGGGCTACAGGGTCCAGTTTATGTCGGAACCGGATGTCTCTTTAGGCGGGTTGCTCTTTATGGCTTTGATCCACCTCGGTCCAAAGAACACAGCCCTGGGTGGTGCAGCTGCTGCTTTGGCCGGAGGAGAAAGCATGCCACAGTTGCTAGTTCCCCAGACGAGAACCGAGCCTTGAGAATGGGCGATTCTGACGACGAAGATATGAACCTCTCGCTTTCTCCAAAAATTTTCGGAAATTCTAATTTACTGATGGATTCAATACCGGTGGCAGAGTTTCAAGGTCGTCCTCTGGCTGATCATCCAGCTGTGAAGAATGGACGACCACCTGGTGCTCTTACCTTACCCCGAGATCTTCTTGATGCATCAACTGTTGCAGAGGCAATCAGTGTTATCTCCTGCTGGTATGAGGATAAGACTGAATGGGGACAGCGGGTTGGATGGATTTATGGGTCTGTTACAGAAGATGTTGTCACAGGATATAGGATGCATAACAGGGGATGGAAATCAGTTTACTGTGTGACTAAACGTGATGCCTTCCGTGGGACTGCCCCTATCAATCTCACAGATAGGCTTCATCAGGTCCTTCGTTGGGCTACTGGTTCAGTCGAAATATTCTTCTCCCGCAACAATGCCCTTCTGGCAAGCTCAAAAATGAAGGTTTTGCAAAGGATCGCGTACCTCAATGTCGGAATTTATCCTTTCACTTCGGTTTTCCTAATTGTCTACTGCTTTCTTCCTGCCCTTTCCCTCTTCTCTGGCCAGTTTATTGTTCAAACCCTCAATGTCACATTCTTAGTATACCTCCTGATCATTACTGTAACACTCTGTTCGCTCGCTGTGCTTGAGGTCAAGTGGGCCGGCATTGAACTGGAAGAGTGGTGGAGGAACGAACAGTTCTGGTTGATTGGGGGGACTAGTGCTCACTTGGCTGCCGTGTTTCAGGGCCTGCTAAAAGTTATTGCTGGAGTCGAGATCTCTTTCACCTTGACATCGAAATCAGGTGGGGATGATGATGACGATGAATTTGCTGATCTCTATCTCGTCAAATGGACATCCCTCATGATCCCGCCTATCACCATTATGATGGTTAATTTGATAGCCATAGCAGTTGGATTTAGCCGCACAATTTACAGTGTTATACCACAATGGAGCCGTCTTTTAGGAGGAGTTTTCTTCAGTTTTTGGGTTTTGGCACATCTCTACCCCTTCGCAAAAGGGCTTATGGGCAGAAGAGGGAGAACTCCCACAATTGTTTTTGTATGGTCAGGACTCATTGCCATCATAATATCCCTCCTATGGGTGGCCATCAATCCTCCAGCAGGCAGCAACCAGATTGGGGGCTCATTCCAGTTTCCTTGACAGTTCCTTCTCGTTTTTCACCGCAGGAGCTTCAGTAATTTCTCATGCTGTTTTGGTGTACCTCAGTACTTTGCTGGCGCCAGAAATTCTGAAAAATTCTCAGCCCCAATTGGATGGACTCTAAGTGAGTTAACTATAAATCTATACATCAGTTGAATTCTTTTCTTCAATAAACCTTTTATAAATGACATACAAACCGTTTGTCTCTATTCATTGTTTAGTTGTAGGTAATGGCATAGAGAACTTTGTAGTTTTTTGTATCACATTGAACAATATTTATTTATTTTTGATTGTTTGTTTATATTGGTGGACTAAAAATTCTTGCTAAATTTTCATTTATGGGAGTTCTGCTGAATGAAAACTATAATTCTTCTATAATGTTCTGCTCTCTATGCTATCCCCACTGATCGGGCCAATTACGATTGCCGCAAGCGTACGGATCAAGTAGTATAATAGAGCTTTTAAAGCCCAAGTCGATCCCACGAGGAGTGTTTTTCCAATTACAAGTTAAAATATTTCAAATTAACGATGTCGACACACACATTTAAAACTTGATTTTAAAAGCTAGAAAATAAAACAAAAGACTTGATTTAAATTTTAAAAAGACAAAATAAAATTACGAAAAGGGTTTTTAATTTGGAAAATGTTGGAATTTATGCTTTCACTTAGCCATTGTTTCATTAGTATTAAAATCGATAAAATAGAGATGCTAGTGTTACCAAAGTGTCAGATTAGACCCGATTCTCCAATTTTAGTTAACAACCTCTTTCGAGCGAAATTAACCCTAATTGATTAACCTATCCACTATATCTCTATGTGGATACAACTTAACCAATTGCATTAAATTGTTGTGAGAATACTCAAAGGGTCACCTAGGGTAGATGTATATTCCTATAACACCTAAACGAGTATAGTCGAAACTATACAAACCTAGGGTTTCAATTACCTTGATCTAGCTAGTACAACAATTTCTCAATAATTGCACCAACCATTTAGCCATATCACATATTGATCAAGTACATGATAGTCAATAAAACACAATAATTAAAACATCTAAAACTTGGAAACACATGCATCTCACCATACAAAACAACAAACTAATGAAACTTTTGGTTAAGTTACTACATAAATTTCAACATAAAACTATTTAGCTCATTATAAAAGTAGTGTAACAAAGAGATTTTTGTTCCATTACAATACAAACAAGGAAAATAAGGAAGAAATTCAAAAGGTTAGATAAAACCCTTGTAGAACAATTTTGACATCTTCCATTTCTTTTCCAAGTCCTCCTTTGATGAAATCTCTTTGTTCACCCCTTCAACCCTTAACTAAACCTACAAAACACAACAAAAACAAAGTAAAAACTTAAGCCAAATGAAAAAAACCAGAGAGCTTAAGAGATAGAGGACGAGAGAGAGAGAAAAAGAAGTTGAAGAGAAGTGAAGATGATAAGTGATCCTCTAAGTCTATCTATTTCCATCAATTTCCACTAACTCCATAAATTATAATATATATAATATATTATATTAGATATAGATAAGGATAGGCATTAAACAAGTCAAAAGTAATCAAAACATTTGGCCAAAATTCGAGAGAAAAGTTTTAAACCGCCATTCCAAATTTTCTCTAAGCGACCGCTTAGTTCAAGCTTGGGCGACCGCTTAGGCAAACAAAAATGCGGTTTAAATTTCCTGGTGGCCACTCAGCGACCGCTTAGTTCAAGTTCACGCGGTCGCTTAGTTCATCCCATAATTGCTGCTCAGGTCCTTGGACATTCTGGCCATAGTGCACTTTGATCCCTCATCTTTGAATTTGTACAATTTAGTCCCCAGATTTTGAACTTCATTTCATTTAAGCCCTTACTAAATTGCAGTCAAAGTCCTCCATCTTTTGGTCAAGTGCATTTTAGTCCTCCACTTCACAAAATTGTACAATTTTAGTCCTTTTTGCTCCTCTTTAGCTCGTTTCTTCGTCTGGTCGGGGTTTTTGCCTATAAAATCGAGTAATGCACAATTATGTATAGAATATGCTCAATTTCATTCATAATTATTAACCAAAAAGTGTCCAATAAGTGTGTAAATGCACGCTTATCACCCACAGATTGGACTTTCTACAATACAGAGTAAATGACTTCCAGTGCTTTTGACATCCTTTGAGGTTTTAACTCAACTCTGCAGGGTTATTGAATGTTTGCAGTGCCCCCCCCCCCCCCCCCCCCCCCCCCCTTCTTTTTATCAGTTCGAACTGCATAATATTAAGATAAATAGTCACATACGAAAGAAGAGATAAACAACAAGAATCAACACAATGCATATCACTGGGTAAAGACTGAGTTGTAGATCACTTTATTAACTGGCTAGCAGTATAAAGTGACAAGACTCACACTTGATGACATCGAAAATAGCTACAAAACAACATAGTGAAGAGCATTTAGCACAAAAGCCGCCACACTCATGACCCTTGTACCACCCTCAGTTGACTATATTAATGTGCAAAGACAAGTTGCACTTCAGACGGTGAACCTCAGGAAGAGCAATCAACTCGTCTCTCTCTAAATCAAAGATTCCCATCCACCGCATGGCACCCGCAGCATCAACAGAAACTAGGTGGTTGCAGATTACAGGCTAGGAGCACAACAAGAGGCTGACGAATTAGAATTTCCCGTTACCAGGCAGCAACTACTTTCCCCCATCAGTAGATATTTGTAGTTAAGAAAGGCACTCTTTCGAATAAATGTAGTTAATAGTTTGTTTCATCAAAAAAAATTTCAAAATGCCCAGGTAAGTCAACAAGTCGAAGAATGTGCAGCCAGGTCGAATAGGTATGACTGAAGCCTGTGTTAAAAAATTGCCTCAAGGAAAACTTGTTTCTCCCACCATACCAGATGTACAAGAGACAGCCAACTCTTTCACATTTCAAAATATTTGGGTGTCATTATTCATGCTTTCTCACAGCAGTACAAAATTGACTACAATCCAACTAATTCCAGTATCATGTCAAAATAGTTAGGAAGACAATTTAACCCGCTCTGTCCCAAATGGAGCCAAAAAAATCCATCTCAATGGATTGGCGGGACGGGACGGGACGGGACGGGGAGGAACGTTGGGGGTCGCCTCGTGGCGGGGTGGAGATTCCCCGTCCCATGAAAAAAAAATTAAAAATAGAATTTTGATAAATAGTTAATTTTAAAATATTGCTGAATGTATTTACAATTTTATAACATATTTCTAATCCAACAATTATATTATACAATTGTCAATTAAAAATTTTACATAACTAACAATTGTTTTATATAATTTATAAATCCGATCATTCAATTTTTTTATTATAATTAAAATATATAATCTTAAGTTCTGAATCATGATAATTAAATAATTATTCTTTGCTTTGGAAATATTTATACCAATTAATCAAAACAATTTTATAATATCTTGATAAAAAAAAACTAGAAAAAATTTAAAATATATGAAATGATTTTAATTTTTGGGTTAAGGATTGAATTTTGAATAATAGCATAACTTGAAATTTTGAAAATGTAAATAATTTTTTTTTTAAACAGGGCAGCTACACCTAGGCAAATTCTCTCCCCATCCCCGACCCTTCCAAGGCGGAGCGGGGTTGGAGTGAAGCGGGAGGGCGAGCACGCCCAACCCCAAACCCGCCTCATTGCCATCCCTAAAAACAATTCCAAATTTGTAGCACAGTTAAGAAAAAGTCAGTGTGACACAAGCATCCTGGTACAATTAAAATCTCAGACGCTATTATTGAATTAACCATCAAAGTGCAAATAGTCATCTATCTTCCACATTTTCTAACAGCAAACTTAGAATTCTCTGCTTTGTAGAAAATTTATAGGTTTTGGGTTCTTACTTTTGGCATAGAACTCTTAACATATTCCAGAACACAAATCATCCTTAAATACAGAAACCTTTATTCATAACCAACAAATTGAGTCACAGATTGCGTTGAAATAGTAAAATTAGCAAAAAGTGAAAAAGGTATAGAACTATTGAATTACAATTAAACCAAAATTAGAATAACTTGCAACCGAGATTGCAGTGCTCGCTGAGCCAAAATAAAATGCTATTGCAAATGGCACCAAATGGAACAAATACAACATTAATGAGACGATCACTTTCTCATCAATATAAGGTGCCACAAACCAACAAAATATTTATAAAAAAAACAGTAAGGTAAAAGACCTCTCTCACAATTCCAAGATACATAATTGTTTTATAAGAAAAAAAAACGATTTCTGCACAACCTGCAATGTTGTATACATTAGACCTATTTTGAATTGCTGAAAGCCACAACTGGAGAGTGGTGAGGCCATTTCAGCACTCAGTTCAAACATTCCTCAATTACAATGGCACAAGCTGTATTTCCTACATTAGAATCTAATTACTCTACACCAGACAAACGTTTCCTTGAGCTGTGAATCCATGGTGCCTGGGTGCCTCCATTGCTCACCATTTCAGATAAGACAACAATCTGGGCATGTGACAATAAGAATTGGAAGAAGAAAAATACAAATCAGACCTTAATATAATTTATGGGAGTGAACTCTTTAAGTGACCAACCCCAGTTTAGAGTTATAATCCAGGAAACTAGGTTACGCAGCAAGATTTTCTGACATTTATGAGTCCACCATCTCATCATGTATCTCATTGGGTGCAATTAGGCCAGGAATGGAAAGCATCCGTTGCCGCTCCCTTTCTCGCTGAGCAGCAGCCTCCTCTGCATAGAGATCTTTGTTGTCCTGCACCATGGTTTTATAGTTGAAATAAGATTTGCAACATGCCAATAAAGCAATATTAAAAGACCAGATACCTTTCATGTAAAACACTAATTGTGTATTTGGTAGAGGATTGTATAGTACTGAACAATATTAAAGAAGTAAAAGTACCTAAAATCTAACTTCTCCCTGATATCACGAGAGACATCTTCAAGCAGTATTAGTTATTTTCGAGTATGTCAATCAAAATTCATTGTAAATCATTCTTAACCTTGTACTATATATTTCCATCCAAGGGGAACAACAGGCACAACCTTTGAGGCTTCTATAAAAATAAAGAAAGATGCACACAGAACCCTAATCGTATTTTTCTTTCATGCTTATCCTGGACTTCTCAACTGTAACCCAAAAGATTGGACTGATAAAAATGGAAAAACCCAACATCTCGCCACCCGAAGGACTTCAGGAAAACTAAATTGAATCATCCAAAAGTCAAAAACTCCATCCAGGAAGACAGAATCCATCCAAGAGGTTTTATAAATGTAAAAACAAGTTGCAACCATGAACTGAGTGTCCACAGTTAATTTATTAACCATCACTTGAAAAAATTGCAAGAGAGGGAGGGGGGGGGGGGGGGGGGGGGCTCTGGAAGGGGGGGTGGGCAGGGGGGGGGGGGGGGGGGGGGGGGGGGGGGGGGGGGGGGGGGGGGGTAAGGGGGGGGGGTAGGGGAGTTAAATGGAACACATTCACTATGACTGATGAACCATTAAAACTACATCTACAGAAAGCAGAATATAGGGTACTGAAGAAAACAGAATGGTTTAAGTAAACATAAGCCATGACAATAATGCCTGTAACTGAGCAACGCTTCACCTGGGCTGAAAATTCTTTTGATTGCACCAGAAAATCTCGTATGTGATTCTTGAAAGTTGAAAGGTCAATTCGTGACTCAAAGAGTTCGTTCACAAATTGGGTCACCTGAAAAGATCCAGTACGTAATAAATCCGTGGAACATAGCACTCGTACATAAACAATGCTCCAAAAATTTAACTTCTATACCTCAGTTGTCGTCATATTGGGGAAGGAAGTACTCAAAAGTTTAACGGTGTATTCACGGACAAAAAAACCATTATTCGGACGATAAGGAACTGTTGAGATGTCACATAGAGGCTCACTCAAGGCACCAGATTCCACCTATAATAGATTCATTACGACTGCAATTAGCATGCTTATAGGCAAAAGACAACATAAACGCGAGAAAAAACATGATCATACATATTACCAGGCAAAATAAGTGCTGCAGCACCAATACATGCAATTTAAACCCAGGCTTGTGAAAGGTGTCCGTCAAAACAGCAAAAATTTCTTGCTCAATGGTCAAAAAATAACGCCGGTGGAATTGATTACAGAACTCAGAAGCCTGCAAGGTAACCACAGCAAGAGTGATGCTGCCTTTAGATAAATTATCTATACAATACAAAACATACAGAGAAACATACCTGAAAGTTCTTCAGCATCTCCAATAGAAGGTTTAGTCCAGTTTCAGCAACATTTCGCTCAGTGTGCCGGAAAGCCCAAATGATGGAATCCATCACAAGCTTTAATTGCTGATGCAAACCACCACAGACAAGAATAAAGCACATCGTCATAAAATTGTTGTGGAAGAATATTTGAAGTGAATTGCGGTAGCTGAATTTCATAACGCTAACCACCATAAAATCACGAAGAAATTATCACTGTTTGAAGTTTAAAACGAACCTCACTGGACAATTGAACCAAAGCAGGAAAACAATAAGTAGCGATAGCATGAAGTAGTGAAAAGAACTTGAGCCTATGCTCGGGATAATCTTCAAAGTTCTTTGTAATCATCTGTAAACAGTAGTGAAGTCAACAGAGAAAATTTTATGATGTAGACATTATAAAGTTGACTCAGTATCAGACTTATTCTATTAATATACATCAAAAGCATGGAGTAAACTTCATTAGGATGAATCAATAACGGAATAACCTCAACCTTCAACCAACATATTTTTGTAACTCAGACAATTGTTTCTCAGAATATTATTTTCTTTCTTTAGATTCATACATAAATTCAAACAGATAACTCATAGACTCGTTTTGTAATTTCTTATATATGTAAGTATGAATTGGTGGCCACCCAAGAAAGTGGAGCTCAGAAAAAAGGAAGAGAGAAAATGGGAAACAATGGCTAACAAGAAAGTGTAGAGGTAGAAAGGGCAAGAATGAATAAAGCAATGCATAGATGCTACATTTTCAACCTAATCCAATTGGGATGACAGGCAATAATTTAGAATATATTACGTGTTGCATGCGTTAGCATATATCTACTTACTAGAGTGTGTACATATAGATGTAAGTGCACGTGTGTGTGTGTGTGTTCAATGCACAGCAGTTTGTGCATTTGGGGGTGGTGGGCAATAATATTGCATCTAATTTCAATCGGTGGATTAATCAGGAAAGCAAAGGAATGTATGAGATAGTAGCAATTAGTTGGCAATTGGCATTATAAAATACATTCACGAGGATAATACTGTTCAGAACATAACAACACTTTGGGACTCAAGAGTAAACATAAAATCACCAACCTCAAGAGTACACTGGAAAACAGCTTCAAAAATGCGAGGAACATCCTCAATCATTGTCCCCTTATATCTACACAAGTAACGAACAATACACAGAAGGAAATTAATTAACATTGGAAAAGAATCCACGTCAAATATAATTCCGACTGGAAAGATAAACATGACTAGAAAACAATGTTACTTGTTTATGATTGTGGCAAAAAGAGAAAGAACTTCTGACTCTCTTGCATCAGGCAAGTTTCGTGCATAGTCACCAAGTACTGGGTCCATCATTGGAGGCACAAATTGCTTTCCAATTTGTGGTTGATCTTCAGCTTTGTCTAGAAACGTCTCTATGAGCTTAAGTGTCTCCCTCTTGACGGAGCTGTTGAAAAAGCACGGAATCAAAAATCAATTGTGCCTCAGAAACAAGACATTTAATATCTGAAAACCCACCGTAGAAGTTTTACAACAGATGTTCTGGAGGCATACGGCCCTCCTTGAGCAATGCTAGTAGATATAAGCTCGCTGTACATTCTGTTGCATGGAATATAAGCCCAGCAATTAAAAACTGAACTTAAGGAATAAAGAGCCACAAAAAAAAAACTTCGTAGATTGAAGAATAACAGATATACTGAAAACAAAAATCTAGACATACCTATACACGTTGAGCATGTCCAAGAAAATCAGGGTAATCTGTGACAAGAAATATGTTCCAAGAGAACAGGCAGCACTTGTATTTGTCTGCCAAGCAGCCAACAAAATGCATAAGAATCTGTTAGTGAGAACAAGGATGACAACACGCATGATTAAGATTTTGAGAAGTAAAAAAAAAAAAGGGCGGGAGAGGAAGAAAAGTGATACAAAATAATGGAAAATACTATGGACCTGTTTGAGGTACATTATTGGACAAAAAAATGAAAATTTTGAATGTTAACCATCACATCCAGACAGTTTTGTTGACTTCTCATCTTTTGTGTGGGGCCCAACTATGTGTGCAACGGCTAGAATTCTCATTTTAATGAAACAAATATGTGCCCCAAACAGGGGCTAATTTTCCATAAACTTATAAAGAATAATACATGCGCATGATAACAGACAAAAGTTATCATCACTAAGCTCTCTATTAGTCAACATATACCATACATATTTAAAGATCCGAGGCTTATTCAAAAACAATACCTGCAATATATTAAGCACCGCCCTTATAACATCCGGATCTTTCAAGAAATCCACACTCTGGCGGGCCTGTCCTATAATTTCAGTCCATTTCTGCAGAAGAAAACGTTTAATATTACCCACATGCTATGGGGCTCCAATTAAGGGACAGAAAGAGAGATGAATAATGCGGGTATCTATTTACATAAAGAAATGTGATAAACAAGGATCTTGCCTGATTAGGAAGCTGCATCAATCTTTGTAAATATTCCTCCCTCTTCTGTGGATCAGATTCTGCTTGAATCATTTGGCCAACCTAAAGAGAGAGAAGGTGGCAACAGATAATTTCTTGCACAAAAAATTCTGGCTGTGACTAACATTATAACAAGAAAAAGGTAATTAAAACCTTTCATGGAACCAAATACTATCAATATAAAATAGACTTACAGATTCATAGAAAGAATGAATCTGATGAGGTTCGAGATCTGCAATAGTTGCTGCAAGGCTTGTCAAGAGTTCCGACACAAAAGGTTCATTTTCCCCCACCTGGAATTATAAGATGAACTCAAATGTTTCTGTTATCATGATGTTATTGATCATAAACCATAAGGCAGCATTTTTGAGAAAGATCAAAAGCAACCCTAACCTGTGTAATAACAAATTTACGCTTGCACTTTTGAACAATTTTCAAGAATGTGTCACAGGCCATGTCCTAAACGAAAAAAATAAAATAAAATATCAGTGTAGGAAACATCCAAAAAAGTGATAAAATCATGTAATGGAAAGTAAATGCATCTCCACGACATGAAGACACGGATGAGAAGTGCACGCTTTCCATCCATATGAAATTGAAAAAATAAAAATAAATAATCAACCTGAACTCCTGGATGTGTTTCATGCATGAACTCAAACAACTTATTAACAACTGTTTTCAAGAACTTCCAGTGGGCCCTCAGAAATCTCGGGTACTGCCCAACCACATACCTAGAAATCCAAGAAATTAGAAACGGGATAAATTTTCACTAAATTGTAGAAGAAACCTTGTGCTGCATTCAATTGGTGCATTTGAGAATTTAAGTATTAATAAAAAACTTAATGTCATGATTCTCACATTATATTACTAGCAATGACGGCTTTGTTATCTTTCCCTTTGGTGATTTCACAGAGGTTCAACAAATCACGAATCACCATCACCAGAAATCTGTTTTCCTGACAAAAATTTAAGTACCACCATCACATGATTTGTAACAAAACGGTGACAACAATCACAGTGTTGACAGAAGGATTAAATTAAATCACAATTTAAAAAGTCGAAACCCATGAAGATTAACACAGAGCAACAATGGTATCCTGTGAAATACCAATTCCAATAGCAGAGGCAACTGAGCGGATAGAAGGTAAAAAATTCAGAGTTTAAATGTAATGCAAAGTTGAAATCACATATGCTATGACTCTTAGATGGATATCTAATTAAGCAAGTATTAAGTCATTTATAATACATGGACTACAATGACATCTAAAGTTTAATTTCAATGGGAGATAATATTGAAAGATGAAGGGGCAATAAAAACAAAGGATATGACTATATACAAATAAAAAATTAAGATAAGACTATATACAAATAAAAAATTAACCTTGAGCTAATATAGAAAAAGTCTCATAAGTCATGCCTACTCCAAAATTAGCAACATAATAAATATAGGAGACTGATTAGAGCATTCGACTCTAGGGATTAAAGATGGATAAAATCCAACATAAGAACAATGATAATAAAGGAGGGTACTAATCAGTCATGCCTTAAGCCAGACAAAAGAAATATTTAAAGACAAATGCAGCCTACCTGCTCCTCAACCATTGACCCAGATATAGACCCAATAGCCCAACACAAGGTGTTGAGGTTGTTCCAGGTATAATCCTCTCCATTTAGTTGTTTGCTTAATTTCTCTAACATCTGTATCCATACACAATTAAAACAATACATTAGATTCATTTAGCATTCATATCCATATGCAAGAATTAGACATTGTACAAGTGATAAAGCCTAATCTACTTGAAAAGGTCATCCAATTCTATATTGATAACACAGCATCCATTAGTTCAAAGCTACTGACATAGGAAATGGAGCATACTAAATATATCCAAAAGAGGAAGGATTAACAATGCAAAAGAAAAAAATGTTCCTTAAAAAGTGGTCAATGTGGTGTAAAATTAGTAGGACAAGCATAAACACAATATAAACTTGATTGGCAAGAGATGACAACAAAACATTAAGCCCTCCAAAAATGGATCAATGTGAAGAATGTAAAACTGGCATGTTCGCAGTCCCAGATAATATATGAAACACCAATCAATATTTTGAAGTTTCTTTCACTGAAAAAAGAATAAACAGAGTTAATTGACTCTCTTCTTGCACTAAAAAAAGGATAATCACCAAATATTTGCATTCCATTGAATTGCCTGACTCTCTTTCTGATATGAAAAAATTAAATATTTAATTTAACCAAATACGTGAAATCACACCTTATATGTCCCATAGCATCCTTCAATGCAAAGAAACATCATCAATAAGCATTTACCAAATATATGAAGTGACCTACCATAGGCTGTTAGATAAATTGCCAGGATATGTTCCTCTAAACAAAGATCAACTGTAAACTCAAGCTTTGTCATAATTCACCCCCATAACAGTAGAAAAAATAAACATCTACATGCTAGATACTGGTTGACACATTGAGTGATCAGTTTATACTTAGACATAGGCTAAGAAATTAAAGCGCACACAAAGAGAAAGAGACATTGCTAGTAACCACACCTGCTTTTCAGTATCCACATGATCAAGATGTGCCAAGTAGATCAGTGTTTCCTTCATTATCTGCAAATTGTGAATCATCAAACAAGCAAACAAGATCATATACGAAATCCCAAAGCAAAACTAGATGAAATATGATGTGAATTAGCAATACAGTTACTCCACAAGCATATAGACAAATCTTCATCAGCACAAAGCATTTCATATTATCTACGTCACATTCCATCTCAATAAAAAACAAACAAAAAATATAAATTCGTTCCTGCTCATTTCAAGTCTTGTGAATATTTTAATTTTAATTTCTGGCAATGACAAGCATGCCAACATTCTTTAAATTCTAAACAGAGAGCTCTAGAAACTACCTAAAAACCACAAGGCTGTGCAACTATTTCTCATGAGGAAACTTGAGACTTCAGCAAAAAAAAATGCATTGAACACGTCATGCTGCAGACTCAAATAGTGCACATGAGGGACAGAGGATCTGTTTGATGAATAACCATCCAAAAGAGAACCCCACCCAGTCAAACGACTAAAATGCTTTCCATTTGCATGTTTTTCCTTAAGCAACCAGCATTAAGGATACTTGAAATGATCTGTTGCATATGGTTTTACAATCCCCTTTTTACCAAAAATTTCAGGCACTGTACTTCCAGACAGACAATAAATAGCACTTCCAAATGTAGACAATGTCAACCAAAAGAACTTTGCAAATGCATTCTGAGAGGCTAGTGATAAGGGATCGCAATAACTTCTTACACACATTAGGGTTATCTCACTTCAATTGTTCCACTGGAGCATGCAGATCATCAGGCAGTCAATTATTAAAGATGTTGGAGAATAGTGCATATAAAAATAAATACGTAAATAGTACGTATTGATTAATTATTGATGTTAAAACATATTTCACTTTTTTCAGCTTTTCCAATCGATCTTCTTTTTCTTTTCAATAAGATTGAGAACCTTGTATTGCAGGAGGACATCATTGTCTTTCATAGTTTCACGAACTATATTTCCATTTTCATCTTCAACAATCAGAACTTCTTCTGGCTTCGCCATGCGACATATTGTAAGCAATCTCAACTTCGACATTGGAACAGCATAAAGTTGTCGCCTCTGCATGATTTGTGAATCAACCATAGCTGGAAACATCTGATAATTCAATAAAAAAATCAGGCATCAGCAAATTCTTGTAAGAACTATCTTACCTTCGATCACTATCCAAAGATTAGCCGTGCAATTCTTTGAAAGTGCCGGACAATTTCTAAGAAGCAATAATCGTTAGCTGACCAAATTCACTAGTAATAGCTTTAGGAGAAGAGAATTTATTAGAATTACACCGCATGATTGGTGCTTTATTACTAGCAATGATATACACAGCCTTCTTTCTTAGATATGGCTTACACTCCTCATACCATGGTATCCTCATGAGAACCATCACATCATAGCAATTGAATCTCTACACTTCTCAATATTCAGATTCATTTTGAGAAACCTACTTAAATATATCACTTATTTCATTTTCTTTTCATTGGGCAGTTATTCAAGGACACGCACAACAAGAAAACACTATCTAAACAATGCAACTAGGAGAACTAGTCCTTCAAAGTCTTCCAACTTTAAAACTGGAACCTATATGCATCATATAATCAACAGGAAAACAAGATTACGACTTTCAACCTCACTCAGGAAACAATGATGGATTGATTATATTCAAAGATCTAAAACAAGAGAAAAGATGAAAAGGGACTAAAATAATCTATTGCACCTGCAATCCCATCATGTTTGCATCCGTTGCAGGATTGTCCTGATTATGATGTGCTTCAAACAGCTCTAAAACCAGTGAATTCCAATAATCCAAGCAAACCTGACAAATCAAATCAACAGCAACTTAGTTGTTATTAGAACCAAAATAGTGATAAAGTTGGAAACCACAGTGGATGAGCGATAACAGTACCTTAAAAACCTCAGTGTCATCCACGTATGAGATATTAATGAGATACTCAAGACCCATTAATAGCGCATTTATGTTCTCTGGTGTAGATTCCAGCACTCTAATATGAGACTGCATCATCCATCACATAATAGTTTAGGTTGATTTTAGGAAAAAATATAAATTGCCATGCTCAAGGCTCCAATTTGTTTTTAATAACAAAAGAATTCAATAAAGTTGCGGATTTGGATAAGATGTTTAGGAATGCCAGAAATCACACGTATAATCTTAAATCTTGCGCTTGTAAACATCTGAAGACGTGATAGACAATTATGAATGGAGAAATTCACTCTCTCGTGATATCTTTCTGCCAAAGAAACAGCAGAATGAAATCTCATGTTGAACTGAAGGGAGTCATCTGTAGGAATGAGCCATCTAGTTCATATATTACTACATTTAAATAGCAGATGATAGCCACTAAAACATTACATGTTTCTGTACACACTTAATTAGGCCCTGTTTGGGATCCATTATAATGAGTTTTGGGGGATAATGTGCTTTGGAATGGTGATTTTTTTGAAGAATTGATGGTTAAAAAAGAATGAAAAGTTTTGGATCTACGTGTAATATTATTTTATTGGAGAATGTGTGGTTAAAATGAGGAGAGAGAAAAAAAGTATTAAATTATAATGGAGACCAAACGGGGGGCTTAGTGGTCGCACAATGTAATGCAACTGCAATATTAAATCAAGCTCAAATATGTTCACAAGCTTTCCGACCAGAAAAGAAACCAAGATGTAATGAACCTAGGAGGAATTCATAAATCTGAGGGGGTATTAAAAATTGGCATTTGCTTAATTTGCATTCAACAAACAGATTGTAAAATAAGTTTACGATCCCTAGTAGGAGTTGAACAATGCAAAGTGACTATAATATTTCTTTCACAAAAAAAAAATGACTTTATTTGCTCATTTCATGCAATTTTTGTATTGTTTCGTTCAATGAAAAGCAAATTAATTCGTCCATTGAAGCTTTCTTAATGTCTGTGTTTACTTTCTATTTCAGAGGGAGAAGGATGGAATAACCTTGTAAAATGATGTGAAAAACAAAGCCAAGTTTTGAATAAATGCCTGGAGAAGAAAAAGACAAGGGTAGAATCAGTATATAAGAGGCTATAAAAGTAGAGCAGATGTCATAAAACTAAATTCTCACCTGCTCCTCAGTGCTGCCATTCAAGTAAGCCTCTGGAATATTAGTGCTAGGCGGGAGGATGTTCTAATCAGCAAAAAAGATTACATATTAATCGGCATAAACTTATTCAATTACATAAATATTGTCATTTAAACATTGAAGACTAAGCTCCAAATGCAATTTTTTCAGATCTAAGAGATGAGTCTGTCACTTCAAAAGAGTGAAAGTTCAAATCACACGTACAGAAATGCTCTTCACATACCTGCAATTGTACCATGAATATGCTATACATTTTAGCATACTGCATGTTATAGAAATCACCAAAATTGAGAGCAGCAACCTGTGAACATTAACACATGCAACAACCAATATTTATTTCAGGATGAAATGCTCCATTGCTAATTGCATCAGGTGACAGTAGAAAAAAAAATTATACCTCCATCAGGCACTGAAGGGTAAGATTCCGATAAGCCGGGACAGGGAAAAATTTAAGGAGTGTTTCAAGCTGTCATACAAAAGAACAAACTGTGGGTTTGAAATACTACTAAAATGTATAAGAACATCAAAACCACCAAATTCCCAGCACATTGTGGTTAATTGAGAAGTCCACAACGCCATTACTTCACAAGACAATTAACAAGAGAAAATAAGTTGCCAACCAGGGGTGATTCAAATATATAGCCCAGAGGAATCCATGAAAGGAATGCATGCAATGTCGCCAGGGTGGCCCTGATAAGCTCTGCTCTTTGAGATGCTGATAGTACGTATAAGCATAACTCATGAATAAGCTTGAATTCACTGTGTAGAGACAACAAAATTCTCATTAATGAGAAAAAATGAATGAAAATATTGGACGATCGACATGCAATAATCTTGTCAAACAGAATTCCTCTGGAATGAAGAGCTAAACTAGAAGCAGAATTTCAAGAATTTAGGTGCTCACATGCATACTGAAATAATATGTAGTAAAAAAATCGAATTGGCATCTATATCCTGATGCTACAATAAGTTGAATACATAGAATGTGTCAGTACCACCAAAGAAGACTTGGTTGTCAATTAACTATACATCAGAAGATGTAATTCCAAAGAGAATGTATCAAATCATTACCTATTCAGTGATTGTTTCAACTCTTTAATCTTCTGTCGAGTCATTTCACCTCTTGAAAAGTCAAAGACCTCTTCACTTAGAAGCTGACAAGTAACAACTATGTCAACTGCATGTACTTTATTAAAAAAAGAAATGGAGAGATGGGACTACTGACTTACTTTCAGTATAGCCATGCAATTCTCACAAATAGTTTCACTTGTTTTTGAAGCTGCAACTAAGTCTGGAACAAAACTTTGCCACCTCGCTGGCCACTCATGCTTCAGAATCTATATATGTAGACAAATAGCATAATAGATAACACAATTAGCCAAAACCAAGCAAGGTCATTTTGATTCTTAAATGAGTGCAAATGCAACTGAATGCCCCATTAGTGAGCGTACTTTGGGAAACGGAACTATATTACCTGGACCAATGAAGTATTGAGCTTGTTGACATACAGCCTCTCCCGCCGAAAAGAGATCTCGTCACTTGAAAGCTAGGCTCAACAATCAAGTAGTGGAAGAAGTTTAGAACTCATTAAATATGCAACAGAGAGAACATATCATTCAATTTTCCCACCAAAAAGGGGGGATCATACCTTAACTATAACTTCAGAAATATAGTTTTTCATGCCATCCCGTTGTTCAATAGGCAAAGCATTCCATCTGTATTTGATAACACCTTCTAGAACCTGTATATGGGAGTTAAACAAGTGACCACTATCCTCAGTATCTACAAATATTGTAATAATAAAACAATTTCTGCTATTTGCATTGATGTCCTCTGATAGGGAGGTCAATGACCAAAAAGATACAATTCACCAATGTAGTAATCAACACAAAA
The DNA here is from genome assembly GCA_019395295.1 of Osmanthus fragrans. NCBI lineage: Eukaryota > Viridiplantae > Streptophyta > Magnoliopsida > Lamiales > Oleaceae > Osmanthus > Osmanthus fragrans. The sequence continues at coordinate 7,618,758 of CM033345.1, read as the reverse complement.
AGATTAATGGCAAGAAAGAAGTTTCTCCAATTTTTGTCAGTTTTAGGTGCGCCCCACTGCTTCAAAGGGCAAGAACGAGTAGCAATTTGTAAATAATGGAAGACAAATCTCATCATTCTAAGCTAATCTATGAGAGGGGAAGGCCATTCATGAATTCCATATATCTGATTGATTCAACAAGTTAAGTTGAATCATCAACTCCTGCATCTGCAGCAAAGATTGGGGCCCAGTCAAAACCTTTAATGACTAATGAGAAACCATGAAAGCCTTATGATAGTAATTCTCATGTAAGAAGACCTCACGCACGATCATGAGGAGATTCAGTTGCAAACAATAATTAGAGAAACTCGTAATCATAACATGGCACAGTTTTTCAGAACTAAGCCAACTATTAAATTTGGCAGCATAAATAGCTTTTGCATGCAGGTGAAGCACAGGGGTTTTTTTTTCTCTAAGCTTGAAATAACCCAAAGCTGCAATATGACAGTTTTGCGGAGGAGATTAGCTGGTTAAAAATCACACATTATTTTTAAATGTAGAAAGTCATTTATTAAGGTAAAAGTCAAGAACAAAAATATTGATTTTAACCATTCCCCCTCCCCCCACCATTTAAAGAGGGGCATGCATGCATGCGACAATTCAACAATAAGTCATGTCATAAATGAAGTTAAAAAGGCTAAAAAAATGCAAGAGTGCTCGTGCAACGAACCTGCAAAGCGAAAAATTTGGTATTCAAGTTCTGCGTGTTAGATAGAATGTGAACAACTTGAAGCCACATATCAGGATTACTTTGCAAATCTCGCAAGATATGGTCAGCAGTGGTCCTCTGCATCATAAGAAGGGGAAAAAGACAACAAGGATAGTGAGTTCTAACATGGACATAATATTCATAGCTACTATGCTCCTGTTTGGTACCCATTTCCATTCTCATTCTCATTCTCATTTTCATTTTCAACCACACATTCTTCAATAAAATAATATTTTTCATCACATCAATAACTTTTCCTTCTTTTTCAACCACATATTCACCATCACATCAACCCAAAAAATGCATTTTCTCCAACAAAATGGGTATCAAACAAGCCCTATATGTAATGCCGACAACTGCACAGGATATGAATTACAGCACTATGATCCCTATGTTCTCTTATATTCTATTCCCTCTACACACCATGCGCCCTTGATTTCCTTCTCAAATACTTTCTGACTCTCATTTTTATCTCTGTCTCAGACACGTGCAAATCACGTGCACAGTGAGCCAAGGTCACTATTCACTGTTTACGACGTCAATAAAATTCTATTTCACTCAATCTCAAGCGAACCGAACAAAATATTCATAATCAACTTAATAGCTCGGGAAATAAATAACAATAATAATTTCAAAATGAGCCACCTCCTAGTACTATATATTAATTTCACCGAGTCTAAACCAGGTAATTATATGGAGGAGGCTATACCCATTCAAACCTCCGAATAGCACCACGTTTGCTACTAATTTTTGAATAAAAATTACACATATACAGACAAAGGTGAATTGTGGATAGAGTAAAAAAGGAACGAGAAAAGGTAGAGGGAAAGCATTAGAGACCTCTTCTTTAGATCCGGTGCCATAGAAAGCGGCAACAGTGGCATCGAGTAAAGCAACATCAATGGGCTGACTCAAATCGCGAAGCTTCTCCGCCGCCATTGAAATATCACCAATTTTGTCTCTTGCGGTTAAACCCTAGAAACTCCTGTACGGACCGAAAGAGGTTTACGTAACTAGTGCGAAGAGGGTTAAAATTTGAAATCAGAAGAACAAGCTTGAAAATGACGCAAAGGGGTTTAGAGGGAGAAATATATCTACATAAAGAGAGCGGGGGCACTTTGAAAATGATTAATACTTCCCTCCTATTTTAGAAAGAGAGGGGGGAGCGTGTGTGCGTATTAGAGTGTACGTGATATTTTGAGTTTACTTTTACCCTGTTTGACACAATGGAAATGTTTTGAATAATATTTTTTGCAAAATATGTTATTAAAAATTAAAGAAATTTTACTGATTTATATGTAAAATATTTTATTACGTTGCAAAACTTCCATATCTTTCACGTTTATTGTAAAAAAAATCCCTATCCTTTATTTTTTGGCACAAAATGTCCATACCTTTCAAATTCTTTACGCTGAACATCATTTTCACCATTTTTTAACTTAAAATGATCAATATACCCTCATATTTAAATAAAAAAATAAAAATAAAGAACAAAATGTAACTATAGGCCCGAACTTTTTAAAATGTGCAAATAACCCATCAAACTTCACATTTTTCCCCCACCCCACCCCACCCACCCACCCACCCACCCCACCGCCTGTCGGCCATTTTCAGCCATCTTTCCGCCACCAAAATAATTGGATATTGATATCAACGGAAAGCACTTTCACCTTCTCCACAATTACCACCCAAAGACCACCGAACCGAACCTGAAATTTCCACAATCCACACACTGCACAATCCAATTTTTTTTCCTCTTCCAATTACCAGAATCTCAGCTGCACACACATAAAGCATTCAATTTTCGGATTATACAGTAAGGTTCTTCCAATTTTCTGTGAATATTTAATAAACATGTTGATGCGTCTACTCTGAGTTCTGTACTAGAGCTTCTGGTAATTGGAAGAGGAATAGAAATTTTTTACCTCCTTTTAAAGAAAAAATGTTTCACACTCTGGTTCCTCAGGTCGATAACGTCGTTGTTTGGGTCAATTATGTCATCTCCGATGAAGATTTTTCCACTTTAGGAAACTTTGCTGCCTCATCGGTGTCGCGGCTAACAAGTCCCGCCACCCCATCTTGTCCCTTTTTTGCTTTCCTTTTTAGGCCCCTCTAAGCCCATTCAGTCACTTACCCAGCTTATTACTCCCTCCCCACGCCGTTCCATGCTTTCGAATTCAGAATATTTTAACTGCGATATGGAACAAAACATCATGACCCATCATTCCTCTACTCAAGTCTTGAAATTTTTTGATGAAATTAAGCTTCTGAGAATTGAGTTGCCCAATGGGGGAGCTAGGCATTACTTGTTGCAGCCAATAATAGCATAGCACAAGATGTTGGAGGCCTTGGTTTTGACGGATTCTGATGGACAAGGGGTGTTGTCTATGAATAAAGAGCAGTTGGAGGAACACGAAATGCATTGGGGTGGCGCATGGAAAGAATGTGAAGTTTGATGGGTTATTTGCACATTTTTAAAAGTTTAGGTTTATAGTTACATTTTGTTCTTTATTTTTGTTTTGTTTTATTTAAATAAGATGATATATTGATAATTTTAAGTTAAAAATGGTGAAAATGATGTTCAGCGTAAAGAATTTGAAAGGTATGGATGTTTTCCACAATAAACGTGAAAGACAGGGACGTTTTGCGCCAATTACCTTTTATTACGTAAATCTGAGATGGAGAATTATACTATAACAAACAATTTAAAATTTTAAAAATTGTCAAACACGCACTTAAATATGGAGAAAGGGTCAATGGCGGACGAGAATGAACCAGTGTTCATGCTCATTTAGCCCTTATTTGAGCCTTTTTTTTTTTACATTATTCAACGGTGATTTAACTCCACTTCAATTACATATTTTAAAATAAAATAATATTACGGGCAAATCCAACAAATTTCTCTATTTTTTAACCACGCATTTTACATCAATACACTATTCAAAACAACTCTTTAGAGTATAAATCGACAATTACCACCTAAAATTGCTAATAACGCAATGATGTCAATTAAATTTCCTCATTTCACACACATTTAGGAAGCTACTTATCATCTTGTACGTTACTCGTAAGCTCATGAGTTATTCCCAAAGTACATGGAATAACTCACAGAATTTGTACAGTATCATCATGTCCATTTGTTTTTTTTTTCCATCTTTAAATGATGATTCGACTCATGTATCTGTCTAAAACATTTGTGCAAACATGTAGCATAACTTCAAGCTCACCCCACACATTTATTATGTATGAGTGTGTCCCCCTCGCTCGCTCGCTCACTCACTTACTTTTGGGCAAGCGCAAACCTTGTGGCATTTAAATATGATCAAAATTATAAATAAATTGAAATTTAAATGTATCCCTTCTTAATCTTATGCAGTAAGGGTGTGTTTGATTGACATGTAAAATGTTTTCTAAAAAATAATATATTTTCATTGTTTTAAGGAAAACAAAACCTACCTTCCAAAAAATATGTTTTTTAGATATATTTTCAAAAAAAAAAAATCATGAAAAAAATAGCAATCGAACACAAAAGTTGAAATTTCATTGAAATATTTTAATCAAACACACCCTAAGTATGTTTTTATGAAGCCCCACTTGGTGGGGATTAAAATCAAATTTTTAGTAAATTTTAATAAAAGTTGATAAAATGTGTACTTGAAATTTGTGGATCCCATAAAATATGTAGTTAAAATTAGCTGTTGACTTTGATTTAGATTGAAATTTTATTTTTAATTTGTACAAAACAAGGGATAAATATTTCAAATATATATTTCTACTTTCTTATACTTAATCGTGTTCTCTTCTTTCATGCCCTTTTGGTACAAATAATTTAAAACTTTTTTTGGGACTAATTTTCAACCATATGTTACTTCAATAAAATAATTTTACGTGGATCCATAACTTTTTCCTAATTTTAGCCAAACATTCTTAAAAAAAAATTATTTTTCACAAAATTTATTATCGAAAAATCTACGTTAAACAAGTTCTAGGTCTTCAAAATTATATATATATATATATATATATATATATATATATATTCATAGGTAGGAAAGTGTGACCATTTCAAACATGTTCAAAACATGGTGTCAATTGTCATAGACTACATCAGATGAGTGTGATGCCAACTCATGTGACCATTGCGGAGGCACGGACATGTTGAGTTTACTGAAAGTCGTGGAGCCAGCACAATCGTGCATTTCGTAATTGAGTTTTAAGAAGTCATTCATATGGGAGCTTCCCTCAAATGTGTTATGAAGCTCATGTTTGTCATCCTTTAAAAATTTAAATTGTTTGCTACAAAATCATTATTCACTACACATTTATACAAAAAAATATTCTACATACAACCCAATAAATATTTTCTTACTTTTTAACCACACATTCTCCATAATATATTATTCAATAACTCATTATTCCCAAATAAATTATATCAAATAGGCCCGAAGCTTCCTACCAAAAACATATCATGGTTTAATTGGAAAATGTCATCATCAAATGGAGAAATGTAGCACAATGGCTTTGTCATAATTTCAACCACTTGTGATAATTCCAATCATATTATGGGAGCAATCTCTCTGTGGACAGAACATATGTTGAGCTAACCAATATTGAAAGCTTCCTCGTAGCTCATTGATTAGTGGGTACGCTAAGTTAATGATACATCAATACCTGAATGAGCTATTGAGACAAGCACGCCTAGGACTCGCGTTCATTGGCCATGCGGTCTAGTTTTACCATGGGTTCCATTGGCTTTACATGTGACCATGGGTAACACAACATGACACATTAACGCTAGACGTTGCCATCGCGGATTTCAATATGGTACGACGGCACTCAAGTAAAATTTGGACGAGGCGCTATCGTAGGACATCATGGCATGCAATAAATCTAATTACCCATACGAAGCGTCAAGTATGAGGTTTCATTTTTGGGCACACGAGTAACCATGCTCAAGACTCGACGGGAGTGCTCCGTCTTTTTGCTGAATGAGTTTCAAATGGATCGTATGTTGCATTCAAGCATGGTGAGTACGCAAGGAAGATGGAACGTGATCAATTAAATTCACTGTAAATACGTGAGTATGTTGGCACCAATAAAGGGACGTGTTATGGCGAACATGCTAGTTAAACTATGTGGGTGATGATAGCCTTAGAATAATCAATCAAGAGGGGTGAATTGATTTTTAAAACTTATTTGAAAAATAAACTTAAATTAAGGAATCAAAGGACATGCTAATCAATTAATAATCACAAGCAAATAAAAGCAAGTAGATCAATTAAATAACAAATGTAAAATAAGACGACGATATGTAAAAGGGTATAGATGATGCAAACGATATAATTGTGGAGATTCGATCTAAAATAATGATATACGTCCCCCTTTACCAAGCTCTTCGGCACGAGTACGATTTTTTCACTATATTGATTGACTTGTTGTACAATCCAACCCTCTATAACGTTTTCGATGACTTACAAAAAAAGGTACACCAATCCTTATACAATATTGAACTTTACGGGACTTCAATGTGACATATATCATTGAGCTTTGCGGGCCCTTTAATATGACACCACATGGTGACCAACACAATAATGAGCATCGATCCTTATACTATTGAGATTTTACGGGACCTCAATACAACCCACAAGTTTAAATAAATGATTTTATAGTGAAATTCACCTCTTAATAAATGATACAAATGAATTAAGTACTAAGAGATACTAACATTTCAATAAATAGTAATAAATGATAGCTCAAGTGTTGGATAAAAAAATTTGATGAATGTGATAATTAAATATTTAATTCAATCAATCAAAGTTTTTCAATGAGAAAAATGAATAATAAATAAATGCAATGTAAGGTAAAAAATCTTCTCAAAATATATATCTTTTTTTTAGTGAATGATTGTACTAAATTAAGCACCAAGATATAAATGAAAAACGTTGATAGATATGATGAGTTTACAAATTTGATTCAATAAATCAAAAATTTCAATATGAAAAAATAGAAGAAATATATACAACATAAGTTCAAAGATCTTCTTCAAACTATATAAAACCAGAAATCAGAACAGTCAAATTTTGGATTGTTGGAATTTTCCGATCAATCGCCTCGTCCGGCCGGTTGATTGTCCAACAGTTTCGATCTTTTTACGTTTTGGTCCCGTTTGACCCAATTTGGAGGTTTTGAAAGATATGAAGTTTTGAAAAGTATTTTTAACTAACTTTTCAAGATAAAAAATATTTTTCAAGTTCAAATATCATTTTAAAAGTTATTTTTATATTTGATTACAACGTTGAATTAGAGTGACTTTTAATGCACACGAATTATTTTTAATGTATATAATGGTTTTGAGTTTAAGCATTCATTACAAAAATATCAAAGTGTTAATACAATACACTTTATTTAAGAAATTGAGTCTTTGATCTTGCTTCGAAATTTGGCTTTTAAGTTTTAAAATATGCGACTTCGATCTTGATCTCCTTCACGAGTTCAATTTATGATAATAACTTTTGATATTTTAACGATTATCAATCAATTTTTTATAGTATGCTTTGAAAAATTATAATCACTTAAATTCAATTTGATAGTAAACAAGATTAACGTGTTTGTTATAATCAACCATATATATTAACAGGTGAGAATAGGCAATAAGTCATTATTACACTTGAGAGGAGCAAATGTTGGTTTAAGGTAGAGTAGTTTGAGCCCTGCTTTTAGGACAGGCCCAAAAACAGGTGGGGGAGATGTGGCGCCCCTTATTGGAGAGCGTGCCTGTCCCCCGCTAGGCGCCCCACATCTCCGCCTAGATTTTGGCCCTATTTTTGGGCCCATCCAAAGGGATTTCCTCAAGTAGTTTAGAGTGTTGCACATGTAAAGATGTACTATTAGACTTTTAGTCACTCCGTAGTCAAATAACAACTCAAAATGATTATCATCTTGTCAAATAAATAAGACACTGGTTATAGAATAGAAATTTAAAAAAAAAAAAAAAGAGTAATGCTAGACATCTGGAGTGTTCGCACGGTATTCAGCTACGCCTACTACTGCATCGATGGGAATATGATCATATTTTATAATTCTTTAAAAAATTGTTAAGCCACTGTTTGGGATTCATTAAAGTATGTTCTGGAGAAAAATGGAAAAAATATTTTTTGAAATAATGATTTTTTTAAAAATGTGGGGTTAAAAAAAATATTAAATTTACGTGTAATATTATTTTATTAAAAAATTTGTGACTAAAAAAAGAAAAGAGAAAAAAATATTTTGAATAAAATGAAATCAAGCACTAGCTAAATGGGAAGTGACAAAAAGTTTGACGAAACTGACAAGTGGTGCCTCCAATATAAGGGTGCCATTTGTCTATTTTTGTCAAACATTTTGTAAATTAATTCGGACAAATAGAATAATCCTAATGGGAAAGGATTTTCTATTTCTTTTCTATCGTACTTATCTCACAAATCTTTACGCTCTTCAGAGGCGTGTGTGTAACAATTCCACCGTTTTCGTAACGCAAACTCCAGCGCCACAAAAACCAGAAACCGATACAAAATCTAAGCCCGCACATCTAAAAACCAAATCGTACAAGAGTAGCATATAGCACAGCAAGGGAACACTGACCAGAGCGACGGGACAGCCATGAATGTGTTTAGGTTAGCGGGGGACATGACCCACCTCCTCAGCATAATTGTTCTCCTCCTCAAAATCCGCACCATGAAATCCTGTGCTGGTATGTATACAAACTATTATACCAGTATAAAAAGTGTGTGCGCCAATTTCTGCAGCAGTTCTTTATTTTGGTGAAATTTTATTGATTTGATAATAAAAAATATCTTGGCTGCTCATAGATACTGTTTTTATTTTTAAGAAATGTGACTTTTGTGTAGTTTATAATTTATTGCTGGGATTTCGCATAGGGTTTGGAATCCATTATTTGAAAAAACATAACGATTGACAATGATAATTATTTTATTGCGTAGAATTTGATGAGTGATCGAAAGTGTGCAACTGCTGGGAAAATCTTTTAAAGAATGACCCATAAACAGTGGCGGACTCAGGATTTTAGAGTTGGTGGGTCTTAAAATGAAAGATATTGAGATGAAGGAGGGGAATTTTTTTTTTTGGAGTTGAAGGTAGCACAAATATTCATAATGATTAAAGAGCTTGTACAATTAAAATTATAAAAGTTTGAAATACATATTATTTTTCATTCTTAAATTGCTGCAAAAATGAAAAAATTATTAACTCGAAAACGCTCATCCGATCAATTATAGCAGTAGGCTAACAAATTGAAATCAGAACTATTTTTTAATTGTTTTAGGCTGGTCAAAATCAAATTCAAATATATAGACAAGAATTTCTATCCAATTTCGAGGTCTCAACCCATGTTACCAAACAGTTTCTTCAACAATTAGACGGATCTACTACAAGAGGTGAAAGCACTTCGTTGCTACTGGCAATTAACAACTTTAGGAAGAACCAAACATATAACTAAACCAGCAAAACGGACAAAAGAACAACACCTTAATATCAAAACAAATCATAACCTTCAACAACTCTCTGAATTCAAATTTTAATTAACTAAAATTCATTTTCAAAGCCAGGTTTTCGATTTTCCATCTAAATCTGTACTTATATCTAACATATTATAATGAAAAATTACAGTATACTTTATAGATGTTATATTCCAAAATCTGTACTTATATCTAATATCTAACATATTATATCCCAAAATTGTAAAATATTTTAAATAAAAAAAATGAAAAAAAAAAAAAAACTGGAAAATCTAGTTAGTCATAGGACCCACCAGGTCCACTGGTGGGTCCGCCACTGCCCATAAACATCAAGCACACTCAAAATTAGTAATACTGTGGACGAAAAATGCAATATTTTAGTAAACAATCTGTAAGCTAACGTTTCATAAATTTGGAAATGACGGAGTTTCTTCTCTCCCTGAATTTGATGGAAATGATGGGTTTGTTTTTATCATCATCCTTTTTGACATATTAGAATTTGGGTCTATCTTAAAAGGTGAGCCTTATAACCTTATAAGAGAAGAAGTTCCAAATTCTTTATAAATTGATTTATATTTTCATTATCAGCCAATGTGGGACTTTAATACGCCCCCTCACGCACAACGTGGACCATACCAAACAACTGTAAATAAATCAATATTGGAGGCACCCAACATTGCAAAACTGGACCTGCTCTGATACCATATTAGAATTTGGGGTCCATCTTAAAAGGTCAACCTTATAAGAGGAGTAGTCCCAAATCCTTTATAAATTGATTTATATTTTCATTATCAGCCAATGTGGGACTTTAATATGACATCTTGGTAAATAGTGTGCTGGTTTTTCAAACTAATATTTGGAATTCATTAAAATGTTGACATTATATTGGAGAATAGAGATGATTGTTGACGCCATTTGTTAAACATGAAATTCATAATTCGCTGATCAAACTGAATGTGTGTCAATAAAGACGAATGATACTGATAAGGAAGTGCTGTTAGATTTGAAGGATATAGGCTGTTGCTGTACTTTCCCTAAAGAAATATTGAATTTTAAGTAGAACTAAAATTAGTGCCAGTTAGTTTGTTAGAAAAGGGATAAAAATTCAACTCTCGAAAGTATAAACATACAATTCGATGTTCTAATGAAATGAACTTTTTACCTTTCTCTACAAGTGGCATTCTCCACGGAATGAAAATCAGAGGTCTCGACCCTATATTTTCATCCTTCATCCTCTAAATGTTATTGAAGCCCACACTCTTCATCATAAATTATCTGCTTGTCCCTCTTATTCTGAGTGTGTTTAGTTTTTTGCCATCCATTGCGTGGAATTTCTGTTCTGTTCTATCTCAAGCTTAAAACCCCCTTTCATTTTCTCAGGAATTTCATTGAAGACTCAAGAACTGTATGCTATAGTGTTCATTACGCGGTACCTTGATTTGTTCACAAGGTACTATTCCTTCTACAATACTGTAATGAAGCTAGTTTTCGTTGGAACCTCCATATGTATTGTCTGGTATATGAGGTTTCACAGAGTAGTAAAGCAAACATACAACAAAGACCAAGATACTTTCAGACACTACTTTCTGATTCCTCCATGCTTTGTGCTGGCTCTTTTTGTTCATCGTACACTTACGGTAATCGAGGTAAGAAAAGTTCATCTTTTTCTTCTCATTTACTTAATTCAAAGTCATTTTTGCACGACTACTAGCAGAACATCATTGAATTGACCACTTATTGAACTGGATAAAGTTATCGTTATAGGGCAGGTAACAATAATCATATCCTTCCTGTTACAGATGCCACTGATGATTATGTACAACATAAGGTCTTTAGAGTTATTACATTTGTATGTTGCTCGAGGTTGATACCCCAAAATTTGCATTAGATTCTTGGTATTGGTCATGTGATGTTATCGGGATAGTTTATGGTTACGTGGACCTGTGGCTGAATGTTCAACGATTAGTTTGGTTTGAACTAGATCAACCCGAGTTACAAAAAAAATGAAAAGTACAGAGATACAGAGAGTAGAATCCAGGTACAACATTTTGGTGTCATTTACAGTCACACCTGGTCTAGTGATTTCAAGTTGACTCAGATAATTCAAAGTCTTGAGAAATTGATCCGAACTATGAACGGATACATATATGATTTGAAGTGACATGTAATTGGACCTGGTTTCTTCTACAGGTTCTTTGGACATTTTCCCTTTATCTTGAAGCAGTAGCAATTCTACCACAGTTGATACTGCTGCAACAGACTAAGAACATTGACAACTTGACTGGGAATTATGTATTTCTTCTAGGGTACGTAGTTGGTTAGAAAAAATGCACCGTTTCTTTCTTTGTTGCTAGCATTGAACTGAAAAAACCCAAATTCTGAGAGTAGTATAAATATTATAAATGCTAATAAGTTGTCATATCATATGAGTACACACGGGAACATCACGCATCTCTTTTTCTTTCTTTGTTCTTTTCCATATACTAGTTATCTGGAGCTTGGATCGTTAATTAATACTGGTTTAATTATATGCAATATTGATGTTGATTGAAACTTCATGGCTTTATGATATACTAGAAAAATTTCTGAACAGTGGTATCTTTCTAGTGTTACCTGTTTTTTTAAGGTTCCTACATCTCCAAGGAGCAATCTTTCTTGTGGCATTGAAGTAATCCGTAATCATTTCCTGGAATGATCAAATACAGCAGAAAAGGATAGAGAGAGAATAGTTCATTTTCCTCGCCATTGCTTGCATGCCTCAGCTTCGTTTTTGTTCTTGCTCTTACTTAACTTGGATAAACCTTGTGCTAGTACAAGTTACCTGGATCTTAATATGTGGAAACATGTTTCTTTATTCTACTTTTGGTACTAAAGTTAACACATAACTCTCTCTCTCTCTCTCCATATATCATCTTTCCATTTTCAGTTAGCTATGCAGAGGAAAAAACTAGACTAGCCTCTCTTCGCTGGATCATTTTTATTAATATCTTTATTGGCACTTCAGTGTAACTTTTTTTTTTTTTTTTTTTTTTAAAGACAACTATTACTCATTAAGGATATCTCACTTTTTTTGCTTTCCTGTTATTTAGTGCTTATCGGGTACTATATCTCATGAATTGGATATATCGTTTCTTCATTGAGACGCACAAAGTTCGCTGGATCCGTAAGCACTTTCATTATTTCTTGCTATGCTATCCTTATTTCATCTTATCTTCCAAGGTGGTTTGACTTCATTATGTGATACAAACGCAGCTTGGTTATCTGGCTTGGTTCAGACTGCTCTTTATGCCGACTTCTTCTATTACTATATAAAGAGGTAATTTTTCTAAGGAATGTTTCCCTTATAGGGACACAGATATTATTACGCTGACTCACATGACTTGTATTGCTAATGTAATCGATACATACCATCCTTCCTCCCCCATTACTGTTAAAAATTGATAATTGAGCATAAATTAGTTTCTAGAATTCGGCTAATGGACAAATTAATTTATTTTATTTTTTACGTCAGCTGGAAGAACCATGAGAAGCTCAAGCTCCCTGCTTGATGTTGGCTACTACTTTTCATCAAGGTGGAAGTAACAGATATCAGACTTGTCTGTTTTCTTTTTCCTGTTGGGGTTTTACCATGTGGCTAGCCTGCGTTGATGAAACAGCACATTTTTCAACTGTCTGCCGACATAACATCTTCAACTGCCTGACTAACTATAAATTTGAGATACTGGTTAATTTGGCCTAAGTTGCTGATTTAAGGGTATGCTTGTGATGGGCTATATTGTTACATCTATTGTTCTCAATGAAAATCTCATTTGTCTGCTTCTTTGTCAATCGATATGCCAATATCTTCAAATTTCCGTGAATCCACAGAGGCATTTTTTTGGCAAGGTCATCTTGGTTTGCATAACTTTTACCCCGGAAGCCATCCATTTAGCACCTCGAACCACCGAAGGACGATGAGCAACATAACAAGTAATGAAATCAAAATACAATGTTGTAACAGGAAAAGAAAAAAAGAAAGTTCTCACTCTACAGCAAAAGGTTAGTTTACCATGTATTTCGTGCAATAAACATTTTCACGAAGGTAAATGGAATCACAGACATCGATACAGCACCCTACAAAATCTCGTCAGTTAGAAGATGATTTGATATTATAAATTTGAAATGCCATCTGTCTCTACAGATGATGACGATGAAACTGTCCTTTCGACATCACAAGTTCCTAGATCCATGGTTTTCTCCACCTTTGATGTCTGCACTATCAAATGGATAAAATTCCAAGATGGAAATATAGATAAATTTATAGGAATAAACTCTTTTGCCAGAATTTTTTGACCATTTGGATGACATCCTCTCATATGTGTCGGAATCTGTGCGAATAAAATATGCAAAAAAAAAAAAGTGGGACCCTCTCACTGTGAGGGTCGGTCAGGGAGGGTGCCAAATCCTCCCTGTTAACACTGCAGGGTTCAAATTTATAAGTGTTAGTGTTATTTTTCATAAAAATGTTGATTTTTTAGGATAGAATCTCAAATCTTGATATGATATGAGAATCTATTAAACTTCAACGAGTAATTCGATCCGATTAATATTCAAAAATGATGTTAAAGGATCAAATATATATGAAAATATAAACTAATTTATAAAGGTTTATGTTACTATTTTTTAATAAAGTTAATCTTTTAAGATAAAACTTCATGTATAAGTGAAAGCTGATGTTGCGAAAATTGTGTTGTCAATTTAAGATAACACCTAAAAAGAAAAGTTATTGATCTTTTAAACTAGTCCAAACAGGGATTTAAAACATTTTCAGTTATTAAAAAAAGACAACTCCTTTTTCATCTCTCTCGCACTAAGGCCTGTTTATGCAAATTGAGGAATTTATGTAAAATGAAAACATTTTACCACGGGGAATGTTCAACTAATTTTTTATAATTTTTTTTTCTACATTTTAATAAAAGTTTATAAATGCGTAATCGATAAATTGAAAAAAGTTACAAGTACCCATAACTTTTTAAGCTTTTCTAAACAACCACTTAACTTTTTAATCTCTCTTCTGAGTTCTGAATGAAAAGAATTCCTCGCTCTAGGGCTCTGACTGAGAACAATGGCGATGTCAAGGAGAACACAGGGCATAGCAATGGCGACAAGCTTCGTGAAATCCCTAATAATCCAAAGATCCTCCACTCTTCCTTCCAGCTCACGATGCCTCAGCGACGCCGTTAGCAGCGAGGTTGTCACCTCCCACACCGCCAAATGGATGCAGGTACTCTCTCTATGTACATAGGTACATAGGTACACATTAAACTTTCAATTTTAGGGTTCATAATTTTGCAATATTAAGGTTCGGTTTTATGTTTTAGCTTGACTTCGGTATCTGATCTTCTGCAATATGTTATTTACTGCTAATTTAATATTTCAGGATTCGTTGCAAAGATCTGTAATTGAGTTTTTTGCCCACTTCTTTCTTATTTGTATTTTGGAACAAAGATAAAGATTAAGCAATTTATTTGTCATGATATGCCTCCTCTGTACCCCTTCGTTCTATCTCATTTTTTGAATTTTGAATGTCTGTCTACTAAAGAAGTTTTAATTTACGATTTAAATTTGAGAGATCAAAATAGACGTCATCTTAATTGCTAAAAAGAATGTCATCTTTATTTTTCTTATTTCAAACCCTCCTTTCTCCATAGAATCCAATAGCCAGAGATGACTATGTATGGGTGGGAGTATTTTATAAAAATAGATAACAGCTTTTGAGGTTCTTCTTTTGATCATTATGGGCATGATTATGACTGTACATTATTCACGAGAGCCTGTTCGTGTCTGATTTTCTGATTAAAATCTGATTTTAATCTAAGTCAAAGTCAAGCAATCAATATCAACTATATCTTTCTTGGTCCCACAACTTTTTAACCACACATTTCAAAAACTTCTATCACAATCTACTAAAAATCTAATTTTAATCTCCACCAAATACCCTAAAGTATGAGTGTAAGCGGAAATATTGGATGCTGAAATTATTAGTATTTTGGTAATTGATTACGTCACTTTAGTGAACTTCTCATGTAGATTGTAGACCTTTATTATGTGTGTTAGGCCGACGACTTTACTAGTGAGAAATATGGTGTGCTTATCACTTATTCTGTCCTTCCTCATAGAATATCTGTAAACACCATCAAAGTTTTACCTAGGGTTTAAGCATGTTCGGTCTACCATAGAGCCGAACACTGGCAAGCTAAAAGGAATTACAATGTATTGATACAAGTGTTCTCTCTTTCCAAGAATTGAACAAAAAAAATTATAGAAGCCAGCTTAATTTTATTGTCAGACTGTTACGAATTTATTATGTTAAAGAGAGCAGGAGTATGTGGGTTCTTCTCATGAGCGCTACCAGAGGTTTTCCTAACCATTTTAACTCCATTTTTAGAATTCTAAGTCAATTGCGTGAATGCCACTTATTTATCGATGCTTACTTCATAGACGACAACTATAGCATCTAAAACATCTAGTTGGAGCAACGAATGTGAACCATTTAGCCAGTATTTTGGCTAATAAAGGAAGCTAACTTTCTGATCATCTCATCTAATTTATAACAATATGTTTGGCCTGTATACCATTAAGTAGAACTGGACCAGACTGCCTTTTTTGCCCATAGAATCAATGGTTTTATTTTCACAATTCCGAATGGGAATCGGTATGGTCCGATTTTCAGGAAATCTGGACCAAACCACCCTGTGCCTACCCTTAGGTTTAGCTTTATAACCTATCCTTTCCTTCATCTTAGAAGTTTTGTAAACGCCATCAGAGCTTCATTTAGGGTTCACACAGGCATTTTGAAAGCATCATTGCACTCCAATAGAGCCAAAAACTAGCCAGATAAAGGAATTTTCATTTTTGTAAATGCATTGACACGATTGTTTTCTCTTTCCAGTTATTGGAGAAAAAATTGTAAGAAAACTTAATTTTATTATTATACTATGTTGAGACCTTAGTTTATAAATGACCGAAGATCTGTTTTTTATTCTAATGTGTGCTAATGGAAACTTTTCTCTATTTGGACCCTTTTAAATCTGTATTTGAATCCTACAATATTTGTATGAGTGCCATAATTTCATCAGTGCTTAATACGATGTGGATGGCAAGTATAGCATCTAAAACACTTGGTTGGAGCAATGAAGCTGGAACAATTAAGCCATTCTTTAGGCAAATAAAGGAAGCTGGAACAATTAAGTCTAGTCGATAATGATAGATTTGGCCTTTATACCATT
Organism: Osmanthus fragrans; assembly: GCA_019395295.1. Taxonomy (NCBI): domain Eukaryota; kingdom Viridiplantae; phylum Streptophyta; class Magnoliopsida; order Lamiales; family Oleaceae; genus Osmanthus; species Osmanthus fragrans. The sequence goes on along the minus strand of CM033345.1, from coordinate 7,602,232 downwards.
CAGTGAATATGAATCACAATATTAAAAGTCTTTATGTTTTTATTTTTTATTTAAATTTTGTAAGGATTCGCCAATTCGGAAACAAGACAAAGTTCTAGCAATATGTTTTACGGAATGTCATTGTGCACGCTTTAAGTTCAAGCAGCTTATATGCTTGTATGGTTTTTATGCATATAATTTCCAGGAAATTTCATGATTCATTTTGGACATTTGGTTATAGCTTCATCTATTATACTCTTCCTGCTTTGCCTTGTGGAAACTCTTGCAACTCCGTTTGCATACTATTATTGTTTTCTTGTTCCACTTTGTTAGGATACAAGCAAAAAATCTCCAATGGAATTAATCAATGAAGTTCCACCCATCAAAGTTGAAGGTCGGGTTGTTGCTTGTGAAGGAGGTAAGTTTGCATAACATCTTTTAAGTTATTGTCACAATGTAAAAAGATTTCAATTCCTTGGTTATATCTGTGTTTTCTAATATTTCCTTTTCCTTCTGTCGAGCTCAGACAATGATCCTGCACTTGGACATCCAATTGAGTTCATATGCCTTGACCTGGATGAGCCGGCGATATGCAAGTATTGTGGTCTACGTTATGTGCAAGATCATCATCATTAGGTAATGGGTGGTGCTGTAATAATTGTTGCCATGGTTTAAGTGATTAAGATTTCCTGTCATAATTGGTTTTAAGAAGTATCTTGACGATTTTGAATATTTGTTGCTGCGACCTTTTTTCGAGTCAGTGAAATAAGGTTTCTTGTATTACCTTCTCTTTGTCTCTGTGCCATGCTGTGAATTAGGCATAAAATTGTTCTAAATAGAAGTTATTTTCACATGTCAACGGATCGTGTACGATGGAGTTTGTTCCATTTCGAATATTGGGATGGACTAGACGTTCTCCTTCTTTATTGCTCAATACTTAGTCTACCTTATCAAAAAGAGTAAATTACGGCCATTGTCCCCAACTTAACCTTCCTTTGCACTTTTATCTTCTACCTTTATTTCGTGGCATTCTTATCTCCAGCCTTTCTTAAATTAGTGGCCTTAATCCTCATTAGCAGTTTCCGTCCAGATTTGCTGTCAAATTGATGGGAAAAGTCAAAATAAATAAATAAATGGAATCTTTAAACCACAACAAATAAACTGACCAAAAAATAAGGAAAAAGGAAAAAAAAATTTCATTTTCTCCAAAAATCCGTCCCCCAATCCCCTACTTCAATCTCACACCTCTGCCATCACTACTGGTCGATAACCAGACCAATGCCACTGCCACAACCAAGCCACCACCAAACCCATGCCGTCGAGCTCAAATTTATCAAGGGAAAAATTATCAGCTCAGAAGAAAAAATATTCATTTTAATCAAATTTTCTTCTGAAATATTAGCTTAGATAAAGGATTACAAGCTATGAAATTTCCCAATATAACAAAGAACAGACAAAATTCGAAGGACGAAAATCAGGCAACTTTAAACACTAAAAAAGCCTCGATTCATCTGTATCTTTTCAGTCACCATTTTTTTTCCTCTCATTCTCTCCCATTTAATCACTGACCTTCAGAGCTTCAATATCTGTCATGGGGAGGCTGTGGGATTGGAGCACTAGTGGCATTGCTAGGATAGGAAGACGAGAGCACGTAAATAAATTGCAAAGAACCTTATCCGATTTGTAGTAGAATTGCTGGCGGCACTATCTCCTATTTTTTCCTTTTTCTTATTTGTCTTCTTTTTATGTTTGTTGGTTTCATATATATATAATTTTTTTCTATTTAGTGGAGCTTAAGGGCAATTTTGACTTTTCTTATCACTTGAATGACAAATTTGGACGTAAAATGTTAACGAGGACTAAGGCTACTAATTTATGAAAAGTCGGGGGATAAAAATGCCAAAAAATAAAGGTTTATGCTATAAGTGAAAAAGAATGTAAAGATTAGGGGCAGGGGATGTAATAGCAAAAGTCCGTAAATAGCAAAATCCCCCGATTTTGAGTGGAAATCCTAGCCCTAATCCTCGAATCAAATAACTTTGTCGATGAACTACTCTTGTTGCATTTTCTATAGATGAATTAAAAATATCTATTGATAAACAGCGTGGGAAGAATCTGTGAAGGGTTAGCACAACTTTGTCTATGTATATTTGAGGAATCGTATGCAGTTTGTGAAATTGTAATATGTTGGATTGTTGTTTCGTTAATAATTTCAAATCATGATATCTGACAAATAAAATAAACGCTAAAATAGCAATCAATAAATTGAAGTCGTCCTAGAAAAACGATAGCAAGAAAGTATATTAACAGAAGAGACAAACAAAATGTCATCTTTGAAAATCTATTTCCTAGGCGGCTAGGCCTAAGAGAAAGAGGTTTTACTCTTTTTCATGGGAATTGAAAACCTCCTGAAGCATCTGAAGCTTTTCCACCTTTAGGTGGACTGATGGCTACCCAAAGTAAAGAGAGTGTAATAGCAATAAGACCAGACCAGACGAAGACAATTGTTGGCGTCTTTCCTCTTCTTCCCATGAGCCCTTTGGCAAAGGGATACAAATGAGCTAACATCCAGAAGCTAAAGAATGCTCCGCCAATGAACTTGCTCCATTTAGGGATTGTGCTGTAAATTGTCCTCGAGAATGCAACTACCATTGCAATAATGTTGAACATCCCTATAACGATAGGTGGGATCATCAAAGAAGTCCATTTCACTAAGTACAGATCTGCATGGATATCATCATTGTCATCTCCCGCAGATTTAGAAGTAAGTGTGAAAGAAATCTCGATTCCTGCAATAACTTTGAGAAGGCCTTGTTCCACAGCAGCAAAGTGGGCACTGGTTCCAGAAATGAGCCAAAACTGTTCATTCCTCCACCATTCTTCCAGTTCCACGCCCGACCATTTCACTTCCAAGATAGCCAATGCAATGAGGCAAACAGATATAGTCAAGAGGAGCACTAGGAAAACAATATTGAGGTTTTTCACGATGAAGTGGCTCGATAAGAGGGAGAGTGCAGGGAGGAAGCAGTAGACAATTAGGAATAAGGAAGTGAAAGGATATACTCCAACATTGAGGTAAGCCAAGCGCTGCAGGAATTTGAGTTTTTTGGATCCAAGTAAAGCATTGTTTTTAGAGAAAAAAATCTCTACAGAGCCTGTTGCCCATCTGAGCACCTGATGGAGTCTATCAGTGAGATTAATTGGAGCTGATCCTCGGAAAGCATCGCGCTGGGTGATGCAGTAGACAGAGCGCCATCCACGGTTATGCATACGGTACCCTGTCACCACATCTTCTGTGACTGAACTGTAAATCCAACCAACACGATCACCCCATTCAGTTTTGTCCTCGTACCTGTGAAAGTGAAACAATGTTCTGTTTTACACTAGATCTAAAGTTGCACAACATTATAACGAAGATAGACTTGCCAACAAGAAATGACAAAGACAGCTTCCGCTACTATAGTTGCATCGAGTGGTTCTCTGGGGACCCTGAGAATGCCAGGAGGTCGTCCATACTTAACAGCAGGATGATTAGCAATAGGGCGGCCTTGGAATTCAGCAATTGGTATAGACTCAGATAGCATTGTGGAATTTCCAAAACGCTTGGGTAATAAATTGACATCAATATCAGGATCAAAATCTGTGGCTTTCAAAGCTTGTGTCTCTGCACCCTTTGAAGTATTATCACTTTTAGGGGGATCAAACTCATAAAGAGCAAATTGACGGAACATGCGTCCTGTCCCCACATAAACTGGACCCTGAAATCAACATAAAATAATCACATCAAATCTGGAAAGTACCCCAGTATGACAAGAACAAGGAGAATCTACAAAAGAAAAACGTGAATTCCGTTGAGTGCACGCATATATTACCATAAAAAAAATACGGTGTTGTGATTGGCATAACGATCAGATGGATCAATGCCTTCAAATCTTTGGGGAAACTGAATATAGCATATGTCTTCGCCTCCCCTATCCATCATAAAGCACATCCCTTCACGGGGAGCCTTGCAATTGTAAACGTAGTGATCACAATCAAGATTGAGAATAAATGGACCATTAGAGAGTACGGCTGATGCTCGGACAAGTGCATTCATTGCACTAGCTTTCTTGTTATGATCATACCCTGGACGCTTCTCATGTGACACGTACACAAACATAGGCAGACGTATGTCCACATCCGAGAAGTCCAGAAGCTTGTCCTTGGATCCTCCGACTAGTTGGTCACTGCTCGGGGGCTTCAACATTTCCTGCAACAATATATGAATTAAAACACTTAATGTAAAGGCTTATATCAAAGGCATGATAAGTGCACAGTTGATTGATTTGTACCTGTAGAATGCCGGCATGATCACCTTTGGCGTGTTCCCTAGTAGAGACTCCCCAAGTTCCAGGCCAGTGGGTACCATCGGCCATCCATGTGGCCTTTTGAACCTTGATTGACTCCTAGGGTCGAATCCACTCTTTCTCACGTGCTTTAGAATTTTCATCTCCTCTCTGGCATTAAATGCATCAGATCTTCTTCTGATTGAATCAGGCAATCCATTTATCCTCACCTTAAATTCATCTATTCCCTCTCAACTCTCCGCCTATCTTTCACAAAATCAGGCCTCTTCTTGTTCTTGGTCGGATCACCTTTCAGAGAGAAGTAGACCAGTGGCGGTTCTTTTTCAAGATCTGCAGTCGACACAAAAAAGTCCATTCCCGGGAGGTCAGAGGCTCTACTCGGATTGGAAGACGATGGCATATCAAATTTATCACGCAAGACCTCTAAATCAGTAATCTGACTCACTGGGTTGATCTTAGGAACCTGATCGAGAAACCAAGCAAAGGGAAACCATATTTCACATACAACTGACATCAACCACAGCCGCGAAGCTTCGTCATTCGGTAGTCTCACCCTCCATGTCAGGAAGAAGACAAGTACAACTAGTCGGACAATAATAAGAAGCCTGCAATTTCATGCTGGTTACTAAACTTCCTTTTGTTTCAAGTTAGTCACACTAACAATTGGTCTTCGTCTGTTAATTTCATATGTCAAACCAACAGGCATGCAAGAAATGACTAGTTTTGTGCATACCTGTAAGGGCTGATGATACTATTTGGGATGGGCACTATTCGGCTGAGAGACCTCCATGGTTTATCTGATGAATCCGGCATGCCATTATGCACTCCATCCCCGTCGTCTCCATACATGTCATCTGGAGGCCAATAGGCATTACCGTATCCATAAGTTCCCTCAAATAGCCACTTATTATGATCGAATTCTCCATTTTGATTCCTCTTCATCATAGACATACGTCGGTCTCATTTTGAATCATCAGATGTGGGGAGTGATAGAGCGCCACTCGAAAAATCTGGTACATCATCGTCAAAATCACCAACTCTGTACGGTTCCTTGCATCCAGGACAAAGACCAGTATCTTTTTAGGCATCCATATGGCAATCTCTGCAGATTTTAAAACTACAAAAACCATTCGAAGAAATCAAGTAGACTGATTTTGGATTCTGAGTATTCAAACGTGAGGCTGTGCTTTTCCAACTTATTTAGTATGTGCATTTGGAACCTACTTTATGAAAATTGTCAATGGAGATGTTAAAATTGAATGCGACTTTCATGTGATTTATGCTCGACGTTAGGTCATTTAACAATTTTGTCCTCTAACCTTAAATAAAAGTTGTGTATGATTTTCATTGATGATTTTGGTCACGTAAGAAGTCACATAAAAATTTGAAAGGTTGGAAACCAAAGCCTCAATTAAGAAATTGAGAACCCAAAACCACCTAATTGAATGTTTAGGGTTTAGGAAGTCCATACCTAATTTTTATATTGTAATTGATTAGATTACCGATAATTTGAAATCAAATTAATAATAGTAAAATGTAAATTAAATTAAATTGTTGGACGTGTTCAGACTCTTTAGAGTAATTTTTTTGAAAAATTAATCTGAAAAAATCACTTCAAACACACTAACCTAAAGCTTGGTGATTTATGTCCATATCCTAAAGCTTGGTGATTTATGGAAAAGCTATTTGGTTTCGATAATATATATATAGTAAATTTTAATAGAAGCTGATAAAATATGTGGTTAAGAAATGAATAAGTCGTGAATCATATGATTTTTGTGATTAAATTAATTGTTGATTTTGACTTCAATTTTGTAACAACTAATTAAGCATATGCCTCAATTTTTTAAATTTAATTTTTCAACCACATTTTAATGGATCCATAATTTTTATCAACTTCTCGATCACATGTTTTATAATTTTTATCTAAATCTGATAAAACTTTTTTTAAAAGCTTTTCCAAACAACCACTTAAGGGAGGAAACGGAAAAGGTAGGGAATCAAACACTACCTTACATCGCTTCTAAAAAAAATTATATTACCTCAATGCGTTAAACACTATTAAATACGTAATTATAGATTATGGGCACGCGCCCCCCCAACTAGTATATAATAATAGTCGATTTGATCTGTTGGTTTTGTACGGGTTCTAAACAAGTTTACAAGACGAGGAGGTGAGATCCTAACCAGATCTTGGAGAAATGTCCAAAAAGAAAAGAAACACTGATCAAGCGAGGTGAAAGATTATATTAAAGTTTGCCATTCGTACATGCAAAAGTCCACACCAAGCTCTCAAACAATAGTATTAATCGTGCCATTATAAGATATTGACAAAGAGTGACTACGCGAACTGCCGCCTCAGGTAAGTATCTGGATGCACAAAAACAGGATCTTGAGCGTTCTGTGGAGGAATTTGGGGTTGTCCCATTGCAATTCCGCCTTGACCTGGATGAACCGGTCCATGCCATAGATCGCTTCCGTCCTTTTCTGAAGTCAAGATGAGATAGTAGACAATCCCAAGAACGACGCTTGCAAGGGACAGTAAAGTAGCTCCAGCAAAAACTCCAGGCTTCATGACATAGCAATAGTAGCTACCAAAATATAAGTTCTCTTCACCGTGTTGATCATTGAGTGCTGCACCAGTTAACAGCAGTAGGAATGCTATGACGAATGTGAACCTGCATAATATGTATGGAGAGACGTTTCACTTTCACATAAGAGCGTGTTTGGCTAAGCCTACAAAAAAGTAGAAATACCTAAAACGAGAAGTAAAGACTTGAAAAATAAAACAAGTCTTCTGTTCAAAAAGTCACTTATTATTCATTTTTTAGGAAAACAAGTTTCCGAGAATTAGTTGCTTAAAAGCTACTTTTAAGCTTAAACTGGAAAGGCAACAGCAAATTCTTGAAGTCTCCTAACAAGGTCAATTTTAGAATTATAGGCAGATTTTCCTTTAGTTAGAATATTATTTGATATGTTACCAAAAGTTCATTCTTTGTTATCGCTGCCGTCACTTGTGCAATTGAAGAAAGAGTGTAATGACTACTTAAGAGTTTGAATTTAGAAGTCCGGCATCTAACGTGCCTTATTTCATCATTTTTATAACCACTAGAGGTTATACAAGTACAAAAATCACAATTATAATGGACCATGACTTTCCTATTTTAAGATTGTATGAAGCCTAATTATATTATTCATTCATCCTTTCAACCACAGATCAACTTAACTTATATTTGTGGAGCCTCATTTATTTTCGTTTATGAGGTAGAAAAATTAAGATTTAATACATATAACCATACAGCGAAGCTCAGTATATTACAGAAGCACGCTTAAGAGTTAAGGAGATTATCTCCTGTCTACTGAAGTTAGTTGGTATAGGTGGCATTCAAATGGAGAATAATACTAGAGGATTGGAATTACCAGGAGACGACAAAGCAGATAAGTGCCAGTGTCCAATTAGAGTTTGATTGACGAGGGCCTTTTCGACAACATATACACCCAGTTGCGACATTGACGACAATTTGAGCAATCATGAGAGCTACAGCTGCAGTTAATCCAAGGCCTAAGGCTGGACTCCTTGGATATACACATTCAGTAGGAGAAGGAATTTGAACCTGAGAACCCTGTAGAGTAATAATAATAATCAAATAACGGCTATATATCGAGAATATAGTGGCTTATGATTACCGAAGAAAGAACCAGAGAGAAGTGGAATAAAAGACTGCCCAGTTGTTAATTATTGTACAGATCAAAACAACTGTCAAAGGCGAGATTCTTACAAGACTGTTAACCTCGAAAGTGCAACAACCAACAACCAACAACTAACAGGATAGGAATGTCTTAGAAGAATGTTTCACTCAATCACCTTTCTGAATTTGTAGAATGGCTGCCTCAATTTTTTGGCTTGTGTGCTTCCAATTCACAACTCAATGTCAACATCTGCAAGATTGCTACATGGTGGAATGTCCCAGATGTATTGAAATTGCATCTGTCTGATACCACATTTATGCAATCGAGCTTCCAAGAATACATCTATACCTTGTGGCCTAGAGGCTAGAAGTGCCAAGATTCATAATGGACAGTGGACAAAGTCTGTTGGTTCGTCGATATAACGTGGGTATATACACTGTCTCAGGGCTTGGACAATAGATAAATTAATTAGAGAATGTGGTTAGCATAGAAAAAGCACGATTGACGTAAAATGGGGTTCAAGAAAGAATATAATACTAAGTAAATGTCCTCTTTTGATACCATTAATCTCTCGGGGATTAACCTATGATTTACCTTTGCGCCCTTATATCTTAAAAGCTTTGAAGTTCATGTATGATTATTTTTGCTGATTTCAATGAAACTCTACAAATTGAAACGTTATAGGATTGCAAGAATTGCAAGTACAGTGATAAGTCCACTTAATCTCACATTCTTTATCCGGATATGCCCGAATTCTAATTAGATTAAAATCACAATGTTATAGTGAAACCAATAAAGGAAGCTCGATTAATCCATTTACTATTCCACTCTGCAAATCAAATTCCGAATGTGTTCATCAATCCTTTTATGCAGCAAAATATCATTCAGGTGGAACTCAATCTACGCTCAACAGTTCACAAGCTTACAGCATTCACGATTAAGAATCACAAGACTTGACATCAAATTACTCCTAGTCGATAATTTAACCACCAAGATGGGGTTAAGATGCTGGCATCGAATAATATTCTCAAGGAATGAGGCTCCAGAAAACTGAATTCAAATAGTGACAAACTACATTCATTATCAACGGAAACATCTTAATTTGCTAAAAAGTGACAGGAAAATCCAATCTTCAATATACAATAAGCTCAGAGAAAAAGTAGCTCTTAATTAGATTGGAAAAATTGCATCATCTGGTCTGAATACTCTGGAAAAAGCATATTCTTGAAAAGTATTTATTTTTTAATCTTTCAAAAAATTATTTTAAATTCATAGGAAACTAAAACATGGCTCAGTTGTGTGCATAGCTAGATAGGGGGACAAGAAAAGAGGATGGAAATTTTCTCATATACTTAATTATTAATTTGTAAAGGGTTGTCTAGAGTAATTAATATATACCTTAATCCTCTTGGCCTCGGCAGCGAAACCTGTAGCAGCTGATAGTAGCCCTAAGAACCCTACAACAGAACACACTATTATCACCTTCTTCTCCATTTATTCTTCCTCCTCCTCTCTCTAAAAATATGCTAAGATTCTTCTTGCTTATACGACTGTTAGTTTCTGTTTGAATTGCAATAATTAATTGATATATAAAGAAGACTGGAATAGGAAGGACACAGCACCAGCTTCCAAATGTATTTTGTCTCTTTATTCCAAATAACAGTAATTCCACTTTTATTTCCTTTTTTTTTTTTTTTTTTTTTTCTCTCTCTTTTTATGCAGAATATATACGAAAATGAATAGAAAGAAAAATAATCTTGTTACTAAACTATTTTGTTTGTTGATAAGTGTATTTTGTACGATTATTTATACTATTAAAATAACATATTTTGTTATTATTTTTGATAAATTATAGTCTAATCTCCTGTATTTATCGTTTGTTGGATAAAACTTAGTGATTGAAATGATTGAAAAACTAGTTAAATGGAAGAAATTTAAAGTTCGAGAATCAAAGTGCAATATTTAATAGTTGATTCAAACCATAAAAGGACAATTGGAGATTGATAACAGTCAATTGGGTGCAATTGGAAGTCAAGTGAGCAAAATATGGTCAAAATATTTTTACAAATCAATTTTCAGCCGCACAAATTATGCACCAGATTTTCAGTCTCAAATCGAGACCCATTTTTTGTATAGTAAACATTCCAATTATAAAAGTGATACTTCTAGAATAATTGTAGCACTTTGAATTAGCTTTTCAACGCACTTAGAATCGTTTTAATCAAATATCAGAAGAGAATGTTATAACAAAAATACTGACAATTGCGCAGAGATATAATCATGCACAACACAAAGTACATTTTTCTTATTTGATTGGAACTCTTTTGAAACCTATTTAAACTTATTTCTTAACCTAATTTCACATTCTATATATACAAAACATGGAGAATCATTGAAGCAAATATCTTTGTTACATCTCAAATCAAATCCATATCATAAAATCTACTAAGAAACGAGAGGCCAATTCAATATCCGTCAGAGATGAGAACAAATTTAGCAAGTAAATTGAGTCATTGTTTAATTCTCATTTTTTTTTTATCAAAATACTCAAAATATATTTTTCAACAGTGATTTGACCCCACTTCAACCACACATTCTTTAATAAAATAATATTATATGCAAATTCAAATTTTTTCTTTATTTTTTAATCATACATTTTACATCAATACGCTATTTAAAAATACATTTTTTTACAAGATTGAAGCTCAAACAAGGTCCGAATCAATAAATATCCAAGAACTTGAAGAATTAAAACTCGAGATCGAAAATTAAGAACAAGAAATAGACAGAGACATCTTTTTTCTTGTATTTATAAATTTCAAGTGATTTTTTTTCCATCATTCTTATTGTTAATCTTAAGATACATGCTATGTTATATTTCATTGTGCTGGATGAATATGAACCCTTCAGTTTTTTATTTTTAATTTAAAGACAAGTAAGTTAATAATTCTCGTGTTTCTTGATTAATCATATATGCTTGTTGCATTATTTAATTGTTTGATAACTAATTAGGTAATTAGTTGCTTATTGTAATGTTGAAAAATTTACAATTAAGTATAATACTACATGATCTACACACAGACAATAGATGTTATAAATAACAATATCATTTGTGCAATCACCTTGATAATTATATCATTGAATAAGTTATCACCTAGATAATCGTGTAATAAAATGTGTTGTACTCATTTTGGTTTAGTCTAGAAATAAGATTGAGTTGTGTTGAGAATAAATTTAATTTATCTTGAAAAATAATGTTGAGTACTCTTTTTTTTTTCTTTCTTATTTTGCTTCCCATTAATTAATAGACCATATTTGATTGCACTAAAAAAAATGAGATTAAAATTAAAGTGAAAGTCAACAATTAATTACAATAACACATTTCATATGATTTACAACTTTTCAATTATATATTCTATCAATTTTTATCCAAATTTACTAAAAATTTAATTTTATATCTAAACAAAAAATGGGCATAATAGAATAAAGCCCTTGTCTGGGCTACATTATAATGAGAATTTGGGAAAAATATACATTAAAATAGTAATTTTTTTTGAACAATACGTGGTTAAAAAAAGAAGTTTTTTTTTTTTTTTTTTTGAAATTACGTGTAATATTATTTTATTAAAAAATGTATGGTTGATAAAAAGAAAGAAAATAAATAAATTATAATTTTAATGAGGACCAAACAAGGGCAAATAAAGATTTCAACGCATTTCTAAATAGAGATCACCTACAATTTTTATTTTTCTATGCTTCAAATTTCGCATTAAAAAAGAAAAAAGAAAAAATTGAAAGACGTGACTATTTTATGATATAATTATGAACCTAATTACTGAACACTTAACTCATCAAAATTAGATAGTCGATAGTGGTCACTCTACTATTTGGTTACCGACCAGGAGCAGAGCTAAAACTTCAAATTGAGGTGAATTAATTTTTTTTAACTAGACTAATATATAACTATTTTTTTTTTAAAGTCTAAAACAATCACCTGAATTTACCAAATGATTGTCTCTACAAAACCGTAAGATTATGTGTGGCGCCTAACATTAACTCGGTCCATGTTTGGTGTAATTAAAATTCAAGTTTACTCCTCATGGGATGACCGAGTTGATGGAATAGGTGAGCGAAAAAGTTTTTGGTCACGAATTCGATTTTTCCTACCAACACTTTTTCGATCGTGTCTGTCACACCGGTATTGCCTAGTGTGGTTAACCTGACTGACGTGATTTGCAGACTATTACGTTAGTCCGAAAGTTTACTCAGTACGTACCCGAAAAGTAGCGGCTGCGGGTTCCCCCGTAAAAATAAATAAAAAAGTTCATGTTTTTAGAAAATTTTAATAAAAATTGTGATTAAAAAATTGTATAACTCATTAAATGTATAATTAAAGTTAAGTAGTAACAATTTTGTAATCTAAACAAAAAGGGAATTGATTGTCCATTTGCAATATGAAATATCACAATAAGCTCAATGAGGTCGCGCGCAACTTATCTATGCCCAATACGCGTTTCTTGCGTGTTACCAAGACAAGGAAGCATGCCTTGTGGCTAACCAAGAAAATAACTTCTATTTTGAGGGACAGAAGAGTCATTTTATTAGGCACCATGTCATTCCTGTGACACGCTGACAATAAAATATACCCAAAAATAAGGAAGATAAGACTTTAACGGCTGTTACGAGGTTCACTTCATCACTTAATCCCCTGTTTGATTTTTCTAAAAATCATAGATTTAATAGATAGTGATAAAAAATTAATAAAATATACAATTAATTTTAATTTTAAATTTATCTTTATCGATATTTTTAGCTAAATAAAATTGGAACTTAATCTCGTAGCAGAAATTAAATTATGATATTAGCATAAGGGGATAAAATGCTCATTCCATTCCATAATTAATAATTTAACAATTGATTCTTTATTTGAAAATTAAATTTTGTCCGACTATGATTTGTATTTAATATCATACGTAGTAGGCCGGCTCATCTTGAAAATAAAAATTTATCATCATCTTGAAAAATCGTCACTGGAGTCACAAAGTCAACACTTAATTTTTACACGTTTTAATTGATAGTAAGCTTATAATGTTTCTATTAATAAACAAGTTTATTTAAAACTTAAATAAATTTTCTTTAATTAAAATTGAAAATAAATAAATTGCATACTGATGCGTAAAGAGTTGCTTTCTCATTTTAAATGCGGAATGTGCAGAAAATAAAAGTAACATTAACTATTTTTCAAGTTCAGCCAAAATGCTCTAAAAGCGACGAATTAAGAAGCTTGAACAAAAACAAGTTTCAAACATGTCCAAACAGTTCCTTGATTGTTCCGTTAATTGTGACGGTAGCCGTCCAAAATAAATTTTGACGTAACCGGGTACTCCGTTGTACGGGGTAGGTGCGGACCGGGAGGAAAGCAGACAGATTTTTTTATACACACGGTCACCAACCAACTCCACACTATAAGAAGGGTTTATCACAAAATTATTTGGATATAACTTAAAAGCTCTGTATTTCTATTTTCTCTCTCTAAAATCTGTTAGTAAAAGGGTTTGTGATTTGTATGGCAGCAGCTAATTTGCATAATCGGAAACTGGTGAGCTTCGGAAAGCGATTTCTAACCCAGATCGTTCCGCGTGATTCTACTCTACTCCCAACCACTTTTCTCTCTTTCAGGTATATAGCGTATGAATTTTGGTTTTTGATGTTTGATGGTGAAATTTAACTACTGACTTTACTGTGTTATTATTCCGATTATTTTGCATCTGTAGAAAACAATTAATTGATACCCTGAGTGAGTTGTAGGCTTTGATGGCGATCTTATGGACTCCGTGAAAGTAGTGCTTTTCTGGATGCCTTTTCCCCGGAAACAATTTACACACGAATTTCTTTGTGCTTGTGTGGACAAAGTCCGAACGGTATTTTTGAGAAATTTTTTGGATGATCAAAATTAAAAGTCACGGCGCTGCACACATGCGATTTTTGAGTATATCAGGCTCATTTTAATGGTAATTTTGCGATATTCAAAGGTTTTTTTTTTTTTTTTTTTTTTTATCATAACAATCTCTTCTGTTCAATATTGAATTTCTTCTCCTCCTTTTATTTTGTTTACAGTTAAACGGGAAATCATTTTCTACGCCATTATTCAATAGTATTTTCAACATAATTATTTATGATATTTTCACACTGTAGTGGGTTGAATTCGATTTAATAATTCCAATGGTCACTCAACTTATATATATGTATTCAATTGCTCACTGAAGTTTAAAATATTTAATTTTGGCCACTCAACTTTGAAAAACGTTGCATGTTAATAACTTCCGTCTCAAATCTTTAACAAAATTGATGACTTGACTGACGAAAATGCACGTGTGGCATCTCATCACATCGTTAAACTTTGAGATAGTCGAGTTTTTGTCGCTAAATTTTGAAAAATATCTATTGCTCACTAAACTTTGAGGGGTCAAATTTTGACGACTGAAATTTGATATATTCGAACTTTGGTAACTAAACTTTAAAAAACGTCATAACTCACTATAAATTTAGATTTAATTTAGCCTCTATATATCTCCTTTTAAAACAAAAAAAACTAATTTTTATACTATTTTTAACCATATATTTATACAATAAAATATTTTATACTTAAATTAATTAATTTATTTTAAATTTTTAATCACATATTTTTCAAAAAATCACTATTTAAAACTTATTTTTTAAAATAATGACCGTGAGTTAAAATTCAAATTTAATTTAATTTATCAATAATTATATTGTGTGTTTCATTACAATTAGTAATCACTCCCTTTGTGCAGCAGCTACAGCTTACCTAAAATATTAAAATAGTACTTTTCGTAATTGGTGGGTGACAGTGGATATTGACAAGTTATTGCCACCTAGGAGCATGTTTGGTGCCTACATTTTTATTTCCAGTTACTTTCGTGAACTTATCTTAAAAGTAGTGTACTTATTCTTAAGATAAATAACTTCCTTAATTACTGTAAGCAGCATGAACCACGGTTGGTGTCAAAAAAATAAAAGCATAAACCAAGGTGGTATATTATAGAGGTGAATTGAATATATTTTCCTCATTTTTCATATATTTAATTTTGTCCTTTTCTTTTAAATTTGTTTACGTGTTACTCTTGACACCCATATAAGCCTTGTACTTTATTTGCAAAAGGATTATTCCAACGGTACCGAAAGGGGGTACCGAAGCGTGTACCCCCCTCACATGAGGCGTGGGGCCCGCCTGCATTAAATAATGCCGAGTTGTGGCCCCCACCTCCCATGTGAGGAGGGTACGTCCTTCGGTACCCCCCTTTTCGGTACTAGGAGAAGAACCCTTTGCAAAATATGTAGAAAATGAGTCGCCTGTATATTTACTAACTGAATTTTTAATATTAATTGAGATTTATGAATAAATTCTTAATTAGTACTTGGCCTGAAAATGGGAATTTGCTGAATCAGAACAAATTCTTAAATTGTGAGCTTACATGGGGATTTTCCCGAGAACAGCCAAGGAGTATGAATTCAAGCTCCGTTATTTGAGATGTAATGCTAAAGATTACCTCTTTGTGCTTGGAAATGTTGAGATCACGTTAAAGAAGACTAGAATGGTGATAATAAAGATGAATTAGGTGCGACCTCATGGCCCACATTAATTGTTATGAAAAATGCGCACTGCCTAGCACTTTGACATGTGGGGTTGGAGTGAATGTGCCTTTTTGAAGCAAAAACATCGGTTATGTTTTATTTGGATGCCTCTCACTTCATAGAATTAATCTAGTTTACAAACAAAGTGTTGGCAAGATCTAGGCCATTGATTTCCATTAATTTCAAAAACTGTTTCTGAAATGATTGGCCTAGATGTTGTCAACACATAGCTTGTAAACCAAGTTTGTCAACCTAGTTTGTGCAAATAGCATGATTCCACTTCACATGAGCTTGTTGAAGGATATTTCTTGTGCACCTACTTTTTCATGGTCCTTGGCTCCTTGCCATAGATCTGTCATATGAGCTTGATTCCACTTCATATGAGCTTGTTGAAGGATATTTCCTGTGCACCTACTTTTTCATGGTCCTTGCCTCCTTGCCATAGATCTGTCATAATGTACAGTTAGTAGGTACTAACATTGAAGAAATTAGAGATAACTATTTATATATAAATTAATAATAGTTGCTTTATTATTGCAATCTTCAAGTGTTAATTAATTTGACTGCATACACTTTGCATCTTAGAATTTCCTGTATTATTGCATACTTGATTAATATGCACGGGATTAGATATGATACGTGAATCAAAACTGATTGAATTTACTTTCTTTTTAACCAGAAACGAATTTACTCGATATGGTTGTAATCTTGTAAATTTCTTCAATCTTAGTCCTTGATTCAAGGTCTTATTATATCTGTTACACACTGCTGAAGCTGCCGTATTATATATTACTCTTACTATTGAGTTTGATTTCAAAATTAATTTTCTTTTGGGTCCCCTATTTGAATTGGACATTTATAAAATAATTAATATTATGGCCACCATCTCTTCTTTTTCAATATTAGGACCCCACTACAATCGGATAGGTTTGGAGTTATCATCGTTGTTTGTTTTGTATGTATCTTTGGTTTGTTTACACTTTACAGCTTTTCTTTCACCTATATCAAACATCAACTGTGGAAATGTGCTAATATCTTATGTTCATTAATAAAGAAATAAAGCTTGGTTGGTGGCTAGTCCTTATCTCATTATTTGTTTTTCCCTGATCATGATATCCCAACCCTATGGCCTATGGACACTGACTAAACGTGTTACAAAAACAAACCTTAAGTTTCACTAATCTATCATTAGAGTTTATTATTATAGGGTTTTTGGTTTTTCGGTATGTTTTTATTTATTTTAAGTTCTCTGAATTTAATTTCATGCATAGGGATGGAGGGTGGCAAATTTAGTTTGGAGTGAACTATAAATTTTCCTTCTAGGAAGAATTAAACAAAATGCCACTTGCCTAGATTTACTGCTATGTTCAAGTATTCTCCTTAAATGATATGATTTTTTTCCCCGTGATATTACGTGAATCCTTTATCATTTTTTATTCTCGTTTCTATTATTTATTGCTGGGTGATTATTAACTTATGATGATTTTACTTCAACTCGTAGGAGGAGGGTGCACGTTTCAGTTTATGACAAGAACCCAGAGGAGCATGTCCGCCCTACTGTGGTACCAGACGATGTAATCGCACCACAATCTGACAAATACTGGGCTCCTAACCCGCAGACTGGCGTGTTTGGCCCAGAAACTGATCACAAGCCAACTGCAGGCACTGCTGCAACTGGAAGTGTTGGTGAAGATTCGGTCGGTGTTAGAACAGAAGGCCTTTTTCCGTCCTCTTGAGGTCGAGGATTTGGAGAAACCGTCCCATCCTTGAGTTATCCTATTGTAAATAAGTTCATCGTGGAGGGCCTGGAGGCTATATTGGTGAGCTAGCATAAATACATATATAGCTATATGTAGTACGGTGGAATAATACTGCTTTAATGTCTATAATCTTGTGAGAAGCAAGCTGGAACTTGCTTTTAATCTAAGTCTATTACTACTTAGTTGTGTACTTATGGTTGGATGTTATATCAGTGTCATGCTTTGTGAAAGAATTTGGTTGCTTTTTTATCACTTTATTCTTGCGGAAACATATTGGTTATGACTTCTCAATTTGTGAAGAATATAACTTTTGCATTAATGAAGAAAATCAGTTTGGTTGTCAATGTTATTGGTTAACCCGAGTCACATATGGGACATCATCCTACATTGATGAAGTCGAACGCTAATGCCACGAATGAGCATATTTGGATAGTAATTCCCAAAAAGAAAACATGTGACAAAATTTACCGTTTGTCACATCTTCCATGGCAAAGATTTAGGATCACAAGGAGCCTAGATTGAAGATAAGATGATAAAACACGAATTGACAGGGAGTCTACATGTTGAATCAGTTATTACCAGTTGTAAATTGTCCTAACCTGCCACTTTGTCGGCAAAATTATCATGAGATTGTCTAATGAAAGGCACCTTGAGTTTGGCATCACTCTTGAGAAGGCTCTCTTCAGCCTCAGAAAAAATATCTTCATCTTATCAATATGCGATGTCCCTATTCTGAGGTCCCCACTCGGCCACTTCCCCCATCTAAAACCTCTTCATCTTATCAGTATCTACATGAATGTTGATGTGCAAAAAAGTCTCTTTTCTATTAAGTACTCAATTTTCGAAAAATCGAAAGCTGCTTTTAATACTGAAAAATTAGTTTTTAATTTTTTAGAAGTGTTTTGTTTGACTAAAATAATTTTTAAAAAAAGTTGACATAAAATAACTTTATTTAGAAACTATTCTACAAGAAGTAAAAGTAAAAGTAAAAGTCCTCCTAAACAGTATCAAAAGTAATTTAAAATTTCAATTTAATAAGTTATATAGTCAAAAAAGCAACTTCAATACACGGTCCACACGTTACCATAACAATTCATCAACATGGAAAGTGGCACATTTCTAAAATCAGACTAGCAAATCATAAAGCATAAACAGTACAAGTTCATCTATTAGCTTTGTCTTTTGATTAACAAAAGCAGAAAAATCAAACATGAGAATATATTCATGCTTGGTGTCGTTAAGAACAAGTACAAAGAGTAATTTGTTTTTTTATTTTTTTTTATAACTCAGGTGTCCAAATTTCGCCTGACTAATCCTGAGGAATGTCGACCTTCCCCCCTGGTTCACCACTCGAGTAAATTCGGATGCAGACACAGTTTATACACATTTGGACCAGACATTCGGGAAGTGATTCTCTTTCCTGTGGACCTCCCTTTACGAAGTACGGATAGGACTCTCGTAGGAACGACAAAACACACCATAACTTTACCTCCACAAGACATCTGTCTTTCAACATAAATGTTGTCTTTCGGCTGCCGCAGGGATTCGAACCCCGATGCTCCGTAGAGAACTCTCCTGCTTTAACACTGCGTCATGTCCGTGGGGGCGCAAAGAGTAATTTTCATGGTACATTTAGTGGCGTAAAGAGCAACTAAAGTGTAATAAAAGTTACGCAACAAAAAATAGTCATTCAGATGCTTCCTATTAATCAGCCATATCACCGTTTAGAGAATTTCTAAATATTCTGATTCACAGAGCTATGAAAGTCATCAAAGAGCAATATGCATTACCACATGACATAGGCATGTGAATGATTCCCAACTTCAACGGAACAGAATTTAAGACAGAAATACATGGGAATTCGTCCATGAAATACACAGCAAAAGGGAGAGAGCTTAAAAATCGTTATTTTGTGAAGCAGTATCACAGAAGTAGCCTCTTGGAATGCAGAAATTGAACTCTTTCCGATGTGGTTTAGTTTCTAGCCAAATAATTAAATCAAATTGCATATTTTGAGTGGAAATAGCAAGTGATTCAACTGGAAAAATTTTGACCAACACGAAAAAATAACAAGCACCATGACAACTTACTATAGAGTCAAGAAAAGTGATGTTATGAGAAATGAGAAAGTATTGAGTTTTCTACCGGACTAGCATTGAAGCAAATTACAGCAATGTTTTAAATATGTCAGTAACCCTGACCATGTTTCATCTATATCCAAATTATGGAAGTCGTACTCTAATGTGATCTAGGAAAATTCAAAAGAAAGGGAAAACTATAAAAATTGTTCTGATTTCCGTATCATATCCTCTAAGCCTCAAAATTCAAACCGGAATTAGGACAAATAGACCCTTCCACCCATATCTTCTCGTAGACAGAATTTTTTGGTAGCTTGTTTGTCAATAGTGTAAAGGAAGTAATTGGCACCTTTTGCTATGTCACTGATATCTGATCTTATCAAAAGTTCCCGGGATGGCATAGTATTGGGTATAGGTAAATTATTTAGGACTCATTTGACAAGGTTTCTGAAAAGTCAAAAGCTGTTTCTAAGAGTTATTTTTGAACATATTTTGATATTTTTCTGGAAGTGCTTTGTTGGGCTAGAAGAGCTTTTTGAGAAATGAAATAATTATTTATCACTTAAACATTAAATGGTCCTTCAAAATTTATTCTCCAAAGTAAAATGATTCATACTTTGATTGCCAAAAAACAAATAGAAAAAGAAATTTTCATATTTTTCAATCTAAGTGCTGATATTCTGAAAACCACATTTCTCACATTTAAAAATGACAGTAACCAAATTGCTCACACATATCTCAATTTTAGAAAATGTATGACCAAAGTTTTAGCCGAAAGTTCTTCATATTAACACATTAGATTCCAGTTTCTAATAATGAAACTTAAAAAAGATTTTTCCCAATTGATATTAATTATTGGGCATTAGTAATATTGATCTCAAACGTGTTAATAATTATTAAATTAACAAATACTAGTTATGAGCAGAGCAATTACATTTTAGAGCTTTTACTGAACACATGACTGTACTAGGAAAGTTTCTTCACAAACCTCAAGGCATCATAAAGCAGCCAGGCCACAAGGGAAGTAGCAATATCTGAGGAAAAGAGACAATTAAAGCATCCTTCCAACTAAGCAGCCAAATTGTATATTTGATTAAAAAAATTTCGTCACAAGAAAAATTAGAACAAATAAGTCGATAGACAATTTGCAGCAAGAAATACAGGAAAAACGCAAGAGAAAACAGTAGTTATGAAAATTAAGGATTAGTGACTTACTTGAGCTCCTCAATCTTGTCCAGGATTCCTGACAAACCACGAGTAACAGTAGGGCTCTTCATATCGACTCTAGTGGAAGTCTTTTGCAATAAGAAGCAGATAACCACAGTCCCAAAACCAACTAAAGCTTATTGAATATGCTAATAATGTTTCTGTTCAAGAACCATCAAAGCAGATTTCAGCATTTCTCTGGCTTTTCTATCTGGTGAACATCCAAAATATTCCATCTCACTATATATCTTAGGGACCTGACAGGCAATCAACAGAAGAAACTTTGATTAAAGCATGGTATAAATTTACAAGCCGAACTTCTTCGTTGTCCATGCTTTTAATACTAATAACTGGACGGCACCATCTTCCAGTACAACCCCCAAAAAGTTGCAAGATACAGCCAAATTTTATGGGGCATTGAATATTAACTAGATGTAATTAAATAACACTTCTCAGCCAAATAAAACTCATTCTTCTATTTTTCATTTATTCCTTTCTATTACATTAAGGTTCACAAACTAAAGAACGTCAGAAAAAAGCGGTGGGAATTGCAATTCACAAAAAAATCAAAACTTTACACAAGGGGGAAGGGGGTGTTGTTCAAATGTAACGTTCTGATGGAAGTATTCAGGTATCTCAGGGAAGTCAGAGGGAGTTCAATGAAAGTAAGGAGGGTTCAAAGATAAAACTTGTATGGAAGACAAAGAGTAATATATAAGTTGTGGATCAAAGAGCAAACACTGACAGATTAGCTATCTAACATTTTCGAATGTTAGCCTGCCACCTTAAGAACACTAGAGTTATAATTCCTCCATTGAAAATATGAAAACGACTCGTGAAGATAGAATGAAATAGCACATTTGATGGTAGTCAGCTTCAAGAAGAGATAGCACGCACCAGATCAAACTTCCGAGCCCTTATAAATGCCTTCATAAGTGTACTGTAAGTAACTACATCTGGACTAATGCCCTTCAAGAGTGATAACACCGCTATTAGTAAAGAAAAATGCATATTTAAACAATGATTAAAGCATTGAGCTAAATCTTACGCTCTCTCTTATGTGATGATAAATCGATAGTGCCTCCATATGCCTTCCAGCAGTACCAAAAGCATTGATCAACACATTTAGCATTATCAGGTTTGGTTCCATTCCTTCTGCTTCCATGAGTTGCAGAACCCTAACAGTTTGCTCACACAAGCCCTGCATTGTAAATATGACAATCACCATACAAGCCACGATCAAATTTTGTCAAAACATACATAGATTGAATAGGTATAAAGTCACCTGCTGAGCATAAGCATTTGCCAGAACACAAAATATGCTCGGTGAAAGCTCTAGACCTTCCAATTTTAATGTGCTTATGCAATCTTCAGCATTTTGGAATTTCCCATAATGCCCATAAATATCAACCAAAACGGCATAAATCGCACCACTCCTCTGATGTCCTCTGCCTTTCAAATTCTCAAAAATATTCTTCATGCTATCCCACTTCCCCTGCTCCCCTAAGCGTGTTATTATAGTAATGAAGATCTTCGGATCAGGGTATATCCCTCGTTCCAGCATCTTACTAAACAAATCCAGAGCACAATCTAAGTTCCCGAATTTGCAATTCCATCGAATCAATGAATTCCATGTCCTGATATCAGGCACAATACCTTCTTGTTGCATTCTCTCAAAAATTTCCAATGCTTCTTCCAATTCTCCGTATTTTCCAAATGTATCGATGATGCTGTTATATATTCTCCTATCCATTGGTATCCCCATCTCCCGTATCTCCCGCACAATGGCAATTGCTTTCTTCCACATCCCATTGTCTCTATAAAGTTCAATAATCTTACTGTACACAAAAGAATCCAGCTGGTACTCATTCCTCTTCATCTGAGAAATGACTAACCAAGTATCCTTCAACCTACCCGCGTGAACATAATAGTCCATAAGGATTTCAAATGTTTCGCGATTCCTTACCAAACCCAAATCATCCAATACTCTCGAGACTTTATCTGCGAGCTCTAAGAGGCCTTTTCTCAAACAACTTTTGAGCAATGCATTGAACACTTTAATTCCTGGCCTACAGCCCGAAAGCATCATTTCATTGAAAATTGCATCCGCTTCTAAAGTCCTGCCAATACTTCCAAGAGCTGTTATCAAGCAAGTGTAAGATATTGAATTTGGGTGGTACCCTAGAGCCTCCATTCGTGAAAGCAATGCCATGGCACTATCAATATCCCCTTCTTTGCACAACTCACATATTGTTTCATTGTATGAATCACGAGAAAGCTCCTTTCCAGTACCGTAAAAATCATTTGCATGCTCAGAAATTGAGCTGTGACTAGAATTTAAAGAAGACATAATTGATTTCGGGCAATGTTTTTCGACTCTGTTTCGTTGTATATAGGAAAAATTTACAAATTTGAAATTTGACTTGTAATTGAAGAATTTGAAAACAACTTGACAGAAAGGTGGAAAGCCCTTTAATTTTGCAATTGAACGCGATTTACTGGCTGGCAAAATCTGCTGCAGCTCCATGATTTTGACTTGACAATCCCAAAACCCCCCTGCTAAATCACTAGAGGATATTGTCCGGGAAGGTCGAAATTGGATAGCAAAAATGAAATAAAGACATTTTTAGAAGTTTTCTAAAAGGCAGGCCCTTTCAACTTCAATTAAGCGGCCTCGTCGAGTCTACTTCCCAATATCTCAAGTTTAGGGTTGACAACGGAGCGGGCCGCCCAACCCTGCCCCATCCCATCTTAAACTGAGCGGTGCGGAGCGCGGGGCAAGAGTCTGCCCCATTTACTGTCCTATTTATTTTTTATTTTTTCAAATTTTCGAATTATATTATTATTAAAGAATAAAATACAAATTCAAAATTTCGAGTTATTCTATTATTCAAAATTCAATCTTTAACTCCACGTATCATCCATTCTACTCTCTTTATGTCATTCCCTCTTAACTTTTGTATTTATCGTCCTAACTCATCGTTCCCTCTCTTTATGTCGTTCCCTACAAATTACATTACGTAAGACTTTTTATACCTTTTATTATTTTTCAATATTTAAATTTTTATTGTTCTTTCATTCATTTTTTTGGGTCTTAGATTTCTCTATTTTATAAGTTAATTTTATAGCTATTGTCATGAAATGTTTTTATTTTCATTTTTACACATAATTTCATATTTTCATTAATAATATTTATACGTGTATTCTCTCGTAATAAGAAAACTAAAAACAGGCGCTAAAATTTTATTTATAAATACTTTAAAACTTGTTAAGTTACAAAATGGTACAGGGATTCCTCGACTTACTAAAAAATAAATTTATTTTACTAAATGTTGGAAAAAATCAAATGGAGTTTTTGCTATATTTTCGGTACTATTAATTTATTAAACTTATTTTCTAATTTTTAAGTCGTAGTTAGGAAAAAATGAACTTCGTAAATTTTGTAAACACTCTTAACCATCATTTATTTTAAAGAAGAAAAAAAAGTAATGAAACGTCATAAGCTAATAGTGATTAAACTTTAAAGGAATAATAAAATAGTCAACAATTGGTATGTGGATTGTTATATAGTTTAGCTTACGTTTGATTCCCATTTTTTTTTAACCACATATTTTTCAATAAAATAATATTATACGCAAATTCAAAAAAAAATTCTTAATTTTTAATCACATTCTCTATCAATCAACAATTTAAAATGCATTATTTTTTCCAAAATGGAAATCAAACAGCCTTAATATTTTTTGTATGATTTATTATTTTCAATTAATGGTATTTTGGCATGTTTTTCTACATATAACTATAAATATTTCTATTTTTCTCTGAAAAAAATGTGCCTTTTGATACCAATAACTAAAATACATCATGTAAAATATAAATTTGCAAATATATGATTTATAATTTGCAAAACATAAACAGAGTGTATTTAATATATTTTATTTAAGTTTAAAATTTTACTACTATGTCGTGTTTGGTCTCCTAAATTAATGAAAACTATTTAATTAACAATCATCTCACAAAAATATCTTTTAGGCAATCACTTTTATGACATGTGAATTAATCATTAAATCACACTATAATAGTGTCAAATAGGAGTAGGTGAACGCGGAGGTTTTTTATCACGAGTTCGATTTCTCCTATCAACACTTTCTCGATCGAGCATGTCGCACGGGACTTGCCTAGTGTGGTTAATCTAATTGACACGATTTGTAGCCTATTGTGTCAGCTCGAAGATTTACTCAGTGCGTACCCGATTGATTGCGACTTTGAATTCCTCTATCATCAAAAAAATAAATAAAAAATAGTGTATTTAAACATTTTGTTATAAAAGACGTTATAATACTTGTTCTACTATTTTTTTTTTTTACGGTGTCACGTAGTGATTACGTGAAAGAAAGTTATTGCACGACTACCAACCAAATTTTATTTTTTATTTTGGTTAATTTTGAGAAAGATATATGACAAAATGTGACAAAGTTATGAACTAAATTCAAGTTTCGAGATTCAACCCCGTTTGGCTAATTTATAATATAATAAATTATTTATAAACGATCAACTTTCATTTCGACAACGTATTTTTATAGATCATAGTACTATTTAATTATTCACCATTCTTTTTATCTATTTATCAAATCGTTTATAAATTTTCCAACCTGGCAACTAGTGACTCAATTGATATCAGTCGTGGATAAATTTTACAACCTTCTATCATTTTTAGGATGATATTGATTTTATCTTTATACTTGCTTGGTCGTACTTTCAAGGAGAGACCCATATATGCACAACTTTTGAAAAAAGAGGCCAGTTTTCACCAATTTTTCCAAGCGGTGTCCTGTCCATCTTCCTCCTATCCTCCCCTTTTCTGGTTTGGAGGCAGATAAGTGAACAAACCGCCAAAAGAAAAGAAAATATCTGCTGTACATGCGTCTTATCTCTTAGAAATATAGCCCCTTCTAATCTTGAATGTACCGTACATATTTTTCACGTATACATATATAATTATCTTATATACGAAACAAATCTATTCAACATGCCAAAATTCCATTTTTTTCTCATACCAAATCGACGTCTTGGCAACTTATGAAAGAGTTCAGAAATAAAATCAATTTCAGAGGGCATGAGTTTCACTGGAATGCTAACCGTCACTCCACTGTCATTACCCATAAACAGAAAATCAAAGGTACACAAGAAAACTTCTGTTCCTTGCTGCTCAACTTCTGGTTGTACATTTACTGGCAGTGAACCAGAAACTGCAAAAAAATTTAGTTATAGTAGAGCCTCGCCATCTGTGAGATGGCCCAACTCAAAATTAACAGATACCCATAAGTATTTACACGATTCCTCATTCATTGTTAACCCTCCCCCACTGACCGATGTTGGAAATGTACAAGATTCTGAAGGTAAAGTTAAAAATGGAATAGAAAGTGAAGAGGAGTTATTGATTGTGAATAGAATGAATGATGAACATGTTGAGGTTTTGGATAGGAGGATTAGTAGGAATACGGTAAAGAAAATGAATAAATTGGCATTGAAAAGGGCAAAAGATTGGCAAAAGAGAGTACAATTTTTGACCGATAGGATTTTAGAATTGAAGTCTGAGGAGTTTGTAGCCGATGTTTTGGACAAGAAGATGGTGCAAATGACGCCTACTGATTTTTGCTTTCTGGTGAAATGGATTGGTCAGTCTAGTTGGCAAAGAGCGTTGGAGGTTTATGAATGGTTAAATCTTCGGCATTGGTATTCTCCCAATGCTCGAATGCTTGCCACAATACTTTCCCTGCTTGGAAAGGCAAACCAGGAAGCGTTAGCTGTGGAGATTTTTACTCGGGCGCAGCCTTCGGTAGGTAATACAGTCCAAGTTTACAATGCGATGATGGGGGTTTATGCTCGGAATGGTCGGTTTGCCAAAGTTCAGGAGTTGCTTAATTTGATGAGAGAACGTGGCTGTGAGCCAGACCTTGTAAGTTTTAATACTCTGATAAATGCACGTTTGAAATCAGGGCCTATGACGCCAAACTTGGGGATTGAACTATTAAGTGAAGTGAGAAGGTCAGGGATTCGACCTGATATAATTACTTATAACACTCTTATCAGTGCTTGTTCACGTGAGTCCAATTTGGAAGAGGCTTCGAAGGTTTTTGATGACATGGAAGCGCACAAATGTCAACCGGATTTATGGACTTATAATGCCATGATTTCTGTGTTTGGAAGATGTGGATTGGCTGGTGAGGCAGAACGGCTCTTTAAGGAGTTGGGATCAAAGGGTTTTTTCCCAGATGCAGTTACATACAATTCAGTACTCTATGCATTTGCAAGAGAAGGGAATTTGGAGAAGGTGAAGGAAGTTTGTGAAGAAATGGTGAAGATGGGATTTGGTAAAGATGAGATGACTTATAATACTATCATTCATATGTATGGGAAGCAGGGTAACCATGAGCTTGCACTGCAAATTTACAGAAACATGAAATTCTCTGGCCGAAATCCTGATGCAGTGACGTATACGGTTCTTATTGATTCTCTTGGGAAAGCAAATAAGATGACAGAAGCTGCAAATGTGATGTCAGAGATGCTAAATACTAGTGTTAAACCTACATTGCGTACTTACAGTGCTTTGATCTGTGGCTATGCAAAGGCTGGAAAGCGAGTGGAAGCAGAAGAGATGTTTGATTCCATGCTGCAGTGTGGAATTAAACCAGACAATCTAGCGTACTCAATCATGCTGGATATCCATTTAAGATCAAATGATGCCAAAAAAGCAATATTGTTGTACCTTGAAATGGTTCGCAATGGTTTTGCCCCAGATCTTCTTCTATATGAGGCACTGCTCCGGGTGCTTGGCAGAGAAAACAAAGAAGAAATTATCCAGAAAGTGTCCCAGGATCTGGAAGAATTGCATGGCTTGGGCCCAGAAATGATTTCATCTTTACTCATTAAAGGAGAATGCTACGACCATGCAGCTAAAATGTTGAGATTAGCAGTTGAGCAGGGTTATAGTTTTGACCGTGATGTCTTATTTTCAATTTTAAGTTCGTACAGTTCATCTGGACGATACTCTGAAGCAGCAGAGTTGTTAAACTTTATAAAGGAACAAACCTCTGGATCCCGGCAGTTTATAACTGAGGCCTTAATTGTTATTCTCTGCAAAGCTAACCAAACCAATTGGATGCTGCTTTAGATGAGTACTACAAAAATAATAACTTGTGTTTTTTTCTGATGGGAGTTTTGCAATGTACGAGTCCCTGATCCAGTGCTGCAAGGAGGAACGTATTTCTGAAGCTTCTCAAATATTTTCTGACATGAGCTTTTGTGGGGTTGAACCTTCTAAGAACATATACCAAATAATGGCTACTATATATTGCAGAATGGATTTTCCAGAGACAGCGCAGCACTTGGTTGATCGTGCTGAAATAGAGGGCATTCCTGTTTGCAATATCTCAATTTGTACTGACCTCATTGAGACTTATGGAAAACTGAAGCAACTGGAGAAAGCAGAAAGTGTTGTGGGAAGGTTGAGACAGAAATGTAGTGTAGTGGACCGTAAAGTTTGGAATGCTTTGATAACAGCTTACGCTGCAAGCGGTTGCTATGAGAAAGCAAGAGCTGCTTTTAATACAATGATGAGAGATGGTCCTTCCCCAACAGTGGATACAATTAACAGTCTCTTGCAAGCACTGGTTGCTGATGGAAGATTAAATGAGCTTTATGTTGCGATTCAGGATCTTCAAGATATGGGTTTTAAAATTAGCAAGAGTTCTATCATTTTGATGCTGGATGCTTTTGCACAATCTGGCAACATATTTGAAGTGAAGAAAATATACCATGGAATGAAGGCTGCAGGGTATCTTCCTACCATGCATCTCTATAGAGTAATGATTGGGTTGCTGTCCC
Source organism: Osmanthus fragrans (assembly GCA_019395295.1). Lineage (NCBI taxonomy): Eukaryota > Viridiplantae > Streptophyta > Magnoliopsida > Lamiales > Oleaceae > Osmanthus > Osmanthus fragrans. The sequence goes on along the minus strand of CM033345.1, from coordinate 7,573,633 downwards.
GGGGAAAACAAGTAAGGGATGTTGACGCCATGGTCACCGAGATGCAGGAAGCAGGATTCACACCAGATCTTTCAATATGGAATTCAATGCTTAAGCTGTATACAAATATCAAAGATTATAAGAAGACAGTTGAAGTTTACCAGTGGATACAAGAATCTGGACTTAAACCGGATGAGGAAACTTACAATACTTTAATACTGATGTACTGTAGAGATTGTAGGGCTGAAGAAGCTATTTCATTGATGCATGAAATGAGACGGCTTGGTCTAGAACCTCACTTAAACACCTACAAAAGCCTGATAGCAGCATTTTGTAAACAGCTGAAGCTAGAAGAAGCAGAACAACTGTTTGATGGTCTAAGAACAGAAGGAATCAAACTAGATCGCTCATTTTATCATTTAATGATGAAAATGTATAGAAGCTCTGGAAACCACTCTAAAGCTGAAAAGCTACTCGTCACTATGAAGGAATCAGGAGTTGAGCCCACCATTGCTACAATGCATCTGCTTATGACTTCCTATGGCAGCTCAGGGCATCCCATTGAAGCAGAAGAAGTGCTTAATAATTTAAAATCAACTGGGGCAGAACTTAGTTCACTACATTACAGTTCTGTCATTAATGCTTATCTCAAAAATGGTGATTTCAACATTGGCATTCAGAAATTCACGGAGATGAAAACAGAAGGTATAGATCCAGATCACAGGATATGGACTTGTTTCATTCGCACTGCAAGTTTGTGCCACTCTACTAGTGAAGCCATTACACTCTTAACTGCTATTAGAGATGCTGGTTTTGATATTCCTCTCAGGCATGGTTTCTTTACTTTTTTGTCCTTTTCTCTTGTTTTTCTTTTTAGGGGTGCTGGTGTGGGATGCGTTTAAACCTCTTCTCTGATTGTGAATATAAATGACTTTACGTTCACAGGCTTCTGACAGAGAATTCAGAGTCACTGTTGTCAGAGATAGACTGTTATATTAAGAAACTAGAACCCATAGAAGACGATGCTGCTTTTAACTTTGTCAATGCTTTAGAGGATTTACTGTGGGCTTTTGAACACCGTGCTACCGCCTCGTGTATTTTCCAACTAGCAATTAAAAGAAACATTTATCACCATGACGTGTTCAGGTAACAAACTCTACTCTTTAAATATCTGGATCATCCTATTTATTTACTGCCAATCATGTTTAAATATGGATTTTGCTCAAAGAGTGCTCCAGAAGAATGCGAAATATGCTTTTTCATTTTATTTTTGGAATTGGAAAATGAAACATGAGTCAGTTCACATTATTTTAGGGGACCAATTACATATTCTTGGCCTAGTTGCAGGATTCAAGCATACCCCTTCAGGATGTATGATATGTAGTTTAGAGGATTGCCATATTGCAAGAGAACATCGTGCTATTAAATTATGTATGTCTTTAATGCTCATGCTAAAATTAATATATCAAGTATGCAAGATAATGAACGAGCCAGCGTAGAATGCTTATAATCTCATACAACAGCAGCAACAACGAAATAAGCTTTGTTCTCAATAATTTCATTGTACTACTTGTGAGCTCAGTACCTTTTTAACTTATAACAATCTTGAATAACTTCTTTGTTCATATAGACAGGCACTATAACACTCCGTGCAGTTGACATTTTTTTTTTCTTTCTTTATGATCTCATTGAATAATCCAATAGACGAAAAATGATTATGTGCCATGGATTTAATATGTTATCAAATAGCCAAAAGTGCATCATATGCGTTCAAGAAAATCTTTCACATTGCTGGAGCTATCTGAAATAGCTTCCGTGTTTCTATTTATCTGATTTACTTTTGATTATATTTCTTTATTATGCAGAGTGGCTGACAAGGAATGGGGAGCTGACTTTAGAAAGTTATCTCCTGGTGCTGCTCTTGTTGGTCTAACTCTATGGCTTGACCTCATGCAGGCAAAGCTTCTTTCCTATCTCTCTTAGATTTGTGATTAACGACGTATTTCGGGTGGAGATACAATTATGACGAATCAAGAACTCCATGCTTCTAATTTTGAGCAAACTCTTCCCCACTAATGTTTTTACATAGCACTGTGAACTAATTTGCTTAAATGCACCATATTCAGGACTCAGGAGTTTGCTCACTTATTAAACCAAAAAAGAAGGAAGTAAAAATCACGATTTTGCTTATCGTATTAAGTAACAGTGCACATGAAACCTGGAATTTTCATTACCTGACTGTATATTTTAGATATACTTGGTTATATCTTTGGCGCCTAGAAAGTTACAAGTTTGGTCTATTAACTTTTAAACTTTACTGATTGCCTCGATCATCAATCCTTGTTTCTTCACGTTTTTGAGGTGGATTATAGTCTTACTTCAGTTTATAGTCCATTTATCCCTGTTTAATATTAGTACATCATATGGGCTTGTTATCTTCTGTTTCATTATCTTTAGTTCCATATAAACCCCTTTGGTTTTTATTTTTTGTAGTTTCTTGCTTTGCATCTGATGTAACACTATAATTAACATACGTTCTTGGAGGATTCCCATAATCCCTAAATCAGTAATACTGACTCAGATGACTTGTCAAACCAAGCCCCACACCCACAACCCAGAAGGGCTAGAACGAAATTCATAATTTTACCCCTTGTCTGAAGTTGATAGTCCAAGTATACATGTTCAATGTCAATTCATTTTATTGACTTTGTGGTTTGCCTTCTATATCTGGCTTTAACAACTTATTAAAAGCACCATTTTCCGGTGACATTTATTATTTTTATAATTCCATTTTCTATTGGAGATGACACTATAGTAGCTGCAGGATGCATCCTTGGAGGGGTTTCCTGAATCTCCGAAGTCTGTAGTACTGATTACAGGGACATCAGACTACAATAAGGTTTCTTTGAACAGCACATTGAAGGCATGCCTTTGGGAAATGGGGTCTCCATTTCTTCCCTGTAAAACTCGGAGTGGAGTCCTTGTAGCTAAAGCTCATTCCTTGAGAATGTGGTTGAAGGATTCCCCATTCTGTCTGGACCTCGAGTTGAAAGATAACCCCGTGCTTCCGGAGACAAATTCAATGCAACTCATGGAAGGATGCTTTATTAGACGTGGGCTCGTTCCTGCTTTCAAGGACATAAATGAGAGGCTCGGGCAAGTAGCACCTAAAAAGTTTGCAAGGCTTGCCTTGCTTTCAGATGGGGAAAGAGACAAAGTTATTAGGGCTGACATTTCGGGGAGGAGAGAGAAGTTAACCAAGTTGGAAAGAATCGGGAAGGACATCTCGAATTTCAGGAATAGAAAACTCACAACTGCTGTTCCTTCAAAACCAGAAAATTGTGACGACCATGAAATTCTCTAAACAAAAGTTCCCCCGAATTTTTTGGATCATGACCATACGGAGTTGTATAGCTGGGGCTTGAAGATACTGGAAACCTGAGAATATACATTTGTATCTATCAATGTAACTCGGATATTCTTACTATGGAGACATCGGAAAATCAGCTGGAAATTGGCAAGGCAATGAGTTACTAATGAGAACAGAAATGACTTGAAAAACTCATTCCTTTGCAGGCAAGTTCTTTTACAGGGTAACCTGTCCACTTGGTTGAACTTCAACACGTGAACGGTGAATCTACCTACATGTAATCAATAAATTCTTTTCTTTATCTAAACATTAGTGATTGATTTACGTGGTAGGGCTAGAAAAGGAAAACCGACGAAGTTATCATATATTTCTTCTTCTTTTATCTTGTCTAGTTGTATTTTGTTCAACGTCCTAAACATGTCGTAAGTTTGTATCATATATGCATGCTTAGTTCCATTTAGATTCTCAAATATCAGTTTTCTCGTTTGTCTGAAGTATTTCAAGATTTTTAATATCCTTAAACAATCTAGACTTTTTGAGGAATAGATTTCAACAATTTGTAGAATAAAATTAGATAAACTTATAACAGTTCTTGGATATATGTAATAAGAATAATGTTAAGTGTACATTCAATGGTTGACATCTTTGTGAACATTTTATTGGAGTTGAAAAAGTATTGGACAGGAAAGTTTTTTTTTTTTTTTTTTAAATTGTCCAATCATGTCATGTGACACAATGCCAATTATGATATCAAAAAAAATGTACATGTAACATGATTGATGTAATATTTTGAACGGTTTTGTTGAGTGTGTTTATTCTATTTGTGATACAAAAGAATTGTTTTAATAAAAATTTTAAAGTTCTTTTCAATGTATAAACTAGTACCCTGCTACTATTTGTACTACCAAAAAAAAAAAAAAAATTAAATGGGGGCAATAAAAGGGCCTTGCTCCTACCCATCCCGCTTTAAAAGTGTATGGGGGCATGGCTAGGCAACAAGAATATCCGAATGGGACAGGGGTATATGTCCCCTATTCGCTCTATTGTCATCCCTATAAGTAAATGTAAATTTGAAACATTTTAATAATAATAAGTATGTTTTTTCAAATTATTAAAATTGAAAATAATGCCCTGTTTGTTTCTCATTTTTGAGAAAAAAAAATGCATTTTGAATAGTTGATTGATGGAGAATGTGTGGTTAAAAATTAAAGAAAAATTTTGAGTTTGCGTGTAATATTATTTTATTAAAGAATGTGTCATTGAAAAGAAGAGAGAAAAAAATGAATTTTGTGAAAAATGGGAATCAAACAGAGGCTAAGTAAGTAATTTTGATTACCAAAAGAGGGGGAGAAAATTCCCTATAGGACACTTTTATGGTGAAAAATAAATTTTATCAACTAGTTTTAGAGTTAGAAATGAATTTTGTCTATTATTTTTTGGTGTTTGTAAATAATGTTCATTAAAAAAAAATCTTTTAACAAATGCACCTCATCTCTTAAATGTGTAATGAAATTCTCTGCTTTAGTTTTTGCACAGATTTTTAATTATTTAAGCATTCTTATCAAATTAGGCAAAGTTAACGAAAATTTCTAATTTATTTAGACAAAATTTTCCTTCTAGTAGGAATTCAAATCATCTGGACTTCATCGTCAAACTAAGTAAAGTTGACGAGAATTTCTTTCATTTAGATACGTTTTTCCTTCCTTTTTGCAAAAAAAATTCAAATTCTGTGGACATTCTTGTCAAACTTAGCAATGTATGAGGGTTTATGTTCATTTTATATGCTCTAGTCATATTCTAATCTTGTGTCGTCAACACTATCTAAATTATTTAGAGGACTTTTTAACAAAATAACAAAATGAAAGGTTACTTTTTCACCCTTATTAAAGCTTTAAACAAATAAGTATTGTGGAAATTACATCATAGCGGTGTTTAAAGATTACTTTTTAAAAATTCAGGTTCAAAGTTTAATTAATCATAAATCGAGTAATAATTATATAGTTTAATATTAATAATGATATTATAATTAATCAACCTTACCCAATTCATCCATAGTCTCATTTTCATAACTTAAATCTCTCTATCTTCACTCTCTCCTCTCCCTTCTCCACACTCTTTGCCGTTGGGTTTGACGACATAGCGTTGACATATAGCTCCAGTGCTCGAGACACCACCATGAGCTAAGCTCCGACGAGCTATTTCGAATGCAGAGCTGTAAATGTGGAGATGTTCCAATTGCAGACGCCATAGCAGCTTTGTCGGCGAGACACCACCACTGTAGATTCGCTACAGGCGACACTCGTGCTTGTCGCGACGCCACAATTTCTGGTGGTGGTATGCGACACATTGACGATCTGAAACCCACATATCTGATGTCAGAGGTGTCATCACGTGCTCAAAAGGTCTTTTAGAGCGACGAGTGGTTTTTCATGCTAATTTGGTTTTCAGCAATGAGTGGGGGTGTGGTAGTGGTGTTGATGCTGCTTATGGTGATGATAGTGGTGGTTTGGGGTTGCTACGATTTTTAGGGGCTGCAACGTTGGGTGTAGTGGTGGTGTTATTGATGCTGCTTGTGACCTAAAATTTTTTGGATCGTGGGAGGGGTGTCTGGTGAATATGAACAATTATTTGGTTCTTTCTAAATAACTATTAAGTCGTGACTTTGAAATTCGATAATTTGTGATCAATAAATTTGAAATATATGTGATCGATAGATAAATCGTGACTTAGATTTTTTTTATCAGTGACCAATGAATTTTTTGATTTGTGAACTCGAAATAATTTGTGATCAATAAATAAGTTGTAATCTATAATTATGTATTGTGACAATTAATTGTATAATTATGACCTTATTATATTTAATTAATAAATAAATACTTTATTTTTGCATTTTCAAACCAAAGGTCTGAAAATTGATTTGTTGATACTTAATACCTGTTTTATGATTTTTTTCTCATCAGTATTTATCAATTGTGGAAATTACACACTACCCTACAATTCAAAATCCTATTTCCAAATTCAGAAATTATGTTTATAATTTCCAAAATCAGATGTTAATATTAATATATTAAAATATTTTATTATTAAATAATAATATTATTAAATTTATTTAATATTAAAACCCTAATTTACAATCACTCGATTCACTCCTCCCCCGTCCCTTCTCTCTCCCTCTCTCTACATTTCATATCCATCCCTCTCTCTTTCTCTCCAGTCACCAGTCACCACCTTCCCCACGCCAATGCCGCCTCACTGCCCACCACAACCGTCGCTTCACAGAGTCACCAGTCACCACCCATTTCCCCATGCGGCGTCGCACCCGTTTCCTCCTCTCCGTTCTTCTCTATCTCAGTCGATCTTCTCCTCCATTGCCGTCGTTGGAGCACACCGGCTGGAAGTGAGCGCTGGCGCTTCGACGTCTCTTCTCCTCTCCCTCTCCTCCATTGCCGCTGCTGCAACGCCACGATGTGAGAGCTGCAGAGAGGTGGTGGTGGGGGTGTTGTTGGAAATGGTGGTTTTGGCGGTGGGGTGTTGGCGGTTTGTATCTGATTTTGTTATAGATCTAGCGGTGGAGCGTGCGCGAATCTGGGTGACGCAATCTGGTGGTGCGGTGGTTTGTATCTGATTTGTTGGTAGATCTGGGTTTTGGTTTTTATTCGATCTGCTGTGCAGTGGTGGGTGTTTGCGACGGGTGGTTTGTGTGTGTTTGGTTTGGTGAGGTTGTGGTGGTGGTGTTTGGGCGACGACGACTGTGTTGGAGGCGGAGGTTATGTTAGATGTAGCGGAAGCTGTGGGTTTTTTGGTGGCGGAGGTAGTGGATCTTGGTGATGGTGGTGGTGTTGAGATGTTTGTGGCAACGGGTCTCTCAAGGTGGTGGTGGATCAGTGCAATGATGTGACGACGGAGATGGTGGTGGTGTGGTATGGTGGAGACAGTGACGGAGCCAGGAATCCACCATATGGTGGGCTACTGGGTTGGATGGTGGGCTACTAGGTAGAATAATGAAAAAAATAGGCTTAATTTTTTTTTTTTTGGGCCAATGGTGGTCTACAGCCAACCATAGCCCACCACTGGCTCCGCCTCTGGGTGGAGACGGATGTCGGGCGATGGTCACAGATTATTTGGTTAATTGTGACCACTAAATTGACTAATTTGTGATCAATTGTGACTTATTAAAATTACATCTGTGACTTCGAAAAATATCTGTGACCTAATAAATTTTGACCTGTGACCTTGAAAATAAATTGTAACTTATTAAAATTTCAATCCGTGACCTCGAAAATAATTTGTGACCTAATAAATTTCGATTCGTGACCAAATTGTGAATCTGTGATCAAATTGTGTAAATTTGTGAACTTAATTTATTTAATTAATAAAATATATAATTAATTGAATAAATTATAAATATTTTTTAATGAATATCTAATTTTAAAAATTTGAAACTTAATTTCTGATTTTGAAAATACTAAATTCTTAAAGTAGGATTTTTGTCTTATCAATTCTACTTGGCCCAAAGCCTGTCACTTTTCAGTATCTATTCGGCCTGGAACCGAACCTGTTCGGCCCAATATAACTCAATATGGGCCTATATTAAAATGTAGGGTTTCTTCGTTCCTACATATAAACACCCAGAAACGCTCCAAATTCAGATTTTGCAGCGAAGCCTTTCCACCCCGTCCCAGCCGCCGCCGTAATCGTAAACCTCAATAGTTCTTCATTGCTGTCTAGTTCTGCTGTCTGTGTGAATGTATATCGGCCTTTGTTGTTGATATGAATTTTATTTAAATCAAATTCTGTGTTTAACGCGTTCGTATGAATACCGATTGAAACGCTTTGTTTTTATTTTTTACTGGAATGAATGTAGGAAAATGAAGTGAAAATATGCTGTATGATTTTAGGTTTTTCTGTTCTTTGCTTCAGGAAAATCAAAACTTTATTGAATTACTAATTATATTTGGTTTCATGATATTTAGATTTTGTTATTTTTGCTTGTTTCTGCTTCTTTTAATTTTAATATCCCCCGGCTTTATAATAGCAGTTAATTCATTGTGTTATTTCATTTAGATTCAATCTACCTAAATTTGGAATAAAAATTATTAGTGCTTGCGATCTTTAGAGGCTTTGTTATTATTCTCATTGTTGCTGATATCTGGGATGCTCTTGTAAATTCTTAATGCATCTGTTCAATGTTGTAGTTTAATTATGCAAATGGTTATATGTTTACTATTTTTTATTAGACTATGTTTGGGTATCAAAAATGTTATTTTTATGGGTTATCCATACTTTAATCATGAAATTTAAATTAATGGCCAGTTTGCATTTTTTTTGGATTTTATTGCCGTTTTCTGGAGTGCAGAAATCAAAATCTATTTTTTTATTCGGCATTAATGTAGATGCATATATCAGTTGATTTTTTACCTCGTGTTTTAAATTTTTTTTCAAAGGATCATGGTTGTGGCGAGTCTATTCTAGCAGAATGGCTGTTTTAGTGGTCTAATTATTACTCTATCTGCTTTACAATAGGTAAATCATGGTCAAGCACAACAATGTCATTCCTAATGGGCACTTCAGAAAGCATTGGCAGAACTACGTGAAGACATGGTTCAACCAGCCTGCTCGCAAGACCAGGAGAAGAATTGGTAAGTGAATAATTTTTCTGCCCTCGTTTGGCTTTTACTTGTTTAATTGCCCGCTCTAAATATTTGATTGATGGCTTGATTGGTTCTTGTTTGATTGATATGTTTTTAGCTAGACAAAAGAAGGCTGTGAAGGTCTTCCCTAGGCCTACAGCTGGACCTCTTCGTCCTATTGTTCATGGCCAAACCCTAAAGTACAATATGAAAGTCAGAGCTGGAAGGGGATTTTCTCTTGAGGAACTCAAGGTGAGTTGTTTTAGACATAATGCAAGTTTGACTTCAGGAAATACCTTGAATTTTTGCTGCGTCTGCTTGGTTTTGGCTGTTGCAATGGTTATACAGTTTAAGTCATCATGTTATGTCTCGCAGCATGAGATTCTGAAAGTAGGGTTCATTTAGTTTAAATATAATAACTAAAGTTTTATCTTTTGCTGAAGAAGTTTTGATAGCTAGGGATCACAAAAAAGGCTAAAAATCGTAAAATGAATATTGTCCATAATGTTGAATTTTTTTATTAATTGTAAATAATTAACGTATTATTCACTAGATGAATTAGAATTCAAGAGATTGCACTTTGGACTTCCCTTTCTGCATTTTTGCTTTATCAATGTAGTAATGAACTTGGAGATATATCCATCTCTGCGTAGTCGGAGTTCCTAGCAGCAATAGTTGTCACTTGTTCTGTTGCTTTGTGTGTGGTGTTTTGAATGCTACTTGTGGTGTAATAACATCTTCTGTATGGAACAAACAGGCTGCAGGAATCCCAAAGAAATATGCACCAACCATTGGCATTTCAGTTGATCATCGCCGTAGGAACAGTTCCTTGGAGGGTTTCCAAACTAATGTTCAGAGGCTGAAGACATACAAAGCCAAATTAGTTGTCTTCCCAAGACGCAATCGAAAATTCAAGGTACACGTACCTTTCTGAACAAAAAAAATACCCTTCCCTTTTAATATAGGACAGTTCAAGAATACTTTCCCTCTTTGCAGGCTGGTGATTCAGCTCCCGAGGAGTTGGCAACTGCCACACAAGTACAAGGTCCTTACTTGCCTATTGTTCGTGAGAAGCCAACAGTTGAGCTTGTGAAGGTTACAGACGAAATGAAGTCGTTCAAGGCATATGACAAGCTCCGTATTGAGCGAACAAATAAGCGCCATGTTGGTGTCAGGGCCAAGAGGGCTGCCGAGGCTGAGAAGGAAGAGAAGAAATAGTGAGTTTTAGCAACTGTGGATGCCTGAATCAACTCTGCTTTTTGAAACTGGAATTATTTACTTTATTTTGTTTGAACCGGTAATTCTAGCTATTATATTGCCAGTTGAATGTATGAATTTTAAAATTTTGTCGTGTTTACGCTGATTTGCATTTTCGTCAAGTCCCATTTCTAGTTTTCATGCTTTCAATCAAGATGATGAAAGAAAGAAATAGGCTCCAAGTCTGAGCAGTCGTACGGTGTGAAGAAAGTCTTGGTCATTGCATCTCTTTCGTACGTAAACAAGAATAAGATTGCGTGGTCTTGAGTATTTTTCCAGTTGAAATTTAGCTGCCCATTTTCAATTTCATATATAGACATGTAATGAGTGAACTAGCTTTTCTTGCGAATTCTCTTTTAGCTGCAGTTTGGTTTAATTAAAAAATTAAATTAAAATATAAGTCAAGTTAATAATTATTTCTAACTATACATTTATAAGTTGCACATTTTCTTAATCATTCATCAATTTTTTTTTTTTTTTTTTTTTTTGTCAAAATCTATTTTTTTTTTTTTTTAAAAATCTAAATCAAGCATGGGTTATTGGGTTTAATTAATTATTTGTAGTGCCATTATGCAAATGACTTTGTAAAAGTAAAATTGATTTTGAATCATTTTTATTAATATATTTTCTTGTAATACAATCTATTCGTGAACATCGCTCCCGTTTGATTTCCATTCTTTTCATAAGAATGTAATTTTAAATAGTATATTGATAAGAAATGTGTGGTTAAAAAATAAGATTTTTTTTTTTTTTTTTGGATTTGTGTGTAATAATATTTTATTGAAGAATGTATAGTTGAGGTGATGTGAAATTATTGTTGTAGAATGTATTTTTTTTAGAAAGAATGAGGCTCAAAGATCAATCGCTTATCAGCAAAGATATGAATAATTAAATTTTAAACTCATTAATAAAACAAGTGCATAAAAGATAAATCATAACACGTGACGCCATTCATTTCATTTACGATAATGATTCACTACAATCCTCTCAACACAAGGGATCCATGACCCACTCCAAAATTACAACCACAAACTGTCAAGATCGAGATAAGTTAAAATATTGACCTTTCAAAACAAATAACTCGGATCTCTACACGCTTCGATAATTAAACTCTTTGTTTATTTTTTTGTAAGAGAAGTAACATCAGAAAACAAGTATTGTCAAAGAAATGGCACAAAGCTTTGCAGAACGAAGCAAAGAAACATTGTTACCCAGTAAAGGATATTCAGACAACAGAGGATTTGGTCGCCATGAAGGTTGTTTGCAAAGGTTTTTTCTATCAATTTGTGACAGAGTTGCCAAATCATGTAGCGAGTTTCAACAAACTGCACTCAAGGCGTATGAAATGGGTCGGTCTGATCCAAGAAAAGTGGTGTTTGCAGCTAAAATGGGTCTTACTCTCTCCTTTGTTTCACTTCTCATTTTCTTCAGAGAACCATTGAATTATATTGGTCAATACTCTATATGGGCTATCCTCACCGTTGTTGTAGTATTTGAATTCAGCATAGGTAATAAAAGTATAATGAACTTACATTTTTTTCCCCATATTTGATCTTCATGATTTGATCCGTGAACGTGTATGTTGAATTTGTTGGTGCATATATGTAGGGGCTACGCTAAATAAAGGATTTAATCGAGCACTTGGGACATTATCCGCTGGAGCACTAGCTCTGGGCATTGCCGAATTGTCAGAGTTGGTAGGACAATTGCAAGAAGTTGTAATTGTTATCAGCATCTTTATTGCAGGTTTTTTTCCCTACTGAAAAATTCTATAAGATGTATTCTGGTGTCAGTAAGAAGCCGTTAAATGCATTTCTTTTTGTTGATAATGAAAATTTCGATTGATTGAGCTTTAAATGTTTCTGCTTTTTAGGATTTTGTGCGACTTATTTGAAGTTGTACCCTCCAATGAAGTCTTATGAATATGGATTCCGGGTTTTCTTGTTGACCTTCTGTATTGTATTGGTTTCGGGAAGTTCAAATTTTGTCCAAACAGCCGTTTCTAGATTGCTGTTAATTGCAGTTGGAGCTGGTGTTTGTTTACTTGTAAATATTTGTGTTTACCCAATATGGGCTGGTGAGGATTTGCACAAATTGGTGGTGAAAAATTTTAAGGGAGTTGCAAATTCTTTGGAAGGTTAGTTTTTTTATTTTTATTTTCACTACACCTTGATAGCTTTTAGTTTTAATCTTGACTCGTAACTGTAATCCTTTGTTCAGGTTGTGTTGATATGTATTTGCAATCTATTGAATATGCTAGGATACCGTCAAAAATTCTTCTCTATCAAGCTTCAGATGATCCTTTATATAGTGGATATAGAGCCGTATTGGAATCTACAAGCCAAGAGGATTCTCTGGTATGCTATACTTACACGTTTCCAAGTATTTTAATTTCTGACTGAAAAAATTTCCCTTTCGAGAATTGGTAACGTTAAGGTTTTATTTTTCCTTTCTAGCTTGGTTTTGCAGAATGGGAGCCACCTCATGGACCTTACAAAATGTTCAATTATCCTTGGAGTGCATATGTTAAAGCTAGTGGCGCTCTTAGGCATTGTACATTCATGGTTATGGCAATGCATGGGAGTATACTTTCGGAGATACAGGTAATAAAACTAATTTTATTCATTTCAGTTGTACCATCTTCATTCTTATAATTGGATGTTGTTACCACATTTACATTTTTATTTTTGTCTGTCTTCCTATTTGTCTTTATGGTGAGAGGCAACTAATTTTTCAAATGCTTAATATATTTTTAAAATTGAAATCTTGTTTATTATATTATTTCGTCCTACTCAATGTACCATACAGGCTAAAGGTTTATTTGCAGGCATCATCTGAATTAAGGCAGGTTTTCAAGAATGAGATTCGTAGGGTAGGGAACGAAGGAGCTAAAGTGTTACGCCTGCTAGGAGAAAAAGTAGAAAGGATGGAAAAACTCGGCCCTGGAGACCTGCTTCAGGATGTTCATAAAGCTGCAGAAGATCTGCAAATGATGATTGACCAAAAATCTTATCTTTTGGTCAGTCCAGAGAGATGGGAAAGTGGAAATCTACCCGACAAATTGGAAGATCCCGAACACATTCAAGAACTAAAAGATAATGAACACCAACCTTTTGTGGTAAATTCTCCAAGTGTAGTAACTCTCAACCTAAAATCAACTCAGACATTGAGAGACTACGATCCTCAGGATCCGAACATGAGCAGTAATCTCCCTGTTCCCCAGTGTGGTTCTGGAGAAAATGTGCTCAAACATCAGACAATGTGGCCTTCACGACTCTCCTTGATAGGTGATAACATTCTCAATGAACGTTATGAAAGTGCAAGTGCATTATCACTGGCAACATTTACTTCTTTGTTGATAGAGTTTGTTGCTAGGCTTCAGAATCTCTTGAAATCATTTGAAGAACTCAGTGAGAAGGCGAAATTCAGGGATCCCGTAGTCTTAATTGATACACCGGTTGTTGGTTTCTGGACAAAGTTGTTCAAGCTCATATGCCGCAAGGACTGAGGTGGTCTTCTTTTTCATACTTATATTCGAGTAAACAATGGAAGAATGAATACATCAAGATATACTATACTTGAGCAGAATTTCACTTGCGTAAGTAGTGATCTCGTTATTACCTGTCTCTTGAATTTTAGTTTTTCTGTCTTATGGGAACAATATATATGATACACTGTATTTTTCAGCAAAATGAAGAATTACCAAGCACCTGTAGATAGGAGGATCGAAGCATACTCCACGAAAAATTGAAGGATTGAACTTGAAAACAGGTATAAAGAAAGAAAGAACCAAGAATGGTTCTAGTTGGGAACTAAGCTCTCTGAATACTAAGATGATTATATGTTTCTTAATTTGTTCGTCTGTGAAGAAAGGATTTAAAGTGCATTCATTTTATTCGGAAGATGTTTAAAGGGCTGTTCCCTCTCAAATTTCCCTGATTTGTCATTTTATAGGTCAGACAGATTAATTAAGATCCTTTGAGAAAATTAGCTGTTTAAATAATCTGATGGTAGTCTTTGCTCTGTTACAAACAGTAAATCCAAAATTATGAAATCAAATAGAGAATCAACATAATTTGAGACCACATATTAGAAGCGAGTTTTCAGAGAGCAGTAGAAATTGATTCTCTATAACTTGCAATCGACTCGAAAAGAGAAGATTTTCAGTCCTAGCTTAGAAACTAGTGTTGTAACTTAAAAAGTAAGTTTTAATCTTTCATGAATTGAAGCCATTTAATTTTCAGTTTTAACTTAAAATTAAAAACATCATAATTCTATATTGTAACTCATAAATTTGGATTAATTGTGGGGGTTGAATTTCTCCCCATAAAAGGGAGTGATTTTCATGGAGTTAAACATAACATGATAAAGATAACTTGATAGAATAATCTCTACACTTTTATATTATTTTCTATAGTTTTGGCAACTCGAGCTTGTTCTTTATCTCCATGTGGTTGTGCCCATAGAAAGAGAACCGACTATGAGCCATATTAATTTTATTTTGGAGCTGTGTAGTGTCGAAAATTCCAGCACGAAAGGAAGGTAACACGATTTTAGGATAGCGTCGTTGATGTGACTCCTTCGGGCTTGCTTTCTAAATCTTTTCTCATATTTATGTTATATTGAGTTATATGTTTATTGTCAAATTATATTATTTATACTTGTTATGTAAATCAATAATGTACATACAAATCACAAATCACCCCCCCCCCCCCCCCCCCCCCCCCCCCCCCCTCTAAAGTCATGTTTGATGATTTGTATGTAGACAATTCTTGATAGGTAAAGTCATTGTGTATGTTTTACTTGTCCACTTAATTATAAAAACTCTAAAACCACACTCTTAGCTTATCAGAAGATATGTGTATGTCTGTTGAAATTGGAAATCTTGCAAGAGAGAAATAAATGACCAGCATCTTCTGTGTATTATATGTTATCATGTCTCTCTGCATCTTTCAGTTGAAATTCTACAAGGTTGTCGACTCATTAATCCATTTCCCATTGAAGCCAAGATCTCTCAAAAGGATAAAAATATGGGAAAACATTCTACTTATAATTTCATAACAAATTTTGGATAATTACTCTGCTATAAACTGATTTGAAAAACAGAATCTAAATCAATTCATCGTGCCAGGCCATATTTTAACAGGTGTAAAACCGGCAACTGTCCATGCCTGCTGCCCTTGCGGGACTGGCTATGTGAATCATCTTTAGGTCTATGTAAGACATACCCCAACCATGTAAATTTTCCTGGGATTAGAGAGAGAGAGAGAGGCATGTATTCTAGTCAGACTAAAACTATATCACACACACAGAGAGAGAGAGAGAGAGAGAGAGAGAGAGAGAGAGAGAGAGAGAGAGAGAGAGAGAGAGAGAGAGAGAGAGAGAGAGAGAGAGAGGGGCATGTATTCTAGTCAGACTAAAACTATATCCAAGCCATCCAGTGTGCAAGTGTCAGTATTTTTAAGTTCATTTGCTGGTTTAAATTTGCAAGGCAAGTTCTTTATATCTTGCTTTTCTTGCATAATTACAAGGAACTCACTAAAATTGAATTTCTCCAAAATGATTGTTTTGACATTAAACAGCCTGTTACTTGTTATTTCAAGAATTATGTTTCAATGATTAAATATTTGTGTAAAAACTTTTGAATGTTCGTTTTGATTAGTTTGAGATGTTAAGCAGATGCAAGGCTTCAAAGATTTTGCTTCTTAATATTTACTTATACAAGCCGTGCACATATGTTTTCACGTAAAGATTATCTTTATTTATCATTTGATTACAAGTTGTTGCTTACTTGATGACCACTAAAGGAAATATTTTTTCCAAACCGGGATGCTCAAAGTTGAAGGTAAGATTATGTGAATTTTATGTTGTCATTAATATTTGTGCATATACATGGGTTTTGCAATTATTTTTTCAATGACTAGGTAAATAATAGTGGACGAGAAGTTTTATATATTAAATATTAAATGACTGCGGTTATAAAATTGTATACACTGGAGTTATTTAGATATCATCTCCATTGATATTTAGTTTGATAGAATTCACGTACAACTATCATCATACTAGTTCTTTCATTATGAAAAAACGTAAATACAATTTAAAGGCTCGATTATTTTGAGAGCATGTTGGCTTACATCATTCTATTTTGATGAATGATCTTATAACTATTTATGGAAGTTACATGTTTTGATATATTTTGGAATATAAAATAAATGAAGGTTACATTTTAAAATTTTAAATGCATTGACATAATTTTCACAGATATGTGCGATTTTAAGTAGCAAGATACTTTCATCAAATATAAATACGATGAAGTTGAGTTATGCTCACACTCTTTGAAAATCTTCTCGGTTAGAGGACAAAATGTGGCAAATAAAAAGAATAGGTACTTAGTAGTCCTTGTTTTTTACATCTTCCTTACAATCAATTTCATCACCATGCATATTTGAGAATTTAATTGTCTAAGGTTATAACTGTAATGAGTGAATGGAGAATTGGTTCTGCCTTGCAATACGTTTCACTAATTTCTTTTACATTCAACAAAATGATATGATTTCTTGATCTTTAATTGATGATCTAGTTTGCAAAGATGATTATTCTTTAGTGTTATGACTAATATTTTGCGAATGTGTTTAAAGAAGAATTTGTCAATATACTGGTTGATGGAAGTCATGAAAGTGTGAGATCGATAAATATGTGCATCAATGATCTCCTCACAATGTTTGATTTCATTGAAAAAGATAAATTGTAAGACCATATATTTACTCTATTCGAGCTGGATATTTTTGAAATGTGGGAGTATTAAAAATTTTGGATATATGTACTTTATCCATGACTATTCATAATTATCATGAATTTGACGTTTTAAGCAAAGTGTTCAGATTGAATCTAAAGATTGTAGGTGAAATTTAGGAGTTGAATGGAGGCATATGCTCAAACGTATTACTAAAAATAAATATTAAAAATTTCACGTGTTCATCTTATTAAACTTAAGTATGTGATATTGCTATTTGGAAATTTTAGAAGATTTTGCAGATATGCAAATAAATGTCCAAGAGAGACATGAAATAAATTATAGTCCATAATGTACATAATAAATCATCAAGGGGATGTGCTTAAGCCCATAAGGGAGTCACCTTCGGGAGTAATTCAACCTTTGTGATTGGAGATCCTATGAAGACGTTTTAATGTGGTAGAAACAACTAGCAGTGCGTGACTTGTAATAAAACTATTTTATTTGTGCTTATCCCTATGGTGATAATGCTAATAATGATTTGACGTTAGGAAGGGTACGTGTTAAACCGTAATAATAGTCCTAAAGATGGAAACAAAGTCAAAAAATACGTGAAATAAACAAATAAGAAAAAATTCTAAACTGCATGGTGCTCAAGCACCAGATGGGCGATAGGTGGGTGATATGTCTCTGCTAAAAACTTCATCTCATCGCTCGAGCGTTCAACTAGTGCCGTCAATAATTTTTTTCCTCTTTGGACCCTATTTAGATATCTTCAAAGCCGAATACAACAAAACCCAAAAATTCCGTTGGCGCATTTTTTTAGGGTCAATAGTAACTCATTGTAATTTTTTAGTTATTTATTTATCTAAAAAGGTATGTATTTTCGATTCTTCTTTTGTAGTCATTTTGTAACTGTATTTCTCAGATGGTGGCAATGTTCAAGAGTCCTCGTGAAACTGGATCATAGAAATATACACATTGTTAGTCGCTCGGTTTACAATCTATTAGGTATATATTTTTTTTCAAGGGATGGATCGTGCGGAAGATCTCATGTACTATAAAAACTTGTGGAATATCGAAATTAAACAAAAAGCAAAGTTCAATCGCCACTTCAAATTAAGTAATGTTCGATGTTCTTAATTGTACAATTGAAGTAGTTAATCAGCACTTGCAAGTTGCAAACTGAGATTCACTTAATGACTCTGTTAAGAACTCTTATCTGAGGTAGCCTTTTTATTAATTGTCATTGAATTGCCCACAGGAAAGATTGAATTAAATTCGTTGATGAAACTGAGCGAAGCAAGAACAAAGTTCATAATCCAGAACTTGATTAGAGATTATTAGAATTTGGAGTGGGCGTGGTCTGATTCGGTCCGATTCTGAAGGGAACCGAACCGAATCGAATACCTACAGGAATCTTGAAAATGGAACCATTGGTTCCATATCCAACTTTAGAACCGAATCGGAATCGAACCAATTGGTATGGCTTCGAGTATTCTAGAATTTGATTAGAGATTACCAGAATCATAAGCACTGCTTAGGTATGGCTTCGGGTATTCTAGAATTTGATTACAAATTATCAGAATCATATCCAATGTTTAGGGTATGGCTTTAATTAATCTAGATTTTGATTACAGATTATCAGAATCATAACATGAGGACGGGTTATTCACATTTCACTTGATAGTCAGAGGCGAATTGAAATGAGCACTATTTAGAATATGACTTCAATTAATCTAGATTCTGATTAGAGATTATCATATGTGCACACAAAAGACAGCTATTTTTATAAATGCCTTTGAATGCTATTTGCCAGCTTTAGTTTGTGTCATCTTGTTATTAAATTGATAAATGCAGTGGTAAATTTGATGAGCGACACCTCCTCCTCCACTCCACTCCACTGTCCTCCCCCATCTACAACCACGTCCCCTATAAATTGCAAGAGCAAGAGGGCGGTGCCTCATCAAATTCATTTCAAATCAACAAGAGGTTGGGGAAAAAAAGATGAGTTCATTCGATGTTAAACTTGTTATACTGTCTTTGAACTTGCTCTTCGTCACCCTATTGGAAGCGATCCCAAAGGCACAAGTGACTGTTATAGGTAGCGTGGCTACAGGTATTCTTACGATTCATTGTTATTCTAGAGACAATGATCTTGGAACCCATGATCTCGCCTACAACCAGTCTTTTCAATTCAGTTTCTGGCCCAACATTTTGGGTACTACCCAGTTTTTCTGTGACTTCACCACTCAATTCGGTTCAGGAAACTATGCTGTTTACGATAACAAAATGGAATATCATAGATGCGGTTTTAACTGTGTGTGGTACATAAAGGAGAACGGGCCATGTTTAATGCTAAATTCGGAGCAAAGGCAGTGGTGTCAACCGTGGAAGAAACCAAGCAAATGGTTGCATGAAACACATCAGAATTGAGTAGCTAAATACAACATATCATTGAAGGCATTTCCAGTTGAAGTACTTTCTTCTTTTTCTAATTGTTGTTAGCCTGAATAATAATAAATATTTATAGAATAAAAGAAAATTACTTTTGACTCCAGCACAAAGCTTGAAATACACGAGTTCGGCTGGCCCATGCCACGGGAAGTTAGAGGCTAGGCCCGGCCATGCTTTCACATGCAAGGCTATGTATATCTGAATGAATTACGTGACATTGCATTTAAGTAAATCAATCATGTAATGACATGTAATTATCATCTAAATTGGTGCTTAACACCAGTGATACTTAATAACATTACCCTATTTGAATGGTCTAACACATTTAGAAACCTGAAATGGTCTATCAGTACTTAATAGAAACTTTATTTTTTTATTTTAAAGTAACTATCACACGTGAATAAATTGTTTTAGAAAAAATATTTTATATTATTACATATTGTTATTAAAGTAATTTTTACAGTATTTCTAATGAAAATAGCAATACAAATATTCTAGTAATTGTATACTGGCATAGCAATAAATTAATTTTGTTTACCAAACGCTAAAATATTGATTTTGAAAAAATATATATATCAATTTTATAATAAAATTCATCAAACATTTAATTGATTCTTTCTCCGACATAGCAAAATCTGATTCTTTTGAAGACACAACAATACCAAGCCAAACCACAACCTCTTACATGCAAATTATGTTCACTTACGCTTAAGCATCACATTTAATAGTTTTAAGGATTTTTCAATTAGCGCCTCTATATTACAAGTTTCTATCTTGATTCAATCTTCACCCGTTTTCGTCCATTGGACACGAAATTTGCTTCTTCTATTTTCTTTCTCACGAAAGTCATTCGACATTGCTGGTTAACTCTAGTTAATCTTAGTTTAATCTTCATTATATCCGATATTCGATGCAATTGCGTTTAGGGTGCCACGCAGGGACGGATTTAGTGAGGGGCTGGCTGGGCTGTAGCCACCTCACTTAGGCCCAAAGTTTTTTTTTAAGGTTTTTTATATATATATATTTTTTAAAAAAACTGTTTTCATGTGTAAATTATTATTTTTTGTATAGTAGTTCGGTCTCGAATCCAATCCTGAGTCCGTCCCTGGTCCCACCAATGAAATATATTGAGTAATTCATTTGGACAAAATTTCAGATGTCAATTTAGTGCAATCTCCTCTTTGATCTAATACAACGTAAGCTATATTAATTTACTTTAAAAATCAGAAAAATATGAAATTAAGCAGTATAAATGACTTAAGCGGGAAATGATCTTGTATTGGGGAGAGAAATTCAGATTGTTTCTGTTTCTTCGGATATTTGCCTGCTCTGGTTTTCTAAAAATAAAATTTTAATGGCAAGTGCCTTTTAGTTTGTTGTTCAATTCACGATATAATAAATTGTGGCTAATTAGAGTATAAATCAAAAGCAGAGTACAGACAAAATTATTGGAAAATGTATTGCCCCCTAGTTCGCAAACAAAAAAGATGTATGGAAAAGGGGTTGACATGGACTGGGGTGGAGGCAACTATTTGTTGGGTACCAGTTATGAGTTATCGCCTGAAGTTTTTTTTTTTCCTTCGTATTTCCTTTTTTCTTCCCTTCTTTCCTTTATCTGTTCACGGTTTTTAGCTGGTTTTAAAGGAAATAGAGGTAGATTGATAGAAGTATTCCTCAAAATAGAGTTCATGCGCAAGGCATATGCCACTCTGATAAAAAAATTAGTGTTTCGCTTCAAGTAAGAAAAAGGATTAAGAATTACTAATCTCCTAAACTATGTTGCTCCTTGTGACCTGTGAAAGATGGACTTGTCATCTCTTTCAATCAACATAAGGGGTCATATTTTCTAGTTTTCTATTTTTGAGTCTACTAACTTTTTCATTTATTTTCTGTGTTCTTTTAAAGCTGTTCATGAGAAATTTTTCTCGAAGTTTATTCAAATTTTAACGACTTTTCCACACAAAAGGCATCGTATTCACACAAATAATATATTACTCGAATTAAAAAAAAATAAAAATCATAAAACCATTTTGAATCAAATTCAATTATCAGGATTTCACCAAACTCTAATTATTTGTTATTTCTCTTTCATTTCTTTCTCAATGTCAAACTCTACCACCATTGCATTCCCACACAATCCATTAGGGCCCAATTGGGAAACTTAGTTTAATCTATTCTATATGCACAATCAAATTACAAACAAAAGCTACATTAATTTTTTTGAACAAGTCCATGCAACTTATATAAAATAAAAGTTTAAGAGAAAAATCAATTACTTAACAAGTTATAATTCAAGTACTAATTCCAAAAGCATAAAAAGTTAGTGTTTTTCTGAGAAATACTAATGCAATGGTCTTATACGCATGGACTATCTACTTCTTGCTCAGATTTGTACTAGTCCGCTCATCTACTCTATTTCTCTCGATATCTGACTTGTCGATACTTGATTGATTATGATTTGAGGTTGAATGATTTGAGTAGATAATATTAATAAATGATGATTTATATGATTAGTGTCCCATGAAATAATAATAAAGAAATACTAAATTGTTTTCCAACTGATTAGGGTGAAACCTCTACAATTGCTTGTGGGCAACACAATTGATCGTTTCAAACCCTTATCTCCTTCTACTATTACAAAGAGGTATCATATGTATAAATATTTATATCTATGCAATTATATATAATTGCATTGCATTGGTTAGGCATGATCAACAATCTTCCGCTTTTGTTGAACTTGAATAAGCTAGCCATGTATATTTTTTCACCAATTTCGTAAATTGTATTGGGAATCTCAATGTGCATAAAGTTCATATTTTTTCTCAATTAATCACTCTTATAGTTGAAATGTCCAGTAAAAATTATTGATTATAACCAAAAAGGAGCTCCTAAGCAAAAAAAAACTTTTGTTAGAACTCTATAAAGAAGGTAACAAAGTGCTCAATCTTTCCTAACTTTAGCCCTCTCTCCTACGTTGCATGCAAATGATGAAGCTATTTTTCTATTTATTCTTCCACCCCCTTAAAATGGAGGATGGAGATTAACTTTATCCTACGGTGGAGAGGGAGGTTATAATGTCTTTCACCTAGCTAAAATAACCTAGATATTTATAACCTTTCGAATTTCCTTCATGGAGTATTGTCAAATGTTTTTAAATTTTTATGTCCACAATTCTCCTATATTTCGTATAGTTCCATAACATTCTACAATTTTCAAGAGTCCTTGTTGTGAATCTGGATCAAAAAAATCGGGGTATAATTTATTCTTAGTCACTTGAATTATAGCAAAATATTATGTTAATCAACCAACTTTATTTGGTTTCAAAGTAGTGAGTAAAATTTACGTTTTGTTTAAATCACTCAATATCTATTAGTTTTTTAAACGGTATGGATTGCGCACAAGATCCCATGTCCTATAAAAACTTGTGGATTATGATTGAGTGATCAAACTTAGATAAAAAAAAAAAAAAAAAAAAAAGGAAGAAGAAGAAGAAGCAAAGTTCAATCGCCACTTCAAAACAAAATAAAGTTCGACGTTTTCATTGTAGAATCAGCATTAACAAGTTGCAAATTTGAATTTAGTTAATGCTTTTGGTAAGAACCATTATGAGGTAGTCTTTTTATTAAGAGTAATGTAATTTAACCCCACTGGAGTTACAACTCCATTTTAAGTGACATTAATGTGGCATTAAATGATACGTAAAATTAAATAAGTAATTTAATTTCACATTTCATTTAGCCTATCATCTAATGCCACCTAAATTGGAGTTGCAACTCCAGTGGGGTTACATAGCATTACTCTTTTATTAATTGTCATTGAATTGTCAATAGGACCAAGGATAAAGTACTATATCAAGAATTTGATTAGAGATTATTCAAATCATTAACAAAAAAATCTATTCTCATAAATGCCTTTCACTTTATCCTTGGTCATATTGACAATTCAATGACAATTAATAAAAGAGTAATGCTATGCAATTATATATAATTGCATTGCATTGGTTAGGCATGATCAACAATCTTCCGCTTTTGTTGAACTTGAATGAGCTAGCCATGTATATTTTTTCACCAATTTCGTAAATTGTTTTGGGAATCTCAATGTGCATAAAGTTCATATATTTTCTCAATTAATCACTCTTATAGTTGAAATGTCCAGTAACAAATTATTGATTATAACCAAAAAGGAGCTCCTAAGCAAAAAAAGTTTTGTTAGAACTCTATAAAGAAGGTAACAAAGTGCTCAATCTTTCCTAACTTCAGCCCTCACTCCTACGTTGCATGCAAATGATGAAACTATTTTTCTATTTATTCTTCCACCCCTTTAAAATGGAGGATGGAGATTAATTTTATCCTACAGTGGAGAGGGAGGTTATAATGTCTTTCACCTAGCTAAAATAACCTAGACATTTATAACCTTTCGAATTTCCTTCATGGAGTATTGTCAAATGCTTTTAAATTTTTATGTCCACAATTCTCCTATATTTCGTATAGTTCCATAACATTCTACAATTTTCAAGAGTCCTTGTGAATCTGGATCATAAAAATCGGGGTATAATTTATTGTTAGTCACTTGAATTATAGTGAAGTATTATGTTAATCAACCAACTTTATTTGGCTTCAAAGTAGTGAGTAAAATTTACGTTTTGTTTAAATCACTTAGTATCTATTAGTTTTTTAAACGGTATGGATTGCGCACAAGATCCCATGTCCTATAAAAACTTGTGGATTATGATTGAGTGATCAAACTTAGATAATAAAAAAAAAAAAAGCAAAGTTCAATCGCCACTTCAAAACAAAATAAAGTTCGAAGTTTTCATTGTAGAATCAGCACTAACAAGTTGCAAATTTAAATTTAGTTAATGCTTTTGGTAAGAACCATTATGAGGTAGTCTTTTTATTAAGAGTAATGCTATTTAACCACACTGGAGTTACAACTCCATTTTAGGTGACATTAATGTGGTATTAAATGATAGGTGGAATTAAATAAGTCATTTAATTTCACCTTTCATTTAGCCTATCATCTAATCTCACCTAAATTGGAGTTGCAATTCCAGTGGGGTTACATAGCATTACTCTTTTATTAATTGTCATTGAATTGTCAATAGGACCAAGAATAAAGTACGATATCAAGAATTTGATTAGAGATTATTCAAATCATTAACAAAAAAATATATTCTCATAAATGGCTTTGAATGCTATTTGCCTCATTTAATTTGTACATTGGTTTTATTAAAAGCCATTTATGAGAATAGATTTTTTTGTTAATGATTTGAATAATCTCTAATCAAATTCTTGATATCGTACTTTATCTTTGGTCCTATTGACAATTCAATGACAATTCTTTGCATTGGTTAGGCATGATCAACAATCTTCCGCTTTTGTTGAACTTGAATGAGCTAGCCATGTATATTTTTTCACCAATTTCGTAAATTGTATTGGGAATCTCAATGTGCATAAAGTTCATATTTTTTCTCAATTAATCACTCTTATAGTTGAAATGTCCAGTAAAAATTATTGATTATAACCAAAAAGGAGCTCCTAAGCAAAAAAAAACTTTTGTTAGAACTCTATAAAGAAGGTAACAAAGTGCTCAATCTTTCCTAACTTTAGCCCTCTCTCCTACGTTGCATGCAAATGATGAAGCTATTTTTCTATTTATTCTTCCACCCCTTAAAATGGAGGATGGAGATTAACTTTATCCTACGGTGGAGAGGGAGGTTATAATGTCTTTCACCTAGCTAAAATAACCTAGATATTTATAACCTTTCGAATTTCCTTCATGGAGTATTGTCAAATGTTTTTAAATTTTTATGTCCACAATTCTCCTATATTTCGTATAGTTCCATAACATTATACAATTTTCAAGAGTCCTTGTTGTGAATCTGGATCAAAAAAATCGGGGTATAATTTATTCTTAGTCACTTGAATTATAGCAAAATATTATGTTAATCAACCAACTTTATTTGGTTTCAAAGTAGTGAGTAAAATTTACGTTTTGTTTAAATCACTCAATATCTATTAGTTTTTTAAACGGTATGGATTGCGCACAAGATCCCATGTCCTATAAAAACTTGTGGATTATGATTGAGTGATCAAACTTAGATAATAAAAAAAAAGCAAAGTTCAATCGCCACTTCAAAACAAAATAAAGTTCAACGTTTTCAGTGTAGAATCAGCACTAACAAGTTGCAAATTTAAATTAGTTAATGCTTTTGGTAAGAACCATTATGAAGTAGTCTTTTTATTAAGAGTAATGCTATTTAACCCCACTGGAGTTACAACTCCATTTTAGGTGACATTAATGTGACATTAATTGATAGGTGGAATTAAATAAGTCATTTACACATTTCATTTAGCCACCTAGACTGGAGTTACAATCCTAGTGGGGCTACATAGCATTATTCTTTTATTAATTGTTATTGAATTGTCAATAGGACCAAGGATAAAGTACGATATCAAGAATTTGATTAGAGATTATTCAAATCATTAACAAAAAAAATCTATTCTCATAAATGGCTTTGAATGATATTTGCCTCATTTAATTTGTACATTGGTTTTATTAAAACGGTCAATGCAGTGAGAAGTTTAATGAGTGACACCTACTCTACCTCGCATGCAACCTCAGTGGGGCTACATAGCATTACTCTTTTATTAATTGTCATTGAATTGTCAACGGGACCAAGGATAAAGTTCGATATCAAGAATTTGATTAGAGATGATTCAAATCAGTAACAAAAAAATCTATTATCATAAATGCCTTTGAATGCTATTTGCCTCGTTTAATTTGTACAGTGGTGTTATTAAAATGTTCAACGCAGTGAGAAGTTTACTGAGTGAGACCTACCCTACCTCGGCTCGCCTCGCCCCTTCCCTGCCCACAATTGCATCCTCTATAAATTGAAAGAGCAAGAGGGCTTTGCCTCGTCAAATTCATTGCAAATCAACAAGAGGTTGGGGAAAAGAGGAGATGAGTTCATTCGACATTAAACTTGTTATATTGTCACTGATCTTGCTCTTTGTCACCCTATTGGAAGCACGCCCACAGGCGCATGTGACTATTATAGGTAACGTGGATAGTGGTAGTCTTACAATTCATTGTCATTCCAAAGACAATGATCTTCGTACCAGAAATCTTGCCTATAACGAGTCTTATTATATCAATTTCGTGCCAAGCGTTTTGGGTACTACCAAGTTTTACTGCGACTTCACCACGCAATTTGGTTCAGGAAACTATGCTGTTTACGATGACATAATGGAATCTGAAAGATGCGGCCTTGATTGTGTATGGTACATAAGGAATGACGGGCCATGTTTGGTGCTCAAGGCCCGGCACAACCTGTGGTGTCAAGCGTGGAAGGAACACATGTTTGGTGCTCAAGGCCCGGCACAACCTGTGGTGTCAAACGTGGAAGAAATACATCAGAATTGAGTAACTAAATGAAACATATCATTGAAGGCATTTCCAGTTGAAGTGCTTTCTTCTTCTTCTTATAATTGTTGCTGGCTTGAATAATAGTAAACATTTATGGAATAAAAGAATATTTACTTTTGACTCTTAACACAAAGTTCGAAAACACGAGTTCAATTGTAGAGGCCGGCCACCCCGTGCCATGGAAAGTTAGAGGTATATGTGGGTGATCCGACACATTTCGACACATCAATTGCACAACATACAATGACACATTTTAGGGGAATATAACAAAAGTATTGCTATGCAATCAAACTCGTTTAGATAACTAATCGTACATGGCCATTTCTAACTTTTACTTGCCCTTGTACCAAAGTTTAAATTTATATACTTTTTTAACTAATTTTTTCATGTTGGCTTTTGCTATGTTGATTTAGGTGTTTAATACGTTTTAATAAAAAAATATTATAGACGAATTTGGAGCATCTAACAGTAGATTTTGATAAGTAGCAAAATAATATTTTTTATGATTCTACTTTTAACTTCTTCAATTATCTATTACTAGTGTTGTATCCGTGGTGATAAAAAGTAGAGTCAAAATCGATAATTAATTTTAGCGACAATTTTCTTGAGACCCACCCACAACTTGTATTTTGAGACATTTTCCAACTTTTATCAAAAGCTATGTTAAACAACCCAATTTTTTTTTTTTTTTTGTACACAAACTTCTACTTGAGTGCTTGCTTATGCAGTACCAAAGTAGGCAAGGCACATGATACAAAAGGAGGGCTATTTTCGGTAGAAGAGTGGTGTCGTATGTGTCACTCAATTCACAAAAGGGTAAATTGTAACTACTACTTTTGAATCTCTGGTTGTTTCTTTCCAGTTTTAAAGAATTGACGTTGTTACTTCAATCTGTCCTTCCTTGGCGACCTTTGACTGATCCTTAGCAGCAACACCATATTTCCTCTCGGACTCAATTTCCACCGTAAGTGCAGGCCAACAATCTGGTGACTAGAAACGAGCTATGTAATGTAACCACTCCTCATTCACAGTAAACGCGAAAGTGCCAGAAGCCAAACAATCCTCATGGTGATAACCTATGTTGTTTCAATAACGAATCACGTCTTACTCGAAATACAATGTAACCTATATTGATTTACTAAATACTTTAGAAAAATATGAAGTTAAATTGTATAAATGGCTTACATGAGCAGCGATCGTAGGAGTCGGGAATGGGATAACCCTCACTGGGATTAGCGAAAGAGTACTTGCTGACTGTCATGGCACGGTCCATGAGATCTTCTGTTATGCATCTGAACAGGAGATGCAACTTCTGATTTCTATGTTTTGAGTTCCAAACAAACTGTACAAACGACTATGAACCTCGAAATCTGGTTCACGTATATCCCGAATCGTATAGTGTTGAAAAAGAAGGTATCATCTATCAAGACGAACACTATGCTCAACTGCAAAATAGAATGACAAAAGATTTTTATCCTCTTTGATGAATGATCCATGAAACTGAGTGAAGCAAGATTCAAGAATATAGTTCATAATCAAGAATTTGATTAGAGATTATTAGAATCACAAGCACTTTTTAGTTTTTAGACTATGAATTCATGCAATCTGGATTTTTATTAGAGATTATCATATGTGCACACAAAAGACAGCTAATGCCTTTGAATGCTATTTGCCAGCTTTGGTTTGTGTCATCTTGTTATTAAAATGATAAATGCAGTGGTAAATTTGATGAGTGACACCTCCCCATCCCTGCCTCCTCCCACAACCGTGTCCCCTATAAATTGCAAGAGCAAGAGGGTTGTGTCTCATCAAATTCATTGCAAATCAACAAAAGGTTGGGAAAAAATGATGAGTTCATTCGATATTAAACTTGTTATACTGTCAGTGAACTTGCTCTTCGTCACCCTATTAGAAGCAAAGGCGCATGTGACTATTATAGGTGACTTGAACAGAGGTACTCTTACGATTCATTGTTATTCCAAAGACAATGATCTTGGAATCCACAATCTAGCCTACGAGCAGTCTTTTCAATTCAGTTTTTGGCCCAACATTTGGGGTAATACTGAGTTTTTCTGCACCTTCAGTACCACTCTATTCGGTTCAGGAAGCTATGCTGTTTTTGATCGCCTAATGGAATCTCGAAGATGCGGTCTTAACTGTGTGTGGTACATTAAGGAGAACGGGCCATGTTTAGTGCTAAACCAGGAGCAAAACCTGTGGTGTCAACCGTGGAAGAATCCAACCAAATGGTTGCACGAAACACGTCAGAATTGAGTAACAAATGCAATATATCATTGAAGGCATTTCTAGTTGAAGTGCTTTCTCCTCTTCTAATTGTTGTTGGCCTGAATAATACTAAACGTTTATGGAATAAAAGAGAATCGCTTTTGCTATTTGACTCAGATTCAAACCAAGGTTTGAAACCATACTTCTCGTGAGGAGAATAGGTGGGACAATTTAGGTGAAATCCAATCTAAATCCAACTTTTGATTCACTCGTGGGATCTAGACAATCCATGGGGATTGTACCATCTCATCCAAATTATTGTGTCAAGATGGATTTGAACCAGCGTGACCATATTGCCAACTAATAAGTCGATGTGCCAAATAAGGGGCTTTCTTAAGAGCTCTGAGCCCAAAATTCATTGATGTTTTTTTGTTTAACAATAGAAACAAAAATTCTTATTCTGAATCAACAAGTTAAATGCTACACAAAGATTTCTGATACAACAAATTTTGTAACTAGACTAGTCCTCGAGAATCTTTTGTAATAAACCTCGATATAAAGATGGAAGGTCGACTTCTTAATCTTATATAGATGTATCAACATAGGTGGATAGGTTCGAACCGGCCAATAAGAAAATATGGTATGCTAGTCTTCAAAATACGTGAACCGCACGGACCCTGATCAGTGAATACTACTGGCCGAACAAAAATCGGTTCTGTTAACCCATCATTGTCATTTTTTTTTCTTTGTTTCCACTTTTCTGTTTCCATCAAGAAGTCCACCCAATTTTAAGTCGAATATCGAAAGTGTGGCATAAGACCATTCACCATTTACCTTGTTACTGAAAGATTTATATTTGAGTCATCTGCCGACTACAATTAGGGCATGTTTGATTCCCATTAATTCATTAGTTTTTGTTAATTAGGACATCGATTTTTACAAGAAATTCATTTCTTTGTTCTATAAAGGGAGACCTAAATTTTTCATTTTATTCATGACATTATTATTGATTATTGAAATTGAATTACAAATTTTCTTCCTCTCTCTTCTCTAATTTCCTTAGTTTGTGTGAATTCTGCATCCACTCCTATGGCACTAGTAGAAGCAAACAAATTAAGCCCTTATTTAAGCCCCATTCTTTAAAGAATCATTTTTCCTCGAACTCATTTTCAACGACACATTTTTCCAATAAAATAATTTTACACGTAAACTCAAAATTTACCCTACTTTCCAACCACACATTCACACGATAAAATATTCTATATGCTCTTCCAAAAAAAATTCATAATTTTTAATCTAACATTTTTCTAAAAATATTATTCAAAACTCAAATTTTTTTTTTCATGAATCAAACGTGCACTTAATCCTTTCAAATTGCAAGTGATATTAAACTATTTTCCGGCCCAGTCCACCTTTATGGGCATGTCGACCTGTGGACCAGTCTTATACAAGCTGGCTCTGGGTTGTCTGGACTGCCTGATCCGTTTTGACACTTCTAGAACAAAAGATGGAATATAAGCATCCGTCAAGCCAATGAAAGAAGTACAATCAAGATAATAAGTAGGAGTGGACGATCGAACCGAATAATATTTAAATTAATTAAATAAGACAACAAATAAAAATACACTCTTAAAACTCGAGATGAATTAATAAGGGCATAAAAATGATAAATTATTAAACATGATATGAACCGTAAAATTTGGATTAAAAAAAATAATTTTAAAGAAAATTTATACTACGATATATATTAAAAAAAGGTATCATATTTATAATCAGATTATCTTCAAGGAGAATATTTTGATTTTGAAGATCGGCCAATTTGAAAAGAATGAGAATTTTGATTTCTTACGAAAAATTGAATTAAGAATACACTTTTCCCAGCAATAAATATATGATTTTTTGTAAAGTATTTATAAAATTATTTAAATTTAAATGTTGATTACTCATTAAGTTTTATTGTAAAAGAAAGGAGAATAAGTGACTGACACAGATATTTCGAATTAGGGGAGCACAATCAAATTTACTAAAGGCCAAATTTATAAGATAAATATGAGAATTTTTTAGTACACTTATTTTACCCACATTATAAGTCCTTTCCGCTCAATGGTCAGCACCAAACTCAAATTCAAGAACATTCAATGGAAACCAGCACACTGAAAAGACTTTTGAAAAATTTCAACAAATATATTAAGAGCAATGTTACTTGTACAATGTTGAGTTACAATGTTGAGTTATAATCTCTCACAGGGGGAGGGGTTTCGATTTTTTTATTCACTGTGAGACCCCTCCCCATGTGAGAGATTGTAACCCAACATTGTACAAGTAGCATTACTCATATATTAAATGCTACCTTATAAGTTTTGCCATCCTTAAACTGCATTTTTACTGCTGCATATTTCTTCTTCTTGAGTAGTAACATTCTCTTGTAAAAGTCATCAAGGTCAATTACCAGACACGTATATTTCTTATTGACATATGCAAAGAAACAAGAGCCAACACATATATTGTAGCAAGGCAATAGACCCATATTTAGGGATAAACACATCTAACGAGAAATCAGAAAGAAGCAAATCTTTATATTTTAAACCCAGATAAGTGGGATGGATGAAATGATTCAATTCCACCAAGCTTTCGTTTTAATTGAACTACCTTTATGAATCATAAAATTCACATTAAAACCACATGAGTAGTCAGCAACAAAATCGCATTAACAGCAGCTGAATGGAATCACAGGAGGCTGAAATTGAGTAGAATGGGTTTTGATTTTCCAAGGGAAGTGAAGGGTTTTTATTTTCCAATTTAGTTTCTATTAAGGGTGTGTTTGATACGCTCAAATTTTTCCTGGAAGTTGGAATCGAATTCCAACTTCCACTTTTGCGCTGTTTGATAGCGTTTATTTTCCATGGAATTGATTTCCACCCAATTCCAAGGTACAACCACTTGAAGCGTGATTCCGTGGAATTCAATGACTTGCTATATAGGTGGGAATTGATTTCCACCTTTTTTTTATTTTTAGCAATATAAACAAATTCTAAGATAAAGTGTAAAAAAATTTATCCCTTTAATTGACAAATTTCATGCAAAACAAAGTCAAACGTAAAAATAAAAAATAAATTTTTTTTTTGGCAATCTAAACATATTTTGTCCCCAATGGTAAAAAAAATTATTCATTTAATTGACAATTTGCATAAAAAATAAAGCCAAACGTATTATAATAGAAATGTGGAAAATTATACCAATCAAACACCTTTAATTCAATTCCCGGTAAAACAATTCTCTGCAATTCAATTCCTTGTAATTCAATTCCTTTCCACCCTTGCTATTAAACGGACCCTAACAGTTTCTTCTTCTGGGTTTTGCAGAGTGTAAAAGGGCTACGGGGAATAGGGATGGCAGTGGGTTGGGTTCGGGGCGCCCCGCCTCGTCCCGCCCCACCTTAGACGATTCGGGGGCGGGGGCGGGGGCTGGGGCGGGGACGGGGCGGGCGCAGGGCGGGGCAAGGTTGTGCCCTGTTTGTCGCCCCATTTAATTTAATTTTTTTTTTTTTGGAATTATGTCATTATCAAGAATAAAACACAAATTCAAAATTTTAAAATCCAAAGCAAATAATGCTCAAACTAACAACGCTAATATTCAAAGTAAACACTCGTAATAAACGATGTCCAAATAGAATTACATTGTAACTAAATTTCATTTAGGTATCTAGAATTTAATATTTTTTCCATCTTCATTCATCTGCAGAGCCAGAGATTATACAAGATGGATCCTGAAAAATGAAAGAAATATTATACTCAATATCATCATAATAACTATGATTAAAATTTACATTATCTGATATATAAAATTACCTCCTCATCAACATCCTCATCATTCATCTTGGAGCAACATCCAAAATATGCAGACGACGCAGAATTCACTATTAATAAAGTAAAATAATTAGTAATAAGAGAATTTATAAAAGAAACAATATGAAAAGCAAACGTTTATATACATCTTACCGTGAATATTGGCCCATAACCAATCTTGAGCACACATTAACGCCTCCAAAGTTTTGGGGTGAAGCCTATTTCTATGTGGACTAACAAATCTACCACTAGTACTGAAGGCAGATTCGGACGCTACTGTAGATACCGGGATGGCCAAAATATCTTTTGCAATTTGAGATAAAGTTGGATATTTGATTGCATTTACTTTCCACCATGTCAATATATCAAAATCATCCGACCGAGGCAATATAGGCTCATCCAAGAAAGTATCAAGCTCAGTTTTCACATTGTTAGGAGCTCCAACATCGGAAACAAATCTATAAAAACCTGCCATGCGATCTGAATTATTATTAGCACTTGACGTCTCGGTTTGACAAGAAGAAATAGAAGACTGAGATACAGACCCACTTGAATCATTCTTTTTTTGATAATCGTGCACCAACTTGTGACAAACTTGATAAATTTTTTCAATCTCACTGGCAGCGTTGTGATTGAAAATATGAGGATAATAATACTTAACTAACATCATCTTATACCTTGGATCCAACACTGCTGCTAAAGCCAAAACTCCATGAATATCACTCCAATCCATCATCGTGCTATCTTCCTCGTCACTTTGCATTGTATAGTATCAGATTGTTGGCCTCAGATGGCAAACAACCACCTAATGAACAAGTAAATCCTTCAAATCAGTTTGTTGATCTCGTTTTTCAAAATCTTACCTACTTTTAGTGCAGTAGTAAAGTTCAATCACAGAAACCAGTAAATAGTAATTATTAGCAGCACATTCTTAAAACAATTATTGTGTGGTCAAAAGCATAACATGTCAAGATTAAAAGGAAATATAAATTCATTTTATAGGCATGTTCTTTGAGTTCTAAACATCCAATTTAGCCTCTTCACTTCTAGATTTACCAAAAATAGCATTGCGGTTTTGAATACTAAACAACAGCTAGTTTCAAAATTATAGTATACTCAGTTGCTTTAAAAAATGACAGGCTTTGATGATTCGAGTAGAAGGCACTATCGGATATTACTGTGCATAACCAAGGAAATGAATTACACAAATTAACACAAAAACAAACCATTATAATCAGGTGATACTTTTAATCTTCTGATGAATTGTGTAATAATGCAATTGGGGTTGAACAAGAAGATAATCATTACCTTTGGGTCTTCACAATTACGCTACTGAAACTGTAACATCCTCAACCAAAGCCCAAAGAAAGCTGAAACTGTGAACATAAATAAAACTTTCACTACCCATCAAAATTCACGAAAACCCATGAATAATTTGTGAACAACCAAAATTTCAACAAAGAAATAGTCATATCCCTGAGAAGAACATACCAGATTGTGTGGGCGGATGGCTAAGGGTAAGACGGCCAGAAGTGAGATTGTGAGAGACCGAGTCCGAGAGTTATTCCAATTGAATTGCATTTCCTCCCCTGCGTTAGGTTTAGTAATTGGGCCTGACTATTTTTTTTTTTTTTTGGCTCTCATGGGGCGGGTTCGGGGCGGGGTATCCCCTCCCCTCCCCGTCCCGCCCCGCGACCCGCCACGGGGTGGAGACTTACGCCCCGCCCCGTCCCGCCAATCCATCGGGACGAATTTTTTGGGTCCCATTCGGGGCGAGGCCCCGTCGGGACGGGGTGGGTTTTTTTGCCATTCAAGTGAAAATATATATATATATATTTTTTAAAAACTGAAAGTTGGTGGGTCGCGTGACCCACCAGGACCTAATGTAGGTCCGCCCCTGAGAATAAGTGTATGGAAAATAAAATTTTGCCATGAGACAATTTTAGAGTTTAGTGTTCAAATATCTACTACTCAAATATAGTAAAACACTTTAAGCTTTTAATCCTTGTTCGGAAAATACAGCTAGAAAATGAAAGATTACGGATCCAGCTGTCACAAGTAGAAGGTTTAGGATCTATTTGCTCTATTTTACTTGATACAAGGACCCAAATGAAATTTTCTCAAAATTTATTTTATTTTAATACTCAATTACGTACCTGTAAATCCACTATATATACAATTTTTAAGTCAAACATGCTCTTTATCAAGTTGCTTACAAACCTAACTAGTAACTAGCATGAAATTGGCATACAGAAAGAAAGAAATAACTAGACAACATTGCACTACTTGTCGTCAAACTATTCCATTAATAATAAGTTAGTTCTCAATCTTTAAAAAGAGGTAAGTTGATTCTCAACCAGGGATGGACAAAACTTTCGAACCGGACCTAAATCGATCCTAACTGAGCATAATCGATTGATTCTTCTTAAATTAAATACTAAAACGAGACCAAAATCGAATAAGAATAGAATCTCCCTAATTTTTAAAAAAAAAATTATTTATCTTAAATAAGTCAAATTGTTTTATTTTTTCTAAATAAATTTGTTAAATAATTAATTTAACATAAACCCAAAATATGATTTTCCTATTTAATTTTCAATCCAAACCCATTTTAATCGAATTGACCTAAATCTATTATTTTACCGTAGTGGGGTTTCTACAATTATGGAGAAATCAAATTGGAAGCTCAACTACGTCTATCTTCATTATTGTGAACTCACTATCTTCATCTTCTCATAATTTTAACAATTAAATATATGAAAAACTCAACAAAGAGAAGCTCAAAAAATACATAATATTGAACTACGTTATTTTGTAAGAGCTAAAATTAAATATATCGTTAGTTGAATTAATGTAATATTGTTGTAAATATTAAAAAAATTAATTATCATATAGAACTCAAGAACCGAACCAAACCCGAATGGTTCCATAATTTAAATTTAGATCCAACGGTTCCATTTACAAAATACCCGAAAATTTGGGTTTGATTCGGTCAATTTTTTTTTAGAATCAAATCGAATCGAACCATATCATAATCCAACCCTATTCTCAATTGCTCATTACAATCTCAAATAACTTAAAATTGTTTGATCTCATCTTATTTTGTAAGATTTCGTTTTGCTCCTTGATTTGGGATGATTTTAAATTTTCGAAGTAAATATGTTGTCACTCAGACTCATTGCGGTGCAAGATAATAAAATATTCTTCGAACAATAAAATTAAGTACCAGGTGGCTACTCCAACAATAGATTGGAGACCAATTGTGCAAATTTCTCTTAAAAATTTAAGCGTAAGCATCAACACCATTTATCTCTGTCCAGATTCTCTTATTCCAATTTTACTACACCCATAGTGCAAAAATAGTCATTGAATTCTTGTTGTAGCGCCTAAATCTAATCAAAGTTCCTATCAATTTCGCGTCTACTATTGCATCAATGGGAGATTCGCCGGATGATCGAGTCGCCGGAGACGATATCGTGAGACTGGTGGAGCAAGCCAGGGAATTGCAGGACCCGGCGGCGGCGTTAATCTCACGCACTTCCCGCGAAGAAGATGAGCTCCGTCAGCGCGTAGCTTCACTCGACTTCGACATCCAGTCCCTCCGGAACTCCAAACACGACGATAAAGTAAATAGTAGAGTAATATTATACATGCATGTGCAGTGTGTGTTTATTTCTGATCTTGTGTTTGGTTTTTAGCTGGATGTGGAGCTGATTAAAGCGACATACATTTTGAGTGAAGGAGATGCAGCGGCATTTCTTCCGAGCAAATCTCATGGTGTGTTTTTTAAAATTTTCTTTAGTTCTGGTCTGCGGGATTTGATATAGATGTGAGAATGAACGAGTTTTCTTTATATATGCAGGAAGCTTTTTGAGGATGTTTTTGGGGCCGATTAATGTTCGGGCAACTAGAAAAGATGTGCAGTTGAAAGTGAAGGAGGAATATAATAAATTCAGAGTATGATTTTAACCAAAAATTTGTCTTAACAGTTTATATTTTACTTGAAAACTGTATCTATTATGTTAAGTGATTGTTTTTGCTGAAGATGCATGTTAGTGGGTAATTTCGTGATGGGAAAGTATTGGTCCAATTACAAACGAAAATACTTAGTACCCATGTTTATAATGATTGCAATGGTATACTGTCTATTTCTATCTTACCGAGTTTGTTATAAATTGTTCCTAAAAGATGTTGTATAAGATACTCAAGATGCATTGCTGGTTTTCTCTCGGAAATATTATTGAGTTTATTTTCCATTTTATACCTGTAGTCAACACAAAATCTCAACCGGCCATCCTTTTTCTTCATAGGTAGAACATATACTTCTGTTTTGACCATATAATAAACGCAGATCTTGGTCCATGGAGTCGCAAAATGGTAAAAAACTCCAACCTATACTTACTCCTTTCTACTGAGAAGAGGAAGGAGAACAGTGAGTTATGACCTGTGGCTGCCTGGTGTGTGCGCGCGCGCGCGTGCGCGCCAGATTAGGAAAGTTTTCCTTCTTTACTTTCTACTATAATATGGATGTAGAAAAGGCCTATTATAATTTTGATTGAATTGGGTAGTTTCTTGTAGAAAAATGTGTCTTGATGGGGATGTAAAGCAGTCACTGGTCTAATGTTCTCAACTTTTTGATGACAAAGCATTTGTGCATGTAAGATGCTTGCTAACTATTATTGCCCATGTCTAATATCTCTCATGGCAGGATAGAACGTCATTTTTGTTCCTTTTTTTTTCCCATTGCTGTTGCTGATGTTAAGGTCATGGATTTGGGATGGATGTCTGCCTGCATTGCCAGTACAACTTTATCAGGTATACAGTGTGTGTATTTTTTTCTCAGTTATAATATTTGTTGGCAGTCATGCCTTTTATAGGATGCTGAGAATTTTTTGCTTTCCTTCTTAATTTCTTTACTCCAGGCATGGTTGCTGTATCTCTACACAGGTTTGGCATTGAGAGAGAACATCCTGAGAGTTAATGGAAGTGACATACGTCCATGGTAATCATATAGTGTGATCTCCCTTTTTTTGTATGGAGGGAGACGCGGATTTAGATTTCTGCATCACATTTGATCATGCTCCTTTTTTTTTAATCATAGAATTAGAAGTCTAAATTTTTGGTTCTCGTCCCCTTATGGCTGGAATGTAATATAGAATGTTATGGTAATTGGGTGTATCCGATTGACCATTGTTGAGTTATAGATGGAACTAGAGTGCTCGAAGATAAACTGGATGAGCAAGTCAATACAATTAGGCTTCGTTTAAGCCCCATTTCTAGGGAATATGAGTTTTGTAATAATGATTTTTTATTTTTTATTTATTATTATTTTTTTTTAAGGAGAATGTGTGGTTAAAAAGCATGGTAAAGTTTTGAGTTTACGTGTAAAATTATTTATTGCGAGAATGTGTAGTTGAAAATGAGTTTGGGGAAAAATATTTCTTTAGAGAATGGGGATTAAACAGGGGCTTAATTTGTTTGTTTCCAGTGCCACAGGAGTGGATGCAGAATTCAGACAAAAAGAGGAAAGGAGAGAAGAGACGAAAATTTAGAGAACAGAGGAAGAAAATTTGTAATTCAATTTCAATAATCAATAATAATGTCATGAATAAAATGAAAAACTAAGGTCTCCCTTTATAGAACAAAGAAATGAACTTCTCGTGAAAAACAATGTCCTAATTAACAAAAACTAATAAAATCTAGTCTAACTCAAGTCTATTATTTAATCTTGTTGCGCTCAGAATGCAATGTGACTGTAGCACCCTTTTTTTAAAACAAAACATTAACGCAGTCTCGGTGAGTTTTCAGGTTTCACAAAAGAAGGTTGATAGGGGTAAGGATTGCCCAAGCTTATATAAAATCAAACTCATGAGAACAGAAAGGAAGGGGACATAAACCTAACCTCCCATAAGCAGAACAATGCAACATATAAAATAATGAAATAAATGGGGAAGCACTACTTCCTATACATTGTAGCACCTTATGAGCTTGGCCAAACATGCTATCTGTCAGACTGTAACTTCTTCCGGGAGATGCTAGTGGTGCTATTTTGATAAATGAGAAGCTAGGTGTGGGAAAATGTACATCATTTTTTTTATTTTATTTTTTGAATAAGATGGTGAAATTAAAACCACCTATTATTTGGCAAATTGTTCTTGGTCTTTCTAATTTATATTTGGAATAATGCTATGGTTAGTGAAAGATTTCTTTTGAGCTGATAGTTTGTAGCTCTCAAAACTAAAAAGTGTCGGAGTTGGTCTGATGGGTTACTTTATGCCTGTTTAGGTATCTCATTTCATTTTAGAAAAACGCTTCATTTTGTAGAGGCTAAAATGATCAGTCTGCTCTTTAGGCTCACTTTTTTATGAATATGGTAATCAACGACATTTTGTTTGGGTTGAGGTATAAATTTCTTGACGAAGTATTATACCCTCATTGTGTACAGATTGCACTGTCATTGAAACAACGCTGCCACGTTCAAAAAACTTTGGAAAAAAAAAGCTATAAAATGTTGGGAGATAATGAGAATTATGGAGCTACATTGTCTAATATGATGTGATAATTGACATGAATATTTGATATCAACATTATTTAGCCAGTATTTCTCGAGCTCCTTAATTGCTATATTTATCCTCCATCTGGAAAATTTATAAATATAAATTGGTCAAACGTTATTTCCAATCACACATTTCAAATGAACCCACAAGTACTATTCATTTCTATTTATTTATAAATTCTCTCCAAACTGAGGCTTAGGTTCTTTTTTATACTTGCTAAATGTTAAATCTTTTATGTTCAACGTTCTCATGCTCTCTGTAATTGCCAACTAAAGATGGAAGAGAATCCCAATGGTGTGCCAGTTTGCATACATGTTTTCTTTCAAATTTTCTCTCTTATGTACATTGAAATTCTCCTCTGTCACATGCACAAGCCATGGAATATTTCGAAGGCATCATGATTTTACTTCTGCAGGTGGATCAAACACCATTATTATGCTATGGCTATGGCCCTTATAAGTCTTACCTGGGAGATAGAGAGGGGATCTGATTGTACTCAGAAACAGGTGTTTATGCATTATCATGTTTCTGCACAGCATGCACACCGACCTGACAGCTTAAAAGTTTCTATAAATGTCTTCCATGCTTAGTTTCGTCCTTTTTTTCTTTTCTTTTCTTCTGTTTTTGTGAGATAATAGGAAATCAAATTGTTCATTGCAGAGTACACAACTCTTTCTGAAATGGGCAATTATGCAAGGAGTTGCAATGATTCTCCAGAATAGATACCAACGGCAAAGACTATATACACGTATTGCTCTAGGCAAGGTGCAGCCTTAAAGTCATGATTTTTCTGACAAGTTCTTGTGTGCCTTTTCTTCTCTCCCGGCTGCTTGTGTTTCAAATTTATATTAATCTGATGAAGTTATGGCTTTCCATGCATAAGGTTTTATCAAGACATGTGAACGAGTAAAACAAGTGCATTTGATCAGTTTATACTTTTGCATGATTTTTTATGCTCTCAAGGCTTTCCATGCATAAGGTTTTATCAAGACGTGTAAACTAGTAAAACAAGTGCATTCGATAAGTTTATAATTTTGCATGATTGTTTATGCTCTCCAACGAGGAGAGTGGTGAGCATTTTTGGCTCATCTTTCAGCTAAAACTAGTTTTAAGTTCAGAATTTATTGTAATATGCATCTGAAAGAGGTCCAAGCCTCTTCATCCTACCGTAATAGTTGAAGCTGTAAATCTATTGCTTGCGAACAAATTCTGGCATATAACCCAAAACTTTGGCTGACATGGAAGTTTTTCTTTTCTCGCAAGGATTTTTACATTATTTTATTTGAGACATTTTTGAGGTATTGATTTTGCTTTTAGGCCAGGAGAATGGATGTTGTCTGGGGAGAAACTGCTGGAGTGGAGGGTCAGTTACTTTTGTTGTGCCCTATCCTCTTCATCTTGCAGGTATTCGAGTTGCTCGACTGTTTGTTTCCACAAAAGCTTGAAATTTGCTTTAGATGTTAAAATATATGCCTCCGTTGGAAATTATGCTATCTCTAGATGTCAGCTTGGAGAATGCTATAGCCTTTCTAGACCCTGAATCTTCTCAATAGATACAAATGTTTCATCTCTATATTCAATGCGCTCCTTTAAACTCAGAAGAGGATCTAAGTTACAGTAAGCATCTTGCTCTTTGTTTTCAGGGTTTTGAAGCATATGTTGGAGTCTTATTGCTTAAAACTACACTTGCTGGATTCTTCTCTGATTGGCAGGTAGATATAATCATTTAAATGCGCAATCTTGTGAATATTTTTGTATGATTTATCTTTGTTTATTTGCACCTTGCAAGTCGACTGTAACTCTTGGTTTTATTTCATTTTTGTTCAAACCGTTTGTTCGATATACATTGTATATCATTGTTAATTAGGTGTTATAATGCACCAATTTCAGGTGATCACCTGTGGGATTCTTCTGATTATCATGGCTGTTGGGAATTTTGCTAACACGGTGCAGACACTAGTGACAAAGTCTCGTGTTAAAGCAAAAATTAAGAGAGGTCAAAGCAGGCAAGAATTAAATCAGTGATCTTAATTGCAAGAGTTCATGACGGTACAGACTATTATTTATTGAGGTTTGATAACAGCATGAGGATGTAACAACTTTAGGCAGAATTTATTGCGTTGGCATTTTAACCTTTTATACATATTCAATTGATGGTTTTTCCATGGTGTCCTTACAACGTAGGAATCAAAATTTTCTTAGTTTGTAACAGTTGTAGCAAAAACTAATCACCCTGTTTGTGAGTGAGTACTTAAAATCCAGTTCATCTAATCATGTCCAGTACTCTATCCAATTATGTGCATTATGTTGATTTCAATCGAAAAGAAGTTTTGTTCCTTTGAACATGTGTCAGTGGTTTCATGTAATAAGGCATGCACATATTATTCCAGATGTTTGATAATGCTTGTTGGGAGACTGATTTATGTTATGTAAGATTTGATACTTCTGAGTTTTGACAAATTATTTTCTTTGTTGGACTGCAAGCCATACCTAAACTGTGAATCTCCTAAAAGTTACTTTTTTCCCTATTTATAACGATATATTTCACAATCAAATTATGCGCTGCTTCCGACCTCTTTTTATGAGGTGCACAGCAGGGTAAGAGATGGTGATTATAGTAGGTGGAGGTTGGCACGGGATGGTATTTTTTCAGTTGGCACTTATTTTAGATCCTTATTGGGATATGGGGAGAGCTCGTTCCCCTGGAAGATGGTATGACAATGTAAATTGCCCTCTCAGATGACTTTTTACTATGGACAGTTGTGAGGGGACAAGTGTTAAAGGTAGATAATCTCTTAATAAGAAGTTTTCATGTTTTGGAGTGGTGTTATATGTGTAAGAGGAATGATGAGACGATTGATCACTTGCTTCTTCATTATGACAGTGATCAATCCCTGTGGAACAATATTCTGGCTTTTCAACACGTGGACTGGGTATTTCCTCGACGTAGGGAGGATGTATTGAAAGCATGGAGTAAAAAAAATTGTAATAAGGATAACAAACTTGTTTGACACATTATTCTAGGATGCATCGTCTAGTGTGTGGAGGGAGAGAAATAGTCGTTTTGACGATCATACACGGATAACAGAGTAGATTAAGGAATTGTTTTATTTGATATTATATACTTAGTTCAATGCTGCGGATACTACTTGTATAGACGAGATGTCCAATTTTATGTTGTTTCTTTCTTGTATAAATTGATAATACACTTCATGTGTATTATCTGTGATTAATAAAATATTTGATTATATATATATATATATATTATTTCACAATCAAATTCAAATATTTGCAACTGCAGGAAAGTGGGAGAATGCATGTTCCAATCACCTAAGACGTTCTTTTGTATACATTTTACTTGCTAGTGTAAAAGAAAGAGACACTGCTGAGACAGACAGCATTTCTGTATATCAGCTGCCTCGAAGAGTACTGATAAGAAAGCATTCCGATTCCTTAGTCAAGAAGATGCCCATTACGATTTAGTTGTCATGGCAACTGAACTCGAATCGAACAGGAACAGACCAAGTTTCTCCAGTAGTCTCTTGATAAATATACCGGCAGCACAAGAAAAACTCGAGACCATAAACCCCAAGACAACAAACTTTACGACAGTTTTCAAGTAAGATTTTGGGGGTCTCCGGGTGTAGGCTTTTCCAGTAGCTAGTACAGCAATGCATAGCAAAGAAGCTACTGCAACTACCACGAGCTTGAGTTCCCTATTATTGTTCTTGCGAAATGAGAAACCGTACACCACAGGTGGCACTAAGCCAAAAATTATATATGATAGTATGGCAACAGTTGCACGAGTTACGAAATTCTGTCTCCTGCCCAAGAGTTCTTTATAACGATCTCCTTGCTCGGTTGCTTCGTTCAATACTTGCTCTGTGCAATTACTCTTTAGTTGCCAAAGCTGCAAATTTTAGCTTTAGAGGGT
Source organism: Osmanthus fragrans (assembly GCA_019395295.1). NCBI lineage: Eukaryota > Viridiplantae > Streptophyta > Magnoliopsida > Lamiales > Oleaceae > Osmanthus > Osmanthus fragrans. The sequence goes on along the minus strand of CM033345.1, from coordinate 7,530,214 downwards.
AAAAACGTGTTTCAATGTTCATGTACTTGACTTGCTCCGCAATAGTGGGATTTTAGCTTTTAAATCATCTAATCAGAGCTTAAAATCAGTTCTGACTAATTGATATTCCAAGTGGAGACATCAAAGATTTGTCCCACAGCTGATCTTCCTAAAAAAAGCTGGGAAATATCTAACAAATGCTGCTTAATTAAAACAATATAAACTACTTACATTGTGACCAATGATGAAAAGTCCACCAATCACATTAGCCATCCCCAGAGCTAAAATATTCACTGTGTCATGAATGATGAAACGAATAAATTTAGTCATGGATCAGGACTCAACAGAAAACATTTTCTTCTAACATAAATCAGAAGATTTTGCATCGAAAAAACCAACAAAGATGCCCTTGTTATGAAGCTTTTGCAATACTATGTTACAATTTGATGAGTACGAAATAACAGATTCTCACCGAAGTACAAGATGTGCTATACTCATTTAATAGAAATGTTTTGTTATTGCATGATAAATGAGTCAGAATCGATACTTATGACAGGGAGGATTAAATAGTACTAGACGGTATTGAGGAAGAAAAATAAGCTAAAATCTCATTTATTATAATGTTAGCCGGTACTCAAAAATCAATACATAGATTAAGGTAATGTTGGCAAACATTTGACACGTCCTCTAGAAATTGAAATGAATAATAAGAGATGGAGAATTAGTCGAAAATGTTTCACAAGTTAATAATAAAAATTAAAATAAATTAAAATCCACTTACATGTAGCAGCATTCCCACCAGCTGCTGAGGAAACAACACTTAGGCTAGTAATAGACTCGGATAACCCACCATACACTATGCTTTTAATTACTTCAATTTCATAAGCCTTTCTTGGTTCAATTTCTACTTGTTCAGTAACTCGAGTTTGAGTCGCCGAATGCAGTGCAGATGCTGCTTCTGCAGGAAGAAATATATCTTGTGCCCTTTGAGAAGCAGTTGGTCCAGTGTCTACATTTATTATTGCATCCTTGTCTGCATCAAATCTTACATTTTAGTTAAAATAATAGGGCTGTGAATATTCTTTTCTTTAATCATGAATAAGTAAATTTTTATTAATTTTTAATTCTTACCTGAACCATTAGCTTCGGCAACCAGATTAAAATCTTCAATAATGTCAACTAGTCTACCTTGCACAAATGAGACATCTTTTATCGATGAAATACAGTCAACTTTCAGTGGCTCCCCAGTGTGCACTTCCAATTTGGTTTCGGTGATAATATGTTGAGTAACTTCTGTGGGATGGATGCCACCTGCTAATTTAAGGGCAAAGTTATTATTTCATGAAACATCCATGCCCAAAAACCTAAACCATAATCTAATCAATGAAGTATAACTTCTGCAGTTTTTTGTTCTTTGAATACAGATAGGATTGAGAATTGCAAATCAAATAGTTAAGAGTTGCATACCATCAATGCTACCATCAAAATTTGCATTTTTGCTTTCAACTACAGATTCAGTGAGAACTGTGGCTCCAATATGTTGCTCATATTCAGGAGCAAAATCCACTGAAATGCTAACTTTTCCATTTGCATCCAATTCTTTAAGTGCTGAAACTGGTGTTGGTAACCTAGTGATAGCCTCCTTATCTGAAGTTCCACCGTTTAACGTGCATGAATTACTAAAGTTGAAACTAATTCTAACTCTTTATTCTATAAGCACCATATTGTAAAGGGTAGTGGTAGAGAAAGACGAAATAATCAACAGTTTTTTCATAGAAATGCTGTAAATTCCTACTGGATTAGCCGTCTTTCAAAATTTCTAACCGGCATGATATCAAATTCAAATATTAGATAAGTATTTTTTATTGTTTATCCAATCACACGCGGTGATGAAATTTAGTGTGCTGGACAATGTTTCCCTGCTCAGTTTTCTACTTGTACGTACAATGAAGTCAACTTGTACCTGCCTTTAACTTTTGTATTAGGTGATCAGGTACTTGGCCGTGGTCTGATTCCCTAGAATTCATGGATTCCTCATTTGAAGAAGTCGTGAACTTCAATCCACCTTGTCGAGGCATAGAGGTCGCATCCTCTGCAGATTCTCCAGTAGTAACTTGAGCATTGCTAAAAGGCATTATTACTGATACAACTGTTGAACCTGTTGTAACAGAAGATCATTTATAAAAGAAATAGGAAGACATGCTGAAGAAAGAAAAATTATCAGCCGGATAACATTGTTGCTAACTTTCTCAAGGCGCTGCCAAATTTTGAATATCTCAACGCTTTTTGAGGTCATGTTTCGACTAAAAAAGCAGAAGTTCAATTTCATTCTGTACCTTTATTCTTCGTTGTTGGATTATCTGATTTATTTTCTACACCAATTGTCATTTTTTCAAATGCAGGCTCTTGTCTTGAAGAAGGTAGAATCTTATCTCTACTTTCCAGAGACTCACTGGTCCAGTTAGTGCTTATGCGTCCTTCAGAAACCTGAGCTAGTGAGGAGCCTTTTTGCATCAATGACGAGTTACCATTCTGATAGTCCAGGTCAGTGGAAGGGATTAGTCCAACATCACTTTTCCCTTCATCTGGCCTAAGACTACTTCCTGCATGTGAAAGATAGCTATGAATTCTGAGTAAACTGTAACAATTAATTCATATACACACCCTGTTTTATAAGTAAAGAAGCAGTTCCAACGGGCAACTCCTCGCTTTAAAGGAGAAGAGATTAATTGCTTACAGCAAACGGGGGCAACAAGCAAGAAAACATATCAATATTCAAATATTGGATTTAAAAACATGAGATCGTGAAGAACCTTTTTGCATCAATGACAACTTACCACTCTGATAATCGAGGTCGGGTGATGGTAAGAGTCCAATATCACTTTTTCGTTCATCATCACCAAGACTACTTCCTGCAGGGGAAAACAGTGAATTCTAAATAAATAGTTACATGTAATTCATATTTCACACTGCTCTACAAGTAAAAGATGTAGAGCTCGTACGGCTAACGGGCTAAGACTAAAAAGGGCAAGTCACTTACAAGTTAATTTTAAGCTTAGACTAATAATAATAATAATAAATAAATAAATATATGAATAAATATTGTAAAAGTAACTTCTAGTTCAAAGCTTAGTTTTTCTATAGTACTTCACTTTTATAAAAAAAAATAAAAAAATTATTGCATTTTCTTAAACATGCTTAGTTCTGAGGGTGTGATTTCTACTTCTGCAAGAGGACTGGAGGATAAACTTCAATCTTTCCCTTCTCAATGTTTTATTTTTATCAGCACATAAAGCACGTTTTCTATAGCCCCTTTCATTCTCACGCAGTATAACTATTCAATTAATTGATAGTTCACTATTTTAAGTTTGACGACTCCAGAATTTCGCTCTCAAATAACCACCATTAGGACTTGGCAAAACCTAACCCAAATCGCTCAACCCAACCAACCCAACCCAAAATGATCGATTTGGGTTGATTTTTTAAGTTCAATTATTGTAGAATCTGAAAGAGCCGAAGCTCTTCCATTTGTGCGAAAGTTATAGTGCTGGAGTGAAGAACTGAGTGGTTCATCATTTCTACTGGATGACCATCTTCATAGTGAAAAACTGGTCAGATCAAGGGGGAGTTGGAGCTCTGAAAAATGGAGTTTAAACAACCAATAAACATGTTGTTTCATAAGGGGAAGAAGTGACAGTGTAAAAACATAAATATAAACATAACGAACATAAAACATATACACATTACAGAGTATACACTCTGCTGGTTATTGAACCAACAAAGGAGTCGAGAAAGGTAAGAGATTACATTGTTGAATAATTTTTTGTATTGATTTTCTGGTGTATTCTTGTGTATTGTTCAGTCTACATCGAGTTCCACAATGGAGTATATATATATAGAAAGATATGGTAGTCAACCTACTACCTAGACACCATGCCTTCTCCCCTTAATTTTAGGACTATTTGCCCAATATTTTATACATTTCATCACATGTCATAGTTGGTTTACAATCAAACTAGACTTAAACTAGAAACCACAAATATTACAAATAAATTAGATTGACAACTAAATGTCAATACCCAACAATTATGTTAGGTTGGATTGAAAAATTGAATTTGAGGTTGGATTGGGTTGGGTCTAGGGTTATAAATTAAAACTCAATCCAACCCAACCCAAATCGATGAATTAAAAAATTAATATCTAAAATAAAAAAATTAAATAGACATAATAGTAAAGATAAAAGAATGAATTATAATATATAAACGTTAATTTTCTTCACATAAATCGGTTCACATGAACACTATGTACAAATATAATGTTATTTGACGATAAAGTAAAAGTTAAAGACAGTGATGAAATGAATGAATTCCAAAAAATTGTAAAAAAAAATAATAATAATACTTCATAAATTTTAAACTTATTTATACATTATTTTTAGAAAGAATTTTTTATGTTTGTTTAAAAATTGGAGATTTTCAAGTAATTTTAAACTCTAAAAAAAATCTAAGTTTAACAAATAAACCAAATCCAAATTTAATTGGGCTACCCGACCAACCCAAACGATCAAGATCGATTTGGGTTGGATTGGGTTAGGTTGGATTGATTTTTGATTAAACCGATCATGTTGCGTTGGAAAGAAAAATCACCCCAACCCACCCGCACCCCTAACCACCATATTTCATTTGGGAACAATACATAATTAAGGTTTTTAGTATGACCATTTCAATAATAAGGTAATAAGTTTCAAAATTTAAAAATCAGGTTCTCTATTAAATTTTATTTATGATTTGATTAATTAATTAAATATATAAAAATCACAAATTTGTACAATTTGGTCACATATACATTTATTGATCACATATTATCAAAATAATTAATTACAAATTATTTCGAGGTCACAAATTAAAAAATTTATAAGTCACGAATTCTTTTCGAGGTCACGGATCGAGATTTTTATAGGTCACAAATTATTTTTCGGTCACGATTCAAAATTTTAGAGGTCACAAATCATTGATCACGTATTTTTTATTGATCACATATTAACCAATTCAATAGTCACAGTCAATGAAAATAATTTGTGACCAATACCAACACTTGTAACCACCGTCTCCATCATACCACACCACCACGACCACCAAAAAATTTCCAAACATACCATCTCCATCGCCCGCTGCCACGACCACCAACAACACCATGACCGCCTCTAGCACCATCGACTGCCACCTCCAGCCCAGCATCCAAAAACCATCACGATCAATACTTCACAAAATGAATCTGAAATTTGATGGTGGCGGCGATGTGCGGCGTTGATTGAAAATTATTGGTGGCGGTGATGTGCGGCTGCAAGATCTGAAAATCTGAAAATAGCCACCACCAAAGCCTCACAAACATCTGAAATCGCCACACCAACCACCAACATTTGAAACCGCCACCGCCGCCACCGCCACCTCCACCATCTGAAATCGCCACCATCACCACCACCAACATTTGAAACCGCCACACCAAAACCTCCAAACGTCCAATCCCGTAACTACACATTTCGCATACGGTGTGTGAGAAAGAGATAGATGTGCGGCTGCCAGATCTGAAAATCTGAAACTAGCCACCACCAAAGTCTCACAAACATCTGAAATCGCCACACCAACTGTAACGCCCCGAGTTCCGCGGACCCGGAACGCTACGTCATCTTCTCTTTGCCCTAATTTAACTGAAAAGTTTGGCGGAATAACTAACTTTTGAAAACATCACATTTAAAATTTATGAACTTTAACGGTAACCAATGCCATTCAAATTAACTTAAGGAAAATTTGATTGAACATTAAACTCAAGTTTGAAAATAGCGGAAACGACAAAGTAATTTTCATAATGTTTCAAAGAGTGAAAATTCGAAAGTAAACTAAAAACGATTAACTACATTTATTCCACCACTGCCCATCAAACTCGGCCGTCTCCAAAATCTGCAATATTGTTAAAATAATAGAATGAGCATTTCGAAGAAATACTCAGTAGACTCATCGCCAGTAATTAATCTACAGAGTAATTTAACACATAAATTATGCAATCTATACAGTGATATTCTCATGGGCTAATTTTCTTTGAAAAATCATAGGCTCTTTAAAATCATAGGGTGTGGGTAGTCTGTCTCATGCATTTAAGCACGTAAGTTATGCATAACATCATCTTATCTCATAAGAGATTCTCTTTCTTCTTATGCAATTAAGCATATAAGTTATGGCAAGCATAACAACATAATCTATCTCATAAGAGATTCTCATCTTATGCATTAAAGCATATAAATCACATAGAATCACATAATACATGTAATTACAATTTAAAACTAATTAATGGGGGCGAGTCTACCTCAATCTATCTCGATTTGCGTGAAAAGTGGAGCGGGAAGAAAAAAATCTCAGTTCCTCAATCGTTCGCACGTTTCGTCTAGCCAAAAATAGAAAATAAACCTTGAATTAGTGTTTTGAAATTTCTTTAACGATTAAAAACGATAAAAATAAAGTTTAGGGACTTAATTGAAATTTATTAAAACTGAAAATAAAAGTTTAAGGGTTAAAATTGAACTTTTATAAAATAGGGGCTAAATTGAAAATTTATTAAAACTGAAAATAAAAGTTTAGGGGCTAAAATTGAACTTTTCTAAAATAGGGACTAAACTGGAATTTATTAAAACTGAAAATACAAATTTAGGGACTGAACTGGACTTTTTCAGAACCTGTGGGCTGATTCATTTTTAAAACATAAGTTTGGGACTGATTCCTTTAAAAATCAAACTTCGGAACTGAAATAAGTAACTTTAAAACTTGGGGGACTGAATTAAACTAATTTCTAAACTATAGGGCTAAAATCGAAATTTCAAAAAATCAAAATATATACAATATATATATATATACATATCTCTCACTCTCTCTCTCCTCAAAATCGCACAGGCGAGAGAGAGAGAGAGAGACGGAGCAGCGACGGGGACAGGGCGTCGATTCGGCCGACGCAAGGTGGTAGCGCCACCGTCGCGAGGTGGCGCCGGTGGTCGTGGGGGTGGCTGGAGGAGGTGATTTTGGCGTTCGGGTTGGAGGCTAAGGGAGTTAACCGAGGCTTGGAGGCTCGGGTTTGGGGGTTTTCCGGCGGTACTCCGACGAGGAATGGGTCGGGGGAAAAAGGTAAGTTCATGGGCTTTCTTACTCCTTGGTTTTGGTTTTGATTTGGGGTTCGATTTTGGGTTGAAGGAGGCTGTCGATTTGGTGGGGAGTTTGAAGTTCTGGCGTGTGTGTGTTCTTGTGGTCGACTGTGGGTTGGGGGTTGAGTCGCTGCTTGCAGGTTGTGTGAATGTTGCTTGCTCGGTTTGGATTGAGCAAAACAGTGGGGTTGGCAGGCGTTTTGGGTTGCAGTGCGGTGGTGGTGGTGTTGGTGTATTCTGGCTAAGGAGATGGTGGCTCGTGTGGATGGTGGTTTGATTGGGGCTAGGTTGTGGGGTCACGGCTGCAGCTCGGGTGATGGTGTGGTGGAGTCGACGGCTGCAGTGGTGGTGCCTGTGGGTTGGTAGTGCTGTGTGAAATGTTCTGTGAGTTGGAGGTGATGGGTTGATGCTAGAAATTGATTTTTCTAGCATCACACATGAATTTCCAACATTGTTGATGCTAGAAATGGGTGTTCTAGCATCAGTTGTGAGTTGGAGTTCTTTCCAGCGAGACCCTTCAGCTGGGTTGGAGGTGTTGGTGAATCCGGTTTCCACTGTTTGTTTAATGTTGAGTTTCTGCTGCTTTGGTGTGAAGTTGCAGGCATTGTTGGTGCTAGAAACTGAGGCTCTAGCATCAACGTGAGCTGGAGAATCAGTGGTGTTGGTGCTAGAAATGGAGATTCTAGCATCAACATGATTTTCAAATGCAATACTGCCTATTTTCTTACCAAGAATGGTGGTTGGCTGCGTGAGATGTGAGGAGAGGAAATGATGGAGGTATATAATGAACAGTAGAATTTTTAGGGCACAGAAATCAAGGTGGCAAGTGGGCCAGGAATTGGGCTGCAGAAATTTGAATTGGACTTAAGTGGATTGGGCTGAAAGAATTCAAAAATTTGGACTAATAAGTAATTGGACCTTAAAAATTACTTAAATTATTAAAATGATAAGAAATTCGATACTTTAAAAATATTCGGGATTGAACTCAATTTGAATGAATTTAAATTGATTTTATAACGGCTAGACGAACGCGCTTTTATTTAAAACTCGGGATTTAAGGTTTTGCGACACGTTTTTCAAGAAAAATAAATAGAAATTCTCGGTCGCTACAACCTTATCCCCTTAAATTAATTTCGTCCTCGAAATTTAAACTTACTTGATCTATAATATCTGGATACCTAGCCAGAATCTCGTCCTCCTTTTCCCAGGTAGCTTCATCGCTATCCTGTCTACCCCATTGGACTTTGACTAAATGAACTTCTTTGTTTCTTAAGACATGGACTTTTCTCTCCACGATGCACATAGGTGTCTCCTCATAAGACAGATTCCTCTGAATCGAAATAGTCTGAAAATTTACCACATGGCTGGGGTCGTGGATATATTTTCTCAATAATGAAACGTGAAAAACATTGTGTACAGCCGAAAGCTCGGGTGGTAACGCTAAACGATAAGCCACGTTACCTATTTTTTCTAAGATTTCAAATGGACCGATAAAGCGAGGTCTTAGCTTCCCTCTCTTGCCAAAACGAATGGTACCTTTCATAGGAGCTACTTTCAAAAATACTTTCTCTCCAATCTCAAACTCCAAGTCTTTTCTCCTTCGATCGGCATAACTTTTCTGTCTATCTTGGGCAGCTTTGATCCGTAGTCTGATTTTCTCAATAGCCTCAACTGTCCTCTCAATCAATTCTGGACCTAAAATTCTTCTCTCGCCTACTTCATCCCAATAAACTGGTGATCGACAACGTCGCCCATATAATGCTTCATATGGTGCCATACCAATAGTAGCCTGAAAACTGTTATTGTAGGCGAATTCCACTAATGGAAGATGAGTCTCCCAATTACCACTCAAATCTAGCACACAAGCTCTGAGCATATCTTCCAGTGTTTGAATAGTACGTTCAGACTGTCCATCCGTCTGTGGATGGTAAGCTGTACTAAAATTTAATCTAGTACCCATCGCGACATGTAAACTCTTCCAAAATCTCGAAGTGAATCTCGGGTCTCTATCGGAGACAATGGAAGCTGGTACTCCATGAAGTCGGACGATCTCCTTAACATACAATTGGGCTAATTGATCCACACTGAGAGTCATTCTGATTGGTAGGAAATGAGCTGACTTCGTAAGTCGGTCTACGATAACCCAAATAGCGTCATGACCTCTTACTGATTTTGGTAACCCTGTCACAAAATCCATGGAAATTTTCTCCCATTTCCATTCCGGTATATCCAAGGGATTTAACAATCCTGATGGTCTCTGATGTTCAGCCTTGACCTGCTGACACGTCATGCATCGAGAGACAAACTTTGCAATGCAACCTTTCATGTTTCTCCACCAAAAGGTATTGCGCAAATCACGATACATCTTTGTCCCTCCTGGGTGGCATGCATATGGTGCTGAATGAGCTTCTGTCAAAATCTCATTCCGGATATGTTCATCTTTCGGCACACAAAGACGTCCTTTGAACATAAGCGCTTTATCAGCGGCAATCTCGAAACCTATTCTCTTGCCAGTCCCAACTTCGGATCTGATCTTTTCCAAGAACTTATCTCCGACTTGAGCTGCTACAATTCGACCTCTCAGGTCTGGTTTGACGATTAGATTTGCCAATCTGTTAGATCCTTGGACCGTTGGGACTCGCACTTCGATCCTTAAATTCTGAAAATCTCGAATCAATTGATCTTGCGTTGTTCCCAAAGCTGATAAATGTCCAGCGTTCTTCCTGCTCAAGGCGTCTGCAACCTTATTTGCTTTACCCGGGTGGTAAAGAATAGTGCAGTCATAATCCTTCACTAGTTCTAGCCATCGTCGTTGTCTCATGTTCAGTTCCTTCTGAGTGAAGAAATACTTGAGACTCTTGTGATCGGTGTAGATTTCACATTTACTCCCATACAGATAGTGTCGCCAGATCTTAAGAGCATGCACAACAGCTGCGAGCTCTAAATCGTGGGTCGGGTAATTCCTTTCATGTGGCTTCAACTGTCTTGAAGCATATGCGATCACCTTGCCATTCTGCATCAATACACAACCTAGACCATGTTTGGATGCATCGCTGTAAATAACGAAACCATCGGAGCCGTCTGGTATAGTCAACACTGGTGCTGAGACGAGTCTGTCCTTAAGTTTCTGAAAGCTTTGTTCACATGGTTCTGTCCATTGAAACTTAACTCCCTTCTTGGTCAACTGGGTCATAGGACTTGCTATTTTAGAGAAACCCTCTATGAATCGCCGATAATACCCGGCTAATCCAAGAAAGCTTCTCACATCTCCAACATTCGCAGGTGTTGGCCAATTCGTTACAGTTTCAACCTTAGAAGGATCAACTTCAATGCCTTTAGCTGTAACAATGTGACCTAAGAAACCTATTCGCTCAAGCCAAAATTCACATTTCTTGAATTTGGCATACAACTTTTCTGCTCTCAGTGTCTCCAACACAGTCCTCAAATGCTCTTCATGTTGTGCAGAATTTCTGGAGTAGACCAGTATGTCATCGATAAAAACAATAACGAATTTATCGAGATACTGATGGAAAACTCTATTCATCAAGTCCATAAATATTGCAGGTGCGTTCGTGAGGCCGAAGGGCATTACTGTGAACTCATAATGCCCATAGCGTGTCCTGAACGCCGTCTTTGGTATGTCACTTGGCGAAACCTTTAGCTGATGGTAACCAGATCTCAAATCAATCTTGGAAAAAATAGCTGTACCTTTCAGCTGATCGAACAAGTCTTCGATCCTGGGAAGGGGATACTTATTCTTTATCGTCAACTTATTAAGTTCTCGGTAGTCGACGCACATCCTCATACTTTCATCCTTCTTCTTTACAAATAGAACAGGTGCTCCCCATGGAGACACACTTGGCCTGATGAAACCCTTCTCTAGCAATTCCTCCAACTGCACCTTCAGTTCTTGCAACTCCTTCGGCGCCATGCGGTACGGAGCTTTAGAAACAGGGGCAGCTCCTGGTACCAAATCAATGGAAAATTCCACTTGCCTATCTGGCGGAATACCGGGTAGATCGTCTGGAAAAACATCACTGTACTCGCATACTACTGGCACTGAGTCCAGAGTAATCTCCTCTACGGGTTTGTCTTGAAGACTAACCAAATAGCCATGACAATCATCCTTGGCTAGTAGCTTCTCCCCTTGTAAAGCCGAGATAAGGCGAGGAAGTGTTTTGATCCTCGTCCCGTAGAACCTGAATACTTCTTCACCATCTTTGTGAAAAATAACCTCTTTTTCGTGGCACATGATTGCGGCACGATTGGTGCTGAGCCAATCCATACCCAGAATAATATCGAAATCGTTCATTCGGATAATATTTAAGTCTGCTTTCGAAACTTGGCCGTCAAAATCTATTTGTACTGCTTTGACTATCTTATTGGTATCAATAGTTCCTCCTGACGGTAAACTAACCTCGAGAGTACTACCAGTTTCTTCTCCTATTAAGTTCAGTCTTCCTAAACATGCTTCAGCTATAAATGAATGCGTAGCTCCTGAGTCTATTAGAACATATACAGGAATACTAGAGATAGATAGTATACCTGCAATCACGTCAGAATCCTCAGCGGCATCCATGGCAAACACTCTTGCCTTTCCTTTTCTGTTCTGGTCTGGGTTCGCCTTCTGATTGGAACCCTGGGCGGATGGGGCACGACAATCCGTTGCAAAGTGGCCCGGCTGGCCACACTTGTAGCAGACACCCTTTCCAAAAAGGCACTCTCCTTTATGCGGCCTCTGACACTTAGGGCAAGGTGGAGTGAAAGTGATCATTTGTCTCCCTGTTGGTCCTAGATTCGGCCTCTTGGTAAATGCTTGATTTCGGTTTTGATTCTGATTGCGATTTGGGCCTTGCCACTTTCTCTTCCCTTGATATCTTTGCTCGCTATGGTTGCCTTGGTTCCCGATTCTCACACCGGCATAGGCTACTGCTTGAGCCTTCTTCACAACTTCTCCGTATGTTGGCAGTTCATGTGAACTGACGATCTGTCGGATATCAAGGCGTAGACCCCTCTCAAAACGCCGTGCTTTCTTGAACTCAGTCTCCACCAGATGTGGAGCATAACGCGACAGTTCCTCAAACTTTCTCTCGTATTCGGTTATGTCCATTTCACCCTGTACCAAACGTAGAAATTCGGACTCTTTGTGATCTCTGAGGGCTTGTGGGAAAAATTTATCCCTGATCTCAGTCTTAAACCTATCCCAAGTCAGAGCCGCTAGCTGCTCTTCACTCCTTGTTCGGGATGCAGATTCCCACCAGAAACCAGCTCTTCCAATTAACATGAACTCGGCACAAATTACCTTTTTATCTTCAGGACATGATATGTGCCTGAATATCTTCTCAATGGCCTGGAGCCATTCTTCCACTGCTAGTGGACTTTCTCCACCATCGAACGTAGGTGGCCGGTATCTCCGAAATTGTTCTATTGCTGGTGTTGTGGGGTTAACCGGTTGTGGAGCTTGTCTCAGTTCTTGCACCACATTAAGTAATTCCCGGATGATATCGGTTTGAGTTGGTGGTGCCATAACCTTCATAAAATTTTAAAAGTAGTTCATAAAGGTTCCATAAAGGTTGAATTAAGTGTACCACAACGTAAATGGAAACAGATAACTTCTAAAAATGAAAATTAGAACCCAAATATCATTTCATTTAAAACTCGACTTCATTTAATGAAAATACATGGGTAGAAGGCACGTATGCCGAACACTTTTTTTTTTTTTTTTTTTTTTTTTACAGCAACATGTCGAGCCTACTCTAACTTCTATCTCTCTATTCTCTTTCGGTTACGCTTGACTCAGCGTCCGAGATCTCTCCTAGCGCTGGTTCAGCGTCTTCCTCAATTTCTTCTTCTTCTGAGTCTTCTTCAGGAGCAAACCCATAGCGGTACTCAAAGTACATGGGCCAATATGCTACAAATCTCGTGCAGAAGGCATCATACTCCATATCCACATTCAAAGACACCAGAGCATCTACATATATACTATTAGCTACCTCCGCATAGTCACTTCGAAAAGTTGAGAGCAAGTGACGGATCGACCGGTGATCATTGGTCACGTAGCCATGTTGTATGGCCCGTTCACGTACAATATTCAACTGCTCTATATGTTGGGCAATTGTCCACTCAAGTTCGGGTCTGAAGCGGTCATAATCCCTAAAGGCTTGTTCTGCTTCACTGAGTGTCTTTCTACGAATGGGTGCCATGTCCTAAATCAATTATGCAAAGTCCAATTAAGCGGGGTTATTTTTCTCTTCTAGTTAAAATTACGATGACGTAAAAATTAAAGAAAATTCTTTCAAATTATGCTCATACTCGTTTTTCTTTCTTTCTAATTCGGATACGCTTTCTTTCTTTCTCTTTCTTTCTTTCTTTCTTCTAAGTCTCATAAAGCATCAAAACAAGTATCCGAATTAAAATAACATTTAAACTTCATAAACTTCTTTACCTTTGGAGTCGACTGATCGAGTGATGGCAGTGGCAACTTTCATTAATAAGAATTTAAATAATGTGGAAAATTTTTTTTTTTTTTGAAAATTTGCCAGTCTACAGAAACGCAGACTGGCTCTGATACCAAGCTGTAACGCCCCGAGTTCCGCGGACCCGGAACGCTACGTCATCTTCTCTTTGCCCTAATTTAACTGAAAAGTTTGGCGGAATAACTAACTTTTGAAAACATCACATTTAAAATTTGTGAACTTTAACGGTAACCAATGCCATTCAAATTAACTTAAGGAAAATTTGATTGAACATTAAACTCAAGTTTGAAAATAGCGGAAACGACAAAGTAATTTTCATAATGTTTCAAAGAGTGAAAATTCGAAAGTAAACTAAAAACGATTAACTACATTTATTCCACCACTGCCCATCAAACTCGGCCGTCTCCAAAATCTGCAATATTGTTAAAATAATAGAATGAGCATTTCGAAGAAATACTCAGTAGACTCATCGCCAGTAATTAATCTACAGAGTAATTTAACACATAAAATTATGCAATCTATACAGTGATATTCTCATGGGCTAATTTTCTTTGAAAAATCATAGGCTCTTTAAAATCATAGGGTGTGGGTAGTCTGTCTCATGCATTTAAGCACGTAAGTTATGCATAACATCATCTTATCTCATAAGAGATTCTCTTTCTTCTTATGCAATTAAGCATATAAGTTATGGCAAGCATAACAACATAATCTATCTCATAAGAGATTCTCATCTTATGCATTAAAGCATATAAATCACATAGAATCACATAATACATGTAATTACAATTTAAACTAATTAATGGGGGCGAGTCTACCTCAATCTATCTCGATTTGCGTGAAAAGTGGAGCGGGAAGAAAAATCTCAGTTCCTCAATCGTTCGCACGTTTCGTCTAGCCAAAAATAGAAAATAAACCTTGAATTAGTGTTTTGAAATTTCTTTAACGATTAAAAACGATAAAAATAAAGTTTAGGGACTTAATTGAAATTTATTAAAACTGAAAATAAAAGTTTAAGGGTTAAAATTGAACTTTTATAAAATAGGGGCTAAATTGAAAATTTATTAAAACTGAAAATAAAAGTTTAGGGGCTAAAATTGAACTTTTCTAAAATAGGGACTAAACTGGAATTTATTAAAACTGAAAATACAAATTTAGGGACTGAACTGGACTTTTTCAGAACCTGTGGGCTGATTCATTTTTAAAACATAAGTTTGGGACTGATTCCTTTAAAAATCAAACTTCGGAACTGAAATAAGTAACTTTAAAACTTGGGGGACTGAATTAAACTAATTTCTAAACTATAGGGCTAAAATCGAAATTTCAAAAAATCAAAATATATACAATATATATATATATACATATCTCTCACTCTCTCTCTCCTCAAAATCGCACAGGCGAGAGAGAGAGAGAGACGGAGCAGCGACGGGGACAGGGCGTCGATTCGGCCGACGCAAGGTGGTAGCGCCACCGTCGCGAGGTGGCGCCGGTGGTCGTGGGGGTGGCTGGAGGAGGTGATTTTGGCGTTCGGGTTGGAGGCTAAGGGAGTTAACCGAGGCTTGGAGGCTCGGGTTTGGGGGTTTTCCGGCGGTACTCCCGACGAGGAATGGGTCGGGGGAAAAAGGTAAGTTCATGGGCTTTCTTACTCCTTGGTTTTGGTTTTGATTTGGGGTTCGATTTTGGGTTGAAGGAGGCTGTCGATTTGGTGGGGAGTTTGAAGTTCTGGCGTGTGTGTGTTCTTGTGGTCGACTGTGGGTTGGGGGTTGAGTCGCTGCTTGCAGGTTGTGTGAATGTTGCTTGCTCGGTTTGGATTGAGCAAAACAGTGGGGTTGGCAGGCGTTTTGGGTTGCAGTGCGGTGGTGGTGGTGTTGGTGTATTCTGGCTAAGGAGATGGTGGCTCGTGTGGATGGTGGTTTGATTGGGGCTAGGTTGTGGGATCACGGCTGCAGCTCGGGTGATGGTGTGGTGGAGTCGACGGCTGCAGTGGTGGTGCCTGTGGGTTGGTAGTGCTGTGTGAAATGTTCTGTGAGTTGGAGGTGATGGGTTGATGCTAGAAATTGATTTTTCTAGCATCACACATGAATTTCCAACATTGTTGATGCTAGAAATGGGTGTGTTCTAGCATCAGTTGTGAGTTGGAGTTCTTTCCAGCGAGACCCTTCAGCTGGGTTGGAGGTGTTGGTGAATCCGGTTTCCACTGTTTGTTTAATGTTGAGTTTCTGCTGCTTTGGTGTGAAGTTGCAGGCATTGTTGGTGCTAGAAACTGAGGCTCTAGCATCAACGTGAGCTGGAGAATCAGTGGTGTTGGTGCTAGAAATGGAGATTCTAGCATCAACATGATTTTCAAATGCAATACTGCCTATTTTCTTACCAAGAATGGTGGTTGGCTGCGTGAGATGTGAGGAGAGGAAATGATGGAGGTATATAATGAACAGTAGAATTTTTAGGGCACAGAAATCAAGGTGGCAAGTGGGCCAGGAATTGGGCTGCAGAAATTTGAATTGGACTTAAGTGGATTGGGCTGAAAGAATTCAAAAATTTGGACTAATAAGTAATTGGACCTTAAAAATTACTTAAATTATTAAAATGATAAGAAATTCGATACTTTAAAAATATTCGGGATTGAACTCAATTTGAATGAATTTAAATTGATTTTATAACGGCTAGACGAACGCGCTTTTATTTAAAACTCGGGATTTAAGGTTTTGCGACACGTTTTTCAAGAAAAATAAATAGAAATTCTCGGTCGCTACACAACCACCAACATCTGAAACCGCCACCCACCACCACCGCCAACATCTGAAATCGCCACACCAAAACCCACAAATGTCCAATCCCGCAACTACAGATCTCTCATACGGTGTGTGTGAGAGAGATAGAGCAGGGGCCACTCAATGCCCCTGGAGAAGTAGCATTGCCGATCATAAGATTGTGGCCATCGTCACCGGAGTAGTGTGTAGAGAGAGGAAAGAGGGTGGAGGCGCTGAACCGGGTGAAGAGAGAGAGAGAAGCGGGGGAATTGGATAGTTTTTAATAGGGTTTATAATTATAAATATATATAATTATTTAAATTTTATAATAAATGGTATTTTAAATATCTGGTGGGGTGTAATTTCCTCTACTTCATTTTGCATCTTTATTGAACCATGTTAAAGTCTTCTTACAATATTTTATTCTAGATTAATAAATTTTCTGTTCAGGGAAAACTGCCCTTGCATCAAACTATGCACAGGAATTCCTTCTTGATTGACAATTTGACATCTTCTTTGACTGTCCTAGAAAGTTCTTATATTTAACATGGTTTTTCCTTCCATCATTCTGGAATTTTAACATACGAGTGGAAACGTGTTATAAGCAAAAATAATTGTTTTTTCAAAACTTATAAAAAGCATCATTCTATGAACTTCCTACAGCATAGGCAAATGTACCATGCCTCGTATGTAAGAAAATTGATTTTGGTAATGAAAAGACAATACCTTGTTCAACTGCTGTTTCCTTCTTATTTGATGCAAATATGGAAGCCAACCAATTTTTTTTTCATACTTGGTATTTGCTCATCCTGTACATTTTCTTTGGCACCATTCTCTCCAAATATCAGGAACAGCTTAAACCCTCTCCCTGAATGTCCAGAAGAAAGGTTGATGAAGATATTAAAATGGAAACTGTATATGCAAATCGATTTCAATAGCAGGTCGGTATTAGCAAAATGTACCAATCATATGCTGATTGCAATGAATTGGGCTTTACTATATCATATTACAATCATTATGATACCATTAAACAAAATTTAGATAAATAAATTTGTTCCTTCTCTAACCACGCAAGTTTTCATATGAGGTGGTTCAACATGCTATTAGAGCAGACAAAAAGTCTTTGACTCAAGTCGCACCATCACCCATTTGTAAAAATTTAGTACATATGTGGCCTTTGATATAAAAATGAATCCAGCCGAGGAGGCGTGTTGAAGACAATTTAGATAAATAGATTCATCTCCACTCTCACTGTTTAAGCTTTTAGATGAGGTGGTTCAACAAATACATCGAAAGTTTCTAGATCCAAGTAGGTTTGGGCTTCACCTGTCAGTTCAGAAAGCAAATCTACATGGGAACAATGACCGCAGCCATCTCACAGCGAACTATCATAACATGTTTTGATGTTTATTAGCTCGTCCCACCCCATAAAGTGCGCCTACATATAAATTTGACTATTTAAAAATTTTGAACCCCACGAATATATTCGTACCTATTGGAATGAAGAGGCTAAAGCAAGATAAGCATCTGAATAAATCAGGCCCTCTGTCATGAACATGGTCATCTGCTATTGGTATTGGACGACCAGCCACACCAATATCATCTGTTGGGTGAACTTGATTACCGGTTGCCTGTGCAGAGAGAGTATCCGACTTGGAGTTGGCTGCAGTTCCAAGTTTGCTACGTTTACCCTCTTCATCAGAAAGTCGCACTGTACGTTTTCTTTTGCGAAGAATAACCCTTCTGGTGATACATGAATTGCAATTAGGACAATATAAATCATGTGTAGTCTGCTCTCGTAGTACTCTATCAACTTCTAAATCCGCAACTTCCAGATCGTCTGCATTTATCAGGTAATTTTCGGTACATTTTATCTCTTTCGAAGACTCATAAGTTGTGCCACGTTCTTGACATAATATTTCAGTTGGCCGAGAACTTGAAATTGACAAGTTGTCATTCTCTTGATCTCCTTCATATCGATCCTTTACTATGGAAACAGAATTCTTCTGAACAAAAAATTTCTGTGCTGAGACGTCTGCAGGATTTTTCTGGACTGGTTGTTCACCAGAATGAGGTTCAACGCCTGAAATTAAATGTTAAGTGGACCACTCATTGTAACTTGCACTATATGTCTAATTGTAAAAATGCAAGTATAAATCTAGAGCACAATGCAATACAATTTAATGAAAAAGAATAGAAACTTGAAAGCTATATGGAATATAAATTAGGCCAAAGTAATTGCAATTATAGCAGTAAAAAATCCTTCCAAATACATATAAAGAAAATGAAATAAGAAATAACTCAGGGTCAAGCAAGTTGATCTTTTACTAGTAGTCCATTCTATAAGGTAATGAAACTGGGCGAGTATCCGAGGAAGGAATAACCTGTTGACAAGATTTGGCAATTAGCTAGATATAGAGTAAATATGGAAGAGGCTCATCAAGCACAATGTATTAACAGCAGATCAAACTTAACGAATTGAAAAATGATTACAAAAATATAATTTTAACAACCTGAAATCAGCCTAGACTAGAACATTTACAAAGGGCAATCAGCAATGCCCCTCTTTTACTGGTCGAAAATCTGTTTTATTCCGTTAAATTCAGTTATAGTTAATTAAATGAAAAATTTAAACTGTTGCACCTCCCAGATCTGCTCTCCAATTTAGTTTAAACTAGACTCGAATACCCCAAACCCACACACTTTCCTTTTTAGCAAACTGTTATCCTCTTTCTATAACTATGATTCTACTAGACAGGGCACACATTTCATTATTGTTGGTGCTTTTGCTCAACTCTTTTACAAATTTTCGTCTGGTATCAACGACTGAACACATGCAATTTTCCAAGAAAATACGAAACAAATCTAAGATAAAGAAAACCAAAAGCTATCAAATTAAAAACAAAAAAGATTCAGAATCCTAAAGCACTTAACCTTCATCTTTATCATAGTAAACCGAATTTTCTGATGTCAACCCATCTTTTGCTTCTGCTTCATTTACAAGAATCCCATTAAGCTCCTCTTTTCTTTGCCCGCTAACAACAATTGACTCGTTCTCGGGTCTATAAACAGCGTCTGATGTCTGATTTACATGCCCATTGTTGCAAGCACTTGATCTTCTTAACAAAGCAACCTCATTTTCTTCTTCTTCCTCCTCTTCTTGTTGACCCCAATTTTGCTCTACTTTTTCCATTTTAAACACTATCCACGCCCACAAACAAGCTCTTTCTTTATGTACAAGGGTATGTATGATAATGGAAAAGTAACACTAGATTATTTTTACAATCGGGAGGAAAAACAAGATTGCAGATTGCAGATTACCAAAGAAATGTTAGCCCATTGTTTGAATTGTGAAGTAGAGGAAGCCTCATCTCCAGTTCTTTAACTGCGGGGAGCAAACAAAAATTGTGTGGGGACCACAAGATTCTTGATTCCCCTGAGAAGCTGTGAGTATTGATCTTGGATTGGCTGAGTATATTTTATTAGTCAGAAGTAGTACTCAGTGTGGGGTCAGGGTGTATGTTGGCAGGAGAAATCATGTTTGTTATGTTAAATTAGATCAAATTAACCTTTAACTTCAACATACAAAATGTACATTTAGTCTATTAAACTCTTTTTTTTACGTAGTCATTTTCAACCACATTCGTAATGAAATATTTTATACATAAACTCAAAATCTTTACCTACTTTTTAACCACATATTCTTTTAAAATTTACTATTCAAAAATTTATTTTTCTCAAATAATAATTATCAAACATAAATGTCAAAATGATTATAGTACGCAACATTATTATATTTTAATGACAATTCTCATGTTAATGAACAGGAAAAATAATTAAAGAAATGGCTGTCCATATTGCCATAATAATAGTGTACGACACAATCATTCATTATTATTTGTTTGATTATTACCAACCATGAAACATCTCAACAAACTTGACCTTACGTACGCTACTAATGATAACTACATAGATTACTTGTCAAGAAACTATCTACTTCAACGGGTTTATCAAGGAAATTAAACACACTATGAAAAATATAAAATTTCATAAAGAAATTGCAGGTACAAGTTGAAATTTTGATGCATATAACTCCCTTTAACCAAAAAATATAATAAGAAAATGAAAAAGGAAACGTGCCGAGTCAACGGAAAACGAGGGTGGGTCAGGTCGAACAACACTCAATTTGATGGAGCCCCAGACATGAGGCCATAATGTCAATTATAGTCCAATGCATCTTCTATCCGCTGTGATTGTGTTAAAATCATCATGATGGTCAGCTGGAAATGGGTCTGGTGGCGTGGGAAACATTTCTTTGGTGGCTAGATAATGTGTCGACCCATCCAGCTCAGCCCGGAAAAGGCTCAGCGTAGGCTCGGCCTGGTTTGAGGGGTCTGAGGTCCGGGTGGGCTAACTTAAGAGGATAAACAAACAAAAAGGCGAAGCCTGCAGACCTAACACAGCCAAGCTCGTGCTGCGTCCCAATAACCAAGGGTGGATGCGACCCTAACAGCAGCAACTGAAGAAGTTTACTCAAGTCTTTTCATGCTCCAAAGCTAAACACAATTGACATACCAGCATCAAATGAAATTCATCATGAGTCATCTTGTGCTTAACAGATTCATATTACCATATCAGTTTAACTGTGAGTTTCACATGTACCAGCTGTTAATTTCCAGATTAATCAAGTGTAGAACTGAAAGACTAAATCAAGATTTGCAATTAAAATTCAAGACGAATGCTGTGTAAGGTCTTTAGCTTCTCCAGCTCCTCGTCACTTGCAATTCCAGGTTCAATAAAACACAGCTGAAACAGAAACCATCATTACCATCTTATCAAAACAGAATGAGAAAAAATCAAGATTGACAAAATGCATTGAAACCTGATATTGGTCTTTCTTTAGTGTATGGACACCTCTTTTAATTAGCTTTTGCCATCCAACCTTGTCTTTAAGTGATTTTTCCAAAGCTCTTGTTTTCTGGAAAGATGATCATTAAATACTTCAGAAAGTGAAATTTCCAGCTTAAGAATTTCTAGTAAGTGATGTATAAACTTGCTGAATAAATTATATGTTCACAAACTGGAGCTTTTGCATCAAGAAACAGAATTGCTAAAAAGAAGATCTTATGAGGCTGCCTTGGAAACCCAAACAACCATAAGTGATGACATTCTATTTTTGAAAATGTTCTGGTTAGGAGCATTCCAAAACATAGCACATAACCGTAGGAGTAGCTGTGGTTTTAACATATCAACTGCATTAAAAGGCAATTGCTAGTTATTTAACCCCGTGTATTTCAACCTGAGAGTGTTTAGAACTCTGAAGACTGAAAAGCACACAAATCATAGTGCAAATACAGCTAGGAACATATTTCACTGATAACATGTGCACAGGTAATGAAATTAATATGATCCTAAATTATATTTAAGTGTCACAATAGCCAATTTATCACGCCTACTTCATCCAGAGACCTGGCCAACAGGAAAACTATCAAATCACAGAACATCAATTCAAAGCCCAGTAAAATGCAAGCAATCTTAACATTATATTCCCATGAACAGCTATTAGCCAATTATGGTATTCTGTGATAAACAGTATGCAAGCCAAACTTTCATAAGAATGCAATTGTGCATACTTACACTGGCAGGGTCCAAGATTAATAAGTTGTAGTGCTGCATGCCATTTATCTGATGCTGAACCTGGATGCCAATGATGGTTCTTGAATGGCCATCGTGTTGAAAGTACAAGGGCCTGCTCAAAAAGTCTCATAAACATTAATTGGTGTGTATTTACAAATAGAAATAGTGTATGCATTTTCACAGCCAACATGCCAAGAAGACTCCTAAAACTAATTGAAATTCACTTACGGTTTCCCACTAAAGACAACACGCTGATTGCCATATTGGATGGGATTGTTGCCAGAGAAATAATTCCAGACCCAGTCAATAAGAACCTGATCACCCTTTATATTGCCAAAGGGAATGCTAGAATGTGTACGACTCCCATAACTAGACGAAACTGCATCATGAATTTTGGAATCCCCCTTCAACAGAAATTTATCCATTGGTCCATAAACTTGCATAGCTTTCCTTTTGCCCACAGTTTTATCTAAGATTATATCCTTGCCACAAAAATCTACTATCCTGGCACGAAGACCAAATGAGCGGAAAAGTGCAGCACACTCTGTGGTTCCAATCCAATTTCTTTTTCCATAAATTTTCTGATCAAAGTCATTTGAGCCATGTGTATCAAAACCTCTTTCCCAAGCAATTTCAAGCCATCTTTGTAAGGAAGCAATATCAGGTACAAACCCAGTACCACCATACAGAACCTCCCTTGCTTCTTGTCTCTGTTTAAGCAGATTAGAACTAAGCATCTGGATATTACACCACCCACACCCCCACCCAACATCCTCTGATTCAACACTCTGAAAGTGATCGATGTACCCAGACAATATACTCAATGCATTCTTTGAGTCTGATTCCAAACACTTTGCTAACAAAGCCATCAAGCCGTCTTCAACTTGGCAGAAGCACTCCTTGATCTGTGTCTCTACTAAGTAACAAAATTTTTCATCAGTATCTATCCTTCCACAGGTAGTTCCCTTAGCATCACACCTTAGAAAACTGCTCTTGGGATTGTCCCAGGAACTATCTATATGTTCTATGGCATTGCCAACCTGATCATAACAAGGAATTCCTCGTGTTATTTAAAATTGCAACTACCCATAAACTAATGTACAAGAAAGATGGAATATTTCAAGAAGCAAAATAGCAAAATGTCTAACCACCAGCTTAAGTAAGAAGACTCAATAAACAAACTAATTATGTACGCGTCTAATTCCTTATTCTTTTCTATTCAAGTATTCTAACTCCGCAATTGTTAACACCGTGTCTCCACTTTTCAAGGCAATATGCGTTAATCGAAAATTACAAACAATAATATTACAAATGAACACAAGCCTTCACAATTAAGCGACTTCCTTTCTATTTCTTCCAAACATTTATGTCCTTGTTATCAAATGCTAATATACTATTCCTAATAAATTGATGAAACTATATACAACATTTTGTGGTCAGCAACACGGCAACAGGTCATTTCTCCAGGACATGCTGACTCCAATCCTATTCAGCAATCAAACAATTTTTAAATAAACAAGCACTAAATTATATACCAAAAATTTAAGATAAACTCATATTTAATACACAAATAAACAGACAGTTCTCTTGTGCATATAAACAAACAGATATATATATGAATATAGGAACATGTCACACGCGAATATGCACAAATATAAGAATAGATGCATAAACGTGTATACATACAAATGGGGGAGCCAATGATATTTGTCTCGCTAATTCGAGGTCTCGGGCACATTCTTCATCTTCCAAGTGATCATTAGCATGTCTGTATAATCGAAATATAATGGTAATAAATCGAAGAATTTAAAAATCACTTAATAATGGTGGAAATGAAAATTTGTTTATTTGAACGGAAGCAAAACACGATCCAATGCAAAATATACCTCTCGAGCTCCAGAAATGAAACTGTTAGATTACAAAACGGGCAAGCGGAGAATTCCATGGAAGAAATGGAGTGAAAATTGGAAAAAAAATTTGGGGTTTTTGAAAAAAGCGAGAAATGCTAGCAATTCCTTTTCGACCACTTAAATGGGGGTCGTAGGCGGGCTTCTTTTTCTTTTGAATTAAACTATGGTGACCCCTCCTTGACAGAGGGGGTGACCACGCCCCTATTTGGGATGTTCGGTCACCCCCTCTGGCATGCTCCCTTTTCTTTTTCCTCAAGTTGTTTTCCCCCTTTTTTTTTTTTTTTTTTTAAGCCGTTTCTTGCCGCAATAATGGAGTTAATTGTTTCAATAGTCATTGAAATTTACAATGTATCATGTTTTATTAATCAAACTTTCAATTGTACCCAATAACTCACTGAACTTTGGTGGAACTGCACTCCATCACTACCGTCTTCATTCTATCCACGCCGTTTGCCTATGTGGAGAATGACGTTGTTATTTGACAGTTAACTATGCCATGTCATGAAGAGTTAATTGTTTCAATAGTCATTAAACTTTGCAATGTATCACGTTTTACTAATCGAACTTTCAGTTGTATCCAATAACTCATTGAACTTTGATGGAAGTGCGCTTCATCACTCACTGTCTATTTTGTGTAATTTCCACATAAAATATACAGAAAATTTTGGAAAATGTCAAAGATTTTAGAACCCTGTTATAAGTACAGGAAAATTATATAGAAGTCATACAGGAAACTGAAATGTAGGGAAGAGATTGAAAATGGGAAGAGGAAAAAAAACAGATAGATTGGATGAAATCATTTCAAATTTCTGTAAACAATCTGTATACATTTCCTATACGCAGGGAATTTTCCAAGATTTTAGGCCCTCGTAATCTTCGTATTATAAAGAGAAGATATTAATACAATTTTTGTATGTTAACGATCGACACGTTACATCATGTCAAACTTTATATCAATCTTACAAGATATTTGGTGAAAATTAAAATTATATTAAAATCAAATTTTAATTCATACCAAATATGCTCTTAATGTTCATAATACATGATTGTTATGTAAGAAAAAAATTACTTATAGGTAAAGAATTGACAAAAAGTTTAACATAATTACATATGACAATATTTGATCGAATGAAAAAATAGATCGTATTTTAAACCATCAAATGATAGAATATCATGCGACGATATGTCAAATTTTATGTCAACCTTGATGTTTATGTAATGTGGTTATTTATGTTATTCAATAGGAATAGACAACCGAGGAAAGAAAATAAATACGTAACATTTATTATTCTGTAAGAATATGTTAAGTACGTATTAAGTCGCTGTTTGAGACACATTATTTTTTTCATTATTATTTTTCTACTCATTTTTAACCACATATTTTTCATCACATCAATAATTTTTCTTTATTTTTCAACTATATATTTCACATCATGTCAACAATAAAAATACATTTTTTTCTCAAATAATTTGGCTCAAACAGGGGCTATATAATAAGAACTAAAATTATTATATTTAAATTTTATTCGGCATTTAAAGCAATTAGTACCTAAATTAAATTAATTCAGGGTGCTTATCTTTATTTATTCAACTGTATTAAATCAACACGCTATTCTGTATTATTTATTTATACGAATTAGAAAAAAATTATTTAACTTAAATTCAATAAATTACTTACAAGTTACAAGTAATAACTAATAATAGCCAAGATTTTCACTTATAAGTGAAAAACTAACTTATAAATAAAAGATCACTCATAAGCAAAAATAATATTATAATTCAAAATTCAGTTGTAAGTTTAAATTCATTTTTAAATGAATAACTTCTATAAGTAAAAAAAATCCATTTATAAGTACAAATTTTGTGTATGAGTAAAAAATGTACTTGCAGGTAAAATTTAACATATATTATAAAATTGCTTATATAAGTAGAAAAGTCACCTGTATGTTAAGAGTAACTTTATAACTAAAAATTTACTAATAAGCAGAAAATCACTTATAGGTAAAGAATTGCTCATTAGCAAAAAATACTAATTATAATATACGAACTTAATTTTATTTAAGAAAATTATTTTGTAACTTAAAAACACTTGCAAGAACAAAACTCACTTTTATGTTAAAAAAAGTTGCTTCCAAATAAAAAATGCTACTAGTAAAAAAAAAAAAAATCAGTTTACGGGTAAAATTAAATTGAGATTGACTACATTCACGATAAATAGGAAATTGGCTAGATGAAACTTCTATTACTTTGTATTCATTATCAGTTCTGTTGAAAGATCTACAATGAATAATGCTTCTCTGACAGGGATTGCAGACATGCTTTGCAAACAGATGAATGTTGATTGGTTGTTTTTATTTTTATTTCTAAGTGTCCAACCACTAGATGACACGTGTCTCCTAGATCCAAACCCTGTTTCCAATCCTTATTACTGTAGCTTAACTAACAATTATAGCAAATTGTGTCGTTTTGTTTATCCCTCTCTTACACACAACCTATGGAAATCTTGTTCTTCTTCGTGCAAAAACCTCTTTTATTATACCCCACCATCTCCTATACATTTTTACCTTAGATAACTTCAAATGTCAATCCTTTAACTTATCCTCCACAGTCGACAACTCACTTATGCAGCATCTGTTCAGTGATGGAGATAGGAGACGAAGCGCTGTCCATACCCATATATTTAATTTTTTATGTAAAAAAAAAAATACTTTTATTTATTAGTTCCATACAAAAAAAAAAAATTGTCCTTCCCAACCCGCATCTGCCTTTGACTTTGTTTGTATTCAAAATTATATATGTATTATAAATTAAGTCAAAATCAAATATTAATTTCAATTATATATTCATAATTATGTTTCGTGGACCCACTATTTTTTATTTTTATAAATTATTTATAAATTTTTCAAACAGAGACATAGGGTGCGTGGGGAATATGAGTTGGAAGAAAATTTCAAACCAATAGGCTCTCTGCTTCAAGAAATAGATAAGATATGGGAAGTTGGAGTTTTCCTATGTAGAGTAGTTGAAAATTACGTATAACAAAGTTTGAAAAGGCACATATAGTGATGTTTAATTTCCTTGCATTTATTTTGATTACACTGCTGATGTTGATAGGATTCAATAATGCTTCTATATACTCATATTTTAGTATTAGTTAATGCTGTCCAATAAATTTATCAAAAGACTTTTAAGCATAGATAAAACTATATTTAAGTTAATCGTGTCAATCATATATATGAGTAGGCTTGACATTCAGTGTGACGAGTCAAGTATTTTAATATTTGAAACCATCAATTATAATTCGAATATTTTGTAAATGAAATTATTTGAGCTCACATAATTACTAAAATAATCAAACTCGAATAGTCGGCTCGAATTCGTTCAAACCATAACATTTTTTATAAAAATCGTGAGCATTACAATACAAAATATCTTCCCAATATTTGGAGAAATAAAATATGACAATAAATACATATTTCAACACTTTTTCAATCAACTGCAAATATACCACCAAATAGCATATTATATCTAACATAATAGCATTCAATTTCGAGTTGTAGCTCTGAGTGCGACACTTCAATAAGGATTTGTAGGGTGGACAGATCATAAAGTGAGGTCAAAAGTGGTTACTAATGATAGTGGTATAGGGATATCAACAATTTGAGTCAAAGCTCAAAACTCGAGTTCGACTCGATTAAAAATAATTCAGATTTTTTTTTTGGCCCAAGTTGAACCGAGCTTATACTTGGGCAAAAAATCTAAGTTTGACCTGAACTTTTGGCCCCGACCTTATCGAACCGAGCCGAACCAACTCATGATTTACTTATTTTTTAATAAAAAGAGGCAGTAGTCGTGACTGCCTATGCAAAGCTGGTACGCCAAATCTATTTATTTTTTACGGCCAAAAATGGCTCATGACATGGGCCGGCTCAGAAAAAGCCCAAGCCAAGACCAGACGAGCCTAGAGATGGCAATGGCGCAGGTTCAAGGTGGGGCACCTTAGATTTTTATTTTATTTATTTATTATTCTTTCTTTTTTTACATTTTCAAAATTCGAGTTATATTATTATTTAAAGTTCAACTCTTAACTTAAAACTTAAAGGTCATTCAATATATTTTAATTTTTTTCTAATTTTTTCGATCAAAATATTAACTTGCTTTAATTAATTGGTATAAATCTTTCAAAAGTAAAAAAAAATATTTATTTAACTATCATGATTCATAATTTCAAATTATATAATTTAATTATAATAAAAAGATTGAATAACCAAATTTATAAATTATATAAACAGTTGTTAGTTATGTAAAATTTTAAATTGACAATTGTATAATATAATTGTTGGATTAGAAACATGTTATAAAATTATAAATAAAACTAACCATTTATTAAAATTCTATTTTTAATTTTTTTTTTCACAGGGCAGGGATGCCTCGTCCCGCCCCACCCTGTGACCCGCCACGGGGCTATCTCAGACGCCCCGTCCCGTCCCGTCAACCTGTCGGGACGAATTGTTTTGCCCCATTCGAGACGAGACGAGTTAAATTGACATCCCTAAACAAGCCAAATTAACACCCCTACAGTGCTATGATTCAATTGTTCAAATGCATGAATCTAATTGAATAAGACAATTACTATTTAGGTATTGCAAACTTACTACTTGCTATTTGTCGATCAGGTCATTTGATTAGATGAATAAAAAGGACAAATTTTGTTTTAGAGTCGAGTATCCATGTTTTGGGTTCTAAAATCAAGAATCGTCCATAACTCAATAATTCTCGATTATGATTTTTTTTTTCGAGAATCAGACAAATATCCGGTTTCTATTAAAATGTCCACCCATATATATATGAGTTTAAAATTGTCACCAATGTGAGGACTCAAAACAAATTTTTATATAATTATTTGTGTTGTATTTTCAACAATATCACATATACGATGTAAAAATGCCACCAACATGATGACTTTATAATTTTTTATATAATTATTGCGTTGTAATTTCAACAAGATCATATCGCATATAAAATGTAAATATGCTCGTTATCAAATAATTCGATAAAACAATAGCTTAAATTTTTTGTATTATTTATTTGATATAATGTTAAAATTTAAATCGTCTTATTTTAATAATAAATATTACAAATAATTTGAATATCTAGATTGGTCGTGTAGGTTAACGACAATATTTTTCTCATCATTGACTCAGCGCTTGAATACTCTCCACTGGATTTGCCGTGGATTTGGGGGAACTAAATTCTATTCGCTGTTAAACTTTGGTTGGGCTAAGCATGACAAAATGTCAAAATACATAGCTTTCAACTTTTAATCTGGGTTCATAAATTATTGAGTGAAGTTTGGTGTAGGGCAAGGTTCACATAACTCTATTAGACATCTCACGTTGGAACGTGGGGTATTTTATTTTTTGACATTTTTTATTTGAATGACTCGACACATTGTGAGGTTGATGTAACAATTATATGAAAAATAATTTTGTACAAACAAAATTATTGGTTAATTGGCATAAAACTTCCATACATTTTAAGTTTATTGTGGAAAACGTCATTACCTTTCATTTTTTGGCACAAAACGTCCCTACCTATCACTTTTTTTTTTTCGTTGAACGTCATTTTCACAAAATTTTAATGTAAAATAATCAATATATCCTCATATTTAAATAGAAGAAAAATAAAGAACAAATTACAATTATAGGCCAAACATTTTAAAAAGTGCAAATAACCCACCAAATTTCACATTCTTCCTACACCTTACCCTCACTTTCAAATAAAAAACAAGTCATTTCATTTTTCCATTCTCTAGCTGTTGAAAATTTTACACGCCTTAGATTGCACTTTTCTCATGTCACTCTCTGCCCCATTTCAAATCAAGATTCAATTTTTTACCTGTTATTCCTGCAAATTTTTACTATAATTTCTCTATCTCCAATAAATTCTTTCAATTTTTTAGAACTTTTCACTGTACAGAAATGAATCATAACCGTTGAAGTTCAAAGCTTTTCTTCTATCTCTTCATTATAGAGAGAGAAAATGTGAGGTTCGGACTGTGTTTCTGAATTTTAGAGAGAGAAAATGAATATTGGAAGGCAGAGATTCGGTGCATCATCCGTTGTTCACCGGCAGCAGCAGTACCCGATAACCTTCTAGAATCATCATCTAACACCCGATGGCTGCAATCAACTGGTCTTCAGCACATGTAGTCATCGAACAATGCAATTCCTCCACTTCAGGTGCATTTTTTTAATTTTGTGTTGTCTGTTGACCATATGTATGTTCAGATCTAAATATATGAATTCTGTAACACAAAATTTACGAATTTTTATTTTTTTTAAATTAGGATTTTGCTTACCATAATGGAGGGGTGAGGACCCGAAAATGTATAGAAGCGTGCAAGTGCAACGGACTTAAAGTGGAAGCAGCGATTTGTTTGCCAAGTCACTAATATAGGGATTGATGAAAAGATTGTGTTATTCTTGGAACTTCCAGTTCACGTAGCAGTGGGGGCGGGGGTGAAGTGTGGGAAGAAGGTGAAGTTTGGTAGATTATTTGCAATTTTTAAAAAATTTGGCATATAATTACAATTTATTCTTTATGTTTCTTTTCTTTATTTTTTTCTTTATATTTAAATATGAGAATATATTGGTCATTTTATGTTAAAAATTTGTGAAAATGACGTTCAGCGTAAAGAAAGTGAAAGGTAAGGACATTTTGTGCCAACAAATAAAAGATATGAACATTTTACACAATAAACATAAAAAGTAAGGATATTTTGCGCCAATTACCACAAAATTATTCTAATTTGTCCGATAATACTAGATGCCACGCAAGACTTTTTCTCCCCGAAAACCGATCAGATCGTTGAACCTGGACATACGCATTATAGCCTATAAAATCCCTTGTATTGAAACCACAATGCTTCATTAATCTAAACAGACTAAACTCTAAAACCAGTTACAATTTCTCTCTTAATTTTTTTCTTCTCGTCAATTTGTTAAAAAAATGGCTCCCGCCATCGCCGTCTCTTCGGCCCAAACGAAACCGCAGCAACGCGGCGAGCTGCCGGCATTGGCAGAGCACGAGGTGTTGCAGAAGAGAAACGACGAGCTGGAAAAGGAATTAAAAAGGAGCCTGAAAAGAGAAGAGAATATGAAACAAGAATTGCAAAGAACGTGGGAGCGGCTGAGGGTGGCGGAGGAAGCGGAGGAGCGTCTTTGCTCCCAACTCGGCGAGCTTGAGGCGGAGGCTGTAGATCAGGCTCGATCTTACCGATCCCGATTAATGTCATTAATGGAACAACTTTCTGCTGCACAAAAACTTCTTCAACGAGCCTCCATTAATTCTGTCTCCAGTTCTCAATGATCTTCCACCGTTAATTAATTATGAAAAAAAGTACTTATAGCCTTTTACTTACTTTTGCCTTCATTTATGATTTAAGGGTGTTTCCAATAGATATTAATCCATTGGATTTTTGTACATAATGCTCTCAACTTCTCCAAAGTTATTGTGATGGGAGATTTGTGTATGGTTTGATTATTGATGATGTTAATTACCTTTTTCTTCTTTCGTTTTATGCCTGTTTATACTTTTAATTATTCTTTCTCAAGAGACTTCTTCTTTTACAATTCAGTAATTTGGAAATAAAATCATATAAATTAACCATGGACTAGACCTGATCCAAAATCACCCATGGCAGGTAGATTTGATAAAGGAAAAGAAAGGATTTGTGTTTTATAAGTTAGCTTTTAAGTTGGTCAAACGTTCTTGCAAGCTCATAAAATACTCAAGTCTGTTTGGAAATAAAAGACAAATTTATTATTGTAAAATTAAACACGAATAGAGGGGTTAAGTGGGGTGATTCGGTGAGTAGCCATTTTTTCATACGAGCTGCTCGCGGGCTCGTAACTTGCAAGTTCATCAACTTATGCATGAGCTGACTCAATAAAAGTAGTGGAAAAACAATTTCACTAAAGAGATATTAAACAAATTGATGAGCCCAAGCGGCTCGTCCCACTAAGGTGTGAGTTCGTAGAGTGAGTCGAGCCACACTTGGATAAAGCAAGTCGGGTGATGGGTTGAGCTGAACTCAATGCTAGACGAGTCAAGTGACTCGAATTAACACTTTGAGTACAGAATGCAAATTGCTCAAGAAAATTTTGCCTGGTCATAACTTCTATGGCTCGTGACATTTTTGAGACCCCGCCCCACAAAATGGTCCATTATTTTGATAGGAAAAACACAATAGCGTACCGACGTAGACAAAATTAATGTTAATTAAATATGACAAAACAAGTTGGCCATTGATGCCATTAGGTGGCAAATATTGTGTGCCGCGGCGAAATGCACAAACTAGATTTGAAACGTACGTGTAAAGCAAGACATGTGAATTTGAAAAAGTCAATTATCTTGATATTGTGATAACCATTTTCAAGCATTCAAATTTGCAATCTAGTTTCTCTAGAAGAAAGAAATTTGGAAAAATTGAAAAGGTATTATATCTATCAGGTTTTCTCTTTCATTAAGGGAAAAAAAAAAAAAATTTTGTTGCCTGCCAACTTTTTATAGTCTGGGTCAGGTCTCGATTTCACTATTCTTGATTATCTTTTCAGACCAATTACTTTAAATAAAATACTGTCTCCAACTAATTAATCATATGCAAGATCTTCCTCAAACGGAGCCTTGAGCCCATCGGGAGTATATTAGCTTCTACATTGTTGGATTACAGCAAATTTGAAGGTCCAATATTCATTATAATTATTCATTATTCAACTTCGAGTTACAGCGTATTTAAATTTGACAATTAAATATCGTAACTAAGTTAAAGTATCTTGTTGGACTAATCTCTTATGTTTGTAATATGACAACTCAACTCGATCAATATCAAGCAAGAACCAACATCGAGTCGACCCATGTCAAGGTAGAAAAATAAGACCGAGTTGATCCACACTAATAGACCCGGAATTAATATGTAGGCCTAAGGTCAATTTGCTATCCCATTCAACAAAAGAAAATGTCAAGGTTTGAAAGCCAAAAAAATTGAAATTTGCATATCCGGTTGTTTCACTATTCCCCCAATTGCTTGATAATCAACTTTCTACGTTCATACATGAATTTTCACGCAGGAGGACCACTTGTTTCACTATTCCCACAATTGCTTGATAATCAACTCCTTAAGTTCACGGTACAGGACTTCAAATATCCTTGATAAACGTTTCTTATTTTGATATTAAATTAATTATTTAGAGGGTGTTTGATGTAAATTAAAATTAAATTTTTTAATAGACTGTGATAGAAGTTTTTAAAATGTATAATTGAAAAATTGTGGAACCCATGAAAAATGTGATTAATATTGATTGTTTGACTTTGACTTAGAATACGAATCAAATAGACCCTTAAACACTTCAAGTGTTATACGTTCTTAAAAGTAACTTTACTCAAAGGATTATCAAACATATTTAAAAGGCATGAGAGCTTCTTCAGCACCACCAACGAGTATCCTATAATGTTGAACTCAAATTTGTGCCACACCGATCATACACCATCGTCCACGAGAATGGTAATGGATATACCGAGAGAACCGCCAAAAGCTACCAAGAATTTCACCGTAAATATGAACATATCTCACTTAACTCCTCTTTATGTTCTCTTTATGTTTTCCAACTCTCCAAATCCGAAATGAAAACAGCGAATGCATTTATACTTATAGGGTCAAAATCATTTGAATTCAAATTAAAATAATGTACTATGAAAGGGACATGACTAGTACGGTAATTGACCACAAGATTAAATCCAATGAAACCATTGAATTTAATCTACGGTCCATAATACACATCAACTAGCACAATCCTTTCAAAGTGCTCAAAACCAATAATTATGTACCAAGTGGATTTAAGTGATCCACCTCACACTATCCAATCCGTATTGGTCAAGCATAAAGAACGTTCCATAAGCATCAACAATGAAAGAGGAAATTCAAATAAGCAGTACTCTAGAAATGCAATTACACAATTCTTTCTGCAGAATTAGAATAATATTCTGGACAATTGGCTGTGACTTCTAATAAATTTTCAGCTTGATCTTGAATGCACAGGCAGTTTCTCTCTCCATGTACCATTTTGAAAGAACTAGGCTGAAAATGTATCAGATATATTTGTAAATATAAAGTGAAAATGAGAACAAATATTGAGATTTTGAAGGGTATGAGAATTGTTGCAGATGAAACCATCCCTGCAATCTCCCTATTTCTTCTTCTTTCTTCCATTGGTGAAGCTGTTAAAGCACTGTTTGGTCTTTTCATCCTGCATTGCAAATTAGCATTAGCCCCATTTAATGATCGAAAGGAATTAATTAAAAAAAAGAAAAAAAAATGCTTGGAACCCAATCATATTGTTAAATTGCCCTTTCAACTGCGAATCAACCTTCGTAGGAAGGTCGAGGAGGGTCATACAAATATGAAATATATGCGTGCCTTGTGTTTCCAATTTCGTTTTGCTTATTATTAATTTCGTAACTAGGATTCAGGTTTAATCCTTAACAAACACAAATGCAGAAACAAGAGAAGAATTTGGGATATAATTACCCGCTGTCTGGACAAAATATGATGTCGTATTCATTAGCCTTGCAAGTGAAAGTGCTGGTTCCATCGTCAAATGCATAGCTATAAGCTCTTGGACATGCTCTCTTGAAGATCGTCGAGTAGAATGACGGCCGGCAAATCGAAGGATTCGCAAATTCTCCACTGCAGCAATACCGGTCCTGTCCAAATGCCTCGCACGCACTCTTGCAGCCAACAACTTCGCTTCCACCTTCACCTTCACCATTACCGATCACCTGAAGTTCTTTCGGGCAACCTGTTGGATATCCAAGATTCATTACTAAATCTTAGACCGCAGAGAATAATAATAATAATAACAATAATCTCTAACAGGTTATGGTTTTTATGATGAAATAGTTGAACATAGAATATAGATCTTACCCATGTTGACATTCGAAACACAGCCTGTGGCATAGCATCCACTAGGAACTCCTCGTGGTGCCGCAACTAGCGGCAGATTGTATCCATCGACGAGGCTGACGTTGTAAAAATCTTTCTGGTCTCCAGCTCCAAGGGTTATTTCAAAGAGTGACGCCGGAGGCGTGGCGCCCATGCCATCGCATTCAAGCCTTCCCCCACAATCCCCGGTTTGACATGAGCCAACACCTGATGTATCAAATGTGCAACCCGTTCAACCCCATATGCGACCGGACCATCCTGGAACACTTGGGATTGCAATACTTTGGCCCGAATCAAGTTGAAACCCGGTTGATGGAAGTTGAGGGGTTCCTCCACCGGCTAGTGTACCAGGCCATATTGTGCGAGGACAGTTGTTGATAATGGTAAATGTGCTAGCAAAAGAGTAAGAAAACAAGGAAAAGACGATCAATGAAATGTAAAGTTTCCAAGATCCTATGATCAGCATATCTAAAGTATCCTAGGGGTAGCAATTTCTTGTCCTAAAAGATAATTAAGTAGGGCGTGGGTAGGGTGGCGTGGGGAAGTAGAGGGGAATTAGACCTACAATTCTGCAACATATTTGTACCCTGGAAATATTTTAATCAACGAATTTCGAAATGTTGAATCCATTGATGCTTTGCAAAATTCATCAGCCGCAAGATTGTAGTTCTGGGTTTAGAATTTCTTTTATCTTGGATCGCCTAAATTCGAAGCAATTCCTTGCTCTAAACTAAATAATTATCTTGGAATACATAAAGAATACCAATTGACAAGGCTACTGCAGATTCCTGAAAAAGGTTTATTGTGCTAATAATAAAGAACTGGGAATCAATTGTCTCCATTCTTCAACAAGAAGATGTATTGAAATCCATAATTTACTCCCTCAGAAGTATGGAGCAAAGTATCAGATTCTTCTAAAAAGCTAATACCCCAATCACATGCTCGTTACGATACATTGAATTGAACAGAAATTTACACTATTAAGATTAACAGACGTGTGAGACAGTTGTATACTGTCCTATTCACTCCAATGCACTGAAAAGAGCAATATTATTATTAACATTCAGTTTCGTTTCAGAGTTCATGTTAATCAAATGGCAACGATTGCAGGAAGACTGAGAAATCAGACAAGTGATCGAGGTTTTTCTCAATTT
The DNA here is from genome assembly GCA_019395295.1 of Osmanthus fragrans. Classification (NCBI taxonomy): domain Eukaryota; kingdom Viridiplantae; phylum Streptophyta; class Magnoliopsida; order Lamiales; family Oleaceae; genus Osmanthus; species Osmanthus fragrans. The sequence continues at coordinate 7,494,123 of CM033345.1, read as the reverse complement.
AACAAAGTATAACATGCTTAAAATTAAATGGTTAGAGCAAAGGATTGAAAACCCTTGTGCCAGTCATTTGAGTTCACTTCTAAATGGTTCTCCCAATTTAGCAAAGTATATCATGCTTAAATTTAACAAAGGTCACGGTTATAGAAGAAGTCATCATACATAAAGAAAGATTCTAGTTGCAAGATGTCAAGATTTTGAAACCTTGTTGAATAACAAGATGACGTATAAAGAAAATTTGTCTTTTTATTAGGATTTTGAATTTCTAGATAGGTGAAGTCATAAGGACTCCAACAACTCCATTACTTTCAACCACCAATTCTCTCTCCTATTGGCGTCATTTTAATGCAACTTGCCAACTTGATGAATCATGGTTCTCGACTAACATATTCAAAATAACATAATTACAGGACGAACTTCTTCGTTGTAAGCTATTGACAGAGACATTTTCAGTATAATAAGATTAAACAAATGGACATGAAACAGTTGTATAAATTCACAAATACCATAATCTTCTATTCACAAATGACCATAATCAGCAGATATCCAGTGTTACCATTGATCACAACAGGGCAATATTACAACAAGGTAACTTCATTTTTTTGTAAACGCACTGTAAAAACAAATTCATCTATACCCACAGCATCATCTAAGATCACTCTTACAACAAGTATGAAGTACCTCGCCTTTCATGTTCCATATCCAACAGCAAGCTTCGAAAGGTAGGCTGAACAGAAGAACAAAAAATTGCGACTTTGGACATAGAGAGAAGACAACGAGAAGTAGCAGTAAGAGGTGACTCTGGCTCCAGTCTGTATATTCCCAGTTAGGGAAAACTCGTTATATGACAATCTTATGTTTTAAATAAAGAAAGGCTTGTGCAAGAGGACAAGCATAACAAATGCTGAGCTTTCCAGTCAAGCTATTTCCTGCAATGAAAGCCTTGCCTTTGAAGGATTTATCAGAGCTAATAGCATGCTTCCAGAGATTCTTCAGCCAACATCTTTAACTAATAACAGAAATTCTTCAGCCAGCATTGATGATCTGAACTGAAACCTACAATGGATGGCAACTCCAATTGTCACTAAAATCCTTTGCGAGTCTTGCATTGATTGGAATTATTGATTCACCAGCATACTTCAGCAGTGTCTTTGTTGCAACTCATTAAAGAGTAAACATTCCTCCTGCATAACAAAGGAAAGACAAATAATTAGATACTTTCCAAAATCCATCAACTAAATATCACTACTAAAAAACATGATAAGCTATATTCGAACTGTCCTGTACGACACATGCTTCAACCCCTGCAAAAAAAACATTAACTTTAGGATCCCATGTAGAGAACATGAAAACAGAAAAAGAGATTTTGCAAAAATATTTAAGAAACTTCTCTGCTCTGCTCTGCTCTGCTCAACCTGCGTCACGAATTAGAAGTCGAACAATGAAATACAAGGATATTTTTCCACAAATAAGAAATTGTAAATGCTCCAATCAACTAATTAATTACAATCCATGGAAGAAATTCGATGCTCTTCCTGAATAAAGATCAATATACATTTAACATTTATGTACAAATCAAGCAAAATCACTGACTCAATTAATAACGCCCATAGAGAAAGAACCTGTAACGCCATAATATAAGATTCCTAATAAACAGAACTACACACAACAAATAATCAAAGGACCAAAAGTGACCTAACAGCTGACGTACAGAGCATACATAGTTAGAACAGCACAATCTAATAAAGAGGATAGCACTATAATATAACCCTGTCTAGTTATATTTCAAGATGCAAGGTGACATATTGTGCAACATGAGCCTTAAAATAAGTCATGGGATATAGCATTCCTCGTTTCCTAGAAAAAGTTATGTTATTGAAGAGCTAGAACTCAATAAAGTAAAGCTGAATATAAAGTGTTCCTACATAGAGGCAGGACAATCCAGTCCGCCATTTAAGTACTCATCCAAGTTCGATTAATCCATACTTGTCTTCAGAAAAGTAAAAATTCAAAGTGCGAAAAAGTTGAAAAGGAAGGGCAACTAGCAGTTATAATAATAATATCTAGTTCGTATCCATGCCATCTCCAATTTGACTGCAAATGGGATTAACAGAAGAAAACGATCTCTCAAATGGCGAGGGACAATATTGTGCATCCCTTCTGCGCTTAAAAGAACAACTCTCGGAGGGGGAACTCTCGACTTCAAGCTTCCTCCGAATACCTCTCACAGCCTGTTGCTCAGTCGGTGTTAATGGGAAAATCTGCTTGCTCGCTCTGCAAAGGGAGCTATGGTTATCATACAAAATTCTTTGGTTACAGTTTTTGTCACAAATGTGCGTCAGTCCGGTTAGTCTGCAGCGGTACATGTTTCCACACACATGTTCATTTTCACATTTCCAATCACACTTGTGAACAGTGTTAGGCCCATCTTGGCCAAGAATACTCGACAGATAAATAACATTTGTAGGCACGGCTACCATAGATTTTCCAAATACCTCCATTGCTTCTGTTGATCAGAAATTTTGATCCTAAAAAGAATTCCAGATTCCTGGTACCTCGACCTGTACGTTCTGCAGACCCAACAAGATGAGAACTGTCAAATTCAATGGAGAATCTGAGCCTGCTTGGCTAAGGTTAAAAGGTTGGCTTATAGATAAGTTTATTTACAAGATCATGGTAGGAAATAATTAAGTATTTATTTTGACAGTATTTAAAATAGGAAAAATAATTAATTGATAGTAACTTTTATGAATTTTAAAGGGGAAAAAAAAAGGCTTTAGCAATTAACGAAACTATACGATTTTCAAATCCAAAATTGCTTCAAAAATTTGTGCACTATTCTGATAATAATCATATGGTCTGATAATCTGGAAATGAGTTGAAGAAATAAGAAAGATGTTTTCATCCCCAAAATATCCAAAAACAGCAAAATTCACTATTTGTTAACCTAAATTCCAAATTTAATTTCTCTCTGGAACTAGTCTCTTCGTCCATAGTCAGTAACGGATCAATCTCCTTGTTTTCTTTAATATTTTTTTGGGTTACATGAAAACAAACCACCATCAACACAATCAACGCGAAGACTGAAAACAGATCTGCAGATTTTGTTAAAGCTGAGATCTTTAAACCATAGTTTTATCATTGATTAAATTACTCAATTACCTAAATACAAGTGCTTAGCTTAACTACTAAAATCCCATCTATAAAGTACTTGAATAAATCAAACCCTAAACAATCCATCCTTCATATTTAAATTAAAAAATAAAAGAAAAATATAATTCTTCTTCCTCTTAATTAAACTATTCAACCATCAAAACATGTTGGAGAAACGATGCACACAGCAATAATCAATTATAAATCAAACGGAAAAAAACTGTAAAAAGGAACGAGTAAACGAGAGACCCAAGAAACGAAAAGGACTTACAGTATCCCAGAAAACCGAGACCCACCAAACACCAGCTCTCCCACACACGCACTTTCTCTGTCTAGACTTCTTGTCTAGTCTAGTCTAGTTAATAAAATGAAGAAAACTGGGGCAAAGACTGGGATATTTATAGATGGAAAAAGATAAGGTGATCCGAATATCCTACTACGCGTTAGAATTTTTTTTTTTTTTATTAACTTAATTTAAAGTAAATTTCGGTGAAATGCAGATGAATTTGTCTTGATTTTAGCTTAAAAAGCGGTCGGTGAGTTGAATCCGGGTGACTCGAAGACTTGCACTCTTTCTCATGTGTTCCCACTTCCCACCCCTATTTTGTCTCTATTTCATTATTAAAAACAAAATTATTTATTATTTCTACAATAATTAACAACATAAATAGACAAGGTTTTTTTTTACACGAGACAACAACTTGCAACAACTAAAATTAAAAGCTTGTCTGATATATATATTTTTTCAAGCGAAAAAATATTTCGAATAGCTACTGTTATAAAGTGCGAAAAATTGTTCTTTCGATAAAAATAAATTATATATTTGGTTGAAAATGTAATAATTGTTGCGAGTCTCGTGAAATGTTTGATTAAAATCAATTGTTAATTTTGTCTTAAATTTTTATCAACTTTTAAGCTACATTAAATTGGGGCACAATATCGAAAAATAATAAAATCTTATTATTAAGTGCTTGTGTGGTATTTATTTTTGGGTTATGACATTTAGGTAAAAAGTGGTCGACAGATGGAGTGACATAATGTTAGTTGACGAGATATAATTGAATGAAAAAGCTAACCGTATTTAAAACAGTCTAATGATGAAGTGTCACATAACATTAGTCAATGATTATGTTACTATAGCATTATTCATTATTTTTGAAAATCACTTTTTCTGTTTGTTTTCAACCATATATATATTATTTTATTTTATTTGTTCTTATTCAAGTTTTTTTATAAATTTTTTTGTACTTTTCAATCATAAATTCTTAGAAGAATAACTTTTTCGAAAAAATCTATCTATACTCGTAATGAAATAGAGAATATATATTTGTGTCGCTTTGACTCCTATTTTGTCTGTATTTTATTATCATTTCAAACCAAATTAATTGTTTAAATAATAATTAACATCATAAAATTGACAAGATTGTTTTACACGAGACTGTTTTTATATTGAAAAATATTAAATCATAATTAACTTTAGGATCGCATATCAAACTCTTGGTCGAGATTAAAATTAAAATATTTAATTTAAATTAATTATTGAATTGAATTTAAATTTAAATTTAGAATTTAATTTCTACTAAACAGTGATTATAAATCATCACCAAAATAATAAAAATAAAAAATTATCGTATTAACCTATAACCAGCCCAATTTCAGTTTTCCAGTCCAACCCAATTTTTAAGCCCAACCGAAAAACCCATTAATTCCTTGTTTTTCTTCCCTAGAATCTATTGAAACATAGAAATTAGAATCTTGTTCCTTAGCCATACCAAAGCAGGCGACGACTTGTCGGTGACCTCTGACCGGAGTTGGCGAACGGCTTTTGGCTTTTCAAGCGTTAAACCAATAATCAACAGGTCCATTTTTTAAAATAATTTGTATTTTAAAATTTAGCAACAGATTCACCCTTTAATTTCTTCCAATTCCGATGAAAAATTGGACTAGGTTTGTTGAGCCCTAGATTTGGTTTACTATTCGTGATTATATCAATTTTGAACTATCTTCCTCGATATCTCGATTTGAGAAATTTGCTGTGAATTGTTGCCGTAATGTTTCCTTTTAGATAAATGAACTAGGTTTTATTCTGTTGGCATCATGGTGATATCTCTCACAATTTGTGACTCACGGAAATCTGATTTTGAATATTCACGTGTTGAGTCTTAGACTGTGCCAGAGGCAGAAGTATTGGTTCGCTAGTTGTATAATGTAAGATAATAACACTACGATGAAAATTACAAAATCCACATGGTATTTATCTCCAACACAAAAGGTTTACTTGTATCTAATCTAGTCTAGCATATGTTTTTCTTTAAATCCATTATTTCACTCCGATAATATTATCGATCATATCAATGCAGCAGAGGAAATGAACGTATTTTCATACTATTCAATTTAAGTATTAAGTAAGTGATTCAGATAAAGATTCTATTTTAGTTTATCAATTTCACTTATTATGATCTTACGGAGCCTGCTCATGAACAACATGATTTGGATCTAATCATTTGTGAGTAATGCCCATTCTAAACCTGCAGACTTTTACTTCTATGGAAGAATAACATGTATAATTATGTGCGAAGGTAATCCATCATGGTAGCCTTTAAGAATCGGTACATGGTGATGGAGGTGTTTCTTGATCCAAGTAAAGGTCTTGGCATGGATGAACCTGTTATAATTACCCAATTCAATTTATCAAAAGCTATCAAAGACAACATTCTGATAAACTTTGGGGAATGTGGACTAGCCTCATCTCTCAATTCATTTCAAGGTGCGTTTGGAAAGATTTTACATTTTCACCTAGTGCTTGAGCTTATAATTACCATGAATTTCTTGTATATCAGCTTCATGTTTGCATCTATGTTATCTGCAGTGAAGTATGTGAATCCAATTACAAAAGTTTGCATCATTAGAGTTTCAAGGGATGAGTGCCAAAGAGTTTGGGCTGCGATCACCATGGTTAGAAGTGTAGGAAATTGTCCTGTGATTTTCAACCTACTTGATTTGAGTGGTGAGCCACACTTCTACTGTTTTGTTAATGTTCGCTTACTTTATTGAAGATGGTGATCGTGCACTTTTGACTTTATTGATGTGCTTTTTCAGTGAAAGAAACTACTTTTGCGCTGTTTTGGTAGGTTAATATCATATTATCTACAAAAGATCAGATGAGCATCTACTTGACCAAAGTGGTACATTATACAGCTGAAAAATCTAAATGTTGAGCATTAATGGCTTAGCTTAAAAATAAGTAGAAGTTACTTTTGAGTAATTTTTTACTTGAAAACACTTTTGTATTAGTTACTTTTTCTTATTTTGAAAGTAATTCTTGCCTTGCATTGAAAATAACTTATTTTCAAATTTGATTAACTAAACAATTATTTATTTGAAAACTAACTTATAAGCAAACTTTTCAAGCTTAGCCAGTCATGCTCAAATACAGGTGTCTCATTTTGCTTTGTTGACTGTATTAAAGATGGATGGTAAAAGTACACTTTGGCCATGAAAGAAAACTTTGAAGTCTCAAGCATTATTTAAGTTTTTATAGTAATCCCAGTTGTTTCAATAGGCTTCAATGTTTGATGAATTGCTTTTTCAACCAGTGTTTCCATTCAGGTATTCTTGCATAACTTGCTGAATTATTTGTCTTTCATGAAATTAGATTACTCAGTTTTCTGACAATATTGTTGCATTTTCTTTGACTTTGATTTCCTAATTTTGACATCATTTCTCACTTGGGATAAAATTCAAGTTTTATAGCAATTATTTTTCTACCAAAAAAATTGATGTTTTCTGTATAGATATCTCAAAACTGTTTCCTGAAAGTAGAAGTCGGGAATTTTCCTTTATTTGACTACATTTGGCGTACTCCTAACAATTGAAGTTTTAGGATATTAACTTATTTTCTACTCTGCTAGGAAGTATCAAGGCCTGCAAAACTGCAGCTTTGAAGTGTGATGAATTGAAATTTGAACAGTATAAATTGTTGGCTGGAGACCGCCTCACACCCGACTGCCAGCAACACATGCAAAACTGTCTTGAGAAGATCAAACTCTTGGAGCATTGACAATGGTGAATAATTCAATTCATGCAGATGATTGAGAAACCGGGCATAAGAAGGTTTGCACTCTATACTTACCATGATTGTGTTCCATGTCGTTTTATTAATTTGTTGGTGAGTCTATTTCTTATCCTTTGGTTGCATACGTTATTTTGATTTATTTCACCCCCTCTCCCAACATTTTGGATTGCATTTACTTTTACTTATTTTTCACTTATAGTATATATGATTGGATACTACTTGACACCATTAAAGAACAAAAGAAGCTAATGTTTTGTTCATGGATTATCGAGTCCAGTAGAGTACTTTGTACCAAACATTCAGTTAGTACACTTATTTTTTTCCTTTTTCCGTTTCACTTACCGTCGAAATTTTTGTCTTGTCAATAGTAATACAATATTTTGGTTGGGTGCAGGGATTGAGTGAGTTGTGACTCACATGAACGCTCTATTATTTGATGAAGATCGATAAAGTGTTTTATGGTTCATGATGAGTTAATTTGAATTCAGGAAATCAAAATGTCTTGCTTCTGCTAGTACACAGTGCCAATAATTTTTGTACAAACTATTATTTAACAAAAAGGAAAAATAAGTAAAAATGTCTGTTTTAGTGTCCAATTTTGTTGAATTACAGTTGTTTTTTTTTTCACCGCAGACCTGCTTTTCCATGTATGAATGGGACAAATAACATCTACCTTGGTGATTAACTGTATGTATGATCTTTATTTTACCTTAGGGGTACAATTAGTTTGCTGGATTGAACATAATTAAGGAACTTGGTACTTTTTATAATCCTAGCCTCTGTTTGGCAAATATTTTAATCTAAATTTTTATCAAAGTTAACGTCAACAATTAATTATAATCACATGTTTTATGGGATCAACAACTTTTCAATTACACATTTCATAAATTTTTATTAAAAATTGTTAAAAAATTAATTTTAATTTTTATCAAACAGTACCTTAACATGATTTATAGTTAACACCTTGTTGAAAAATGGACGTTGCTACTCAAACAGGGGCTGAGGTGATGCTCACAGGGGCCTGCCCCTGTTTGAGTAGCATAATACATTGGAAATACATCATTAGAGCACATTTGATCATATTTGAAAGTATTTAGGTGTTTATTTGAGCAGTGAATAAACACTTTTTGCCCATAACTTTCCAGGGGTCAAAGTTGCTATGAATATGAACATCAGAATCTGCAGTGAAACTCAAAACAATGTAGGACCTTTTGACTCGTGGACACACGGCCGCAAGTGGTGGATCATGTAGCAAACCCACACGTGGAAACTTTTTCCACCTTGTGGTCGAGTGGAGTCTTAAGAGGAACAGTTGGTTGAAATGCGTGCCATACAAACTGAACCAAAGAGATTGTTGCATGTACATTTAAAGGCACTATTTTACTGGGTAAAGTGATCCTTCTTGTCAACTCTAGATATTAGATTACAAAATAATCAAACCAAAAAGAACGGTTCGATTCGGTTATATGAAAAATTAATGGTGCTAATTCTTTAAATTGAGAATCATTTGATTTTGGTCCGATTCTAGTTCTAGAATCAAGTACCAAATTCTATTTTTAAATTTTATTATTTTTTATATAAAAATATTTTTTTTACAAATTAGTGAATCTTAATTCACATCAAAAAATTCAAAATTCAATTGAAAATCATGACAAAAGGTCACGTTTCCTTTGATTTCTTATTTCTCATTGTGGATACTTGAGACCCTAATTCATTTTTGAAAACTCAAATCCTAATTCATTTCTCATTTCTAATCCTTTTCAATTTATGTACTGACTCTCACATGGGACCAACTGCTCCTTGTCGTCTATCGTCATGCTCAACCACCACCGTCCATGGATTTTTGAAATTCAAACCTCAACCTTCAAATCTTCTTCCTCAAACGTTCTCTCTCTCTCTCTCTCTCTCAATCAGTAATGTAATTAGAATCAAAGTAAGGGGGTGTTTGGTATTGATTTTGAAAATCAATTCTCATTTTCAACCATATATTCTTCAATAAAATAATATTTTTCATCACATCAATAATTTTTTCTCCTTTTTCAACCACACATTTCTCATCATATCACTATTCAAAAATCAATTCTTACCCCAAAAATCAATACCAAACACCCTCTAAATAAAACCAGAACCAAATGGTTTGGTTCCATATCTTTAAAAAAAAATAAAAAATATTGGTTCATAGTTCGGTTCTCTTGAAATCAAAATCAAATGGAACCATGTCCATCCCTACTAGATACAATCAAAAGTATGTGTGCTTTAAGATGAATATCTCGTTTGGTCTAAATTAAAATTAAAATTTAATTTAAGTTAGAGTCAACTATTAATTTTAACCATATATTTTATGAATCTTACAACTAGGCTTGGGCACGGTTCGGTGCTGAAAAGAACCAAACCGAATTGAAAATTTTCGGGTAGTTAATAAACGGAACTGTCGGGTCCAAATATAATTTTGGAACCGTTCGGGTTCGGTTAACAATACTACCGTCTGACATGTTCAATCTTAGATTTTACAAATTAACGTATTTCAATTTAATAACATGTAAATAACAAATTGTCCAATAAGATTAATTTATCAATGTATACAAATAAAAAAAAATAGATAGTAAATTAGTAATACTAAAATATCGGTGATCCATATAAATTAGAAGTCATAGACTCATAGAGATAAAATATTTTAAAGTATTGCTAATACAGTAGTATTTACTTACCAACTATTTGATTTAACCACCAATTGCTTGACTTGCCATACTAAATACTAAGAAAGATTGTTCAGCTAATAAAATATAATATATTTTTTATTACTTGTCTCAATGTCTTCATAGAATTCAGTCTCTTCATTGCAAACTCTATCTTTGTTAATTTATTTAAAAAAAATTAAAAAAATTTGATTTATCCCATATACAAAAATTTAAAAAAATTTAAAAAAATTCAGTTCTTCGATTTTGGGTCTAGAACCAAAAATTGGACTGTACCTATCGGTTCTCAATTCAGATATTCGTTCGGGTATTTCACTTATGAAAAACCACTCGATTCGGTTCGATTTAGTTCGATTCAGGATATATGCCCAGCCCTACCTATAATTTTTTAATCACATATTTCATCAACTTTTATCAAAATTTACTGAAAATATTATTTTAATATTCACAAAAAGGGCTAATTGTCGGCATTAAAGAGCACTCATGTTTAGACGCTAGAGCCCTGACTGACCTTTTCTAGCTAGCCGGTCGAGCCACCTGACACAATACTTGTGTTCTTAGTGCCACAAGTAATTGTGACAGAGAGTTCGACTCTCCATGAGTCTCCATCTTGTCTGTTGTGTTGAGCTAGTTTCAATCTGCCGTGACCTCATTTTAACTTTAAAATAAGGAGACCCGTGTCTCTCTAGGGCTCTCTCTCTGTCTCTTTCGTGTATAAATAGATATAGAGCGAGGAGGGGTTGGTACGTTACAGATTCGGCAGATAGAGCCTTTCAAATTCCACTTGTTCACTAGGGTTCATATCTGATTGTGGTTTGATCAATTATCAGATGGAGAAACAAATTGTTGACTATGTATTTGTACCATTAGGCCTTGTACTAATGGTTACTTAACACATTTGGCTTCTCCATCAAATCTTGAAGCACCCAAACCGAACTTTAATCGGCATCAATGCCATCAATCGCCGCCTTTGGGTTCGTGCCATGATAGAGGTTTGTCCTTACCTTATTCTTTCACTCGAATCAAATTTTTTTACACAAAAGATTGGATAGTAAGTGATCAAATTTCTTTGTTTCTACAATTCTAAATCTAAAAAGTAATAGCTTAATCTACCGAATTAAAAAAGAATTATAATCTTAACAATTATATTGTTTGGTTATTTTTGATGCGTGGTAGTGAAAATTAGACTTTATTTACTGAACTATCTATTTCTATCCAATACACCAAGTAGGTTTAGGCGCGATTTGGTTTGGGTCGGTTTCGACTCCAAACCGAAACCGAAACCAAAACCAAAACCAAATTAGTCGGTTTTGATAAATTTCAACTCAAACCAACCCACTCTAACTCCTAAACCAAACCGAACCAAACCAAATCGGTTTGATTTGGTTAGTTGGTTTGAACTTTTAATTCAAATTAATTTTTTTTAAAAAAAAATTATCTAACTTTTGGGCCACTTAAATTTTAAGAACTAAAATAACTAAATAATTTTATATTACAAGAATTATTGATTAACAAATAAAATTAGATTAATAAAGACAGATCAATAAAAATATTAAAAATTTGTTTTTTTATGCATTATTTAGTTTAACTGTCTGAGTAGGAAAAAAAATTCTAAATATAACATAATGAGCTTGTGAAAGAAAATTTTCAATGCATAATTTACCGACAACATTATAAATTGGATGTAATCGAGATATAGTTATGAGATTATGACTTTTTTTTTTTTGATTTTTTTTAAAAAAAAAAGGTGAACATGTAAATTGGTTGAGTTGGTTCGGTTAATCAACGGTTTGAGGCTTCAAACCATAATCAAACCAATCCACCATGATTTTGTTTAAAAGAAAACAAAATCAAACAAATTACCTATGTCAAACCGACCCAAACCAATCCGAATAGGTTTGGTTTGATGATTTTCCGATTTTTTTGTCCAGACCTAACACCAAGTATGGTATACTTTAACATGCACTAATAGATATTCAGTCAGAGAGAGATGAAGAGGAAAAGAAAGTTATAACTTCATAAAGTTAGATTCAGTTCAATTTATCAAACACGTCGTGACATCGGGGATGTAAAATAATGGCGGGACACATCCAAGAACGGAGTGTTGGCTATACAAACACTAAGAAACAACATAATGGCATCGACCCTCTTAGCATCGACGGCTATTATGCTGAGTTCCCTCATTGCCGTGTTGATGACCGGTGTCGGTGGCCGTGGCAACCGTTCAATAGGACTCCTTTTTGGAGACAAAAGCGAGTTGGGCTTTTCCATTAAAGTTTTCTCTATATTAGTTTGCTTCTTGGTGGCATTTTTGTTTAATGTACAATCAGTAAGGTACTACAGCCATACAAGTATGCTCGTCAATGTGCCTTTCAAGAAAATGGCCACAAATTTTCTTGATAACATTGAGTATGTAGGGAGAACGGTTAATCGGGGGAGTTATTTCTCGTCATTAGGGCTGAGGGCATTTTATTTTTCTTTTCCTTTGTTTTTGTGGTTATTTGGACCAATTCCTATGTTATTGTGTTCTATTATCCTAGTTTTTTTGCTTTATTTCTTGGATGTTACTTTTGATCATGGGTGGGGTTCTCCGTCTCCTCCTGAAGAGAAGAAGAAGGACGAGGAGGCAAATTGAGAAGATGAGAGATTTGATACTACAATAAAGAGAACGTGCTATAGAGTCGAGTCGGGCTACTCTGTTTATTTGTTACTTTTTGTTGTGAACAAGTCGTAATGAGGATATGTAAGAGGGTACTTTTGATCATGGGTGGGGTTCTCCGTCTCCTCTTGAAGAGAAGAAGAAGGACGAGGAGGCAAATTGAGAAGATGAGAGATTTGATACTACAATAAAGAGAACGTGCTATAGAGTCGAGTCGGGCTACTCTATTTATTTGTTACTTTTTGTTGTGAACAAGTCGTAATGAGGATATGTAAGAGGGCAATGCAGATTCAATCCAAGTTGAATCGAGTTGCTCATTTATCTTGTATTTATTTTACTTCTTCTTTTGTCCAGTTTTGTAGTGAAAATGCCTCTAACGAGTTCTGTAGTAATTAATCTTCGAGATCAATGAAAGATGAATACATAATTGCATATAACTGTAAGGAAGTGCGTGGAAGAAACAATATAAATAAAAAAATTTGCTTCAATTTAACAGTTTTTTTTTTTTCATCAATAAGTCAACATTTTCATCAACAAAGTCTATCTAGTTGTGATTGGTATCACTTACTTTTTTTCCTCGTCTGTGATTGATTTTCATTTTTTCGATCAAACTCATTTTTAATTACATGTCTTGTGTAATTCACAACTTTTATTTAACTTTCTATCACACATTTTACAACTTTTACCGAAATCTACTAAAAATATATAAATCAAACAAAGGCTTAAATTTTGTAACATAATTTTTTTTTCCCTTCTTCCCCAAGCATATATCATATTTATATTTCTTTGGATTTTGTGAGATTGTCCGATGAATTTTACCAAAATCAGTGACATAATCCTATGTGAAAGTAAATGATTTGATAGAAAAATTGATTGTTTTAAACAGTTCAATAATAACATTATGTCAACTGTTATGTCAAATAGATGAATAAGAATATAATTTCTGACTTGTATTTCTCTAATAAAAATTTACAATTTATAGAGTACAATGACCACTAATTCAGGAAACTAAGTCTATACAAAGAAATAAGGAAAAATCTGTGAGTGTGATAATAGACCCTAATGACCAGATTTTTAGCAATTAAGCCACTATTTGGTCCCAATTAAAATCTAAAATTTAATATAATTCAAAGTCAACAATTCATTTCAACTACATAATTTATGGGTCTCATAACTTTCTAATCATATATTTCATCAACTTCTATCAAAATCTACTAAAAATCTTATTTTAATTTCCACCAAACAAGGGGCTAAATTAGGAAATGAATCAATCTATTTACAACTATACAATCTTAGAATTAAATAAGGTATTTAATTCCTTTTTTCGTGTCAAACATATTCTTAAAGATTTGTTAATACTTCCCCTCAAGCTGGCGAACAAATGTTGTCCATGCCCACCTTGTTTGTAATTTGTTGGAATGAGTGGCTTTGTAGTCCATTGGTAAGAATCTGTTGGGACATAGGTAGGACAAATTATACCACAATCTAGTTTTTCTGTGACAAAATGTCGTTTCACTTCTACATGTTTAGTACGATCATGATGTATTGAATTGTGAGCTATATTTATTGCGGACTTGTTATTACAGTATAACTTCATACTTCCTTCCCATTTGATATCCAAGTCTTCTATGATAATTTTAAGCCTTAAAAGCTCACAAATTATGTGTCATAGCTCTAAATTTTGCCTCAACACTTAATTTGGCTACACAACCCGTTTCTTACTTTTCCATATCACCATATTTCCTACTAAGAAGGTACAATACCCAGACGTTGACCTGTGATCAACTATTGAACCTACCCAATCCGCATCTGTGTATGCTTCTATACTCAACTCTTGGTTATGTTTGAAGAGAACACATTTTCCCTGGTGTAGACTTCAAATATTGTAAGATTCGATGAGTAGCTTCTAAGTGACTCCCTTGTAGAATGCATGAACTGACTTATCACCTAATGTCATGTTTGGGTAGGTTTATTCCATCACACTTTCTCTTATTTATATGTTTTTGATATCTTTAGAATTACATTCCTTGCAGATAGCCATCAATGAAGCTGCAAAAGAATGAGGCTTGAAATGTCTGCGTTATGAGATAAGTGAGTGACCTGTATGCTGAAATGTCTTTGGTTAAGAAAATTTCTCAAGGTTTCCTTTGCAGCTTATTTACTTATTGAATTTTTTTTCCATTTTCAGGGGATATATCTCCACCACGTGGAGTGAGGGTAGCAATGGAGATGCAGGCAGAAGCAGAGCGGAAAAAGAGAGCTCAGATTTTGGAGTCTGAAGGTGATTGATTTTCCTCATATCAATTATATTTAGTAATTCACATCTATCCTTATGTGCAGTCTTAAATGTGGTATCTATTGAAAGGGGGGGGGGGGGGGGGGGGGGGGGGGGGGGGGGTGGGGGTTATAATTGGTTGTACCATATGAAGGATTGCTAGTTGGAAAATTACATAAATTTTCAAGTAATAATGCCATCTTTCAGCTAGAAGTTATTTGTGATTATTCAAGTTATCAAGTGCGGTCGACCGCTTTCACATATGGTATCTTGATCACACGTGACATTTCCTTTTCTTTTCTTGGCAATTGTCTGACATACTCCATCCAGTAACAAGTAGTGAAATGACTTAATGGACAAGCTCCACTTCACTTCTCGTGACCCTTTGCTACGAGATATGTTTGTTATTTTCTCAAATGAGAAAATGTTGTTTATACTCCTTCCCATAACAAAAACGAGGGGTAATGTGTTTATTTTTTCACAATATGTTTGCTCGTACAATACCTAATGGAATCACCTTTTTATCCATAGAGAGGTGTTATGGCTTCTTTTTGCTACTATACTGTTGAATGAAGGCAATGCATCTAAAAGAAAGTAATTCTAATTCAATGAATTGAATAAGTTTGAATGCATTGATTTTATTATCTGCTTCTCAAATTCAGAAGTTCTACTGCTCGCCATGCTGGCAATTTATCTTAAGCTTGTCAAGAATATGTTTATCCCTACATGATTTTAGTGTACATCATTGGAAATCCACCCAGAATGCCTTTGTTGCCATTCTTGTCCTTTCATGAGTATGATGTGGTATTTGATATAACAGGAGAAAGGCAGGCAAACATTAATATTGCAGACGGAAGGAAGAATGGAGTTATCCTTGCATCTGAAGCTGCAAAATTGGACCAGATTAACAGAACTCTAGGTTAGTTACAACTTACAATGTCCAAATTAGAGCTTTCAGCTTTCAGTTTGGGGCAAGCAGCTAATTATCTTTGTGTTAAATCTTGGATGATTGAATAAATGCTTACCAATTATCCTTGAAATCTAAATATATGCGGAGGACAAAAGCTGTCGGCTATTGATGCCTGCTTCCAATAGCACTTTCCTAAGTTTCCAGCAAATTCAAATAAAGTGCTATTCCATTATTCAATCATTCTGGCAACTTATGTGTCATAGTAGATATTACAGATTCCTAATAGGTTCAGCAATACTGTACATTATTAAGTTTGAATTTCAATTTTCTCGTGACATCTAATATTCTGATTCCAGGACTGTCTCGTCTCCCTTAAATTATTTAATTACAGGACAAGCAGAAGCAATCCTTGCTAGAGCACAAGCAACAGCAAAAGGACTTTCCATGGTGTCACACACCCTCAAAGAAAATGGTGGGGGTGGAGATGAGGTTTTCAATTCTTGCAAGTTAATTGATGTGATATCCTATGAAAAAAATCATGTTTTGCACCATCTGTTTTCCTGATTCGCTGCCCGTAGCTTACCTTCTGAAATTTCAAATTCCCTCCCTTTTCCACTTCCTCATCCATTCACTGTCCCCCTCCCCCAACCAAAGGAAAAAAATAGAGAGGACGAGGATATCCCCTCTTTTTAACAATTTTCCTTGCATTATTGTACCTTCTTTTTTTCTGCAAGCAATATCTCGAGGTTCGTGGATTTTGCAGGCAGCTAGTTTAAGAATTGCTGAGCAATATCTTCAGGCCTTCAGTATGATCGCAAAGGAGGTAATATTCGTAATTTGATCATAATTTACGCTGAGAATTTGTACTCAAGTACAGTGTTTATGTATTGGTTTCTTGTTACATTAATCTAGGGAACAACAATGCTGCTTCCAGCAAGTGCTTCCAATCCTGCAAATATGGCTTAAGCTCTCAATATATGCAAGAACTTAGTAGGCAACAATTCTGGCAACGGGCTTCCCAAGGTTTCAGAAGCCAACAAGAATGAAGATCCATCATGGAAAACTGCCGATGCGAGTTCCACGACTGCTGAACCTGCTGGTGCTGATCGTCTTGGAGAACCTGTTTTCTCGCTCCAAAGCCCTAAGAAGGATAACTATAAGTGATTCAAAAGGTCCTTTTAGTATCTTGATTTTTGAGCTAGTCTAATTCCTAGAAAGAACTGACAATTGCATTGGTTATTTTGCATGAGATTTTGCAAATCTAAAACGTAGCTTCACCATTTTACAAGAACAATTGCTTTTGTTGTCAACTAAGGAGTTGAGCATTCTAATTCCTGTCCTAGTAATGTTCATTTCATATTGTGTGGCAGTTCATATTGATAATGGCAATGCTAAGACAGAAATTACAAGAATGAATAAACACAATTTAAATAGAGAAAAAGAATCTGTGTCATATTTGAGCATTCCAAGAATAAAATAATATCAGTCATTCAAAAATTGTCTTGCTCATGAATAAAATATACATATAATCGAAAATCACAATAAAATGTAATTACCCCCCAATTCACCAAATCCTGGAGTCAGAAAAATATCATGAAAAGGAGAAAACCATTGAATCAAAGAAGCCCGAACAACACGAAGACTCCCAGTAATATGAGCCAAATAATGTGAACCAGCAACAAGGCCTGGCCGGGACCGCCATTGCCGACCTCACAAAACCCCAATTTCTTCACAGACGTCCCCGCGCAATGCGCGTCTGCACAGCCGCACCAGTAGGTCACCCCGTCGGCGCCACAGACAGGGTCGGGTCGGAAGCACTTCACGGGGCACGAATCGCGTTTTAAATTTGCTGAGCAGATATTTCCATTTTCTTCTAGATCGGAGGGTAATTTGAGGAAATTGGGGCTTGATCGGACCGTGGGGAGGAAATGGGTGGTTAAAATGACGATGAGGATGAAAATTGGGAACGAAGGTGAGGGTTTTCTAATGAAAACTTTCATTTTTGGCGAGCTTTAACGGAATTAAAGCTTGCCGTTAATTTTCGTCCTCGCGATTCTTCCGATTACCTATAAAAAAATTTCTCCGAATTGAAATTTACGGAAATTTCTAGGTTTGGAGAATTGAAATATGAAAGCCCCTATTTGGAAATCTGGCTTCTTTATCTCGGTGGTTCGTGGGTTTCGAGGACTAAGAGGAGAATTTTCAATAAAGGGTCTTTTCTTGTTTTAAAGAGACGAGTCAGACGAGGCTGAACAAAAAAATCGTCAAATTGCAAATCGAATCGTAATCGTTGATTTGAAACAGTTGGTTCGAGTTCACGTGGATTCGCGATTTGTTTTTCCCCAAATCAAACCAAGCCGTTTCAAAACGATTTGGTTTAAGTTTTGATTTTCAAAAATCGCACAAAATCAAACTGAACCGCACTTTTTTAATTAAAAAAATATTTTATGAAATTATAAATTTTCATACATAATTTTATTAAAGTATATGATTATGCAAAATCACATTAATGTCAAGTTCAATGTTATCTAAAAAATGTCTATCTGAAAGTTATCGCATTTTCACATTAATTGACCGCACTCTAGTTCTCAACCTTAGAATCATAGAGTCCGTCCATTCGATCAATAGTCTTAGATTGCTGCAATAACTTACATTCTATGCTGACTTTGAGATATCTAATGTGAAAACACGGAAGAAGGTAGGTGCTCATGAATGAACTTTCAGTATAAGATGATGAATTTGATGACACTTAAATTTAATTAAGAAGATTTAACTCACCAAACTACTCCCCATTAATAAGTAGCTAAATTTTAATTTTACTGGAAAGATCTTTGTGGATATATAGTGTAATACTTACATTTTCTATGATATAGTGTAACAAAATAAATATTAAATTACCGACAATATTTCCAACAGAAAACTTTCGTTAGTAAATTTTCGTTGGTAAATTTTTAAAAATAAACAAATAATAAATTAAATATTTGAACGACGAATTTTTCAACGGATGATTCCGTTGTAAATTAGAATCAAATAGTAAAATAATTACCAACAGTAAAAATTTTGTTGGGAATTTTTGAAAAATTAAAACTTAAATACTATTGAATATTTTCTTAAAAACACAATCCATTGGAAATTTCATTTTCCCCACTAAAATTTCATTTTCGACCTAATATTGTACTTGGCTCTTAAAAATTTCATTTTCTCAAGCAATCTTAAGCAATTTTCTTAAATAATCCAATTTTCCATATAATCTTATGTGGACTTGTAGAACACTTTAACTATGTCTTCTGTTTACCATTTACCCTGACCTGTACTTTTAATACTAATAAATCCAAACCTACTTAAAAACCCTAGCGGCTTCGCTAAAAAATTCCAATTCCCAGAGCCTCCCCATTCCTTCAAACTCTGTTTACTCACTTTATTTTTTTGCCTTCTTGTTTATTTATCGAATTTTAGACAAATATGAATATAATTTAACATTTAATATTATTAGTTCTTGTTTAAATTTATATGTTAACTTGTTTTAAACATATAACTATAATATCGATAGGTAAACCGCGGATTAAAATCGAACCAAACCGCAAATAATGGTATGGTTTGAAAAATGAAATAGTTTGGTTTGATTTGGAATTTTTCTAAACCGCATGAAATGGTTTGAATTGTAAATATGACACAAACCGCCCAAATCGAACCGTGTTCATCCCTAATTATAATGGATAGAATTTGTATAATGAACAAAATTTCTCAACAGTGGTGGCCGTATAATGCACGTCAACATTATTTACCAAATTTTGTCCATTTCATATGAATCATACACTTGGAATTATTTGAATGGTGCCCAAGAGTACCCACTGCATAATCCTGTGGCGCAGCTGTAGGGGAACAAAGAAACGGGTCGACTCCGTGGCTACTCGGGAATCGGTTTCTCAATGTTCAAATACTCCACCACTTGTTCCATGCTAGGCCTTCCTTTGTTGTCATTCAATGTACACAACAATCCGACTTCCAAAACCCGAATAGCCTGACCCGGGTTCACGACCAAACCTAAATTCCTATCCACCAACTTTACTTTCTTGTCTGCCTCATGCAAGGCCGCCCATGCCAAGTCTAACAAGCCTATCTCACCCGATTTCGAACTCCTGCTCCTATTCGATACAAGTTCAAGTACGAACACCTCGAACTCGAAAATGTCCACTTTTTGACTCACTAATGCCTCAAAACGAGTTGACTCAATTGACGATAAAAGAAACCCGAAATCACCAGGCACTGCTCTAAAACCAACGTCAAGAAATGCGCTGCTTGTTTTCACATCCTTGTGAGGCAATTCCTTGGAATGAAGATAACTCAATGACTCAGCCACGTCTTTAACCACCTGGAACAATCCTTTTCCTTAAGATCCTCTCAAATAGAAAGAGTCCACGGCAAAACTCCAATACCGAACAACCACTCATCAAGAGTGTCATTCGGAATATAATTGTACGCAACTATAGTTTCTTGATGATCAAAGCACTACCCTCTGATTTGAACCAATTTCGGGTAGCGAATTTTACTAATGGCTTTGATTTCTTTATGCATCCTTCGTTATCCAGTCCATGAGAAGTGAAAAACTGGCCGGAGAATCTCTTCACCGCCATGTTGCAGCCTTTTAACATGGTGGCTTTATATGTAATACTCTTATTATCACTGCCTAGAATCTGTAACTCACCAAAACATCTTGTATCAGAAGAAATTTCTAATACTGTGAATTTTTGGGGCTTGTTTGGCGGCCTTGGCCGTCGCTTTTTTTCAGTAAGGACCATAATTTCATCTTTTATTCTTCTGTTTTCGCTTCCCGTTGAGGTACAGATTAATCAAAATAGCCCAGGTATAACCGCAGCTAAGAAAATCAAGAAACTAGTAGGGGTTTTCTTGTGAGAAGCTTCACGATTTTCATTGTTTTGAACTGTGATTTTACTTTCACACGTTTCTGGTTAAGGAACTCGAAGATTGGCTTGACTTACAGAAGTGAAAGTCCAGGACAAAATGTTGTGAATTTGTGTGTGATTTCCAGTGGACGCTGAGAATCCAATAAACATATATTCATTTAAATAAGGTGAGAGATCAAGATTACCAGAATAAACAGGTTTAGAAGGAAGTTCTTTGCTATCTTGTCCGAGATTGATGTCTATATTTCTTCTTTCCATCATACGATATCCAAGCTTTGTGTATTAAGCCATCTTTGAGATAAATTCCCACATCAGCTGCATCAATGGCCGTGGTAGAAACCATGATTCCCAAATTGATTCCGACACGGTTGTCATTCGGATCCCCAAACCCGGGTTTTGATGAGCATCGAATTTGACACCCACAGCATTATACTCATCGCAGTCGTCATTGAGCATACCAAGCCATGCACCAGGCCGTCCCACTGTGAACTCGTCGGGAACTATAATAAAAGTTAGGCCACTGCCACCATCCAGGACGCTCAAATTAGAGGCCCTCAAGGGATTGGAATCAGAAGCATTCGATGGATACTGGAATTGGAAGGAGAAGGTGGTTTCAAATGAGGCTGGATTTTGACTGACCGGGTCAAAAATGCAAATAGGTGAAGAATAGATTGCTCTTCCGGCTAGATGTTTAAGATCATTTTCAACTTCTGGATTAGGTATTTGGATACAACCCTTTTCACTTGAAATTGTAGCACTGCCTAAAAGTGAAACATCTTGGCTGGCTCTTAGATTGTTTGAGATGAAATCAAGAAAGGGGACATCGATGTTTTGTCACGTTAATTATAGGCTTATTACTAGGATTATCGTGTGATGAAACAACGAGATTTGGAAACCAGACTATGGGCACGAGGAAAGAGAAAATAATGGCTCATAACATGGATAAGAACCAGCCGAAATCCACGAGGGAAAATTGGCACAATAGAGAAGAATGTGGAATCTGGCAATTTATGGACTATGATCACGTGAAGGTCAGATTTTCAAAGGTCCAGTTAAATCCAAACGTCAGAAATTCTAAGATTAGATTTGTATTTGGTCTGGATACATTATAAACATATCTAGCCTACCCACTTGCTAAAGAATTATCAGTTATCTGCCTCTACCCTACAAAGACAGGCACGAGTCCAGGTGGTTGAGGGTGGTGTGGTGGGTCAGTGGGGTTCAATGAAAGTTAATGCCTTCTTTGGGACAACTGAGAGTGACTGCTATAAACTTCCAAGCTTATGTGCCTAAAAGGGTTACGACATTCAGAGTCCCAACTATTTGGCTATTTCTGCAATCATGTAGATGATCATAGTATGAGACAATCGTACAGGTATTATCTGCAAGCACATTTCCTACTAGTAAGAGCAAAAGTGCACCTAACAAAGATGAAAGATCTTACCATAATTCCAGGTTTCAACCTCTAGACACTGCTTTAGAAACCCCAAGTCCCGGCTGTGTAAGAACCTTTACTAAGAATACTTGGACATCGACATTTGGCACTCGAGAACTTTGGACCAGTTGCATTCCAGGAAACATGAAGGCAGCCAGGAACAAGAATGCTACCATTCACCATGAGCGAAATTTTTTCAATACCCAATCTAGGAATCCCGTGGTCCAACAGGAAAGCAAAGTCATTCCATAAAAATATATCAAAAGAAGAAAGACGTGTATGATAATTCAACTGCATTTGTCTCTAAGAGAGAGGAAGATACACTCAAATACCAAAAAGAACGCATGCCAACAAGAAAAAGTCACTTGCAAAAATAGACACAATCAAACTTGAGAAAAATGTAATGTGATTTAAATGGAGAATTATATCCATAACCTGGCCAAGTCACTTCCAAATTGAATTTTTGTAACACAAAATTGTAAACTCAAAATCCCAAAAACGTCTGTATGAAGTCTCCGCATAAACTTAATGATAAAGGGAAGACCACAGGCCCAGAACGAAACCGACAAGCTAACTACTCATTCTTCCTCGACAATGGTTGCCTTCTCACTGACATAGATACCGTCAAGGAACTTCCGGATATCCTTGTTCTTGACATGGCATTTCTGCCCAAATAAATATGTATTTTCAGCATGTGCTTGGAAAGAAATAAAATAAAGAGCTACGTATGTTTTTCTGTGTCTATAAATACATGGGAAGAAAGTGTCACCTGGTTTATCAAGGCGCAAGACCGAGAAACAAGCTCAATGTCATTCCCATCCAAAACCAATTCATCCTTAACCTTCTCGGATCGGACAATTGAAACCCCTCCAAGCATATCCACTTTCCTCACCTGATTCAATAAACAGAAAGAATAGTGTAATCCACAACTCCTAGTTCAAATGTTGATTTCGGTGACAACAAGCTTAAGTACGTGCAAGCCTATGGAGCTTATAGCATAAAGAAGTTGAAAGATCTGTCACACTACAATTCAGCAGCCATTACGGTAGAATCAATGCCGAGATATACAGCAAATAAATATCCTGCTACCCTTATAATATCAAGATCAGTTCATTTTCATTTCATTCTTATTGATGCTGTAAATCATCGGAGGTTCCAATGTGTCATAATCTTAATCAGGCCAACATATATTTCCGAAAGCATAAAAAAATGAGGTATATTTTGTCAAACAAAATCAAATAGAGAGATGCAGTTCCCTTTCTAGAAGATACTTCTCATGTCCTCTAATTGAAAAGTCGAGTTCCAATAAATGAAAAGCAAAATGCATGATTATTGAATTAAAGATATTACATTACATAAGAGGATGCAGTCAATTAGCAACCTTGTGTCAAACGACTTGTAATTATTCTGCTACTAAATATTTCATTAAGGTACTTCGCATATTTTTCCTGGAGATTAATATGATGCGTGTAACATGCTAAAGTTCGGACCTTTTTCTCGCCAAGGAAGTTACGGATCTCAATGGACTTGTTGCCATTAGTGATGGAAGCATTGATCGGAAAGTGAGCATACACAAACCGCATCTTGTAGCGGTAACCTTTAGTAACACCAGTGATCAGGTTATCAACGTGGCTGAGGGCCGTGCGGATGGCGGCAGTGGTCTTCCTGGATCCGAACCAGGCATCGACCTTCAATTGCCTCTTTCCAGTGGCCTCGTCGGTAATCAACTGGAAATCCAGATTCAAATGCTTGAAATTCCGGGTCAACTTACCCCGAGGACCTTCCACTTCAATCATTTTGGCTTTCACCTTGATCTTCACTCCCTCCGGAATATCCATGGTCTCCGACGAGAGAATTGTCTTCATTTTTTTTCACTCTTTTTGTGAAATGCCTATGAGATGTGTGTGAACAGAGAACGAAAAACCCTAGGGGAGAAGGGAAGTGAGTATGTAGCTGTGTGTTCAGGGAGCTTGCTGTGTGAATTTTGGACAGAGAGCGAGAGAGAGAGAAAAAAAAAAACCCTAGTTTTGCTTTCTGGGCCCAAAAATTGGGCGCAAATTATTGAGCCTATTAGGCTTCGTTGTTGAGGACAGAAAGCCCTTGTCTTGTTTTTGGGCCAGGATGTAAGGGGAAGATGTTGGGCCTATTGGGCATCTGTGTGCAATATGGATAACTTCACAAAGACCCTTCATTTGTCAAAAATTACTCAAAAATATCTCCTTTTATAATTTTTTATTAAAAATAAATATTTTAAATCTACCGTATTTTATATATATATTTCAAAATATATCTCATTTTTATTTAAAAATAATATTTTAAGTTTCCATTTAAAAACAACATTTTTTACAAATTACAGTTTAGGGTAATATAAGTGTTATCGTGATACCCGTAGAATAAAGTTGTAACATTGTAATTTTTTTATTAAAATTGATATTTTAATTTTATATTACTTTTTATTAAAAGATCAATGTTTTATAAAGTAACACGTTATGTTACATTATATCTAGTTTGTACCCTCATTTACTACCTATACGTGTTCAAAACTTGAAAATATGTCGACAAATTAAATTATTATTGTAATCAATTACATGGTGTGATTGTAGCCTAAATTGGTGCTAATCATCCACGTAATATTATTCAAAGAGAAATCATATTAATATATCTCAAACTCTATTTGCTAGTATCACGAATAATACATTACCATCAAAAGTAAAATCATATCCTTCATTACGAGCTTTTACACATGTTCCTAAAGCTATTCAATTAGCTATGTCACTTGGTGCATTTCACTTGGTACAATTTTAAAGTAAACAAGCACTTAATTATATACCAAAAATTTAAGATAAACTCATATTTAAGACACAAATAAACAGACTGACTGTTCTCTTGTGCATATAAACAAACAGATATATACATGAATACAGGAACATGTCACATGCGAATATGCACAAATATAAGAATAGATGCATACACGTATATATATAGGCATACAAATGGGGGAGCCAATGATATTTGTCGCGCTAATTCGAGGTCTTGGGCACATTCTTCATCTTCCAAGTGATCATTAGCATGTCTGTATAATCGAAAATTAATGGAAATATATTAATCGAAGAATTTAAAAATCACCTAATAATGGTGGAAATGAAAAATTGTTTATTTGAACGGAAGCAAAACACGATCCAATGCAAAATATATCTCTCGAGTTCCAGAAATGAAACTGTTAGATTACAAAACGGGCAAGCGGAGAATTCCATGGAAGAAATGGAGTGAAAATTGGAATTTTTTTGGGGTTTTTGAGAAAAGCGAGAAATGCTAGCAATTCCTTCTCGACCACTTAATGGGGGTCGTAGGCGGGCTTCTTTTTCTTTTTTTAATTTTTGGAACCATCTCTTACGACACCCCCCCCCCCCCCCCCCCCCCCCCCCCCACACACAATGAATAATGAGAGACTAGGTACTAAATTAGTGTGGATGATTTTTGGGTCAGTTTACCTCAAGGGTCTTGGATTTTCAATTTTCCATTGTCTAGTTTTTAGAAATTCAATAGTTGTTTAGTTGTAGAATTATTAACTAATTATTATAGTTACAAAAATTAACCTGAACCGATCGGATAGATCCCCAATTTATCGATTCAAGTAGTAAATCGATCATAA
The DNA here is from genome assembly GCA_019395295.1 of Osmanthus fragrans. Classification (NCBI taxonomy): domain Eukaryota; kingdom Viridiplantae; phylum Streptophyta; class Magnoliopsida; order Lamiales; family Oleaceae; genus Osmanthus; species Osmanthus fragrans. The sequence continues at coordinate 7,468,346 of CM033345.1, read as the reverse complement.
TCTTTATATTACCCAAACAAGGCATTATACCAAAAACAAAAAACAAAAACACAAATTGACCTGATTAACCAAGCGACCTAAACCCACTGGACGAACTTGTTCAATTTTATTTTTTAACATCAACTCAATTTTAGCTTTAACCCCAAAGGGCAAAAATTACTCGTTAAATACACATGGGAGAAAACCAAAATACCATCAGGTTTTCTAGCAGCAATTTCTTCTTGATATTTCTTTCATCTTTTTGTTTTGCTTTCTGTGTGGTTGGACATATTTTGATTAACAAGTTCTCTCTTTTTTCTTTCTCTGCACATTGCCGTTGGAATAGCATATAAGAGTGAGAGAATCCATCATTGGAGGAGTTGAATGGCAAGCTTTAACAGACTTTGACAAACTCAATATTCAAAATAAAGAATTAGCACACTCCACCATACCATACGAGTTTAACCACTTAGAATTAACAATTAAATTTTAAGAATTTGGTTCATGTCAAACGAGCTTGTTGAAATTATGGTCCAATCCCTATGTTTGGCTCCCCTAAAAGTTCATTAGCCATTGGCATACATCTCCATCACATACCATGCATCATGTCAAAACAATGCCCATGTGGCCTCCACGGGCATGGCACAGTGGTAAATCAGAAGGGTTCTCTATGGAGCATCAGATGTTCGAATCTCTGCAGCAGCTGGAAGACAGCATTTATGTTGCAAGACAGATGTCATGTGGAGGCAAAGTTATGGTGTGCTTTGTCGTCTCTCCGGAGGTCCTGTTCGCACATCGTAAAGGGACCTTCATAGGGAGAAGAACTGCATCCCGAATGTCCGATCCAAATGTGTATAAGCTATGTCAGAATTCAAATTTACCCAAGTGATGAACCAGGATGATAATTGCCATTCCTTAGAATTAGTCAAGCGAACATTGGACACCTGAGTTACCTAAAAAAAAAAAAAAGTGCCTATGTACAAAATTGTAGACCCATTACTTTAGTAGTAAAACATTGTCTATCATGACAAATAGTGCATATCACGAGGATGTATATATTCCACTAAAGTGATTTCTTCATCGTCTACCAAAAAGAGAGATGCATTGTCTGACTTCGAGCAATAAGCCGAGTTTGTCCCACCTTTTGGACAACATTTCGCACATGGCTAGTTTATCCACGGTTCCTATAAGTTAATTTCTTTTTCTTGTAGTTATTTTTCATCTGCTTATTCAACAACAAATAACAAAGTTTTTAGATGAAACATTACTTCCATCCAACCTTCTTTCTTTCAAAATCAATTTGATCGTAACTTTTGCAAAATTAATCGTCTTAAGATTTGGTTTGACAGGTTCATAAGAGATTAGATCAGTCTTACGATTATCCTATTCATGAAGTTTAACTCCATAGCTCCAATTCAAAAACGATCGCATTGAGAACACTCAGGTGGTATAAGATTTCCATAGTTCATTTGGAAATAATGAAACTGTTCATTTAGATCTAATTTATTTGAAACTTTCTTTGTTTGATACAACTCCATTTTTTTCAAAATCCCACTGCAAACAGATATCAAGTGAATATTTGTGAGGGCATTTTTCTCCAAACAGAGACTTTTTCGTATTTGCAATTTCCAAATCCATATCTTTCTTATCCTCGTTGCTCATATTGGATTTTTTTATTGCCTTTGTAAGACTAGGAGTTGGTTTCCCCTAACTTGCACTTGTCACAAGTTAAAATTAATTCTCTTGTCAAACTTCTTGTCATAATCGACAAACTTATCTACTTTATGCTTCGTAATTTTGAACATGACTTTTTTTATGCCAGTGTTGGGAATTGAGGCTAATCTCCCACCCCCCCCCCCTCCCTTTTTTTTTTGTGCCCATGTGAATCTTGTTCAGGGAAATAATGAAACGAAAGAAATATTAAAAGATGGACAGTTTTTACGAATTGTCAAAACTTTTCACTATATAAAAAACGTTATAATCGTATAGATTTCTATCGCCCAATCCGCTCAATATTGTATTAAAAAAAAAAAATCACTCTAAGTTTATCACTCCCACAATTTCTATCATTTGAACTAAACCACAAAAAGTACCAAAAAAACTCACATTATGCTAAGATTATAATTTTCCTCACGTTAATTTATATGTAATACATGCTCTGTTTATCATTTATTTTCCTTCTTTTTTAGCCATGAGAATAAGAAAAACCTTTCAAACAAATCAACACAAAAGAGAAAAAAATATAAAATCATTACTTTTAGGGATAATTGCATCAACAGTCCCAAACCTTTCACCTTTTGCAGAATTTATCTTAATTTTCACTTTGTACCATACACAGTCACAAACCTTTCAAAAATTAGCACCTGAGGTCCAAAAGGATGGTTTCTGTTAATTTGACCGTTAGTTGACCCAATAAATTAACTTTGACCAATTTTTAAAAGGGTATAATTGTAACTTTGAATTTAATTTTTTTTTTTAAAAATCACTATTCATCTTCTCCTTCCTACGCTCACCCCCACACTCCACCTCCTCCCCAACTCAACCAAAAAACCCACCACCACCAGTGGCCACCCACGGTCGGCAAGCACCACCAGCCGGAGGAAGGTCGAAACGAAACTGAAGGTCCCCGTGAAATATTAGGAACCAAAAGTAGCGAAATCAAATCCACTAAAGGATGACCAATTGAGGCAAAAATGGAGTAAGAGCCTGAAAACACAAGTGGTTGTAAATCAATTGGCGCTGGGCGATTGCAATTAAAGACCGACGATGGTTCATACATGATCACTCATTATTTGAGAGTTTCTTTACCGAGAACTTCGAGAAGGAGTTGTAAAGTGACGATCCAACATTGTTGAAATAGCTGCAGAAGACTTCTGAGACATCTCTTTCAAGTTACTGCAATTGTGCTTTTGAAGTTTATGTGTTGCAAGTTTAACCTAAGATCAAGTTAAACCCGCTCTAATACCATGTGAAAAAATATGAATTGTATTATTAGGTCTAGTCAATATTACAATGTAGAAGACCCTATTTATAGGGTTACAAATAACTGTAAAAGAAAATAAACATAAAAGGAAATATTACACAATTAACTACTAAGAAAAGTAATCCTACATTAAAAGGAAATAATATAATGAAAAATACTCCATATTATATTTCTATATTTAACACCCTCCCCTCAAACTCAATACGGGGTAGAATATTGAGTTTGAAGAAATTCATCCAATCAAATCTTCCAAATTGAAGAATTTCAAGCACTTGAGGTCTTTGTCATTGTTGATGAGAATAAGTGACTTTTTGTTTGCTAGAAGAAAATATTTGATAGACATTTTTTTTAACATAAGAAAACCCCTAATTTTTCAAGAGGTAGAGGAATGACCGATAAAGTTAGGGGCAGGGGAATAGTCGATAAAGTTTAAGGTACCGACCCTTCAAATTTTATTTTTTTACATAAAAAACCTCTAGTTTGTTTAAGAGGTAGAGGGAGTGCCGGTAAAATTCTAGGTACCGACCTTCTAATTTTTAATTTTTTTTTGTTAAAAAAAATCTCTAGATTGTTTAAGAGGCAGGGGAAGTGCTAGTAAAGTTCAAGGTACCGATCATCCAAATAAAATGGAATTAAATTCCCAAGAAAAGGAAAAAAATAATTTTATTTTTTTATTTTTAAATTCATGTTTCTAAAAAAATGATAGAAATATTGAAAAGTTAGGAAATATGACCACTCATTATTTGAGAGCTTCTTTACCGAGAACTTCGAGAAGGAGTTGCAAAGTGACGATTCAACATTGTTGAAGTAGTTGCAGAAGACCTCTGAGACATCTCTTTCAAGTTACTGCTATTGTGCTTTTGAAGTTTATGTGTTGCAAGTTTAACCCAAAACCAAGTTAAATCCGCTCTGATATCATGTGAAGAAATATAAAATGTATTATTAGGCTTGTCAATATTACAATGTAGAAGATCCTATTTATAGGTTACAAATAACTGTAAAAGAAATTTAAACATAAAAGGAAAGATTATAATGAAAAATACTCCATATTTTCTATATTTAACACCTTCACCTCAAACTCAATATGGGGTAGAATATTGAGTTTGAAGAAATCTTCCAAATTGAAGAACTACGAGCACTTGAGGTATTCGTCATTGTTAATGTGGATAGGTGACTTCTTGTTTGTTAGAAGAAAATATTTGATAGACATTTTTTTTTAAAACATAAAAAACTCCGAATTTTTCAAGAGGTAGGGGAAGGGCCAATAAAGTTAGGGGCAGAGGAAGGGCCGATAAAGTTTAAGGTACCGACCCTTCAAACTATTATTTTTTACATAAAAAACCTCTAATTTGTTTAAGAGGCAGAGGGAGTGCCGGTAAAGTTCAAGGTACCGACCTTCTAAAAAAAATTTCGTTAAAAAAAAATCTCTAGTTTGTTTAAGAGACAGGGGGAATGCCGGTAAAGTTCAAGGTATCGACCATCCAAATAAAATAGAATTAAATTATCAAGAAAAGGAAAAAAAAATTATTTTTTTATTTTTTAATTCATGTTTCTAAAAAAATGATAGAAATATTGAAAAGTTATGAAACATGACCACTCATTATTTGAGAGCTTCTTTACCGAGAACTTCAAGAAGGAGTTGCAAAGTGATGACCCAACATTGTTGAAATAGCTGTAGAAGACCTCTGAGACATCTTTTTCAAGTTACTGCTATTGTGCTTTTGAAATTTATGTGTTACAAGTTTAACCCAAGATCAAGTTAAATCCACTCTGATACTATGTAAAGAAATATAAATTGTATTATTAGGTCTTGTCAATATTACAATATAGAAGACCCTATTTATAGGGATACAAATAACTGTAAAAGAAATATAAACATAAAATGAAATATTACACTATCAACTACTAAGAAAAGTAATCCTACATCAAAAGGAAATATTATAATGGAAAATATTCCATATTATATTTCTATATTTAACACCCTCACCTCAAACTCAATATGGGATAGAATATTGAGTTTGAAGAAATCGATCCAATCAAATCTTTCAAATTGAAGAACTCCGAGCACTTGAGGTCTTTGTCATTGTTGATGGGAATAAGTGACTTCTTGTTTACTGGAAGAAAATATTTGATAGACATTTTTTTTAAACATAAAAAATCTTGAATTTTTTAAGAGGTAGGGGAAGGGCCGATAAAGTTAAGGGCAGAGGGAGTGCACGTAAAGTTCAATGTACCAACCTTCTAAAAAAAAATTTTTGTTTAAAAAAACCTCTAATTTATTTAAAAGGCAGGTGGAGTGCCGGTAAAGTTCAAGGTAACGATCATCCAAATAAAACAAAATTAAATTCTCAAGAAAAGGAAAAAAAAATTAATTTTTTTTATTTTTTATTTTTTAATTCATGTTTCTAAAAAAAAATATAAAAATATTGAAAAGTTAGGAAACATGACCACTCATTATTTGAGAGCTTCTTTACCGAGAACTTCGAGAAGGAGTTGCAAAGTAACGATCCAACATTGTTGAAATAGTTGCAGAAGACCTCTGAGACATCTCTTTCAAGTTACTGCTATTGTGCTTTTGAAGTTTATGTGTTATAAGTTTAACTCAAGACCAAGTTAAACCCGCTCTGATACCATGTGAAAAAATATAAATTGTATTATTAGGTCTTGTCAATATTATAAAGTAGAAAACCCTATTTATAGGGTTATAAATAATTGTGAAAGGAAGTAAACATAAAATAAAATATTACACAATCAACTACTAAGCAAAGTAATCCAACACTAAAAGAAAATATTACAATGGAAAATACTCCATATTATATTTCTCTATTTAACACCCTCCCCTCAAACTCAATATTCTACCAAACTCAATATGGGGTAGAATATTGAGTTTGAAGAAATCGATCCAATCAAATCTTCCAAATTGAAGAACTCCAAGCACTTGAGGTTTTTGTCATTGTTGATGGGGATAATTGACTTCTTGTTTGTTGGAAGAAAATATTTGGTAGACTTTTTTTTAACATAAGAAAACCCCAAATTTTTCAAGGGGTAGGGGAATGGCCGATAAAGTTAGGGACAGGGGAAGGGCCGATAAAGTTCAAGGTATCGATCCTTCAAATTTTTATTTTTTTTTACATAAAAAACCTCTAGTTTGTTTAAGAGACAGGAGGAGTACCGGTAAAGTTCAAGGTACTGACCCTCCAAATAAAACAGAATTAAATTCCCAAGAAAGGGAAAAAATAAATTTTTTTTTTTTTTGTATTGCAAGTTTAACCCAATACCAAGTTAAACCTGCTTTGATACCATGTGAAGAAATATAAATTGGATTATTATGATCTTGTAAATATTACCTTATTTATAGGGTTACAAATAACTGTAAAAGGAAATAAATATAAAATGAAATATTACACAATCAACTACCAAGGAAAGTAATCCTACACTAAAAGAAAATATTACAATGAAAAATACTCCATATTATATTTCTATATTTAATAGGGGATGATGTGAGCCAGTCGTAGCAGTGAGGAAAAATGTTGGTTGCAGCAACGACTAAGAATGGTGGTTGTGGGGAACTTTGTGTGTGGTGGCTTGATTTATGTTGTGGTTGATGTATTAAAGGAGGAGGGAACTAACGATTTTGACTCTTGGTTACAGTGAGGGCCGTGGCATGGGATAAAGAAGAAGACGATGTGGTTCGAAGGGAGTGGTGGTGCTAGTTATGAGATACTGTCTGTGGGAGGCAGTGGTGATTCACTAGTTGCCACCTATCGCTACAATTATCTTATGTAAGCTTATTTTTTGTGGATGGCGAAGGGTGGTGGTTGTTGACGATTGGTGGTGAGTATTAATGGTGGGTAGGTTTTGTTTTGGGTTGGGGCTGGGGTTGGGGTTGGGGTTGGAGTAGGTGTAGAAGATAAACAATGATTGGTTTTTGATTTTTTGTTTTTAAATTTTAATTCAAAGTTATAATTTTACCTTTTTAAAATTGGTCAAAGTAACAAAAACTATCCATTTGGGCTTCAACTGCTAATTTTTGAAAGATTTGGAACTATGGTGGCACAAAGTGAAGATTAAGGTAAAGTTTGTAAAAAGTTGAAACATTTGGGACCGCTATTGCAATTATCCCTTATTTTTATTTTTTTATATGGTCTTTGGGCTCTTCCTTTATTTAATTATACCTTTAATTTATTTCATATTTGCAATGAAGATCCTTCTTCTTTGGGACACTTTTGAGACAAATATTCCAAACAATAAGGACTAGCCTCTTACAACGAGCTTACCAAGCATAAAAGAAAAAGTATTAGGTGCCGTTTTTTTCGTGTTTTAATTTTGTGTTTTATGTTTTGAGTGTCTATTTTGAAATTGTTGAAAATGAGTTCTTTTTGTCATTCTGAAAAACGATATCTCAAAACATCAAAATGGAAAACGCGTTTACTTCGAGAATTTTGAGAATGTTTGTTTACAATATTTTATTCAAGAACTACCACATGACCGCCACAAATACCATCTACCACCGCCAAAGTGAACCAAAATCAACATCACCACCCCACCACCATCAACCAAAATCAACATTACCACCACCACCATCAAGGTCTACCACCGCCAAAATCAACCAAAATCAACCAAAATCAACACCACCACCATCAACCAAAATCAATATCACCACCACCAACATCAACGGCTGCCACCACCACCATCAACCAAAATTAACATCACCACCACCAACATCAATCACTGCTACCACCATCAGGGTCTACCATCGCCAAAATCAACACCACCACCGCCATCAACAGCTGCCACCACCACCATCAACCAAAAACTACATCGCCACCACCTCCATCAACATCGTACCACCACCACAAATAAAAATCGTCGTCACACCACCACAAAGCTGCCCAATTGGAAAAAAAAACCCCCCCAAATCACAGTAGAGACAAATAAAAAAACCAAAAAAAGAGGAGATAGAGTTGAATGGCAGCATCGTTCACAAAAAAATCGTTCACAGCAAAGACGAACAACAACATTGTTCATAGCAGCATCGCGACCTACATCGGCGCTGGCTTTGTGGTGGTCTCCTTCATTGTCAATTGCAGAGAAGAGATGAGAGCTCTCCTTCGTCGTCGACTTTGTGGAAGAGGGAAGGAGAGAAGGAACGAGACGCGATTAGAAACAGTAGGAAGAGAGGAACTTTTCTAGCTACAGTATTTGTTTTGCGCGTTTTGGAAATTTTGCTTGTTTTTAACTGAAAATGCCAAAAAAGAAAAAAAGTCGTTTTTTGTTTTTAGTTATAATTTTTTTTGTGTTTTCAAAAACGCGTTTTCAATGTTTTCGAAAATCGAAAACAAAAAACGGTCTGAAAACGGCAAAGAGAACGGCACCTTAGCTACTTGAATCATATGTGATGAACTCGCCTTGAGTTTACAAAAAAGGCACGTTAACTAGGCCTTTTTTTGCCGTTCGATACAAAAATCAAGTACCATTCAATAAATTTATTTTTCAGACCTTAAAATATTTTTTCTACTTTTTAATCACATATTTTTTTTAAAAAAATTATTGTTTCAAAAAAATAAATTATTTCAACTGTTCTCAAACAGGGACTAAAAGTAGCTATTAAGGAGTTCAAGAAGCTCCCATGGCACATCTCCAAGTGGTAAAAGGGAGTATGGAGAAATTCAACTTTACTTGAGACTACCGCATCAAGCGTTCAAATCCTGAAATATGAATTTGGCTCTTGGGTAAGTGCAAATATACAAACAACATTTCACCATGTATCCTTGGAAACATAACATGCGATGTAACTCCTTCACGATGTTCAAGAACAGAAGTGATGTGGGACACTCAAGATTGAGGTACAATCTTATCAACGAGTTCAAGAAATGCAAATGTGTAAAATTGGAAATGACCTCAATTGAATATTAAATAGAATATTATTCTGCAAAAGAATATAGGCCTTAGGCAAGGCCCGGTACGCATAGCATCACCCCCAAAGATTTTAGGCCCACGTAATTTTCGCACTATAAAGAGAGAAGATATTAATAGTGTATGTTAATGATTGTCATGTTACATCATGTCAAATATCAGTCTTAATGTACATGTTTATGCTGCATCCCGAATGTACGTATAGTAAAATCGATGATTGTTATATAAGAACAAAAATTAGTTATAGGTAAAGAATTGACAGAAAACTTGATATAATTGTATATGACAGTAGATGATTGAATGAAAAAATTGATTGTATTTCAAATTGTCCAATAATAAAATGTCATGTAATATTATGTCAAATTTTATGTCAATCTTGATGTTCATGTAATATGATTGTTTATGTTATTCAATAGGAATAGACAATCGAGGAAAGAAAATAAATATTTTACATTTATTATTCTGTAAGTATATGTTAAGCACATATTAATTAATAAGGACTAAAATTTTCACTATTCCCACAATTGCTTGATAATCAACTCTTTAGGTTCACGGTACAGGACTTCAAACATCCTTGATGAACGTTTCTTATTTTGATATTAAATTAATTTAGTTTCAAACAAATGGTTATTTTCTTTTACTAGAAATTAGAATTGAAGTAAATTATTTGAACACTTTGGGTGTTAAACGTTCTTAAAAGTAACTTTACTCAAAGGATTAGCAAACGTGTTCTAAAGGCATGAAAGTTTCTTCAACACCATCAACAGAGTGTCTTATGATGTTGAGTTCAAATTTGTACCACACCAGATCATACACTGTCGTCCATGGGAATGGTAATGGATATACCGAGAGAACCGTCGGAGGCTACCAAGAATTTCACTGAAGATATGAGCCTCTCTCACTTAACTCCTCTCTATATTTTCTCTCTATGTTTTCCAACTCTCCAAGTCCAAAATGAAAACAAGTTAATGCACATATAATTATAGAGTCAAAATCATTTAAATTCAAATTCAAATATTGTATTATGAAAGGGACGTGAATAACAGGGTAATTGACCACAAGATAATACACATTAACTAGCACAATCTGTATTGGTCAAGCATAAAGAACGTTTCATAAGCATCAACGATGAAAGAGGAAATTCAAATAAGCAAATAGCAATATTCAAGAAATACAATTACACTTATGGTCCGTTTGATTGTAAAGGTGAAATTTAGGTGGAAATAAAATGAATTGCAGGGAATTAAATTGTTTAAAATTTATTTTACTGAGAATTGTAATTAATTGTATTCGATTGATATAATTTTTCACCTAAAAAATGTTAAAAATTTGGTGTATGTTTGACATTATTTTTCATGAAAATTGTTAATTAAAGGGATAAAATTTCTTACAATTGAAGATAGAATTTGTTTTGATTGCCAAAAAATAAAAATAAAAAATAATCATTTTTTTTGTATTCGTTTGCTTTATTTTTCATGAAAATTATCAATTAAAGAGATAATTTTTTTTACAATAGAGGTATGTACCATTTTCTATGTACATGTCTAAAAAAATTGGTCAATCAAACAAGTAAAAAAGTGAAAATTTGAATTTATTTTTCAAATTCTATGAAAAATATGTTCAATCAAACGGGTACTTATATTCTTTATGTAGAATTAGCATAATATTCTGGACAGTTGGCTGTGACTTCTGATAAATTTTCAGCTTGTCCTTGAATGCACGGGAAGTTCCTCTCTCCATGTACCATTTTTGAAAGAACAAGGCTGAAAATGTATCATCAGATATATCTCGAAATATAAAGTGAAAATGAGAACAAATATTGAGATTTTGAAGGGTATGAGGATTGTTGCAGATGAAACCATCCCTGCAACCTATTTCTTCTTCTTTCTTCCATTGCTGAAGCTGTTAAAGCACTGTTTGGTCTTTTCATCCTGCATTGCAAATTAGCATTAGCCCCAGTTAATGATTAAAAGGAAAAAAAAAAACAAAAACAAAAAAAGAATGCGTGGAACCCAATCATATTGTTAAATTGTCCTTTCAACTGCGAATCAACCTTCGTAGGAAGGTCGAGGAGGGTCATTCAAATATATGCATGCCTTGTGTTTCCAATTTTGTTTTGCTTATTATTAATTTTGTAACCAAGATTCAGTTATAAGCCTTTACAAACACAAGTGCAGAAACCAGAGGAGAATTTGGGATATAATTACCCGTTGTCTGGACGAAATATGATGTCGTATTCATTAGCCTTGCAAGTGGAAGTGCTGGTTCCATCGTCAAATGCATAGCTATAAGCTCTTGGACATGCTCTCTTGAAGATCGTCGAGTAGAATGACGGTCGGCAAGTCAAAGGATTCGCAAATTCTCCACTGCAGCAATACTGGTCCTGTCCAAATGCCTCGCACGCACTCTTGCAGCCAACAACTTCGCTTCCAACTTCACCTTCACCATTACTGATCACCTGAAGTTCTTTCGAGCAACCTGTTCGATATCCTACATTCATCACTAAATCTTAGACCACAAAGAATAATAATAATAATCTCTAACAGGTTATGGTTTTTATGATGAAAAAGTTGAACGTAGATCTTACCCATGTTGACATTCGAAACACAGCCTGTGGCATTGTAGCCACTGGGAACTCCTTGTGGTGCTGCAACCAGTGGCAGATTGTATCCATCGACGAGACTGACATCGTAGAAATCTTTCTCGTCTCCAGCTCCAAAGGGTATTTCAAAGAGTGACGCTGGAGGTGTGGAACCCATGCCATCACATTCCAGCCTTCCCCCACAATCCCCTGTTTGACACGAGCCAACACCTGATGTATCAAATGGGACTCACTCACACCACTTTCTTTGATGGCGGAGTGGCCGACGTGCTTGTACGATACATCCTCCACCTCTAACAAGGTAGCTTCCGATGACATCTCCAGTTTCGACTTGATCCTGCTTGCCCGTGACAGCAAAGACCGCGAAGGCCGAGGGCAGAGCCAGGAATTAATGCTACAGGGGGCAAAAATATTTAAAAATTTAATGTACAAATAAAATTTATATATAATAGTTGTACCCGACGATATTTTATATCATAAAATTCATCTATAATAGAATCTAGATCTAAATTCATACTAAATTCTCGTTCAATATTTAGTGTTAAACAATCAGCAAGAAAATTATCATCCATTTTGTTCATAAGATAATAATTTACCTTTATTGCAAGTTTTTTCTTGAGCTTATTCATTACTCTGTTCTAGAGAGTACAGCACTATCAATTCAATTAGCTTATCAGGTGTGTTGTGCAAGCTTGCTCCAAGAGTCGTCAAAACGATATTTTTTGGGCTCAGTTTAACGTACCTTTCTCTACCAATAATCCAACCAATCCAATCCGGCTTCGATCCGCAACCAATATATTTACATCAGTTGCTTTACAATCTCACCCACAAAGAAAGATATTATGGTGATGATTTGTAGCCACAAAGGCAATGAGAAAACACCACAAAGTATGGCAAAGAAAAGACCAAACAATCCACTAAGGAAGCCACCAAGTTTAGCACCACAAAAAAGTTGATTTTTGTCACCTATCGCCAGCCCTTTTTCCTCTCTTTCTTGCACACATTTTTCACCTTTTTCACACACTAAATCACACCTCAAATGGCTATGGTTTCTACCTTATAAATAGGTTAGGTTTAGACTTTAAATAGGACCAATAGAAGAGGCTAAACGAGCAAAAATTCAAGTCATCCAAAAAGTAATACAATTTGACCAGATAGAGACATTGAACTTGGTTGTTGATAACTATTTCAGTAATCAGCCAAGGCCTATGAAATATATAATCTCACGTTAATATCAAAATCCGGGATTTATTTGGTATCAAAACCCAACAAATCTCCACCTTAATTCCCAATAAATTTGCAAGCAATCAAAACACACAGTTAATAGTTGCATAATCAAGGTAACCAAAAAAAATTGGTATCACAGACCTTATCTCGTGTTTCCAACCTGAAACACATATCATACATGCTTCATGTACTCACCAAGACTAAGGCCAACAACACCCAAGTAGAAGCAAATATTCACAGTGAACAATTAAGAGCAAATAATCATGCAATGAAGATATTAAATAGGATAATACACATATCTTTTCATACACGTTTACACAGAACTACATATTACCACCAAGTTAATCAACATGTCAACACATGCAACAATACATAAATGACCCCACGAAAAAGATCTCACCACACTTATCCTATCCAATTCTGTGTTACTCTCACCTCGAGAACACATATCTCTTATCACCACCCACCATGCTCCCTAGACTGATCACTCAATTCATGTCTAACTGGTAAGTCACAATAGATCCTAAGTTCTTGGGATAATCTTATCACCACATCACTTCTCCCAACCTACGTAGATAATAGGTCTCCACCTAACAAAAGTGATAGAAGTGCCTCACCCACACTCCACTTTATTAGGGTCTCTTTCAGATAAAGGATTCCAGACATTTAATCACATCTCCACTCATGATCCAAATGTCACACTCCACATCCCCAGTACAAATCACAATGTACCCCTAGGCATCTATACTTCACCTCACAAATAGACATCCAACACACGTACTGCTAATGCATCACAAACTCACTATGCATGCAAACACATACACCAAGTAATCATATCACTTTAATTCATGCAATTATACACATCAAACACATTGGAAGTGTAACGTACAACATTGCAACAGAATTAAGCAATCACACATATGCAGAAAGGATTACACACAAATGTAATGCAGTAACTAGGTTTACACTCAATAAACCTCACCAGGGTCGTCACTCGACCCTATTGCCAGATTCGCCTCATCTCTCATCCTACCATTTTGCTTAAGTGTCCAGACTTCCTACAACTGTAACACCGTCTACCACTAGACTTGTCTCATCTCTTGCCCTTCTTACCACATTCATCACTTGAGTTACTAGAATCGCTACTATCTTGAGCTCTACCCAAATTCATTTGCTTAAATTTTATTCTACTCCTCATCATATACAACTCACCACTCCTCTTATCTTCCTTCTCAGCTTTAATCTCAATTTCTTTACTCTTAAGGGAATCTATGACAATCTCGAAAGTTAAGATGTCTCTACCGTACTTAATAACATTCATAACCTCTATATGATTCATGCATAGAATTAAGTAGAATTATAGTTTTATAGGTTTCAGACACATTTTCATCACTATTAACAATATCTTGCACAAGTTTGCTAAAAACATCCAAGTTGCCATTAAAATTCTTTGAAGGATCCATTTCAAAACTGAAAAATCGTTCAAGGAAATATAATTTATTAGGAGTAGACTTAAGCAATTATAAGTCCTCCAACTTTGCCAAAGTTCTTTTATAGAGTCTAGTTTTCCAAAATTGAAAAATCTCATTTCCCATTAAAAATTCCAACTTCAAAATGTGAAAACATTTTTAAGAAAACCGAACAACCAAGAGTACAATTAGGTCACACAAAGCAATCATAAGGTCACAGTAGACACCGTCCTAAATTTCAAGGGGTTAGTAAAATTCATGATCTTAAATCAAGGAAATGTTCGAACGAGTCAACTCAAGGTGTTCTAACAGAATAATCAATGCAACACGAAGGTATGCTAAAAAAAATTCAAATTTCCATGCAATGCAGTCTCACACAATAACTAGATGACAATTAAAGCATAAAATCAATAACAAACTTGCAATCAAAATTCAATACTTCAAAATAGAGCAAAAATTCATAAATTTCTAGCACAAACAATATTACCCTTTCACGGTAACTACAATCCTATTGTCACCCCACACGATGAGTCCGTAAATTACAAGAGATGGGAATTTGCTGTTTTAGGACCTCCACTATTCGCCTTAAAGATTCAGCAAATATACAACAGTTTCGACCGGTGACCCACTAAGGCAAAATCGTCCAATTTTTGCTGCAATACTTGAAACGAAAAACTAACTACACCAAAATGTCAGAAATAATGTTATGAACAATCTGTCAGAAGGGACCTCCACGAGATTCTGTCTCACGCGCTACCACCACTCTCTGCGTGTGGGCTTCACGTGCTTGATTGCCAGGACCTCCTCTACGTCACACTAGTGATCTCCGTTTCACCAAACTCTTTTTGGATTGGCTGAAAAACACGAAAATAGGGGCTGATTTTAGGCAATTTTCTGGACAGCTTTTCGATCCGATTTCTGCTTCATTTCTCCACCGCTTATGAATCAACCTTCTAGTCGCATATCTTCACGTCAGCTTCCCGCCCTTATTTCCACCTTCGTCCGCCATGCCAGTATTTTCAATGCTTTTATCAGTATAATTTGTTTTTCACTTCATATTTTGAATTGCCAATTCGGTTATTCATTTCACAAATGCATTTATATATCTTTAATCAGAATCATTCACTTGTTACATTTCATTTATAACTAATTCATTTGCTTCATGATTTTTTCGCTATTGCTATGCACTTTATTATTGAGCTACGATTTTAAAGCAATCTCTTTTAAATGATATGGGATTTCCCATGAAGGTATGAGGTTGCAGTCACACCACCAGTGAATTTGGGAATTCTTTATGTTCCTAAGAAGATGGCATATGTAGTTCAGAGATTTGGGGACTATTGGAAGACATTGACTCCTGGATTTCACGTGTTGAATCCTTTTGTGTATAGAGTTGCCTTTGTGCATTCTCTAAAAGAATAGGTCATTTATACATGCAGAAGATTCACAAAGGCAACTCTATACACAAAAGGATTCAACACGTGAAATCCAGGAGTCAATGTCTTCCAATAGTCCCCAAATCTCTGAACTACATATGCCATCTTCTTAGGAACATAAAGAATTCCCAAATTCACTGGTGGTGTGACTGCAACCTCATACCTTCATGGGAAATCCCATATCATTTAAAAGATATTGCTTTAAAATCGTAGCTCAATACTAAAGTGCATAGCAATAGCGAAAAAATCATGAAGCAAATGAATAAGTTATAAATGAAATGTAACAAGTGAAAATGATTCTGATTAAAACAGATATATAGATGCATTTGTGAAATGAATAACCGTATGAACAAATATGAAGTGAATAAACAAACTATACTGGATAAAATCGAGATTTAGCAAGAAAAAATGAGAAATCATAGATAATGACAATGAAATAAAAGCATTAAAAAATACATGGTGCTGCAGTCACCGGAATGGCGAATGTGGCAGACAAATGTGGAAATAAGGGCAGGAAGCTGACGTGAAGAAACTCAACTAGACGGTTGATTCAGAAGAGGTGGAGGTGCGGTGGAGATTGCTCGGCCACCGCTGACGACGATTGCACGAGGCGAAGATTCATCAAGGTCCTGAGCTTGTCAAGAGAATTCAATTTCACGGAGTTCATTGTTTATGATTTGTGTTTCTGCACAAAATTTTGAGGGATTTAGAAAAAATGAAACTAAAATTGAGGGTTTTAGAAAAAGGGTAGCCGCTAGCAACTTACAAAACACTGATAAAAGGTAAAACCCTCACTATAAAAAGGCCGGGCTTGGACACAAAGAGATATATGTATATATACACACTAGTCTTTCACCCGTGCAATGCACGGGCTGTATTATTTTTGAGGTAATGTTAGCACGCAGAATGTAAAGGGTTGACAAGAGGAAAAAACTACATTTCACACTAAACTATCCTTCAAGAATACCTTATATTTTAAACAAAACACGAAGTTCTTATTCGTCAATTAGAAAAATCAATAGAAAAAAGGCTACCAAATTTTTTTTTAAAAAAAGAGCGAGGATTAAAATGAACTTGCAACAAAACAATTTTAATAATTCAAAATCAAATCAATGGACCACAATCATCTTTATGGTAAACAAAATAAGCTTATGTTTGGCCCCCATTCTTTCAAAAATTCAATTTTTTAAAACTCATTTTCAACGACACATTCTCCTATAAAATAATATTACACGTAAATCGAAAAAATTTCCTTACTTTTTAACCACGCAATCTCCAACAAAACACTATTCAAAAATACATTTTTGTCCAAAAATGGGGCTCAAACAAAGGCTAAATAAAATTCCATAGAAAGACAATCACTTTTTTAACAGTTATCACAGGACTGAGTAATCAACACTTTAACAGCTCTTCTAGGTCACAAGATACAAATATACAGGACAAATAATGTCATTTACCATAACATCACCTTATGTATAACAACTCATCAGTTTCTACCAAGAGGCAATGATCTACAAGAATGTATCCTTGAAATCTTTCTTCTTTGATGAAGCAAAAATTGATGCATACACCTCCTGGGTTGCATTTGCAGGGGCCAGATCTGCGGGCTGCTAAAGATGTAAGAGGCCGAAATTCTCCATTTCTAGATCTTCCAAACTGCCATTGTGATAGTAGCCACTTGATTTCCCAATTCTCACACCTTTTATAGCCTGTTGATGTACCTCCCTAACAATAAAACTAAAAGAGACGAAGTCAGACTCTAAAGACCAACATCCCTAGAACGGGCTTCTTGACTTGGGAAAAAACAGGTTCAATATACCCTAAATTTACAAAGATATACTAACAAATAAAGCAAAGAATCTTTAGGAGGACCATGATAAAAAATGAAATTTGCATTTATTGCCCTAATGAAGCAAAATTTTATCCCCACTTGTATATATACAAATCTAGAATGAAGTATCAAGAAACCAACTGAACATACTACCAATCAGAAGCCTCTTTGTTATCCGTTGTAGCCTGTCCTTCTCCTTCGCCTCTCCCTGGCTCTCTTACCTTCTTCTCCTCTATCACATCCACAGACTTCTGTTCTTCCATCAAAGCCTCCCCAGCTCCAGCCATCACGGAAAGCAACTTTGGCTCTCTACCAGCAGTCAAACTGTTGCCGCCTTGAAAAAAGTCACAAAAAATATGAGGAGTTGAAATCAGACTGCTCAAGCTGTTTAGCTAGATCGAAGTAAAATAAAGAGGAACCCAGCTAAAATTTCATAAAAAAAATTCATAGAATGCAGACAAGACAACAAGAAAATCGATCTTACAATTATGCATATAATCTAAGCCTTGTATTGGTTATTGACCTTCTTATTTACATATCTTTAATCAATCATTAAAGGCAACAATAAAATGAATAACTATAACCAAATCCTAAAAGTAATTGCAATTTTTTCCTCAGTCAATTTCACACTACTAAATCATATTACACTCATGCTTCAGTAAATAAAGACAAGAAATATAACAGTGAAAAATTTATTAAGGATACTATTTCATATTAACAGTAAAAATAAAAGTGGAAAATGAGCGCAATTCACCAGCATGAGCCGGTTGAAGAGGCTTCGAAGAAAGCTTAGCATTCCACGTAGTAGCAGCCGGCTTAGTTTGCGGCTGATGCTTCGAAGGCACCGAGGGACCTAGCGCTTTCTTCCGCTCGATCTTTTAAATAAGTTATGACAGGTCCTTCATCCAATCCCAAATACTGCAGAGCCGTCCTCCTACTTTCCACAACAGTAAATGCATAAGCACAATTTCGATCGATTCCAAAAACCTAAAACCACAAATA
Organism: Osmanthus fragrans; assembly: GCA_019395295.1. Taxonomy (NCBI): domain Eukaryota; kingdom Viridiplantae; phylum Streptophyta; class Magnoliopsida; order Lamiales; family Oleaceae; genus Osmanthus; species Osmanthus fragrans. The sequence goes on along the minus strand of CM033345.1, from coordinate 7,449,901 downwards.
AAAAATCCCAATTGAAAAATGCAATAGAATGCAACACTTTCCACCCTCTACATCAATATGAAAAAATAGATTATGAAGTTCTCCAAAAATCAGAAAAATAAAAAAATACAACTGAGATACCACTTACATTCAATTGATATTCACGTTCTTTTCTTTTCCCGAACTTTAGAATTTTCCGTAAAAGCAAACATCAGCAGTACACTAACTACAGGGCACCACATGCCTAAACCAACTCCAAAATGATAAATAAATGGGAAAAAAAAATCAACAAGTAAATGGTTGATATCTCGAAGTTTGTGAAATTATCAAAATGAATTAGTAGGAAGAAAAACAAATAAAAAATGCACCAAAATACTGATTAGCATGCAAAATAAATAAAGGGTGAAAATATAGACAAGAGTGCGATGCAAAAAATTTAGGAATCTGGCTAAAGAAATTATACCTCAAATAGAGACTAAAGTTCTGAGTCCTCTACATTACTGTTTATATTCCGTACAAATAATGTTCTTGAAGGATATTCTCCATATGGGCGTTCACTGCTAACATTTGCGATGCCATTTGGGAAACCATAATTGGCAATGATGTTTCCATTAATACCATCAGACATACTTAACCTCGTGATTCCATTTGCTAGATTCTCTTGAGGCTCGGATTCTATTTCTAATCCTCCTCCACTGCTAAAGAAATCATCATCCAATTCCTCAAGTTGAGTTGGCAAGCTACTAAGATCAAAATTGTACATGAGACCAGCTAGGAGCTCCTCTTCATCACCAAGGAGAAAGCTTCCTATAGCATTTGGTTCAATATCTTCGAGCAGATACTTAACTTCATCTTCTAGACGAAGTTTACTTAGGCTTGGAAAAGTATCATCAACTGATTGAACACTTTGCTCGGATTCATTAAAAGTTACTGCACGTAAAAAGAACCAAATCTAAGAAAAATTCCAAGTAACAGGAAGACGTGGAGAAGCTCAATCACTCATGCTTACACTTATTGATTGGAAGAAAAGGCAATGAGCTAGAGAAGAGGCTAGCATCAATTGATGGACGATGTCCATCAGTTCCAGAGGGGATTCTCCATTCACTTTTTTTCCTTCCCTGGGATGTTTGCAAATGGAGTTCTAGATAGACCTAAAAACAAATGTAAAATAATCAGGCAATGAAAATATTTTTCTGAAAGTGTCTCAAATGTTTGACGTCTCATAAGCTGCAAAAGGAGAAAAACCTTCAACATTACCGACGTAGAATTATTTGAAGGTTGCTCCATTAGATCACTTCCTGCAAAGATAAAACGATGAAAAAGTATCATAGTAGCCCTTTATTAGAGAAGTTAGTAAGTTGATGAATAAAAATAGAAGTTCAAAAAAGCACATATGCATGCATAGATGACAAACTTGATGTTTTAAAGCTACAATCTGTCATTCCATGATTTCTATCAACTGTCTCACAAAAAATAGAAACAATATACGAGTGAGGGAGCGCAAACACACATATGCATGCATACACGACAAACTTGATTGCCCGTTTCTATAAATATATTTATCAACCAATTACTCATATCCATTTCGAATTAAGAAATAGGCAAAAGTTAACATATGAATCACTTCATTAAGAAATTGAGAAACTTCAATTGTATAGTTTAACACCCCCAACTAAAAAAGGTAAATAGCAGTATAAAATAAATAGTACATTCACTAAACCAAAAAAGATCAAAAAAAAAACAAAAAAAAAATTGGAGGACAAATTGCTTGGCTGATTAAAACAACTAAAATTTCATTTCTTGTGAAAACCCCTCAGAATTAATTGAAAGAAATATTATCCATCAACTCATAATTCAATTTGTTATTTGGTCTACTCGAATCCCCAGAATAGATAAAATCAACCAAAATTTGACAAAATTCCCAAATCACAGTAACATAAAAAATAAATAAATAAAATAAAACACCCATAGTAAAACCCACTTTAATATTCAAATTCATACTTGACGAAAATTCAAGAAAAGATTGTACCTTTAGTGCTTAATAGCAAATAAAGATCACAAATTTACCATAAAAATCTAACAAAGTTAAGAGTCTTGAACACAAATAATATATCAAAACCTAGAAAAGAAGAGTAATTAAAGAACAATTATTAAAACCCACATTAGTTTATTATATAGCAAAAAGAAGGAGAAATATTTCATGAGAGAGATGAACACAATGATAGATAAAATATAAAAGACTTAAAGACTTAAAAACTGTTTCATAGAAACATACGAATTCTGTTCTTCTACTCTTCCACTTCCAATTCCTTCGCTGGAAACCCAGTAAATATTTTTTGAGAGATATTGGTCCCAGAGAAACACAATGGATAATGATCGGAGGGAAAAGGGTGCCTGAATATATCTTTGACTGTATAATTATTGGATTATTTGAATAGTAATCTTCAATTGCAGACAAGAAAAAAAGTAATGACAAGCAAACAAGGAAAGAATATGAAGGAGCTGGTTTGCAATTAATTATATAATTTGACGGAAAAAATATAAGCCAAATAAGGTAAAAAGATGAATTTTTTCTGTACTTAAATGATATTGAGCTATAGGATCTCTCTTTATGGGATTTTCTGGTTCGTCTGCAAGAAATACGGTAATAACTTCAATAAAAAAATATCATATGAATGAACCAAAGACTCATTGTTTTACGTTACACTTGATCCTAAAGGACCTCACAGTGTATCTTGCTGTGGAACAAATTAAACAATTCCATTAGATGAAATACAGGAGAGGAAAGAAAAACTAAATTCATTTCAACACTATATATTTTGATTCTAAAAGATTAAATTACACGTAGCAGAGGCATAAACCACTACACTATCACTAGTTAATCAAAAGTCATTTGATCAAACTTTTGATGATGAAATAACTACAGCAAACATCTTTTTGCATATATAAACTTTGAAAGAATAAATAAAACAAAGTTTCAGCTAAACATGCTTCCATATCCAATTACCATCTCACCAAAGTCCAACTCTCATTAGAAAAGAGAGTAGACCAAAGTCACTCTACATAATTAACAAAAACTTACGAAGTTACAATATCATAGTCTATCATCTAGTAGAGTACTTTAACATTTACTAATATGCCGATTCTTGTATGACTTCCACAACATGGAAAACAAGAATAATGCTTGGCAGACAGTAAAGCTACAAATTGCATCATTTTAAAGCAAATCTTCGAAAAATTATACCATTTACAATTAAAGAGTGCTGAATAAATATAAATGAAGCCAGATCTAAAATAATTAAAGAAGCTATAAGCCAGATTTCATTTTCAGAGCTACCATTATCAAAAATTTAAGAAGTTACAATGTCACAATCTATCATTAAGGCATTAAGTTAAGCAGGATTTTATAAATTACGGATATAAACCACTCACATATAACTTTCACAATATGGTAAGCAATAATAGTATGTTGTAGATCTTGTACTAAAAATAATAGAACCCCTAGAAAATAGCTTCAGATTTTGTGAAACTTACCCTTAGAGAAAACAGGAAATTGGCCACTGAGTTGCTCTAAGACCTGAAAACATAAAAATAAATACATAAAGTCAAATTCAACTTCAACTTCGAAAATACTCAATAAAATAAAAATTGTATCAGGGATGAAATTACACCTTAGTGGCTCTGGTAAGACGAGCTCCACTATCACCGACCAAGATGTTGAGGACAAGCTTCTGTACTTTAATCTCTGTCGTTGGGTTCGACAAATTCTTCTTTGATGCCCCCAACTTTCTCGAATCATACAAAAAAAAAAAAAAATACCAGGTGCGCCTTCTGATGAGGACATCTACTTAGTTTAGTATTTTGGAATGAAATGAATTAAGGTTGGCTTTGCCCACGTTCTCTCCCTCCCCTGTTTCCCTCTTCTTCTCTGTTTCTTCTCCGGTTCTTCCCCCATTCTCTCCGGGTTCCCCCTCCCTTCTTGCTGCCTTCTCCATCTGCCTCTACTCTTCTCTTGCTACAATCGAATTCTCTATTGATCCTGCATCAAATTGGTATCAGAGCCAAACCTGGCTTCCTTCACCCACTACTGCAAAACCAGTCGATATACTCTCCCGCCACCAGCCCTGCCACCATAATCAGGAAACAGGCCCAACGCCCCATAACAGCTGCTGCAATTCTCGCCACACACCCACGGGCCCTGCAACTTCCCAGCATCTTCACCATTACATACACCTAAAATCGCCACCAGCATGCCACTAACCAATCCATCTGCATCCCAGAACACTCAGCAACTCCAAACCCAAAACATGTATCTAGCAGTAACCGTTCCTCTTAACTGCCAACAACCACCACTAGTTGTGCCTAATCTCGCTAACTGTACTCAGTAACGGTTCCTCTTAACCGCCGACGACCACCACTAGTTGTGCCCCTCTTCCAACGTCAACTGCGCACAACCCCCAAATCCAAAAAGAAAAGGAAAAAAAAATACAGTAACCGCCTCCTCCTACCCGACCCAATCACCCAAGTCTCAACCTCTTCGACACAATCAATGGACCCATAAACCACAGAACCCGTCACCACTACCCTCTAATCATAGCACTAACCAGCAACCCAAAATGGACCCATAAACCACAGAACCCGTCACCACTACCCTCTAATCATAGCACTAACCAGAAACCCAATCACCGCAAAACACAGGTGAACCGAACCTCTCCTCGCCGAGCACTTCCACAATAGCGAGGCCACCACAGTTTCCCTTCTAAAACTCAAAGCCACAGGCGCTTCTACCTTCGAACTCGCCGCCTCCACTAGTGACACCCGTGGAACTCAACCACCGGTCATCCTCACTGCGCCGACGCTCGCCATCGCCGCAGCCGCCGGCTCCTCATCTCCATCTATCCACAATTTTCTCCAGATCACGTGAATAGGGCTGGACGAATTTCGCTAAGATTACTGGGTATTTGATTTTCAAATTGGGCCGTCCTTAGTAGGCTTTGTATTGTGAGACTCAGTATTTAATTTTCAGTTTGGGCTCAGCCTTATTTATTATTTTGGGCCTAGTAAAAGTGTCGTTAAAAAAAAAGACAAAAAAAAAGGTGAAAAACGTATTTTATGTTAATTCGCAGGTATCTTCCAATTGATTTGACACGGCTATCGCAACAAATGAAAGGGAAGTTCCTGTTTTTATTATTGATTTATATTACTGTTTCATCTTAAAATTGCTCGATTATATTTTTGTGCTACTGTTATTCTAGTTTTATCCTAAACTCACGTAATTGGAACTATTAACTTCGTTAATGTTCACTTTTGCCTCACTTCTTTTACGTGATTAGGTTTTGACTAGTATTTGACCCTTGCTTTGCTATTTTATATATTTCAGCAGTATTAGCTTGTTGTATTTAGATTTATTTAATCCCAAATTTAAAATTAAAAAAAATGTTCAAATTGCTATTTTTCGTTACTTGCACTTATTGTTCATTGATCTCTCCATTGCACGTCATTTAGTTGTTAATACAATGCATGCATAATGGTCCTCTTGTCACTTCTAGTTTCAGTACCTGTTACATGGACCCTTCACAATTTGATGCACTTACCCGACAAATATCAACTATCTAAATCCAAATTATTGATACTCTTAGTAAGGGTCTATCTGCTAGTTTGAACAATTTTAAGTAAATCCTTCATTCGACTGATGTTGATACTTTTGAAGTGTCACATAATAAACAATATCGTCGTCGACAATGTGATCAAAAATACTTTTGACACGATCATAGGGAAAGGGACCAGGTTTGTGAGCAAGAGCGATACTATGATCGTCCTGGTACTCATTCTTTTCCCCGTCATAAGGAGCGTTTCTTGAGAAACATTAAAGTAGATGTTCATACTTTCGATAGTTGCTTAGATTTTGAACTTTCTACTCAATGGATTGTCCTTAAACAAAGAAATCGGTTAGTGACTAAATATATTACTCAATTTGAGGAATTTCGAATGAAATGTTATATCTTTGAGGATGAGACCTTGATTTTGAGTAGTTTTATACAAGGTCTAAGAGGTGAACTTAGACGTGAATTTTTCTTTCGGGGTGTCACTACTATTAATCACGCTTACTCTTTAACCCGAGAGTATGAGTTGATTGTTAGTACTTCATATAAAAAGCGCGATTACTATCGTTCACTCATCTCATTAGCGCCACCTCCTTGTAAGTATAAAGGCCATGATAGTCCTAGACCTTCTTCTCCATATAGAAGGCGTATTGACAATTGTCCTTCCGTTCCCTCTACTCCACTCCCTCCCGTTAAGTCCCTTCCAGGGCCTCCCCCGTCTAATGTTCATCCAATCTGGAAAAATAATGATAAAAGTCCTGAAATTCCTCTTAAGTCTATCACGAGACCTTCCCCGCCTAATGTTCCTCTTGTGTTCGAAAATAATGGTACAAATTTTGAAATTCCTAGGATTTCTACTCAATTCGAGTGCTTTAACTGTAAGGACTTTGGCCACATCTCTTCCACATATCCTAGCCGAGCCTTAGTCATTGAGGAACGTAATGATGTAAAAGATGAGCGACTAAAAAATCAAGTCTATGAACCTAAACGTGATAGGTTTGATGCCTTGGATGATAGTGTGAATACCTATTTAGGTAGTATCAGGACTTTTCCTATAAATCTTGGTGTTGTACCTTTTGTTCCTAATACCTCTCAATCAAATGTTGCATGGCATACCCTTCTCCAACCCAAAAGTACTGATGATTTGTGTAATCATGCCATTTACAAGGAAAATCTTGAAAATTGGAATGTGATCCTCCTAATTGTTCAAATTGCATATAACAATACTGTAAATCGGTCTTTAGGTCTGAGTCCTTTCAAAGTTGTTCTTGGTTATAAGTATAGGAGGTCGTTAGACCTTATTCTCATGTCCCCACTTGCTAGTGTGTCGATGTTAGCTGAGGCATTTGTATATCATCTTCATAACTTGCATATTGAGGTCAATAAACGACTTGGAGCAAGTAATGCATCATATAAACTTCAAGCTAGTTTCCATAAACGACATTTTGAATTTAATATTGGGGATTATGTTATATTGCAAACCTATAATGCTTGTCTTTAAAAAAATTTAAAGCATGTTGGTTCAAATGCATATGTCATTAATCTTTTATCACATTTTGGCCACTACTTGATTTTCATTATTAAGAACTTCACTGTTTACAAAGACTATTTTAACCATTTGATGATCCTTTTCTATTGTCACCTGAGAACTCTCACACTGAAATATTTGCTATATATACTTCAATACCACCGGCTACAGCACACAAAGATAAAATTGATGTTATTTTAGATGAACAAAATGTGTTGACCAGTGATAGAAAGATTCAGTGCTTCCTTGTTCGCTGGTGGATCAACTTGAGTTTAACTGCAAATGGAGTCCTATAGAGAAACTCCAGCAGCTTGATCTAGATATATTGGAGCTTTATTGGAGTGACCATGATTTTTCTTTGCCCAGGTCACGTTGGTTACATCATATTCTTGGGTATACTATACAGTTTGCTTGGTCGTCATTTGTTGAATTTCGATATTTGGTTCGTCAAAATGATCGTCCTCCATGGCATAACTTGGAGTATTTTGGATATCGAATCTACTGCACCTTTTTGCATTTTGTTCACTCGACAGAGTCGAGTTTTTTCCCACCCCAGAAGAGTTGATGAGGACATCTACTTAGTTTAGTATTTTGCTTTGGGCTTGTATTGTGTATTCTGGGCTTGCCCAAGCCTTAACTATTAAGTTTATTTTGTTATTTATATCCTTGTTTTGGACTACCAAAGACAGACAAGGAATGAAATGAATTAAGGTTGGCTTTGCCCACGTCTCTCCCTCCCCTGTTTCTCTCTTCTTCTCTGTTTCTTCTTCGGTTTTTCCCCCATTCTCTTCGGGTTCCCTCTCCCTTCTCCATCTGTCTCTACTCTTCTCTTGCTACAATCGAATTCTCTATTGATCCTGCATCACCTTCCGTACAAAATTTCCATTGAACTATTACCCTCTTCGAACTACCTCACAATATAAAACGATCCCATCTAGAATTCTTGCTTTCTATTGGAATTTTTTTTTAAAATGCTATTTCTCTCATTTTAAAGTAAAGTTGTAACATCAATTTTCACAAAATGTTTGATACCAAAATTAACTTTAAATTCAAGATTATCAAAATCATGAATAATCAAATGCACCAACGAAAGAAAAAAAAAAGTCATCATTTTGATATAATTTCACATATTCCCAAATCGCAGGTTGCATTTACATAAAAACAAACACAAACATACAACATAAATCAAAACCTTAGGGTCCGTTTGATAGAAAAATGGAAAATAGATGGCAAATAAAATGTTTGACAGGGAAGTGATTTGCCTAGAATTTGTTTTAGAGGGAATTGTAATTAATGGTGTTTGATTGGTATAATTTTCCACATAATCCGTTTAGCTTTGTTTTTCATGCAAATGATTACTTTTTGGGATAATTTTTTTACAATCTGTATTAAAATTTGTTTGGATTGCCAAAAAGTAAAAAAAAATATTTTCATAAAATTTTTATGTTCGTTTGGCTTCGTTTTTCATGCAAATTGTCAATTAAATGGATAAAATTTTTTACCATTGAATTTAGAATATGTTTCCATTGCCAAAAAGTAAAAAAAAAAAAAAAAAAAAAAGGAAAAAAAACACCCAACAAGGTGGAAAATAATCTCCCACCAAAATCATAAGAAAATATTTTCCTACTTTTGTGCTTCAAGGGATTGTACATTAGAAATTGGTGGCAAACATTTTTCAGGGCAAATTTGGCTAATCAAACAGCCAAATTTTCCTAGTTCCATGGCAAATTCGTCGTATCAAACACAGCCTTAGTAGAAAACAGATAATGGCATTTGGTTACCAAAATAAAGCAAATGTTTTCTTATCTGACTGCTGCTCCGATATCGAGTCAGCAGCGAAAAAGAGTTCGCGTTTCATGTTCTATTGCGATTACAAGTTGCTTGAAAACCCCAGTTGCTTTTGGTTTCTTTTCTCTCTCTTTAGCAATTTACCATTGAAATGCACCTCGTCTAACACATGGGGTTTATGGGCCACGAGAGGAGATCTGAGAGTCTGAGTGATCTAGTGGTTTCTACTTTAAGTTAAATGTTCTATTAGTCGTGAAACTTTGATACATGTCATGAACTATTAACTCAACTTTCAAACTTGTCCCACTGGCTATTAAATTTCAATCCGTCACTACGCATTACTCATCGACTGAAATCTATTAAGTGACGTGCCTACGCGACGACGGAATGTCTAGTTATCCCGTTAAATGTACCCAAGTGTTTAGTGTTTTCCCAAGTCACCGACTACGTCAGCCCATAAAACGTCTTTGAATATTTAACTAATCATTTACGCCTTTCTCCACCCCCAATTTCATTTCATTTCATACACACACTTAACCAAGTCTGAAACCCTAAATCCCCCAAATCAAAACCATGCCAACAATCGAAAATGGAATCCCTAAATCTAAATCTCCTAAGCTAGATATTAAGAATTTTAGTGTCTTGTATACTTCTCATGTTATTTGGGAAATAAAACCCTAAATCGATTAGGGTTTGACAGATCTTGGAGAAGATGGTTAATGATTTCAACCATTCTTCATGTTCGGTAGGTGTCTTTCAACTATCAACAAAGGGTGAAACGACGTTGGTTGAGTAAAATTCTTGATTTGTAGCTCATGAAACTTTAGATTTAGGGATTCCATTTTCAATTGTTGGCATGGTTTCAATTTGGGAGATTTAGAGTTTCAGACTTGGTTGAGTGTGCGTATTAAATGAAATGAAATTGGGGGTGGAGAAAGGCGTTAATGATGAGTTAAATGTTCAAATGCGTGTTTTATGGGTTGACGTGGTCAGTGACTTGGGAAAACACTGAACACTTGGACATATTTAATGGGACAACTAGACATTCCGTCAGCTACGCAGGAACGTCACTTAATAGATTTCAACCATGCGTAGTGACAGATTGAAGTTCAATGGCCAGTAGGACAAGTTTAAAAATTGAGTGAGTAGTCCATGACATGTATCAAAATTCAGTGACTAATGGAACATTTAACTCAAAATTGAGTGAGTAGTTCGTGACATGTATCAAAGTGACTAATGGAACATTTAAGTCGTCTTTACGTGGCATCTTGTATTGAATTTAATGTGTTATGTCACCTTTCCGTAAGCCACGTGAGCAAGTTTACTAACGTTTTTTATATTATGGCTAATGGAGTTGGATGGGTTGAAGTTCAATCACCAGTGAGACAAGTTTGAAAGTTGAGTGAATAGTCTGTGACATGTATCAAAGTTCAGTGGCTAATGAAATATTTAACTCAGAAATGTCCGTCTAAGTGAAAAAAAATGGAAAAAAAGTAGCTCCGGACCGTACAAAGTTCCCAATGCGGCATAGTGCACGGAGTGCACTCCGCACAGGGCGGACTTCCAAAATTTATTATTATTATATATATTTTGAAATATCTCATTTTGTTATAGGCAATTGGAAGTCAAAAATTGTAGACTAAAATGTTGAATATTTAAAAGGTTTTAATTGTATAAATTATTTAAGGTAAATGTAGAATATTGTAGTGAGAAGAGATATTTATCAACATTTAATATTTGAAAATGTAATATAATATTGTAGTGAGAGATGAGATGAGATATTTATAAACAGTAAATAGATAGTCAAATATGCATTGGTCTTTTAAAGTAAATGTGATACACATAGTGTAGCCTCAATTTGTCAACAATCGAAACAGGATATTTTATCAACGGTAAAATAAACTGTCAATAAATAGTAGTGTGAAACAGAGGTTTCACAAATGAACAGTGTTGTGAAGAGTCTTTTAGGTTAAATGGTAGATATGTTCTATACTTGGTGAAAAAAATATTTCTGTTAACAAATTCAAGCCTATTTAGACAAAAATAGATTTTCAGTAAATTTTAATAAACTGTAATGATATTCATATCGTAATTTTTATTTTTTGCACCACATTTTAATTATTGTCAAACTTGAGAGGAGAATTAGAGAAGGGTTAATTGGTACAAAACGTTTCTACCTTTGGAGTGAATTGTAGATACCGTTCTTACCTTTCATTTCTTGACATTTATACCCTTACCTTCCACTTTTGTTCGTTGAACGTCATTTTCACTGTTTTTGACGATTTTACCCTCCATTCAAGTAAAAGTCAAAAAGAAAAGAAAAACTAAAGAATTAATTACAATGATAACCCAAAATTTTTAAAACTTACTTTTCAGTCACAAGATACTAATTTTTTGCCCGCAACCAGCCGCTAACTTCAGAGTCATTTTCAACCACATCAATGGAAAGTCATTAACCTCCTCTACAATCACCACCCAACAACTCCCCAAAACACCAAATAATCTTTTCCGAAATCAACTTTTAAATTAAGCCACTCTAAAATTTGAAAATCGTCGAAATCTCCTTCTCTGGCCACCACCTTTGAAGGCAAAAAACTCCGGCCAACCGCCACCAAAACCACCGGACATTAACACCACTAGAAATCCCTCACTATGCTCTTCAATTCTCACCCAATATCATGTCTCGAACAGCCTTGAAATCACTAGAAATTTGGACCAAAATCGCCTACTCATTTTGCCAAAATCGACCGACAACTCTTTTTTCGGCGACACCCATGCAAAGTCCAACATTGTCCCCAACCGTCCCATATTGTTCAGAATCAACACCAACATGTGGTAACTTCGAATACAACGAAAACACATTTTTTAGATGGATTTTTCGGCGCCGGTGTACGAATGACAATCACAGACCACCACCACTAGCACCTACTCCTCAAGGTGCATCCAATGAGCATATGAGTCTTCTTCAATTTGGCCGAGAAACGATTGTTCGTTCAGAAACAGGTGATGCGCGTCGTGTTCGTTCAGAAACGGTTGTTCCTCAATTTTGATTCAATTTTTTTTTTTTTTTTTTTGTGTTATTTGGGGCTGAAATTTGTGTAGGTATGTTAGAAGTTGATAAGGAGATGGTGATGGTGCAAAAATTCGGTGGTCACGATGGCCTGAAAATGGCCGGCAGGCGACAGCGGGGTGGGGTGAGTAGTAAAAAGAAGGTGAAGTTTGGTGAGTTATTTACACTTTTAAAAAGTTTTGACCTATAGTTGCAATTTGTTCAATAGTTTTTCTTTTCCTTTTTGTTTTACTTGAATGGAGGGTAAAATCGTCAAAAAACAGTGAAAATGACCTTTAGCGCACGAAAAGTGGAAGGTAAGGATATAAATACCAAGAAATGAAATGTGGGGATGGTATCCACAATTCACTCTAAAAGTAGGGACGTTTTGTGCCAATTAGCCATTAGAAAAGAGAAGAAGAGATTTCATTCAACTTGTTTGGAAAATGAGTACAACATACATATAAATAGAAACTGGCAAAGAAAACAGAATACAAACTAACTCACTCACACACACTTCAACTACCCAACTAATTGATCAACTAGCAGAATATTACAACTATACAAAATGTATACAAAAAATTGTATCTCTGTCTCTAATACTCACCCCTCAAGATGTGTTGTAAATGTTTTCGACAGACATCTTGGACAATAACGAAGTGAGAGTCGAAGCTTGAAGTGGCTTGGTGAAGACATCAGCGAGTTGGTGTCGTGATCTAACTGGAAGAAGCTTAACTACTCCTGCTGCAATTTTATCCTGAATGAAGTGGCAGTCGATTTTGATATGCTTAATTTGTTCATGAAAGATGAGATTACTGACAATTTGAATTGCGGTTTGATTGTCACAAAATAAGACAACTGGTGAATTTGCAGAAGTTCGAAAATCTTTCAACAATTAAGCTATCGAGATGATCTCACTAATGATTGCAGTAAGGGCTCGATATTCTGCTTCAGCCGACGAACGGGATACTGTGGACAGCAAATCAATGAATCACCCAGAAAAATGCAAAACCCTGTTGTAGACTTCCTTATATCAACACATGATCCCCAATCAGCATCGAAAAAAGCCTGCAACTTGATAGGCGAAGATGAAGATGCTGAAAAAAATAATCCTTGACCAGGGCTGTTCTTCGTAACGAAGAAGGTGATGCACTGCCTTGAAAAAAAAAATTAGTGTTCAATTTTTATTGGAATGGGCCCGTTCACTTGGTTGGCAGTGTTCAACGTTTTATTTGAGGTCATTAATATTGTTTGTTTAGTTGTCAGAGAATTATTTAATTACTAATTAAGTGCTACATCAATCCAAGATTGGACAAGGATTGCAATTTTTTTTTATTTTTTTTTACCTCTTTTAATGTCATCAGCTAATTAAAGTTTAAGTATAGAATTTCTTATTTTGATGAATCACTTGAGATAGAGAAATGGATATTACAGAATGTAGTATTTATGGTTACCGAACTATTTGATGAAGCTAGACATCCCACATGGGAGAAAATCTTAGTGACATGAACTATCCAATTATTTATTTCCCATGCAAGATTAGCAAAGAAAATGATGACACATCTTTACACTCAAACCTACTCATTAAACTTTCTAAATCCAAAGAATTTCTTAAATAGAAGCCTCTATAATTAATTATAATTAAGAAAGCTGTTGTGAACAGTTAAGATTAATATATAATGATTATAATCCACAATGCAAAGAAATATACATAAACAAGAAAAGCTAAAAGAGCCCATATGGATTCCGTATATAGTCATATCTTCTGTTGGTGCAAAAGTCTGAGGCTTGTGGGGCATGGAAAATCTGCAAATTGTGGAGGCACAATATGTGGAAATGATGGATCCTCTCATGGCTGTGAGAAGAAAGTCAAGAAGGCTTTTGCCAATCTTGAAGGTAATAAGCTAGTCGTTATCGTTTATCGTGTCAATGGTTTGTCAAACTATCTCTCTTAAAGTATTAAAATTTTTAAGATTTATTGAAGTTATATACATATGTCTTCAACGTTCAAAACATGACACCTACATAATTTGCTCAAATAGTAGACGACAAGAGTCGAATTCTAGACCTAGTTAAATTGTCTAAAGCATTGCATAAACAATTATCATAAAATCTCTGTCTACTTGATACTAACTTATTTAAGAGTTTAAACGGTTAAAAATTTATCTTCCGTATTGGGCAGGTATATACAAATTTTGATAGTTTTTTAATCATTGACAAATTGAGCCCTTCCTGGGAGCTTCGTTATTAATTTATCGAAATTTGCTTAAATTAAAAAACAAAATGATAATTCAATGGTAGAAAGCATGTTGAGACACCATCAATCATAAATAATATTCAAGTTTATGAATAGTTTTCTTTTTCTGAGTATATTTATTGTTGCATTGTACGCATCATTTAAATCACGGTACATTCAAATATATCCTTAGTATAAATAAAATTTACAATTTATTTCAATAATTTAGTGATTGAGATATTGTAGGATTTATTATTCTAACATTGTTAGATTAATACGAATAATTGAGTCAATTTCTTAGTCATGTTTCAAAATTAATAAAGAATTTATTTTAACAATAATCACTACCATGCTATCAAAGTAATAAACTTTTTACCTAAAAATGTAACTATGAGATTAATTGCGTCAATTTCTTAAATAAGCATACCTTAAATGAAAAGCAAATTTAAAATCGACAAATTTTTAATCTTGGACAAACAAGTCAGTTAAATCTTCGATATGAAGTTTACTAGAAAATTATTCGATCACATGATTAACATTAAATAGAATTATGTTTTTCTAACTTAACATGAAATTTACAACATTTATTGATCAATGGATGAAGTGAAGTGTACCATACTTATAATTTTCAAGGAAAAAAAAAAGTAAAATGGAATTTTAAGAAATAATATGCAAGTATTTGCGGTATTGGGCTAATAAAATTCTTATTGGACTGAAAAAGAAATTATGAAAAGCAACAAGGATGTCCCTGTAAATACTACATTAAAGATGGTGAAAGCAACAAAAGACGACCGCAGACCTCTGTGTCTCGCGACACTTCGCTTAGAAGGAAAAGAATAGTACTACTCATAGAGAGAGATTCAAAGCTCTCTACCCTTCTTCTCCGGTATGATTTTCGTTAAATTTCCTTTTTTTTTGGTCATTTTTAATTTTATATGAACTGTTTTTGTTATCGATCTTATGCCTTTCAAGATCAGTAGTAGTAGTTTCTTTAGTAATAGTTTATCTAAGATCATTGATTTGTTTTTCTTGAATTGACTTTCTTAATTATGGGTTTGATTTATATACTTAATTTATTAATTACTGGAATAATTTTTTGTATCTTGATTATGACTTTGATTAATCATAATCTGATGTAAACTTTTACTGGTTTTGATTGATCAGTTGATGTAATTGTTTGTTACCCACCAAGAAATGATGGGTTTAGGGTCTTTGGGCAGTGGAGTGGGAGGAAACTCGTCGTCAACGACCTCAAATTTATCAGCTTTAGCCCCGCCTTTTACTGTCGAAAGATCAAACCCAAAATTCACTTCTATCCCTGCTTTGCAATTCTCGGATTCATCATATGCTACTGCACCCGATGGCCGAACATGGCGATTTCCACTCCCTTCAGCCCCTGGTCCTGAATTAAATATTGATTCGACAATAGTTACTAGCTTCCCTTTGGCGTATTCCAGTCCCGGGCCTATCAGCCCACCTAGTACTGATTGGTCTGCGCCCGTTAGCCCTCCTGGTACCCATTGGTCTGCTTTGACCACTAATGCTAAAATTTCGGCTGATGCATTTTCATATGCTGGTGAAGTCAAGCCTTATTATTCCCCTTATGTTTCTCCTATAGTTGGCAAAGATAGTCCATCTGTTGTCGACTATGGGCCTTTTTATGATCCGAGCCCCACTTCTGCACCAGATTTACCCCCTCAAGTCGATTACCTTCAGACCTTGTCTGGCTTGGAATATGCTCCACAGTTGGATGATGCTTGGGCATTTGATGATGAGAAACAGGCAAAACAGGTAGAACTTGATAGGACTTTTACTTCCAAGAAGGTGAATATTGGTGATTCACTTGTTTCCAAAAGTTATATTAGCCCAGGTATACTTTTTATTCATTCTAGAATTTGATTATTTGCGATGAGACGAGTTTGTATTTTAGTTATCAATCTTGCATATTAACTTTTGCTATTCCTATTTGAACAATTATTTATGGTCACCTTTCCTTCAATTACCCTTAGTATTTCGTACGAACTATTTAATTCTCTTTCCAACAGTAATGGTGTGTTTAGTAGAGAGGATTGGATATTAGTGTACATTATAAAGGAAGAAAATAAACTAAAATCTAATTTATTACATTGTGCAATACGACCTATCACTATGTGCTGCGGTCATGTAGGGGCTGGAGGGTACTGTTCCATCTGGAGCAGTATATGGAATATCTGCACTTTTCTATATGGAGGACCTAAAGAAATATGAAAGAGATAAAGAATACAAATAGTTTGTAAAACAATTGTAGCCTGTGATTGTATTTTAATCATATCATCTAAAGCACCTAAATTGTTTAAAAGAAGCCCACCACATCAATTTACTGTAAAGATTAACCAGTTTCTGTATCAAAGAAGATAAATGGAAAGCCAAATGAGAGGAGATTGATTTCTAGTAGTAGAATCACACTATCATAGCATGAATGAGTAGATAAATGAAATAGAACCCTAACAATTCATTTGTAGGATTGACTAAGGCAGTCGTGAATACTGAAGCTTTATCTCTAACTGCTTGCGGGCTTTTGATGATTTTGGTTTGTCGTACATTTAGCGCTTGTTTGGGAGAGATGTTGTGAATGACTTTTTTTTTTTTGGGAAAATGTGTGGTTGAAATTCTTTAGGGAAAAAATGATTTTAAAAAAAAATCTCTTCCAAACATACCCTTTGGAATTTTTTTTTTCTGAAACATAATAATGTTCAATGGATTGAGGAAGGATTTTGAAATTGTGTATTGCAATACAAGAAAAATCTCTTACACGTCTTGGGTCAAATGTGTGATAAAATCTTAAAACATATATGCCTATCTGATTTTGTTCAAAACATAAATGTACTAGTGTATTTTTGTCTTTATTATAAACCTTTGTTTTCTCTCGCTCTTTGCAAACTTTGTACATCATACTCATTTATTTTTCTTGCTAATTTACAAACTATTGATTTTAATCAAGATTTATCTATTTTTCATGTCAATCTTTCTTTAGAATCACCCACAATTTCTTCCTTTTTAGGATCCCCCCCCCCCCCCCCTTTCTCTCTCTCTCACTCTCTGTTACACACACTTTCTGCTATCATGCAGGAGTTCTTAGTATTGGATACGGGAACAACTGTAAAGAAGATTCTGGTATATCATATGGAAAACTCAATCATGTTTCCGGAAGAGAATGCTATATTGGACATATGGATGACAAATCATACTTGGAGCAAAATCTTAGCTTCCTTTCTTATGAATCTTCTAGAATGCCTACATTGATGTCCGGTTCAGCATATCCAAAATCTCGCCATCTAGAGCTCTCTCTTGAACAGTCTAGGAACTTCTCAGACCATCAAAAGCTGAAAAGTCCATATGAAAAGTGTTTGCAACCCCATGAATCTTCCTTTAGTGGTTCTATATCAGTAACAAGATCTTCCCCAGCTGTGGTAATTAGGCCTCCACCTGCCGGAAACAGTTCATTGGCACAAAACACCACTCCTAAAACAGTGGCCGTTGACAATATTTCAGGTGTCCACAAGGGCGAATTTGATGACAGTAATAGTGCCAAACAGAATGATCCGTGCCTAAGACCAATAGAAGGTTCCTTTGACACGGGCCAATTCACATCTCACAGAAAAGGTAATGATCACATATTTTTTGCACCGCCTACAGTGAAGGAGTCATTGAGCCAAGTGCACTCTAAGGAAATGTTTGATCTTAAAACGAAAGCAGGATGTGGATCTCATCTGCCCAATATAAATGTCTCAGATAGCTTTTCTTTGGCTGTTAATGGTGTTCAAGTTGTGAAGTCTACTGAGAATTCTTCAGATAGCATAGATAATTATGCTCCTGCAGTTGACTCACCCTGTTGGAAAGGAGCACCCGTTTCTCACTTTTCGCCGTTTGATGACCTTGAAGTTGGCAAGTCACCTCGTTCTACGAAGAAATCGGAAGAATGTTTTGATTTTGATAATGAAGCCCATAAGCTTTTCCTCTCATTAAATGATTCCAAGAGAGCATCCTCTCAAAAAGCATTTGGAGACAAAAACCGTGATGAAAATCAATGTGCTGGAAATATTATGCCACTTACTTCTGAGAGAAGCTGGGATGCTAATTGTCCAACTATAGAACAGAGTTCAACTGATGCTTTAAAAGATGGATTTGAGATTTCTTCTATGAATAGAAGTAAAGGAGTTCGGATATCTAATCCCCTTGACAAGCCTAAGAAAGAATTTGTCCCGAATGACTCAATGAGTGGTTACGACCAGAAAATATCCAATGCAAAGCATTCCAATGCTGAAGTGAATGATATCCCATATGTGAAGCTTGGTTTACAGGCTAGTGCTGCTAATTATGTGATGACCTTTAATGATGCTTCTGAAGGTGGCGATGTTGCATTTCATGCTGCGGAAAATGTTTTATGTTCACCTTCTTCACAGGAAGATGCCTTTGAGGATGAAAAAGTAGAGCCCAATCCAAATTTAAATGTTCAAACAACAATAAATGCAATTCATGCCCTTTCAGAGTTTCTTGTGATGAATTCTACAAATGATACATTTGCTCTGGATGAACATAACTGTGATGCTCTTAAACACGTGATCAGCAATCTTGAGGCATGTATGACTAAGAAAATTGTTCGTAGAACTTTGAACAATGAACCAATTGTTTCCGCCGGAGACATTTCGGGTAAAATTGTGGATATCCATGATATGGTATGTCATTTATGTGATATTCGGACTCAAATTAGCCTACTATTAATCTTCCGTTTGGCAAAATTTATAAATAGTTAAACTTTATTTTCAACTGCACATTCGAATGGACTACAAGTATATCCACTTATCCATCTATCCACCTCCAATTCTATCTATTTATAAATTAAACCGTTTATAAATTCTTCCCAAATGGAGACAAAGTTAACATGTTAGGATATTGCATAGAAATAAATAATCATGCTTGTCCTTCTGCCGATTCTTATAAATCTTGTTTATCATGACTTGATCTTTGTTTTTGAACTTTTAGTTTCTATCGACTTTGTGGTTGTCTTTGCATGTATAAATATAGTATATCCCATGTCTGGGACTTGTTGAATTTCCTGTATAAGCATTATCTTTCTTTAATAATAAGCTAAATAATTCCTTTTACCAGGCTACTGTTGCAGGCAAGCCTCAAGTTTCAAATGAAGCTCTAAACTCTCACGTGCAGCTTGATTATCAGCAAATGCATGAAGAGAAGAGAGGTAACCTTTTTCCTGGTAAGAAAGCTGAGAGTTCATCACTTGTTTCACCCTTAAGGGGTGATGCAGACTTATCAACAGACGATAACATGACCCAGGTATGCTAGTATAGCATGTTTGGTAAGGTCAACAACATTATGAAAGAAAAAGAAGCTAAAATCTTGGCCATTTTACTTGTAGAGTCTAATGTTGTATACCATACATGCACTTAGCTTCTAACTGTAGTTTTGGAAGGATCATTGTGTTGGAGAAGTACAAAATTAAAATCATATGCATGTAATACAAGTATGATCATTAGGTATCGCTGGCTTGTAGGCTATAAAGAAGGTCCTCGATGAGAATTTCCTCTATGATGAAGAAATGGACTGGCAAGCACTTCTCTTTAAAAACTTGTGGCTTGAGGCAGAGGCTAAATTATGTTCCATCAGCTATAAAGCTCGCTTTGATCGAATGAAGATTGAAATGGGAATAATCAAAACCAAAAAGGAAGAAGGTTAGCTTTACTTTTTGGTGAAATTTATGTTGTTATCTAGCCATCCATTAATTGGAAGCTGTAAATGTTCTCAGGAAATAGCACGGTTGTTGAGAAGACGTTGAATTTTCAGATTTCACCTAATCCAAGCACAGATTCCAATCACCCACCTGTGGATCAAGATGGTGCAATTCCCAAACCTGCAGTCCAAAATGCTTCTGTTCCTAGCACAAGTGGCGATGCCGATGCAACTGATGATGTTGCATCGGTGATGGAAAGATTCCACATCTTAAAATCTCGGAATGACGGCAAAAACTCAGTAAATACAGAAAAGGAAGATCTGCAAGAAACGGATGATTGTGAGTATGCGGGTTCTAAAAACCCTGCCCATAGCCATGGTGTTGAGGCATCCGTCATGGACAGATTCCACATCTTGAAATCACGGAATGACAACTCGAAACTAATAAATATAGAAGATGAACAACAGCACAAGATGGATGATTTTGAGTATACGGGTAAGAGAACCCTTTGGCCATGCACAGAAGACAAATCAGAAGGTGAAAACTTAAATGTGGACGTGGAAACTCGTTTCCAGCAACGAACTAGCAGTCTCAGTGAAGGCAAATTCGGTTCTTTTGTTGACGTGTCTGGATATGAATCTGTGAAAGAGTTCCGTCGCTCTGTCAGAAATGATCCGGTGGTCCATTCATTAACTAATGACATGCTGAGAAATCAATTTTCTTCAGGATGGTATGATAATTCCACTTCAGATTGGGAACACGTACTCAAAGATGATTTTGCATGGAAAAATTGAGAGTACCATGATGCAATCTCGCTTTCTGTAATTTGTCTACTATGTGAACAGCTAATAGTGACTTATCCATACTTCCAAATTAAGAAACGTAATTGTATAAAGTATTTTAAGCATGGATTTCATAATCTCTATTAACTTGTTAATGATTTCGAGTTATTGCGTACATTGGTATGTTGGTGTTTTCTTGTGATTATTTGAATGAATTTTCTCTTGCAAATAATTTGGAATAAACGGCTATATCTTCTGTTACTCTTCTTTCGCGCCAGGAGCCTTTCCTGGCTTGTGAAGCGATTGTGCCTGCTGTCGATAGGTAGCTCATCCCTTGAGACTGTGATTGAGTAACATGTCTATTAAGCAACCCCTGAGTAGGATCTAAATTCCAATCTTAATTATTGTTTTTGAACTCAAAATAACATTAGGGTACCGGTTGACATCCATCAGGACTACAGTAAATAATGCAAGCGTGTAAACTACTCAATTCCCATTTCTAGGAACAAATTAAGGGCTTGTTCGGTAGGGATTAAAATTCAATTTTAATTGAAAATATAGCCGTTATTGGGTCCCATGCGTGAGATAAAAGTCAAACATAACGGCTATATTTTCAATTAAAATTGGATTTTAATCTTTACCGAACAAGCCCTAACACAGATCGCACCTAAATGAAAAAAGAGATGCTACAGTATCATCTAAGATCGAAGCATTCGCTTCAAAACTAAAGCTCGAATTAGGTTCTTGGATGAGTCAAAAGCTATATTTCCTTATTCTTAACAAGCTGAAATGGAACGGAAAATGTAATAGACACAATTTTGGCTTACTTTTTCTTCTTAACTACCATTCAATATGTATATTGTTCAGTTCTATCCTGTATATTAGATTAAGTTAATCAGGAAGGATTACAAATATGGGATGTTTATTTTCATGATTGTCATACTTTTTCTAGTCATTAATTTGTTAGCACATTCATAAATATTGACATGACACATTATTGTCATTATTTGATAACAAATAAAAAAGAAAAGAGAGGGATGGGATTTCTCTCGCTTTTGGCATAGCAGGCCCCAGTGGGAGGCTCACACGACGGGCTATTAGCTCAATGATAGAGCGCTTCCCTGATAATTGTATCGTTGTATTTGGGCTGTGAGGGTTCTCAGCCACATGGATAGTTCGATATGCTCATCGATGTCTGACCCTGAGATGTGGATCATCCAAGGCACATTAGCATGACGTACTCCTCCTACTCTAATTGGGGTTTGAAATCAAACCTCTCATCAAGAGGATAGATGGGACGATTCGGGTCAAAACACACTTTCATCTACTAAAATTTAAAAGCGCTTAGGTGATTGAATTAAACTTTTGCAAATTTTTCTTTTGTCTATTTGTATTTGTATTTGTATTTGTATTTAAGTATTTGACTAATTGTGTTTAACAATGAAATATACATTGGACGTTATCGACGTTCCTATCAAATTTAATTACTCCGTAATATATAAATAGTTCTATTGAATTTGAAGTAAATATATAATATCTTTATTTTATTATACTTGCAACTCCTATATAAATAAAGATTTATTTTCTTTAATGTAAATTTTATTTAAATTAATTGATTAATAATTAGACGATTTGGAGGTAATTTCAAAAATGGGTGGCACTAAAACTTGAATTCAAATTTTGGTGTATCTCAGATAATAACATCATCTAAAGGATGAAGCAAGAAATGATACAAACTGATTTATTTAATTATTTGTCTCCGACAAAGTTCATATTGGTTTTAATACACAAACGAGCAACGGAATCATACATTAACACACATAAAATATACAATCCTTGAAATGAAATCAATATTAAGGGAAAACCCCTTAATTTTTAATTCTTGAAAAGTTCCAAACAGTGTTCTTGATCCAGGTTCCTGCCCCAGTATTTCTGGTAATATTCTGCATATGTGTAGTCTCTATAAATGGGTGGAGCTCCATCAATGGTGAGTTCCTTTGGTGCATTGATTACAGCATTATTGGATGGACAAAGGAATGAAGCTACTGAAATTCTTGCTTTATCAGCATTTACTACAGCTCTATGCCAAACACTTTTGTATTTCCCGTTACTCACTGCCTGCATAAAATGTGTAGTCAGCTCTAGAGTGGTCACTTTACAACTTTTAGATATATATGAATATGAATTTGATGGGTTCACTTTGTCGACCTTAAACTTAAATTTCGCAATTTGACTAGGAAAAAGAATAAAATCGAGGTTAACTTAACCTTGGCTCATTTGCGACGTACCTGTAATTGATCACCAATGTTGATAACAAGAGCATTTGGGAGGGGTTTGACTGCAAGCCATTTGCCATCCTTGCGAACTTGCAGGCCTGAAACTTGTGTGACCTCTTTTTTCTACCTATTGAGGTAAGGCATTATGTATCTTTCATCTCGTGCTCATAGAATCTTCATTTACATGTATCAGTTGCACCAGTATTTAATTTCTTTACCAAGACCCTATGCAAGATGTAAGTAGTCAAGACTAATTAATTAATGATAATACAGTGCAGAATTTAGGACAAATCAAGGGTTTATATCGGTATTAAAACCACAACACAACGAAAACTTCCATCATAGAGGCAAAAAGAAAAAGAAACGATCACCTAACTTCATAAATTTCGTCGAATATCTTTTCAGTATGTTCTAATGATACTGTACATCAAATCCATTTAAAAAAAGACAAAAATAATCTACTTCATAGAAGATGTTTGTCTACCAGCACTGCATGATGTAGGAGGATTCTTCTGAAAATTATTGAGTTCTTTCAATATCTATTTTGACGCCATAAATGTACCATTTTTAACCATAAAACTGAAGAAAAATGAAATTGAGAGAACTTGGTGTGAGTATGGGAGTTGAGGATGGGGGTAGAAAAGAAAAATTAACGATTATGATTTTACGTTTCATAATTTAAGATAATTTTTATATTTAAACTTAATCGACATTATATTTATTATTATCACATTTTAAGTTTTTTAAAAAAAAAATTAAATCGATCCAAATCATGGCCGCCCTTCAACATTTCCAAAAATTTTTAAATCTCTTAAAACGAATAGTTGTGCTTTAAAATATTGAATCAAACGTAAAATAAAATAAATAAATAAATAAATTATCATGGCCGCACTTCAACATTTCCTAAAAATTTTAAATCGCTTAAAACGAATATTTGTAACTTAAAATACTGAATCAAACGTAAAAAAAAAAAACCAAAAAACAAAAGAAAACAAAACGGCTTAGATGGTTTAGCCGAGCCGATACTGAATCAAACGTAATAATTAAAAAAAAAAAAAAAAAAGAAGCTTAGACGGCTTAGCCGAGCCGAGCCGAGCCATAAAGCCATTTGGCTTGGCTTGGGGCCGCACTTCAACATTTTCAACAAATTCTAAATTGCTTAAAACGAATATTTGTAACTTAAAATACTGAATCAAACGTTAAAAAAAACACAACAACAAAATGGCTCAGACGACTTAGCCGAGTCAATACTGAATCAAACGTAAAAATAAAAAATAAAAAATTATCATGGCCGTACTTCAATATTTCCAACAAATTTTAAATCTCTTAAAACGAATATTTGTACTTAAAAATACTGAATCAAATGTTAAAAAAATAATAAATAAAAATCGAAACGGTTTAGATGGTTTAGCTAAGCCGATACTAAATCAAATGTAAAAAAAAAAAAAGGCTGAATCAAACGTGAAAAAAAGGGCCTTAGATGACTTAGCCTAGCCGAGCCATAAAGTCATTTGGCTCGGCTCGGCTCGATTTATGAATAGTAACACAAAGTGACTCTTTTATTTATGTAGGACAAACGTTAAAAAAAAAAAATACAACAACAAAATGGCTTTGACGAGTTAGCCGAGTCAATACTGAATCAAACGTAAAAATAAAAAAATTATCATGACCGCACTTCAATATTTTCAACAAATTTTAAATCTCTTAAAACGAATATTTGTAATTAAAAATACTGAATCAAATGTTAAAAAAATAATAATAAATAAAAATCGAAACGGTTTAGATGGCTTAGCTGAGCCGATACTAAATCAAAAAAAAAAAAAAAAAAAAAGGGTGAATCAAACGTGAAAAAAAAGGCCTTAGATGACTTAGCCGAGCCGAGCCGAGCCATAAAGTCATTTGGCTCGGCTCGGCTTATGAATAGTAACACAAAGTGATTCTTTTATTTATGTAGGATAGGATAAAATTTTGTTCAGAGTCCCCACAACTGAGAACCAAGTAAAATAGACTAATTTATGGACGGAAAATGCTAAATGAACATAATTTTTGAAACCCTGGTTGATCGCATGAGTGTGTAGGTTCTAAGTGAATAAAATAATATTTTTCATATATTTTTCATATGTGTCAACCAGATTGGTATTGTAGCATAACTCTTTATGGGCAATATTGAAACACATGTTGAACTTTACGATTGAGCTTTAAGTGATATTTGGAGGCTTGGTGCTCATGAATATAGAAGTTTTGTTAATGTTATTTCGGAAATAAATGCTGCGGAAGTTATTTTTCTAAACAATGAGAAGGAAACAACCGAAAATTAAAATATAGCATTACTTGACGATTAATATTTTTTGTTGTATAGACTCTTGTTTGTTTTTTATTCATTTAGAATATTTTCTCAACTACACTCATTTTCAATCACATATTTTCGAAAAATTCATTTTTCACGTTTCTTTATAATTTTTCGTTACTTTTTAACTATACATTCATCAAATAAATATTTTTCAAATAATCAATTCACAAAAAATCTTTATCAATCAAACGCCAAGAGAAGAAAATAGTTGTGCAGATCATATTGTCAATATTAGAGAGAAGCAAGTAAAAAAAATATTATTTTTCTAACTAATCCACCAAAATCTAAGAGTTGGTTTTATTAGGAAATAGTGAGAAATTTTTTTTTAGTATACCAAAAAATAAAGTATAATCTTTTCCAGAATATTCAAAGGTACACCCTTAGCTCTTGTTTGAGCCCAATTTTGGGGAGAATAATGAATTTTTGAATAGTGTATTGATGAGAAATATGTGATTAACAAATAAGGAAAGTTTTTAGATTTACGTGTAATATTATTTTATTAAAGAATGTGTGGTTGAAATTATGTCAAAACACTGTTGAAAAATGGATTTTTTCAAAAGAATGGGACTCACACAAGATCTTAATCTACATAAACATGCATTTCTTTCTT
The DNA here is from genome assembly GCA_019395295.1 of Osmanthus fragrans. Lineage (NCBI taxonomy): Eukaryota > Viridiplantae > Streptophyta > Magnoliopsida > Lamiales > Oleaceae > Osmanthus > Osmanthus fragrans. The sequence goes on along the minus strand of CM033345.1, from coordinate 7,423,972 downwards.
CATTAGTCTGTGAATATTCACGTAACAAAAATTCAGGAATTCATAGATATTGTTACCTGAAATTTGAAATGTACATATCGTACATTACAGATTCAGAGACATGATAAATTCAATTATGCAGTAGTTTGGATACAGAACAAGGCTTAATTCAATATCAAATTCTGAAACTGAGATGCTTAAATACTAAAAAAAAATAAAAAAATTTGTGATCCGTAGTTGAGATTGCCAAGAACGTTTGAAACATCACCTAATTCATCCTATGTCATTATCAAATATTTTCATGCCACCATATATTTGCAATTATTTCAAATCGTCACGGAACATACATTATGTCTCTTCAAAGAATCATCCATGGAATACATGCCAATCTGGAAAACATTTCATATCATCATGAAATTACATTTAATTGCAACAAATAATGAGCATTGTCACATTACTGTGCAAATTTCAACTTGGGAAATCTTCTGATTCAGCAACAGCTTTCGATTCTGATTATTGGTGAATAGAGGTAGAAGAAAGGTTGATTTTACTAGAAGCTTGTCTTTTGAATTTTGTATTGATTTGGTAAAGTTATTAAATGAAAAGTTCAATGTTAGGTTGTTTCAAAAAAATTCAGTTACAAATTGTTGTTTGGATTCTAATTTTAGAATATAGTATTTATTAAAATATTTCACATATAAAATAGTATTTTTTATTATAAATAGATAACATAGTACATTTTGAAATCTTATTTTGTAATGAAGTAAATACGATTTTTTCCCTGTAATACATACACCCCAGAAATCTAGTGGATCCATCTAATTAACCTTGCTTTTTTTTTTTTTTTTGTGCTTGTCATATAGTGGGCTGGAGTTCTTCCGGCTACTAGGAAAGGTGGGTTGGGAAGGTACTTTTGGAAGTTAAAGAACACGTAAAAATTTGGGCCGGGGCCTTTTTTAAAAAGTGCCTCGTTTTCACAGTGAGGGTTTTAGCGTTTTGTCAGTTGTCAGCGACAACCCTTTTCTAAAACCCTCAATTTTAGTTTCGTTTTATCTAAATCCTTCAAAATTTTGTGAAGAATCACATATCAGAAACAATGAACTCTGTGAAATTGAATTCTCTTAACAAACTCAGGACCTTGGTGAATCTCCGCCTCGTGCAGTCGCCGATCAACGGTGGCCAAGCAATCTCCACCGCACTTCTACCTCTTCTGAATCAACCTTCCAGTCGCGTTTCTTCACGTCAGCTTCCCGACCCTATTTCCACCTTCGTCCGCCACATTCGTCATGCCGGTGACCCCAGCACCAGGTATTTTTCAATGCTTTTTTTCGCTATTGCTATGCACTGAGCTATGATTTTAAACCAATCTCTGTTAAATAATATGGGATTTCCCATGAAGGTACGAGGTTGCACCACCAGTAAATTGGGGAATTCATATTGTTCCTGAGAAGAAGGCCTTTGTAGTTGAGAGATTTAGGGATTATAGGAAGACGTTGACTCCTGGATTCCACTTGTTGATTCCCGTTGTGGATAGAATTGCCCATGTGCATTCCCTAAAAGAGAAGGCCATTCCCATTCCAGATCAGCCTGCTATTACGAAGGATAATGTCGACATTCTGATTGATGGAGTCCTCTATGTTAAGGCACGTGTTTCATATTTTTTCTGGCATATTTATAATTGAATGCGATTTTCAGCATGAAATTTTGACGAGGGACTGAACTTGCTGCAGATTGTGGACCCCAAGTTGGCCTCTTATGCAGCTGAGAATCCATTTTATGCGGTTATTCAGCGTGCCCATTGTACTGTGCGAAGTGAGGTTGGTAAGATCACTCTAGAGAAGACTTTTGAAGGGGATACTCTCAATGAGAAGATAGTGGTGAGATTTCTATAGCTTATTTATTTTTTGTGTTTAGTGATTGGTTGTTTGAATTATATAGGATAAGTTGCAAATTGCAATTATTATGGAAACTCAACTTTTCTTAATTGAATCGGTTTGACTTCTAAATTTTAGTTTGTATGATGTGCTCTTTGAATTTTGTGCTACAATCTATGTTGAGGCTTTCATGTAATGGATGCAAGTTCTCTTTGTTGCCATGAGAAGTATTTTTTTTTATTGTGCAAAAAAATAAAAAATAAAAAATTGATGCATTCGTAATATTGATTCAATGGAGTTGCTATAAAAAAGATTTTGTATAGCTCATCCCAAATTTAACTGAAACAATATTTAGTTTGTTGTGTATATGAAGCTCCTTATCTAGTCATTGTTATTTGTGTAGATACTGCTTGAGTTAGTGTTTACTTATTAAACAATTGGTATAGTAAAAGAAAATGTATTGGTTATAAATAAAATTGGGATTTAAAAGCATTCACAGGCAGTGTTGTATTGTTCAATTATAAAGGATGTATGTCATTTTTAAGATAAGAAATAATTTCATAATGCATAACATCCACATCCTCGTCAAGTCAGAATTATTTTCAGTGGGCTTAGTAGATAAGTATTTTAGCCTCCATTTGGTTTATGTGGTGACTGATTTATGCTTTTTTCTTTTTATACAGATAATCGATTGTGAATAAGAAACGAGTGCATGAATATTGTGCCTTGTTGCCAATTTGTATTGTAAAGAACTGTTTCTCAAGTGGTTGTCCTCTACCGTTGATTAGAATCACATGTTTGTTTCAGTTCCTTTAATAGTTTTACTTAGTATTAATGGCATGTTTGCGTAATTGAGCTGTATTTCATTATATTTTCGCTTATTTATATGTTTTTGATGTCTTTGGAATTGCATTCCTTGTAGATAGCCATCAATGAAGTTGCAAAAAACTGGGGCTTGAAATGTCTTCGTTATGAGATGAGTGAGTGACTTTTATGCTGAAATTTATTTGGTTAAGAAAATTCCTCATGATTTCATTTTGCAGCTTCTTTAATAATTCAAAGGAATATATTTCCACCACGCGGAGTGTTTCAAAAGCTGACAAGAATGAAGATCCATCTTGGACAACTGGTGATGAAAGTTTCACGACTGCTGAAACTGCTGTGCTTCAAAGCCCTAAGAAGGATAATTAAGTGATTCAAAAGGTCCTTTTTGTATCTAGAAAGAACTGACAATTGCATTGCATAAGTGTATAAAGGCACGGTACTTTTTATAATCCTAACATGGTTTATAGTTAAACAATGTTGGAAGCTACATTTCACCATCATTAGAGCACATTTGATCCTGTGTAAAAGTATCTAGGTGTTATCAATGTGAACATCAGAATCTGCAGTGAAACTTAAAACCATGTTAGCACCTTTTGACTCATAGACACAAAGACTGCAAGTGGTGGATCATGTAGCAAATCCACACGTGGAACTTATGGTCGGGTTTTAAAGGAACGTTTGGTTGAAATGCGTGCCATAAAAACTGAACCTAAGAGATTAAAGGGTTGTTGCATGACTTCACTGTTTTACTGGTTTAAGTGATCCTTCTTGTCAACTCTAGATACAATCACACGTATGTGCGCTTTAGGATTAATTGTGGGCATTAAAAAGACTCATGTTTAGACGCTTGAGCCCGGTCTGACTTTTTCTAGCTAGCCGGTCGGGCCACCTGACACAATATTCATGTTCTTAAAATTAAGCTTGTTTGACAGATTTTTTTTTTTTTTTTTGGAAAAATGAATTTTTAAATAGTAAATTTTTAGAGAATGTGTGATTTAAATGTAGGCTGTAATTTTGAATTTACGTAAAGAATATTTTATGGTGAGAACATATTATTGAAAATGAGTATAAAAAAATAGAGTTTATAAAGTATGATTGTCAAACATGTGACAGAGAGTTTGACTATCCACGAGTCTCAATCTTGTGTCAATTTGTGCTGGGCTTATTTCGGTCAGTTGTGACCTCATCTTAACTTCAAAATAAGTAGACCCGTGTCTCTGTTGGACTCTCTTCTATAAAGTCAAGACCCACGCAATATAAGGAACGACAAACAAGAATAATCAAATCAAAATGAAAGTAAACTGTAGCAAATTAAAGATTAACACCCAAGAATTATTTCGGCCGTTACTCCCGAGGTTCGGTGACTGCTTCTAACACCTGCATCTCCTGTTGAGCATCCAAGGAAAGGATTATGCTCAATTGCATTAAAACAATCCAAAATGGCAACGAAAGTTACAAATATTCAGAGAGATGAAATAAGAGACTTATCTCTCAAATACAATGATAGATCTACAAAGATCCACCCATATATATTCAAAATAACCCTCCAAACAACACCAAAACTTACAACAGAGAAATCACACAAATTCTCATTGGATTTACTCAGAATATTACACAATTAAGGTTACTCTATCACACACAACACTTAAAAATTAGAGATTTAAGTGAATCGAAATAAATGCAGCAAACCCTAGCTCTTCTCCTCCCTTTTTCTCTCAACACACAGGAGCCCCAGAAGTATCCAGAAAGAATGAACCGTCTTCGTAACCCAAGACCCATCGAGCCCAAGTAAAAACTCATCCACCATCTAACAGTTAGAAGCAATGCACGTGTCAGTCATCAGGAGAAAAGTTGTGGGACCCATGGAAGATGTGGTTAATATTGATTGTTTGATTTCGACTTAGATTAAAATAAAATTTTAATTCGAACCAAACATGCTCTAAAAGTTACTTTCCTACCTTCCAAGGGCCATTTTTTTAAACTTTTTTTTTTCTTTAATCAAGGTCTACTTTATCCTGTTTGATAGGTATTAAAATTAGGTTTTTGAAAATTTTGATGAATGCATAGTTTCGTGTAAGTCGTCAAACTTGTATAATATTTCAAAGTAAGGTTAAAGAGCAAAGTTTATTGATTATTTTAAAATTAAATTTGATAGTTGATATAAATTTTATAGTAAAATGAGTAATTCTATACAATTTTTACCAATCAATTTTTGTTTACAAAGACTTTTATGATGTTAACGCCATGTTATTGTGTACTATAATTTAACTTCAATAAGTATACTATTTTTTCGTAATTATTCAGTCCATCGTTGACACAAAATAAGAAATAAAACAAGTCATTAGTACTTTGAGACACCCTGCAATCTACGATTTCTAATCCACCCCACGCCATCCCACCCACCAAGGAGAAAGAAATGCACTGTATTCATCAATATTCATTGTACATAAAACAAGAATATTGGTCCTAATGTCCTATGTCCAACATGTGACATTTCTTTATTTGTAATTGCAGCACAAAAGTCCCATACCCAGGGGCGGATCCAGCACCTGACGAGCCCCCGCAGCTGTGCGTGCTGAATCCGCCAGGGAGAATTTTTTTTTACTGGAAATAGATAAAATATATACATTATATATTTGATAATTCTCCATAATGACAAACGTTTATGGTAGCTGAGATGGTCATCCTTTACACATTTGAATTAAAGGTCTTGGGTTCGAAACTCAGAATTGCAACATATTTTATGATTTTTGTATTTCAACAATTTTTACTAAAATAAATATGTAAGGAAGGTGATTCGAACCTATTACCATTCTTAAACATATTCACTACTTTACTATCAGAGCACTTATTGAACTTTAGCAATCAATGTAACAAAATAATATATCTTCAATTTTACCGATTTTAATACAAGTAAAAACATTTTCACAGGTGCTTTGTCCCTCTTTTTTTATTTTTTTTCATTGCGTTTCTCTAATCAATTGATTTGAGAGTTTGATTCAATTAATGGTGGATGATTTTTTTAAAAAAATTGGCCTTAGTGTCAATAAGGAGTCTTTCAATAAAACTTATTTAATTTATAAAAGATTCCACTTTTCGTTCATAAAAAATCAATTGTGAAAAAGTGGAATCGTACAAACAAATAAAATTAATATAAGCACATAAATAATTTCAACTTTGTTAATATAATAATGCTTATTTAATTAACTTTAATTGTAAACTGAATATTAGTATTTTGTTAATATATATTGTCTGTTTAATTGAAAAATAATTTAGGGTATTTTGTAGATTATAGAACGATTTTTTCATCTAAAATGAAAGTTCGTACCTAATTCTAGTGGTGTATCTAATTTTTCTAATTATAATCCGTACGATTTTTTGAATATTATCTAAGTAAATATTAATAAACAATTTCCCAATCACGGACGCTGGCCATTGACGGTAAACTTTCAACGCTCACGATCCGCCCTAACAGAACTCGACCCTGGATTCGCCCCTGTCCGTACCATGACACAATTTGCTTCCTAGAAATGGTTTATCAAAATAATAATAAAATTGCCACTTTGGTAATAAATGGCATAATTTGTAGAGTGATCCATAAAGATTTGTCTTTAAAATGTGCAAAAGTGAACACAATTTCACTCCTTTCACCAATTTTAAAAAAAAAAAAAAAAAAAAAAAAAAAAAAACTAATGAATATGTCTAGTTGTAATTATATTTCCTATGGGATGTCCAAAATATTATTTATTTCTTTATTTTGACGTTCTTCACATAATTTTTAAAATATACTTTACAGAACAACCCGAATATTATACCGTACATCAGTCAATTACACGTGATGACGTATTTTCTATTGCATATAAATCAAGAACCCAAGGAAGTTTTTCGTAGTCATTGATATTAATCAACCTATACACTAAAATTATTAAAAAATATTGAAATTTTAATAGGGTTTGAAAATATAATAAATAATTTTTCTTCCTTTTCAAAGAGCTTTTCTGAAGGAAGGCCGAAAAAAATTGAGAATAAAATACAAAATAACATTCTTACTTGAAAGTTGAGGGATTTGAAGGCCATTCGGATGCATATTTCTCCAAAGGATCCAAAGGATAACAATGGAGAGTAAGATAATCTCCCCAGTTATGGACTGTCTCCTCCCCAGTTATGGACTGTCTCCTTCTTCACAATAGAACTTGTGGACAATCTCACAGTCTTGAAAGGGTCTTCCGAATATAATTTCGTTTTTTCTTCCAATGGCAAAGTGAAAAATTCATCAGCCACCTTCAGTATTTTCTCCATTATTTCTTCTGATACTCCATGATTTATAACCTGCTAATACAGATGCAAATAAAGTAGTTATTACAAAAATAATCGTTAATGGTAAAGCTTATATACCTGAAAAAAACCATAATCACGACAGGCTTCTCCTATTCGTCGGATTATAAAGCCTTCAACTTCACAACCCAGATCTATCACCGGAACTTTTTCACAGTCGGTAACCTCCAACAATTTTGGCCGCTCAGTCACCGGCCGGACATAACTAGTTGGTAGAGTCGAGTATTTGATTCCATTAGAGACTACTTTTGTTTCCAACAACATGTTGAACTGAACTATTCAGAATGCATTTCTAAGGAAAAGATTTTGGATGGTTGGAGAAAGGGATTGCATATAAATGGCTGAGGGGAGAAAAGAATTTATTAGAAATAGGGTTAATTTCACAAACAGTCACTGAAGTTACGTAAAAAATACAAAACGGTCACTGAAGTTCAAAAGTTGCACAAATGGTCGTTGAAGTTTCAAGTGGTTTCATAAATGGTCACTGGAGGACTAAATCCATTTTTAGCCCAACCAGCCACCTTTGGACCACCATAACTCCAATCTCGGGCCACTTTGGCCATTGACCAACATACCTTCTTGAAGTCCTCAATGCCCTCTTCGCAATCCACCTAACCACTGGCCGTAACCCAGTCGGAATTGGCCGAAAAATCGAGCCAAAGTGGGCTGCTTATGCTGAAAATCCCAAAAAATCAGTTCAAGCAGCCACTTTTGGACCACCATAACTCCAACATCCGGTCACCTTAGCCACCGTCCAACATACCATCTTGAAGCCCTCAATCCCCTCTTCGCAACCCACCCAATCATTGGTCATAACCCAGTCGAAATTGGCCGAAACATCGCTCCAAAGTTGGCTACGTGCGCACAACGATTTTGGAGCGATTTTCTGGCCAACTTTGGAGCGATTTTTCAGCCAATTTCGTCGGGGTTACTGCTAGTGGTTGGATGGGCTGTGAAGAGGGCATTGAGGGCTTCAAGATGATACATTGGGTGGTGGCCAAGGTGACCGGATGTTGAAGTTATGGTGGTCCAAAAGTGGCTGCTTGGACTGATTTTTCGGGATTTTCAGCCCAAGCAGCCCACTTTGGCTCAATTTTTTGGCCAATTTCGATGGGGTTACGGCCAGTGGTTAAGTGGGTTACGAAGAAGGCATTGAGGGCTTCAAAATGGTATGTTGGACGGTGGCCAAGGTGACCGGATGTTGGAGTTATGGTGGTCCAAAAGTGGCTGCTTGGACTAATTTTCTGGGATTTTCAGCCCAAGCAGCTCACTTTGGCCCGATGTTTCGACCAATTTCGACGGGTTTACGGCCAGTGGTTAGGTAGATTACGAAGAGAGCATTGAGGGCTTCAGGAAGGTATGTTGGTCGATGACCAACGTGACCCGAGATTAGAGTTATGGTAGTCCAAAGATGACTGGTTGGACTGAAAATGGGTTTGGTCCTCCAGTGACCATTTGTGAAACCACTTGAAACTTCAGTGACCGTTTGTGCAACTTTTGAACTTCAGTGACCGTTTTGTGTTTTTTACGTAACTTCAGTGACCGTTTGTGAAATTAACCCATTAGAATTGACTTGGTTTTGGTCTTTCTTTATTTTAGTCAGATATAATTAATTACAATTTTATTTTTATTCTAATTATGAACATTTTATATGCACAACGTGATGGACCTGGACGCGAGAGAGAGAGTAATTAAATGATTTTGTTAGTTGTACAATCGGAGTTGACATTATCCTTACAGGAGGGGGGCTCACGATTTTTTTATTCATCATAGGCCCCCCTCCCATGTGTGTGATTGTCAATCAGGATTGTCATCCCCGTTTGTACGTGTAGCATGACCCATAATTAAATATATGACCTTACTCTTTGTACCTTGTTTTTTAAACTTGGATTTACTCGGATCCATCCGTCCTCTCACATGGAGGTTGGACCCCACATATTTATTGGACGTGGGACCCGACCTCCATGTGGGTAGGTGGGGTCGGGTAAACAAAAAAATACAAATAGCTTAATTCTTAAAAATTTTGTCACGCGTCTTTATATTCGATTGTCTTGCCATTCAGTTTAAAAGAAATGAATAAAAGCGTTATTGAAACATGAATGGAGAACCAAAAAAAAAAAGGATTTATTTATTTATTTATAATTTATTTATTTTTTTGATAAAAACTTCATCATCAGTGATCATCTTGGTAGTACAAAAAAATAATAATAATAATTTCATTTTTTGATAAAATTTCATCATCAGTGATCATCTTGGTAGTAATTTAAACAGAGCTTATTTTAAAAAAAATTGGATGATAATAGAGAAAAAAAAATCACAAATACACACACACACACAATCTTTTAGTTAATGTTAGCAATATTTCAGTAATATACGATTTACTCATTTAGAAGGTAAATTGATGAGTAAGATGGTGAAAGAAATGTTGTACGCCTTCAAACATAAATTGTATGAGCCATACTTGATATCTAGATATGTACATCAAACACAAACTTATTTAAAATTAATTATAAGTAGTAAATATAGAATAGCTGATGTAAGTTGGATTCAGAAAATAGAAAGTTATCTCGACATTGTATAATTTTTACTAATATTGCTAAGTTTCAAATTTACGACAAGGGACTTAGCTTGTGTTAAATGTGGGAGCTACAATTCAATGTATGAAGGCATACAACGAAGGCATGTCATAAAAAAGAGGAAGTGTTAAGAATGTCTTATTCGTCTCGAAATATATCTAAGTACGAAGATCATCGACAAAAGATACAAATTGGTTTCATGGAATTTCATAAAAACAAGAAGCACTTTAAATTAATAATATCAAATAGAGCACTCTATTTCCTTTTTAATTGTGGATGATTTGGAATGAAAGAAATTTGGAGAATTTCAAATGACAAGTCAATGATATATCTCAATTTTGCAGAAGCATATGGAAGCTTGTTAAGGACATTCAACAAGCCTTTTTAATAGAAGAGACGCAATTAAATTAAAGAAGAAATAAATTAATCACATTAGTATTTTTCTTATTATAATATAAAATCCTGTTTAGAGTCCCCACAACTGAGAACCAGGTAAAATAGACTAATTTATGGGCGGAAAATGCTAAATGAACATAATTCTTGACACCCTGGTTGATAGCATGTGAGCGTGTCGGTCCAAAATGAATAAAATAATATTTTTCATATGTGTGTTGGGTGTCAAGGATTGTGTCAACAAGATTGGTACTGCAATATGACTCTTTATGGGCAATATTGAAACACGTGTTGAGTTTTAAGTGATATTTGGAGGCTTGGTGCTCATAAATATAGAAGTTTTGTTAATGTTATTTCGGAAATAAACTCTGTGGAAGTTATTTTTGTAAACAATGAGATGGAAACAATCAAAAATTAAAATATAGCATTACTTGATGATTAATATTTTTTGTTGTATAGACTCTTGTTTTTTTTTTATTCATTGAGAATATTTTCTCGACTACACTCATTTTCAATCATACATTCTCCAAAAATTCATTTCACGTTTCTCTATAATTTATTGCACCGTCCAAGTTAAGCTCAGCTATTTTATCATTAGTACAAGGCTAAATATTAATTAAAGACCAAAAACTTGTCATGATATTCCATGATAATGAAATTCGAGGAGCGAATATGTGTAGAGATGAATGATTATTTAAATGATCTCTAAGAACAATAAATTTAAAGTCGACTATACAAAAATTATTCTTTTTAATCCATTATTATTTCAATTTTATCCTTGTGTGGTTGTGGTGATCAATCAAAATTGTAAATTCTTCGTTTATATATTTTTAATTGGTAAAGAACTTTCACTTGGTTTTTTATTTTTTTTAAGTAAGTTCATTCTCAATCTTTTATTAAGGTTGCGCAATCAATTCTTAATGATTAAAAAATGTCGAAATCTTTGTAAATTTGTTAACATTTCTCATAGCTGTAAGTCGAGGCTCAAACTGAGGACACCAATTCACAATGAAAACAAAAGTTCACGAACTGAGCACAGTGCACAGCCCCCTCACAATAGGAGGTGTTGTACATCGTGCTGTGGAAACAACATTACCCAAAGTTCATTTCATAAAGTTGTACACGTGTGGACCAAATGATGATTTAATAATACCTCATAAGGTTTCCATCATTGGCTTTTATATTTGTCAATTATAGTGAAAGTTGAGGGCAAACTTAATTCTTTTTAAAGGTTGAGGACCAAATTAGTACTATAACAATTAGTTAGGGACCAAATCTAAATTTCTAAAGAATCGAGCCTTTCACAATTTTTTTTTAATTCAGAATGAATCGAATATCTCACAATAGGTCTCAAACCTACTACCAAAATAAATGAATGGTCTCAAGTTTGATTCAACTTATTAATTCACATTAATCAAGCATGAGGTCGTGTTCAAGTAAAATTTTGCATCCAAGTGTTACAAGTTTTAGGTGTTTGTAATTAGAAAATCGTCGTTGGTTGTTGTATAAAGTCATCTAATTAAATCCTTGCCTGAAAGTGATTATTTGAAAATAAGTTTTTTCCGTACTCATTTTTAATTGCACATTTTTAAATATATATATATATATATATATATATATATATATATATATATATATATATATTATTCACATATTTCTATAACTTTTTCCTATATTTTAACTTTATATTCACCAAAAAAATAACTTTTCAGAATTTTGAATTATTACTATAAATGTTGATGGGCTCTTTCGATTTCCTCATCTCGTTGGGATAATCTTTTCCAATCAATAGCATTTTCAAGAGAATTTTAAAATTGAAATGATCTATTTTAGATAGTCAACCATCAAAATTATACTCTAATTAAATGCATTCAGAATATTTTAATTTTTAATGCTCCATATATTAAATCATCTGAACAGTGCTCCATCATCTCATGAAAATATATTTGTTTTCCTTTTTCTCCTGTCCCAAATTATGTCGTTTCCTTTGTTGAGAATATAATTAATTTCTTAGTTTTCTAAAATATTTTTATTTTATGTACCTTGCCATCAACAAAAATGAATTATTTCTATTGAAACCATGATTTGTAGGGGTATAATAAAAAATTTATATTTTCAACTATTTTAATTATATTTTCTTAATTTATGTGAAAATGAAAACAAGGCTCCGTTTGATCCACATTTGCATTTTCATTCTCATTCTTTTACTCATTTTCAATCACACATTCTTCAATAAAATTATATTTTTTATCACATCAATAACTTTTCCTTTTTTTTCAACCACACATTTCCCATCATATCACTATTTCAAAATTCATTCTTCCCCAATAATCTCCATCAAACACACTCTAAGTCTATCTTTGTGACACGAAGAGTGTATTTACAAAAAAAAAATGGAGGAAAATAATATAATAATTTGGAAAGAAGTCGGTCAAAATAAAATATTGCAAAAAATAATAAATATATATTGAAAGTAGTAAAATTAAATGTGAAAAATATAAAGGTTGTTGGAGTATTTAAAATTTTGTACTTTTTAACCTTATACAGTTAAACCTCAATAAAGTAATGTTCGATAAAGTAATAATCTCGATTATATAATAATTTCTTTCGATCTTGACTTGGGCCAATGGACTAAAGTAATAACCTCGTTAAATGCATTAAATAATAAAAAAAATTTGAATCCTTAAGGGCCCAATAAAAATATAAAGTAATAATTACTAGATTTCATTGAGAAAAAAAAAATATATATACATATATATATATATATATATATATATATATATATATAGACCAAAATCTTTCAATCAATCAACAATACCCGTACAATAATCATTCATTTTGAAAATATGCATCTATAGTTGATTGTTTTTTCTTCCCACCTAAACCAAAATAAACCACATCCTTAACTTTTTGTAGAGCATACACAACCTCCGGAATATTTTGCTCGTGTTGTAGCAAGTAGTTGTTTAAGGTGATTATTGCTTGAAATGCCTCTTTTGACGACACATTTGGGACAACGCTACTATCATCTAGTTCAGGATCATTCTCATCATCATTACTGTTCATTACCGATTGAATAATTTCTTCGTCTGTAGGTGATTCCATAACTGCATCATTCTCGTTAGGATAGTTCAAAAAATGTTCAACATCCATCACATTTCTATAGTTTAAATTAGAGATGACATCATTTAATTTTTGGATACCTTCATCTAATTCACCAACTTTTGATTCGGGAACATTGTTTTCTTCTGACCGAATCTTGCAATGCCGAAAACAATTTGCAATTGTTGTTGTCTTCACATCAAAATTTCAAGCCATGTTAGCAAAATTAATAGCATTCAAAATATTAATTTTTTTCAGGATTTGATGCTTCAACCTCAAGGTTTTGTAAGATGCTAGAATAAAAACGACGACGATAATGAGCTTTGAATGCTCAAATAATCCCAGCATCACATGGTTGAATTTTAGACGTTGTGTTAGGAGGTAAGAAAAAAAACTCTACATTTCTCAAGCCTTCAACTACCTTTGGATGAGTTGGACAATTGTCTACTATTAAGAGAACATTTTTGCCATTCATTCTCTTATCTAACCAACCAACAAAATCTTTAAAAAGGAAGCTAGTCATCCAAGCTTCTTATTGGATCGATACTTGCAATTAAGTTTGTTCATGTTCACATTTTTAAAGTATCTAGGATTTGCATACTTACCAATAACCCAAAGTGGTAATTTGTCAGATCCATCACCATTGCAACAAACAACAACAGTAATTCTCTCATTTTTTTTTTTTTTTGCGTCCTTCGAGCTGCTTTACCGCAAGTGAATGATCAGCTTTCAATTGGTAAAATAATCCAGTTTCATCCATATTGTAAATATCCTTCAACTGAAACTGGTCTAGTTTTGGTCGTATTCCAAGTAAAGCATTTTCAATGTTCTCCATGATAAACTGAACCACTTTCACCAAAATGTCGTTAAGATTTGATTTCATATCTTGCCTTGAAACGTTCTAACCATCCACTAGAAAAGCTGAATTCTAGATTAGTTTCACCATACATTTTTGCAAAAGCTCTTTTGCTTTTCCTTGGATTATTTCTCCAAACATGTTCACTTTATCTTGCCTCTGAAGAAACCACTCATACAAAACTTTCTCTAAATCAGGGTATTTTGCCGATTTGTGCCTTTTAACATCGCTATTTTTCATCTCATTTGACAAATATTCCGACGCCCGTTTGAGAATGTTCGATATTGTTGATTAACTAATAGTCAAATCAAACTTTTGTTGCACCCATGCTTGCATATGTTTTTGGCTAATAATTGGATTCTCTTTCTTATGCTCACATATTGCACTCCTCATTTTATCGCTTAAAGTTTATTTTTTTACTCCTTTCAAATGATGAGAAGATATTGAAGGGGAAACAAAATATTGTATGTACTTGGAATGTCTTCCAAACATCTAGTTTTTATAGGTAAAGACTAAACATTTTCATTTGCTATATACGTGAACTTAATTTTTAGAGACATTAAGTTTCACTAAAACTTTTGAGCTTCCCTAGATTCAAATAATACTTTGATTAGTATTTTTTGATTTTTCTTACCACATACAATACACATATTTTATATTGAAAAACTCTCTAAAATAATAAATATTTATTTATCGATAAATGAATAAATTATTTATCGATAAATAAATAATCTCGCTAAATGAATATTTTTTTTTTCAATCCCAAAGGTATTACTTTATTGAGATTTAACTGTAGATGCTTTTTAAATTATAAAATATGATATTTGAAAATAGTGAATTTATTGAAAATGCTCTCAAATAAACATGGCGTCTCAGTCCTCAGTTAAAAAGTAATTTTGGTAGAATTTAGGGTAACTTTAGCATTTTTATTTCAAACAGGTAAATAGTACATAGTGGAAATTGCAACACCTCCCCATTCTTGGAAAAATATTCAAAAATTACTTTTACATGTTTTTTATCCCATAATTCCTACACATATAAGTAAAAAATGAAATGAAAAACATCAAAATTTCTATCAGTACTGGTCTAATGTCCGTGCAATGCACGGGCTTTGGTATTTTCAAGGTAATGTTAGCATCGAATATTAATGGGAAGTTAAATTATTCTAAAAATTCAGTAAGTTTTCACATAGATTTTACAGAAATTGACATAATAATTAGTCAAATTTCATTAAGATTAACATGAAAGAAAGCATGTGATTTTATTCTAACACAGTGAACATGTCATAATGAAATGCCAACCAGATAATTTCAGGTGCACCTTAAGTGAACATTGTCAAACTAAATAGTAAATACCACCGCCGTCTAACTTCAAAGACTAGGCACCATCTGCATCCCTAATATCAGCCTTCTCCTGAAGATGCAAATCAAGAACACATAATGATCAGAACTATAAGAAAAGAAGTACAAAAATTGAGAAGACTCGATCTCTCAAATCTTTCAATATGCATGTAGAAACAAATTAACGCAAAACAGTGCACTCAACAAATTACTAAGTCGCAAATTACATTTTCCCCAACAATAAACATCAATTAAAAACAAAGTTCAACACAAGTCATTTCCTCTAATCAACTTTTCCTTTACATTAACACATACAGGTACTATTGGCTACAAATTTTTGTGAAACCGGTAAATGCACTCCAAAATTGATGAATCTCAATGATATCTTCTTGATGAGCTTCACCGTGTACTTATATCCATCAATGACTACCCATTGTTACCCTCTAGTCCTTCATTTCCACCAAAAGTCTAAGAACATTCAATTTCATTACAATCAAAGTTCTTGATTTTGTGAAGCCATACATAATCCAATAAGAAATCAATCGAAAGGCCGTGTGATCCATAAACCAAACAAACTTTGCCTGAAGTTTTATCTTTGTTCATGCTATTTATCCTTCGGTTAGGAAATTCGTTGAGAAGGCTTACATTGCCCTGGTAGTTGGAGATACTCGTGTCATACATTTCTTTCTGATTAGCAAACCACTTAATGGACCTAATACGCTAACATACATCAGATTCTACATTTACCTCCCCCTCATTTTCTCGCACTTTCTTATTATAAGTACTTACAACTCAATCTTCGAGTCCAAAAAGAAAACTTTTTTACCATCTCGATATCCACTTTCTTTCACATAGACAAGCAAGCATGAAGACTAACCTTATTTTCTCTGCCACAGAGAAACAACTATGTACTTTCCATTGAAATGGCTGTAGCTGCCTCAGCATGGGTACTATATTCACAAAACTCAATCCCTTATCAAGCTGAATTCGAACTTCCTCAATTGCTCCAATTATGGGGAAAATTTGAAGGGACAAAGGAGAGAGGCTCCCTCTCACAATTGCTCCAAACTGAAATAAGTAAAATTGCAATGCATCTTTGGCTTTGAAAAGGTCACAATGAGCCAAAGGATATCTAACAAGGTAGAAGAAAGTGCTAAATGAATCTTCAATTCGCATTATGTTCGAAAGAATGAAATAAGTTAAAATGTAATGCATTCTTGGGTTTTCCCAATTCATACTGACAATATGTATATGTAAAACATATTTAATATAGAAAAGAATTTGAAATAGCCATATAACGAACAACTAGCAATAATGGAAATCATTTTTAAAAACTTTGGTTTGTAACAAGATACTAAATTTAGAAATAGCTTTTTTCAGATATTCTTTGTTACATCCCCCAAGTTGTCCTTTCAAACATCTCAATGCATCCCTAACTTCTTCAGAAGAACATGCCCTTCCAATGAAGGCACCATTCTCAGAAAGAATTTAACAATTCATCGAGTAATCAAATCTCTTCAAATGTGAAACGAAATAATGGGAGAAACAGAGTCTGAGTTCCTATCTATTTAGCAACTATCTAGATTAAAGGACTATATAAACATCGACATTTAGAAGTTAAAGAAATTGATTTGATTTCAGAACTTCAGCAGCGATATAAATAAAAAATGTAAATTTATTAAGACCTCTTCAGACAATTTTGTAGCAGCAGAAAGTTTCTTGTCAAATTTGCTCACGAGGTCGTGAATTGAAAACATCTTTGCTGCTTAGTTGGTTCGCTTCTTCAACAACTACTTCCTTAAGGGATCGACCTTTAAAATCCTCTTTCACTTCCTCTAAGATCTCATTATCCAGACTTAATTTATAGTTCGAAAACTGATTGGATGCAAAGCTTACATCAACATACATTGGTGTAGTTTTAATATATGACACATCGACTGACATCGATCCCCGCACTTTGGACTTACCCTTGTTATTGTGTAGTTTTAATTTATGTTTTTTTTTTAAAAAAATTATACAAAACAGGAAATACCTAAAAATTAAAATTTACGGTTTCAATTAATATGTAGACAAAACCTTTAAGTACATATTTATGAAGGGTGCCTCCAATGCAATTAAGAAAAGAACATCACATTCCCAATAACTAAAGCAACAAGAAAATAGAAGTTTCAGAATTCAAATGATCTAAATTTAAGATTTGAAAAAATCTTAATTATTTTGTAAAAATTCAGAGGAAAAAATTAGTAGACATCCTAGATTAATGTATTGAAAAAAAAAATGCTTAGCAACAAGAAATCAGAAGTTTCGAAATTTAAATGATCTAAATTTAAGATTTGAAAAAATCTTAATTTTATTTTTGAAAAAAATCAGAGAAAATATTGGTAGACATCCCAGATAAAAATGTTTTAAAAAAAAAAAAAATGAAAGGAAGCCCAGATGAAGAAAAAACGTCACTTACAGAATAATGCAAGACAATGTAGAGAATATTACACATAGAACTGGTACATGTTGATATGTCTTCAAACATATAATCATTTATTTAACTGTTAAAAAAGAAAATCATTTTTACCTTCAAAAGTTGATTGCCCAACTCTCTATCATCTGTTGTCCACTGTGCATGTAAAATGGGTTACCCATAACCCAAATTAGAGACAAATGAAAAGAATCTTTCAATATTAATAAGGAAGGAGGAGAAAATGATGAAATAACGGAACACTTGGTAGTATCAAACCCAAATTATTCACAGTACTGGTACTGTGAAAGGGTTTAATTAACAAACGAAGTAAAAATTAATTTACCTTCTCTCTTGTCGTACATGGCCTAATACACAGTTTGTACCCACAAGTCTGCTACAAGGACTGCCAACATTAAATACACACACAAAAATATGTTGACATAATATCAATGATCACTTCCAAGAATTTCAATCCAAACAACATCACTATTTCAGTAAACATGAGCCACAATGTATCCAAAAGAATTCATATAAACACGTCTGCACGGATAGATATGTATCATCAGACCTGACAAAAAATGTGAGCACTTGAGTGCCAAAAAGTATCACGTCCCTCGTCCGTCTCAAAATCAAATAGTTCGAGCTTGCAATCTCCCTCTAATGGCCTATTCATATCCCACAAAACCTATCGAGACCTTGGCAATCAGCGCATTCAATGCCAAGCTCTTGGAAATCTCTCACCACGTCCAATGGTGTAGTGTTCCATTTCCTACCCTCCTTCACCTTCCCATCCAGCAATGTAATCCTACTGGGAAAAAAAAAAATTCAAAATTTGAACTAAAAAAGGGTATCATGAACCGAAAGCAAGACTTAGAAATTGTCCTCGGCCAAGCTGCGTAATTGTAGCTTTCATACCAGTTCTTTGACACCCTGAGCACTTCATTGAAACTACAGATTTTGATTCCTTTCTGCAAACAAGAAAATGCACATACAGCAATGATCAAAGAAAATGAAATATACAAAGGCAGTTGAGCTAAACACACTTTAACCACGTATAGCAGCATAGCAAGGAACCTAAAAACTTACCCATTACACTTCGAGCAAAGAACATTTCTTGATAGGGAGAGCTTCTTAGAGGTCCCAAATACAGATCTTCAAGAGAAACCTTCAATGAATGTGCAACATCCTCTCTCCTTCTCTGCCTCCGTCCTCTACTGCAACTACCACCTAGTTATCATCAAAAGAAGAAAAAAAGATGTCAAATGGGTCATGCATGTCACCGACGTAACCCATTCCTTCCTTGAGTGCATCTTCACCTTACTGGTCATAGATCTCAGTTTCTTCGAATCACTCAAAAGCTCATAAGCATGAGCAAGCTCCTTAAACTGGAATAAACCCAACTTATTAGGATTTCAAGTCCTATGATCAAATCCATAGTAAAGTGTATCTAGAACATCCATAGTAACTCAACAACTATAAACACATAGAATGCATTCTTTATTTGCTCTTATTTAATAAAAGGTAACCTGCCCCTTTTACCGAAAACAATGTGTTCTCAGTTAAAACGCTGCAGTAATTTTGAGGAAAGAAAGCATATGAAAGCTAGGGAAAAGGAAAAGACAGAAAATTCAAACAGAATTATACCTCGGACATTCAGGAAACTCTTTTTTTTTTTTAAATGTTTGATAACTAACCGGTAGTGGAAATTGGTAAGACCCTATTGAGTATTGCTGGAAATAATCTGTTCTTAGTTCAAGATTTGTAGTAATTCAGCTAAAAAATTTAAGGATTTTGGGTGATAGGAAATGAATAAAACAAACGGTACATTTGAACTTAAGCATACCTTAGATGTTAGCCATGATTCAGTTCAGGATGCCTTGTAGAGGTCTGGTCCAACACAACACTGCAATAAGCAAAGAATATATTTCGCAAGGTTTAAAATGCCATACTTGTCAGCTAGTAACATTGGTGAACAAAAATTAGGTTATCTTTTCTGTGCATAGTGTGCATGAATCCTTTCATCGTTACAAACATGTATGACAATCAAAATTAATGATAACTTCTACAACAGATCCAGTTGATGGAAATTCCCAAAATCAACAGGTGTGAAGTCAGCGAAGTGAGAAAAAAAATGCCATGAGTTTCATGTCTTAGCAATGTAAGCAGATGCATCAAAGACAAAAGTGGAGAATACAAAACACAGCTCAGTGGAAGAAGAGCATATTTGCAACTCCAATAGAATTAACTACATATTCTTATAACTCACAACCATCACTATCTTCATCACTATTTAATAATGGCTCGTCCTCGCTTTCCATATCACTAAGACTACCTCCCAATTACCAAATATACCAAATCCACAAGGTTTCACCTGCATAACATGCCATGATGGTTTCAGTATCTATGAGAAAATAAAAACAGTAGATAAGAACATTAGTCATTGTGGAGACTGATAAGAAATCTGAAGAAAATCCTGCAGCAAGCAAGCAATATGGGAATATTCCATGCAATGAATCACAGGCAGCAAATATGGGAGAAAAGATTATCAAAGAGCATTCCATGCTATGAGGTCCACGAAGCTCCAGTTGAGCTGCTTCTTAGAAGCTCTGAGGACAAAACTACCATCTGTTAGAAGCTAAAAGAACATCAAACCCTTGCACAATAATTCTAATTGTGCAACAAGTGAACCACAGGAACATCATACATATAATAACCAGAGGGAACTGACTAAGACTATGTGACGATCAGAAGGTAATAGGCTATTAATTTAAGGGAAATTATAGCCAAATACACTTACCAACTTGAAAGAGACGACTTTAGGGAAAGAAGATCTTTGTGTGACGATCAACTGAGGACATAATAGTTTCTACTATTCACAAGGAGAAAGGATGAATTGTACAAAAAATATTACTATCCAGAATCAACTAAAAAAACTGAAGCAGATGGTACAACATCAAAGCTTGTTTGATAAGAATAAAACTTGTCTTACAGTCATCCATATCCACTATATCTATAATTCTCAGAGCACACTAAGGCCCCGTTTGACCCACATTCTCATTCTTATTTTCATTCTTCTACTCATTTTCAACCACACATTTTTCAATAAAATAATATTTTTCATCACATCAATAACTTTTCCTTCTTTTTCAACCACACATTTCCCATCATATCACTATTTCAAAATTCATTTTTCCCCAATAATCTCTATCAAACACACTCTAAACCTTCTTATAATTCTTGTATTAGAGTCTATAATTCTTGTTGATCAATGTATTTCTTGAGAATTTCCTATTGCTCCCCCATAAAACAATGAGCTCTGATTTTCAATATTCTTTTTGTTTGTTAGACCATTTAGGATTTCATGAATCTCGAGTTCCGTATATGGTATAAAAATTAGCATAAAATAACCAAAAGTTATATTGGAAAAATTGATGCAGGTTCATAGATCCAGTCTACAAGAGCTCAATTTGCAGAAAAAGAAAAGAAAATTGAAGTCCCAGAAAAACCAATACAAGAAAATAGAAGTTTTGGTGGATCCAATAGGAACCCCCCCCCCCCCCCCCCCCCCCCCCCCCCCACCCTCCCAGATAACAAATTATAAATTCAATACAAAACATGCCTAAGGTTTCAAAGAAACTCTTGTTATATATATATATATATATATATATATATAATCCTAAATTCGTGGATAAGCTATCCAAAACAAGTAAAAGGAAGAACTTATCTCTTTTATCAAATATAAAGAAAACCCATAAATATCCAGTAAATCAAAGCCCAAAAAAAACAACACGACACATTGCAAAACATGAAAAAATGAATCTCACACGTCATCCAATTGCATCACAAGAAAAGACAATTTCAAGAAAATCCCATAATGAAAATCAAAGGATAAGAGTTAAAAATTTCTCAGCACCCACCTTACCTTCAAAGCCCGTTCCAAGAGAATCCAACACCAAATCAATAGATGCTGGTGTGAAATCTGATTTCGAGAAAATCATAAGGTTCGTGTGGGTAAATTTTAATGAACTTGCAAAGGGGAGTGGGAAACCGAATTTGGACGAAAAGAGGAAAAGGGTTTGGGTCGGCTAATTGAAATGTAATGAACGGCTAATTGATGACGATGCTTTACGTATTTGGGTTCGACATCTTCGAAGATAGAACATAAAAAAAATTAAAACTAACCATAGATTAAACAATAGAACTCAATAAAACACAAGCAATATATACATAACAAGAAGAAATCGATGCAGTAACGATTGTACTCACAATTTCCTTTGATTCCTTGCTACTGTGGCACCGATCGCAAGAGAGTGAGTACAATTACGGTTAAGAAGCAGAGAAAAATGACTAACGGCGTGTTAGGGGTAACAGGCAAAGGCAAAGGTCGAGTCTGAGTTTATTTTTCTTCCTCCCAAACAGTGTAATTTAAGCCCATCACTGTAGCAAACCCAGATCGGTGTGAAAATGAGGTTTCCAAAATGAACAATGAATTTTGGATCCTCTCTTTGATAGGAAGTAAGATAAGATTAAACATGGCAACCTAATTTATCTCCACCAAACATGCCATTCACATAATTGCGCCATTCTTCAGAATCCCCAAATCCAAAACTCTCCAACATTGCAAAACATGAAAAAATGAATCTCACACGTCATCCAATTGCATCGCAAGAAAAGACAATTTCAAGAAAATCCCAGAAAGAAAATCGAAGGACAATCGTTAAAAATTTCTAAGCACCCACCTTACCTTCAAAGCCCGTTCCAATAGAATCCAACACCAAATCAATAGGTGCTGGTGTGAAATCTGATTTCGAGAAAATCATAAGGTTTGTGTGGGTAAATTTTAATAAACTTGCGAAGGGGAGTGGGAAACCGAATTTGGATGAAAAGGGAAAAGTGGTTTGGGTCGGCTAATTGAAATGTAATGAACGGATAATTGATGACGACGCCACCCTTACATAGCTTTACGTATTTGGGTTCGACCTCTTCGAAGATCGAACTGAAAAAAAAAATTAAATAAAATTAAAACTTACCATAGATTGAACAATAGAACTCTATAAAACAAAAGCAATATATACATAACAAGAAAAAATCGATGCAGTAACGATTGTACTCACAATTTCCTGTGATTCCTTGCTACTGTGGCACCGATCGCAAGAAAGTGAGTGCAATTACTGTTAAGAGGCAGAGAAAAATGACTAACGGCATGTTAGGGTTAAGAGGCAGAGGCAGAGGCAAAGGCAAAGGCAAAGGTCGAGTCTGAGTTTATTTTTCTTCCTCCCAAATGGCGTCGTTTAGGCCCATCGCTGTAGCAGATAAGACATGGCAACCAAATTTTTCTCCACCAAACATGCCATTCACATAATTGCGCCATTCTTCGGAATCGCCAAATCCAATACTCTCCAAGACTCCAACCCAACACCATTCAATTTCAACCCATTCCTTCCACAGCTCCTCCTCCGCCATTTGACTTCTGGGACGATTGGACACAGACGAACGACACTACACAACCGAACTTCTCAATCTCCGCCATTCCGATCCGCCAATCTCTTCTCAACCTTTCACAAAAGTCTCACCCGGCCCCTTCTTCCTGTAATCTCGAAATATGTTGTGGCTCCACCCCTGTTTTTGAGCCCTAGACGGCAGCACAGCACAAGAAGAAGGCGAAGCCACCCCCCCCCCCCCCCCCCCCCCACACACGAAGCCTACTCATTTTTCTTTTCTTTTTATTTGTTATTTTGATTTGTGTAATGTTTGAATTTTTTCTTTTAACATATGAAATTAGCTCCTTGAATTGCTGTTGAAATTAGCCCTAGAAGGTGAAGCCTCCGAAGCCTACTCATTGCTCTTGAATTGATTTTGCTTCCAGTATTGCTGCCTCTGTGAAGCATTCTGTGAGTTGCTTTCTTTGTGAATGGCTTCCTGTATTGCTCTGTGAACTGCCCTGTGAATTGCTTTAAAAAATTAATTCAAACTGTAGAATAGTAAATATTATTTAAGTGTAATGTTAGTGCTAATAAAATATCATACAAATAGTCTGGAACATTACAGTGTATGTGATTGAAAGTTATTCAAATATACTTGTATTTCTGTTACTGTGGTATTGGTATATGGTTATGTTTTTTTATTTTCTGGGTCTAACTAATGTATTGAGGACCTGTTATGATAATTTGATTCTGGAAAACAATAGTTTTAGATAGCCAAGGTCATTTTAGTTTTAACCAGTATTCTCGACCCAAATGTTATTATATACTCCATTAAAAGAGTTTATAATAAATGGTGAACTTGATGCAATGGGAGAGATATTTAGATCTAGTATGGTCTGCCAACTATTCAAACGTGGTCACGAGAACTTGATAGAAGCCAACGATACGAACTTAATAGAGATGTAGGAGAAGCTAGGGGCTTTTTGGGTATTCACATTGATTAATAAATTGGGGGAATTTTTTTGAATGTCTTCAATCTAGTCTATTTTGGTTTTAAAGATAGTAGTTATGTTCAGATGCATGATTTGTTTAAAGTCGGGTGTGACAATACAACGCTTTTGCTTGCTTTTTCTTAATCATGTCTGAGATTAAACATGTTTTTCTAAATAATGTCTTGAGTTGCAGCGTTCAATTGCCTAGTATAAATTATTATTTGTTTTATGTCTCAAGTTTTTTAATTTCTTGATTCCGCGTCCATTCCCAACATTCCCCACGTAATCTATCATGATATGTAATGAAATCTAATCTTCTCGAACAACCCTAACTTTACATCTTTTTGTTATATGTATTGAATTCTCAATCTCAATCTCGATGTTGATCATTGTTTGTGGTTCTTGAGCTTTTCCCATTGCAATTATCTAAAGAACACATTCATTTAGCCAAGTTTATAAATACTTACCATATCACGATTCTCATCACGTAAAATTTACTCGAAAAATATGATCCCAATGGTTTCACGTTAAATTGCTATTGATTTCGCTTTGAATGGTCATTAGATGAATCCGTTCCTACCATCAGTGAGTTACAGTTTTCTTCCTAAAAATCGGGGTAGATGGTATGTGTAACTCACATTTCATCAACACTTGCTTGGTATATATTGTTAACAAAACCAAAGGAAGGAGATTTATACGAATAAGCATACATCCTTAATCTACATACAATTAATATACATGAACATGCATTTCTTTCTTCATTAGCCTGTGAATATTCACGTAACAAAAATTCAGGAATTCATATATATTGTTACCTAAAATTCGAAATGTACATATCATACATTACAGATTCAGAGAAATGACAAATTCAATTATACAGTACTTTGGATTCAGAACAAGGCTTAATTCAATATCAAATTCTGAAACTGAGATGCTTAAATACTAAAAAGATAAATTTGTGATCCGTATTTTCATTCACACTTTTATATATTCATTCTACTCTAAGTTCATCCCTATTAAATTTTAAAATTTTAAAAAAAAAAATTATTTACATCAACGTTATATTCTAATCTTGTCCTTATTAAATTCATTCATTTAACTGCTATATATCCAAATGAATTTTATATATCCATCCCACTTTAAATACATCTCCAACATTATAGATTCATATATTCCCTAAAACCATACTATTTTAAATCAGATGAATGAAATAAAAACAAAGTTGAACTAATTAAATATTATATAAACATATATTATTCGTTTTGTCTATTGAAGTTCAGAGTGTTAGAATGTTTCAAACATATTCATGTAATTTTTTTTATATATTAGAGTTCTAGTTAAATACAAATTCTAAAAGAAAGTAAAAGGAGTTAGGGTAATTTAATGAAAATAAAAATAAGTGGATGATTATAGAGTCGTGTATTTTTATTTAATTTTTTATGTCTATTTCAATAAATTTACATAGGATTTAAAATATAATAAAATTTTATTTCAAAAAGTGGATGTAAATATAAAAAGTATAGATGAAAATAGTGATATCCTTTTACCATCAGATTTACCAGAAGCTTGGCTTTTAAATTTTGTATTGATTTGGTAAGGTTATTAAATGAAAAGCTCAATGTTAGGTTGTTTCAAAAAAATTCAGTTACAAATTGTTGTTTGGATTCTAATTTTAGAATATAGCATTTATTAAAATATTTCACATATAAAATAGTATTTTTGATTATAAATCGATAACACAGTACATTTTAAAATCTTATTTTGTAATGAAGTAAATACGAATTTTTTCCTGTAATACATACACCCCAGAAATCTAGTGGATCCATCTAATTAACCTTGCTTTTTTTTTTTTTCTTTTTTTTTGTGCTTGTCATATAGTGGGCTGGAGTTCTTCCAGCTACTAGGAAAGGTGGGTTGGGAAGGTACTTTTGGAAGTTAAAGAACAAGTAAAAATTTGGGCCGGGGCCTTTTTTAAAAAGTGCCCCGTTTTCATAGTGAGGGTTTTAGCGTTTTGTAAGTTGTCAGCGACAACCCTTTTCTAAAACCCTCAATTTTAGTTTCGGTTTTTCTAAATCCTTCAAAATTTTGTGAAGAATCACATATCAGAAACAATGAACTCTGTGAAATTGAATTCTCTTAACAAGCTCAGGACCTTGATGAATCTCCCCCTCGTTCAGTCGTCGATCAGCGGTGGCCGAGCAATCTCCACCGCACCTCCACCTCTTTTGAATCAACCTTCCAGTCGCGTTTCTTCACGTCAGCTTCCCGACCCTATTTCCACCTTCGTCCGCCACATTCGCCATGCCGGTGACCCCAGCACCACGTATTTTTCAATGCTTTTATAATCTCGATTTTATACGGGACTGTGTATTCAAATGTGACTTTTGATGACTTTGGTGAAATTTTTTTAAATGATGACTTTTGTGGATTTGTGGGGTTTTCTTATATTTGCATAGAATTCCTTAAATTTAGTTAATTCCTTAAAATCTTACGCTATTGATGTCTACGTTGTCACAAAGCTACTTTCTGATCTGAACACTGCAAATTTTATAAATAACAGTAATCAGATTCAAGAATGGATTTTAGATCAGGATGCACTTTTCACATGACTTCTAAAAAAATTTGTTAGAGAATTATAGGAAATAAATGGTGATAATGTATCTGGGTTTTGTTGAATTGTACAGGGAAGGAGGTTTAAAACCAATGGACGCAGAAAAACTCAGGGAGCGTGCTCACAAGATGGTAGACTTTGTTGCTGATTACTACAGGCAGCAGAGTGTTGGCGGATCTAATTTGGTTAAGAGGACGAGGATTTCGTAAGTTTGGTTTCCAATTTTCAATTTTAACGTGTAGGGCTAGAGTGAGGTTACTGGGTGAAGGGTTGACTAGTAATGTTAATTGGGCAGAATTTTGGAGATATCCAATTGTCAAAATTGTCCAATTAATTTTGGAAAAGAATAATGGAAAGCTCAATTAATTTTTTTTAACGGGCAATCGGTTCGGGGCGGGACACCGTCGCTAAATACCATATTCGCACCATTCCAAACCGGGTCATTAAAATCAAAATCATAATCATCCCATTGCACCATCGATTCGGTTTTTTTCGCCTTCGGTTAACCGCGATTGGTTTTAACAGTTGGAATTGTCATCCCTATGCCAATTCGGTTATTCATTTTATCAGTATAATGTGCAAGCTTAAACGCATCTATATATCTGCTTTAATCAAAATCGTTTTCATTTATAACTTATTCGTTTGCTTCATGATTTTTTTGCTATTGCTATGCACTTTAGTATTAAGCTACGATTTTAAACAATTCTCTGTTAAATGATATGGGATTTCCATGAAGGTATGAGGTTGCACCACCAGTAAATTGGGGAATTCATATTGTTCCTGCAAAGCAGGCCTTTGTAGTTGAGAGATTTGGGAACTATAGGAAGACGTTGACTGTTGGATTCCACCTGTTGATTCCCGTTGTGGATAGAATTGCCTATGTGCATGCCCTACAAGAAGATGTAATTCCCATTCCAGATCAGTCTGCTATTACAAAGGATAATGTCAGCATTCTGATTCATGGACTCTTGCATGTTAAGGCACGTATTTATAATTTCCATTCCAGATCAGTCTGCTATTACAAAGGATAATGTCAGCATTCTGATTCATGGACTCTTGCATGTTAAGGCACGTATTTCATATTTTTGCTGGCATATTTATAATTGAACGTGATTTTCAGCATGAAATTTTGACGAGGGACTGAACTTGCTGCAGATTGTAGACCCCATGTTAGCCTCTTATGGAGTTGAGAATCCATTGTATGCGGTTACTCAGCTTACCCGGGCTACTATGCGAAGTGAGCTTCGTAAGATCACTCTAGAAAAGACCTTCAAGGAACGTGACACTCTCAATGAGAAGATAATGGTGAGATTTCTATAGTTTTTATTTTTTATTTTTTTATTGTGTGTTTAGTGATTGGTTGTTTCATTGTGAATTGTATAGGATAAGTTGCAAATTGCAATTATTACTATGGAAACTCTACTTTTCTTAATTGAATCGGTTTGGCTTTTAAATTTTAGTTTGTATGATGTGCTCTTTGAATTTTGTCCTACAACCTATGTTGAGGCTTTCATGTAATGGATGCAAGTTCTCCTTGCTGCCATCAGAAGTATTTATTTTTTTTATTGTACAAAAAAATAAAAAAATAAAAAATTGATATATATATATATGTAATATTGATTGAATGGAGTTGCTAAAAAAAAATTATATAGCTCATCCCAAATTTATCTGGAACAATATTTGATTTGTTGTGTATATGAAGCTCCTTATCTAGTCATTGTTATTTGTGTAGATACTGCTTGAGTTAGTGTTTACTTACTAAACAATTGGTATATTGAAAGAAAATGTATTGGTTATATATTGGGATTTAAAGCATTCACAGGCAGTGTTGTATTGTTCAATTATAAGGGATGTATGTCATTTTTAAGATAAGAAATCATTTCATAATGCATAACATCCACATCCTCTTCAAGTCAGAATTATTTTCAGTGGGCTTAGTAGATAAGTATTTTAGCCTCCATTTGGTAAATTGGTTTATGTGGTGACTGCTTTTTGCTTTTTATATAGATAATCGATTGTGAATAAGAAACGAGTGCATGAATATTGTGCCTTATTGCCAATTTATATTGTAAAGATCTGTTTCTCAAGTGGTTGTCTTCTGTTACTGTTGATTAGAATCACATGTTTGTTTCAGTTCCTTTAGTAGTTTTACTTAGTATTGCATAATTGAGCTGTATTTCATTATATTCTCTCTTATTTATATGTTTTTGATGTCTTTGGAATTGCATTCCTTGCAGATAGCCATCAATGAACGTGCAAAAGACTGGGGCTTGGAATGTGTTCGTTATAATATGTGTGAGTGACTTTTATGCTGAAATTTCTTTGGTTAAGAAAATTCCTCATGATTTCATTTTGCAGCTTATTCAATAACTAAAAGGAATATATTTCAACTACGTGGAGGGTTTCAGAAGCGGACAAGAATGAAGATCCATCTTGGACAACTGGTGATGAAAGTTTCACGACTGCTGAAACTGCTGTGCTTCAAAGCCCTAAGAAGGATAATTAAGTGATTCAAAAGGTCCTTTTTGTATCTAGAAAGAACTGACAATTGCATTGCATAAGTGTATAAAGGCACCGTACTTTTTATAATCCTAACATGGTTTATAGTTAAACAATGTTGGAAGCTACATTTCACCATCATTAGAGCACATTTGATCCTGTGTAAAAGTATCTAGGTGTTATCAATGTGAACATCAGAATCTGCAGTGAAACTTAAAACCATGTTAGCACCTTTTGACTCATAGACACAAAGACTGCAAGTGGTGGATCATGTAGCAAATCCACACGTGGAACTTATGGTCGGGTTTTAAAGGAACGTTTGGTTGAAATGCGTGCCATAAAAACTGAACCTAAGAGATTAAAGGGTTGTTGCATGACTTCACTGTTTTACTGGTTTAAGTGATCCTTCTTGTCAACTCTAGATACAATCACAGGTATGTGTGCTTTAGGATTAATTGTGGGCATTAAAAAGCACTCATGTTTAGACGCTTGAGCCCGGTCTGACTTTTTCTAGCTAGCCGGTCGGCCCACCTGACACAATATTCATGTTCTTAAAATTAAGCTTGTTTGACAGATTTTTATTTTATTTTTATTTTTTTGGAAAAAATGATTTTTAAATAGTAAATTTTTAGAGATTGTGTAGTTAAAAAGTAGAGAATAATTTTGAATTTACGTAAATAATATTTTATGATGAGAACATATAATTGAAAATGAGTAACAAAATAGAGTTTATAAAGTATAATTATCAAATATGT
The DNA here is from genome assembly GCA_019395295.1 of Osmanthus fragrans. Lineage (NCBI taxonomy): Eukaryota > Viridiplantae > Streptophyta > Magnoliopsida > Lamiales > Oleaceae > Osmanthus > Osmanthus fragrans. Next base: position 7,393,957 of record CM033345.1, on the reverse strand, counting down.
GACACAGAGTTCGACTCTCCATGAGTCTCAATCTTGTGTCAATTTGTGTTGGGCTTATTTCGGTCAGCTGTGACCTCATCTTAACTTCAAAACAAGTAGACATATGTCTCTATTGGACTCTCTCGTGTAAAGTCAAGATCCACACAATATAAGGATCGACAAACAAGAATAATTAAATCAAACTGAAAGTAAACTGTAGCAAATTAAAGATTAACACCAAAGAATTATTTCGGCCGTTGCTCCGGAGGTTCGGTGACCGCTTCTAACACCAACATCTCCCATTGAGCATCCAAGAAAAGGATTATGCTTAATTGCACTAAAACAACCCAAAATGGCAACGAAAGTTACAAATGTCCAGAGAGATGAAATAAGAGATATATCTCTTAAATACAATGATAGATCTACAAAAATTCACCAAGATATCTTCAAAATAACCCTCCAAACAACACCAAAACCCACAACAGAGAAATCATACAGATTCTCACAGTACTCACTCGGAATATTACACAATGAAGGTTACTCTACCACACACAACACTTAAAAATCAGAGATTTAAGTGAATCGAAACGAATGCAACAAACCCTAGCTCTTCTCCTCCCTCTTTCTCTCTTTTTCTCTAAACACACAAGAGCCCCAGAAGTCTTGGGAGTGAACCGTCTTCATAACCCAAGACCCATTGAGCCCAAGTAAAAACTCATCCACCATCTAATGGTCAGAAGCAATGCACGTGTCAGTCATTAGGAGAATAGTTATAGGACCCATGGAAAATGTTGTTAATATTAATTATTTTATTTCGATTTAAATTAAAATCAAATTTTAATTCGAACCAAACAGACTCTAAATGTTACTTTCCAGAGAGATGAAATAAGAGATATATCTCTTAAATACAATGATAGATCTACAAAAATTCACCAAGATATCTTCAAAATAACCCTCCAAACAACACCAAAACCCACAACAGAGAAATCATACAGATTCTCACAGTACTCACTCGGAATATTACACAATGAAGGTTACTCTACCACACACAACACTTAAAAATCAGAGATTTAAGTGAATCGAAACGAATGCAACAAACCCTAGCTCTTCTCCTCCCTCTTTCTCTCTTTTTCTCTAAACACACAAGAGCCCCAGAAGTCTTGGGAGTGAACCGTCTTCATAACCCAAGACCCATTGAGCCCAAGTAAAAACTCATCCACCATCTAATGGTCAGAAGCAATGCACGTGTCAGTCATTAGGAGAATAGTTATAGGACCCATGGAAAATGTTGTTAATATTAATTATTTTATTTCGATTTAAATTAAAATCAAATTTTAATTCGAACCAAACAGACTCTAAATGTTACTTTCCGACCCCCCCCCCCCCCCCCCCAAGGGCCATTTTTTCAAACCTTTTTTTTTTTCCTTTAATCAAGAAGGTCTACTTTATCCTACTTGATATGTATTAAAATTAGATTTTTGAAAATTTTGATGAATGCATAGTTTTGTGTAAGTCGTCAAACTTGTATAATATTTCAAAGAAAGGTTAAAAAGCAAAGTTTATTGATAATTTTAAAATTAAAATTTGATAGTTGATATAAATTTTATCTAAAAATGAGTAATTATATACAATTTTTACCAATCAATTTTTGTTTACTAAGACTTTTATGGTGTTAACGCCGTTTTATTGTGCACTATAATTTTACTTTAATGACTGTAAGTATAATATTTTTTCGTAATTAGTCAGTCCATCATTGACACAAAATAAGAAATAAAACCAGTCATTAGTACTTTGAGACACCCTGCTATCTAACATTTCTAATCCACCCCATCTCACCATACTCAACCCAATCCAACCCAACCCAACCCAACCCACCAAGGAGAAAGAAATGCACTGGCCGCCGGGGCATAATTCAGTAGTGCAAAGGATAGGAGTGAGGTAGTCTCAACTGAGTTGACAGTCTCAGTGTGAGGGCTCGATTCCTGCATCTTACAAGGTATGAAATTGGACTCTTTATGGGCACCAGTTTGACAGCTCTCTGTACCCTAACTTGTTAAGGCACATCCCGCGATTTACCCCATTCACAATGTCCTAGAGGCGACGCAATAAGGACCCTCAAGACTGAGGTTCAATCTAAAGAAATGCACTGTATTCATCAATATTCATTGTACATAAAACGAGAATACTGGTCCTAGTGTCTATCTATTGCAGCTTTTAAACCCAAAAAAAAAAAAAAAAATCGAAATTTTTATCGTTCTGCAGCAATATGGCCCCGCACGTGAGAGTTGAGGTCAAAAATTGCGACTGCCAACGATAAAATAATTCATGTTTTGGCCCCAAAAATTTGCACCGCTCCTAATGTCCTATGTCCAACACGTGACATTTCTTTATTTGTAATTGCAGTACAAAAGTCCCATACCATGACACAATTTGCTTCCTAAAAATGGTTTATCAAAATAATAATAAAATTGCCACTTTGGTAATAAATGGCATAATTTGTAGAGTGATCCATAAAGATTTGTCTTTAAAATGTGCAAAAGTGAACACAATTTCACTCCTTTCACCAATTAAAAAAAAAACACTAATGAATATGTCTAGTTGTAATTATATTTCCTATGGGACATCGAAAATATTATTTATTTCTTTATTTTGGCGTTCTTCACATAATTTTTAAAATATACTTTAAAGAACAACAGTTTTGGCCGCTCCATCACCGACTGGACATAACTAGTCGGTAGAGTCGAGTATTTGATTCCATTGGAGACAACTTTTGTTTCCAACAACATGTTGAACTGAACTATTCAGAATGGATTTCTAGGGAAAAGATTTTGGATGGTTGGAGAAAAGGGATTGCATATAAATGGCTGAGGGGAGAAAAGAATTTGTTAGAAATAGAATTGACTTGGTTTTGGTCTTTAGTTTAGTCAGATATAATTAATTAAAATTTGATTAATGTTATTTCGGAAATAGACTCTGTGGAAGTTATTTTTCTACTTAATGAGATGGAAACAACCGAAAATTAAAATAGATCATTGCTTGACGATTACTATTTTTTGTTGTATAGACTCTTGTTCATTTTTGATTCATTGAGAATACTTTCTCGACTACACTTGTTGTCAATCACACGTTTTAGAAAAAAATATTTTTCACGTTTCTCCATAATCTTTCGATACTTTTTAATTATGCATTCATCAAATAAATATTTTTCAAATAATCAATTCTTAGAAAATCTTTATCAATCTAACGCTAAGACAAGAAAATAGTTTTGCTAGGCCTGGGCACGGGTCGGTTCGGTTCGGTTCTGAAGAGAACCGAACCGAACCGAAAATTTTCGGGTAATTAGTAAACGGAACCGTCGGGTCCAAATATAATTTTGGAACCGTTCGGGTTCGGTTCCATTCGGTTCAGTTCTGTTCGGTTCGGTTCTATTTGGTTCCATAGTATAATTAATTTTTTTTAACATTTATAACAATACTACAGTTTGACATGTTCAATCTTAACTTTTACAAATTAACGTGTTCCATTTTAATAAGATATAAATAACAAGTTGTCCAATAAGATTAATTTACCAATATATACAAATAACAAAAAATAGATAGTAAATTAGTAATACTAAAGTATCGGTGATCCATATAAATTAAAAGTCATAGACTCGTAGAGATAAAATATTTTAAAGTATTGCTAATACAGTAGTACTTAACAACTATTTGATTTAACCATCAATTACTTGACTTGCCATACTAGATACTAAAAAAACTCTACAAGAAAGATTGAAAAATTATAATTAACAAACATAAATAAACAAAAAATTGTTCAACTAATAAAATTTAATAATAAAAAATATAATATATATTTTTTTTATGTCTCAATGCCATCATAGAACCCAGTCTCTTCATTGCAAACTCTATATTTGTTAATTTATTTTTAAAAAATTAAATAATTTGATTTATCCCATATATAAAAATTAAAAAATTTTAAAAAAATTCGGTTCTTATTCGGTTCTTCGGTTCTAGGTCTAGAACCGAGAACCGACCCGTACCCGTCGGTTCTTGATTCTGATACCCGTTCGGGTATTTCATTTACGAAGAACCGCTCGGTTCGGTTCGGTTCGGTTCGGGTCCAGTTCGGTTCAGTTCGGTTCGGAATATATGCCCAGCCCTAAGTTTTGCAGATCATCTTGTCAACATTAGAGAGATGTTGCGTCAATAGTAGAGAGACGCAAGTAAAAAAAATTATTTTTCTAAATAATCCACCAAAATCTAAGAGTTAGTTTTATTAGGAAATAGTGAGACTTTTTAATTTTTTTTTTTAGTATACCAAAAAATAAAGTATATTCTTTTCCAGAATACTCAAAGGTACAAACTTTGTTTAAGATTTTAATATTAATTTAAATAAAAGGAAAATTCCACTCTCGCGACATGATATTTGAATGATATTTATTGTCAACTTTGTTGTATTTACATTGACAATACTTTATTTTTAAAAATAAAATAAATTAAAGATTGTATAATGTTACAGACAAAAAATAAAAATAAAAAATGAAGATAATAATACTAAAACCAGCAATAGGAAAAAAAATCGCCAAAAGTTTTTAAAACTGATTTATTCTGTGGAAATTAAATCGAATTTAAAAAAAAAAATCAAAGAATAACGTGGAGACTTACAAATCTTTAACAGCTATCCCAATTCAGTATTCTCGCTATTTTCAAAATTCATTTCTCTTTTTTTTTTCTACCACGCATTTTTCAATAAACTAATATACATAAAAATTCATAATTTTTTCTTATCTTTTAATCATATATTCTCTCCCAATCTACTATTTTAATATACATTCTACTCCAAAAATGAGACTCAGATGTGCGCTAAATTATAAGTCGAATTTCAAAATAGATATAACTATAGCTTTATCTAACTCCTAATCAGAGCGGAGGACGAACCGGAATTGGCACGGTTGTCACAGACTGACTCACTGTCCCCACACTTTGTCCACAATAGAGAGCAATCACATGCCAAGTTGAAGAAGTTATAAGAATATATGGTGTATTTAGATTTTGAGTATTGACTTGTGTATTTTAAGTCATGAAAGACTACAAAACATTATTTGTTTGTATATTTACATTTAGATTTCTAATATTTCATATAGGATAGGAGTAGAGACGTGTAGAAATGAGTTATTTTGTCCGATTATATTATTATAGTCATTTAAAATTTAATTACGGGTCGTTCAAGTTAAACTTGTTGCTTTATCATTACCTTAAGATTGAACCTTGACCAAAGACCAAGAAGATATAGTCCCTACTTAAGGAAGATTTTTTGATATTATAAGTTGATCAAATTTCATTTTTTTTTAAAAAAAGAAAAAAAATAATAATAATTGGACTCACAACTTTAGTTCACTTTTAAGTTCTAACCACAAATTTCATGTGCCATCCCATAATCTCAAATATTTTTGTCAATCAAGGAGATAATGATGTTTGATCATAGCAAAAGTCAAAGAGGGCATGTACCCCTCGATATGAATGGTTCTTCACTGTGTTCTTAATGCAATAAATTGAACTCTATTTCTAATAATCAAGAGGCCTATTATATAACTCAATCACATATACTCCTTTGGCAATTTGTATCAATTAGTCTTCGTGGAGTTGTGACTACCAAGTCGAGTATACAAAGTCTATCATGAAAGACTACAAAATATTGTTAAATAGTATTGTTATGTGTTATTCTTAATTAGTCTATTCTTGAAGTAAAGGGATGTGTAGAAATGGCTCGGATTGTTAGGTTGTATTATTGTAACCATTTTTTATCGGTATTTTTAGTTTATTGCGTCGTCCAAGTTAAGCTCAGCTATTTTATCATTAGTACAAGGCTAAATATTAATTAAAGACCAAACACTTGTCATGATATTCCATGACAATGAAATTCAAGGAGAGAATATGTGTAGAGGTGAATGAATTTAAATGATCTCTAAGAACAATAAATTTAAAGTCGACTACACAAAAATTATTCTTTTTTAATTCATTATTATATCAATTTTGTCCTTTTGTGGTTGTGGTGATCAATCGGAATTGTACATTCTTTGTTTATATATTTTTAATTGGTAAAGAACTTTCCCTTGGTTCTTTTTTTTTTTTAAGTTCATTCTCAATCTTTTATTAAGGTTGCACAATCAATTCATAATGATAAAAAATGTCGAAATCTTTGTAAATTTGTTAACATCTCTCATAGCAGTAAGTCTTAGCTCAAACTGAGGACACCAATTCACAATGGAAACAAAAGTTCATTTCATAAAGTCGTACACGTGTGGACTAAATGACGATTTAATAATACCTAGTAAGGTTTCCATCATTGGCTATTATATTTTTCAATTACAGTGAAAGTTGAGGACAAACATAATTCTTTTTAAAGGTAGAGGACCAAATGAGTACTATAACAATTAGTTAGGGACCGATTCTAAATTTCTAAAGAATCAAGCCTTTCATAAATTTTTTTAATTCGGAGTGAAACGAATATCTCACAATAGGTCTCAAACCTACTGCCAAAATAAATGAATGGTCTCAAGTTTGATTCATAGCTTGATTCAACTTATTAATTCACATTAATCAAGCACGAGGTCATTCAAGTAAAATTTTGCATCCAAGTGTTACAAGTTTTAGGTGCGTGTAATTAGAAAATCGCCCGTTGGTTGTTATATAAAGTCGTCTAATTAAATTCTTGCCCGGAAGTGATTATTTGAAAATTGTTGTAAAATGAAAGTTTATTGGGGTTTGTAGTGAATGACAATTATACTCCTGTAATCTTAGAAATTATTACCATTGTATCCCTAATTCTTACCTATAAATATAGGGTTTTGTTCATTAATAAAATACACACAAGGTATTGATTTTACCGCTCTCTTCTACTTTTTCTCTATTTTATAACACTTTATCAGCACGAAACTCTAACTAATTTTTCATAGCTTAGTGAAGGTAATAAATTTTTTTTATAAGCATAATCATCTATCACGTGTATCAAAATTAATTTGATAACATGTGAATTTTTTTAACATATATATGCATCCACACGAGGCGGCTCTTATTCTTCTCCTTTTTCATCTGTATCATGCGAAATAATTCTGCCACAATTCGTGTATTAATTAGTTTTCTGCAATGATAATTTTCCGTCTAAGAAAAGAATTAGTTTTCTGCAATCATTCATTCATTGCACATATTTTTATGCACCCACATAAAACCTCTCTCTCTCTCTCTCTCTGTGAAAAGTGACATGTGATTAATGATTGTCCAACTTGAATTTTGAGTTGAAGTGGGGTCTAATATGTTGCTTATATATGATTTATACTATGGCAACACATATTCATCATTACACCGTCCACGCGCTTGAAAGTTTTCCTTTCTCTGGATATAATTTATAGTTTCTTACTATCAATGGGATGCTAATTTTTTTTCCCTTTTTTATTTTGCCGTTAACTCATTACTTTCTTCTCTATTCATAACATGTTTGTATGTAATTAATATTTTTAGTTTAATTAAATAATTTTAGATGTTCTATTATAAATTATAAATTGATAATTTATCATGTTGTTGCTCCGAAAGTAGCACAACATTATAATTAATATTTCAGAAGAATATTAATGATAAATCTATTATAAATAATTTATTGTTTCCCCTAAAGTAACACAACATTATAATTAATATTCTTGGAGAATATTATTTGCTCTTGAAGAACATAAACTATAATTTTTAATATTCTAGAAGAATATTGATATATCGTTTTTGAAGAAGCAATATTAAAATATAATGTGCTCCCGAAGTAGCACATGTTTCGAAAAATATATTATTTTAAATTAGTGTTTATTCATTGAAGGAAAACACGTAACTGATGTTAATATTGACTTAAAAAAAAAGGGTTATCTAGTATAGATTTGATTTCAATAACCAGAAGTAGCAACTTAAATCAATGGAAGGTCAATATCATAAACATAGTCATGTTATGTTGTGCCTTGACATTTTCAATCACATAATACAAAGTCAAAAATCAACAGTACATTAGCAAACACTAATCGGTAGTCCGCGGTCACCATGACTATGCACCGATAATCATTGATAAATTGATGGGAAGAAATCAAAGCCATCATCTGTGATAAATCAACGACATCATCCGTGATAAATCAACGACATCATCCGTTTCACGTGTCATATAACATACCAGGTTTAATTTCTTTTATTTCTTCATATCTATGTGTTTAGTAGACTTTATATTCTTTTTATATTATGTTTTCCAAATAAAGCACACTATTATTAAGGTTCTAGTTAGATTTTACTTGCTCCTGAAGAGTATAATTAAATAAAATCAAACATAAATTATGTCTTTACTCTTGAAGAGTAAATTCTTATACAATTTATTTTCAAACAATAATACGTTATTACTCCTAAAGAGAAAACACTCCGATTTCAATAGTCCAGAAGAATGTTATTTGTAGATCCGTCTATTACAAATATTTTGTTGCTCATGAAACAGCACAACATTATATTGATATTCTAAAATAATATTATTTGCTCCAGAAGAGCATGATATTACAACTTTAATATTCTAGAATAATATTAAATTATTAACTGATTTCTATGTAAAATCACAAATTAAATTACTTAATTTCTTTACGTGTCCATTCTTCTGCATACGTATTTACATATTGATGTTATAGTTAAAATTTATTTGCTCTAGAAGAGTATGATAAATACGATCTCATATAAGTTATGTTTTTACTCCTCAAGAATAAATTCTTACCTAATTTATTATTTAAGATAATAATATATTATTTGCTCCCGAAAAGCGTAATATTATAATTTTCAATATTTCAGAAGAATATTGATTTATTACTCTTTGAGGAAGCAATAATAATATGCTCTCGAAAATAGCACATATTTCGAATAATATATACCTTATTGTGTTCTCAAAGAAACGCAAATTAAACAACTCAATACTAGATTTTGATTTTTAAAAGAATCTAATTTTCTATTAATATTCAAGAAGAATATTAATTTACCCCTGTTGAATAGCATAAATTATAATTTTCAATATTTCAGAAGAATATTGACATATTGCTCTTGAAGAAGCAATAATTAAATATAATATTCTCTCGACGTAGCACTTGTTTGAAAAATATTTATGAATTCATGTTTATCTTTGAATGAAAACATATAACTCATGTCATACTGATATTGATTAATTTGTCTTCTTAATTGAGTATTATACGAGTATTTAATGTTTATTCATATTCTTCGAAATTAAATAATTGGAATATATCTTATATTGAACCAGAAATTCAATTTGATTGGCATGACCAATTGGACCATCGCTGGATCAATAATGATGCGAAATTTAAAATTCAAATGGATATTCAACGAAGAACCAGAAGATTCTTCAATCCAATGAATTCATATATATCATCTGTTTTCTTTATCAACAATTAATCATTAAACGCCACTAGGTTAAATAGGATTCAATTCACTACATTTCTGAAAATTAATTAGGGTGATAAATTGGGCCCCATCATCCTCCATGTTGACCATCTAAATATTATTTGTATCTAATAAATTTGATACATATACTAGATGATTGCAAAATGTTCGCAACCTGATGTTTGCGAAATTACCGCTCAAATTTTAAATTGTGAGTATAATTTTCAGATTATATAATCAAGATGGTGTATTGTTAATATTAGTGGACATAAATCTCAACGTTTTAATAAGTGTTAGTTGAGATATCGATAAATGATTTAACACTATTCTTTGTTAAATACATTCAATTAATTTAAATGAGAACAAAAAATTTCTCATATTACGCATCATTATTAACATCATAGTTCTCCATATTACAATTTACTTATGACCAGAGCCTAATTTTTTCATCTAATTATTTTGATAGTGCGGTATATGTATAATTGATACACCAAAATGCACTGAGATGGAATATAAAAAATGCTGAAAATAAATGTGTAGTTTGAACTTGTATCTCAAATATAAGACATTTTATAACGCTAGAAAAATGATTGTCAAATTGATTAGACAATTCTCTCAGCATTAGGGGAAAGAATTAAGAAGCTAAAAAAAAATATAAATGCATCAATATCTAAATCCTCACAAAAGATAATTCGAACCAGAAGTTCGAAAGATAATTCATTTAGATGCATGTATTAACCAAAGAGATTAACAATCTCACACATCAGCTTTAAATGCTCCAACTCGAATTGAATCCTGAAAGGACAATTCATTAATATTATTATGGCACGCATGAAGCGTGATGATATTAGATTCTATTACAAAATCCTCCAAACAAAAATGGAGCAATTGGTAAAGATGATTTTATTAAGGAGATATATACTCTTAATGACTATTTAGACATAACAAATTATAAAACCCCTGAAGAGGTTCAGGTACCTGATATATTGAAATTTGAGATATCTCAATAAGTTATGTCGTTATAGAGTAAGAAATAGAATCGAAAAATGAAAAGTTGTCGACAACAATTTTGTACATGATGTGCTGCATCATATATGACTCGCGAGAAATCAAAATAAATGCGTCAAAATATATCGATCGAAATAATGCTTGGCCAATAAAATGGACGCAATTCTAAATTGATTTTACTAGAGAAACATGATTTTTTGGACCTGTAGTCCAATAATCTAAAGATATATACTTATGCGAAAAGAAAATTAGAAAAATGAAGTCATAATATGTAATGTACGACTCTCAACATAGTGAATTTCGCAAAGATCATCGTTGATGAAATCACGAATCTATATCATGTTACTTTGACAATATACGAAATTTGAAATACGTGACAGTCAACTCATCTGGCATGACATTAATGTTATCTCTGAAATATTTAATATGTCTGAAACATAACTCAAATGATGCATGCTCGAGAACCATGTTCTCAATTAAATTGCAAAGATCATTATATGGATTGAAACAATGCAGACGCATGTGGTATAATCGTTTTAGCGAATATTTGTTGAAGGAGGGTTGTAAAAATGATGATTTCTGCCCGTGTGTTTTCATAAAGAAAACAAATATTGGATTTGCAATTGTCGCAGTTTATGTTGATGATCTAAATTTAATTGGAACTCCTGAAGAGCTCAACAAAATTGCTAATTATTTGAAAAATGGATTTGAGATGAAGAATTTAGGAAAAATCAAATTTTGTTTCAAGTTGCAAATTGAACACTTCCCAGAAGGATTATTTGTTCATCAATCTACATATACAGAAAAAGTTTTAAAACAGTTTTATATGAATAATGTACATCTATTGGCATCACCTATGATTGTTCAATCACTTGATGTGAAAAAGGACACATTTCGTCCATTTGAAGATGGAGAAAAGGTTATTGGTCCTGAAGTACCATATCATAGTGAAATTGGAGCATTAACATATCTTGAAAATTGCACTCTACCCGACATAGTTTTTTCTGTAAATCTCTTTGCAAGATATAACTCTACACCAAGTTAAAGACATTGGAATGGTGTTAAACACATTTTTCGTTACCTAAAGGGTATGATTGATTTGAGATTATTTTACTCCCAAAAGTTGAGATCTACTTTAGTGGGATATACAGATGCAGGTTATCTATTTAACCCACATAAAACTAAATCACAAACAGGATATGTGTTTACACGTGGATGAACAACTATATCATGGAGATCTGTGAAACGATCCTTGACAGCAACATCCTCAAATCATTCTGAAATTATTGCAATCCATGAAGCAGAGCGAGAACGTGTATGGTTGAGGAACATGACCCATCATATCCAAACATCATGTTGGTTAATTTTAACAAAAGATAGTCCAACAATTTTGTATGAAGACAATGCAACTTGTATTGCACAACTCAAAGGAGGCTGGACGAAACATATTTCTCCAAAATTCTTTCATACACACGAGTTTCAGAAGAATTGTGATATCGATGTTCAAAAAATTCGCTCAAGTGACAATTTGACCGATTTATTCACAAAAACATTGCCAACATCTACATTCAAGAGTCAGTCCATGGGATTGAAATGCGTCGACTCAAAGATTTTTAGTGATCAATATCAGGGGGAGTAGTTGTACTCTTTTTCCTTCGCATAGGTTTTATTCAACTGGATTTTCCTAGCAATGTTTTAATAAGGCAGCATTTATTTTTAATACTCCAAAATAACTGTACTTTTTTTCCTTCGTTTGATTTTTTTTGTCCTATTAGATTTTTATCAAACAAGGTTTTAACGAGACAGATATTTTGTAATATGTCATTCAATGGGGAGTGTTGTAAAAGAAAAGTTTATTAGGGTTTTTAGTGAATGACAATTATACCCTTGTAGCCCTAGAAATTATTATCATTATATCCCTAATTCTTACCTATAAATATAGGGTTTTGTTCATTAATAAAACACACACAAGGTATTAACTTTAACTCTCTCTTCTACTTTTTCTCTATTTTATAACAAAAATAAGTTTTTTTCGTATTCATTTTTAATCGCACTTTAAAAAAAAAAAAAATTATTCACGTATTTATATAACTTTTTCCTTTATTTTAACTTTATATTCACCAAAAAAAATGACTTTTCAGATTTTGAATTATTACTATAAATGTTGATGGGCTCTTTTGATTTCCTCATCATCTCGTTGAGATAATCTTTTCCAATCAATAGCATTTTCAAGAGATTTTTTAAAAGTGAAATTATATCTATTTTAGATAGTCAACCATTAAATGCATTCAAAATATTTTAATTTTTAATGCACCATATATTGACCCATCCATCATCTCATGAAAATATATTTGTTTTCCTTTTTCTCCCGTCCCAAATTATGTTATTTTCTTTGTTGAGAATATAATTAATTTCTTAGTTTTCTAAAATATCTTTATTTTATGTACCTTACCTACCAACAAAAATGAATTATTTCTATTGAAATCATGATTTAATGTAGGAGTATATTAAAAAATTTATATTTTCAACTATTTTAATTATATTTTCTTAATTTATGTGAAAATAAAAATAAGTCTATCTTGAGTATATATATACAAAAAATGGAGAAAAATAATATAATAATTTGGAAGGAAGTCGGCAAAAATAAAATATTGCAAAAAATAATAAATATATATTGAGAGTAGTAAAATTAAATGTGAAAAATATAAAGATCGTTAAAGTATTTAAAATTTTCTACTTTTTAACTTTATAGATGCTTTTTAAGCCCCTGTTTGGTAACCATTTTTTTCTCTATTCTTTTCGACCACACATTTTTCAATAAAATAATATTACACGCAAACCCAAAACTTTTCCTTAATTTTTAACCACACATTCTCCATCAATCAACTATTCAAAAATATATTTTTTCCTCAAAAATGGTTATCAAACAGGGGTTAAATTATAAAATATGATATTTGATAATAGTGAATTTACTAGTATCAGTCCTCAGTTAAAAAGTAATTTTGGTAGAATTTTAGGATAACTTTAGCTTTTTTATTTCAAACAGGTAAATAGTACATAGTCGAAATTGCGCCACCTACCCATTTTTGGAAAAATATTCAAAAATTACTTTTACATGTTTAAGTTGAATATTCAAAAATTACTTTTACACGGGGAAGAACCCAGAACACAGAACACGACGTCTAGAAGGAATGAGAACCCAAAAAATTTGACAAAAAATTACTATAAAAATACTAGTGAGGGCACGTACGTTGCACGTGTAGTGGGTGTAACAATGTCGTGGTACTTTAATGGAGAATAAGACCTCATTAAAAGGATGATTACATTGGATTATATAAAATATGTGTCCACAAGTCCTTACATTGGTGATAGTGATATGAAGTAAAAAAACCAGAGTTCTTAGATGCCATATACACAGAGGTCTACTCTTGCACCAACTATGATCGGATTATTGGCTAAAGCAAAAATTTATAAGGGCCATCAAACACAAGGGAACTTAAGACTCACTTAAATATTCAATACTCTTCAAAATACAGAAAAGCAGAATACATATGAAATTGCAAAAACTAATTTCATTGATTCCAAATGAAGAATAAAGATAACTCACCACGACTTTTAGGCTAGAGAATTGGAGTTCTGTGCCCTATTGGAGCAGATATCAAATAGTTCAATTTCTTCCCCTTTTTGGGACAATGATGTAAATAGTCAGGTTGCTTATGCTTCGCACTATGAAAGCTATCATTAAATCCCAAATTGTTTGAAAATTGAGAGAATTTAGATCAATGTATAAGTTTTGGGTTGTTGGCTTTAAAATAACTTGGAAATCCTGTAAGTTAGTTAATGATTAAGCCCAAGTATGTTCTTGCAACCCTCCTATTATTTATTATAACCAAGTTTCTCATTCTTCCCACTCTAAAAGAGAAGAAAGAAATATTTCTCATAATTGATGGTAGAAGAGGCAAGTATATAGAGCATCGATGACCATCATCATATCACGTTTACATTGTTTAGAGAAAGAATTTCGGCAAGGAAGAGCAATTACTAATTAAATTCTATAACCAATTAAATTTGATTATTATACAAAATAATTTACAAAGAAATACATCCATGATTTTTGGGCTCCAAACATGGATAACTCCTTAACACCCTAATCATCAGCTTCACATAATATTTAGATAAATCCTATTATAATCGTTTACTTTCTCATGTTTGTCTTTCTTTAGCATCATGGAACATGACAATATTCAAGGTTCAAGTCTCCTACCAGCAGAATTATGTGGTTGGGGGAAGATGGATTATTGTAAGCAAGAAATAGTAAAAAGATGCTAAAAAAGAATAACACAAACTGAAAAACTAACTTATAGGGCACAACACATATTTTCCTTCTCCGAATCAAAAGTGTGTTTCTCCTTCATGGTGACCAATTATATCGCTGCATCATGACCTTCACGCGAATCATCCTCAAATCCAGTTAAGGCAAAGGATCCACGGACTTCTTGATCGATCGCATATTGAACCCTCAATTACTATTCTTTATTGTAGTACACCACATTTAATGTCCACTCTGGTATCTTCGAGGTAAATACATGGTCAGGAAATCCTGGGAAAGAAAAGCCAACATAAAAACCCAATTCCATAAAGAAAAATCCATTAAAAGTTACAGTGAAAAGTTACCATCGTCATACTGCACTTAAAAAATACAATGTGTATTCACCACCTATACGAACTTCAGTCTCTCGATGCCTTTCAATAGCAAAAGATATACAGGCAAGCGAACATCAAGGTTTAATTTTTTTGAATTACTTTTAATACCATAAAAGGTAACACATGACTTGTTAACTAAATAAGCCATATTGAATTTCATATCCTTTGAAAAAAAAAATTACAAGTAAAGGTTGACTCATTTGATAGCATTATCCAGAAAAGGCATGATGATAAAGAAAGGAAGAATGTTATGCATAGATCACTAAAAAATAGAATAAATCACCAACCGGTAGCTACACTGTTTGTATACTTTCTTGATATTAAATTTGGTAAAATCCTACCAAGACCTGATGAAAGTGCCTAATTCACATGTGCAACAAATCCAACCTCAGTATAATCCACAAGACAACAGTTATAGAACCAAAAACATAGAAACTGGAATGGTATCTAAACAGGTGGATTATATGCGAAATGGAGCTTAGAAGGAGGAAAAAGCTTCATTTCAGGAAAAAAAGAAAAGAAATTAACTTATTGTCATCACAAACAACGCACATAATGCACCAGATAGAACAATTGACTTGGGGGGGGGTGATGCATTGCCATGAGAGCTACTATTATAAAAGTCTCATCTCCAATATAAAAGCAAAACCACCATTAGACAATATTCAAGGAATAACCGATAAAAGCTCCCAACAAACTTTATTCTTTTCCTAAAAGTAAATTGATTTTATAAGCCAAAGTATGTACTCCATAATTTAAAGTTGGGCCAAAACAATTAAATACCCAAGACTTTGTCATCTCATCAGACCATGATCAGTGTGCTCAACATGATAAATTTCGCAGGATACTGTACTAAAGAAATCATCCACTAACCTCACTCACAAGAATCATGGAAAAACATGCAAAGAAAGCATCAAATACTCCAAGACTAGAGTCCGACTCGACATCAATCTCATCTATTGCAATACCTATTTTTATTTTGTCTACAAAAAAATGTTCAACAAATTCTTTAGAGAAAAAAAAAGACACGTCGTCAAACTTTAACAGTAAATCCGTAGATACTAATTAGCCATCAAGACATCAATCTTCAATATTCTTCAGCCATGGTTCTAGTTTATTTTTACTCCAAAATAGCCAGTGTAAAAATTTTCAACTATACAAAGAGTATACTCACTTTACTTAGTCCGCCCAGATCCTGGATTCCAGCATTTGACTCATTCCTTCCAGAAACCTAATTATTTTATACCTTAACACAAGATATTCCACAATCAAAATCAATATATGAACACATAGAAAAGATAAATAAACAAATACTTGAGCAAAAACCATAGGAAGGGAAAAGAAAAGGAAGATGAGAAACACGAGGAAAGGGTAAAGAGAAGAAGAACTCCTGTGAAATGAACAGCATTTTGGATGGAATTGACGAAAGAATTCAAATTCAGAGCTCAAAGCATATATGATAATTTCTTTTAATTAATGAGCAAACCTTTATTCTGCTGAAAACAGGCGACGTTAGCAGAAAAACTCACCATCAACGACGGAGATATCTATTAAGGAAAATAACATGTAACTAAATAGCTTTTGATACCCCAACTTTGTAAAGCACTTGAATACTCCTTAAGCTTTGCTTTTATGGACTCAAATGCATCAAAGTTTGTCAGTATCCACAATTTCTTTATGCACCAATCACCCAAAACATGTGACCCGTCAACCATTGGACAGAGTTTATCTTTATATCCCAAAATTCTGGATACCTTTCTCTGCAAAGTGAAATTAGTCAGATTGTTCATCACACTTCCAAAAAGAATTGAATAAAATAAAAAGACTACATCATTAAAACCCAATCCTAGGACTAAAAGATTATATAAATAGTAATTTAACAGAAGTAGATCCGAAAAGGAATTTTTCCTAAAATTTAAATACATCAACTTCGTTTTTATATCATAAATAGACAATAAAAATTAGTCAAAAATTTATATCTTACACTGCAGAAGACTCTTTTGATCAAATGCAATAACTGGCATTATAAAAAGATCCAAAATATGACGAAAATATAGAAAGCTTTAATGCGTTAGTTATAGCCACAAGCCAAAGCCTTAGGAAATTCAACGGTTTCCTTACACATCACTACATATATATTTATTACAAACTATTTTTAAGTATATATGTTTTGCGGAGACAACTATTTGAACAAGAACGAATCAAATCTAAATTATCAAAAGAAATTAAGCACATACCAAAACAACAGCTGTTTCTGCGCCACAAATTTGATTTGCATCATCGAAATCCTAGGGAAATCCGCTGGTTGCGTATATAAAAGCAGGTAGGTGCCAGTGGTTGGGGGAAGATAGCCAAGTTCATAGGGGCTAGTGTAGGTGTGACAGCGAGGTGCCGACGGATGGGGAAGAGAGTCGAGTTCTTCGAGGCCAGCGTAGGTGTGAACGCGACGACTGCTGTGCGAAGGAAAATCCTCAATTTTTTTCTTCCTACTATCGGCGTCAAGTAGCAGAGAGAAATGGATTGGTGTTGGTGAGGGATTGAAGAATGGGTAAACGAAAGGGAAAGGAAGAGGGAAGGAGGAAGATCCATTTAGTAAATCATAAATATCGAAGAAGAAGAAATGAATTTTCTAGACCATTCCTCTTGCACCCACGCACATGGCTTGGCTAACCGGCTGACTCGCACACGGCTCGGTTTATATGGCCATTCGGCTTGTGAACAGTAACTCGAAAGTCCCTCTTGTATATCTAGTTAGATTATATAGAAATCATTCCTTACAGCCGTTCATGTTCTCTGTTTCTTCCAATTTTTTGGGTTCTCATTCCGTCGTGTTCTGTGTTCTTCAAATTTTCTGGGTCCCGTCCATCCTCGTCTTCAACAATTTTCCAATTTCGTATCAACTTAAGGCAAAGATTCTATTAGTATATAGTTTATTTCTCCCAGTTTTTCCTTCTATGCTTAAATTGGAATTGTGTAGTTTCAAATAAGCCATCTGATATATTTTAAAACTTCAGTTGAAAAAAATCTGACTTGGGCTCTCTTTTTATGCGTCAATTCGTATAAGTATCGGATGTATCTGTGTTTCTTTTTGGTAAATTTTCAAGTTGGCCGTGCATTTGTCAAAATGACTTATTGAGAATGTTGTAGTTCAAGTCTTTGTCAAAAGGACCTTGCTTGCCTGCTTGGGTACATAATGTTTGGTACATAATGGTTGGTGTCCACACCCTTCATGAGTGGGGTGTGGACACCAACCATTATGTAGCTTTATCCTTGTCAAAATGCCTTATTGAGAATGTTGACTGTGTTCCCTCATCAAATTTTTTTTTTTTTGCATCTAATGACAGTATGTTTGTGTGATGGGAGTGTAGGTGACATGTTCGACTTTTTTGTGCCAAAGGTGTGTGTGAATCCTACAAGGTTTGATGATTCGCCTGAAATAGAAGCAAGGAAAATGTTATGCTGAGTTAGAACAGAAATAGATTCACCTGAAATAAGAACAAAGTCCACAATTTTAATATGGGATTTAAAATAAAATTTAGAAGCAGGAACTGTAAGCGGTCAGCAAAAGGAATAAAATTCATGTTCAAACTTATAACAATTTTTTTCTAATTCAAATTCTTGTAGACCTAACTCCTAGTTCCTTTCAAACAATTAATTAGTTGGGAACTATTTGGAAAAATCAAAGCACTAATTTTATGCATATGATATTAGTTGTGAGTTGTTTTCCATAGGCATTCTTAACAGTTTTAAACAATTGTTACTATTTTAGTTGAATTTGATTTTCTAGTGTGAGTCAGGTACATCATATTAACCGTTGAATAATAAACTCTCAAGCATGAGTTAGATTGTTTTTAAAAAATGCTATTAAAAATCTCCCAAAACCGAACCCTTCATAAACGTCCAAAACTGGTACTTTAAAAATCCCATAACGAGTACCTAAAAACCCAAAGCAGGCCCTTAGAGATGAGTAACATAAGAGTAGTGTTATTCATCTTCTCCTTTAGAGATGAATAAACTTATCCATTGGTGCATTGCACACGAACAAGAAAACATAGTACATCCAACCTCATCATCGACTCTTAATCACTGATTCTCTAGCAGTTAATCCTTTGCTAAATCATCAAGCATTGTATGGTGTTTCTACCGTCCTAAATCAGCAATCTCTGAAACCTAATTGCTATCATAATTGCAGAGAATCTCCCCTCCATTCGAGCCAAAAATCAGATTTGCTCTTTTCATCCCAACCAGCAAAACTCTTTTTTAGTACATTATTAGCCCCTGTTTGGTTGTCATTATTTTAAAAAAAACAATGTTTTCAATAGTGACTTTTAGGAGAACGCGTGGTTAAAAAATAGGGAAATTTTTTGGTTTTACGTGTATAATATTTTATTGTGTAAATGTAGTTGAAAATGAGTATGTAAAAAAAGGCTTTCTAAAATAATGGTCGTCGAGCATGGCTTAATAAGGTACAAGGAATACCAAGATATGTCTCTTCTTATATTTGGTTTTATGATTTTTATTTTTGGAATTTTGGTTTACTTTGTTTGTTCCTTGTATATAAATTCTTCACCCTTTATTGAATAAAGTGTTGTGGTTATTACTTTATTTGCAACCATAATAAGCGATTCCAACTGTTTATTGATTTTCTTTGACCATAAATTTTTTTATGAGCCATCAAATTAGTGATTCAACTATCATAAACTCTGGTTTTAAATTTTTGAATGTTGAACCACATCGTTAGGACACATTAATATTTTAGCCTTCTACACACCCAGGCCGGATTCACATTTTATGAAATGTCCGGAGGTGCACAATTTTTATAAATACTACCTCAAACCACCTCATCCCAAAAGCTTAAGCAATAATAAGGGCAATGCTCTTATTTGTTTAGTCTCTTCAATGGATATAAAATAATTCTAGATATTTTTAGAGGTCATTGTGGACAGATATGAGTTGCATTAGCTTAGCTGAATCATTTGTGACCAATGCCAATTCTAAACCTGCAGAATTTTACTTCCATGGAAGAATAACATGTATAATTATGTGTGGAGGTAATCCATCATGGCAGGCTTTAAGAATCGGTACATGGTGATGGAGGTGTTTCTTGATCCAAGTAAAGATCTTGGTATGGATGAACCTGTTATAATTACCCAATTCAATATATCAAAAGCTATCAAAGACAGCATTCTCGTAAACTTTGGGGAATGTGGACTAGCCTCATCTCTCAAATCATTTCAAGGTGAGTTTGGGAAGATTTTACACTTTCGTCTAGTACCTGAGCTTATAATTACCATGAATTTCTTGTATATCAGCTTCATGTTTGCATTTATGTCATCTGCAGTGAAGTATGTGAATCCAATTACAAAAGTTTGCATCATTAGAGTTTCAAGAGATGTGCCGAAGAGTTTGGGCTGCGATCACCAATTCACCATGGTTAAAAGTGTAGGAAATTGTCCTGTGATTTTCAACCTACTAGATTTGAGTGGTGAGCCACGCTTCTACAATTTTTTTTATGTTTATTTAGTTTATCGAAGATTGCGGTGGTGCACTTTAACTTCACTGATGTGCTTTTTCAGTGAAAAAAAATTACTTTTGCCCTGTTAAATTGGTAGGTTAATATCATATTATCTACTAACAATCAGATGAGCATCTACTTGACCTAAGTGATACATTATGCAGCTGAAAAATCTAAACTTTGAGCATTAATGGGTTAGCTTAAAAATAACTGCAAGTTACTTTCGAGTTTCGAGTAATTTTTTACTTGAAAACACGTTTGTATTAGTTACTTTTTCTTATTTTGAAAGTACTTCTTGCCTTACATTGAAAGTAACTTACTTATTTTCAATTTTGATTAACAAAACAATTACTTATTTGAAAACTAACTTATAAGCAATCTTTTCAAGCTTAGCCAGTCATGCTCAAATACAGGCGTCAAGTTTTGGTTTGTTGACTGTATTAAAGTCTCAAGCTATATGTAAGTTTTTATAGTAATTCCAGTTGTTTCAATTGGCTTCAATGTTTGATGAATTGCTTTTTCAACCAGTGTTTCCATTCCGGTAGTCATGCATAAGTTGCTGAATTATTTGTTTTTTCATGTAATTAGATTACTCGGTTTTCTGACAATATAGTTGCATTTTATGTGATTTTGATTACCTAATTTTGACATCATTACTCACTTGGAATAAAATTCAAGTTTTTTAGCAATTATTTTTCTACCAAAAAAATTGAAGTTTTCTCAGTAGATATCTCAAAACTGTTTCCTGAAAGTGGAAGTCAGGAATTTTCCTTTATTAGACTACATTTGGCATACTCCAAACAATTGAAGTCAGCATTTTAACCTATTTTCTACTCTGCTAGGAAGTATCAAGGCCTGCAAAAATGCAGCTTTGAAGTGTGATGAATTGAAATTTGAACAGTATAAATTGTTGGCTGGCGACCGCTTCACACCTGACTGCCAGCTACACATGCAAAACTGTCTTGAGAAGATCAAACTCTTGGAGCATTGATGATGGTGAATAATTCAATTTATGTTGATGATTGAGAATGATTGAGAAACCCTGGCATAAGAAGGTTAGTACTCTATACTTGCCATGATTGTGTTCCATGTCGTTTTACTGATTTGTTGGCCACAATACAACTTATCCTTTGGTCGCATATATTATTTCGATTTATTTCACTCTCCGTTCCAACATTTTGGATTGCATTTACTTGTACTCATTTTTCACTTATAATTCAATTTTGTTGAATTACAACTATTAGTTTCACTGCAGTGGGACAAATAACATCCGCCTTGGTTATTAACTATCTGTATGACAAATAACATCCGCCTTGGTTATTAACTATCTGTATGATCTGTATTTTACCTTTAGGGGTACGATTAGTTTGCCGGATTGAGCATAATTAAGCTTACACGATAAGTGTGTAAAGACTCGGTACTTTTTATAATCCTAGCATGGTTTATAGTTAAACCATGTTGGAAGCTACATTTCACCATCATTGGAGCACATTCAGGAAACCCGGGCATAAGAAGGTTAGTACTCTATACTTGCTTCTTGGTGGCATTCGTGTTTAATGTACAATCAGTAAGGTACTACAGCCATGCAAGTATACTCATCAATGTCCCTTTCAAGAAAATGGCCACAAATTTTCTTGATAACACTGAGTATGTAGGGAGGTTGGTAAATCGGGGGAGTTATTTCTGGTCATTAGGGCTGAGGGCATTTTATCTTTCTTTTCCTTTAGTTTTGTGGTTATTCGGACCAATTCCTGTGTTATTGTGTGGTATTGTCCTAGTTTTTTTGCTGTATTTCTTGGATGTTACTTTTGGTCATGGGTGGGATTCTGTCTCCTCCTGATGAAAAGAAGGACGAGGAGGAGGCCAATTGAGAAGGTGACAGATTTGATACTACAATAAAGAGAAAAGTGCCATCGGTCGGGTCGGGTCTCTTCCGTTTATTTGTCACTTTTGTTGTGAGCAAGAGGGCAATGTGGATTCAATCCAAGTTGAATCGAATTGCTCATTTACCTTGTATTCAACTTCCTCTTTAGTCCAGATTTCTGGTTAAAATGCATTTAACTAGTTCTATAGTAATTGATCTTCGAGATCAATAAAAATATTAATTCATATTTGCATGTAAAGAAGTTAGTTCGTGGAAGAAACAATGTAAATAAATAAATTTGCTTCAATTAACAGTTAATTTTTATTTTTTTTATAGCTAAAATAGTTTAATTCGTGCATATATTGATTATGTTTTTTGTTTGAAAGACTGATGGAAAAAGTTCCCACGTAATAAGCATATTCATTCTTTAACATTGGGCTGGCCCGTTAAAATCTATTTTTGTCTAAATAGGCTTGAATTTGTTAGCATAAATACTTTTTCTTCCCCGAAAACGAATATATAGTGAGAGTTTTAGGGGTTTTATCAGTGTTCTGGCCTTTTTCTAAAACCCTCAGTTTCGTTTTTTCTAATCCCGAAGAATCACAAATCAGAAAAATGAACTCCGTGAAATTGAAAGCATTTGACAGGCTCAAGACCTTGAGGAATCTCCGCCTCGTGCAGTTGCCGATCAGCGGTGGCCATGCAATCTCCACCGCACCTCCACCTCTTCTGAATCAACCTTCCAGTCGATCTTCACGTCAGCTTCCTGCCCCTATTTTCACCTTCGTCCGCCGCATTACCCATGCTGATGACCCCTGTTCTAGGTATTTTTCAATGTTTTCATTATCTATGGTGAAATTAAAGAATGAATGTAAAGATTTCTGCATCCTTCTCATTTCATGAAGATCTTAAACATCGACCCAAAAACTCCAAATAGCCGAAACCTAAACCTATTCCGATCAAAATCTAGATATCTGAGTCCGATTTCGACTTATTCACTCTGGTGCCGTCCTCGACTCTGACTCCTATTTCTATAATGGCTGGAGAAAGTAGGTTGAAGAGGGAAAAAATATTGATGAAGAACCATCTTCAAAGAAGAATAATAAAATATATTCAACATCTTATAGCATTTATTGCAGGAGAGGAGTGTCAATTCAGTTTCCCCTCTTGTGTATACATTTTATCTATAGTTCTTTGTTGGGAAATTGACTTTCTGGTTTTGGTATTCGTATGTGATGTTATGCCTTTTAGAAATTTTCATAGCTTCCAAGTTGTAAACAAAAGTAATAGAAGGAAATTTAGCGAGGAAGTTCTGACCTGTTAGTAAAGGTTGGAAAGGAATGTTGTTGCTGTAAATAATTATTTCTTTCCTCCACATTCTTGAACTTAATAATACTTAAATTTTGTTTTTTAAGTTTTTAGTCATTCTATAGTTGACATAACAAATTTGTAAACTGCCCTGGTAACTGTTGTAAACATTGCTTGTTCTTGTTGGTGTGCTTGAAGCTTATGAGGGACTATAGAAATAAATTATGATGAATGCAATTTTGTTTGCATCTATGATGAGGCTTGACTTGGGTGAGGAAAGAGGATATGGGAAGTGAAGAATTGGGTTTGTGCTAGGGGGCAGAGTGAAGACTAAAATATTTTGTTATGTATTGGGTTGGTTGATTGTATTGAGATTGGAATTGGGATGCCTTAAACACGTAAGCTGTTATGTAGGATGGGGATTCCTTCTTAATTCTCATGTATGGCTTTGCTCTGTGTCTGATACAAAATCTGGTGGGGTCTATTAAATAATACTAAAAAGTGACATTGTGTCACTCTTGGAGTGTTTGTGTCACTTTTTTTGAATTTTGTCACTTTTTTTTTTAATTATGTTAAAAAAAGTGACATTATATCGCTTTTTTTTTTTTTTTTTTTTTTTTTAATTTGTTTGTCACTTTTTTTTAGTATTTGCTTCATGCTTTTTTCGCTATTGCTATGCACTTTAATATTGAGCTATGATTTTAAACCAATACCTTTTAAATGATATGGGATTTCCCATGAAGGTATGAGGTTGCGGTCACACCACCAGTGAATTTGGGAATTCTTTATGTTCCTAAGCATATGGCATATGTGGTTCATAGATTTGGGGACTATTGGAAGACATTGACTCCTGGATTTCACGTGTTGAATCCTTTTGTGTATAGAGTTGCCTTTGTGCATTCCCTGCAAGAAAAGACCATTTGCATTAGAGATCAGCCTGCTATTACGATGGATAATGTCGACATTCTGATTGACGGAGTCCTCACTGTTAAGGCACGTATTTCATATTTTTCTTAGCATATTTATAATTGAATGCGATTTTTAGCATGAAATTTTGACGAGAGACTGAACTTGCTGCAGATTGTGGACCCCGCGTTGGCCTCATATAAAAATGTGTATCCATTGTATGCGGTTACTCTGCTTGCCCATACTACTGTGCGAGAGGAGGCTGGTAAGATCACTCTAGAGAAGACTTCTAAGGAAGCTGGCACTCTCCAAGAGAAGATAGTGGTGAGATTTATACAGTTTATTTATTTTAGTTTGTTGGGTATATGAAGCTCCTTATCTAGTCACTGTTATTTGTGTAGGTACTACTTGAGTTAGTGTTTACTTATTAAACAATTGGTATGGTGAAAGAAAATATGTTGGTTATAAGTAAAATTGGGATTTAAAAGCATTGTTGTATTGTTCAATTATAAGGGATTTTTTAAGTCTTTGGAATTGCATTCCTTGCAGATAGCCATCAATGAAATTGCAAAAGACTGGGGCGTGAAATGTTTTCGTTATGAGATAAGTGAGTGAGTGACTTTTGTGTTGAAATTTCATTTGCAGCTTATTTAATCATTGAATGTTTTTCCATTTTCAGGAAATATATCTCAACCAGGCGGAGGGTTTCAGAAGCTATTGAAGAAGCTCATTGGATAGGTGGCGATAAAAGCTATAGTAAACCTGGTGTCGTTGGGCTTCGGGAACGTGTCTTTTGTCTCCAATGACCTACAGAGGAGAAATTTTAAAACATAGAGAAAGCAAATATGATCATCAAAGGATCAAGTTATAGGCAGACATTCCAGCTGGAGAAATTACATTTAGGGTCTGTTTGATTGCAAGGGTGGAAAACGGGTGGAAAGAAAATGAATGGCAGGGAATTGAATTGCCTAGAAAACGTTTTACAGAGAATTGTAATTAATGGTGTTTGATTGGTATAATTTTTCACCTGGCAAATTTTTCGTTTGATTTTGTTTTTTACACATATTGTCAATTAAATGGATACATTTTTTTACCATTGACTTTGGAATGTGTTCCAATTGCTAAAAAAAAATTAAAAAAAAAAAAATTTGTCAAAAAGTTGGAAAACGTTTTCCCACCACTATGGTGAAAAAACGTTTTCTAGCTTTTGTGCATCAACCGCTTGTACCTTGGAAAACGTTGGAAAACGTTTTCCCTGGAAAATTAGTGCAATCAAACAGGTGAATAGTAAAAAGTAGGAAAACGTTTTCCACCTTCCACGGAAAATTTGGCCAATCAAACAGGGCCTTAGGGTCTGTTTGATTGCAAGGGTGGAAAACGGGTGGAAAGAAAATGAATGGCAGGGAATTGAATTGCCTAAAAAACGTTTTACAGGGAATTGTAATTAATGGTGTTTGATTGGTATAATTTTTCACCTGGCAAATTTTTCGTTTGACTTTGTTTTTTATGCAAATTGTCAATTAAATTGATAAATTTTTTTACCATCGACTTTGGAATGTGTTTCAATTGCTAAAAAATAAAAATGTAAAAAAGCTGGAAAACGTTTTCCCATCACTATTGTGAAAAAACGTTTTCTAACTTTTGTGCATCAACCACTTGTACCTTGAAAAACGTTTTCCCTGGAAAATTAATGCAATCAAACAGGTGAATAGTAAAAAGTAGAAAAACGTTTTTCACCTTCCACGGAAAATTACGGCCAATCAAACAGGCCTTAAAATAGGAGTTGTAGACAGTTTTGACGAGGCAAAAAGGGCACTCTTCAAAATACTTTCCATACATAAAAAATACAGTTTCTTTTTCTTTTATTTTTGCAAGAAGAAACTTTGCAATTCGTAGAAACAAGGACCGTCAATTTGAGTGTTTCAGTATCAACCATAATTCGACCGGCAGACAAGGACCTTTGCCAGTAAGAGCATTACCCCCCTCCCTGATCATGAATATATTTTCTTTGCACAAGGTACAACACAAGATACAAAGGAAACCCCAACAATAATTTGTAAAGATACAGAGGCAAACACATGCTAACATAATTTCAAGATATGTTCCTAAGTCCTTAATTAACATTTAGAGTAAAAAAAAATTCAGTTCAATAAAATTTTCAGGGACAATTTCAAATAACACTAAATTGGTAAAAAAAGATGGAAAAGAGGGATAATTTCATTGGACAAGCAGAATAACATATGCTAGCAAATGTTAGTAGAGGAATTACCTCTGAGTGTTGAACGTTTTGAGCATTTTTTAAAGCATTCGAAAGAAGTCTTCCAAAACCCCACCATAGGTTAAAAGAGCAGTCAAATATTTTGGCAGAAAAGTTCTCTGGTTTGTGACTTACTGAAACGTGAACGTTATATGGTAAGTAAATATTACACTTCACATAAATCTTTAATGTATCACTAACAGGGTGTTGATTATTATTTCATAAACATTTTCACTAACTTATCGAGAATACATCTAAAAGTCAATAACGTTTAGGAATAAAAGGTAGTTTGAAAGTCAATATTGGATGAATCATGTTGGAAAATTTCTAGTGATTGAACCAACTAAAAGAAAATAGTATCAAGATCAACATTAAGCCTAAGCAAGACGTATTGCATTCATTACCATAACCAGTGAAAAATATAGTAATGGAGCTACAATAAATGCCCCTTTATTATTGAAATACAGTTAAATTATTAAAATATAATTACAAACATGTCAGCTAAGCAAGACTTTAAGACAGTGTTACAGAAAGTTTAGATATGTCCATTGCAAGTTATACAAGTAATATTATAGCAATTTTGATAGGGTACATTGGTTGATTATATCTCAGGGAAGTCTTACCATTTCTTCTCAAATTGTGAGCTAAAAGTTTCCTTCAAAGCAGAGTTATTATTAACACTTGGGTATTTCTCTTTGCACAAAAGAAAACAGAAATAATCATGCATTACTGATCTAGTGTGGCATCTTACTTCTTACTTAGTATTGCACACCACAGAAATTAGTGGCCTATCGAAGAAGGAAAGAAAACAATTGAACTTGCAGTTTTTATTTCCTAAGTAGCCCTTTCAGTTTCAGAGGTGAAGCTGCAAAAGAATACTTGTACATGAGGATAATGAGATGTCATTCAGTCCACCCACATTTCGTATGCCTCGCACGGTGCGGAGCACCTACCTAAAGTATCATCATTTTACGTCACAGACAGTGTCGGTTTTAATATATCTAGAAAGCTGTAATTTTACGAAAATTATATAATTTTGTCTTAGTGTGTTACTTTCTATGTACTTTTGGGTTACCATATCCAGAGAAATGTATCCAAAATTTGTGAACATTTCCTCCTTTACCTTAAAAGAGAGGATGTCAATTTTACTATTCATCTTGAAATCGAGCTTTCACACTACTGTACATTAACTCGTTCTTCACTATTCATCCAGACAAATGAAATTAATATGGCTGCTTTATTCCCTACATTGTTGACTGTAATTGTCCTTTATTGATGTGACTGTTTTCTCTTTTATTATCTTTTAAGTACCTATTTTTTCCCCTACTAAACCTATTTCCTACAAAAAAAAAAAAAAAAAAAACCAAGATTTTTTTTTTATAAAATATTAATTAGATGTCTAACTTAGGCTACAAAATACCTAAAAAAAAAAATTTATTAAAAGAGGGAATGCAAAGTATTGTTCATTTTTTAGTTGCTCGTGTTCAAACCACTGTTCATTAATCGATTTTTCTATCTACTGTTTAATAAATATCTTTTTTTCCTTCTTTACCTTAAAAGAGATGATGCAAAAATGACTATTCATTTGAAACCAAGGTTTCACACACCGTAGCTGGATGTCCCTTTCCAAAATTACTATTCATTTGACACGAGATTTCACACACTATTGTAACTAGCTGTAGTTCAAAAATATATATCTCAAAGTACCTTATCTTCAAATATTTCAAAATATCTTGCCTATAATATCCCCTTTACTATAAAAGAGACAATCCCACAAGTACTGTTCATTGAGGATGTATTTTCCTTTCTCATTTTATCCTTATTTTCTTTTATTAATTTCAATGCTAACATATTACATTATTCAAGTTGAGGGTTTAATGGTAAAAGTCATAGCAATCTTTGTTGACTAATTTTTTTTCCCCTTTATACACTTACTTCCTCCTTTACCTTAAAAGAGAAGATCTTAAGTTACTCCGTGATGCTACTTAAATTGATGATTTGAAAGTTGTTTGTTGCCAAAAAAAGAAGAAAATGATTTCTTTCACTTTGAATAATTTAATACAAGTAAATTTGTACAATGGAGTTGAAGTGAAGGTTTTCTTGCTGAGTCAATTTTAATTTTCAATACAAGTGTTGTTTAATTTAATATTGTGTCTGTCAATGTTATTAACCACTTGACCATTATTTTATTATCAAAATTTGACCAAAAATAGTAAAACCTCAATAATCATACCAAAATAAAATACGTAATTATGGAATAAACGAAATATTGCCGTAAAAAGAAGAAAATGACTTAAATTGACGATTTGGAATGAAAAATATCGGATTTTTGACTTGAAAACGGCTAGCACCCAGTGGAGTTCGATGGTCACGATGTGCGCGCTGAATAGAGGTTTTCGAATTGGGGTCATGAGCGCGATTCTGAAAATCGTAGCCAAAGTTATGGCTGAAATACTAAAAAATGACCAAAACTGCAAAAAATAAATAAATTTAAAAAAAAAAAGATGACTTTGAGGACCGAAATCCAGAAGTATCAAAAGTTTAAGGACTTGAGATTGCAATTTTTAAGGATGAAATTGTTAGAAAAGTCAAATTATGAGGACTAAATAGTACAAGATAAAAGTTGAAGGACTTGACGAACAATTACCCCGAGAACTTAGCTACAATAAATAAAAGGAGTGGAGTAAAAGCTCCATGCACACGGAGGAAAAAGTTCCGTGTACACGGAGCTTTTGCGCCTTGCACCATGCATACGCCGTGCAAGGAGCTTTTATTTTTGTTTTCATTTATTGCAGTTAAGTTCACAAGATAATTGCTCGTCAAGTCCTTCAACTTTCATCCTGTACTTTTTAGTCCTCATAATTTGACTTTTCTATCAATTTTATCCTTCAAAATTGCAGTCTCAAATCCTTAAACTTTTGGCACCTCTGCACTTCGATCCCCAAAGTCATCTTTTTGGGCAGTTTTGGCCATTTCTTAGTATTTTGACCATAACTTTAGCTACGATTTTCAGAATCACACTCATGACCCCAATTCGAAAACCTCTATTCATAGCACACACCGTGACCACCGAGCTCCGCTGGGTGTGAGCCGTTTTCGAGGCCAAAATTCGATTTTTCCATTCCAAATCATCAATTTAAATCATTTTCTTCTTTTTACGACAAGATTTCGTTTATTCCATAATTACGTATTTTATTTTGGTATGATTATTGAGATTTTACTATTTTTGGTCAAACAAAATCAAATTCTACTAAGCTAATCTATTAGGTCAACGCCAAAATCCAGTAAGTGAAAATCTCGTAAGCAAAACATAAATCCGGCACACGGAGCTTTGGCTCCATGCACAGAGCAATTTTTTTTTCCACACAAAGTTCTGTGTGCATGGAGCAATATTTTTTTCCCACACAAAGCTCCGTGTGCGTGCGAGTCATTTTCGGGGCCAAAATTCGATATTTTCCTTTTCAAATCGTTGATTTAAGTTATTTTTTTCTTTTTATGTAAGATTTCGTTTATTCCATAATTTCATATTTTCTTTAATTTAATGTAAATCATTAAATTATAATTGTTCTTATTTAATTATTATTAATTGAAGATATTTGATACTATTTAGAAAGGCATTAAATGGTAAGAAATAGTATGTTTCACAAACGAAGATATTTTTTTTATATGAAGGAGAGCACTACTCATTTTTTGTACTTGTTCACACTGTTTTTGGTTTGTGAGCATTGTTCATTTTTTGGTGGAAAGAGTTTTTTTTTTGTTTGCCTCTCATAAAATTATAAAATTATTACAGCTGACAAAATATCTTCTATTGCTTTATTGCGTATATTCTTGACTTAAACGAATGATTTGGTTAGCTGTCCATTAAAATATATGATATATATCTTCATACCTATTTTAAAACAAAAATTATGTAGTGGGATATTTTTTTTTTTTTAAAAAATTATGTTTCTACTTTTCAACCCAAAATATAAAAAATAAAATAAAATAAAATAAGGAAAAAATCTGTGTGGTGGAACAAAAAATTCTTCAACAACCAAAAAATTCGAACAAAAATAAGAAAATAAGCTATTATTAAGGAAAAATGATTTAAATGGAAGATTTGGAAAGGAAAACGGTGGATTTTGGCATAAAAAATGACTCGCACAGCGGAGCTTGGTGGCCACGACGTCCGTGCCGAATAGAGGTTTTCGAATTGGGGTCATGAGCACGATTCTCATAACTGTAGTCAAAGTTATGGTCAAAATACTAAAAAATGACCAAACTTGCACAAAAAGATGACTTTAGGGACCGAAGTGTACAAGTGCCAAAAGTTTAACGACCTAGGATTGCAATTTTTTAAGGATGAAATTGATAGAAAAGTAAAATTTTGAAGAGTAAAACGTACAATATGAAAATTTAAGGACTGGAAGCGCAATTATCATCAAGACTTACGAAATCAAAATTCGGGCCAACAAGAGAAGACAAAACTGTTGAATTTCGAACTTACCGTATATTGATGTCACTTACCATATATGGGATACATATACTGAAATATGGTAAGAATCTGAACTTATCGTATATGGCACTTACCGTATATGCCTTTAATACAATGAAATCCGGTAAGAACTTGAACTTACCATGTATTGGCTTTCCACTTACCGTATATTGACAAATTACCACGAAATATGATATGAACCAGAAAATTCACTAAAATAAAAAATCAGCAATAATTAACGCTAAGAATGGATTTTAAACAGGAAGAAAATCTCTTCCTCAGCCTTTATTAACCAAGACTAACATGATTTACAAATTTGAAATCACCCGAAAGATTTTACACCAGATTTACAAGAGTTTTACCACTCTATCATTTCTAATTTTATAAGTTACTTTTTTTTCCTTATTATTTAAGTGAAAAAATATCACATATTTTGATAGTAAGGTAAAGTTGGGATGAACCTAGATCTACGGTCGTATTGTATTTTTTTTTTTTTTTTTTTATATTTTAGCTAAATATTTGTTCATTTCTAAGGGAACAAAATGATCTTTGCACGATAAGATTGAGTGGAGTAGATGTTGTGCCAAATAATATAAGATGATGGTAATAGTTTTCAGGTTCGTAGATGACGTGGCTTTTTGAGATATGTGGTTTATGTTTTCTTCGTAATTGATAAAGAAAAATGTATCTTTAAATTTGTTCTTTCTAAAAGAGTTTATTCTTACTATAGTTTATTATGCATTTGTAAAATGATGTATCTTCCTTTGAGTTTATTCTTATCATTGTGCTTTTGGAATGTTTAATCAATGCACGTCTCTCGACAATCCACAACATTAATCACACTAACATTAGCTTCAAAATATCACAATGCACAAGCAAAAACTAGTAAACGAAAAAGAGTTGATTATTTTTTAAAAAATAAATAAATAAAATACGTATCATTTCTCAATATTACAAACATAATCTTACATTGTCCCTCTTTCATTAATTGCTTGTCTAGGTTTTAGCATGGCCGCGGAAGGCCATGTGAATCAAGGTGATAACTGCAACACAAGTACCCCCCATATGCCCCTTTTTCTAATTGAGATTTGACAAACAATTATAGGGGGTGTTTAGTTTTACTAAGATGGTGTAAAGTAGATCAAATCATACTGTTTTTAAACTTTGCTAGTCGTCCATGAGCCTTGTATGATTCAAATTTTTTTATTTTATTAATTCCAATGGTTTAGATCATGCGAAAGCAAGTCATCAAGTTTTTTCAATTTTTTATTTTTTTTAATTTTTTTTTTTTGGTTTTTCTAGATTTATTTTACAATTTGTATGGATCTATAATATTTAAATGAATGAATTTAGTAAGGACAAATTGACATTTGACATGGATGAAAGTAGTAATTTTTAAAAAAATATCTAGTTTAATGTGGATGTATATAGAGTTGGATGCATATATAAAAATTGTGGATGTAAATAACGGTGTCCTACTAAAATTCAGAGGTTGAACTATAAAAATGTGTGTTAGTAGAGGTGTAGCTCGAACTAATAGAAGCGGTCCGATTTTATCGATTTTTGACAGATTTTCAAATCAAATCGTTTACACCGATTTGAGAAAAACTCAAACTTAAACCAAACCATTTTGAACGATTTGAAAAAGAGCTCAAACTTAAATTTAACGGTTTGGTCCGATTTTAAACCGTCAATTTTGCCGTATATTTTTTTGTCTGTCTACTTTTATGTCATTAATTTAGGAGTTGACATTTTTTTCTAGAATCGGACCGAAACCATTTAAAATCGGACGATTCGGTTCCGAATCTTCTAAAACATAATTTGATTTTGGCACAAATTATTAAGAACCAATTAGTTCGGGTTCAGTTCCCAGTTCTAGTATGGGAACTGTGGGGAACCGGACGGTTCTTATAGGATTTTTTTTTTATTTTTATTTTTTGGTAAAATATATGATTCGATCTCCGATCACTTTTATAAAACAATAAGGTTCCTTCTTCATTTTAGACTCCAACACTTTCCTTCTCTCTTCTCATAATTCTTTGATTAACTGAATCTCAAGCAAAATTAGAATATTGAGTAAATCTATACCTAAATAAATTTATTTACAATATATAATTTCATTTCTAAGATCCGAAATTTTTATTTTGTTTTCACTTTGATTACATAGTTGTTCATCCGATCAAAAATTTTCATCTAAATTTCTACAAATTATAATCGACAGAACCCGAAGTTGCAATAATTTTTTAAAGGATGTCCAATTCAATGTAAGATTTTGATTTTGATTGAAGTTTGTTTAATCATTGGAGTACTATGCAATTTATATAAGTTGATGATTGTTTGGTGATAGTAATTTATATGGAATACAACGTGAGATTGCTTAATGAATCGTTTCAAACTTTCAGTTTAAGAGCCTATGAAATATATGAGTTTCATTTAAAAATAAATAAAAGCTCAACATAAAAGTTTTACAAGTTACAATTTAGAAATTTTCATTTTTTTTATTTTTATATATTTTTTCGTCGATCTGGTTTGATTTTAAACCGCAATAAATTTTCTGAAACCTAAACCAAACCCTTTTTGACCGATTTGATTGGGTTCAAAATCATTTCGTTGACGGGTCCACGTAGCACCAAACTGACGATTTTCAAAATGCGATTTCGGTTTGATTTTCCGGTTTAACGATTTGCTTATAGCCCTAGATGTGGGGATGTTAAATAAATCGAATTGAGTGCCTAATGTTGTGATCGACTCGACTCATTTCGACCTACGAACTCACTCATTGGTGAGACAAGTCAATTTGGCTGTGAGTCACTTGCAGCTCGTCAATTCTTTACTGAAATTGCTTTTTCACTCAATTATGACGAGTCGTATCGAACAAGCTCGAATTGACGTAACATAAAACTTATGAGTCTGAAAGCGCCATGGAGAGCTTGTGAGCCAACTTGTCCAAGTCGTTGCTCGTCTCGCGCTCATTGCTTACTTGTGGCTTGACGAGTGATTAACCTCATTTAAAATTCCTATAGAGATGTCAACTACAACAATGTACTTGATCAGTGTGTAAAAGGAGTAGCACCAACTAGGAGGTCATATATTTTACCAAAAGGATCGCATCCCTAATTATATGGCTAGGATTTGTCGAGTTATGGTAGTGCAATGTTGATGGTAGCTGATAATTGTATTTTATACATTTATATAGACCTTTAAATATAGATATTTGGGATTACTTTCGATGAATTATACTTTAGTCTTGTGTATTTATTGTTTGTTAGATAAAACTTGATGTTCGAAAGTGATAATGAAAGAAATGAACGAAAATCGACGTAAAATGATGATATGATAAATTGGGAAATCTTTTGTAAAATTTAGTGATGAATGGTATAATTTTCAAAGTTTAGTGACCCCTTCGAAATCTTTTGCAAAGTTCAGTGATAACTTGGATAATTTTTAAATTAAGCTCAGTGACTTGTGGAAACCTTATGTAAAGTTGAGTGACCTTTCGAATAATTCACTCTATTTCAACAACTAGCAAATGTTCACTAATAACATTTTTTGTTCAAAAAATTTGTTAGCATATTTTAAAATGATAGATAAATTTTTATTTGTGACTTCGTATTTGTCATTTTTTACTTTTTAGTTTCTTTCAAATTACGAGAGGAAAATGAGTTCTTTTAAGTTATCTTAGTGGAATTTTTTGGACAATTGTTTGAATTAATGAAATGTTTAAGGTAATAATGCGATGAAAAAATTGATGACATGAGTAAAGATTAGAGATCTTTCGTGCAATTAAATGTGGTGTTATTTTCATAAAATATTGTGTAAATATATAGCTTTTCGTTATATACCTAGCAAGAAAATTGAGAGAAATTTTCGGGTATGCTCCCTAACCTTTTCACGCAATTTAGAAATTTTAACATGACAATTGCATGCAATTTAACATCCACTTGATGTTTCAAATTTACATATTTAGATTAGTTAAAATTTTAGAATTTTGGTTTTGAAAGTTGTAACTTGCCACCTGAAAAAATAAGGTGTCTTACCCTAATTTTTTGATAAATTTAGTCCAATCATTATTTTCAAATTCTTTTTTCTACACTCATTTTTAACTACGCATTCAAACTATAAAATATTCTGCATGTAAACTCAAATTTTTTCTTACTTTTTAATCACATATTTTCTTAAAAATCACTATTCAAAATTCTATTTTTTACAAATAAAATAATGGTCATGGGCTTAATACAATCAAATATTAATATATTATACATACATATGCCCGATCATGAACATTGATCAAAACTATTAAAATACGGATTAAACCATTTTATCAGAAAGAATTTGACACATTCGTGAATTGAAAAAGCAAAAAAATTCTCCCCCCCCCCCCCCCCCCCCCCCTCCCCATTGTGAGGGGGCAGTCAGGGAGGGTTTCATGCAGCCCAGCATCATTCAAGACATATGTATCAATAATACCTCTTGTGGTTATTGACAGAAAATCCAACTCCCAACTTTGCAAATTTGGCTAGTGCGTGGGACAAGCTCTAACTATCGAATAATGCTTTACATTATTTGTTTACATCATTCATGTTTTTAAAAATTGTGGGAAGATTTTTTTTTTTTTTTTTTTTTCGATTGTCAAATGGTGTACTGTCACGTGATACAATGTAAATAATAATGTAAGTAATAGTGTACATTCCATGAGTTACATCTTATTGTATGTTGTGTGGGAATTCAAAAATTGTTAGGCAGAAAAATGTGTGTTTTTTTTTTAATTGTCTATGTCGTCACATAGCACAATATCAAAAATGATGTTAATAAAGATTTACATTTAACCTGATTATATTTAATAAGTAATTAATATTACTTATATCAAACATGGCATAACGATATAAACAAAGGTGAAAAAAAATAAAAGCAACGTTCTTAGTGAGTTGGCGACCCTTATTTTCTAATAAAATATTTTTTTTCCTTCTTACGTTTTCATTACTCATATTTTGTTTCCCAATTTTTTTTTGTTTATTCAGTGTTAATACTATTTATTATATATTCAATTTTGTTATACAAAAATGGGAATTGGAACTTTCATTCATTCATAGCATTTTCAAGAATGTCCACTTTTAAGGGTGTGAGTTGAAAAAATGTCTATTTTTCAAATTTAATATTAAACTGCCTATTATACCCTTTAATTAAAAAAAAGAAGTTTCCATGAGAAGTTACATTAAAATTATATTCTCGACAGTTCAAATGTCGTTCTCGACATTTGAATTCCGTTTTATATTTCAAAAGTACACATCAAATCACAATATTAAATGTTCTTGACATTTCAAAACGTCATTCTCGACATTAAATATTTAGAATGACATTTCATTCTAAAACATGACATTTTTCTACACTTGAAATGTCGTTCTAGACATTTATGTGTCATGCGAAAAATAGCATTAATTGTGATTTGACATCTTGACATTTTGCAAAAATGTCCATTTTTTGG
This sequence comes from Osmanthus fragrans, assembly GCA_019395295.1. Taxonomy (NCBI): domain Eukaryota; kingdom Viridiplantae; phylum Streptophyta; class Magnoliopsida; order Lamiales; family Oleaceae; genus Osmanthus; species Osmanthus fragrans. The sequence continues at coordinate 7,357,002 of CM033345.1, read as the reverse complement.
ACTTGTGTGGAATCATAAATTGTTGACAAGGATGTTTTGGTCTAAATAATGCCAAAATGGATATTTTTGCTAGGATTTTTGAAAGTGGTCATTTTTGCAAGTGGCTAGCTAAAAGTGGACATTTAGTGAAATTACTTCATCATATACAATCTTATCGGGCATCACATGTTTGGACCAAAATTATTGAATGGGTGGCTGTACAATGCACGTCAACATTAATTATTGGGAAAATTGCTGCAGCGATCCCAACCTTTAGATTTTTTGCAGACTTTACCTTAATCTTCACTTTGTACCACCCACAGTCCCAAACATTTCATAAATTCGCAGTCGAGGTCCAAATGAACAAAACCATCCAAATTGACCGTTAATTGACAAATAATATTGAAGTTTGACCAATTTTGACCAATTTAAAAGGGTAAAATGGTAACATCACTATTTAACCCTATAAAACAATTAAAATAATTAAAAGAAAAGGGAAAATTGCAGCAGCAGTCCCAAACCTTTGAATTTTTTGTAGGCTTTACCCTAACCTTCACTTTGTACCACCCACAATCCTAAACCTTTCATAAATTCGCAGCATGGTCCAAATGTTAGTTGACCAAAGATTGATTTTGGCCATAATTTTGACTAATTTTAAAAGAACAAAATGATAACTTTGTATTTTTTTCTCACATTAAATAATAAAAATAATTAAAAAATATAAACCCACCCCACCGCACCGCATCTTACCTCACCCCACCCAATCAAAACCAGAAAATCATATAGCCACCACCACTACTGTCTGATGGAGGAAGCAATTTTGACTGCTTCCATTTCCAATTTCTTCAACGTCGTTCGATCCCAGCAATTTCTTCACTACTCTCCTTGAACGTGCTTCAGATCTAGAATTTCACTACACTGACATCGCCAAAACTCCACCTACCACCACAACTACTTCTTTGGCCCATTTACCACATTAACAATACAAATGAAAACCTTAAATTACTTTAAAATAGAGGAAATTGTCGTGTTGGTTAAGGATAAGGAGGGAACCAAGGGGATCTCGAGAGTGAGATCGATGTTATTGAGGAAGAGGAAGCTCTGGTTGATGATGACGATGATGGCCAACCCATTCATTCAAACGTTGACGTCCTTTGTGGGTCTTCTGAGGATTCCAATTTCGCGGGTGATTTTGGAGAAAATCTTCGTAGATTTGAGAAAAGAACCAATTCGAATACGTGTTGATTATCGCTGTCATGAGGGAGAAGAAACATGGATGGAGATGAATTTTTGGGTTTTAATGTGATTTTCGTTTGGGTTTGAATGTGATTTTTTTTTTAGTTCCATTTGCTAGTGATTGTTTGGGTTCCATTTGGTGGTGGTAGCGATGGTGGTGGACAACGGTGGTAACAATCATTTTGGTTTTAGGGTAGACGTGAGTTTGGACAGGAGTAGGAAGGCGATGTTGCTGGGGGCCTTCGCCTATGCTGTCGACGGGGTTCTACTGGAGGCATGTTGGTTTGGGTGTGTGGGGTGAGGTGGGGTGAAGAAGGAAATGAATAGTTTTTCCCTTTTCTTTTTATTTTCTTTTAGTTATTTTAATTATTTTATATGGTTAAATAGCGATGTTACTATTTTACCCTTTTAAATTGGTCAAAATTGATCAGAGTTCAATAAAATTGGTCAATTAACGGTCAATTTGGACAATTTCCGTCCATTTGGATATTGGCTGCGAATTTATGATATGTTTGGGACTGTGGGTTGTACAAAGTGAAGATTAGGGTAAAATCTAAAAAAAAACTCAAAGGTTTGCGACCTTTGCTGCAATTTTCCCAAAAGTAAATAAAAAGAAAAGGGAAAAAACTATTCACCTCCACCCCACTCACCCAAACCAACGTGCCTCCAATGGAACCCTACCGACGGTGCAGGCGGAGGCCTCCAGCAACACTGCCTTCCTACAACCCCCATTCCTAGAACCCCCAGCAACACCGCCTTCGTATTCCTGTCCAACCTCACGCCTACCCTAAAACCAAAATGACTGTTACCATCGTCGTCCACCACCACCACCATCGCTACCACCACCAAATGGAACCCGAACAAAAATCACTACCAAATGGAACCCAAAAGAAAATCACATTCAGTGTCACTACTAAATGGAACCCAAACGAAAATCACATTAAAACCCAAAAATTCATCTTCATCCATGTTTCTTCTCCCTCATGAATGTGATAATCAACACGTATTCAATTTGGTTCTTTTCTCAAATCTACAAAAAAATTCCCCAAAATCACTTGCAAAATTGGAATCCTAAGAAGATCCACGAAGGGTGTCAACATTTGAACGAATGGGTTGACCATCATCAATCAGAGCTTCCTCTTCCTCAATAACATCGATCTCACTCTCGATATCCTCTTTGTTCCCTCCTCATCCTTAACCAACAAGGCAATTTCCTCTATTTTAAAGTAATTTGAGGTTTTCATTTGTATTGTTAATGTGGTAAATGGGCCGAAGAAGTAGCTGTGGTGGTAGGTAAAGTTTTGGCAATGTCAGTGTAGTAAAGTTCTAGATCCGAAGCAAGTTCAAGGAGAGCAGTGAAGAAATTGTTGGGATCGAACCACGTTGAAGAAATTGGAAATGGAAGCAATCAAAATTGCTTCCTCCATCAGACGGTAGTGGTGGTGGCTATATGGTTTTCTGGTTTTGATTGGGTGTATATTTTTTTCTTTTGATTTTTTAATTATTTTTATTATTTAATGCGAGGAAAAAAAATGCAAAGTTATATTTTTGTCCTTTTAAAATTAGTCAAAATTGTGGTCAACATCAATTCTTTGGTCAACTAATGGTCAAATCCATCCATTTGGACCTCGACTACGAATTTATGAAAGGTTTGGGACTGTGGGTGATACAAAGTGAATGTTAGGGTAAAGTCTGCAAAAAATCCAAAGGTTTGGGACCTCTGCTACAATTTTCCCTTAATTATTTACCAAAGTTTGTCCATTTCATGTTAATCATACACTGGGAATTATTTAAATGGTGCAAACAAAGAAACGGGTCGACTCGGTGGTAACTCAGGTATCGGTTTTTCAACGTTCAAATACTCCACCACTAATTCCATGCTAGGCCTTCCTTTGTTGTCATTCAATGTCCATAACCCGAATAGCCTGATCCCGGGTTCACGACCGAACCCATACTTTCTCAGCTTCCTCGTGCAAGGCCCTTGCCAAGTCTAACAAGTCCATCTCACCCGATTTCGAACTCCTGCTCCTACCAGATAAAACTTCAAGTACAAACACCCGAACTCGAAAATGTCCACTTTCTGACTCACTAATGCCTCAAACAGAGTTGAATCAATTAACGATAAAATAAACCTGAAATCATCAAGCATTGCTCTGAAAGTAACGTCAAGAAAGACGCTGCTTGTTTTCACATTCTTGTGAGCCAATTCCTTGGAATGAAGATAATGACTCAGCCAAGTCTTAACCACCCGGAACCCGGCAAAACTCCAACACCGAACAACTTCTTATCAAGACTACCATTGGGAATATAATCATGCATACACAACTATAGTTTCTTGATGATCAAAGCACCACGATCTGATCGGAACAAAATTCGGGTGGCGAATTTTACTAATGGCTTTGATTTCTTTATGCATACTTCGTTTATCCTGTCCACGTGAAGTGAAAAACTGGCCGGAGAATCTCTTCACAGCCGTGTTGCAGCCGTTTGACATGGTGGCTTTGTATGTAATACTCCTATTATCACTGCCTAGAATCTGTAACTCACCAAAACATCTTGTAGCAGAAGAAATTTCTGATATTGTGAATTTTCGGTATGCGCCGTAATTTCATCTTTAGTCTTCTGTTTTCGCTTCCCGTTCAAGTACAGATTAATAAAAATAGCTAAACAAAGTAAAACTGCAGCCAAGAAAATCAAGAAACTAGTAGGGATTTTCTTGTGAGAAGCTTCACGATTTTCGTTGTTTGGAACTGTGATTTTACTTTCCCACGTTTCTGGTGAAGGAACTCGAAGATTGGCTTGACTTACATGAATTGTGTGTGATTTGCAGTGGAAGCTGAGAATCCAATGAACATATATTCATTCAAATAAGGTGAGAGATCGAGATTACCAGAATACACAGGTTCAGAAGGATGTTCTTTGCCATCTTGTCCGAGGTAGATGTCTAGATGTTTCTTCTTTCCATCATACGATATCCAAGCTCTGTGTATTAAGCCATCTTTGAGATAAATTCCCACGGGAAGCGTTGATGGCCGTGGTAGAAACTATGCTTCCCAAATTGATTCCGACATGGTTGTCGGGTCCCCAAACTCAGGGTTTTGACGATCTTCGACACCCACAGCTTTATATCCTCATCACATCCGTCATTGAGCATACCAAGCCATGCACCAGGCCCTCCCACTGTGAACTCGTTGGGAACTATAATAAAGGTTAGGCCACTGCCTCCATCCGGGAGACTCAAATTAAAGGCCCTCAAGGGATTTGAATCGGAAGCGTTTGCAGGATACTGGAATTGGAAGGAGAAGGTAGTTTCAAATGAGGCCGGATTTAGACTGACAGGGTCGAAAAGGCGAATAGGCAAAGCATAGATTGCTCTTCCGGCTAGATGCTTAAGATCATTTCCATCTTCTGGATCTGGTATTTGAATAAAACCCTTTTCACTTAAGATCATTTCCAACTTCTGGATCTGGTATATGAATAAAACCCTTTTCACTTGAAATTGCAGCGCACTGCCTATGAGTGAAACATCTTGGCTGGCTCTTGGATTGTTTGAGCTGAAATCATGGAAGGAGAGATGTTTTGTCGCGTTAATGATGGGATTGTTGCTAAGATTATATAGTGATGAAACAACGCGATTTGGGTACCAGACTATGGACACGAGGAAAGAGAAAATAATAGCTGATAACATGGATAAGAATGTGGACACGAGGAAAGAGAAGAATGTGGAATCTGGCAATTTATGGACTATGATCATGCAAAGGTCAGATTTTGAACGGTCCAGTTAAATCCAAACGCCAGAAATTTTAAGATTAGATTCGTATGTGGTCTGGCTACATTATAAACATACCTAGCCTACCCACTTGCTAAAGAATTATCTACCTCTGCCCTACAAAGACAGCACAAGGACCGGGAGTTGGGGTGTTTCCTACTAGTAAGAGCAAAAGTGTGCCTAACAAATAATTTGTTTGGACACAACAAAGGTCTTACCATAATTTCAGGTTTCGACCTCTAGACACTGCTTTAGAAATCACAAGTCCCGACCGTATAAATACCTTTACTAATAATATTTAGACACCTACAATTGGCACTTGAGAACTTTGGACCAGTTGCATTCCAGGAAACATGAAGGCAGCCAGGAACAAGAATGCCACCATGAGCAAATTTTTTTCAATACCCAATCTAGGAATCCCAAGATCTAACAGAAAGGCAAGGTCAGTCCATAAAGAATTTTGCTACTTGTACAATAATGATTGACAACATTGGTTGACAATCATCTCACATAAAGGGGGGCTCACGATTTTTTTATTCATCGTGGACCCCCCCTCCCATGTGAGTGATTGTCAACCAATGTTGTTAACCATTGTTGTACGTGTAGCATGATTCGTCCATAAAATATATCAAAAGAAGTAAGACGTGTATGATAATACTACTGCATTTGTCTCTAAGAGAGAGAGATACACTCAAACTACAACAAGAATGGATGCCCACAAGAAAAAGTCACTTGCAAGAGTAGACACAATCAAACTTGATAAAAATGTAATGTGAATTAAATGGAGAATTATATCCATAACCTGGCCAAGTCAATTTCAACTTGAAATATCGTAACAAAAAATTGTAAACTCAAAATCCCAAAAAAGTTTGCATGGAATCTCCGTATAAACTTAATGATAAAGGGAAGACCACCGGTCCAGAACAAAACCAACAATCTACAATGTAACTACTCATTCTTCCTCAACGATGGTTGCCTTCTCACTGACATAGATACCGTCAAGGAACTTCCGGATATCCTTGTTCTTGACATGGCATTTCTGTCCAATTAAATAGGTACTTTCAGCATGTGCTAGGAAAGAAATAAAATAAAGAGCTACGCATATTTTTAAACATGCACGTGCATCTATAAATACATAGGAAGAAAGTGTCACCTGGTTTATCAAGGCACAAGATCGAGAAACAAGCTCAAGACATTCCCATCTAAAACCAATTCATCTTTAACCTTCTCAGATCGGACAATTGAAACCCCTTCAAGCATATCCACTTTCCTCACCTGATTCAATAAACAGAAAGAATAGATCCACAACTCCTAATTCAAATTTTTATTTTGGTGACAAACAAGCTTAAGTACGTGCAAGCCTATGGAACTCATAGCATAAAGAAGTTGCCAGATCTGTCAGACTACAATTCAGCAGCCATTACTGTAGAATCAATGCCGAAATATACAGCAAACAAATTTCCTACTATCCCTATAATATCAACACAGAAAACAGTTCATTTTAATTTCATTCTTATTGATGCTAGTATAAATCATTGGAGGTTCCAATATCTTATAATCTTAATCTCAGGCAAACATATATTTCCTAAAGCATAAAAAATGCAGTATATTTTGTGCAACAAAATCAAATAGAGAGATGCATTCCCTTTCTAGAAGATAATTCTCATTTCCTCTAATTGAGAAATCAAGTTCCAGTAAATGCAAAGCACAATGCACGAGTCTTAAATTAAAGAGATTACATTACATAGGAGGATGCAGCCAATTAACAACCTTATGTCAAACGAGTTATACATTATTCTGCTAAACATTTTATTAAGGCACGTTCGCATATTTATCCTAATGAATGCATGAACATTAATATGATGCGTGTAAAATAATAAAGTTTGGACCTTTTTCTCTTCAAGGAAGTTACGGATCTCAATGGACTTGTTGCCATTAGTGATGTAAGCATTGATCGGAAAGTGAGCATACACAAACCGCATCTTGTAGCGGTAACCTTTAGTAACACCAGTGATCAGGTTATCAACGTGGCTGAGGGCCGTGCGGATGGCGGGGGTGGTCTTCCTGGATCCGAACCAGGCGTCGACCTTCAATTGCCTCTTTCCAGTGGCCTCGTCGGTAATCAACTGAAAATCCAGATTCAAATGCTTGAAAGTCCGGGTCAACTTACCCCGAGGACCTTCCACTTCAATCATTTTGGCTTTCACCTTGATCTTCACTCCCTCCGGAATATCCATGGTTTCCGATGAGAGAATTATCTTCATTTTTTCACTCTGTTTGTGAAATGCCTATGAGATGTGTGTAGAGAGAGAACGAAAAACCCAAGGGGAGAAGGGAAGTGAGTACGTAGCTGCGTGTTCAGGGAGCTTGCTGTGTGAATTTTGGAGAGAGAGAGAGAGAAAAAAAATCCTAGTTTTGCTTTCTGGCCAAAAGTTGGGCGCAAATTATTGGAAGGGGGGCTTTTACTTAAGGCCTAGTCAAACTAACATTGATTTAAAAAAATCAATAATTATCTTTTTTTACTAGATAATCTAAAGATATAAAGAAAAAAAAATATAATTTATAAATTACTAAAATATCTTTATATATAAAAAGACATAAAACCCTATTTCCCCTTTCAATTTTCCTTTAACCCTAATTCAATTTTGGTATCATTTCTTTTACATTCGACCTCCCCTGCAATTATTCTTCTCATTTTCTTATCGTCATCTTCTTTCCTTCTATAATCCAAAAATCTATTATCATTCCCTTGAACACTAATTTGGTTGAAATGGGTAACCAAATCTTACAATATCAGGTTTGTTGGTTTTGATTTTTCTACTTCATGAACATTTCTTTGGTACTCGGGTTCACGTTGTTCTGTTAAAGAAAAGTCATTTTTTCTTTTCTTGTTAACTAGGAAGTCTTGTGACAGTTGGGTATAATTTGGTTATTTAATTCAACATTGAGGTATGATAGAAATTTGTTGCATTTCTGGAATCTTATTAAATGTTGAGAATATAATTTGGTTTCCTAAAATGTTAAACCATTATTTTGGATTCTATCTCAAAAACAGAATAATGGTCATAATTGTAAAAAATACGGATCATCAAGAGGAAGTATGCTCGGTGGCTCTTCTGTCCTAAATGAATCCTCTTTATTCATTTTTTCTTACTTGTATTTTTACATACAATTATTTTCTTTGTTGGGGTGGTGTCGGGGGTTTGGAAAAGTAATTACTTTAGTGTCAAAATAAGTAAATTATTTGCAATGTTGATGCTAAAAAAGTTTACTTATCTTGAAAACTTATTTACTGTAATCTTACTGCAAGGAAACTTCTCTAGCTTAGCCAAACACGCTCGTTGAAACTAAAAATTGATATCTCATAATAAAGAATTTGGGCTAATTGAGATTCTTATTTTCTTACTTTATTTTGTCTGTGTAAATGGGGACCTAAACCATCAAGTTGTACTTATTCTTCATTACTTCTCTTCAATTTAAAATCATTTTAAGTTGCTGTATTTTTTTTTTTCCACAGTATGACAAATTACTTTAAATTAGACATTTATGTTTGTTCATCCATTTTTAAAAAATATTTCTTCATGTTTGTTGTATATATGTTTATGATGTTCATTTGTGAACAATGATATAGAATTAATTTTAACATTGAATTAGAGTTTTGAAATGGGTCACTTCCCAACATTTTCTCATTACCCATTATTTACAGTAATTGGAGGGAAATGTAAGTTGACAAATACATGTTTAGCTATTCTTTTCATTGTTCTACTGTTAAACATACATTTGGTTTTCTCCTGTACCTAACAACTTACATGTCGTTTTCTACAATACATAACGACTTAGATATCGTTATCTGTACTGTGCGATGTTTGAAATTTGATGAAATTTTTATATTGAATTACAATTATGGTGTCCACCTCGGATATGGTATGGATGTCAGTATGTTATCCAATTGAATATAGATATACATAAAATTCGACAGGATTACGTACCAATTTACATCTCGTAGTGATTGTAACGTCCATAGCATTGCAAATTATAAAACATGTACAAATATGAGAACAATTGATGACAGTAAAGCACATACGAACAAGATGCATAAGCTATATAAACCAAATTATTCAATTAATTCTGCAAGTGAAATAGTAAAAAGGATGGCAACAAGTAAAACCAAATGTTCTCTCCACTTGTAATGACCAAACAGTTGGTAGCGAAATTTGAATTTGTCATATTATCGTGACTTATAACTTTATTGTTTAGTCATTATGTTATTAGAACAAAAATTAAAGTCATTTTTCATTGCTGAAATCATTATTGGAGCAAATAACGACATACATATCATTACAATAGGAAAAAGTGACTTTTTCCACCATAACGACATTTAAATCGTTATCGTGCTTCGATAACGACTTCCATATTGTTACAATATAAAAACTACACTGACTTTCCAAAACTACCATAACGAGTTCGAAATCGTTCCTGGAGCAAATAACGACATACATATCGTTATCGTAGAAAAAATTGACTTTTCGAACCATAAAGACATTTACATCGTTATCGTGTTTAGATAACGACCTCAATATCATTACAATATAAAAACTAAATTATTTTTTAACGACGTCCATAATGAGTTCGAAATCGTTCCTGGAGCAAATAACGACATGCATATCGTCACCGTAAAAAAAGTGACTTTTTCAACCATAACGACATTGATATCGTTATAGTGTTTCGATAATGACTTCAATATCGTTACAATATAAAAACTACACTGTCTTTCAACGACGTCCATAACGAGTTCGAAATCGTTCCTATAGCAAAAAACGACATACATATCCTTACCGTAAAAAAAGTGACTTTTTGAACCATAACGACATTGATATTGTTATAGTGTTTCAATAACGACCTCAATATCGTTACAATATAAAAATACACTGTTTTTTAACGACGTTCATAACGAGTTCGAAATCGTTCCTGGAGCAAATAACGACATACATATCGTTACCGTAAAAAAAAGTGACTTTTTCAACCATAACGACATTGATATCATTATAGTGTTTCAATAACGATCTCAATATCGTTACAATATAAAAACTACATTGTTTTTCAAAGACTATCATAACGAGTTTGAAATCGTTCTTGGAGCAAATAACAACTTACATCAGCTAAAATTATATTACGAAAACCATATCTAATACCAGATAGTAACTCAAGCATTAAGAGAAAAAAAGAAGACCTTCGATCAACATTTTCCATGTTTTGTGGCTGGTTCGGTAATGCTCCAGAGGGAAGGTTATGGCCAGGAAGATTTGGCCGCTCAAGTACAGCACTCATTTCACGAGCAAGCTGCTCATCTCTTGAAATTTCTGCTGCACGGGGACTTATCCCATTTTCGGGTTGGTCCATAAAACGTAGCTTCCGACAAGTGGGGCAAGAGTAGTTCTCGGTTAAACCTTGATCTTGTCCTCAGGCAAGCCCCTTGAGCCTTTTCTTTAACAAGCACTCAAAGTCTTATCCTCGGGCAAGCACTTAAAGCATTGTCCTTGGGGAAGCACCATAAAGCCTTGTCCTCGGGCAAGCACCATAAAGCCTTGTCCTCGGGCAAACACCATAAAGCCTTGTCCTCGGGAAAGCACCTTAGGCCTTATCTTTGACAAGCACTTAAAGCATTGTCCTTGGGGAAGCACCATAAAGCCTTGTCCTCGGGCAAGCACCTTAGGCCTTATCTTTGACAAGCACTCAAAACCTTGTCCTCGGGTAAGCCCTTGAACCTTTTCTTTGACAAGCACTCAAAGCCTTATCTTCGGGCAAGCACTTAAAGCATTGTCCTCGGGTAAGCACCATAAAGTCTTGTCCTCGGGCAAGCACCTTGGACCTTATCTTTGACAAGCACTAAAAGCTTTTGTCCTTAGGCAATCACCTTAAGCCTTGTCTCTGACAAGCACTAAAATCCTTGTCCTCGAGCTAGCACCTTAGGCCTTATCCTCGGGCAAGCACACTAAGCTTATAAACTCGACTATACACTATCTCGAGCTTAGACATGTACAAATCTACATTTAAATTAGCTCGATTATTTTCTTAAAATATTGTCAAGATAGTTCTCGAGCGTGCTGGCTCATCAAAACTTCCACGACAATTGTGCATCTCATACACGATTTTCGAGTATGGATGCACGGAGCCAATGATATGGTCAATATTTGTATCCCGACCATGTAGGTCTGACGAGTCCCAAACTCTGTCTCCCATGATTCTTCGTAGAGAATGATGGTCCTCGAGCACATGAAAATTATGCCCGATCACTTCATGCAGTTTCCCCCGTTTTACATTTGGATGTCCTCGGGTATATAGTCCTCGGGACTCCTTCGAATTATAACGTCATCAAACCTTTTACTAGGAAGTCCTCGGGTTACTTCGTCCTCGGCCATTGCATCCACTCAAACTCCCTACACCCTGGAAAACACCTGGACATCCTTATTCCGGTTTCCCTTCATAAGGAAAGTTAACTCAACCATGAACTCTCCAAACCACTAGAATCCTACCAAAAACTAAACACTACTCCACAACAATTCCGAAAAACATGGTAACAACCCCAAGGATTCGGGTGTTTGAGTCCTGCTATAAGAGTATTTCTCCCCCTCTATAAATACAGCCCATCAATCCATTGTTCAGGTACACAATATATATAATTTTCAGTCTATAACTTCATGTACAAATTCTCTCTCTAACTTAAATATCGGAGGGGTAACGAGGACACACCTCGACGCCTTTTGTTTCAGGTGTCGGAAGATCACGTTCGTGCTCGTCATCAGTCGTCAAGATCGGAATTAACCAGGTACGATTTTTGGTAGCATCACATAACAATTTTGAACATTGATTTTGATTTTTAAAAAAAAAATATAAGCAATTTTTTGTCAAAATTGATAAAATATATGGTGGGTAAAGGTTTTGATTTTCATAAAGTATATGATTAAAAATTAGCAATGCGTTTTCGTTTTTTTGTGGAAATTTTTGGTTCCTTAAGTTTTGGTAAAATATGTTGTACAAAGTTCAGAACAACGATACCTGGAAGAAAACGTGGCATTACCGTTTGAGGTGACTTACTCCGAGGGGAATGACGTGTGGCGAGGATCCATGGCTGACCTTGGGAATGTGATGTCAGAGGAAAGGAAGCTAATTAAACGCAGATAAAAATCATCTCGGATCAAATATGGAAGATTGACTTCGGATTATCAATTAATTGTAAAAAAAGCTAACTAGAAAATGAATAAACTACAAGAAACATGGATTTAACCGAATTATTTTCTACTGTGACCAACAGTAACGGAGTTACAATTTCTTTAAATAATACTAGAAGCTCACAATATCATCAAGAATTCAACAATTTTTGATTGACTGATAATTTCTAATTTACGATATGAATTATTGCGAACAACTAACGAATAAAACGTTTTACTATCTCACTAAGTGGAAACGCATTGAAAAACGAGACCGGCATGACGGTAGAGCATGTTGTGAATTAAAAATTTGAATCAAATTCGACATTTTTTAATCTCTCAATCGTATAGTAGATGACTCATTTTCTCCCCCTTCTTTTTCATTTTTGTTTTCTGTGTGATTTGCTGTTGTTTTTTCCTCACTCCTACGAAGCATATCATGCGGTTGCATGTGTTAAAATCACTAAATAAATTAAGTGCTGAAATTGGGGTTTCCATTAAACCCTCATCACCCCCACCACTTTCTTTGTTTATTTTTCGCTTTAATAAAAATTCCATGTTGATTGTCTTTCTAAACAGTTAATTCATTGCTTTTCACCCCCACATATGGGGGCAGAATATCAAGGTTATGCATTTGATTTTAAAAGTATTAGACACGATTATTAGCGAATTGTGTCCTAAATCTCTTTGTCATCTCTTCGAGTAGCATGTAATTAAGTGTACAATAGTATTAGACACAATTGCTTGGTAGATATATTTTGAGAATAGATTTTGAATTTTTTTTCTTTTTTCTTTTTTTGGTATGTACGGTAAAAAAAATGAAAAAGTTAAGAGTTCAAGTGCAAAATTAAATAATTTGGAAGAATATATAATGAAAATTGTTAGGTTTTATGTAGTTGGCAATTTTGTGAAAAAAATGATTGAAATAAATATATTATAAAAATTCAAGGAATTAGTTGCAATATTGTATAGTTGAGTTAGGTAAATTAAGATTCTAGTTCAGAATAAGGAAAGAAAAGACGTCGCAATTTCGCTAGCCTATCGTCTGGACATTGCTCAAGTGACAAAAATAAAAACATCGTCGCTCGCCTGTCACCCGTCTCTCACTCGACGACAAATTCGTCACTCGCCTGTCGCTAGCTCCTCGCTCAAGCGACAATGTTATATGGAATACCCTACTTTGCGTTTTTTGCAGAATTTTACACAGGTCCAAACTACCTAATTGCCTTCAACTATAAATAATCAATGCCTAGCACGAATTTCAGAGTGGTTATTAGTTGTTCATTGTGCTTCTTCATAATACATTCATAACATTTTATGAAGATCCAAGAGTTCACTCACTCACTTATGCATTCAATCAATCTTTTTATTTTTGAGATCCTACAATCACGTATTGGAGAAAATATCAAAGTTATTGAATCAAAAACACCGACTTCCTTAATGCAATAAGGAGTGAGCTTTTTCAATTGAACTTCAGAAGCCGCTCGAGATTGAGAGATGTTGGACTACAAGCGCAGGAAATTACAAAAATTTGAGATTCTTGGAGTTCCACTTGGAAGAGGCAATTACAGAAGATCGAAAACTTGGTGGAGTCGACAGATTTTAGAGAGTACATGAAGTAGATCGGGATGTCTAGTGAAGTTGACTAGGCAGCAATTGACTGTAAATACACATCGTATATAGTGGAGATAACTGGTTTGGTCCCAAAAATTTTACCCAGTTGGATTTCTCCATCAACAATACTAGTATTATTTATTGCTTTGATTATTGACTGTGACATTCAAATATACGACAAATTGGACTTGTATGTTTGACCATCTAGAAACTATTAAAAAGTTATTTGTTGCTTTTAATAGAATAATTTCGTACGTAAGGTCAAACTAATCTATAATCTAAAATATTCTAGCAGTATCTAGAGATTGTCAAGTGATATTTAGAGCTTTTCAAAAACGAATTTCAAAAAATTATATTTCGAAAATGAAGGTCAAACATGGACTTATTCTCATGTTACATAATACCCCACATAATTGATGTGAGTGTCTTTTACTCTCTTTTTTATTTTTTTTCCTTCCTTTAAAGTGTTCTCGACGGTAGCCGGTAGGTGGAGTACGAGCCAAGAATTTAATACCTCAAGGCCAAACCAAACTGCTTATAATTTTCCCAGCAAAAGTAGATTAATTTCCACTTGGATCAATTTGCCAATCTTCAATCCTTCCCAAGCTGAAGCCGCATTTTTTTAACGTCCCACCATGGAAATTTCTTTCTATACCCTAAAATCCCTCCAAGATTGCATATTTAGCCATATCAAACAGACACTTAAAAACCTATTTTCTCCATTCTATACACAAAATATCAGCAAAAACACTGATCCTTCCACTGAACATCGTCCATCTCCTTCATTAGTATCACTCCCTCTTTACATTACAAACACATCGATCAAGAAGCAACTCAAGATTGAAGAATACAGCAGTTTTATATCGCGGGTTGGAACCGGAGAACGAGATCTTGATCCCTGTTGTGCAGTGTGTTTGAATAATATAGAGGATTGTGACAAGGTGAGGGAACTTATGAATTGCCTGCATGTGTTCCACAGTAAGTGCCTGGACTGTTGGATTGATCGAGGCCATCAAACATGCCCGATGTGCAGAGCCAAGCTTTTGCAGAATAAAAAACAAGAATTGGGATTTGAAGAAGATCCATGGAGATCAGAAAGAATGGTTTACTTGTTTGGTGAAGATTACGTGATGAGTACGTAGATGATTGAATGCACTTGTCTATTCGGATAGTACCAGGAAATTGATTTGTGCTTTATAAGTTATTAAGTGAATGTTAGTCACAATCTTTGTCGCATTTATGACAAAATGAATCAAATGTTAAATTATTTTTTCTTCACTATCTATTCCATATAACATACATACCATCATAGTTCAAGAGTGATATCAGATATTATTTAAGAACTATAAATAACTATAAAAGAATTAATTATGAAACCAGTTATTAATTTGAGAAAAATGTCATAGAAATCAAAGAAATCTTGATATATATATATGTGTGTGTGTGTGTTTTTTTATGGCGTGCTTCGATTGAATGGTACTAAATATTACTACTTAATGCTAGTTGTGAAATAAATTTATATAGAATAATAATATGTCCTTTTAATAGTGAAAGGTAAACTAATCCTTTTAATAAAATTCCCCGAACCTTAACAGTTCTTGCTTTTGTCTTTTATATTTTATTGTACTGATTACTGAAATTCAAGAGCACCGAAAGTTAGATATCCTTGTTGGTCATGCTTTACTCTGGACTTCGTACTTGGACAGCTCATAAATATGAGTTGTGCAATAGGTACAGAAGAGAGACAATATTGGACGCGAAGGGAGGTTTTTTTTTTCAATATTTTATACATAGATCCCACTTCTTATATCTAAAAATTCAAATTTCTGTCCAAAATCGATAGATAGAATCCGTACTTGCAAATTAATTCCATAAATATAGTGACAAGAAAAGGTACAAGAATTCTGGGTGTCACGAAGCCCAACATTCTAGAAACATTATGGACCAATAGAATTTAAATAGGGTCAATAGCACAAAACGTCATCATTTTTCAATATTTATTATATAAAACGTCCATATCTTTGCCGCCCAATGTTGCTCTCGCCGCCACCCTCTTCCGCCTAG
This sequence comes from Osmanthus fragrans, assembly GCA_019395295.1. Classification (NCBI taxonomy): domain Eukaryota; kingdom Viridiplantae; phylum Streptophyta; class Magnoliopsida; order Lamiales; family Oleaceae; genus Osmanthus; species Osmanthus fragrans. The sequence continues at coordinate 7,341,132 of CM033345.1, read as the reverse complement.
CCCACGCTTCCCCATTCTTTGCAATCTCCCGCCACTTCACCATTGACTCCCATACAGGGCGACGTGAGGCATAAGAAGTTGGAAGAAATTATTGCTATACTTAGGGAGTGTTGTGACCTATTTACAATGTTTTGAAATTTTGAGACTATAATTTGCAATTAATTTTTAATTTTTGGGTTATTTGAATAGGAGATAAAATCGTCAAAAATGGATAAAAATGACATTTGCACAATGAATGGTGGAAATATAGGTAAAAATACTCAAAAATGAAAGATATGGATATTTTACATAATGACATTGAAATATGGCAACGTTTTGTGCTATTTACCCAATTTACATATTGTGCATTTGTGCTTCCTTTTACGTTATTGATCAATAATTCTTAATTTATGGGACCTTCTTTTCTAAAATTATTTTTAATCATACATTTTTTAATATTTATAAATTTTCAATTACTCATTTCCTAAATTTTAATCAAAATTTACTAAATAATTAATTCTTAACAAAACCAAACATAGACTTAGCCTCCGTTTGATTCATATTTTTCGCAAAATTTATTTTTTTCTTTATTATTTTCAACCACACATTTTTCAATAAAATAATATTACACGCAAATCCAAAACTTTTTTTTTAATTTTTAACCATATATTATCCATTAATCAACTAATTAAAATATATTCTTTCTCATAAAATGAGAATCAAACACGGCATTAATATGTAAAACTTAATAATTTAAAATTTAAAAGATTAAACGGGATATGCACGGCGCATGAATGCCTACCTGACCTCATCCCACTCGCTTTTAAGCAAGGATAGGGACTATATCGATGATAGAGATGGCCTCTCTAACCCCGTCACATTGTCATTTCGAAGATTTTGTATCATCTAGCATATTTTAAAAAGTAATTAAATCATTGTTTTTCAAGTTCTAATTTTAACTTCTCCATTTACCTAATATTCAAATATCAAATAGAATTAATTTATTATCTGTGCTAATTGTTGAGCTTCGATCTAAATAAAACGACATCTTAACGCCACCTAATCCGTGTAAAATTCAGGATGGATCTTCAAGGTCAGCTCGAACCAATTACCGCTGTAATCCCTGAAAAATATTATGATTGTAGATTCTCTGATTTGACGAATATGACGACAGCACCTCCGTTTCACACCAATCAGCCACAAGAACCTCGTTCCCGATGTCAGCTCATTATTTCCTGATAATATAATACGAACCAATGTGATGATAATTTGATGGTCGCCAACCTTGACGACCAATTAAAGGCAAGATCATTGACACACTCCCCAAGTTCGGTACTGTAATTGATTTGATTGACGAGACTGAAGACCAGCTACGAAGAAAGATTTCCCCCCTTATAAATAAAAGCTAATGATCATTTTCAAGACAGATCGAGCTGACTCCACCTCTCCAAAGAGAAAAGAAAACCACACTATGACTACTCATTTTTTCTTTCTAACAGAGAGAACAAACAATAGTAGGGAAGCGGAGGAATAGAAACACATTTCCCATCTCGACATTGGCTAAAAAATTATTACGCTATTTTTTGACGTTAACACTAATCATTCAGTATTCTGCTATAAAACCTCCATTCTTCATGTTAACTTCATTGGAATTTTTTTTTATTAAATAAGCCATGCTTTTATTTTATAAATTTCAAATTTTAGCAATTTATTTTCCTTTTAAAATAATTTTAGAGAATACATATTCTTAGATAAATATCTAATAATATTAGATGGGTTATAAAAGTAAGAATAAATTATAGAATATGATTAATGAAAATAATACATAAGGAAATTCTATTTTAAATAACTCTAAACTGACAAAAAATAAATCATTTTCGTTTATGTTTTGATCCTGATTATATACAATTGTTTATCCAGTTCACCTCATCGGATAGGATTTCACAAGGGCCCCAAACAGACCAAGATGTATTCTTCTCTTCTCTTTCTTTTGAAATTTTGTTCACAACATACAAGCACTTAAAATTATGAAAATCGTATTGATAATATTTTAAAATGAAAAACTTAAAAAGATTTTGTTGACGGTATATACCAAATATAGAGGGTGTTTGTGAATGATTTTTGGGGTACGAATTGATTTTTGAATAGTGATATGATGAGAAATGTGTGGTTGAAAAATGAGGAAAAATTATTGATGTGATGAAAAATATTATTTTATTGAAAAAGTGTGGTTGAAAATGAGAATTGATTCTCAAAATCAATACCAAACAAGCTAATACTATAATTAAGTATGATGATTGATTATGAGACTCGGTCTGGCCATTGAATAGATCGAAACATCGAGTTAGCAAATCACTAATTTTAATTGTTGAGATAATTGTTATGACGAAATGTAAAACAAAATTCAGTTCTTTTCTTTCTTTTTTTTCTAAAAAGGGGTGTATGTATAAGTTATGATGAGCTTTATTCTATCGTGGTAATTTTAAGGCCATCAAGATAAGAGAATTTATTAGGGGTTTTTTCACTTTTGGTTCTCAACTTTTGCGAAATTACTAATCCAACCCTAGGCATCAGAAGTCTTCAACCTTCCATAAATTTAGCAAAACTTGCCCTCAGTCATTTTGGCCACGTAAAATGACGAATTTACCCATCTTTGAACAAATTTAAAAAACAACTAAAGGAAAAATAAAGTAAAAATTGCAAAATGAGTCCCAAATCTTTTCAAAAATTACAAATAATCTTCTACTCCAACCAACCCCATTTCCCACCCAACCCAATTCACCCCCCCTAAAGGCTAAAGCATCAACCATTTTTTTTTTAAATTAAATTGCATATAGTGAAAGCAAGTTAAAGTTAGTCTAGTGGTGAATCTGATGCTTAGCCAACACATACTATTGACAGATGTCATGTTTCAGGTCCTATAAAATGATTTAGGACAGATTGTGATAGTTATTTTTTCCCTAGAACCAAGAACAAGTGGATTTTGCTTCAATTATAATTCTAGACTTTCTAGTACATAGAACAATTAATCAAAAATCGTTCTAAGGCAATTGATTTTTAATTAATTATGTTTACTTGTAAATTAGGTGAATGAAATAACCATCCTTGCCCTGTACTTATAAATTCATATATTATATTCTCGCACATTAAAATTCATATAGGTATTACTCGTATTCGTATATTCACCACTTATTTATATCAATTTATATTTTATATCATTTATAATACTTTTCAAACATGTTCATATGAATTTGTTATTTACATTGTAAGAGATTTAGCCCCTATTTGACAATCATTTTTATAAAATTATTTTTTTCTCAAACTCATTTTCAACCATATATTCTCACAACAAAATATTTTGAACGTAACTCAAATATTTTTCTTACTTTCTAATCACATATTCTTCAAAAAATTATTATTCCAAATCTCATTCTTCCAAAGAACTCTTTATAATGGTTGTCAAACATGGACTTATTTTTTAAGTCAAAAGTGGAATCATTTGATACCATAATTACATATAGATCCAATATTTTTGTTACTAATAATCATTTGTTCTTGATTCGATTCAAAAGAAAATTGTCGAACCACGCCCCATCGGCCATCGGGTTAAATATGCTGAAGAAATTCGGAAAAACCGAAAGCCAAACTTAAAAAAATAAAATAAAATAAAATAAAAGACGAATAATCCACGTAGAAAATATATAGAATTTCATAGCCAATAGCAGAAGGCCAAAATCTCCAATCCCTGATCCTAAACTGATCTCCCATTTCCACCTCTTATTATTCTAATTCTCCCCAAATTAAACCTTAAAACAAACAATAATCATGGACCTCCTAAATTCACCTCTATCCTAAGATTGACATGTCTCCGCTGCCGCAGCTACCACCACCACAACTGCCAGCTTCAACGTCGTCTTACCACCACCACCACCTTAACAAAACGAAGTCGCTTCCTGACGTTATTTTCGCTGTCTTCTCTTTATTTGTTCTCTTCTCTTCTTCTCCTAAACCCATCTCCTTTCACTTTCTCCCCAACAACAAAATCTCTTTCCCGTTGAAGCCCCGAAGATTCCTCAAATTTCCCACCATGTCCTCCCCCTTACGAAACCATACAAACCCTAGAAACCGTCCCTTTGCCACCCCTCAGTCTTTATCCGACTGGCTCAAGCCGCGGCTTCCCTCCGATTCCTTCGCCTCGTGGGGGGTTAAGCCGGGAACGAAGAACGTTCATAACTTATGGCTCGAAATCTCTGAAGGTGAAACCTTGATTGCCGATTCTATGCCTCCTGTCCGCACCGTTGAGGTTATGATCGTGCGTATTATTCGAAATGACGGAAAAGTCCTTGTTGAATCACACCAGGAGTTGTCCAACGGTGACGTTCGTACCCGGTGCCGGCCCTTGTCGGAGAAAATGAAGCCTGGAGAATCCATAGAGGCAGCCGTCTTTAGAGCAGTTAAGGAAGAGCTGGGATCCATAATTGAAAATGGGGATTTTCGGAGTTTTGATAATAATGATTATGATATTAATGGCATAGTGAAAATTGTGCCGAATTCTTATGTAAAGAAGGTGGAGGAGAGGGCTTCTGCATCGTATCCGGGATTGCCAGCTTGTTATGTATTGCATACCGTGGATGCCGAGGTTGATTGGTTGCCGGAAGGTGAATTCTGTACAGAGGAGGAGGAGGAATACAGGGATTTTGATGAGAGGAATATAGCGGATGGCGCAGTTCATTGTAAAAAGCATTACTGGAAGTGGATCGATTCTAATTCAGTTTGACATTTAATTGCTGGAGGAGGTGAGTTTCGAACTCCCAATTACAGCTTGAGTTTTGGATATTATTAGTATATTTGCCAATGGTACAGTTATAGTTGTTCTGTATCCTTTTTGTGAAAGCTTTGTTCTTGTGAACACGAGATGATAACGTTTATGCTGAAACTCTGAAAGTATAGTTGTTAAATTAACACGAAAAGAATGAAATCTTGACTCCTGTTTCAATTTTGTTAAGATCTTCCTTACTTTCTTTGCGTACATTACATTCAAGTCGATTATGATTGCAGGAAGGAATTTTGGAACGTTCTCACGGGAAACTAAATATCATTATCGTCGTTTCTTGTGCTAGCCGAGCATGTGTGGTTGATTTGTCAATTGAATACTTGCGCTCGGTGCATTTACACAATTACCTTAAGCTGATGGTCTTGTCTGCTGCATGTGCATCCTCTTCTTTTTCTCGTTTGTAGATTTCTAATTTCCTAAAGCATCTATCCTCTATGTTGTGACTACATTTTGAATCTTTTCTCAAATCTTTCTAGGTTTTAGATATTAGTTTTAGCTTGTAGACAGCCCAGGGTCCTCTAATTACAAAGTTATGTTTGGGATGGATGTAAAATTCCTTTCTATTATATTCGGTTAGTATTAGTAAGTGCTCTTGGGCTAGTGAGTGATCTTTTCCATGATGAACCATTGACACCAGTCCTACATTTTGTCTTTGTGGGCAAAGGAAAAAAGGGACTCATCGTGTTATACAAGACAAGCAAGGAGGTCGACCTCTATCAATATGCAACATAAATTATTTGAACCGATTTTGTTGAATGAATGGATCCATGCTGTCTACACCACGACTAGAATGTATTCTACTTCTACCTCAAATGGGGTTAGAATTATCATCCACAAGAGCATAGATTTGGGTTCAACGTCTGAACTACTCCATACCAATCCTATCTGGATTAATGATTATCCAAACAAAAGTTGAAACCCCATATTAACTGAAAGAATAACCATGAAAAAAGTAGCAGGACCCCTATCTAATTGACAGATGTAAAGGTGGCATAGGGTGACACATCAGTTTTGCAAATATTGGGACTTCTGGCTAGTTGTTTGGATGGCAGAAGTGAATGAGAAACGGTAGCGCCAAAATGGACAGTGGAGGAGAGGCTGAGGTCTACCAGGAGTAGCGATTATCAGTGGGTGGGGTTTATGTTGAATTTGACACATCCTGTAGTTCTTTATGCATTATAAAAGGGCCAAGTTCTTAGATACAGTAACTTCTGCGTTTAAGGACATGAAAATTCTGAACCACTGTTGTGGAAGTGTAAAAGGATGAAGAGCTCAGACTCGTGTGAGTGCATAGATCACTTTCTAATGTTTAGGTAAAATCTCGATTTAGGTAGAAACCCAACAATTCGATGCGTTTACCGTGATCCCTTGTGGCAGCTTTGCTCTGGAGGGTTGGATAGCACTATTTAATATAAAGACCTTGTTTGAAAGTGATTTTTTGAGAATATCTTTCCTCCCACATTCATTTTCAATCATATTTTCTTCAAATAATTATTTTTCACGTTTTTCCTTAATTTTTCCCAACGTTTTAACCAAATGTTCTTAAAAAAATTCACGTTTCGAAAAATCACTTCTCAAAAGATCTCTCCCACATGAGTGCTAAGAAAGAAAAAAAATTAAAATCTTGTTTATTATACTATCATGCGGCATGCCAAACAGTCAGTGAGATGCAAAATATGCTTATGAATTTTGCTCTCTGCTTCAATTGACTTTCAAGCTCGACTATGTTTAGCACTGTGAACTGAATATCAATTTTTAAATCTTTTGATTATGAATAATTTGAGGCCCTTAAAACACAATCTGTACTTTGAGTTCTTGAGTATTACATTTGGGTTCGAATTTGGCGAAGCATCAACTTGTCGCAACAATAAATACTGACTCGGATGTTAGAGCGCGAGTGGGAATTCCCAGTTGCTTGTCCAGTCACAGGGCAGCTCAGGTAATTCATATAAAATTACTCGTATTGAAATTGAAACACTACATCGCAACATAACCACAAAAATAGCATTCAAAGGGCCTTTTAAGCATATAAGAGGTACATAAGCTCCTAGGATAAATGATGACTGCCATTATTACTAGGGTCCTTAAAAACCTAATTATGAGAAAAATTTCAGGTTCAACTTTATCAATAAAAAATTTAACGAAGCCCTTAAGCAGCTGATGAGTACTAGTTCTTCCCTTTCATCAGCTCTCACGTGACTGCAAAAAGGAAATTCCTAAGCCATGTACTTGTGAATTTCCCCCGTAGAAATCACATCCATCAATATTTTATAACTCTTCGGAACACCAATCTTGAAATGTTTTACCCGCACCCATTTGCAGAAATTATACAAAAAAACTCCATAGCTTCTTCCACCGTCTTTTTACGCGTAGAATTGTTTGTACACGTGAGCTAGACATCACTAATATATATATTATAAAGAAGAAGTAAGTTTAGTGCAGGGAAATCGTCAGTATTCTGATTTGCAATACCGAACCCTAACGATATGCACGATTGCACATGGGCTCGTAAAAAGCGGACTCTTAGTAAGCAAGAGGGCTGGGAAGGAGGCCCGAAAGATTCCTACGACAAATGCCATCCCCGCATACTAGGGCCTTCCACATCACTGCTTATATTGGTAACCATGTCATTTCCAAATTGTTGATCCATACACGTTTTTTTTCCCTTGCCAAGTCTTCGTGCTCTCAGCACACTTTGTTGTCTTCACCCATATTTGTTACTGCCTATGACAACTCAAGAAGGACAACTAAAGGTAGGCTTGTTACTGACCAAACATAAGGACCTCTTCCCTTTGACCTTTTTTATGTTCACCATTGTAATCCTTGATCAAATGGCACAAGTAGATAAAATAAAATAAAATAAAATAATCAGGTATATCCTTGTTCAAAACCAACACCACATCTAACACTACGAAAATTAAATTTCAAATCCTATCAAATCTCAATTCTAAAAAAATATTTATAATAATAATTATAAAAATTGAGATAGTGCTTGGGCGAGTGCTGAATTGATTTATAATTGAAGCAAAGGGCTTAAATTTTGTTGAGGTAAGATAAGGACGTGAAAAATAAGTAAACTTTGTCCACCTTTGAAATGTGTAATTAAAAAAATGTGGAACCGAGGTCTTGTATTGACATAGACATCGTCTATTTTCACTCTGTATTGCTTGGGTACATACGATTTGTGCATACAAGCAATCAATCATCCCGAACACAAAGAAGTGGCATTTGAAAGTGCATAGCAAAAGTGACATTAGTTGTCTGCTAGAGTCAAGTCCCTATCAAATATTAATTATTAAGAGAAATGCTATTTTTATAGACAGGGTTCCAAAATGTTGAGTTGGCAAAATTTCACACCATTTTGGATATAAATCAAAGTTAAACCAATCAATAAAATCTTTGCCAGTTCAGCACGTCGGTAAAAGTAACAATTTTCAATTATTAAAGACATTTAACATTGAAATTGGAAATTCCTAAGCCAAGATTAAGCTTAAATTTAAATTGAATAGCATCATCATGTTGAACTTGAAATTTTCCCATGGTAAAATTGAATTCTTAAAATCTTAAATACCATATTGAATTATATTATCTAAAAGTACAAACTTTTAGACGAACCGTCTACACCGTTGAAGAACAAAAGATGAGGCAAGAAATACAACTTAATTTGTACAAACTTTTAATTGCCATTTTCCAAGCCTATCACTCAATATTGCTTAAGCAATTCAAACTTCAGTTGATTATATAGTTCAGACAATAGTTGAACATACTGTCCCTTGCTTAGAGCTCAAGGGGCCTGATGGTATGGAATTGAATGGCAAAACAGCTACGCAGTTTACATTAAACCTATACCTCCCTGAAACCCAAGTTCCGACTTTCCATCTAAGCCGTCCAATCACCTTCAAAGTCAAAACAAGTTTCCCGATTCTCTGATCACGTCCAACTTCATAACCGAAGGATGGAGCCACCGGTACCTGATTTCCAACCAGAGACGCGCTCAAGAGGTTAGTCTCTTCATTCCCTTGATAGAAAGGCGGGAGCAAAGTTTGTCGAGTGATTATTTGACCCTTATAAGATGCATACACTTGTAACACGTCGTAGTAAATCCCGACTTTCTTGTTTGGATTGGTGGATGAGAGAGTGAGACGAACGGTAGAGTTAATCAGGTTCAAACCTGAGAGGTTGAGTTGATAGATATTGACATCTTTTAGAGAGAATTGTGGCTTTGTGGGGTGTAGAGTGAGCCAAACAAGGAAGATAAGGGATAGGATAGTGAGCAGAAATGTAGAGAAAGCAAAGAAGAACTTCTTGTGGAATTTGTTGAAGTTGAATCCTTTCTTAGCACAATCTTTGGGGGATTTTTCATGGACTTGAGACATTTTGACACGGAGAGGTGGGAAGTTTGATATGCTGAGGAAAGGAAATGCTGGGGTTTCTTATAAGCAACTACCAATAAAAAGTGACTTATTTTTAAATAATTCTCCCTTGACGTCGAAATAAGTTACTTATTTCCATTTTTATAGACAAAAAGTTGTTTTTTAAACCCTACTTGTTCAGTTGTAAGGAAATTTTTTAGAGGAAAGAGCAGCAATTATTTTCCTTTTAAGGGAAGCTCAAAGGATCCGGGGGATATACATGAGATTTCACCTATGAATTTCTAGAATATACTTTTAATGCATTTTAACTAATTACACATTCTTCAAAAAAATTATATTTTATTAAATATATTCTCAAAAATGAGTTTAATTATTTTTGATAAAGTGATATTCTAAAGTTTGTTCAAACTCGTAAATTATATTAGATAAACTACAATTCAGAAATTCGTTTTAACTCTTAAATTAGTAGGAATCTTTAGGGACGGGGCTTTTACAATTATTGAAAGGAAAGTTGAACATTTCTTAGAAGTGCTAACAGATGGTGTAGTAGTCAATTGCATTTCCCATCCATTGGAGTTGGCAATAAATTCGTCCAACTCCTAAGTTTCACTTTCGTAGCTAACACTAAATAGAGTTTTATGTTTTATATTGAATAGAATCAAATCGAATAATACGATAATTTAGCATCTGTTTGGATACAATTTAAATTCAATGAAAATCAAATATAAATTCTAATCACACTTTCTCAACTTTTGCTCATTGTTATTTCCACATTTCACGAGACGTCATACTATTTTTCTTATTATTCCTATTTATAAATTTGTCAAATGGAGGCTAAAATTCTAGATATTCTTTTCTATATTTGAAGTCAAGTCCACGAACTTTGAAATAGTGGCAATATTATTTGTGTAAAACTTTATTTTCACAATTAGCCCTTCAATCAGGGAAAAGTTGGTCTACCCCATCACTTACAAGTGATTTCTAATGTGGCCCTTCTTTTTATAAATTGTGACCTTTCTTTCTCATCATGTCTGTCACCAGAGTGAAGACAAAATACTTATAATCTCTTTTACCTTTTAGTGTGGCTGCAGGCATATGGCCTGGCATGCACAATGAATCTAATTGTTTTGAAGTCATTGTTATCATTTGATACTCGACTGCTTGATCTCTATTTTAGGGGGGGTCATGGTTGACGTCTGCCAAAAATGAAGTACTTACTTAATCTCTATTCTTCGCAGTCATAATTTAGTTAGAATCAAGTTGAGCTCGATGTTTCAGCAACTAAGTTATAGGTTTACAGAAAGATTTATCTATATAAACAGCACGGAAAAAGAAATCGCAACCCCCTTCAGCTTATATACAGAGCACGCCTTAAAAGGAATAAAGATTTCACTACAGTCACATGATGATTTACTCACTCACGACATGTTTGACAAGATGTACTAAGCAGTATTGAATAGTGTACTAAAAAAGAAGCTAAAATCTATTTCTATTTTCTAATACTACGTAACAAACATGCACTGATAAAGCTGATTGCTTGTCAGAGTTTGTCCATGTTTTAGTCCACTTCAATGACCTTGTGTTGAGTATCTAACTAGCTGATGAGTTTCCAAGAGCCAGATCATTTTGCGCCTGACGAATAAACTGCCCTTTCACCCGGGGACGTTGTTCAGCAAGTTTTTTTCTGCTCTCATAGCGCACCTGTGATTGAAGAGCAGAAGCGAACAGGTTTCAGAGTCTCTTTAACAAAAATTTACTATATATGAAATCATCAACATATTCGAAGTACTTTAGTACTCAAAATTCTAACATAATTTGCTAGGTTGGCTAATGAATAAAGAGGCTAAATTACGCATATAATAGTGCTAAACAGAGAACAATTTATGGTGCGCAACTGTTTTCCATATCCTCTCGGATATCCTTCTCCACGGGTTGAGTTTCTAACAATGGCTAGTGCACTACAATTATAAGCAATAATTAGTATACTTCACAACTAAAATCCTAGACTACCATTCGCGACTCTACATATGACGACATCTCCAAGTGGGGGAAAACAAGAGGAAGGCCATACATCTAGGTGTTCCATCTTATTCTCTACATCATTCCAATGCTTTGGAAACATGATTAAATAAAAAAATTGTACGTCTAATACCAAATTATGATATATGATCCGAAGCAAATCTATATCTAGGTAAAGTTTAGGACAGAGATATGTACGTCAATTAAAACGCGATAGACATCATGACCATGAACATGAAAAGTATCAGTGGTGCACCTTTTTCTCGTAGCATCTTTCTTTCCTCTTCAAGCGGAACTTTGTTAATGCTGCTTCTCTTTGTACAGATCGATGAGAGTTTCCATCATGGAGGAGGATGACTTCTTCATCTCCGCACTCTGTTATAGCCTTGAAACCTGAAACTGCATTTATATTGCCGGTTTCTTGATTTGATGCCAGATGTGATTCCCTACACACTTCAGTTGACGCGACCACATGGTTTCCAGATCCAATGCTATAAAGATTACTTGCAGTGCCATTACAGAAACTGCTATTTGTATTGTGGTCTGTAGTGGAAGATATATGTCCTCGACCCTCGAATGTTTCCAAGGTATTCTCCTGTTTGTTGTTGGCCTGATCAGTGGCATCATTGATTCTTTGATCCATCAGATCATGAAACTGTTGAGACGCCCCGGATTGATCATTTGATGGATATAACGAACGGGCTTGGGGGCAATAAATGGGAGATATTGCAGAACCATACGTGTTACCAAGAGTTTCAAACCTTAAAACTCGGACTGGAATTGGGAGAGGTGCAACTTTCTGCTCAGGGTAAGGGTGCCTGGTTTCGGCTTGTCCTGGTTCAACTGTAGCCACAGAGACTTGTTTCTGAGAGCTTAGTGTTGGAACATGTGTGTTCGACTTGTAATCAAGGGTGTGATTGGAATTGATTTCATAGTCTGTATGTTGATTACAGTTGCTAGGCAATGATGAGTGACGAGGCTGTGATGTCTTATTAACATATCTGCATTCAAGGTTTTCTGCTTTATCAGATATCTGTTTCTATCCCATAACCATCCAAAGAGAAAAAAAAACAACAGAGAAATCACATTACTGATTTCATTTCATCTTAAGATAAAAACAATTTTTCTGAAGCATTATTGATTTGTAACAAAATGGTCAAATCTGTACATTTGTGCCACTTAAGGTAGAAATCAAGATGATTTTGAAGTAGGGACAGATCAATCTAATTGTGTGGGGCAGGTAGAAACTCACCGAGAAAAAGCTGATGCATCAGAATGGAGTAATTTACGCCTTTCATCAGTTACTTGATTCACTGAGCAACTAGGATCAGATCTTCTAAGGGAAAGATCCAAAATGGGCGAAATATCATTCTTGTTTGCACCAGTACTAAAATCGAAACTTTTACAAGTGCCTTTGAGGTAATTATCAAAAGCTCCGATTAAGTCAATGGCTTCTCTCGAAGAATTCAATCTGACATGATCACTTTCAGGAGTTTGACCGATGACATTAACATGTCCCCAACAATCACCAGAAGTTTTATCCTCTCCATGAATTGTATCATTAGCGATACTGGCAGCTGCCTGCGTACCTTCTTTATGACAAAATACACACAAGTGTTGGACATTTACCTAACACAAAACTGAAGGAGGTCATTAAAAAACATAAAAACAAGAACGTTACCTTGACCATCATCATCAGGCAAAACGACTCTGTTGCCCATCTGATGTCTTTCTTGAATCGATATCTCTCTGTCATTTGAACGACCAGTTTTCCACTTTTTCAGTGAGAGGTCCTCTATGTGTCCTGTATCTACTCCTTCAATGTCCACTTCAGGCTTTGTGCATGAGCTCTGCAGAGAAGACAGAAAGTGGATGGTTTACATAAAACTAAAATTTACATAATTCTGTCTTTCTAGATGATAACTCATTGAATAACTCTCAACCATGACCATGTTTTCTGATTTATGGAACGTAAATGATACATAATAAGTTTAATTGTCACATGATAATCAAAATTAGGCTAAGGACCGCAATTTGCAAATGAAAATAATTCACTATTACTATTGTCTGTTGGGACCGGGTTGTAAAAACACGAGGGAAAATGGTTGTTTATATGTAGTAATCAAAAGGCTAAAGTTTAACCCGTATGAGCAAAATTAAACCACTCTTATAATAAATAAAAATGTGTATTATTGTGAGCACACAAAACCAGAAAATAAAAGAGAAAATAGAAGAAACGGAAATCCGAGGCAAATGATGACACTTTCTCCTCAAGTAAATATTATTCCGCAACGGTGTTTACGATTCAAGGCAAGATACAACGGATTCGACTTGTGGTAGTAGCACTACAAACCAGAAGTTCCAACGAACTTTTGACGGATTCCCCTCTACAAAGGAAAAACTTTTGGAATGATTTTAGAGTTTTGACGAGAATTATGTTATATTTGATGTACAAATGATATGAGATACAAAAGGGACGTCCAAAGGGTCCTATATTTAGAGGCTGAGGGATTGTGAACGAAATGTTGCGATCCAAAACACAACAAACGAGAGAATCAATTTTCGCTCGCCATCCCGCTCGAGAAGCACTTACAAAAAGTTGATCGCTCGCTTTTCGCTCAACGTCGCTCGAGCGAAAACACCTGTCACTCAAGCAAAAGTGTTATCTGGGTTTTCTTTATTTTTCTTCCAACTTTGAACCGTAATTTCTCATTCATTCAAAATTTGTTTGGACACGCCAAATATACACGGAAATCAAAATTCCATTTTCGGAGCGGTAAACCATTTGCATAAACAAATTGAGTCTGAAATGTTTGACCGAAATTGACATAAAGTCACACTTTCCAATGTTTGGTTTTCGATTCTTAACCAATTTTTCTCAAGTTTTAAACCAATTTCCAACATTGTCTTCAGAAGCCGGAACTTTTATCCCTCTAAAAATTGAAAAGATTCTTACTAGTTATGGTCGGACTAAAAGGCTCAAAAAATTCATTATTAAAGTTCTATTTCTTACAGGAACGAGGACTATGAGGATCTGTTTCGCTGGGTAATGGATAATCAATGGAACACTTGAACGGGCTAGAATGCATAATATATTTGATTAGGGAAGGTCTTAAATATTCTGTGCATGTTTAGTAGACAATTTTAGACAGTATAAGACAAGGATTTAGCTTCCTTTACTAAATCTATCTTACTGAACATATCAGCAATGTCAAAGGTGAACATCAGGAGTCTATCTACCTATGGATATTTTTAACTACTGAACAATACATAGTATGTTTCAATGAAAATGTAACCAGAAAAAGAGAAAAAAATACCAGAGCATCGCTTCCTTTCTCAATGCATTCACGATTCTTCTGAATGCATGCCATATAACCACTTGAATAGTTGCTTACAGCATTGTTTTCAGCTGTGGCTTCAACCTTTTGTTGAGCAATACTTTCATCTGGACGCCCGAGGCCACTGCCACTGCCACTCGACTGACATTTGATAATATGAAACGAGTTTCGTTAGAAGTTTGTTAGTTTAAACATAAGAATTGAAAAGAAATATTGGAGAAGAATGAGGCTTCAGCTTACAGCTTTTCTCCTCCAGACATGCTGCCACAAGTTCCTTAGCTCATTTCTTCTGACAGGCTTGACAAGAAAATCAGCAGCACCTCTCAACATGCACTTATAAACCGTGCTAACAGAATCGTGCAACGACATCACTGCATAATGAAGAAAATTTTTTGACAAAATATTACCTAGACAACTACTGGAGAATATCAAGAAAAAAGAAAAGGCTAAAATTTTATCCATTGTATACACACTGTGCATCAAACGTGCAGAAATAATCTTAAAATAACCAGAGTCTAATCAGGTTCTTGGATTAAGCACAATGCAAATTTGACGTACTTATTACGGGAATGCTCTTGCAGTAATCATGCTCCATCATTAAGGTAAGAAGTGCATATCCAGAGATGGATGGAAGCTCGACTTCTGTCAATACAAGGTCTATGTTACGATGTCTTTCTTTCAATACCTCCCATGCTTTCAAACCATCTGGAACAGCAGCAACTGTGGAAAATAAAGAAATACGTGAGTTCTCTTTCACGTTGACAAACCATTATAGGGAGGGTATTGGTGTTAATGGCGAAAAGAAGAATACAAATTTCACGCCTCTTGGTCTATATCTTCTCTAAAACGACTCCCTGATTAAGCCCCTGTTTGATAGTAATTTTTGGGGAAAAAATGTATTTTTGAATAGTTGATTGATGGAGAATGTGTGGTTAAAAATTGAGGAAGAGTTTTGGATTTGCGTGTAATATTATTTTATTGAAGAATGTGTGGTTGAAAAGAAAAGAGAGAGAAATGCATTTTGGGAAAAAATGGTTACCAAACATGGGCTAAATCTTCATATAGAAGTATTATTCGGGCAAACTGTGGTCGAGAGGATGGATGTCCAGTATAATTACACTCACATAGTTCAATAATTGGGGGTTGGGTTGGGTTGGGTTGGGTTGGGTTGGGAAAGGACCACGAGGAAAGTTAATCCAAAACCTTCCGAAGTGGATGCTCGTTGGTATTGAAATCAATAGGGGCTTCAAACTGTCCTACATATTATGACATAACAATAAGAGTCGGCTTCACCAAATCTATAATTACAACCATCTAGCTACAACTTATAAGCAAAGCAATACTAACTGCAACTTTCGTGGATAGATTAAGTGAAAAGGAAAGAATTATTGTTTAGTGACATTTCAGGCCTCCTGTCCCACAAATCCTCGTCCAGATCTAACCAGAAAATTCACTAAACGAAGAAAACAGAAAAAAGGGAAACAGTAAAGGAGATTGAAAGGCAGCTTACTCAGGCGTGCGGATGACAAGACTGCAGAAACTGTAAGGTTTTTTAATTGATTATTTGGGCTTATATGTGAAATATTGTGTATTGGATTAAAGGCTATCAATTTTATCTAACAGAAACTACGACGGAGAAAAATGAAAATGATTACAGGCATAAAGATCCTCATAGCTTCCAATTTAATGAAGAAATCTTCCTCTAAGTCTCAAGTGTACCAAAAGAGGCTGGAATTCCTATTCAAGCCTAAGCAACCATAACTATTACGGCGAAAAAAGAAAAATCTGAAGATAACAAGAACGCAGTTATCAAACATGATTCAATAACAATTCCCTCAAGCACTCAGCCTCGTTAAATAAATAAGTTAGCCCGCTCTAACAGTTTTAAGTTGTCAGACGAAACAGTTTAACGTTATAACAAAATAAAATCCGAGAATTCAATTCTTCCAATGAACAAATAAATCTGGCGAGCTAATCTCGTTTAAGCTTTTGGACGGATCAGTTTAACAAACTGTACTAAGCTAAATTATAAAGTGCGGTTCTAACCTTTATAACTGCATTTCCGGAGAAGAGCAGCAATAATCTGCCTAGTCGAATCATCAGCTTCCACCAACAACACCCTCACAACCATTTTTGGAAGAAACCTCTCCCACTTCACAAAAGAACCACCACCTGCTCCGCCGCCACCATCCCCTTTACTCTTCTTCTCCATCTGATTTTCCTCTGTCTCATTCACTTGCAATTCCATTCCTATTTCACCCATTTCCAAGATTCTTAACTGTACAACTCTCAAAGCCAGAACAACACAATATCTATTCCTGGTCCTGAAAAAGGAATAAGAACTGAGCTATTGATTTTCTCGCCAGTAGTTTTACTGACAGCATAAATATCTGAGGACCCCATTTCTTGAATTGATCCAGTGGTGACTCTTTCAAGTCCCTCTTTAATCGCCCCACATCGGATGGCTCAAATTGAATGTCGTCATTACAACTTACAAGTGCTGACACATCTGTACAATAAAGTTAGATACACAAAATATCTAGAAGCCTCATACGTGTGGCCCAAATTCGCCACGCATCATTTTTGGTTCTAATATTTTGTTACATGTACATTAAATTTGAAATCATAAATAATATGTTTTAACGTGACAATACTTTGGGACATTGATTTTAATAAGACTTGCTTAAATCAATGATACAATTTTTCATACATTATACAATATTATTATTAATGTCATCCAAAAATGTACAACGGACTTAATTCTTTCTCTCTCTCTTCACGCACATCTCTCTGTATGTATCCTCTGTTTCTGTCACCTTTTGATTGGTGGAAGGAGCAAATTAGCGAACCACATAAACCCCATATTTAATAAAATATATATAGATATTTTGTAGTGGATCCCATAAGAAGATATTTGGCTCTGATGGATAGGACCTTCACACCTGGACATAACTCTTGAGATCTTTCATTAGTGGCTTCGGAATTGTCAAATGTTTATATGTATTAATCATTATTTTCTATGAAACAATCTACACTTTTATATTATTGGCCCAGGCTTAAAGGCGGGACCAAAAAGAGGGGGCCAAGTGACGCCCCCCTATTGGAGGGGGGCTGTCGGCTGACTTTAAGCCCGAGCAATAAGGATTTTTGTTTATAATATCCTTATGCTGCCACTGAGTTTATCAGATGTTCTCTCACTGCAACTTGGCACCAATCCTACCATCAGTATTTAACTGGTAAAATATCCCACCTGTGGCAGTGTGACCACTGGAAGAATAATTCCAAACAAGTTTAGATTTTAAGAACTTTCCCATGGTACTTCCAATTCTAAACTTTAATTCATTTCTCGTATCTTTTAGTTAATTAATTGAGTACCATATTACTTGACGACATTCAACATCTTTGCATCTCTACATCAGTAGTGTCCAACTGAAATATTAACTAGAATATGTCGTTTAAAAAAATCAACACTTCATATTAGATTTATCGAATTGATTGCTTGTAAAGAATGTAATGGATTATTGCTAAGCTAATCTCTTTCGTGTGTGATGCAGTCGAATAGTTTGCTCCATCAATATTGCAATGATTCCTCAACCCTTCTTGAGGTTGGGGGTCAAGCTCTGAATTCAATCAGAAACTTTTTATCGAGTTGTCATTAAGCAATAGTTTTTTTTTTATCGAGTTGTCATTAAGCAATAGCTTTGCCTAGGTCTCGTGACTTGACAACTCTCTTAGTTAAACTTAATAGTATACTCCCAACGTTAGTCTCTTGGATGGCTCTAGAAAACTTTTCAATAGACTTGAAAGCTCTCTACTTGGACATAATATTTTTCACAATTTTGGTGTTTTTTTGCAGCGTTGACTTAATGGGTTTCAAAATTACACAAAATAATATATCTTTTAGATTTTATGCAAGTGATGATGTTAAACGTATATATATTTTTGTCATAGTATATTTATGTACAATGAACTTGTGACAACTCTAGGGTACTAAGTATGGCCTTTTCTAGGCAATTCCACGAATATTGGATATCCAGAAACCCAGAAAATTAAACAAAATATCATCTTTGATTACCAGAATCTTGATCGGTTCATCCATAATCTCTGCCAAAAATCATTGTAATCCTTGTACAAATTCTACCCCAAATTTTAAATGTAAATCAAATTAACTTTAGAAAGTTACTTATTTTGTCAAACATACTTATTTCATTAATCGCGCTTAAACCAACAAGAATAATAGATCAACCAAGAAATTCAGATAACTAAAAATAAAGAATATCATATTAATTATATACCAAAAATTGGTTAGTACACCAAATCATCAACCCAAATAAATAAATAAAAATAATTAAGAAAGAATAATTGTCTCACGACAATGAAACATTGAAGCCCATCGAATTCAGGGGCGAAACTGGGCGGCTTCCTTTGGTGATGATCTCCCAATTTCTTCGATTCCCAGGATGAATTATCTACTTGTTTGGCTTCTTCACCCCCAACAAATTGTTGGAAATTGATTTAAAATTGAGGAATTTTTGGTTAAGTATAAATGTGTAAAAGTGACTTATGTGTCAATTTCGGCCAAATATTTGGACTTAATTCGATAGTCAAATTACAAATGTAAAAAAACTAACTTGTTCTACTCGTCGAGTAGATCATCATGATATATTTGAAATCTCAAAACCAAATTTCGAATGAGTGAGAAGTTACAGTCCAAAGTTGGAAGAAAATTAGAGAAAAACTGACTTAGATTTTGCCTAACTTCATCGCTCGCCTATCACTCGAGCAACAAGCTAGCAGTAGACGGGCGAAAAATTTCTGTTAAAATTTTAACGTTGGCACTCGAGCGACAGGTTACCGACAACAAGTGATGCTTTTCTTCGTAAAGTTACGAGGTTTGATGCACGTCACTTCACCCACAACTCATCATCTTCTATAAACAGAATCCTTTAGACATCCATAATGCATTTCTTCTTGTTGAACCCCTCATTCCAAAACCATTTCTTCTCGTTGAGGGAAAACTTCGTGAAAAGTTTGTTGTGATTTATGATTTGAAGTGTTTCTATCACAAGTTGAATCTGTTATATCTTGGAAAACAAGTGTCATACGCCGTTAGCATCGTTGTGGGGCAATATCGTCTTAAGAAAAGTGTGATTATTACTTGACTCGAATCTCTTTATTCTTCATTTCTTATTTCTTTTGTGGTTTTGAATATCATAACTCCTCCAAATTTATTTTGTTTAATTACGCTCCTGTGAATTAAATTTTTTTTCTTTTATTCATTACATGACAGCCATTTCCTTACCTATCGTTCATACAACCAACAAATATTTGGTTGAAGCCACTTGCCCCTGTTTCTACTGCACAGGACTTCATTAGGAGGAGACAAAGAAATGCCAATTTTGAGGCCCAAAAACTCAGCACAGTATACATGAAAAACAACTGAAAATTGATGTAAACATTGCTGCTTGATTACGAGAATTGCACTCGACAAAAAACACAAATTCACGAGAAGTTTTGAAGAAGGATTTTGAGGGAATTGGTTTACGGTTTAAAGGTGGGGGAGTTATGGAAGGAGTTAGAACTTGGGAGTTGAATTGTAAAAGGAAATTGATATGTGGAAGTCAAGTTCCAGCTTTTGGCACGTTTCTAACTGTTTTTCGATATATATCAACATGATGCAACCGGAAGTATACAATTTTGTCGTATTTTATTTGAAAAAGGTAACAATTTTTTAAAATATTGAGAGTTTCGAATTTCTTAAGAAGGAACAATTGTCTCGAAAACAGTGAATGCCATCAAATTCAGGTGCGAACCAATGATCTTCCAATTTCTTGGATTTCTAGAAGTGAAAAGCTTAGAAAATTCATTTGATTGTTGTGAAATTTATTTGTTAGTACATCAAAGTGAAAATAGAGTTCTGCGTAAATTCATTTGATTGTGCCATGATAGCTTTATTAAATAGTAATCTTAATACATTTTACTACTATAATATGTGAAAATAACGTTCTTGATTTAAAATTAAAAAATTACAAGTTAATATAAACAGTTAGTTTACTCAAAATAAATATCATTCTTTTGATACCCATTTTTCCTCCATAAAAATGAAAAATATGACCGTTATCAATCAAATTCAGCCACCATTTTTTTTACCTCGAAGCACCCAATAATACAGATTAGTAAAGAGAATTGTTAGATCAAAGTGACCGGTCTACATCCTCATTCGATCATTCAGTGGGGATTAAGCTTGAGCACTAATATACTAATCTTGAGTGATCTAGTTATGTATCATATAGGGAATTAAGCTTTCAAACTGAGGATTTATATAATTATAAAACTGCATAAATTTCAAACTCCAACATTTATAATCGTTAAAACAAGCAATAACGAACCAAAATATCAAATTATGAATCACCTAAGTTTTCCAACAATTAGAAACACTACCTAAAAAGAGACTCTTCTAATCAAACAAGCTGAATCCCATGTCGTCATCGCTCTCCTCCTTGGGCTCCTCCTACCAAAAATAAAATAAAATCAGTCAGAGATTAGGCATCAGATATTTCAATATACAGAATCTAAAATCAATCAAATGAGTGTGTAAAAATGATACATAGAACAATATAGAATTAGTACATTTAAATACATTTTTAGATGAATAGATGCAAGTATTTCTACCTTCTTCTCCTCGGCAGCAGGGGCAGCTGCGGCGGCGGCACCAACACCAGCAGCACCGGCAGGAGCAGCAACAGCAACGGCAGCACCACCTCCACCAGCGCCAACGTTTGTAACAAGGTCCTCAACGTTCCTCTTCTCGCAGAGTTTAGCAAAAAGACTCGGCCAGTAGGATTCCACTGTCACATTAGCCGCTTTCACAAGTGTCGCAATTTTCTCAGCCTAAACACACACAAAAATAAATAAAAATAAAAATAAATCACATTCAGCTCAATACCAGAACAATTTCGATGCATATAAATTACATCTTTGCGTATAGTATAGTGTTAAAAGAAAACTCACAGTGACGGGAATGCCATCGTCGTGAAGGATCAAGCAAGCGTAGGTGCAGGCGATCTCTCCAACCGTCATTTTACTTCAAATCCTTGTGATCTACACAAAATGCAAAATACCAAAATGGAAGATCGAAAATATTTAATCTAAATTAGTACTGAAAAATCAAATTACAGCGATAAGAATTGAAGAAAAGCTGAGGTTTTAGTGAGAGAAAAATACCTGCAAGATGCTCGTATAATCGAGGATTCTCGCCGTGGTGGGAGTGAAGAGGAGAATATATATGAACCAAAACTAGGGTAGACAGCATTGGGCTGATTCTTTTTGGTGGGCTTACTATTGGGTTATATAGGGTTTTAAGGGAAAATTAGGCCTTTGTGCTTGGGCTCCGTTAAAAATAATTTGGGAACAACCAGTGCAGGCACAGGCCTGCATTGAGACTTTGGGCCCAGCCAAGAAAACCCAAATCTATTTTTAGAGATTACCATTCAAGATTCAACTCTCATCAATCTCCTCTCAATCTCTTCGACACAGTTTGATTCGCGACGAACTCTCAATCTTCTCCGCCATTCCACTCCTCAACCTCTCACGAATTCTGAATCTCCACCATTCGACTTGTGACTTCTTAATCTCTTGTCATTCCTTTTCATTTTCGAGCCCTAGACATAGGGGGCGAAGCAGTCGGCAGACGCTGAGAGCCTGAGACGCCTTCGATTGATCGATTTCACCGAAAATTCGATAGACAACAGTAGCAGAAGAAGAAGGTGAAGTCCTCCCGACGCCATCTCGTTTCTTTGTTTTAATGTTTGCCCTTTGTTTTAATGTTTTTTTTATCTTTGCCAATGTTTCAATTTTTCCAGCTCTGCCTTTGTGAATCTGTAATTCTGTCATTCTATGGACTGTGATGAATGTTTGCCCTCTGTGTCTATGAAATGTGATGAATGTTTGCCCTCTATGTCTGTGTCTATGACGAATGTTTGCGGTTTACCCTCTGTTGAAATAACTATTAGATGTTTCCTTATGGTTGGGGCTGCGGCTTTCTTGTACTTTGATTACTCCCATAATTAGGATAACTCCTCAAATCTAGGTAAAAGATCTGTGTTTGCAAAATGGAATATACATTAATAACTTGAATCTGATAAACGAAATGTTGATTTAAAATATCTATTATATTGTTTCCTCAGTTTATAACATAGGCACTTCAAATATATATAAACCTCTGTCTTCTTTATATGTAATTCTAGTCATATTTTATATTTTTATCATCATTACATCAATGACTAAAAACTCGACGTTCGACTTGGACAAAATTGTGCCCGCACTAAACGTCAATCCTGGCTCCGCCCCTGGAGATACATTATATCCTACCCTCACTATGGACCCCATGTATCCCACCCTACCCCGAAGAAATTGTACATTATATATACACACACACATTTGTAGACACAAATAACTTTACAAGTGGTGATGGTGGTGGTGAGAAGGTGACGCTATGTTTAGAAAATAGATTTGCGTGATGGTAGTGATAATGCATTGCAGGTGATGAGGCTGGACTGCAGTTAATCTAGTGGTGGTGGTGGTGGTGGTGGTGGTGGTGGTAGCGTTTTGAGCACTATGTGGTGACAATAGTGTTACATTGTAGTTGATGAGATTTGTAACTAACTCTATTATGTGTAACCAAATTTGTAGTTGTGACAATACCTGTGTTATATGTGACTAACTGTGATAAGATCATCCATGACCAAGTCAGTATAATTTGTGATTGTATGTAATCAAGTCACTATTATGTATTATATGTGACTAATTGTGACCATATTTGTATTCAGTTTGACTATTTGTGACTAGAATAGTCTAATTTGTGACTCACTGAATCCCTATTAATTTGGTCACGGATAATCACAATGAAAACAGAATTGGTCACACCTGATCACAATAAACACATAGTTGGTCACAAAAAGTCACCAAAAAAAACCCTGCACACACCAAAAACCTACACCACAATCCACGACCCACCACCAACACCACTACTTCAATGCACCACCACTACCAACTTCACCTCAAGTCTACCTTTAGCTCAAATCCACAACAACAATTCACCATCACCATTACTTCCACTAACACTTTCAACAAAAATCAACCACTAGCACCATCGACATCACCACCACCAAATGTACTCACCTTTACCACCACCCTACTCACCTCCGCCACCCTAATCCCCCCCCCCCCCCCCCCCCCCCTCCAACACCTAAATTCACACCTCATCCCCCTCCAGTACAGTCATCACAATCAAAATCGACTTAAGTCAAGCTAATTAATCGAACCACTAGAAGTTACAATCGTGCTCGAACCTCCTCTAAAATCACTGGTAAATGCTCTTTTTCGGCCTCTGTGAATCAATCGACCAAGAATGTGGGATTAAAAAATAAAAATTAAATTAAATTTACGTATAATATTATTTTATTGAAGAATATGTGATTGAAAATAAGAAAGAGAAAAATGTATTTTTGAAATAATGGAGACCAAACATGGGCCTAAGTTATGTACATTACTATGTAAATGCAAATGGAAATTGACACATAGTGAGTTCTTTGTATGAAATGAAAAATACTAATACAACACTAATTTCATTGGAAAAATACGGAAAAGGCAAATATGTTATTATTGAATATCTATTTCACATAATAAATGCAACTGTTTCATTTCACAAATTTGATCTCAAATCATCTACCTCCAATTACAAATTCAAATTTCAATTTTTTTGAAAACCTCAACAATTCACGAAATAACACATTATACTGCCTGAAATCCCGAAAAGATTCAACTTTAATACATCTAGATTTTTATTTATCGCCCAAGCACCAATTACAAATGTTTGGAAGAGCATAGGATGAATAAACATTTCGGTGAGTTTGACGAGATAAATGAACATATATTTTGTGCTTTTGAGTAATGTATTCTGAAATGCTTCATCATTTAGGTAGCAATGGATCACTTGTTTCATTATCCAACACATTATAGTGTATGACACCTCATTCGACTATGAACCAGGAAACCAAATCTATATATTATTCTTGTGATTTTTTATTAGAGGCCAATGAATAATGCTACAAGCACATTGCGTTGTCCATAATGGTGTTCAAAATATTTAGATGGCCTTTTTTTTTCCCTTTCAAAACCAATTTATCATATAACCATGACTGGTGCCTCAAAAATTAACATAAACATAAATTTAATTGAAATATCAGATTACATAAGTTTGATTGATAGCTTCAAGCCTACAATTATATAAGTGTTACAGACACAAACATCAATTCTACTCCTTACGCTCCCTTCCCATTATTTTCCGATCTCCCTTTTCCCTTTCTGGATAGTTATGTTGTATGATATCTGCACATCCTCTTCTTCTATCTTTAATTTGGCAACACTTCTCAACATATCATCAATTGATACTTTATCTAGATTTCGAGGCGTCCTAACGTTGCTTAATTGCATTCCATCACAAAAATCACTAGATTATACATCAAATGGCAAGGTTTTTTTCTTCCAGGACTTCACGTCATTCCAGTCAAAATACCCACAATCTTTAGCACAACACAAATATTTAGCCCATGTTTTCCATCTTCTCCGCCTCCATCATTTTTACAA
This sequence comes from Osmanthus fragrans, assembly GCA_019395295.1. Taxonomy (NCBI): domain Eukaryota; kingdom Viridiplantae; phylum Streptophyta; class Magnoliopsida; order Lamiales; family Oleaceae; genus Osmanthus; species Osmanthus fragrans. Next base: position 7,315,942 of record CM033345.1, on the reverse strand, counting down.
TTCCTTGTAAACAGTTTGGATATAGTTGGTTTTTTTTTTTTTTATATAGTCATATAATTTATGCCCAGGTTGTCGCAACTGTGGCAGATACCCTATTATTTCCAGCCATTGATTAATACACTGCAAGTTAAAACAAAATTCTTTATTAGGCAGCAAAAAGTTCTGAGATATAAACTGAGTAGAAACTATCACCAAACTAGGTTCAATCCAATTTTACCCATTTTCTTAGCAGTGGATCAGACGTATTTTTAGGCACTGCCAGATTTTGAACCTGGTGGTTTTCAAAGTTATTTTCAGTGCATAAAATGTCAGGTTTTTCGACCCCGAAAAAATTGTAGCAGAACCAGAAAACAACCATTAATGTCACAAGGCTCAGTTGGATTAATAGCATTATCAAGATGCATCCAATCAATAAGATTATACGATACAAAATGTGCCCATGAAATATTTCCCCATACTGTAGCATAGGGATTGTACTGATAGAATAGATGGTAAACTCCCTTACGCCGTCGATTAGCACCCATGTAATATATAAACAAAAAATCCAAACAGTGCACAATGTCAAACTTCACACTTCAGAACTCGTGAAACTGATATCGCAAAAACAAAATGTTGTTGTCCTCCCAAAAAAAAGAAACCCATTTACAAAGGAGAGTCACATTAATGATACCAACTTTGATCTGTGTACTCCTTGTTCGCTGTCGAAGGAGATCTATATGAGAGAGACTGGCTAAAAAGGAAACCCGAGATCTGGATATACAAGTGTAGAGGGATTTTTTTGGGTTGGATTGAGTTGCCTACGTTGAGAGAGGGACAGTGGGAATAATGAAAGTGAAATACACCTAGGGTTTTAATTTCAATATTTGTTTTTTTTTAGCCAGTCTCAGGCAAGAAATTAGTTTTGAAAGTCAAAAAATTGTCAGATAACCAATTTGGACATTCTTATGGACAGCGTAATGTACCTATAGCATTATCCAAAAGCCCATTGCCACAACGTGTCAACTGTCAATGAACCATTAGGTGATGGCTACAAGGCTAGCCCACCTTGAGATGGGCCTCAGAGAAAACCGGTAAGCTGGGATGGCCCGATCCACCACAAAACCCAGGGCAGACCAGGTCTGTGTGTGTGGCGGTCCGAGGACTTTGTTTCCCAGCCAGCCAGTTTGATACCACTTCATGTCGTCAAAATATTAAAAACACGATAAAAATATGTGAGTCGTGAAGAGCTGTTCAAACGCAAAATCCGATTCCAGAAAACGACGGCAACTTGACAGATGATCTGAAAACATTTCAGCTCGTCAAGTTTTTACCACAAAAATCCAATTCAACAGAAAATCCAGATGCCATAATAAAGATTAAAATCCTACTCAATGACGCAAATAACGATTAACAGACTCAGCTTCCAAAAAGACATTAATCGAATGCTCGCACTCCTAGTTAGATCCACAAGCCCATAAATAGAAAATAAGAAAAGAACATCTAGATTCTGGACATCCCAAAGTATAATCTCCATATTATAATTTGACATTATCCAGTCAACTATCATTGCTCGACTCGTATCATTCATATGCTAAGAAACTGTCTGCTCAGGGTACCATTAAGTGCATAGCATATTTGCAACAGAATTAAGCACTTCCAGATCTTGCCTGCAATGAAATTCACATAGCAGAGATTTTTAAACAGAATCAACCATGACACCCATTAAAAAAATTAAATGAACAAAACTTGAAGCCACGAATCCTCAAGTCAGTAATATTATAACTTCCAATCGCAGAAATAGGGTGCAAACTCATGCATGTAGAGATGTCATAACAGGAGGGCGGTAACCTGTCCATCCCAACCGTGCAAAGCCCAGATCCCAGGATTGTCAGGGTCCACAGCCCATTAACCGAGCCCTTGCTGGATTTTTTTCTAATTATTTAAGTTTTCCCACTAAAATTCTTTATAAAAAACAAGTTAAATTAAAAAATCCAGGCATCGAATTGCTCATTTTAACGTCTGCATACATACTTGTGCCTAATCTTTTGGTCGCAACACGAACAGTTTACCTGGAGAGGGGATGCCGATCTTGACATTGATCTTGATATTGACCTTGACCTTGATCCGGCTCTACACATTTAAGCAAGCAAAGAACCAATTACTGATTAGTGCGGTATATTTATAACCACAAAGCACATAAAATTAGAAGAGACATTCATTCTCGAATACCTAGACGGCTTAACAGGAGATTTTGATGGTGATCTGGAAACAGATCGATCCATTGATTTGCTGCATAAGGAACATATTACTAGGATCAACAAATAAAATCTATCTTAGAAATCAAGCAAATATACTTCAAACTAAAAAAAATACCTTCTGTTCCGTCTAGGACTTCTGCTTCTACTGCGACTCCTACCTGGGCTTCTTGATGGACTGCGCTTGTATTCCTTCACCTGAATTCATCGATTTACAAAGGAAAAGGAATTTATTATTTTACAAGATAGTTGCTTTCATAATGATATTATTTAATGAATTCTTAGCGATCAGTACTAGGAATTAATATTTTGTAAGATTTAATATTAAAAACTGAACTCCAAGTAAGGATGGCAACAAAGCGGGTTCGAGGCGAAGCACCTTGTCCCACCCCCGCCCCTCTTTAGACGGGGCGTGGGGCGGGAACAGGGTTAGAATTTCCCCCGTTTAATTTTTGTTATTTATATTTTCAAAATTTCGAGTTATGCTATTCTTCAAAGTCCAACCCTTAACCCAAAATTTAAAGATCATTCTATATATTTTTTAAAAATTTCTAGTTTTTTCGATCAAGATATTTTAAACTTGTTTTGATTAATTGGTATAAATCTTTCAAAAGTAAAGAATGTTTATTTAACTATCGTGATTTAGAACTTCATATTATATATTTTAATTATAATAGAAAGATTGAATAGACGGATTTATAAATTATATAAAACAATTGTTAGTTATATAAAATTTTAAATTGACAATTGTATAATATAATAATTGTTGGATTAGAAACATATTATAAAATTGTAAATACATTCAACAATATTTTAAAACTAACTATTTATCAAAATTCTATTTTTAATTTTTTTCACAGGGCAGGGCATTCCTCACACCACCGCCGCCCCGCGACCCTCCCCGTCCATCCAACCCTTTGGTGCGGGACAGGACAAGGCAGGTTAAATTGCCATCTCTAACTCCAAGTGCCTGTCTTGATCCTTTTTTGGTTGAGGAGAAATGGCTTCTTTGAAAATTCAATCCCTTAAAAAGAAAAGATAAACATACAAAGAATAGAAAAAATATAAAATATACCCGGATATAACTTCTGGTCCAAGGATTCTTAAACTCGCTATCATCAAGTTTCCGGATCTGAGCAAGACAAAAACACATTACCAACTAGATTGGAACAATTCATGGATGCACAAAAGGTTAAACACTTCAAAGATGAGTACAATGACTTACAGCATATTTCATGTCTTCGTAATTAGTATAGTCAACTAAGCCAAAGGTTCCTGAATACAATAACAGATATTCATAAACCCCGTTCACAAGGTTGCACCGACACGGACATGGTGAGTAGGACATGATATGGACACAATGACATGATTTTATAAAAAAGTAGGGCACAGACACTTTAGGGACGTGTTGATTTAAATTCTTTAAAATGTAACTTATATATTACATATTTCTTATATACTTTTTTATACAAGACACGGCACATTACATGTCAGACCCTTGCCGTGGTATGTCTCTAAAGCATATCCCTCAAATATCAAGTAATTTAAAAATATATATTAAAAATGGGACAAGGTCCCGTGGCTTGTTGGATACATGTCATCGGGTGTCCGAGAAGTTTTGGGATGCTAGGTTCCAACATGACATCTGGGACACACACATGACGTCTTAGGAGTGTCAGTGCATCATAGCACATTAATGTCTCACATTTACCCCTTTAGTATCTCTACAGTAAACACAAAATTGGTATTGAGTAATATAACTTACCATCACCGTCACGGGAAACTTCCGCAAAACAAACATCCCCAGCTTTTCGCATGTGATCCTGAAACCCATAATAAATGCTGTAGTTGCAGAAACAAAGTTCTCACTCAACAATTTCCCCTTACCTTCAAATCTTGCCAAGAAGCAGAAGACGGAAGCCCCCGAATAATAACTGTATGCAAGTAAACATTTTAAGATAAAGACACTGAAACAATCTAACAGTGAAAATAGAGCCTAAGGGTATATCTAGATCCGTAAGCATCAATTGATAGGTTTGGCAGCACCTCGATAATCAGAATGGCGAGAAGGGCCGAATCGGCTTCCACCACTATCACGGCTGCCAGAACCACCTCGACGATCACTTGAATGTGGTGGCCCTCTGCCACCATGGGCAAGCTCAACCTAAATTAACAAGGAGATGAATTGCATAAGAAAATCAATAACAAGGAAAAGACCGAAGAAGGTATAATGAGGATGGAGATCAAACAAATGGAACACAATTACCGAGCACCAAATTTGCAATAGAAGGCAGGGAAAAGAAGTGAAAAGGAAGGGGGGAGAGAGAGAGAGTTCTTAGTTTGTATTCAATAACAATGATCTAGGGTTTACTATGCCCTATATTATAGACATCTAACAATCAACCTAAATTGTCTTAAAATTATAATAATTGAAAATAAAGGAAATAAAGAAAACCATAATAAATTCTAATATCTTCTATGCCTCGAATAGACTTGCGCTGCATCATATAACCAAAAACTAGTTTTAACGGAATAAAAAATTGCTACTTTGCACCACCAAATGTCCTCACCCTCAGTCGACAACCATCAAAATTATAGCCATCTCTGCCCCTGATTGCATCTTCAGCATCCCGAGCACTCTCAAACTAAACGTGGTTAAAATTCAAAAAAGTCAGATGACAGATTATATCCTCGAGCATTCAAGAAATCCAAAGACAAGCAAACATGCATATCTGGGTGCTGCTTCTGTGTATACATACATAGCCCAGAAAGCTGCAAATTTGAGAGTAAAAAAAATACCTCCACAAAACAATAGCAAGGAGGGCGAGGTGGAATCTTCAATTCAATATCCAATATACGACCATACTGCAGGAATGGCATACAAATACTAATAATAAGCAAGCGCTTTTAGGGATCAAATAGAAAAGGGAAAATGACTAAGAATTTAAGTGACCATTGGCTAGAACCAGGTACAGAGAAGATTATACAGATTTGAAACAGAAATATTTTGTCCCATGATTATCGAAACAATCACTCCATGGCAAACTTTAAACCCCAGACACAATCATAATATAAAAACTGTGATGGTAAATAGTAATGCTACACTTCATTGAAAGAAATCTAAAGAGGATCTATTTTGCAACAGAACCTACAGGCTACATGGCTCATGAATTGATCAATTAGTAATCAAATGAGTGGAGGGGTAGGGTTGTCTAAATTGGGGATATATCACAGATGTCATTTTAATGATTTTTATGAATTCGTCTTATTAAAAGTTTACAATTTGATATATGTGAAATTACCAAACGTACATCAAAGACAGATGTCAACGAATATTCACATAGCAAATGAGCAGTCAATGTAATCTTACAAGACTTGCTGCTGCAAAGTTGAAGATCCCTATTTTCCCTGATAAATTGGTTTAACGTATTCGGAGAAGCACTTCAATTATAAATTATAATACTGTCTGATAACAACTAAGTTACATGTCCCCTCACCCATGTGCTCATGTTTATAAAGTTCTTTCCGGGAGACATTTTCGGCTGGTTGGGAAAGGGGTTTAGCCACTAGAGAGTAGTTAGAGATGACAAAAGCATAAAACGTTGGTAAATTGTAGCTAAACAACTCTGCTTTAGAAAAGTAACAGTGACAGATACCAAATACAATAGTAAAATGCAGGAGAGTACTCTTCAAAATAACACCCAGACACTCCCACATCAACTCAATCAAACCAAAATATTTAAGACAGTGATAGACTAAATATTCAACTCAAACCTTGTAGAATAAGTCTTCAATTTCTGATTCTCTTATATCTGCGGGAAGGTTGCCAACATAGATCATGCGAGAGTAACGACCGCTCATCTTTAGCCCTTGAAAGTAATCGTGTTCACTGCAATACTGCAGCTTGAATATGTTTGATAGTTGGAAACGACTTAAAGCAACATTAAAAACACAACCAAGTTAAATATATTTCTTTACATTTCTGTCTTCATATGATATATTTTGACAACAAAAAACTCAAAAGCAAAAAATAATTCGTATGAAGCAAACCGAGAGCAATCCTCAAGGTGAGCGTTGCTTCACAAGCTCCATTGCTTATATGCTCCAAAGCTATAATTTATTTGAATTAAAATTGGGTCTTCTCATCCTCTCTAAATTTTTTGCAGATGAATAGCTCTTCACAGAGGGAGCAAGAACTTCCAATTATATAAATACACCAAAAACTCCACCCTGATTCCTCCCACTCCCAATCTACATCCCTATGCATGTTTCCAAAGCTCATATTTGTCCAAGCGCTTGGAATCTATCATAAACAGAGCATTGTGTCATGAGAAGAGTGAAGATTGTCATAGATTTACCGATTTACCTTACTCAGATTTCCTTTGAAATCCAAGTGAAATCCTAGAAATTATGTGGCTTGCCACTAAATTAATTGAATTAAGAGTTGAAACCCAATTTGTATTTAATAATGCTCCCAGACATAATATAGTTTGCAATGCGCACAAAAATAATCTATTCAATTAGTGTGTGAAAGAAAAGTTATACTGGGCCCACATTCTGTACACCAAAGCACAAGCATAGACAAAATTGCAAGCAATTTAAATGCCAAATCGTCTAACCAAACTGTGTGCAAAGATCTTCTCAAGAGCCAGAAAGAAAGCAAAAAATATTGCAAGGATGGCCGAGATTGATCTCATTACTTTACTCTAGACCAGCCTTGTTAAATTACAATAAACCATGATACTGTACACATGAAGGATATTTGTCTGCACGAGGAACGACCAGCTCAAAATAAGAACATTATGATAATCAAATATCCTGATACTTACTATTGTATCGTCAATGGTGATACTTCAAACCTATGGACTTACTCGTCTATTCTGCTCTTCGAAAGTATCGTAGATTTTTAGCTGTCTAAGGTAATTTGTGCCAAAATGTTACTTCAACCCCTGCCTCTGATAGGTACCATTACGCCACAGGTGGAGAAAGTCTTCCATCATTTAGGACAGTGTGCAATTAACATCCCTCCAAAAGAGAGACAGAGAGATGGACTAGCAACAGATTTAAATAGGGACTTTAGAATTGAAACAAGAAGCCAAGAAAAATTGGCCAAATGAATCATTTATGGTTCCAATTCCCAATCCCATGCTACCAAATAGTCTTACACTCTGACTTCTTTTAAGACATTAAAATATACCAACAAATTTGGGGTCGACAACATGAATCCAATTCAATTACCATTCACGGGAAATTCCAATAAAGAATAAATAGCAAAGACAAATCTTCTCAACTTACAAATCCAATATCCTCATAATTCCAAAAGTTCTCCAATGGCACGGCCCCTTCATTCAAAAGAGGATATAAAGGAAATCCCCACATACACCATTTAAAGCTACTTACTTTCAAAAATATCTGCTTTATAACTTTTATTACCTAATTAAATTATGGTAGGATCCAAAAATTGATAATGATGCTCATCGAACTATAAAAAAAATTAAAAAAAAAAATCTAGACGTTTCCCAGTGGATAAATTTGGTTTGCGTAGACATATAGGGTTTTAAATAAAAAATTAGGGAAATCCCAAACTCAAATTCGAAATTAATTAATTCCAACTTCAAGTTCAGAGCCGTTAATGCAGGACAAATATAATTACCAAAACGAGATCCAAGAAAACCCGCAAAAATTAGAGGCAAATGAGACTTTATCACCCGTAACATACCAGAGTAGAAAAGGAGATCAGCACTGAACTCTGCTAGAAATTCAACTTCCTTGCCCCAAAAACCAACACCGCGTCGAGCTGAAATAAAAATAAGTACTTAACCAATATTTGCGATGATGTCAAATTAAATTAGTCTATCGGATGGATTGACGGACGATTTTGAATGTGGATTAGAGAGAGAGAGAAAAAAAATTACCTCTGTTTCTGACGTTCTTTTCTCCTCTGCGCTCGATCCAAAGGGATCTCGATTTGTTTGTATGTTAAGGGCGTAAGGTTTCGTCAAATTACACTTACCTCCTCATGTTTTCGCGTAATTGTGCCGTGGGAGGAATTTTCTAGAATGCAATTTTTAATGGACCAAATTAAGGCCTTCTTTTGAACAAGTTCTTTTCTAAAAAACAACGTGACGAACTTGAAAATGAATTTTGGGAACTCATGTTCCATATAGTTTGAGAGAAAGTCAGGACATTGATTACACATTTTGCTGCACGCAAATTAAAAGTGAGGAAAAAATTTAAAGGTGGTCCGTGGATCCTTATGTTGTTACCACTTTCATGCTATCCAATTCGAGAATAGAATTATTCAGCTCATGAGCTCTAACAAAACATAAGTCCTTGGATATGGCATAACACTATGGCGAATTCAGCACCCGACGAAAGGATACGACCATGAGCACTGGATCCGTTGAAATTTACAAGTGCGGCTACCCCTATTTAGTTACATACACCACAGGGAAGAAGAAACTGGGTGGGCGGGGGGGGAGGCCAGGAGAGAGTGTATTCAGACCTTTTTTGCCTTTATTGGATTTCGGGTATTTTCTTTTATTGGGCTTTTCTTAAAAAAAAAAAAAAAAAAAAATTAATAATAACAACAACAAGAGCAATTGATTCATTAAGAATTGCAAAGGAAACAAAATGAGGAAATTACACGTCATCCGGATTTTGGAGATGACATTTCATAATCCAGGTTCAATATTTACTTGTACAATTTTCAGGTAGTATATAACTAACCTCACACAACACCTCCAACTCTAGATCTCCCTCTCTTTCTCTTTCTCTTTCTCTTTCTCTTTCTCTCTCTAGTGCGAGTGCACCGCCGGAGCATGTCGTCGCCTGAGCACCTTTCGCGTGGTGCTGCTGTAATGAAGAAGCACACCGTCATCGCACTTTCCCCTTCGCGAATCACCGCCAGTTGCTGTGGTGAAATGAAACCGTAAAGTAGATCTACCACTCCCGCAACTCTTCACAGGCAAAACATGTAGGCAACGCGCGCGAAGCAAAAGCAGTTTAGGTTGGTGTCGATTTTGTGGGTTTGGACAGTGTTTTGTGGTGGTGGATCTGGCGGTTTTGGTGGCGTTTGGATGGTGTTATGTGGTGATAGTGGTTGAATTTGGCGGTGGTTTGGTAGCGTGGTGGTGGTGTGAAGGCGGTAACGACGATTGAGTTTTGGGATTTTTTTGGTGGTGGTAGTGGAAATGGAGGTACTGGTGGTGATTCTTGGTACAAGCAATGGTGGTGGTGATTACCGTGATTTTGGTGAGATGGCGGTGGAGGTTTTGTTGGTGGTGGTGAGATGGTGGCGATGGGTTTGTCGATGTGGTGTGGTGGTCGATGGTGGTAGAGGCGGTTGATGATTGTGATGACAGGTGTGGTGGTGGTGTTGGGTGGCGATGGTATATGACATAATATTTGGTTATATGCGACCAAGTATTAAACTGTGACCTTGAAATTTAATAACATATAACCAACCAATTTTGAAATCTATGACTCACAGATAAACTGTGACTTGTAATTTTTGAATTTGTAATCAATAAAATAAACTGTGATCTGTAAATTTTTCATTTTGTGATTTCGGGATAATCTGTGACTTGCAAAAAAAATTATTTGTGACATCGAAATAATTTATGATCAATTATTTGATAATATGTAACCAGTGAATTAATTGTGACTTTTAAGTGCGTATATGTGACCATGAATCGCATAACTGTAACTTTAAAATAAATAATTAATAAAAAAAATTAATTAATTAATGAAACCTGGTTTTTTCACGGACCAAATTTTAGAGCTAAAATATGAATTTGTCATACTTAAACCATGATTTGTTAATTCTTCCCAAATAAAATTCAATGCCTCATAGAATCCAAACCCCATATTCTCACATTTCATCTCAATTCTCACATTTTTAAAAAACATAGAAAACAAACCCTATATTCTATGTTCTACCTTTCGGCTCCCTTTCTCCTGTAGCCACAACCTCGACTCACACCGTCACCGTCTAGCTTCGCGTTCACTCTTAGATAGACAATAAAATTTTACATTTCCAAGGGAATTAATTATGAAGCTTGTTGTTCGTACCCTGACAGAGTCTCAGATTTGAGGGTCTCACCTTTTTTTTTTACATTGTTTATTCACGTAGGTTCCATTACATGTGAGTGGATATCAATCAAGTGGTAATGAATAGTTCTGTACAAGTAGATTTATTCATTAATTATAGAATGAACCTTTTTTTACCTTATATATATCCTTTGTTTTATGTGCTTTTAGGAAATAATTATACTCGTGATCGTTCAGAATAAAATTGGGAAAATTTAGATGGATTGAGATTTTAGGGTTGATTATACCAATGGCCAACTGTATTCCAATTTTGTGTTGAATGTTTGAAGATTTTAGGGTTGAATGCTTAAGCAGTGCAGAGCTTTTGATATGCTTTTCATGTTACTAAAGCTCTAAAATTCTTCACATTTTTCTTATAATAAATTAATTGTGCCAATTTTTGGCAGAGTATTATTAACAAATTGCTGCATTTTCGTTTTACAATTATGAAGTGAGATTGTATCGTGTATTTTTTTTTTATTTTTTTGTACTAAATTATATTTTTCATATGTATATTATTTTTTACGTTTTAGTGTATTTACATATAGATCGAAGAATTTTTAATATTGATAAATGATCTCGTTATTACGATAGTTAATTTTCGACGTTTAATGGTCAACAATCAATGACTATCCTAACAGACCTTCAATCGTAGATTTGCCGCTGTTTAACCGGATAAGAAGATACCCGCCATAGAGATACTTCAAATTGGAGCACACCACTATAAATCATTTCTATACGTTATAAATCAGGCTGTAGGAAAAATTGTTTAACCTATTCGCACCTTTGGCTGTTGAATAAGAATTAGAATAAAACTATGTACAGAAGAGGTTGACAGAATACTCACATGCGAGTGGGTCCCATGTGAATAAATAAGTCCAAAAAAAGAAATGGGGCCCTCGCATGTGAGTGTTCTGTCAACCTCTTCTATCAACCTCTTCTATACGAGTAGCGGGATTGTAAGAATTAATATACTTTGCCAGGGCCCATGTGGCCCTGGTTTTCTAGGGAGGACATGTGTCTCCTCTATTTGCAAAAAGTCCGTCCCAACAAAGTAACATAATATGTCGAACAATCATGCTATCTTATCACTCTACTTGACCTCATGGATGACCTCGACCCCACCACTCCTCTCATATGAGGGGAAAAAATATTAAATTTAATGAGGTGGGACTCGACCTCCATGTGAGGGGAGTGGTGGGGCCGAGGTTATCCATGAGGTCAAGTAGAGTGGCCAAGTAGAATAATCCATCTGTCGAATAGGAAAAAGAGTAATTAGCAGAAATGGTCTCTAACGTTTACATTCATTGCTAAAATGGTCCCTATCATTTTAATTTTGGCATTTACACCCTTATTTCAAACGTTTGTTGCGGGATTGGTCATTCCATCCAATTTCGTTAAATTAACCGTTAACAATTTAATGAAATTTGTAGAAATGGTCCCTAACATTTACACTCATTTACTAAAATGGTCTCTATCTTGTTTGAATCTAATTAAATTTTATTCTATTACATTTTATTTTTCTCTCTTTCCTATTTTCAACCACATAACTTTTTATAAAATAATATTATATGTAAATTCAAATTTTTTCCTTCTTTTTTCAATCACTCATTTAAAAATAATAATAATATTCCACATATTTTCATTCACAAAAAATAGGGGTCAAACGGAGAAATTAGTCAACTTCCCATATTTTTCTCCTATTAAAATTTTCGGTGAATATAATTCCCATGGTTTGATGTAATTTACAACTTTAAACCCCAACTCAAAATTTTATATTTTGAAAAATGAACGGTTGAAAAAGAAGGAAAATTTTTCGATTTAAGTATAATATTATTTTATGAAAGATTGTGTGGTTGAAAATAGAATAGATAAAAATAAAATGTAATATAATAAAATTTAATTAGACTCAAACAAGATAGAGACAATTTTAGCAAATGAGTGTAAATGTTATGGACCATTTCTACAAATTCTATTAAATTGTTAACAGTTTATTTAACGGAATTGGATGGAAGTACTAATCCCGCAACAAACGTTTGAAATAAGGGTGTAAATGTCAAAATTAAAACGATAGGGACCATTTTAGTAATGAGTGTAAACGTTAAGGACCATTTTTTGCTAATTACCCATATGAAAAATGTTATACATCGAGAATTATCCTCTCCTCGTTCGGTACATCAAGGTCGTCAACAGTTAGCGTGTGATCTAAGCGCATTAATGATGTGATTATATCAAATATTGTTTAGCATCCTACCAAAAGGTTTACGCGTGTCAGTTATTTGGGTTCGTTGATCAATAAATGAAGAGAAGACTCCCTTGACAAGTGGAGCCTCGGGAGCCAAACACGCGATCCTTGGAAGTTGACTACGTTGGTTCTCTTTAAAAAAATAAACAAAATATGTGTCCCATACAATTTACCTACCTTTTATTTGAGCTCTATTTTTTTTATAACAAAAATTGAGTTTTTTAAGCTCTTGTTTGGTAAAGATTATAATCAAGATTTTGATCTAAGTCTGATCGACAATTAATTTTAATAATACAATTAATCAATTTTTATCAAAACTACACATTTCAACAATTTTAATCCATAACCTTTTAACCATACATTCCATCAATTTTGGATAATTAACACAAAACCTTCATACCTTTCAACGTTATTGTACAAAACATTATTACCTTTCATTTTTTGACATTTTTCACCCCTATTTTACGAAAAATGTCATTTTCTCGATAAAAAAAAATGTAAAATGACAAATATACTATCTTATTTAAATAAAAAAAAATAAAAAATAATTTACAATTATACTCCCAAACTTTTTTAAAAATTGTATAATTTTTTATTAATTTTTTTTTTTTTTTTGCATTTTCACCCTTATTTGCAAATTATATTGCAAAAATAATCATTTTCATCATTTTCCTCAATTAAAGCTGTAAAATGACAAATATATCATCCTATATAAATAAAAAATAAAGAATCAATTGCAACTATACTCCCAATTTTTTTTTAAAAAAAGTGCAAATATATTCCAAAATAAAAAAAATTTAAAAAGAAAGTGATTTTTATTTTTTAATTATTTATTTGAAAATTATTTGTACTTTTTAAAAAAAAATTTGAAGTATAGTTGCAATTTGTTCTTTATTTTTATTTTATTTATCTTTGTTTTATTTAAATAGAAAGGTATATTCGTTATTTAATATCTTTTAATTGAGAAAATTGATGAAAAATGATGATTTCCGCAATAAAATGTGAAAATAAATGTGAAAGTCTAAAAAAATGAAAAATATGAAGGCTCTGCACAATAATATTGAAATGTATGGACATTTTGTGTTAATTACCTTTTTAATAATTTATTTGGACTCATTTGTAATTTTTAAAAAGTTTGAGAGTATTAATTGAAATTTGTTATTTGATTTTTTTTGTTTTTGTTTTTTGTTTTTGTTTTATTTAAGTATGAATGTATATTTATTATTTTTTAATTGAGAAAATGACATTTTCCACGATGAAAGGTGGAAATGCAAAAAATGGAAGGTTGATATGTTTTACACAATAACATTGAAAGATATGGACGTTTTGTACTAATTATCCCATCTTTTTTATTAAAAATTGCTAAAAATATAATTTTTAATCTATACTAAACAGGGGCTACTAGTATTTTTTGAGGATGCGTAGTTAAAAAGTAGGTAATTTTTTATTTACATAAAAAATTATTTTATTGAGAAAATTTATGATTGAAATGAGTTTAAACTAGGGGTGGGCGTGGGTTGGGTTGGGTCGGTTTTTTTTCCAACCCAAACCCAACCCAACTTGATCGGTTTGATAAAAAATCAACCCAACCCAACCCAGTTATTGATTTAAACCCAACCCAACTCAACCCGATCAAAATCGGTTTGGGTTGGGTTGGGTTGGTCGGATTGGGCTTCGGCCCAATCAAAGTTAGATTCGATTTATTTGTTAAATTTAGATAATTTTTTAGAATTTGAAATTACTTGAAAATTTACGCTTTTTAAACACACATATAAGGAATTCTTTTTAAAAATAATGTATAAATAAGTTTAAAATTTAAGAAGCATTTTTTTTTTTACAATTTTTTGAAATTCAATCACTTCATTATCATGTCTTTAATTTTTATTTTAACGTCAAATGACATTTATTTTAAATAGTGTTCATGTGAATCGGTCTATGTGAAGAAAATTGACATTTATATATTATAAATCATTATCTTATCTTTATTATTATGTCTATTTAATTTATTTTTTTCATCTTAAATATTAATTTTTTGAATTCATCGGGTTGGGTCGGGTCGGGTTGGGTTTTAATTCTTAACCCAAGACCCAACCCAACCTTAAATTCAATTTTTCAACCCAACCCAACTTAATTGAACTTAAAAAACCAATCCAAACTGATCGGTTTGGATTGGATTGGTCGAGTTGATCGGATTGATCGAATTTTTGCCCACCCCTAATTTAAACGCTTGTCTGGGCGCAATTGCTGGAAAGAAAAATAATTTTGGCGTCAACTCAGAAGTCCCACAAGGCATGTGATAAAGTTATTATTATTACCTGTGAATAAATGATTTTGTTTGATTCAACAACAATATTGACAATTGACCTAGACAATGAATAATTCGTATAGAAATTGTATGCAAGGAGTCAGAGTACATGGAATAAATAAAGAGTTAATTTACATGTACATTTCATGGTGTACATAATAGATTACATCTCTTTCGCATGGAGAGAGATCCACATATATTTAATTATGTGTGGACCCCTTTTCATGTGAGGAGGGTGTAGTCTATTATGTACATATAGACAAATTCATAAATAAATGGTGTTTATTGTGTTCAACGGTCATATTTTTGTTTTTAATTGATCCCAAACAGAGGTTAAGAGGGTGTTTGACGGGAATTAAAATCAGATTTTTAGTAGATTGTAATAGAAATTTTTGAAATGCATGGTTAAAAAGTTGTGGACTCAAAAAAGATATGATTGATATTGATTGTTTGATTTTAATTTAGATTAAAATCAGATTTTAATATGTAAGAAAGAGGCTCTTAGATAAAAAAAATAAAAAATAAAAAAATTCAGATATGGTCTGTTTGATTCCCATTTTGGAAGAAATAATGTATTTTGAATAGTTGATTGATGAAGAATGTGTGGTTAAAAATTAAGAAAAAGTTTTGGATTTGCATATAATATTATTTTATTAAAAAATGTGTGGTTGAAAAAAAGAGAGAAAAATAAATTTTGGAAAAAATGGGAATCAAACATGGGCATAATGAAGTTCAAACGGTGAATTAATAATACATTCAAGCGGGAACACGGTGATTCTTCTCTCGCCCTGCTTGGCAAACAAATAAAGTGACACGTGGATGACGAATGGCAGCGAGTTTGAATCATTTCATAAATCAGGATAGTACGGTCCGTTGATTTAGTGACTGTTGCACTAGCATGAATAGAGCCCCTCAAATAACTGACATAAATGTCAGAGGATTGAGACTGCACTGTTAGCACCTAACACTCACTTACACGTGGCGCCAAGCATTTTTCCATGCTACGTGGTCACACAGTAGCCTCGATTCGTGCTATTCAAAATATAGCCCTTGTTCGAGTTACTTATCAAAATATTTTTTTTTAATATTTCAACTACATATTTTTCTATAAAATAATATTACGTGTAAATTGAAAAAAATTCCTTATTTTTTAACAACACATTTTTCTAAATATCACTATTTCAAAATATATTTTTAACAAAAAAATTGGGCTCAAACAATATTATGCAAATTAAAATTTAATTTTTAGCGGATTTTTATAAATAATGATTAAATATTTGATTCAAAACTCATGGATCTCATGAAATATATGTTTAAAATTTATTGTTAATTTCGACTTTGATAAAAATTTATATTTAATTTCTATAAAATAGGGGTTGTATTGTTCATATTTGATTTTGATAAACGTCAAAATTTTAGTATATTTGATAAAAATGGGTGAAATTATAACTTAAAATTTGATAAAAGTTGTGGTTCCTATAAAACATATATCTAAAAACAAATTTTAGAAAAAATGAAAGCCAACCGTGCATAATTTATGATGTGTCAGAAATGGAAAGTGATATCTTACCGCATTATGTATGCAAACCATTATATAAACATATTATGTACATGTAACACAGTCGATTTTATAGATACTTATATAGAGTTAGTGATCTTTCTCAGAGGATGTTGACGACCATATTCGATAGGGAAATTATCATTGCCTTGGATGCTTGGGCAATTTGTATTTCTACTTGTGATTAGGTGAACTTCCAAGTCATTTTTTAGTAATATTTATATTGTCTAAGTTACGCAACAATGGGTTATGCTATGCTACTCCTTCGAGCCAAATTACGTCCAAGCTCTCTATCTAATTTTGAATGTTTAGTTGCACAAATAATTAATCAGACATATAGTCTTAATGTAAGTTTTTAGTTTGATGTCTCAAGTGTATATACCTACTTATGTTTTGACACATGATCATAGCAAAAAGATATTGATTTCACAATATTCATTGAACGTGAATATGGATAGCTTAATTGCACATGATCTCTCGAGTTCCCGTCTATAAATTTTTTGAGATCAATCATGTCAAGTTGATATGCATTACGTTATTTGTAACATAACATTTCTAAATATCACCAATCAAATTCATTACAATAATATAGCGACGTTGAAAATAATTAAACCAATAAGTACATAGTGAGCTCCCGTTCGATACAAATTTTTTAAAATAATTTTATATGTAAATTTTTTATTCGTATGTTTCAAGAAAGTTAAGCACTTTTCACAAAATCTACACCAAGCAAATCTTAATTCAAAGATAGTTGAAAATCAAATAAATATGTAGCTTGGTCGCTTTACCATTATCACTATGAAGAAAAATGTAACTACATTTCCTCATGAAAAATGATACTCCACCCATATGGATGATCACATAGATGATCGTATGTAAGTGTACAGGGTCATGTGAATAAAATAATATTTTTTCGCATATGAATGTACAATCATTTTTGTGATCACTTATGATATTCCTGTAGCACGACTCTTCCTTCATTCACTTTGTCAATGCTATCTACCATTTCCGTCATCAGTTCCCACGAAATGATACGCAATGATGTAATTATTATTACTGCACCCAGAAAATCTCTGCATAAAGCCAAAACAATGAACAAGCTAATGCTATGGCCCACTCTGTCACCCCCTATTTTCGTCAATCTTGGGATGTTGTGAACTATGAAACAACAAATTAAGGTCCGCTTTGGAGTCCGGTATTTAAAAATTTTAAAAACAAAAAAAAAATCTTGAATAGTATTTAAAAAATATATGTGTGATTAAAATGTAAAAAAAAATGTTAAGACCTGTTTGATTTTCATTTTAATTTTAATTCTCATTCTTTTACTTATTTTTAATCATATATTTTTTAATAAAATAATATTTTTCATCACATCAATAATTTTTTTTTCTTTCTTCAGTCACATATTTACTATCCATTATATAAAAAAAATGTATTTTCTTCAAAATAATGTGCATTAAACGGGTTCTAAATTTATGAATAAAATATTTTATTTTGTAAATGTGTAATTAAAAATGATTATATAGTAAATACTTTTTTAAACAATAGGAACCAAACAGGAGGGTAAGCATGTTTGATATCTATTAAAATAAATTTATTTTAAGAATATAAATTTTAAATAGTGATTTTTTAAAGAGAAAATGTGATTAGAAAGTAGAAAAAAAATTTAAATTTACGTATAAAATATTTTATTATATAAACGTGTAATTGAAAATGAGTTGAAAAAAAAAATCTTGATTCAATGGATATCAAACAGGGCAAAATGATGAGATAGCCTAAACGTGCTTTTCGAATTCCTCCCTTGTTCATGTCACTCTTTTTCTTTTTAAAAATAAAAAATTTACTAGTCAAAACGGATTAGATGAAATTGAAACGTAAAATGCAATTAGGTGATAAAAGTCAAACATGTACCTAACTCGTTTGTTGTTCGAACATTGTTATGGAGCTCAATTGTTAGTTTTGTTTCAATTTAAACACTTAGATTACGTGAATGTATTCGAAAGCAACAATATTATTGTCTTGCACGTATATTATTTTTGTTGTCCAAATTTCGGCTGATAAGGAAGTATGTGAAAGAAAGAGTATTTTTGACAATTCAGAATCTTAGACGATGAAATAAGCACATCAAAGAATATTTTAAGCCATATCATGATTTTAGTTTTCATTAGACAATAATAGATGAAGCAAAAATGATCTCCTATCCATGGTGGGTAAGAGTTATCTTGCCCACTGTTAATGTGACACATACAAATGTTGATAGTGTAATGCTATTTAGCTTTATTGGAGTTGCAACTTTAATTTTTGTGACGTTAATACGACATTAAATTATACGTGAAATTAAATTACTTATTTTATTTCATATTTCATTCAACTTATTATATAACGCCATCTAAACTAAGATTATAATTCAATGAGGCTATATAATATTACTCTTTTTGATAAATCAACTTGAATTGTTAAAAGTTGTAAGTTTGACATTCACGTCAGCAATGAGCATATTTTATCCTATCCATAATGGGAAGAGACCATTTTTAATATACGAAGTGCATAAATTGACATGAAAATGAAAGTTTAATGATTGATTAGAACAAAAAAGTGTATACGATTTCTCTCTCTAGCTAAGTCGCATATTTTAACCTACCTATGGATGTTAGCGATGGACATATTTTATTCTATCCACCATGGGTGAAAGATCATTTCTAATATTCAAAGTGCTTAAATTGATATGAAAATGAAAATTTAAGGACTAATTTAGAAAAAAAAGAGTATTTTTCTCTCTCTCAGTGGCCTAAGTCGTATATTTTATCTTATTCACCATGAATCAAAGAACGTTTCTAATAGATGAAAAACATAAATTGACATGAAAATGAAAGTTTAAGGACTAATTAGTCACTATCTCCTTTCTCTCTCTACAAGAATCTCCTCTCTCTAAAGTTTAGTCATTAGTGTCACTGCTACAGAAACAGTGCACAACAATTTCTCTTTCTATCTCTACAAATCTTCTCCTTTTGGGTTTTCAGTAAAATATTTGTCAAATAAGGTGAAAAAAGTTGTGCGCTGTTTCTGCCTCCCCTCACCCTTTTCTTGATTTTATCAGTTCACTATCCTTCAATGGACACCTTTTAGAGTTTAGACTCATCCTATCAGGTAAAAATCTGATTTTTTTTTTTTAATCCCCTTGAAAATACATAGAATTCCCTTTGATCCATTAAACATATGTTTAATTTTCTTCCATTTTCAGTGACCAAAAAGAAGGAGAAGGAATTTTTTTTTTCACGTAGTTCGATTGCGACTTGCGAGAGGTTTTGATCATGACGGTGGTGGAAAATGCGGGTGCTAACGTGGCCAATGGGGTCGACCCGAATACCCCAAAGAATGACGCCGCTGTGGATCATCACCATCACCAGCCGCAGCCTTCCGTTAAGCAGAAGTCTACGAAACCGGCCGACCAAAGTTTCCATATGATGGTTCAGAAAATATCTCCTCAACAATCCAGCGGTCAGTTGTACACTATAAATGGAAATGGTGTGTCAAAGGCTAATATTTATAGCAGTAATAATCAGAGTCATAAGAAAATAAACGGTGAAGATGATGGGACTGAGGGGTTCAAAAGAGAGATGAGGGATTTGGAGGAAATGCTGTCAAAATTGAACCCGATGGCCCAGGAATTTGTGCCGCCGTCACTTGGGGCGGGGTACCATAGACTGGTTGTGCCGCTGGCACAAGCCGCAGGGCACTATGGGTATAATGCTAATGGTTTTTTAATTCAGCAACATGTCAACTCTGGAGTTCCAAATGGGAATTTTATTAAGAGGGTTGGTATTTTATCTGATATCCTTTCCGTTTTATTGTTGTTCTTAAAGTGTCTTATTAATGTGTGTTTGGTTGATAAGGAAAATGAAAAAAAATTAATGGATGAATATATGCAAAGCTTGGAATATTTTATTTCCCTGTCCTTTTGATATCTTAATGAAGTTTACTTGTGAGGAAAGGAAGGGATGTGATTTTATCCATGTACTTGGTGTTGTAATGCAATGTGCAGAAGAATGATGGCTACGGTCAAGGGAAGCGGAGGATAAATAGTCGAACAAATATGGCACAGCGAGAAGAGGTTATTAGGAGGACTGTGTACGTGTCAGATATCGATCATCAGGTAAAGAGACTTTAGAGTTGTTGGTACTTTGGTTTGTTTCATTAATGGTTACCATGTTCAACAGTATCTTTCTTGTTATGAATGTAGGTTACTGAAGAGGAACTTGCAGCGCTCTTCATTGGTTGCGGACAGGTACAACATCTTTCCACATACTTGCTGTGTAGAGCTATATTTATGCTGACTTAACATTATGTTCTAAACATCTTATCCACATTGTTGGCGCCGAAGGTTGTTGATTGTCGTGTTTGTGGTGACCCTAACTCTGTACTTCGTTTTGCCTTCATTGAATTCACTGATGAGGGTATGTAATTCACAGTGATGGTTTGATTGTGTATTTTGGTAAACCTCTGGGTTGATAACATTGCATTGTTTTCCATTTGCAGAAGGTGCAAGAAATGCTTTGAGCTTGACAGGAACTATGCTTGGATATTATCCAGTTAGAGTGCTGCCTTCAAAAACTGCGATTGCACCTGTTAACCCTACCTTCTTGCCACGGGTGACTAATTCATTAATTGTTACCATCTTTAGTTTCTTTTGACACGTGTTATTTAAACTTAAATTGTTCAAAGACTAAGCTGAAATGAATACTTGTTTTCTTTGCTGTTATATTAGTCTGAGGATGAAAGGAAGACGTGTGCAAGAACTATTTACTGTA
Source organism: Osmanthus fragrans (assembly GCA_019395295.1). Taxonomy (NCBI): domain Eukaryota; kingdom Viridiplantae; phylum Streptophyta; class Magnoliopsida; order Lamiales; family Oleaceae; genus Osmanthus; species Osmanthus fragrans. The sequence continues at coordinate 7,294,701 of CM033345.1, read as the reverse complement.
CAAACATTGACAAAAAGGTAACTTTGGAATTTGTGATCTTTTTCTGTTAACGAGCATTTATTGGGCTACACATGGTTAACATTTATTGTATTTTTGTATGATGCAGGTTACTCAAGCGGATGTCAAACTTTTTTTTGAATCCATTTGTGGAGAGGTTTGTAGCTGCTCACACAACAACTTAGAAGAAATATTTTCTTTGAATTATTATTATGGAATATGTTATCTGCCATAGGTTTTACGCTTGAGGTTGCTTGGCGACTATATTCATTCGACTCGTATAGCTTTCGTGGAGTTTGTCATGGTAAGTACCATAGGCTTCTCCCTCATTTTCTGCGAAATATGTTTCTGCTTAAATATGTCTTGCTCAAAACAATCTCTAATCTCCGGCATGATTTTGAGTCAATTCTGCTTAGGTTCTTTTGGCTGATCATATTTGATTCAGTTATCAGTCTTCTCAATTAATTTTTAAGATTTTTTTTTTTTTTTGGCATTGATATTATAAGTTATTGATGATTTCATGTTCTCACTTAATGGCTCCTTGTAAGTGCCTGTCCCAATCAGAAATTCTTTATTGATGCTTTCTTAATTTTATTATGTTTACAAATGGGGTTCTGGAGCTGATCTCAAGCTCAAGCTAATTCTGTTTCCTTTCTGGCACTTTATAGATAGAAACAGTTTTCTTGGATTAATGTTGAGTTGCTCATATTCCAATATGCTTATTTAGACACTGAATCTAATATCAGTTAATTTACTAAAAATCTTTTACTTAGGCAATGGTAAAAGACGTATAACTCATTAATTTGTCCCTCTAGTATTGGTACTAGCAAAATTGAAGTTGAACCACTCACATTCGCTTACAACCTTCTATCGTATGTCCAATCATTGCATCTCCATCTTGCTGTCAGGTTTTGGGTTCCACTTATGTTTTTCAGCTCCTCTCTGAACTCAATTTTCCTCTTTCTACCTTCAAATCTTGTTTTCCTACTCTACGTTACTCAACTGTATATTTTTCATTTAAAGCTGTCTTTTCTCACCAATAAAAGCCATTGGAGAAATGAAGGTTCCCTTATTCCGCCAATTTGTTTCTAGAAAAGATGACCTTTAGGCTAGTTATGTTTAAACTTTGTGCTAATCCACTGGTCAACTATAAAAGGAAATAACTTCAGTCGTATTCTCCTCCCAATCAGTGTTGGATCCTTTTGTTAAATTAAATACTCTATACATAAATATATTCCACAGTTGACATGTTACTGTAAATTCACCCTTTCAGGTAATTTTACTGATGACTATTATTCACTCTTCTGACAAATCCCAGCATTGTTATTTATATTAATTTTATTTGAGGTGGAAACCTAATATGAAAAATCTACCTCTGGATATTTCTTCTTGTGACTTGTTGGAAGTGTTACAATTGCTTCAGCTATCGGGAGATAATACATGTGCCAAAACTGTATCTAATATCTTCTTTGTACTAGGCTGCAGTAGCTTTCTAAGTCTTTGACTGATTTACTTTTTGTGTAATATATATACAATTTTCTAGGTTGAGGACATTTAGCCCTCTTATATTTGTATTTTTCTCTTCTTTTTTTCATTTCTGGTAATGAAGTCATCCTTTTACTATCACAATAAAGAAAATTACTAGTAAGCTTGCATGTTTTCTCCGAGTGTGGAGAGGTGCCAGTTGAAGAATAATTATGCATGGTTTATTCTGTTAAAATGCACTTATTTGCTTTGCTAGAAGGGATAAGCATACCCCAATTAAGTATGCAGTAAATTTTTCCTTGATAATCACAATGATATTACTCTTTATTAAGATTTTATGTTTGTGAAAATGTTCTATAAATTATGTGTATGATGTGAGTAATACGAACACTTTAAACACGTAGGAAAAGAGAAAAACGTGGAGCATATTTAGCTTTAAGGTTCACATCTATAATGAATTTGTATATAGCTGATACAGTTGCTTTCGACTTTAAGTTCTATTGTAGTTTCAACTTGTGGTATCGTAGGAAGCTAGGGAGGTAGAGTCTTCAGGATCGAGTACTTTGCTCATTGAAAGTACCATTATTTTCCTCACGAACATAGTCTAGGTCAGTTTTAGACTGATTTCCCCTATCTGCATTAATCCCTTAGAACTTCAATAAAATATACACTCTTATATTTTGTAAAGATAAAGAATAAGTGTCAGATATATTAGTTTATTTTAATATTTTCCCTAACCATGTACTACATTTGTTTCAATCGTTACTGCCTCCAATTTACAAGATTTTCTCATATTTATTGCGTTCAAAAGTGCACCAATAAGAAAATTTATATCATTTATAGTTGATATTTGGAAATAAATTAAAAAGTTCATTTTGGCTAATAATTCATAATATGTTCTTATGTCTGAGTGAAATACCCTTTTCCAAAAGATTTAAATTAAGTGAATTGAAAGGACGAGTGAGTTGAATACATTGATAAAGGTAAAAAGGGATGATTTGAACCTTGACTTCCTGATTTCTTGGTCTATGTTGGTTGGATCAACCGTCATCTTAATTTTCTTAGTGAAATCTTGCAATTTTAACATCAACATTAGTTCAAGGCGCTGCTATTGTTTCAGCAAGGTTAACTTTCAGTTAATATTGTTTTTGTAAACATGCATCTAGAGACTATTTTATGTACATTTGGAGACCTGAACCACTAAAGCAAACCCATATACTTCCATTCGAGAACTTTATCACTTACTTTTGGTGTTTAACATTCACTTATTCTCTCATCACAGAGATTGATGTCATCTCTTCTGCTTATGCTTATGTTAATGCTAGATGGTTCCTGCCATTTTGTGGAAATAAAAATACTGTTTGTAAGACGGATACTTAACTGTTTTTTTCATCAATCAACACAAGACCTTTACTTGTTAAATTTTTCATAACCAGTTGTTTGATTTTGAAAAGTTGATGGTAATGCACTTAATTGTTGTTTACTGACCTTTTTCAGTTCTCTTACTAAATTCTGATTTTTCTGAACTTATTCAACTCTGGGTTAATTTCACTCTCGGAGTGGACTGATAGTAGTAATTTCTAATATGCTTCCAAGTTCCAATTCATGGTATATGATAACGTGTTTCTTGTTATGTCTCTGGCTGAACATTCTGATTCATCACCCAAGTTTCAGATCTTATGATAAGTAAAACTTTGCCTTGGCATCAGTAACCTTAACTTTTGAGTCCGTGTCATTTACATCATGAAATGACCATCCTCAGACCTTTTTATTGTAAAGTTGGAAAAGACAACGAAAAATATACCACTATTTTCTTCATTTCTTTTGTCTTTGATGCGAATCAATATTTCATTCAAAATCATTATAGACTACATAAAAATTTTCATTTATGTTTTGGATGTGTTTGGGTTTATATTTCGACTAAGATATTTTTTTTTTGGCAGGCTGAGAGTGCAATTGCAGCTCTGAACTGCAGTGGTGCAGTCTTAGGATCCTTCCCAATAAGGTTGTTTTCTCTATAACCTTGCGTTGTTATGCATTACATCTGAACCCGAGAGCAATACAATCAAAGTGGAAAGTAGAAGCTCACACATGCTACATAGATTTATAGTGGTTCACTAGCTGTTGTAGGTTTTCACTAAAAATCGAAAAAAGAAGTTTACATTGGAGATCTCACACCTATCTCTGTATAATCTTACAGAAAACATGCCCCTTTCGATTCCTTATATAGTGAGGACACTAGGGAGGCATATTACAGAAAATGGATGCCCAATATATATACATGTTGGACTGTGGAGCCTAATTATACTGCTTACTTTTCCTTTTGACCATGATCGACCTAATCTCTCTAATATTTGCACTTTTGCAGGGTAAGCCCATCAAAGACCCCTGTTCGACCTCGTGCACCTCGGCAAGCCATGCACTGAATTGTTTGCTAAATTCCCCTTAAGCTGATCTGCTGATATATATAACTACATATCTATATATACATAGGTAGATACTGAACTTGCTGGTACTTTGTGGTATTTATGTTTTTGGGATTTTTACCTTGCATCTCGGCTGAGTCTGTCACTTGCAGAGGATATTTATGGCTGTTTGTTAAGCTTGTAGAGTTGTCCTGTTTTGAGGCTTAAGTTGACTTAAATCATGTTGCACACCATATCGAATTCTGTAGGCAGTGCCTCGAAGTACTAACACCATTTCATGTTTGTGACTTGGAAGAAAGGTTTATTTTGCAAATTTTTCTAGTCATTACCGGCCGATCATCAATTATTTTCTCCTTTTAAGGGTTTTCTGCTATGCTTTATATTGGGTGGTTGAACATAATTGGTGGCATGGTTTATTTGTGGAGATGTCATTCATCTGTGATCTGGATGATCACTGATCTATGTGACAGCGAGATTACTACCAGTTGTGCAATGACGTTTGTATGCATTTTTAGACGTTTGATAACGTGGTGGCAATCCCACTACCATATAATATGATGATCATCTAGACTCAATGAATATCATTTGATAATTTTGCTATTTGTTCACAGTAATATGGAAAAAAAAAATATGGTAAACGTTTTTTAATAGATGTGTTGGGCAAAGTTGTGTTTTTTTTACTGAATTAAAAGTGTTGTCTAGAAACGACTTTGTGCTATTGGCGCCTCTTAACCAGATGTTGTCACGTGTTGTGATCTGTAAAGTTGGAATTGCGACGGTCTGGTAGATAAACATATAGGCTTCGTTGACTCCACTTTTAATGCAGTTGAAACTTGAAATATAATTTTTTCTGAAATTGTTCTTTGATTATTTGGGTAACTGAGGGAGATCGATTTTCTATGTTGTAACTTTATATTGAGCAACCAGTTTATGAGAAATCTTGTGTAATTTCTGAGTTTCCCAGTTACAACTTACAATTTTACGCTAATACCGTGAACGTTTAGTTGGTAGTTGCTCAATGAGAACGTAAAAGATTTGTTTCCAAACATCGTGAAACAAATCTTTTATCTTCTCATTTTCAAGTTCATGCTTAAATTTAGATGTCGTCCTTGATTAATGCTCATTATCCGAAAATATTTGACATCTTGGGTGATCGATCCTCACATTACGAGTGGGTTCCGCGTAAATAAAATAATATCCGACCTTCGAGGTGTATGTGTATTCGGTCACCCAAGATATCAATCGAGGTGGTATTGTAGCACGATTTTTTAAGATAAATATACTTTTCATATAAGGCTAAGGTTTAGCCGCTTTAACGAAGGGAGCAACTTTGATTGGAATTAGAATGTCGAGGCTCCAATCGAACTAGATGTGTCAAAAATGGGACCCACGACTCCCTTCGTGCTGAACCTAGACTTCACGTCTAAGAAAAATTCTTCAAATTTTTAGACTTGATGTATAAAACGGGTGTAGATATTATAGTCTACTAGTCTAGTGGCGATTAACAACACAACTCCTCTCCTCTGCATCCTTACTCCCAATCCAAACTCCCAAAAAAATTAGGACGGTTCATAAAAATGAAAAACAATTTTCATAGTAGCTAGTATGAAAATTAGAGTTAAGATTGAGACGCATAAAAAATAATTCCTAAGATCACAAAATTTTACTATTCATTTTTTAAAGTTGATTGCAAATCTCTTTTTCAAAAGAATTACGAAGTGGAGTAGTTGTTGTAAAAGGCAAAATCTTTGTCACCTCCAAAGTCACAATTGTGTTACCCTTTGTCCTCCCATCTGATAATGACATTCTTATTTCTTCCTAAGTGGAGGACCCCAACAACACCTACAACAACCTAAGCCCTTGCTATTTAAAAACATTATTTTACATATGTCTGAATTGAAACAAGTAGGTCACTATTACTACAATAAACAAAACAAATCTAAGGGTCCGTTTGATTGCAGGGTGAAAAATGGGTGGAAAAAGAATTGAATTCCAGGGAATTGAATTGCTTGGAATTGTTTTACCGGGAATTGAATTAAAGGTGTTTAATTGGTATAATTTTCCACATTTATATCATAATACGTTTGGCTTTGTTTTTCATGCAAATTGTCAATTAAATGGATAAATTTTTTTGCCATTAAGGACAAAATATGTTTAGATTGTCAAAAAAAAATAAAATATATTTTTTATTTTTACGTTTGGCTCTATTTTGCATGAAATTTGTTAATTAAATGGATAAATTTTTTTACACTTTATCTTAAAATTTGTTTCTATTGCTAAAAAAAAAAAAAAAAAGTTGAAAACCAATTCCCACCAAATAGCAAGGAATTGATTTCCACGGAATCATGCTTCAAGTGGTTGTACCTTGGAAAAGGCTGGAAATCGATTCCATGGAAAATAAAGGCTATCAAACAGCGCAAAAGCAGGAAGTTGGAAAACGATTCCAAATTCCCAGAAAAATTTTCGCTATCAAACACACCCTAAGTTGCCAACTGAACCCTTTGCCCTACTATACACTTAACCCATATGAATTATTGTACTTGTACATTATGACACCCATTAATTATGACATTCATAATGGGTGCCATAATGTACCAGTAGCACCACTGAAATCATATAATGTCTATTGAACCTCAGATACAGTTCTTTAAAGAATTTTTTTCCTCTAAAAGCGTAAAGTGTGACGAAGCGCAGAGGCCAAATTTATACCTAGGTGTAAAAAACATTTTTTATTTTAATATCATTTTAAAATTTCAAATCAATCCAAAAATTATTTAATAATTAAAGATAAAAGAGTAAAAAAAAAAATGTGAGGTTAGATGTTTTGTGTCCGCTTCGCGCCTAAGTACCGTTTTTTAGAACACTGCTTCTTGGATATCATTTTTCTATACTAATAGTGTCCATCAAAACAAATGAAGAAAAATTACTCGACTCAAGACCTTATTAAGCTATTATGTTTAAGAAAGAAATATGAACTCGTGGCCTTTCATCAAATCCACTAATTGAAATATATTTATAGACATACAAGACATCTAAATTATATATACTTATAAAAAAGAATGTAAAATATTGTGCTGGCATCTTTTCCAATACATAAAAAGCAAGTAGGAATGACAATTTAACCCGCTCCGTCCCACCCTGAATGGGGCAAAAAAACCCACCTCGATGGGTTGGCAGGACGAGGCGAGGAGTCGTGGGTCGCCCTATGGCGGGTCGGGGGCGGGGTGAGGCGAGGATGTCCCGCCCCATGAAAAAAAATAAAAAATAGAATTTTAATAAATTGTTAGTTTTATTTGTAATTTTATAACATGTTTCTAATCCAACAATTATATTATACAATTATTAATTTAAAATTTTACATAACTAACAATTGTTTATATAATTTATAAATTCGAACATTCAATCTTTTTATTATAATTAAATTATATAATTTGAAATTATGAATCACGATAGTTAAATAAATATTCTTTACTTTTGAAAGATTTATACAAATTAATCAAAGCAAGTTAATATATTGATCGAAAAAACTTTAAAAAATTTAAAATATATGGAATGACTTTTAGGTTTTGGATTAAGGGTTGAACTTTAAATAATAATATAACTCGAATTTTGAAAATATAAAAAAAAAAAATAATAATAATAATTAAACGGAGCAACAAATGGGACAAATTCTGACCCCATCCCCGTCTCGATCCACCCGTGCCTCGCCCCATCCCATCTAAAGCGGGGTGGGACACGGGACGGGACGAGGTTGGAGTGAGACGGGACGGGACGGGGCGGGACGGGGCACCTCCTGCACCATTGCCATCTCTAAAAGCAAGATGAAATGTGCAATCCTTGAGAGAAAAAAAAGAACTATGCTTGGTGTACAATATTTTTTGCAGTACACTCTTACAGGCCCCTCACATTGAAGGGTCCACAAATTTTTTATTCATGTGGACCCCTCAACATGTGAGGGGGCTGTACATACAAATGGAATTCTCCCAAAAAAAAAAAAAATTCACCCCCCTTCTCTTGGAATGTGAAATATAATAATATATTCATAGACAAGTTAATGTTTGTTTATAACTACTATGGACTCACCAGAAACACAAAGATAATACGAAAAAAAATATTTGATAAAAAAAAAAACACACAAAAGAATTGCAAAATAGACGATTTAATAAAGCTTCAAAAAATCTAGCTGTCTTCTTGACTCGATTACATGCCTTTCTGTGAAGATTTTCCCATATAATTATCATTTGCAAACCTTCTTTAGGAAGGACCATTCTATTTCTATGGTAGCCAATTGCCCATATGGGACGAAAATCTCACGCGCGATTCTAGAACAGTGATTTGTTTGAATGTTGAAAATTACAGGAGCTTCTACAAATAAGGCAAGGATGAGCGATGCCTATGCGCAACCATCCACTAAGCCGACATTTGTTGCATGCGTGTTGACATAGACAGTGAAATCTTTACTACTTTCTGTCATTAAAGTTCAAATCCTCATTGGCTTACTATAGAAAAATATTGTGCCTTTTTTCATCGCACAAAATCAACTCTCTTTACTCAACATTTCTTGTATATAATCTCACATTTCCTCTTTGCATTCAAGAAATCTCTTGCTGCATAATTTTCTTACATATTCCTCTTTAGTTTAATTCAGAAGGGACTCCACTCTAGACAAGTGAAGTCGTTGCTTAAGACCTTAAATCTTAAGGTCGTCCATATTAGTTTTCGGCCTTATTTTTTTTGCCTTTCACCCCCAAATTTCTTGAATCGTCTTTGAGTTTTGTTACGGTCGTTCTTGATTTTCTTCTGAGCACGAGAATATATGGGAAATTCTCTTTCTTTAGGCGGGCTCGATATAAGTTCGTGTATCAGATTAGGCAGAGGAAGAAACAACAGATTATTCAAGGTAGAGAGACCGGATAGCACCGGAACTCCTCTGTTGAATCCGGTTGCAACTGGAACTCTGCCTGCCGCAGCTGTGCCACCACCAGTCGGGGCTGAAGCTGAGCCACCTTCTGCAGTCAAGAGGATTAAAGTGGTCATTACAAAGCAGCAGCTTCAGGAGTTATTATCAAAGAAAATATCAGTTGAAGCAGTTGTCCTAGGAATAGATAGATCATGTAATTCAGTTGATTCTCAGACAAGTTGGAAGCCTATACTTAAATCCATTCCTGAAGAAAATGAGTTGTGCTATGGAAGATAGTGTTGTAATGACATTAAGATGATTCTGAATTTCGAATGCATTTTTTCTGCAAATTAAGTTTGATTCAGTTTGGTGTCATTAAACATATAATAAGTAGGTATTATTTTGTTTTCTGATGTTGTTTCTTGTCAGCTTTCCTAGGATGAATGACAGTTTGATGTGTCCTTCAATTGACAACTTTAACTTGCTTGGTATTGATGAAAACTAAAAGCATGTACGAGCAGTGCTAGACATGACAATTGACAAGATTAAATCTTTTTTATTCTTTTATCATTGTAGACTGATGTAATCTAATTATATTGTACGCTTTGTTAACACCCCAAAATCTGTGAAGCCTTCTTGTAATCATTCACTCGTACTAGCAATTGACATGACCGACAAAGTACCAACATTTATCGCCCTTTTTCTTGGTCCGACGATCTTGGTGCCTAAATGTGTTTATTGGAGTGTATAGGTAACACATGATGTTGTGTGGAAGTTTCGAGAACTCATCAAATGAGCACCAACATATCACCACCAATCCAAAACCAACCACAACATGGGCCATCCACAGTATTGGACAACCAACATCGTTTTGACATCATCATCCGAAATTTTATTAGGTATCAAAACCTAACACATGAGACTGAATTGTATAGTTGTATCGTTTATATTAAAAACATTTAATACAACGCGCCTGCACATACACAAACTGTATATGCTAATGAGTATGCAAAAAAGATGGATGTCATTAGTTAAAACAACCGTGATCAACTGTATTTTATTAGGTATCACCAACTGTATGTGCCTGCACATACACAACCAATCCAAAACCAACCACAACATGGGCCATCCACAGTATTGGACAACAACCAACATCGTTTTGACATCATCATCCGGAATTTTATTAGGTATCAAAACCTAACACATGAGACTGAATTGTATAGTTGTATCGTTTACAATAAAAACATTTAATACAACGCGCCTGCACATACACAAACTGTATATGCTAATGAGTATGCAAAAAAGATAGTTATCATTAGTTAAAACAACCGTGATCAACTTAATCCTTTTAATCTTGAATCTTTGCCACTCAAGATAGCTCCATTCAAGAGAATCGAGGCCTGTAATGTAACAAGGACAGACATGTTTCATAAGCCAAATAAAGATTGCCGAGTTTTATCAAATAAAGACTGCACTTCAACTGAAAGAACAGAAAGCAAAGGGAAGATAATAACATTTAGCAGCAGGCCACAATTATTTAACACCATAACGTTGTGGATAATAAAACCCCAGGGATTACAGAACCTTTATGACATAACACACGGAATTAGGGTTGCAATTTTGTGTTAAATGTTAGTCTAATTTTCTATTCTTTATTTTAATTAAAATATATACATGGATTCAATTGACTTGGAACAAGGCTTACTTTTCCAATCTTTTTCTAAGAGAGAGAATTTGGTTAAAAACACTGGGCAGCAACATGATAATAAAGAGTAGAGACATTTTTCTACAGGGAAGCATAAATGGGCGATTTGATTTGGATGGTGTCCTCGATTGGACTATTTGACTTTAATTTGCGTGTTCTTAAATAATTTTAAATAATTTAATTATAAGTCAAAAACTATTCCAACCGTTCAACTTACATTTATTTGCGACCCATTTTCCCAGTGTCAAGTCCACCTTGCTATCCTCACCATCACTTATCCTTCATCCCAGTCCACAATATAAGATCAAAAATTTATTCACAAAAATGATTGATTGAGGCTTTGACGCAAGGAGACGGATGTGCCATTGTGAAAGAAGATTCTAGAAGGCTCTTATAGTAAAAAAAAAAAAAAAAACTCTTAGTCATGCGACATTGCTTCACAACATAACTTTTTTCAGTTTCAAATTACTCTTTGATCGAATTTTGTTTCAATTTAACCACTTTATGTCTAAATAACGGAATTGTAGATATGGTAACTAAAAAATATGACATAGTATGAGAAATTCATTAGTATGTGGAATTAGTATGCTAAAGACAAGTGTAACAGACACTTGCAATAGAAATCATCGAAGTTTTATCTTCTTTGCTTCGAGAGGATACATTTATAAATTGACAGAGTTTCTACGTAAGAAAAAAATATTCAATTCTTTTGTAAGACAAAAAGGCAACACATCATACTATAGAATTTCAATTTTTTTTGAATGAGATACATTTTTGAAGATTAATAATAAAATTATTGTACAACGATATCAAAGTATGGAAACTCGCAAGGAATAAGTGTAACTTATGATCTATGTCATTTTTAGTATTTTTATAATATCGTTTTATACTTTTTTCATCATTCAATCAATGACCAAAAATTCAAAGTTCGACGTCGATTAAATTGTGACCGCACCTAACGAAATTCCTGGCTCTGCCCCTGATTCAAGAGAATCAGAACCCATAATACAATATGGACTGTTCATGAGCCAAATAAAGATTGCCAAGCTTTATCAAATAAAGACTGCACTTCAACTGAAAGAACAGAAAGCAAAGGGAACATAACATTGTGGGTATCGTGATAACATTTAGCAGCAGGCCACAATTATTTAACACCATAACTATGGTGTGGATAATAAAACCACAGAGATTACAGAAACTTTATCTAATAGTAAAAAAAGCCGAGAAGTGAGTATGCAGAGAACAGAGGCTTATTCGTTGACGTCCAAACTGTATAATATCCATAGAGCTAACGTTTTCCCCATGAACTTTACTAATATACATGCTTCAAGCTGTCTTATCTTAAAACAGTTTCACAATTCAAATTCATCATCAAGCTTGAGTGCCTCAGCAGCAGCTTCCTCCTCTTCATCATCAATAGCTAAATAAGGGTTATGCATTTTAGGCCTAAAATTATAGCCAGTAAACACATAAAACCCAACAGTAGCTAATTCGGAAGCCACTACACCAGTCCACTCATACTTATACGACATTATAGACTCCAACGCATAAACTACCACCCTCGTAAAGTATATGTAACAAATAACCACGACATAGTACTGCCTAAACAACGTCAACTTCATCAAATTCACTGCGGCCTTCCCATCCGTCCTGGCAGCCTCTCTCAAGTTCTTAATCGACCACACTATAGGGAACAGAACTGCACAACAGCAGATAATATCCACAAGCAAGAAAATTTGCTTCCAAGTATACAAATTTTCGCCATAAGGTCCAGCCTCATCAATCACAACTTGAGCTATATTCGACACCACTTGCAACGGAATTACCACCATTAAAACCTTCTTCTCTTTATCTTGCAAATAAGGTTTAAGAAACGACCATCCAGTTCCTATCAATACTATCAAAACGAACAGTGTAATACCCTTCAAAAAGCTAAATATATAAAACAAAACATCCCACCCATGAGCACTTCCAGTTCTCTTGATATAAGACTTATCCTCGGCCTCGAATAATAAATTGAACGCCTTCAAAATCATGACCGCAAGCATAAAAAAGTGGATTCTGTGAACAGATAAGCGCTTTTTATACAGGGTATAAATCCAAACAGCCCCTAAGAACAAATATATTAAGAAAAACGTGAAGTAAATTGAAGGGAGAGAAGTTTTCCCTGCGGATAAAAAATCGAAAGTTTTTGTTTTCTGGTTAAAATTGTACATTACGGAATGAACATTCATGGAAACTTTCAAATTCGGTATACAATTGGTAAAAACCAGAGTGAACATACTAGATTCAGATACTCTGATTGAAGTATTCAAATTTCGGGTCGGGTATTTCGGGTTCTGGAGGTGGTTGAAAGTTAAAACGGGTTTGATGTCACTGGATTGGAGGAAGCATTGAATTTCACCTTCTTGGAGCTGCTCGAGTACGTGCAACCATGAATCCCGAGTACAGAGGAAGAACCCGACAAAAGAGAGATCAGGTTCAGGCTCGGGTGGCATTAAAGAAATATCAGTGACAGTGAGGTTGAGGTAGCCGGAATGGGTGAATCCAAATTCATCGAAAGGGATGGTGGATCTCGAGTCAGAGTGGATCTCCGAGAATCGGATCTCGGCACGGATCGTGTAGAGGAAAAACGTGAATAAAAGAGGGAGTAGAAAAAGAGATTTCATTGTTTTAGGGAAGAAAAAAAATCTATGGCGGATGAAAAATGTTAGAGGTTTTTGGGGGTATTATGATCAAGTGCCGACAGGACAGCAATGGAGGGAAGTAAAAGTCAAGAACGTTCAATTTACGTGGGAAAATTGGAATAGAGACCCACAATTAATTGAATTTGTAAAAAATGGGTCATCTTTTTTCTATATTGGGTATTTTAGTATCGGATCTTTTGAGTCCATGTCATCTGCATCTCCGTGGACGGTTTTTTAACCCAAATAGGTCGGATTGTTTTGAAAAAAATATTATTTCCTTTATTCCGCATGATTTTATTGAAAAAAAAAAAATTGTTTCATTTATTTCATGCGCTTTCATTGAAAAAAATATTATTTTCTTTATTCCACACGATTTTATTGGAAAAATAATTTTTCCTCTATTCCACGAGATTTTCAATAATATACTTCATATCGTGTCATATATATTATCTCAATCCCTTTTTATTTCTCAACGATTTTATCTAACTCATGAAAGATCGCATCCAATAAATTTTATTATTTGTGAAGTGAAATAAGTAAATACAAATTACTTTAATAAGAAATAAATAAAAAGTTGAGAAACAATTACCCATTTGTCGCTTCTCTTCGCTTCGCTTCTCTATCCCCAATCTCTATCAGTGCTTCTCAGTACTTTATTTTCCTTCAATGGCATCCCTTGTGATTCTTTTTTATTTTGATTTGGACTTCTCTTCCGTTGCCTTTTTTGTGTTTAGCCCTCCTATCTTATTGCACTCGTCCCTCTTTATGCTCTTGCCCTTTCCCCCTACTTACACCCCATATTGGGATGGGCTTTCTGAGTTTAAAGAAAATGAGTGGTTATTAAATTTGGGAGGAGATAAGTTAAACATTAAAATCTGAATACTGTAAATATAAAATATAAAAATTAGAGAAAAAAATTATAAGAAAAAAGGTTTGGAGCCAAATTACTGCAATAACTTTAGATTAAGGACCTACGATGTAATTTTCCCTATCTAAGTGTAACAACGCTAGACTTCTCGTGCCTAACAAAATTAAATTCTTCTAGTTGACTTCATTGTATATTTGCTTTTATGGTACGCTCTCAAATTTTTAGTATATTTTGATAAATATTATGTCCTAATTGATTACACATCTTTTTCATGGAAATTTTTTTTCACCTTTATCCATTAAGGAGTGTTTGATACCCAAAATTTTCCCTAGAAATTTTTTTTCATCCCACCTCCACACATTCACATTTTCAAGGATTTGGAGAAATTACTTTTTCCACCACCAGGTCTTTTTTTGTTTTTTTTTTTGACAATAAAAAAAATTCAAGACCCAATGATAGAAAGAGTTATCATTTTAATTCACAATTTGCATAAAAACAAAGTCAAACGAATGATATTTGGTATGATAATTTTTTTTGGTAATTCGAACAAATTCTAGATCCAATGGTGAAAAGAATTATCCATTTAATTGACAATTTACATGAAAAACAAAGTCAAACGAATGATATTCTGTACGTTAAAAAAATTAATTTTTTTTTGACAATTGGAACAAATTTTAGATCTAATGTTAACAAAATTTATTACTTTAATGAACAATTTCTATATAAAAAAAATAACAAAGTCAAATGAATATCAAAAGATTCAAAATTTCAAATAATTTTCAGGTGAAAAATTATACCAATCAAACACAATTAATCCACAATTTCCGGTAAAACAAATTCTAAGCAATTCAATTCCCTATAATTTATTTATTTTTCCACCCAAATTTCACATTTACAGTCAAACGGACCGTTAATGAAATTTGTATTTGAAAATTTATGATCTTATGAAATATGCGGTTAAAATTAATTATAAAATTTAACTTAAATTAAAATTAAAATTTCAGTTTTTACCAAACAAGGGCATAGTAAGTTGATACTAAAAATAAAGATTTTAAAGGCATGAATTGTAATTACAATTAATTTTTAAGCGATTTTGTTAATAAATATATGGAAAATAATGTTCCGAATTCTTTGTTGTCAAAAAAACATTCTATTATATTATAAAATGTCGTAAATAAATTATTATTATTATTATTATTATTATTAATCATGTACAAACCATAGTGAGAATAACACAGTCAAAGAAATCATTTACCATTATTATTAATAAAACAATAATTAAAAGAAAAACAGAGCCTTCTTTTTTCGACTTACCCCATGTAGAAAAAACATGCCAATTCATACTCTAATCGTATTTTTGTTGCTTATTCTTGAACAAGCAGAGTTGCGAGTTAAATGTTTTATCTAAAGTTCCTAATTTTGTTGCTCTAATTTTCTTTTCTTTCGTGGATTCAATTGGCTTACAAACGGAGACTTAATCTTTTTCTAAGAGAATTCAGTTAAAAACACTATGAAGTATTGACCAACATGATAACAAAGAATAAAGACCTTTTTTTTTTTTTTTTTTGGATAAAGCCATTTTGCAAAGGGGGTTGGCCACCTCCACCCCCATGACAGATACCTCACAACGCCCCCACCCCCTATTGTGAGGGTATTTGTCATGGGATGGTCAACTCTCATGCCAACAAAGCATGATCCTTTTTTTTTACTACACAGAAGCATAAATGTGCGATTTGATTTGGATGGTGTCCTTGATTGGACAATTTGACTTCAACGTGTTCTTAATTTGTTTTAAATAATTAAATTCTAAGTAAAAAATTATTCAAATCGAACAACGTATATTTATTTACGTCTCAGCGTCTTAGCTTCTAGTCGACCTTGCTATCCTCACCATCATTGATCCCTCATCCCAATCCACAATGTAAGATCAAAAATTTATTCCCAAAAATTATTGCTCGAGGCTTTGAAACAGGGTGCGATCGTGAAAGAAAATTCTAGCAGACACTCTTACAGTGAAAAAAAAAACACTTTTAGTCCTAACAAAGAGAAAAGGGCGACTAACAATGAATTTAACCTTCTGATTTACGTACTACTTCAAAAATTCACATTTTCAAATACTAATACTAATAGTATGTATACATTATACACAATCCAGAGAATGCATACTCAACAAAGTTGATAGAAAAATTTGGCGTATACAGCCGTGGAATTATATTACTAGAACTTCTTTGCAGAAAATTGCCTTTAGATCACTTTTTTAAGAAGGCTTAGATATTGCATCCTGGGTAAATGTACTGGATTTGATAGATTTTCCATAAAATGTACTCAATTCATGGCTGTTAATAGGCCTTCCATGGGAGAAGTTGTGGGGATCAAGTGTAAATACTATCGGAAACTCGGGTTTATGGTATGATAGTGTAATTATTATAGATTCTTTTTCTTTTATACCTATTTATAACCATATAGAAAGAGTAACTTTTCTCTTTGTAATTCATAGACACAACTTACTCAAATGCTCTCATTCTTTACAATGTTTATAATCATAGCTTGATATGGCACGTTTGATAAGTGAACTAAATAGGTGGCAGTCATATTCAATATCACTTAAAATTTAAAAACTTAGTGGAGACTCTCACTATAGGAATTGACTTTGTCTTTCTTTTGGTCGTTTTCTCAATCGGGAGAGTGATCGATTTAGTTCCCCTTCTGCCTCTGCCAAGACAATCCAACCAGGCCCAACTCGTTTGAGATCTCTGCCAAAGCCAAGAAAAGCTCAAGTTGCCATTTTAGAAAAGAGAACTACACGTTTCCAGAAGCAGACATAATTAGTTAATTACCTCTTACCAGGCATGCAGAAGATAGTCAAGCAAAGTCTACTTTGTATAAGCATAATGGTCTCAGCCATCAGGTTACAACATCAGACATTTTTAACTTCAACTTCATGTTACCAACCATAACTACTATTTCTCCTCTAGATGGCTCCACTTTTAGAACAGTTGCTTTCTTGTTTAGCGAACGAACATTCACCATATCACCAATAGTGGGTGGTTCGCACTTCTTCTCTGCAACGAATAAAGGCGAAAATAACGAAACTACAAGGATCAGTGTGGATTTATAAGCAGAAACATGAACACGAACACAATTCACATCAAGAATACTACCTGCAACCGGTTGCGTTGCATTATTCAGTGACTCTGCAGTCCCAAGTGCTGCAGAAGGTTCATTTTCTTCCGGGCTTGTAGAATGGTCGTTAATTGTCGAATTATGCCTGTTGTTTTCAGCAGTCATAACCTCTGTAGGTTGATTAGGAAATGAGCGATATATTCGCAGTTTCTTGTGAAGAATGGAACGTGCCACAGCTGCTGTCTCAGATACTTCTTGCATCATCCTGTATCTTTCTTCAATGCCGTGTTCCACTATTTTCTTTCTTGTCACCAGTAGTTTGTGATGAAGATTTTTTGAGAGCCTGAATGCTCAAAAAAAAAAAAAAAAAAAAAAAAAAGAAAGAAAGAAATTGTCACAAATTGACCCTTTGATTGCTATATTGGTAAAAATAGGTTCAATTTTCAATTGTTTAATAGATGAAAATAAAGATTTTATTTAAATATATATTTTTTGTAATTCAACCTCGATCCTCATGTATAATTTGTCAAGCAAAAAATACTCACATCAGATGGTGTTGCGCTTCGTGAACCTTTTTGTGAAAGTTCTGCTTGGATCTTTCCATGTCAACTATGATCTGCAGTTATTAACCAGTGCAGTGCAGAATGCATTAGGCAAACTAAAGAACAAATTTGTGGCCAACGAAATAAGCATTTACACCCACACCAGAAAGAAGCTAGAACCTTCAAAATACAAATTATTGCCCATTTGACTACAAGAAATGTCTCATCATTGTTACTTGGTAAATCCCAAGGTCAAATAACATCTGCGAATGTATAATAATAAGTCCCATTGGTATATTGAACTGCAGCGTAAATCAGTATAAATTTGAGGTAGACTTGTGGCTAGGGATGGTTACACGGGTCACAGAGAGAAATTTGCCACCAATCCCGACCCAGCCCACTCCCGTAGGCAGGCCATTTTGGGCCTCCCAGACCTGCCTAATTGACAACACTAGTTGCAGCAGGTTAAATTAAAACAATATTATCACATTTTTATGCAAACTACCATAAAAAGAGTTTTATGAAAGCCTTCTTCCAAGTCCTGTATATATAAAATCAAACCTTCAACAAAAAAGTGAGAATTTATCCGTCATCTTTATCTTAATAATCTGTGGACGAACAAATGCAATTACCTCGTTAATTTCAGCACTAGCAGCTCCATAAAGTTCACGAGCATTATCCAGAATCTCATTTGGTATCCCAAGTCTTTCAGCAATATTAATTGCATTTGAACGTCCTGCGGTAGAAAATAATTTAATATTACTCTTCTACCCGGAGATATTTGTCAAAGAGAAAGTCCGGAACCAAAAAGGTTCCTATTGGAAGTTCTGCTGATTAAAACCACTCATTATTGTATGGTCAGCAGACTAATCAAATCAAACTTATTGCAAAGAACTTCAAGTTAAACCAAGAGCCTGTATTTGACAAAAGAAGAAAGTTATAACCTGGTATTCCCCAAAGAATTCTGTAAGTTGGCTTCAAGTTCACTTCATCAAACTCCATGCACGCATTTTCAAAGGCATCATTGCTGTCACAATTAAAATAATGAAACATGATGTTAGAAAAGGTAAAATCACATGGCCCATATAGATGTTCCATCTTTACATCAGCTACCTGTATTTTAGCGTTTTAAGCTCTCCGTGATGTGTGGAAGCAATTGTTAGTAAAGCTCCAGTTTCTGCAAAAGATTCCAGCAAAGACATCCCAAGTGCAGCTCCTTCTAGTGGATTTGTCCCTGCACCTACCTGGAAATATTGTAAGGGATATCACCTGATAAATATTCCAATATCACCAGTTTTTACTAACACTTTCCATTCTTCTATTCCAGCAAAAACTTGCAGACCTATTTCTCACTATATTGAACGAGTGAAAGTATGATATTTGTGACATTAAGCATCAATGGATATACGAGAAAAAGTATTAGCCAAACATATTCTTTGGCTCCAAAAGAATCTAAGCCCTTGTTTGACAGTTTTTGAGATTATAAGCTGGTAGGTCCCATGAAATGTGATAAAATGCGGATTAAAGTTGTGGGACAATGAAATGTGTTTTTAAACATGGGTTAAATATAAATTGATCACATACTTCATCTAATAGAACCAATGAAAGGTTACTTGAGTGGGACTTGATTTCCTGCAAAGTTCAGCAAAGGAAACGTAAAATATGTTACCATTAGAGAGAGAAGCAGCAAAAACTTGTGTGACTCATTGCAGAATGAAATTGAACTAATATCGGCATAAATCAATGGTAATGACGATCATGCAATTAAATTGTATAAGCCCCACACTTAGAGTGGAAAATAGCACAGGTATAAATTCGATAATACTTTTTAAATCAAGCACAACATTTGATTTGCAAAAAGAGTTTTCGCAGCTAATGCAGTTGCAAGAATTCAGAAATGAAGGAAAATTGCATAGACCAAAAACATATCATAGATAATCCATTGATCACAAGTTTAGAACAATAAAAGTTCACCTTGACGATGGAGAACGAGCTGATAACCACAAAAATATTTATATGCCTATCAAAAAACCATACAAATAGCAGAAGTCCAAAGATAATCTAAACGAATGCACGGAATTATCTGTCCATGCTGCAATTGCTGACATAAAACTCTCAAATCCACTTATGTCTATCTAACCTACGGTATATCCCATATATGAAGAAGCCGAATAAAACTGATTGGTTAGGCTGTGCGAAAGCAGGTTGCTTAGAATGTTCTCAAGAATTGCAAATAACAGGTATTCATTAGGACATCAGATTGCAGTCAACATGCTTGGTCCAATATCTTCTGCAGAGAATATGTCGTATCAAAGTCCATACAATGCAAAACTATTGGAATGCAGTAATTTTTTATTTAGTGCGAGTATCATACTGTCTATATGTCTTTTGAGAAACTTAATTGCATAGACCAACTTAAAGTCCTAAAGAAAAGCAACCCCAATTGATGTGATCCGGGATAGACAATCACTTGGCCGAGCTTTGGAGTCCAAAATGTCGAAATCCACAAGCCAAAGACCAAATTTGGTGAAAGCCGCTAACTATGCGGCCGCATCCAAATGGACAGAGAGCGTAGAAGAGGCAGGGTTTATTTCTATGAGATCGCATAGAAATACTCTATGCGGCCGCATAGAGTATTTTCGAGTTCAGTTCTATATTTTTGCGCGAATTTCCAGATTTCATTATATTTCTTATTTTGACAAGTTTTATTATTTTTGGACTCTTGATATTTCGTGTTTTTTAGGGTTTTCCATAGTTTCCATATAAATAGGAATTTTATTTCATCGTAAACAAGTTTTGAATGATAATAAAAGTTGAGTTTTCTCTCCAATGGATGTTCCATGAAAAAAATGAACTTATCAAATATTTCGTGTTAATATTTGTGGCGTTCAAACCAGAATTTATCAAGGGATTGGACAACCTTTGGGGCGTTCGTAAATCGGGGTTCTAGTTTCTGTACTTCAACGGGTTTAAGGTTAATATACCTTAAGTTCTTGGTCGTGAAGCTCGAATCAAGATCCTATTGTCTACAACCTGAATTTGGGTTTTTCCGGCGTTTTCAAATCAATTCTGCGAGTTTCATGAGATTCCCCAACCGGGATCACATCAAGTGGTATTAAAGCTGGTTCTAGATTCAGGTTATATCTTTTATTTTATTTTTTTTGTTTTGAGTCTTTTTGTGTTCTTCATGTTCTTGAGTCCAGTAAATATTTTGAGTCTTAGATCCAGAAAATTCAAAAAAAAAGTCGAAGCTGTTTTTCGGGCTATTTAAGAGTCCAAATTAATTTTCATTTGTTTCGCTGGATTTGTAGTCGAATTCCTGAGTAAAAAAAATATATATTATTATAAATTCCGAGAATTTCCAGCAGTTTTCAGTTTTTGAGTCAACAAAAAAAAATAAAAAAATTTAAGGATGGATTATGATTGGGGATTTGTTTTTCAAACCCGGGGCTTTGTGGGTGATACGGTGTACAGTTTGACCATTGATAGGGAGCATATATTTAATTTGGTCAGTATCACTATGGTGAAAAATTGGGATTACCTTTACAATAACACCCTAGGCCTTATCGGTTGACTTGGTTGAAGAAGTATGGGAAGGTAAATGTGATCAAACAGGCTTTAGTAAATGTCACCATTGGGGGATATAGTGATAAGGTGTGGTGTGATGTAGTCTTGTTAAAATTCTTGCATATTTTGTTTGGAAAACTTTGGAGACATGGGAGGAAGGTTGTGTATGATATGGGGAGGAACACGTATAGGTTTCTTCAGGATAGAAAACACATCACTCTGGTGGGTTTGACACTAGCACAGTCTCATGCAGACCAATGTAAGGTGAGGGGTGAAGTGGAAAGGGAAAAGCAAGAGAGTGAGATGACCACACTGAAAGAGAGCAACGTGGTTGGATTGCAAGAGGGACCTAGAGATAGGAAGGTTGAGATGGAGGATGATGAATTGAAAAATGCAGTTAACATTGAGGAGAGAGTAGATGAGGTTGTTCAGTATGAGGGTGAGAAACTAGAAGAGTGTGTTGAGCAAATGGTTGAAAACATTGTGGGGAGTGAAGAGCAAAGTTTCATCGTTAAGCATGATGTGGTGGAGACGATACATCATGAGTACGAGGACTCATATTTTGTTTTTGGAACTAGTAGTTTCAACTGTGTTATACTTAAGTCTTTCCTTCCGGCTGTACATTGTACGTAGGAGTTCATGCAACAACAATGGGTGAATAAGTTTGTGCTGCAATACAACCATATATGCGAGATGGGTGGGACAGTATTGATCTTATGCTATGGAATGAAAAAATTTTCATTTGATCCAGGTGGTGCAGTGATGAGCTGGATAGCAGGTTGGTTATCCCTTATGCGATCGCAAGGTATGGATTCGAGGATAAATCCTTTCGAAGAGAAACGGGGTGATGTGATCCGGGATAGGCAATCACTTGGCCGAGCTTTGGAGTCCAAAAGGTCGAAGTCCGCAAGTCAAAGACCAAGTTTGGTGAAAGCCGATAACTATGCGGCCGCATTCAAATGGACAGAGAGCGTAGAAGAGGCAGGGTTTATTTCTATGCGACCGCATAGAAATACTCTATGCGGCCGCATAGAGTATTTTCGAGTTCAGTTCTATATTTTTGCGCGAATTTTCAGATTTCATTATATTTCTTATTTTGGCAAGTTTTATTATTTTGGACTCTTGATATTTCGTGTTTTTTAGGGTTTTCCATAGTTTCTATATAAATAGGAATTTTATTTCATTGTAAACAAGTTTTGAATGATAATAAAAGTTGAGTTTTCTCTCCAATAGATGTTCCATGAAAAAAATGAACTTATCAAATATTTCGTGTTAATATTTGTGGCGTTCAAACCAGAACTTATCAAAGGATTGGACAACCTTTGTGGCGTTCGCAAATCGGGGTTCTAGTTTTTGTACTTTAATGGGTTTAAGGTTAATATACCTTAAGTTCTTGGGTCGTGAGGCTCAGGTCAAGATCCTATCGTCTACAACCTGAATTTGGACTTTCCCGATGTTTTCAAATCAATTCTGCGAGTTCCATGAGATTCCCCAACCGGGATCGCATCACCAATCCCTCCCCAGCCAAGGTCAAAAGTCTCCCCATTCTGTTCCTTTGAGAAGGGTGTGATATTGATAGGATCCAACGTAGAGTTTATTAATTGAAATAGAAGATAATCACCAGAGTGATACAAAATCAGGGCTATTAAAGAGGCCCTGTATCTCCCAATCCTTCCTAACAGAATTCCAGAATAATTGCATGCATTCCCTGTCCCATTCCCTACATATTTATTAGCAATTCCTATCACATGCTATTACAATCTTACCCCTCTCTAACTAACTCAACTAACTTAGCAGAGACACTGGGGTGATCCCTCCTATTTCTTCTAGTGTATGTGAACCAGATAGGGGGCCTATCAGATACCACCACCTATCAGGGCCGACAAGCGGTCTGTTACTTACAAAAGAAGGAAAAGTATATCAAATAAAGGCAAGAATTATCAAAATAGAGGAAGAATATCAAATTTTAGTCTGCGCAATTCATGTGTTCCTGTTTTTATGACCAAAAATTGTTTCCTGATTTTCATTCATTTTGGATACGACTCATAAATATATAGAAAAATTAGTCACTTTTGCAGATACCAAGCTATATTATCTAATCATGTTTTAATCGTAATGAATCATGTTACCAACGTACACTAATTTGTTTCAGATGGCCAGAAAAGGTAGATAAAGATTGAGATAGAGACTGTTCATCGCCAATGTCTGCAAATACAGAATCAAACCATGGGATCTTTACTGGTTCTGAAGATAACACATATAGACCTGTAATAATTTATTAAAACAAAGATACAAAGAGGTTATTCAATAGAATAATTCTAAGCGATAGAAAACAACTAGAATATATACTTTTAACATTCTTCCCACTTTTGGGTACAAGCAAAACAGAAGAAGCATATTCACCACTATTACTAAGCATCAACTAGTAATCAATTCAAAATGTAAAAACCAAGAGATAATTTTTCTTGGAACTAGAATATCAATAATCGCAGGTTTACTTAATCCCCTCTCCTTCAAAGATGCTAAAATCCTATCTGAACCTAAGTCACATAGATCAACTCTTGTGCACCTCAAGCCACAATCTGGGAGATCAGTCCAAAAAGCATGACAAATACAGATTTTAGTCAAATGGGATCTGCTAATATTATCGTAAAGCAAGTATCCTTGTCATATTATCACAAGTGAGAGTAACATCTGTCGTCTGCAATTTATCTCCTAACTGAAATGCAGATTTTTGGGACACCGTGATCTAAATATAATTTCCATATTTTCCAGTCTGGCTTGGTGTCTTTAGCAATGTATGGTTCAGAATCTTCAGATCAATATGCTTGAGAGCCAAACGGCAAATGTTTTAGGAGCAGAATCCATGACAGCATCAGATGAGCAAATGCCAACCAGTGTATCTTTTCCTTATTGGTAGTGGACAGCCTTAACATTGTATCATCTCTGTTCACAATTGCAACAACTCTTATATCCTATTTACCACTGAATATTACACATTTCAAGATCTGTACTAAATTTTCTAAAAACAATTGGAAATACAACAAGATCTTAGACGGTTTATCTTATAAATATTCTAGTCCCTGTCAACTAAACTATGGTGCATTTGCACTTGCACTCGCACCTGCAACCGCAGTATGAATTTGTTAATAAGGACCTAAGGTATAAATATCTTAAAATGCTCACTTCATACCTATGAAAGCATAGTAAAGCTTCCATTAATCATGACATGTCAACATTTAAAATTTTCAGGAGTAAGACCAAAATTAAGAGAACACAATGACAAGGATAAAGCAAGAATAAGTTGATGACAGTGAAGTTAACCTGATTTTGCCATCATAGCAGCCAAACCAAGTGTCTTCAAGCAAATGGTTTTGCCCCCGGTATTGGGGCCAGTTATGACGACAACTTTAGTATTCCAAGCTATGAATATGTCAAAGGGTACTGGGGGAGTTTGTTTCAGCTTAGCAACCTGAAATTATCAAGAAGAACCTACACCATGACTTAAATAAACATATTGAGGACGGAGATGCTTGCAACAGGGTTACTCGAAACCTAAAAAAAGAACCTGCATTTGCAAAGATGATATCTTCAAACTTATTTCCTCTATCCACGACACATTTCCTCCTTGCTGTTTTCTCCTCCTGAGTTCCTAGAGGCAAACAAAATGAACCGTTTATTTTCATATTCATGTGATTTGAACTTAAACCATATAATTATCAGTTAGTTAGTTCCAAGTGACTGATCCGTGCCATGCCAATGCTCCTAAAATCATCTTAAGAGAGCTCCAAGAATTACTATCTAAAAAAACTTATCACCAAAATATGCATATTTCTTGACAAGTATCCTTATCCCCCCACCCCCTTTCAGGAAAAATGAAAAATGAGAGAGTAGGAAAAGGAAAAGGAAAAATGTTCTTAAGCTTTCTTCATTTCACTTTACATAACATAGGGCCATAATATTTATGTGTTTCTCTTTCTGAACTATATGGAGTGTCAAACTAAATTATATTCTTTGTATATTTAGGGAGCCTACCTCGGATAAGGGAAGAGGGAAAGAGTAGTTTGCTTACTTCTATCTTTGGTTGGGATAGAAAGTCCCCTCAGGTCAGCAACATGAATACATGTACAAGACCAGGTTTTGTTTTGGCCAACCGAAGTATTCTTAAGGTTTCTCTTACTTTAAATTTCCCAACTCAAGAAATTAGAACATTTATTTTCCATCTTTCAGATATTAGACTCTATTTATTCCCTCCCTCCATATGAGGTTTCAAAGATATATTGACCATGGGCTTGCATTCTGTTTGATGAACCTTACATCTACAAAGATCCAATTGGAAGAAGTCTTTCATAACCTCATCCAACCACTTCAATTTGACTAAACTCTCGCTCTTCTCACATCTTCTACAGAGATCACATCACTCCGTGACAAGATATTCCCCAACCACCAAAGTTGTCATTTCCTTAATTTATCCTCAATTAGTTTCACCTCCACTTGCTGGTTTATACTCATTTTTTTATCTTACTCATTCTCGTAAGACCACACATCAATCTTGACATTCTCATTTCAACCACATTCATCTTATATGCATTTTAGTCAGTGACGGCTCAATTCTTAATACCATAGGCATAGCTGATCTAATAAACATTCTATCAAACATCCAATCTAACCTTACATGTATATTCGCACCAAATGATCTCATAACATCCAACCCACAAAATCCAGTGCATTACATCTTCCTCAAATCCTCATTTCTTGGTAATAAATAAATCTAAATATCTAAAACAGTCGCTCTTTTGGACAACAAAATCTCTATAGTGACTCTACTATCATCCTTATCCCTACTATAACTGACAGGGAAATCCATGTATTTAGTCATAGTTCCACATAACCTAAAACCTTCATATTTAAAGTATTCCTCTATAATTCTTACTTAAAATTTATCCCTCTCTTAGACTCTTCCAATAACTATGTGTTCAATGAATAGAATATTCTCATAATTTCACTCATGATTAAATCGAAAAGACTACTATAGTCACCACTTCATCTAATTCTCGTGATACTACAGCATACACATCTTTAACAATATTCAATCACATAACCATACTTTGGATAAGGTTGTTCGTGGGACAACAAAAGGGGGTGTTGTCAAATGTGGAAAGATGTAAGCAAAATCAACAAATGCATACTTTTCAGGTCCATATTCAAACATCCATCATAGAATAATAGTGAAACAAAAACGTGCAAATAGATGAAAAGCTTCAAACCAAGTTGAATGCATGACTTACAGCATTAGCATTTCTGACATCCTTCATGGCCTTGCGTAAATCATGACGATGTTGTTGAAGTAACAAAGGATGATAAGCTTTCGGCAAATATAAAGTCCATTTCCCCTGAGAATGTTGTGATGCTATTAAAGTTTTGTTGTCTGGCAGTGCATCAGCAGTAAGACTGCTATCCTTATCTTGTGGCAAATATAATTCCGGACGTGAACCATCAAATAAAAGACTGTAGCGTGCTCTAGCATTGATCTGTATTAACAGGAAACAGAGAGACACAATAAAATCCCAAACCATGTAAACTAGATATCAATATGAGTATTTTAATGCACAACCATCTGGTATCTGACTTCCAATCACTCCTTGAAAGATAATGATGGGTTGGCATTTGAAAGTAACAGGTTAGGCAGATGAGGTCATGAATTTTTTTTAGGCATTATCTTGAAAAATAAATGCACTATTTTTAAGGAAAGAAGTGTATAAGACATGGATGATTTCCAAAGGCTGCCAAAAGCATAATATTCTGTTTGACATAACAAATAACTTTGGTCTGTCATGGAAGTAAGTGTGAACAGAGTTGTCAATACATAAAATAGAAGCAGCATCAGAACTAAGCATATGGATCTACTAGTTGCAAGAAAGAAAAAGGGATATTGTTCGTAACCAAAGAGGCAGTTAGGTTAAACGTACCTACCATATCCATTTGAATCATGACATTAAATACATGTTCAATGTCATTGATGTCCATTTGCACCTACACGAATAGAAAATGAAAAATACCAATTAAGTTAAAATAGAGAAAATAATATGTTACTTTAACAAATTTGGCACAACCTTATTTGTTATCTTTAAGAGCACTTCAGACTCTGCCTTTGCCACAGACGCCATGGCTCGTTGCAATTCATCATTCAATGGTACAGCAGAAAGAGGCTCTAATATGCTTCCTCCACCTGAACCACTGGAATAGGGTATTACCTGTTATTTATAAAGAGCAATATTTGCAGCATATGGAAAGACTTCAAGGCAGCAATCAATAATTTGCCTAGATCAATAACAAAAATCACTGTGAAGATATCAAAGAAATCTAATCATCATACAGTTGAACAATGTATGATCATTAATATGGGGATCTGTTCAGTCAGTTCAACAAGAGATTATTGGGAAATAAATGTTATCCAAGATATGTAACAATTTAAGTTCCATGAAAATAAAAAAATACACTGTCGATGAGAAAAAAAAATTACAGTTGAGATTTTTATTCAATGGTGTGTAAAAGAATATCAAAATTGCAGCACAATTTCCAATTAGTCTCTTTATGTGCACAAGAAGGTAGTGAAAATTCTAAATTTCCTTTAGCTCAATTAGAAATTTCTGACTGGATCATATGTTCCTGACAAGATCATGTGTTTTTGTAAATGCATAATTCGTGCTGGTTTAATATCTTTCTCGATCATTATATAATTTACTTTGATAAACACAAATAAAATAGAAAAAAAAAAATCATGTAGAAACGTTAAGAACAAAGGTATGGACAAAGTCCATCCTGTGTACAAAGTAAGATATTTGAAGAACTTGATGCACCTAGAAAGCAATAGTCCCTCAAAACTTGGTTGAATATCAGCCCCTGACTTTATGCACCATCTTCCATCAATATTACTTAATTCCTGAACCAAGATATAATAATAGTAATCAATAACACATCAAATTATAAATATAAGTACACTTTCTTTTCCATATTTGTGCCAGACAAGAAGCACAGCTTACCAAAATGGATGTTTCTTTCACTTCATTCCTAATCATGCTCTCAAGCAACTGGTTTAACTGAATAGAGAAGAGAGTCAGAACTTCCAGTTTCTTGGATTCGAGGAAAGCTACAGTAATTCAAAAAGAACTGTGGCATTCTCCAATTGGCATAAAAGCTTCATTTAAAAAAGAATATGATTAACCACTTTTTAGTCTATATATAGGATGGAACACTGGAAGTACTTTGGTAAGCAGCAAAAAGGACAGAAATCTGACGAAAAGAAACATACATATCTTTAATATCCTAATTAAACTAATAAAGCCCTGGCACCTATTATGTATGGTTAGTGTGGACTTACCTTATCCACTTTTATAGGTCTATATCCTATGTTAAGGATCAGCATCTATAGGAATCTGACTTCTCTGCTACGAGGTTTTTACATGAAAAATATACGCTTGGGAGTAAGGAGAGGAAAACTAAGTTGAGAGACTAAGAGACGGAGTGTTTCAAGGTGGAATCTTGGCATTGAGAAAGGTCTCAAAGGAGCTTTGTACTCGTGTTTTCAGATTATGCAACGGAGTCCAGAACTCCCAAAGGACCCAGTATAAAACCTCAGAATTCAGATGTCTACTACTATCGACTTGGTTCTTATGGAAAATGATGGGTATCCCGGGATTTGTAGCAAAGCCTGGTTCTTATTGCTTTCATCTAATGGTATTGGGTAAAAGAATTTTTGACAACTATAAGTTATCTGCATCTTAAATGAACCTATATAAATAACTTGATCCCAACGGGTGAAAATCTCAGGTCAAATTCAACAAGTGCTACCAGCAAACAACACCATAATCAGAAATTTAAACCCCACTGCCACAAACAAAAAGGAAACAAGTAATTTACCTTTCTTTCAAGAAACCGGACTTGATCGCGAGCCTGTCTCAAAGTGGAACTCTGAAACATGAAACATATATGAAAGCAATAAGACAAATATAAATCAAAGTGAAATTTCTGAATCAATGATAGAGTTAAGAGCGGACCGCAGAATCTTTAACAGAGCCATCTTCATCTATTAATTGCTGTATGAACTTGATTAATGATTGACTTACTACCAGATCCATAATCTGCCATAAAATTATGAAAAAAATAGTGCCATTACATATACTAAGCACATACCACAACAGATTCCATACGGTGATAAGTACTATATCATACCATTCCAGAAAGCGGCATAAAGCGTTGATACCACTCTGAATCCTCCTTAGCAGCGGCTTTGACATTTAACTGCAAGGCTTCTGCGAACTGTAGCAGGGATACAAGTGCCATCGCTTCATTCCCACTCAAGGGAAAACCACTGCCAGCACATTGAATACCAGTTTTCACCTTCAACAAACACGAATGCAAATTAAATGAATGTATCATAAATAATTCGTTTCATTATCTTAACCATTTAATAAGTACAGGACACTGGAAACAATAAATGAAATGACATTTAGTCATCTTCACATCGAAGAAATGGAACATACTAAACTGATATCAATTCCAGAAAAATCCATCATTGCACCGTATTTATGCATTTCCACAGCCGCATCGGTTTCCTCTAATAGTTTCACACTTTCATCAAACGTCTTATTCAAATTCCATAATTGCTCCTGCATGCCATAAGTCAATGAAAAGATAAAAATGTTTACCCCGCAGTGATATGTGATTGAATAATACAGTGAGGCGATTGTACTTGCAACTAACGATTACTTTGAAACAATCCTTGGCAAGACAAGTATGTCTGCAAATAAGTAAAACTTACTTTTAATTAATTTTTGTTCTCAAACAAGTTATTTACTTATTTTGATCGCTACTCTTCGAATAAGTAATAATTTTAAGCTTAGCAAAACATGTCAAAACTTGAGAAGATAATTAAATGAAAACCTTGGTGGCTTGTTTGCCGAGGGAAGTACCGGCAAAGGAAGCAACGGTGTCACATAGCTGGTCCCATTCGAGGACTCTGAGGCTGTCCAGAATTACCGATGGCTGGCTATCCTTACTGCTAGAAGTGTTTCCGGAGTGAGAGACCGCCGGTGCCGGTGAGAAGTTTTTGCAGAGGAAAATTTGAGGAGTCACAAATTGGAATTGAATGGATTGATTCGAAGGTGTGGTCGAAATTGTGAGTTTTGAGATGGAAAAGAGGGAAATGGAAGAGGGACGTGAACATGACAGCATTATGCAGGAAAATGGTGAAATTGAACCCAACTGTGTGAAAGAGAAGATAGGAAGATGAATTGGATACGCAGGCAATACACCTTGTAGTTTTTTTTCTTTTGATATTTATTTAGTTCATGTTTGGTACACTTCTTTTTTTTTTTTTATTCTTCAACTCATTTTTAACCTCATATTTTTCAATAAAATAATATTTTTCATCACATCAATAACTTTTCTTTATTTTTCAACCACATATTCACCATCCATCACATAAAAAAAAAAATTATTTTTCCCAAAAATATGTATCAAACAGGTCCAAATTATTATTATTTTGAGAATTCTTTTTCCTATTTTTGGTACGTGTAAGAATGACAACGACGAGGCTGGATAATCATTCCCATGTCCCTTCTCGTCGAGTATTTTTATCTTCTTATCCCGTTTACATACTTAGTTAGGCAAGACGGGATGGGTCCCTGTCTCGTCCTATTTTTTTCTTTAATTTTTTTGCTTTAATTTTTTTAATATTTTTTCTGTGAAAATCAATATTTTTTTTTTCAAATTGTAGAAAAATTATATTTCCTCTAGAAATTATGGTGATTCTTTTCTTATTGTGTGATAGATTTTTATATTTTAAAATGAACTTTAAATGAAATGGGAAACGGGACGGGAACCATGTATTTCGCGAATATTAGGTATAATGGAATTTTTTAGCTATCCCTATGTTTGTGAATTTAGAATGTAATTGACAGGTAGGAAAAATGAACTTAATGGAGATAATATAGGGAAAATTAGAAAATAATCCAACCAACTATTCAAATTTGTCGAGTTGAACCTAATAGAGTCCGACGAGGTAGGAGGACTGAAGATGCGTTGACAAAAATTGTTGACAACGTGAAACCTAATTATAGGTGTCCATTTGAAATTTTCCTTCTACCCACATAAAATCATAGAAATCTTCAAGCTCGATAGGAAAAGAGATCAAATATTATTTTAATCGCCCAACTTCTAGCATTATTTTACTTTTTACTATCGAATTTTTATTTTTATTTCAACATAAACCCTCCGACACCTCCATATGTTAACAAAAATGTTTGGGTAAATTTCATCTAGGGTCACTTAACTTTTAGCAAAATTTCAATTGAGTCACTTATTTATAATTTGTCTTAATTAGATCACTAATTTAATTTAGTTTTAACTTTTAAGTTTCACCACTTTCTCACGTCTATCTATTTGTAATTTAAATAGTTTATAAACACTTTTTAATCGTGAAAATTTCAAAGCTCAAATAGTCTACTAGATGATTTTGTTAAGTGTTGAAGATTAAAATACTCTAAATGAAAAGTTAAGGACTGTCTAGCTACAATAAATTGAGAGTCTCCTTTGCAATTTCATCTCGTACAATAATTAAAAAATTACTTAATTGACAATTATACTACAATAATTCTTCCACATATCAATGTCATAACTAGGGATGGCAACGGAGCGGAATATGAGACGAATCGACCATTTTCATTCTCATCTCGTCGGATATTTTTGTTACCTTGTCCCACCCTCACACCTGATTAATTTGGGACGGAGCCATTAGGGCTAATCGAGGTGGGGTTTTATTTATTTAATTTATTTTTTATGTTTTTAGTTAGTGAATATTATTTTTTTCAATTTATTAAGAACGACTCATGTTCTCTTTAAAAATGATGATAAAATTTTTATTTGATAAAAAACTTATATTTAAAATTAACTTTAAACATGACAAGTAGCGAGGAAAGAATTGTATTTTCTGTACCCGCTTCGGAGCAACGATTCCCACCTGGTTTATCCAATTAGGCGGGTAAGTCTCGTCCTCCGTTCGAGACTAGCCTCTTGGGTTGAACGGATTTTTTCCATCCTTGACTCGTGACTCTCTTTTTAAAATTTTCCTCTTTAGGGTATCCTAAGATTATGTAGAATATCGGTATAATATGACTATCAGCTAAGCAATTTCTATTAGTTTGGAGGTTGATGGTGACGAAATGTTACAAAGTGATGATTTGAAATTAAGATAAATTAAAGTTTATTGACCTGAAATTTTGGTAAATTTCTATCATGCATTAACACTAATTAATTATTATATCGTGCAGATTTTCATTTTATTATTGAAAAACAACAGGGAACAGAAAAACTTTTTGACAAAAGATCGTAAGTTGGGAATAATATGATGAAAATCCGGTTTATAAAATAAGCTAAAGTCTTTTTTATAATATTTGGTTTATAAAATGAGCTAAAGTATTTTATAAAATCAAATTTTGGGGAAAATGTATTTTAGAATAATGATTTTTTGAATAATGCGTTGTTAAAAAGGAAGAAATAATTTTAGATTATTTTATTAGAGAATATGTAGTTGAAAAGAAAGAATATAAAAAATGTATTTTGAATAAAATGAAGTCCAAACAGGCACAAATTATCCATTCCGTGGTTTTCAGTAGCGTGGGCGAAGTTATTTTGTACTCCTATTCTTGTAATTGTCTTCCTATGATTTCAAACACACACAAAATCAATAGAGAAAATGTCAACCAAGCCTACCTAAGAATTGTAGACTTGTGCATACAATTGACAAATAGCCTATGAAGTGTCAAATCGAGTCCTCTCAAGAACGCGTCAACTATTCCTCTTCTTGCTTCTCAAGAGTCGTGATACTAAGGATCCGTTTAATAGCCAGGGTGGAAAATGGGTGGAAAGGAATTGGATTCCAGGGAATTGAATTGCTTGGAATTGTTTTACCGGGAATTGAATTAAAGGTGTTTGATTGGTATAATTTTCCACATTTCTATTATAATACGTTTGGCTTTATTTTTTATGCAAATTGTCAATTAAATGAATAAATTTTTTTACCATTGGGGACAAAATATGTTTAGATTGCCAAAAAAAAAATAAAAAAAAAATTTATTTTTTATTTTTACGTTTGGCTTTGTTTTGCATGAAATTTGTCAATTAAAGGGATAAATTTTTTTACACTTTATCTTAGAATTTGTTTATATTGCTAAAAAAAAAAAAAACAAAAAAAGTTAGAAATCAATTCTCACCTATATAGCAAGTCATTGAATTCCACGGAATCACGCTTCAAGTGGTTGTACCTTGAAATTGGGTGGAAATCAATTACATGGAAAATAAACGCTATCAAACAGCGCAAAAGTGGAAGTTGGAATTCGATTCCAACTTTCAGGGAAAATTTGGGCGTATCAAACACACACTAATAGTATTTTATACTAATTCTTGCGTTACTTGAGGTTGTCATTATAGTTGTGTTTATCGTCTCAAAATGAGAATCTATATCAAAAGGGGAAAGAACGATAATAGCATACATAAGAAAATTAAGCAAATAAATATTGCAGTGCCCTCGGGTTCATTTTAGTTATTATCACAACGGATATAAAACTAATTAAAATGTAGAAAAATGGATGAATTATTCCCTTTGTACATCGAGCCTACTTCCCCCTCACATGGGGAAGGGGCCCACGCCAATAAATGCGCGGACCTCGCCCCAACTCTAAGGTTCGATGTACGTGTAGCGGGATTGAAAATGGATAGACAAAAATTTTGAACGATTTGAAATACAAGTATCGGATATACTACCAAAACCAATCATTTCATTACATACTTTAAAATGGTATCGTGAGTGTAATTCATCAAAATTAATTTTAAGTAAAGCTTCCACATGTGATGTTTTTTTTCATGATGAAACATTACCTCTTTGCTTTTGAACTCCAAGATCTGGAAATGTTGTCGAAGTCAACGCTCATTCCAATCTAAAATTCCCAGTGGAAAGGTCAAACTTTCCCACTTTATGGGGAGGAAATAAAAAGATTACTTGCCAACTTATATTTTGCCTAGTTGGTTACAATTCATTTCAAGTTGGAACCAAGAAAATATTGCATATAAGCACATATTAATTTACTTGTTCATTTTTGTTTTATTTTTTATATTGTGTACATTTATTATGCAAGGGAAAATACAAAAATGATATATACTCGCATGCTTATGAATTTTAAGGTTTTTGATGTAAGGATTTATATCGTCCCAAGTCTTGTAGGACCGAAATTTTATCTCTCTAACACTTCACTTGATTATAGTTCAAGTTTTTTATCTCATGTTTTCTCCACAAAATCTAGAGATCGAATTGTACACCGTCGAATTTTTCTTTGAACTCTCATTATCTTATTCGATAGAGTTTGGTAATTTCTTGATTAACACAAGCAATAGACATCACATAATTGGCATAAACTAATTGTCTTTAAATTTGTCTCTACCATTAGAATATATCCTTATATTCTATTCGAAGTTGAATATTTTGGAGAAAATAAAAAGAGTACCGTGTGGCAACGACCAATCAAAAAGAACATGGATGACAATATGATGTTGGGACCCATTTCTCAAATTTTATTGGTCATTTCTATCTAACAAACCTAACCATCTAACCGTTAAGAGCATTTGCCATAATAAATAAACCACCGGATACGGTAAGTCGGTAACATCTAGATGGCTTAACCAATAATCATATGTTGTTTATCACTTTATATAATCCTTATTTGAAAGTGACTTTTTTAAGAATCATTTTTCATGTTCATTCTCAATTGTTTTTCGCTTGATTAATCTAATTTAGTCAAGCATACCAAATTAACATAAAACGGCATTGTGACGTTGATAAAAAGTTAATAAGTGGGTAAAATTTGTAAATTAGATGACACGTGTGATTAAAATTGAAGCTTGATCAATATTTTAAAGTAATTACCAAACAAACATAAAATAGGTTAGATGCACATCATTTAAAGGGAAAAAAATTGCAGTTATTTTACCTTTTTAATATTGTAGAATACTATTAAAGCCTCGTTTGATTCCCATTTTTTCTCCATAAAAATGGAAAATATGATCGTTAACAATCACATTCAGCCACTATTTTTTACTTTTCACCTCTTATGTTGGTCCATAACAGTAATATTTTCAATTCTCATTCTACAAATAATGTGGTTCAAACGGCCCTAAGTCTATCTTACTTGCCCACAATTTCAGGGGGAAAAAAAATCTAGCTGGATCCGAAAGCCAATTGCTTGATGCCCTCTAATTTAGCATTACAATGCCCCCTTTATCCACATTCACATTGCATTCCGACTGAATAATTCTATTTATCTTCGTTAGAAATGAATATTACATTTTTTTTCTCTAACTAAATGGACCATTTTCTCCATTATTGAAATTTAAATAGGCAATATGGAATTGTTAATAAATAAAGGTATTCTGAGTTTCTTTCTAAATAAATACGAATATCATAAATTTCATCATCATCTTCCACTACAATGGCACAAGTGGATCAACCATCAATATAAAGAAATAAGTACATAAAAGTAATTAACACTTCGTATATATCAAACTTGAATCGCCTGATAGTCAAACGCATAAATTTCAAGCTTTGAAGCACAAAAACTGGTGGTGGTGCTGGTGGTTGTGGTGGTGTTGAGATTTCTCTTTATCAATCATATCCTGAACATGGCGAAACTCTTCAACATGGCAAGGAATATTAATTGGCCCTTTTTGATCAAATCCATATTCATTTTCAGCCACTTTAAGCAACTCCGTGAAGAGCGGATGGTTGATATAGATCACCGGAACAATGAACCGCTGCAGCTCCTCCCCTTGCCCCACCGTTATCGCCACACAACCCTTGGGTATATCCTTCTTCCCCTGGTGATGGTGGTGGAAATGAATCAACGCCATGTTCAGATGGAAATTCAGATGACTTTTATCTCCACTGCCCATCTCAAGATCAAAAAATACGCAGTAAAACAAGAAAATCCTAGATTTTTTTCTTGTAGAAATGGATAGATCTAAAAGACGTTACAAGAAAACGAGAGAAAAAGGCCAAGGATCTGATGCCGAAATGGCAAGTTTAAAGAGTGAAAGGGAAGAATTTGTTAAGGATGTTGGAATATTGCTCATGATATATTATGGTATAATCCGAAACTGTAAAGCATATGAACAATTCGTTTGAAGAGATTGAGACGAATTTAGGGAATACAGATGCTTCTATATATATATATATATATATATATATATATATATATAAACACACGCGCAGAGTGGGGAATCCTTGCAAGTTGCAGCTGTAATATGACTTTTGGGTTTCTTAATTTATACGCTGAAGTGTTTTCTAGAGAGGGAGAGAAGCTGAGCTGAAATAGTCATATAGAATACTTGGGACTTGCAGGCTCCTTCCACAAGATTGTTATGTGATGGTTATGAAACGAGGAAAATGATAAACAGACTGGCTAAAAAATAGGAAACAGAAAACAAACTGATGTGGCAGCAAGTTATTGGGTGTTTATTTTAAAAAAATTTCAAGCTCTCCAATCAGGCATCGACACATGTGTAACCTGTTTTTAAGCATATTTTTCAGCCGCTTTTTGTAGCATTGCTTATGAAACGAAGGGACTCTTTGACCAAGTTAAAGGCCAAATAAAATAAAAATATATATTTTTAGTTAAGGACCAAGTTTTGAGGGGATTTAAGGGATGGGGTCAATATCAGAAGACTAGTTTGAATTTTAATATATTTTATTTATTACTGAGAACCTGACAAACATTTCCAAATTTTCATTTAGCTCCTATTTGGTGGAAATTAAAATGAGAATTTTAGTAAATTTTGATAAAAATTAATGAAATGTATGGTTGAAAAGTTATAAATTTCACGAAATATGTGATAAAAATTAATTGTTGACTTTGATTTAGATTAAAATTTGAATTTGAATTCCTAACAAACGGGGATTAATAATTACTTAGTCAAACATATGTCTGGCTTTCAAAATATCTAAATTTCTGCGTTCCCCTCTAACATTGAATAATATTATTGATTTTCGGGTTTAAATTAATTATTTTTTAATAACTATTAATTGGCTAATTAACACGAGAGGTTCATATCCACTTCACTGCCAAATCGTCAATATCTTTTCGCTTTTAATAATTGAACTTCATATCGATCATTTCTCGTGCAAATCACATCCATCTCATTTCGCTCATTTGCTCCATCAAATTGTTGCATGCAGTAATCGTGAGATTTGTCCAATGGTAATTTGGTCAAGATGCTATCTCCCATGTTTTTCTAAAAATTTGAGGTTTGACACGTCAAAGCAAAATTTGAAACTTGCAACTCAACACAAATCTCGAGTTCTGAGTGACACCTTAAATTTGTCATGGTGAGTTAGCACGTCAAATTTTGAGCTTGCTATTCAAAAATCCGAATTGTACTTCATTTTTTGTCTAGTAGACTCGAAACTTCCATCAAAAACTCTAAGCTTGACATGCTAACTTGTCATGACAAATTCGAGATGTGACAAGAACTCGATATATTGTGTTTAGTTGCAAATCTCGGTTTTTGTTTCAACATATAAAATCTTGAAATTTTTGAAAAAAAAAGAAAAAAAAAGAAAAAAAAAAAGATGTCAATTAGTGCCATGACCAAATTATCATTGGGAAAATCACACGAGCGAACTACACGATCATTACATAGCAAATGGACGGAATGGGACACTAAAGATGATTTACGTTAAGAATGATAAATAAGAATGTTCAAATGCTAAAAGTGAAAGTAGACCATAGCTAAGGACAAAATTTGCTAGTTAACAAAATGTTAAAGATGAAAACTATAATTAAAAATAACTGTAAAACTAATGAATAAAAGTTAAAATCCTTTAGCCATTCTTCGTTGTAGATTAAAATTAAATTAAAATTTCAAGTCAAAATAAATAATTATTTTTAATCATATATTCCATGGTATTTACAACATTTCAACCATAAGTTTTATCAACTTTTATTTGTATATGTTGAAAATATGATTTTAATCTACACCAAACAAAAGCTTAGTTATAATGTGATGTGTTTATAGATAATGCAGTGTCAACTGACACAAATAGATTAAGTCTCTGTTTGGCAGGAATTAATATCAATTTTTTTTTAATTTTTTTTTTTGTAAATTTTGATAAAATTTGATGAATTGTGTGGTTAAAAAGTTGTAAAATTCATAAAATATATGATTTAAATTAAGAATTTTGCTATATGAACATAAGGGATGACCGCGTGGTTGACATCTCACACACATGGGAGGGTGATATTTTTAAATTCACATGGGACCCACGCATCCCATGTGAGTGTTGTGTCATAAAAAGTGTCAACCATTATGTTCGTTTGACTTTTTTTTAAAATTAATTGTTAACTTTAATTTAAATTTAGATTTTAATCACTTTCACACAAGGGCTAGAAGTAGTTTTTGTGGTCAAGTACCTCAAAATGATCTTGCTTTTACAACTAAATTGGCCCGCAACTTGCGCTCCTGATGGGCCCGGGGCGCCTAAATGATGGCATATTTTGTGGGGAAAATTACACAGAAATTTAAATACTAATTTTCATAAAGGAGGAGGATTAGTTTTAATTTCATAAATCAGGTGTTAATTAAGAATTATTAATTTAATTAATACAGATTTAGTATAACATAACCATCCACCTCCCCACACCCAAACCCACACCTTCGGCACCGTCACCCCCAAATTCATTTCTCCCTCTTGTCTCTTTTTCTCTCTACCTTTCTCTTTGATGGCGCACCACCCCTGAAGCACCACGAGTCAAGCGACTAGTGTCAGAATCATGCCGCCACACCATCGGAGGCACCGAGCGACGAGCGATGAGTGTCGAAATCACGACGCCACAGCAGCGATGTCAATCTGAGAGAGCGACACATCCCACCACCTCACTACTCGCGGTGTCATTGCTGTTGCAAGCAGCGGCGAGCATTTTCATCTGATTTGCAGTACCTTCCTCTGTTCGAATGGAGGACGTTCTATGTTTGATGTGGTGTTTGTTGATGAGCAATCTTCATATCGATCGTACTAGCAAGACAGAAATCCCACTTTTGCCCTCTCCTGGTGGTAATGGTAATGGGTGTGAGAGTAGCTCGCCAAGTGATAGTGGTAGTGGGAGCGTTGATAATGGTATGAGTAGCAGCGGTAGAGGGTTCTCGTGGATATGGATCGAGCGCAGTGGTGCCGTCGCTGCCTCCAATAAGTTTTTTTCTCTGACCGGATCTGGTGGTTTCAGGTGTGGTGGAGGTTCTTGTGATGATTTCAGGTAGTGGCGGTTCTGGTCGCGTTCTAGTAGGTGATGGCTATGGTTGAGGTAGCAGTGGAGCTAGCGAGGGTGCTACAATTGGTGGTGATTACTACTGGTGGTGTTGGTGGGGTAAAATTGTAGTTGTCGAAATTTGGTAGGACGATGTGGTTGATGGCCGACGATGTGCAGTGGTAGGCCTGAATGTTGGCCGACCTTTGGAGGCTTCAAAGGAGGTACTTCGCTGCTTGCAGCTATGAGCAACTGATCTTCATGTGGTGGCGGTTCTGTGGTGATGTCGGTGGTCGTTGTGGTTGTGGTTGGGATTTGTAGAAGGTGTTGGTGGTGCGCATTTGGTTCTTGACTTAGGAATGGTGGTAGTGCTGGAGTGGTAGTGGCGGTGGCAATTGAGTCAGATGAGTAGTAGGTTGCTGGATATGTGTGGATCTGTTTATTGTACGTGTGTTTGGATCTATGGTGGACCAAGTCTGTTGCAATGGTGTGGCGCATTGGATTTAAAGGTTAATTAAAGGT
This sequence comes from Osmanthus fragrans, assembly GCA_019395295.1. Taxonomy (NCBI): domain Eukaryota; kingdom Viridiplantae; phylum Streptophyta; class Magnoliopsida; order Lamiales; family Oleaceae; genus Osmanthus; species Osmanthus fragrans. Next base: position 7,254,532 of record CM033345.1, on the reverse strand, counting down.
GTTAGTGGTGGTGGTGGATTGGAGGTGATGGATTACGATACTTGTATGCGGTGTATGTAAATTTGTTTGTGGTGACCCTATGTGACCAAATATGTGTTTGTTGTGACTATTTGTGACCAATTTTGTGTTAGTTGTGACCGGTTGTGACTTGAGATTGATCTGGTCACAGACAGACACACTGAATACAAATTTGGTCACAGTTAGTCACACTAAAGATGAATTTGGTCACAATTAGTCACATATAATAAAGATCAGTGATGATAGTATTTATGGTCATGGATTTGAGTTGAATGTGGTAGTGGTGGTGCATTGGAGGTTATGCTGGTGAATGCCGGACGAGTCCAGCCCCGCGCCATGGGCATTTTGGTCATTTATTGTGACGACGTCGGAATGGGCTGAAATTTGATAGGTTGATTGGAAACGGCCCAAAAAATTGGACTCGGGGCGAAGTCCCGAGATCTCGGGATTTTAACCAAATTCCTTCATTTAAGCTTTTAAATTGTTATTTTTAGTATAATTTGTTTTTATTTTTGCTATTTTGGCTCGTTTTTTATATTTTCTGTTTTTAGGGTTTCTTGTAATGCCTATATAAAGGTCTTTTAGCAATTTGCGTCTTGCTCAAATATGTGTTAGTGGTGATTGCTTTGTGACCAATTCTGTGCTAATTGTGACCGATTGTGACTTGATCACATACGGTCACAAACAGTCACACTAAATGCAAATTTGGTCACAGTTAGTCACACTGAATACAAATATGTGATTATGAATAAATTTGTAATTGTACATACAATTTGTGTCTCATGACTAATAAATAAGTTGTGATAAATTAACTTGATGATTTATTATCATATAATGACTTGTAATAAACTAATTTAATAAATTGTCTCATGTCATTAATTTTTTTGGCACAAATCAATTAATCGATCACGGTCAAATGAGTCATTGGTTAAAAAAAAAAAAAAAAAAAGTCGCCGGAAAGTTGCCGTCGCCGGAGATACTGCCGGAGCTGTCGCCGTCGCCGGAGCTAATGGAGAGGTGGAGAGAAGGTGGTGTAGTGGGGTGATAAGATGGGGTGGATGAGGTGGCCTAAAGTGGAAATAATTAATGTATATTATATTATATTATATTTTATTATTTAATAAAATTATTTACCACCTGATTTTTGAAATAATTTAACAAGTTTGTTAGTTTTGTAAAGTGATTTTTCTATGTAGGATTTGTGTGATGTTCCCTATTTTGTGGCGTAACCATTTCCCGTTACGAAAGAGTCATGTGATCTTCAATCATGGCCCATTTAACAAATTTTTTTATTTTGTGTGAAATAACAACTATTATTCATATCTTCATTTCATTTTTCATAAGAGTCAACGATTTTATAATCAAAGGATTTTAAATCTCTACGACCTTACTTCAATGAAATGTGTATACGATAAAATTTATTAATTTTCTTGCTTACTCTCTCAGCATACAACACATACTTTAATTTGTTATTGAAATATATTTTTTAAGCCAATTACTTTTTCCTTTTTTTTAATTGAGTTTTGTTATTTGTTTATTGATGGATAAATAGGACAATTTATTCATTTTTGTTTCGAAATGATCTTCCTCTCAGATTACCGGCAAGAGTGCTTTCGGTCCGGGGCAAATTTCTTGATGATTTTCTTCAGATATTTCCAATCATGCTGAATTCCATTGGGTTTTCACGAACTCGCCTCTTGGGGACAAGCGCACAATTCTATTTCAATTGTATATTTTATTTTTATTTATTATGGCTAGCCAACGAACGATGAGAAAACCAATGTTCGACTTGCTATTAAAGCAATTTCTTATTAAAATTATACATTCTACTCATTATGGTAAGCCAATTCGCGAGCTAATTCGCACGAACCAATGAGCTCTTGAGCCGTTTTGCATGATGATTAGACAAGCTTGCGAACCAACTCAATCAAGCCAACGAGCTGTGAGCTAACTCAAGCAAGCTGACAAATGGCTCGCACAAGAAAATCGTTGCTCGACTCGTTGTGGGACAAGTCGAGACAAGCCGGCAAGCAACTCATCCCACTTAACACCCCCATCTATAAACAACGTTCTTGTGTGAACTCATTCCAAGCGTATTTTCACGTTTGATGAACAATCACGGAGCCGACCAGCTGGTCCAAACAAAACATCTTTAAACATCCCTTGAGAGGTCCCACAAAGATATGATGCCATACAAATTGATTGTATTTTTTGAGGTTAGGATATCATAGAAGAAAAAAACTAGTGCTTCATGTAAGAATGTATCAACATCCAACCGCAAACTCGTCTTGAATGCAACAGGGTAACAATCACAAGACTCTAATCAGAGCATTGATCATCACCATTTTCAATGTATCCACCCATCTATAAGCAACATGTTACATATCCCTTCCATGTGAATGCATGGGCGTGCAGATTAAAGATCTAACATGCACTTAAAAACACAGTTAACTGCAACCTGCTTGCTGTTTTAGCCAACGGGAGGGCATGTAAGCACAGTATTTCATAATAAATGACGCAAAGGTGCAAATTCCAACCAAACCATCATTGTGTGGGCATAACATCGGCTTATGCCAAGAAAAACTTTTACCTGCTACTAAATCATTTAATAGAAAACAAGAAAAGAGGACCTTTCCAATAAAAATACTAAATATTCAAGCATATGCTTGCAAAGTAACAACAAAAGGTATGAAACTACAGCAACGTTTAGACGTGTCTGTCAGCACTGTATTTCAAAGTCAATTAACAAAAGCAAGCTTGCAAAACAAATGAAACCTCGAGCAATCTACTTGATCTTCTTCTTTGGCCTCAACTGAAAAAAGAAACATAAGCATCATTGATGTCAAAAACCAAGAGTATCTTGAGGTAAGTTTAAATTAGATATGTTACTTTACCTTTACTTGTAAGTAAAAAAAGGCTGTTTACTTTGAAAGTAAATATGTGATATATTTTCATCTTTGGCTAATAAAAACTTCATTTATTTTAAACCTTGCTCATTTATCTATAAGCAAACGTGCTCCAAGCCGTAGATAAATTAACTGGAATATAAAAACACATAATAAATATGTACCTGGTTGCTGTGTCCACACTTCTTTTTCCTACAGTTGACAGCGCGAGGGTGCAATCGAGCATAACATCTGCAATAGAAAATTGATGCAAAATAATTTGAATAACAAAACTAATCCACATTTTAATAGTAAAGACCATCATAATATTCAAAATTAAACTGTATTGAAACCGCAAAAGAATAGGTCCTTAGGCTTGAATTTGTGTTATACCAAATAAATTCTAAAGTTCAAGTGTATAATAATTTCCAACATTATCTTTCACTTTCAGTACAATTTTTCCGCAAAATAAGTAGCAAGAGTAACAACATATTAAGCCAAATCTCATGTTCGCAGCAGCATATTAAGGATGTAAACAACATATTAAGCCAATTTTTCCACCTAAATGTGCATCATGGGAAATAGAAAAGATCCAATTTATTGTTTAATCTGACATAAATATTCAAGGATGGAAACAATAAAACAGGGAATTGAAAAAAAATAAAATCAATCAAATGAAAGCTCTATTGAAAGAACAAAAAGGAGCTTACTTGCGGCAGATCATCTTGTCCTGGTTGTATTTCCTGGCCAGTGCCATAAGAGACGGCTCAATAATTCCACCCCTCAACCTCAGAACCAAATGCAGAGTTGATTCTACACAAAAATTACATTCTCTGTTAAACCATATAATTTCCAAAACATGTCATTAAAACCTAAAAATTAAATCATATTGCAAAAAAAAACCTTTCTGGATGTTATAATCGGCGAGAGTGCGCCCATCTTCAAGTTGCTTGCCTGCGAAAATCAAACGCTGCTGGTCCGGTGGAATTCCTGAAAAACACTTTTTTAGAAAAATACTTTTCACTAAACCAATCTTTGATTTTTTAGCCAAATTGAAATGGTGCGCCTATGTTACTTTTGCCAGATTTCGATGTCATAAAATTGGACTAGATATTAACAGAAGTATATCAGAAATTACCTTCTTTGTCTTGAATCTTGGCCTTGACATTGTCGATGGTGTCACTCGACTCGACCTCGAGCGTTATGGTTTTGCCCGTTAGAGTTTTCACGAAGATCTGCATTTTTACTTTATTTCGCAGTTCACCTTGTGATCGTCATTGAAACGAGTTTATATATTGATGCGGTTAGGGTTTGGGGGAATCTTGATATGATCATACGACACCGTTTGGAGGAAGGTTAGGTCGTGTTTGTTATCATTTTCCATTTTTGGTTTTTAGGAAGGTACTGCTCCTACAATTCACTTTTAAATTACTTACGAACAAATTATTTAAGGATTTCGTCTATTTATGCCCCATTTGATTATTATTTTTTGTAGAATAAAAATAAAAAATATAGTTATTATACACCCCACACAAGAGATAGAAAGTAAAAAATGGTGGCTGAATATGATTGATAACGATCATATTTTTCATTTTTATGTAGAAAAAATGGATACCAAATAGGTACATTAATGTATACATTCTTATACAATTTGTGCAAGTACAAATTCGCAAGATAATTTGCCCATTTGGAAACTATTGTAATTATAATTGTTGTTAAATCTCGATTCATTCCAAATATTAGAGGGAAATGTAAGTGTGCTAGAGGAATTGTGCCACCTTTGATGATCGACTCTCACATAGGTGTGGAGTCTGCATGAATAAATAATGCAAAAAAGGACACCACACCCATCCCTATTGTGTGTATCGATCAAAAAGGGTGACAATGGATTATCTGACACACTAACATTGTTCAATATTGGATAGTTCTATGATGAATGTTAAACTCTTTCCTTGGACAATACTATTTATTCACTCCTTTATAAAACCTAATCTGATCAAATAACATATCATATTACGTGTCCATAGTTAATTGCGGAATTTTTTCATAAAACACCGACAAATCCATTACCCAAACGGAATACCTGACAACGATGTTCAACGAAACAAGCCCTACGTTGTTCCATTCGAACAATTTCCACGTGTCACATCTCAAAACCTCCGCCCATCATCGTCCGCCACAAAACTGAAACCCTCGAAAAATATCGCCACCCCAATTTGGCCGGTGGCCCCTAATTTCACTTTCCCCCTTTGCGTATACATACGCCTTTTCGACACGCTTCGCATGGCCTCTTCGTCTCGCGTATTCTCCGCTTACTTACGCACGCTTTCCAGTCTACCTTTCCGACGATCGTTGCCGGGAATTCCGTTGAGTTCATGCTTTTTCATTGGTAAATCGCGTTTTGGATCTCTGAGATTGAATTCGAATTTCAGGAAATTTGAGTGCAGAACAAGAGCGTCCATGGCTGAGATTATAACTCCGAAAAGCAAAGGGAAAGTACAAGTGTTTGATGCAGAGGAGGAACTGGCGGTGTCACTTGCGAAATACACCGCCGATCTAGCGAATAAATTCTCCAGAGAGAAAGATTCTTTTACTGTGGTATTGTCCGGTGGTTCTCTTATTAAATCCCTCAGGTAATTTAGCTTACCTAATTTTCATTACAAGAAGAGAATATTTAGCGTTTTTTTCACTTGTATTGAAAATTGAAGGAAATTGGTGGAGCCACCGTTTATTGATTCAGTGGATTGGTCGAAATGGCATGTATTCTGGGTGGATGAGAGAGTGGTTCCTAAGGATAATCCTGATAGCAATTATTTTCTTGCTTACAATGATTTTCTATCCAAGGTATTTTCAATTCCAATTTTCATAAATAAATGACAGTGAGACTTGCATTATGGCGCTCGTCTTCTATCATTTTTAGCTTTTAAGACGTGGTGGTTCAACAAATCTTGTCGATCTTGGGATGTGTTTTGTTGTGAAATCCAATTTGTTATGATCATATTGAGGTGAGTCTTTAATATTTTTGTATTGTTTCATTTGAAAGGAACTAGGATCTTGATTGGATTTTGTCAAAAATAATCTGAATTATTCAGAAAAGAAAAGTAGGTTATAAGCTACTTTAAGCACGGCCAAATAACATACTAATCGTAGTGCTCGAGTTCCATATAGAGAAGCACAGAGTTGGTTGTGGATAATCAATTTGCCTACTGATATTGGTGAAAAAATGAATCAGTTTACTGATATCTGCTGACCTCTTATTTGAAGTATGGATTTTTATGATTTAAATGATGCTTAGAAAGTTGCGTCCCCAGGGTGTTTGGTGAGGAGGAATAGAAATTGAATAGAACAACACATACAACTTTTGACACTGAACTACAATGTCGTGTTTAGCGAGGAGGACTGGAAAACACTAAACAACGTGTTCGGCCTGGCTTTAAAGTTGAAAAACAGCTTCTATGGGGGTTTTTTAGGCCGTATGCTAGGAGACGGTGCAAGGAAGAAAAAAAAAGTTAAAAATCAGTACTTCATGCTCTGAAGGCATTATTTGTCTTTGTGTCCAATGGTGGTGGTGGTGGTGGTGGTGGTCGTTGGGGAGTTGGTACTTGAGGGGTATGGATGACTTCGTGTTGGCCTGAGATGGAACGAAATTGTGAAAGAAATAGTTAAAAATGAGGAAATAAATTAAATTTTCCAAATAAAAGGTTGTTGCTTTCTTTATATGGCAAATAATATTTTATATTCTCGATGTCCAGTTTAGTTGCATTTTCTAGGCTTTGAATCTCTGATGCTGCTTGTTTTTGTTGCCCTTCTTTAACGAAGTATAGTTATGAATGACATGCACTTGAGACTTGTAACTTGTAAGATTCAAAATAATTTCATGATTTATTTTTAAATTCTTCCCTATTAGAAAAATGTTTATAACCCGACATAGGGTAAACCTATACAGGATTTTCCCCTGATCTAGCTGGATTGTGTAAATTAAGTGATTTCCTTTCTCTTTTCCATTGCAGATACCGATCCCTTCGGGTAATGTGTATGCCATAAATGATGCATTGACAGCAGAGGCCGCAGCAGACGATTACGAAACCTGCCTCAAACATTTGGTGAAAAGCAAGATCATCGGTCAATCTGAATTCACCGGATTTCCTAAATTCGATCTTATGCTATTGGGCATGGGTCCAGATGGGCACGTAGCTTCTCTTTTCCCAAGCCATCCTCTTGTCCATGAAAACACGAAATGGGTTACCTGTATAAAGGACTCACCAAAACCCCCTCTCGAGAGAATATCCTTCACATTACCAGTGATCAACGCGTCTGCATATATCGCACTTGTGGTAGCCGGAGCCAGTAAAGCCAATGCCGTTCATGCCGCGCTGGGTCCTGGTCCGAGTACCGAAACGTTACCCGTGCAAATGGTCTCGACAGATGGAGAGGTGACGTGGTTTTTAGACAAGGGAGCAGCTTCCAAACTGTAGGACAACATATACCAATAGTTATGTGAAGTGATTCTGTAATTTACATGTGGTGGTGGAGTTTTTTTAACCATTCCTTATTACTAATAATGTTTAGCTTTAGAAAACAAAGAATTTGTACCTCATTGATTACATTATCAGTCTGTAACGAAGTTTCATGTTTTTCTCTGGTTGTGTTGTAAAATGCCAAGTAAATTCTAACAACGAATGTACTAAAATTCAAATCTGAAGATCTGAGTTAGTGCTAATCTTTTTGGGTAGATGAGAGGGCGGTTCCTATTAATAATCCCGAAAGCAGTCACAAATTCGCAATGGATTGTTTTCTTCCCGATGGAGAATTCTACCCAACCTTTCACCGAGGTTTCGCCAAAAGGAGAGTTAACCTTGTTCTAGGACAAGGATGCTGCTTCAAAACTATAAATCTGTGCACTTTGATGGTATATATGTATGATACGCAATACGAGCACGGCTGTTAAATGCTCTTCAGTCGAGTCTATCAAAACATTTATCATTTTTTGTTGTCATTGGCTATTTTATTTTTTTTTTATGATGAAGAGTGTCATTAATCCGGGTCCCTTTTTCAAAAGTTCCAACATGACCTCCCAAAATATTTCGTGTTCCAGCATAAAAACAATCATTAGTACAAAAACCGTGCAAAATTGAGAACAAAGCATCAAATGCATTCCAGCTGCAAAAATAGTCGTGAAAAAAGCATAACTCCATCGTGACATGCATGTTGCCTTAGGCTCACAATGAATTAGAGCCGTACTAATGAACAAAAATGGACCACACCAATTCATTCAAATGTCAGCATGCTCAAGTTCTAATGAAAACGAAAACAGGAATTGTCGATTCAATGATCTACATGAAATTAATGAAGGTAATAAAGTAAATTGTTATTCGACAGAATTACTTCTCCTTGGTGTAGTGTCGGACCACAAAGGCCAATCCCAAGATCAAGAGGGGTACGAGAAACTGCAAAATCTTGATCAGAAACTCCGGAGTCTTGTCTGGATTGTACTGGGCTTGTTGTGGTGGAATGTAAGTGCGTTTTGTAGGAACTGTTGATGCGTCTATCTCACCGATGTAATACTTGTCCATCATCTCTCTAGCAGAATCACTATGGCCCACATCTTCAAAGTCATTTGTTGCATCTTTTCCTGAAAACGTCAAACGAAATTCACAAGGGAAACATGAATTTCAATTCTCAACTATCACTAGAAGTGCAAGACAAAACATAGAAGAAGATTATCCGAGCATTACCAGTGGCCGATAGCAAGACTTCATCACCTCCAGGATGATCATCCATGAATGGGGTTACATCATAAACCTGATGAACCAATTTGCAAACTGAAACTCAGTCACATTTGCATTTTTTTTCCCTTTTCAATCAGAATTATCCATATCCACAAGAATAAACAGAAAAATAAAAAAAAATAAAAATACAGCCTTTTCATTTAATATCAGGTCGGCACACTATTCTGTCCTCCGAACTCAACCATAACCAAATCCTCGGGAGTCCAAAAATTCAGAGGATAGCTTGTAAAGAAGTGCAATCTCCTATTCTCCAGTTATAGAGACTGTTGCTTTAACGACCATCAATACTTAAACAATTGACTAATCAATTATTCCTTGGAGCACAGGACTGCATTTCCTAGATGAGTATTGTAGTTAAATTTTGTTGATTCAAACAGTGTGTGAATGTAATAAAAAATTATCAAATACTGACAGATAGCAGTTAATTTCCTCAGTGAAAATTGTGAGTTGAAGTTTGAACATTAAGAAGGAAGCAATAATTCGCTTTTGATGAATGGATCTTGTGACATCTTCAAGTGACAATTCTGTTGAGTGTTGACTCTTTCAGCAATGTACACTAAAAAAATCCCATGCCCATGTTTATTATTATTACTAATTTTGGTTCAGCGACGAGAATTAGATCTTCCATTGGATCTAGAATGAACTAAAAAAAGTAGTGGCAAACATGATTATGTAGCCGAACCTTAATCAATTGAGAACAAAATCTAGTTGTTTGTTTGAGGTTTTGAGCAACAAAAGACTTATTACAAGTTTCAAAGTTCATTTTTGCTTAGATTCACAGTCAGAGTGATAATTCAATAAATATAATATTTATTTATTTTCTTACAGTCTTTAAGTGAGAAAATCGTAAGGACAATCCTCCTACAATATATTTTCTCCTTTTTCATATTTTCCAGTGTCTCGGATTTCTCCAAACAAAATCAAATCATGAAAGGAAACCCCATAATCAGAAACATAAGTTTAATGTATTGACTTTTACAAAATAAGTAGCAATGAACTTAATTACAGTGATATCATCAAAATTGACCAAACCTCAATCCATACGCTTCTAATAATTCAAAATATTAGAATTATCACAATTTTATTCAATTCAACACTGAGATTCCCACAAACCTAACTCCGCATCACTTGATAAATACTGAATAATTTCATTTACACGTCGATTTTCACAAAAAAAAAAAAAAAAAAAGATCAAATCAAATCAAAATTGAAACCAAATGAATTAAAAATTAATACAACAAATATAAATTAAAATTCAAAGAGATCTGACCTTTCCATTGATAACAAGCCAGCAATCCTTGGTCTTGTTGTGCTTCGCAACCTCCTCGTATACGTAAATCTTCGGATCTGACGCCATTTTCTCCTACTATTACGAAAACCGAAAAAATGGGAATTAACCAACCATATAATATAAATATACAATACACAAATCAGAAATACACCATTATACAGGATAACTACACATAATAATCGAATCGAAAAAGCAAACAAAAAAGGGGTTCAATCAAAAGGCTTACAGGAGATTTTTTTTATTTATCTTTTCTCTCTCTCTTTTAGATTTCTTATGTCGACTGCCTGTGCGTGCGTGTGCGTGAGTTTTTAAAAAACTCACGGGTAGAACATTTATATTCGAATGGTTTAGGAAATGGGCTCCAAATTTGATGAAATTACAGTGTTGACCTTTCCTTGGTCTGGACCCATATATGTTAGTCAAACATTAATGGATTATAAGCATTCAATTCAAAGAATGTCACTAATAAAAAATAATTAAATTTTGATAAAAGTCGATAAAATTTATTACTAAAATTGAATTTGAGAAAAATTGAGTTTTAGGGATTGGAAGCCAAACATGAGCTAAAATATTTTCCAAAATGTATCGATAAAAATAGAGTTCTAACAAATTATAAGCGATTATATAAACATTACACCAAAGTTTTTATTTGAGTATAAAATAAAAAATTGTCACACGTGTTGACTACTTTGTGAAGTCTTACGAAGATACTGCATGCTAAGTACATAAAAAATAAGGATAAGCACAAGTCATTCAAAGCCAACTTGACAATCAAATCAAGACTCTGAGATGGATTGAAATCCTAACCCAAAATCAAACTGGCAAAGATTAATAAATAGACCTAAATCAAACCAAATCTGTTTGGTTATACTCTTTTTGTCGGGTTCAAGAAATAATTTCCTTGAAAATTCATTCTTCATTTTGAACTCGATCGAATTTTCAAGTTGATCCAGGCATAATTGAAAACCAAACGAACATCCCTCCAAATTTATTCCAAGCAGATCGATTCAGCAGTTGGATTGTAATTTTTTGATACAACAATTAACAAGAGCGGAATTATTATAATTGTGATAACATATTTAAAATTGTAATTAAAAATCTGAATAAATATTGGAAATACTAAATTTTGACTAAAACTTCGAGAATTGTAATAAAATTTACTTTGTGATAATGGTAGATTAATCTTCATTAGTCAAAGATAAGCATGCTTTCTTAAACAAAATTAGCAAAATGGTAGTGAGGTAGGTACCCATAGAAAGGCTTTCCCTACTTGACTTGGACAATAGAAAAGGCCCGCCCACAGGAAAACTATAGCTCATAAAGTGGATTTTTTGGTGGTGTTTTAGATTCTAGAAGATACCGCGTTGACCAAACCTTGGTGTTGGTGGTGATTCAGGGGGCAAAAATTATTCTTTTTACTGGATAGATACATTAATATATATATATATATATATAAGAAAAAAAATTCATTGTAAAAGATAAATAGGCTGGGGGCAATGTTGGGCTTCGTACCTGTGCCCATCCGATGATGAGCAGACGGTGTCGGCAATTATCGATGTATGCAAGGACGGATTCAGACAACTTGAGTTAGGAGGTCACAATCAAAATTTATAGTACACCTTCTAATTAAAAAAAAATCTAAACAAATTTTTATAAAAATAAAAATAAAAAATTGGGGGGTCAATTGATCCTATAGGATCCCTCTAGGTCCACCCATGGATGCATGCTAACGGTTGTGGTGACAACGGTGAGGTGGAGAAGAAGTTGAGACCTAGAGATCATTTTTTTTTTAAAAAAAAAAAATTAAACCAAGAGCTAAAGAAATTTTGAATGTTTAACATTATGTGAGAATGTTAGTTAGCAGTGACACATTGTTTTTATAGTTTGGGGGCTACCACAATAAAAGGTTGGGGCTCCATTGTCACGTGTCAAAGTTGTGGACCTCATTAGAATTTATTCTTTTGATTTCTGTTAAAGTAATTTTTTTAATAAAAAATCTATAAAAGTCTATTTTGTCACTATTAAATTTTTTTTTGTTACGAATTGGCATATATATATATATTTTTGTTGTAACAAGGTGTCATAATATCTTATGCATTGTTATGTTGTGTATTTTACGCAGCAAAAGTCCTTTCATTGTATTATATTGTTAGACGCAAGGTTGGTCTAGAGAATTTTGAGACCGTATGCAATTAATTATTATGAGGCTCTTGAACATATATATTTTTTATTTTTTTATGAATAATGCTACGTATCATCAATCTATTCAATCTTTCTCATGACAAGATTAATTGAAAATAAGACTTATTTGACATTAATTTTAAAAAACTTTTTTCAACAACGCCAATGATGAAATGAATAATATGTATATATGAGAGAAAAAAGTTATTTAAAAGTAACAAATTAAGAGAACCAGTATAATTCAAAAACAAATGGTGGAAACTCGATACAACATTTCGATAAATTAAAAAGTGGAATACAAAATTATGGAGAAAAAAAATGATAAAGATATATGTACAAACACATTTGTACAAAATGTGTTACTCCCTCTCACAAAAATATGGATCACACGTGAATTCAAAAATGTCGGTTGTGTGGTCATCACTCTTATTGTGTGTAGTGTGTAAGAGATTTTGTAAATGATTTTGTACGTATAGTACGATGCTATGAAGTTGAAATTTTATTTTAACTAATCCAGTTAACTGACCCAAATTAGTCGATACAATTCACTTTGTTGACCCAAAGGAACGCACAGGAAATTAAAGTATTGGGCATGGATCTTACGAGATTTTCAAAATGAATTTGAGCTATTATTAGACTCGTGGGCTTTATGTAGTCTTAAGTTTAATATTACAATTTGAGGCCTATTATCCTTCTATGGAGCCCTGAACCAAAGCCTGCTATCAAATAAATATATTTGGGCCTTCTACACAAATTTGAGGCTCTTGAAAATTTGAAGCCCTAGACCATTGTCTTGGTGGCTTTGGTTTAGAGTCGGGCCCGGTTAGACGTAAATGTTGCAATTTGCATAAGATTAATGAAACAATAGATAAGTTGGTAGTATTTGTAAAATATAAATAAGAAGATAAAGAGTAATTTGAATGTTTGAATAAGTTGATAATTATACTATTCTTAATTTGTAAGAACACTCTTTTACAACGCAATAAAAACCAATAAAAAAAGGAATAAAATCAATGCAAGTTAAAGAGTTGAGTTAATATTTTACAAATTCAAGCGTTGGTACATATTTTTCACGCGCTATCAAGCGTGTACATATATTGTTGGTCCTAGCTACTTTTTTTCCCATATAATTATATATGCGATGTTACATTTTATGAACTAGTTAAAACATAAAATTAAATTACGTGAATTATGCCAAAACAAAATTTTTTGTCTCGATAATAAGAGAACTAAGACCCAGGGCAGATCCAAGGACGGACAGGGCCATGTTACAGCCCGTCCCAGCCAAATTTTCATTTAAAAAAAAAATTAAGTAATTTTTTTTTTATGTGCGAATTTTTATTTTTGTTGTTGTTGCTGCATATTAGCCTTCATGAATTTTTTTTTTCTGGATCTGTCACTGCTAAGATCTTGTATAAGAATAATTTATTTTAGGCTCGTGAATAATAGTGGCAACACAATTATATATATTTTCCTTCAAAGAACAGTGGTAACAAATTTAATTGATGGGCAATAAGCTACTTGCTTTGGCTTCTGATTAAAAAAAAAAAAAAAAAAAAGAGGTACCCACAATTAGAGCAGCAGTTAAAAATGTGAATGCTGAAAATAACTATAATGGTTCATTTACCTCACATGCAACTTAAAACGTCCTTTTATTTCAACTCTCAATAATTCATATTTCAACTTAACGTTCTCCATGATAACCTGATTTTAGAAGCTTAACATCTAAAATTATTAGAAATTACTTTCTAAAAATATTTTAATTATTTTCAAACTAACAACAATCCATACTTCAAAGAACAATATTATTTGTATATAATGGAGTTACAAATCGATGATGTGTCAAAATGAGAGTGGATTTTATTTATTTTTTAAATTTGGTTGAATAAGTTTCGATTCGGTCATATCTTATCACATCATGCCTCTGTTTGGAACCCATTAAATTAAAATTTATTTATCTCTTTCTTCTTATCAACCACACAATTTTTAATAAAATAATATTATACGTAAATCTAGAATTTTTCTCTTCCTTTTTAATTACACGTTCTTCAAAAAATTACTGTTCATTTCATTATAATTTGAAATAATGGATTCCAAACTAGGGCTATGTGTATGTAATCATTGTGTACTTGCAGTGCAATTGCTCTAAATACCTCCTCTCCAATCCCATGCACCTCCACAACACGCAGCCAAAAAGCTAAAAAAATCCTAACTGAAAATAACTGTTAATCATTTTTCACTCTTTAATAACCTCAATTTTCTAGAGCACTCTCCATTCCAATAAGTAAACTTGCTACAAAAAAAAGTTTGGGAATCCTTGGGCTGATCTTTCAATTCCTCCAAATCCTCACTCTCTATTTCCATCATTTCTTTACTATTATATAAATTCAATGTATTAAGCTCATCTTTGATTTTTTGATAAAAATAAGCATTTTAGTAGATTTTGATAAAAGTTGATCGAATGTATGATTGGAAATTTGTGGGTTTCGCAGAATATATAATTAAAATTATTTGTTGATTTTTGACGTAGATGTTAATCTACCTTTTTAGTTGAATCAAACATGGACTAAAGAAAATATTGATTTGTTTAAGAATTGTATAGTGAATGTAAATGGGGATAAAAATACTCGAAGGAATAGAAGAATTTTCATAATATTAAGCAAAATGATTCTATATATCCTCGTAACTAGATTTCCAAAATTATATATAGGGCCAATCCTATGATTTTCGGGATCCAAGGCGAACTCCAAAAATTAACGTAAATGCAAAATCAAACAGTGTATTATGCAACATGTTGCTGACTTAAAACTTAATAGTAAAACAATAAATAAATATATTATACAAAAGATTTATATTATAAAATAACAAAATCAACAATATTTCAAACAATCAGTTATATATGCCGATCAAATTGAAATTATATAAACCGATAAGGTTTCAAACATTTTCAATATATTCAATAACAATTTAGGACAAGTCATTGCTCATCTAAGAAGTAGAATTTTAACGAAAATTATGGAATCACATTGTAGATAATTCCACCGTAACAACTTACAAGCTTGAAATAAAATTTTAACATCAACAACCAATACAATTATACAATTTTATTGCATTAATTTATTCATCATAAATTCATAATCCTATTGCAAATTGCAATTTCATCAGACATCGGAAAACCTATTTAACTATATTTCAAAAATCAAAAATTGAAAACCAAACCCAAAGAATAAATTATTTAGTATAAAATACGGGACATTTTAAGCATACAAATTTCGATGTCAAACCTTAAACTAATTTTCCAGTCTAAAACAACGTCATTATACTCGCCCTTCATTTTTTCACACTCGCCCTAAAATTTCCCATAGTACATCAACGAGGAGAAGGATTATAAATGCAAAACTACTAGAAAATGAAAGAAAATAGCATAACTTAGAATAAAAATTTTTACAGAGAGAACTGCGTATCATCTGCTCAAAAAGGAGGGGAAAATGAACAAAATGTAGTATTAAAAACTGACCAAGGAAAACAACCCATTAAATAATTTTTGAAGAAACCTCAAGCCGTCTAGGTTTTGATTTCTTCAACGGGCTGCTGGACAATTGAATTGAGAATGAGAGAATAGTCGGGTTTTTTTTTTTCCTTTTTTTAAAGAACAATTTTTTTTTGGGCCCCTTGAAGAGCTGGGTCCGAGACCACGACCTCTTGGACATCTCATCAGGTCTGGCTTTGATCATGTACTATAAGAACAATAACTATAAATATGAAAGATGCATCTCCCTTGAGCGGTTCTTTTCTTTTATACCAATGAAAAATCAGAGAAGTTAAAATGCAGTATCTATTCTTAAATTTTCATAAAAATCCAAGAGACCCAAGAAATGAGAGGTAAAAATCCCAATTGAAAACTTCCAACTCCTTCAATTCCATCAAATATTTGAATTATTAAGAAACCTGTCTAAAATTTTTATTAATCCCATGTCACGTTCACATTTCCGACTCTATGGACTCAAGGAGACATGTTAACACGAGGGTCATCTCTGAAGTGACAAAGATTTGGACAATTTTCAAATGGAGACCAATCGTGCAAGTGCGGAGAAAGAATATGAACTAATTTTGCTTGCTAGTAAATGTTGATGACCATCTTGCTATTGCAATGATAATTGAGGGATTAATCAATAAATTTCCCTAAAGTTTTGTAGGTCACCAAATATTGGGAATATTACAGATAGAGTCCCCAACCTCTGAATTTGGTAACAAAGGGTCCGAATCTTTAGTTCGTGACACCCCGAGTAACTAACCTACGAAAAGTGTTGATCTCATTACAACTATTGATATATAGACTGCCACTTGAGGCTGTGATAATTGAGTATGGATATTTTTGAAAGTTTAAGGAGTCGTTCTTTTCTTTTTTCAATTTTGTATTTTGTATTTTGAGTTTTGAATTTATTTTGTATTTTGGATGTCCATTTTGAGATGTTGAAAACTCGTTATTTTTGTCGTTTTGAAAAAATATTTTTCAACTCGTATTTTTTTAGTTTTGACAGATTTGTGAAGAAAACAGTCAAAACGTAAAAAAGTTGTTTTCTGTTTTTTTCACAAAAATTTCAACCGTTTTCAAAAACTCATTTTCAAAAATAGGAAAGAGAATGCGTTTTCAATATTTTGGAAAATCGAAAACAAAAAACGGTCCGAAAACAACAAAGAGAATGCACCCTATTGTAAAATATTTTTATAACATCTTCATCTTTATGGTATTTTCTTTAAATAACAAAAATTATTACATAATGTCTATGTTAAAATTTTAATTCTTATCGTGTTCATTTTAATTAAATTAATTAATCAATAGTTTGTATTAAAATTGAAAATCAATTCATACATAAATCTTGAGTTTGAGCATTTTTAAAAAAATGAATTGAGAAAAAAGAAAAGAAAAAGAGAATATATCTAATTGCCTTCTTGCTAGGTAGCTCGTGTAGCCATAGCAATCGAGTCAAGTCGAGCCTGGAGTTGGTAGAGGCAAGCTATTTCTATTTGATCAATTACCATGACTAAGCTTGTGGACAAAAGATGCTAACGAGGCAGCATATTTCTCTCAAAAGTAAATCAACTTTGAATTTATCATTTAATTTATTCGTCGCTCTTTTTTTCCTAAGCATTGTACAAGAAATGAGATCGTAGGTGACGTTAGGGACTATGTTCACAAGAAATGAGTCATTTGGCGACCTTAATGCTAAGATCGAAAATATAGGTCAAATCTTTAGTATTCTCATAACTTATTCTTGGCTAAAGGGAAAAGGATTACGTACATAAATTCATGTTCCTTCGGCCGTTCGAAATCCGTCTCATCATCACTGCGAGTCGCCAACCCCAACCCCAACCCCAACCGGTGTCCGTGCCCTCCGAGTTGTTCTCTTCTTTTCAAATTCCGATTACCCCAAATCGTCGTAACTTTTACGGGATTTTAATCTCAAATTGACGCCAAATTCTCCAGGTGTAAAAAATGAGAAGCGGTTCATCAGAAACCAAGTTTTTGCAAGAACTGGTTCTCTATGCCGCAAGCGCTGCTTTAAGCTGCTTGGTATTGTTCGCTGGGCTCCGACATCTCGACCCGAACCGAGAAGCGTCCAAGAAAGCAGTTGAGCACAAGAAGGAAATTGCAAAGCGTCTGGGCCGACCTCTCATCCAGACCAATCCTTACGAGGTAGAAATTTATTTTTCGTATATGTATATTATATGTAAGTTTTTCAATTATATACTTAATTTTGTATAAATTATGCACAGTATTGTCCGTGTTATTGCTTCTTTTTTTTTTCCCCTTTGGGTAATGGTTGTGTAATTAATAAGAAAAATTAATTGCGTTGGCAGGTTAAGTATTCATAATGACATATAAAAGTTAAATAATACTGGAAATGTAATTGCATGTTGATTTTGGTTTTACGTGCTAGAGCGAATCCAAAAAAAACTCTAGATGTAAAAGGGGGTAAATTGCTCGAGCACCTTGGACTGGGGTCGTAAAAGCTTTGGCTTGTGAGTCATTCAAGCCAAGCTTGAATTCATTTTTATACTTGAAACCTTCATTATTATACTAATCAACTATCAAATACAATAAAATTACCAAGCTGTATGAGCTTGGCTCAGATTTGGTTTGTCAAAGATTGGTTCTGCTTCACTTAATCAATAAATGAAACAAGTTTCCTTCCCCCCCCCCCCCCCCCCCCCCCCCCCCCCCCCCCCCCCCCCCCCCCCCCCCCCCCCCCCCCCCATTTAGGGCGTCAAGCTGATTTTTTAGCTGCCTGTTAGGCTATTTATATGCTTGGATGGATGTCATAGATAACCCAAGAATGTTTCCCTTTGGCTCTAGGATAATGCCAAGTATTGAATTTGTTGGAGAATCAGATTTTCGATTAAGGCTCTGGTTTCTTTAGGTGAAGTTTTGAAAAAGAAAAGTTCTTATTAGATAAGTTAAAAGTGGAAAAGAAAATTCTTGTGGGTGATGCTGTTTGCAGCGGTATGATTCTATTGGGCAACAGTAATGAATTATTGCACAGTTTTAAGGATGTTCTCTCTCTCTCTCTCTAACACTCTGATGGTGAGTAGTGGTAATGATTGCTCAAGGAGACTAAAGCAAAATATTAAAATATTTTAATATCACAGCAGTCATTTTATTCGGAATTTTGTTTCAAAATATTGTCAGAATAAAGGATTTAGTACTAAGAACTGAATTTTGTAATCTTGGTCATCAAATTGCTTAAATTATTAAGCAGAGGAAGAGTAAATGAACTTCACGCTCAATGCAAGTGCTTTGAATGCAATGATATTTTGTTTACCAGTTGTTTGGGTAATACACTCTAGGAATATGTTTGAACTACGATTAATTTCCTTGGTAATCACTTTAAGAAAGTATTCATGTAGATTATCTACTAGTTGACACGTGAATTACTTTCTTAGTTCATCTGCAAAACCATATATAATAGTATAGTATAGTGCATAGAGTTCTGCTGCTAGCATAAAACATCACAAGACAGTCAAATACAGACACACTCGAGTGTCCTAGAATTTTGATTAAGACTTTGTTAGTTTATAGGATGATTCCCCTGAAACAATAGCATATGAATAACAGTCATGCTATGTTCATTGATGTCCGTGGCATTGGGTCAGATTGCTTAATGTTGTTTTAAAATGTCCATGATATTGTGCATGTCAGATCATTTGTTGATGTTTAAATACAGTTATTGGTGCTATCAACTTCGCCATTGGGCGGTCCAAGGTTGTTCTGCTAGAAGAGATGATGGCTGCCGTTAATTCATAATGTTTCTAGTATTAGCTGATATGTGTATTTACGAAAATGAACAAAACAAATTTAAATGATGCAGAATCCTGTTATTTGAGACAGGGACAGGAGTCTGCCACTTGGAAAGTAAATGGAGATCTAGAATGTGAAAAAATTGGGCGTTCAAGCTCAATTCTTTTCTTTCTATATATGTTGGGGTTGTTGCTAACTTAATGAAGTCATGTAGTATGTTAGCACAACCTTGTACTATAATTTGCCCCCGTCCGGTTCAGCTAAAAATTTAGATTAAAATCTAAGTTAAAATTAATAATTAATTTTAACCACGCATTTCATGGGATCCACAACTTTTCAACCGAACTTTTCACCAATTTTATCAAAATTTATTAAAAATATGATTTTTATCTGAGCCAAACTGGAGCTTTATTTATTCTACCTATTAAAATGGATTTAAAATGAAGTTACATGAATGGTTTTGCCTGATGGCGTTGTGCAATGTTCAGAATTATCACACATTTACATCCTGATATATTTATCTATATAAGCTCTCCTTAGTAACGGTCTATTTACTTGTTGATAGGATGTTATAGCCTGTGATGTAATCAATCCTGATCACATTGATGTAAGATTTGATTGCATTGGAGGATTGGAAGCCATTAAACAAGCATTGTATGAATTAGTTATCCTTCCATTACGAAGACCCGAGCTGTTTTCTCACGGAAAGCTTCTTGGTCCACAAAAAGGTGTCTTGCTGTATGGACCCCCTGGGACTGGGAAGACTATGCTTGCCAAAGCAATTGCAAAAGAATCAGGAGCGGTGTTCATCAATGTGAGAATATCAAATCTGATGAGCAAATGGTTTGGGGATGCACAAAAACTAGGTAAGTATAGGCCTTGTTATCTTACTGCCCCTTGCATCTTCTGGACTATGTTGATTGATTTAAAGTATTTTGTAACCTCTTTGCATTTTGTTCATTATTTTAATTTGTTTCACATGATTGTGTTTTGGTGTTTCCCCTGTTCCTTTTCTCTCTATGTAGAGCCTGTTTGAGCCCCATTTTCTCAACAAAATGCATGTTGAAAAAGTATTTTAATAGAAAATATATCGTTAAAAAATAAGGAAAAGTTTTGGGTTTGCTTGTAATATTATTTTATTGAAGAATATATGGTTGAAAATGAGAGAGAAAAATGTATTTTGGATTTAATGGAACCAAACAAGGGCTTAATTGTTGCAATTATATTGATTTTTGAGTTTGGGGTGGGGTGGGAGTTTGTGTTTCAGACCTTTTACCCTCATTTACATTGCGGCTAGTTTTTCAAATTCTTGTTTGCATAGTTTTTATGCTTTGTTGCATTTTGTTACTTTGGTTTCTAATTACCGGTGCATCCTAATGGATCTCATGCATAGGCATGTTTTATTACTGTATAAATACTTTCTTTTCTTGGTATCGATTCTCCATGGAAATTCATTTACTAACTGTTACTTCTGATTAAAAATTATTCTGCAGTCGCTGCTGTGTTTAGCCTGGCCCATAAACTCCAGCCGGCCATTATTTTCATTGACGAGGTGGATAGTTTTTTGGGCCAGCGTAAGACTTCAGACCATGAAGCACTAACTAACATGAAGACTGAATTTATGGCTTTGTGGGATGGTTTCACCACAGACCGTAAGTTCCTTAACCTTCATGGGAATATTTTTAAAGATAGTTTTCATTGCTCTTTAATATGCCTTTTTGTGGCTCTATAATGTGGTTGTAGTATTGTTCAATGTAATCATGATAGATAATTGTGTTCATATCTCTCTGTTAATTTGTTGATTTGATATATTGAGGATGTCGCTTTTTGCTTAGATGGTACAGTTTTGTTTATGCAGACAATTCTCGGGTGATGGTACTTGCTGCGACTAATCGCCCATCAGAACTTGATGACGCAATTCTCCGTCGTCTTCCTCAAGCATTTGAAATTGGGATTCCTGATTGTAGGGAGAGGGCAGAGATATTGAAGGTGATTTTGAAGGATGAGAGCATTGAAGATGACATTGATTACGACCATATAGCCGGTCTTTGTGATGGATACACAGGCTCGGATCTTCTTGATCTCTGCAAAACAGCTGCCTACATTCCTATTAGGGAGCTGCTCGATGATGAGAAGAATGGAAAGTCGTCTTTGGTTAGTGTTTTTCTCCTTTGCTCGGTTAATCGGCTTTTTTGGAATTTTAGTTCCCGTCTACAATAACTCGGGTTATGAAGACATATGATAACAAGATTGATTATGTAATAATCTCAGTATATAAATTTATTTTATCAATTTATAAGCTGACTATTACAATGCAACGTGCCATGGGAATTGAGGAAGACCAACTCTTAAAATGCCTTGCCTCCTCTCGCCATTTACTGAACGAATCAATTCCACTTTTAACCTTTATCTCATATTACCGATTCAATTTTATAAAGAGAGAACTTAGTAAGTACCTGTTACCCCGCCAGATGCAAATCATTTTCATGTGGCAAACTTAAATCGCGTCACAAGCTTAACATTATTCTGCCAATTGTTGCTTCATGAAATAAATTCTTTAAGCTTCTTTGCCAGCTTGAATTTGTTGTAGTAGTTCATTTACGGGTGGCAATCTCAGGAGCATTATTAGTTTTCTCTGTATATTCTCTTCTGTATATCTGTAATAAATAATTTGCTTGTGCTGCAAATCAATGTTGCATTTAGTTCTGTAACACGACTTATAAAACGTAATATAAAGAAGCATGAAATTATAAAAGGCGCTGCTTGTTAAGTATTGAACAATGCTTTGGTTCAGGAATGAACTATTCTAACTTCTACCCATTTTCTTGTCAAATTTGTATGTATTTTCCAGGAGCCAAGGCCATTATCGCAGTCGGATTTGGAAAAAGTCATCTCTAAAACAACAAAGACGAAAGTTGCTGCAAGCGAATATTCTCGATTAAGCTCACGATCATCATGGCCAGGTGACAGGGATTCGGATGATTATCAGGTTCAAGCAGCCATTAATGAGCTATCTAAGCTCGTGGTTTCCCAAATTTTGAACATTCAGCACGATTCCCAAGATCATTGATTGTTGTTTCTAGTCCTAAAAACCCTGCTTGTATAATGATGCAATTACATTATAGGATTTGCAAACCCTTTTGACATAATATTAACCCTATTAATTAACTCTCTTTTTCCCCCCGTGTTTTACTTTCAGGAGTGATTGATTGGCCTGCAGAGAGACTTCGTAATAGTAGCATTTGTTGGATTATGTGGAGCATAATTATACTTGTACTCGTCTCCTCGACACAGAGGATATTTAGGGCCAGTTTTCTACATGCACAGACTGAGATGTGTGAGATCACAGTTCTAAACTTCTTCACTGTGAAAACCTCTAACTGCAACTAGATGTCACTCTTGCATAACATTTAGGACAAGCTAGTAAAATCCTTATATTTGCTTTGAGGTTTTTTATTTTTGTATACTTGTTAAGTTATATTGTTCTCAAAATTTTAGGGATTACGATTTAATCCACGACATGATTCCCTCCCAACTCCCAACTTGGTCGAGTAGTAATCAGTGGTGGAGCCAGCTCGTTGGAAATGGGGGGTCCAAATTTGAAAATATATAGGTAAAGGGGTGGGGCCGACGGGGGTTCGGGGGCAGCGCCCCCGAAATTTTTTTTTGAAGGAAACTAAAAAAATGAGAGGAAACAAAAATTTACTAATTGAGTCATTTATCTTTTCTGCGGATAGTATATCAGTGTAAATATTACTAATAAGTTGAGAATTAACCTAAAATAAGTGGAAGAAATAAGATTAACTTTTTTCGCAAGTTTATTTGTTATAAAATAAAAGTTACCATTCTACAATTCTTCTAATTTAAAAAAAAAAAACCCAAAAGAAAAAAAAAAAAAAAAAAAAAAAAATTTCAGGAAAATGGGGTGTCCAGGACACCCCCTGGACACCCCCCAGCTCCGCCCCTGGTAGTAATCACGTATATGTTTAAATCCATAGGTATTTTTTGGAAATCCCAAACAGTGCCTAACAGGATGGATGTTTTCAGGGGTGGTCCATCTATGTGGCTATGGGAGGATGTTCAACTGGAATTGTTTCCCATTGCTACCTAACAACCTAATTCACAATGAACTTTGCTACACTGACCGAAATCCTGACCGAACACTCACGATAGAAGGGTGGGAGGATACTTTTTTGGAATTTTTTATTCACGCGTCTCACGTGCCATGTGAGAGGATGTCAAAGCATCTATCATGCATTTTTGGTCAACACAGAATTATTCATTCACAATTCATATTAAAAGTGTACTGGCATTAGACTTTGAGATCATTAATTGCACAATGACTAACTAGTTAGGCCATTATTGGTTAATTTACATAAATATATATATAAGAATTAACATGTAAGTTTAGTCAAAGATAAAGTGCTTACGTAACGTATGACGATAAATTGATCAAAGTTGACCCTCCAATATATTTGTATTATAATTCAATAAGTCAACGGCGTCCTTTAATATTGTCATGGAGCCTATATATTTGGACCACGGGCATTACGAAGGAGCAGCAAATTTGAAAGGCCGGAGCACCACTTTCCTGACTTTCATATTCATGTCATGAGTTGAAAAGGAATGATACTTTCATTTTCAATAAATTTCTAATTCAAATTTTATTGTCAGTGAATTCCGAGTCAAAATTTATGAATAACCTCGCAACGGGATTAATTATTTTTTCAAATTAATCATGTGAGCGAGTGGGACCCAAGAGATGAATTCAAAAGTTTGAAGAGGTCCAGAGCTGATTGCTTCAAACTAGACAAGGCCAGAAGTCTTACGCCAGTGCTCTTTTACATTTTCTGTCTTAAGATTTAATTATTGAAAAGTTAAAAAAAGGAAAAAAAAAAAAAATGGAAGACTATCAAGCACTGCATATTGGTGAATTTGAGTTCTAATTTTTTTTTTTCCTCCACTTATTGGTGAATTTCTCTTTGATCCTCACTTATTCTACCTATTTTGAGTTTATGTAGATAATTTCTGCATTCTACATTATTAGATTAGCAAAGGTTATATTACATGAAAAAGTATCTTATTAGTTCATAAATTAAGTTTTTTGGTACCCATTTTCAAATGATTAGTTGATATGGGAGACTTTATCAAATATTTTATAGTGGTGATGGCCCAGACAGCCGCAAATTTGTTTTTTGGCCTACACAATTCTAGAGATAATGGTCAAAATTCATAAAGCTAGTACCTCCCAAAAAGTTTTTTTATAAGAAGTAATAGCAAAAACAAAAATCATATCAAATGGACCCCAAGTGAAGGATCAAATGGCTGAGCATGTTTTCTATTAAATTCCTATTAAATAATTTTAGTGCTTGTTTGATAATAATAATAATAAATTATTTATCAAAAAGACGATCAAATTTTACTGGATCATCAACTTTTATTCACTTTTCAATACACAATTCATGAGATCCAACTTCATAAGCATTTTGAAACATCACACAACCCATCAACTTTTAAGAATATCACAAATCCTTAATATTTATAGTATAATTTAATATTGTGTTGTTCAAACAATTTGAATTATAAATTCAAGTGTATAACAGCAAAAGAGTGCAACAAAATTAAAATTTTACCAATATATGAAATAGTGTTTTAGACTCAGTTTTCAGTTCAAATGAGTGCACGATCGATAGGTTGTATTAAGCATGTTTCTTTTACTGACAAAAGAAATTTCAACTTATACAACAGTTGTTATATATCACATAACTAGCTTTAGTAAGGAGGTCAATTTGATGCGACCCCAAAAAAAGCCTAAGTCAACTCAGCTTGTGACTTGGATTGAACCTCATTTTCAGACGATGGCCCGAACCTAAGCCGAATTTTAGCTCACGAGCTGACTTGTCCCGACTCGTTTATATTTCTACTAGGATGTTAATGTTATGTACCAAGGGTCCTATTCACATTGATTGGTGCACTAATACTCGTATAAAATAAAGTCAATTATCAATTACTAACATAATCAGAATTAAGGCCAACGTCTCAGAGAGAGAGAGAGAACTAATTTCACTTTTATCCTTATTATTGTAACTGAGATTGTATCATTATTGTGAACAAATACTTTTTCATAATAAAACCTTTTATTATTGTCTCTACTTGTTAATATTATAATCATTTTTTACTTTAATTTTATCAAATAAATTTGTGTTTCTCACTCGCACCCAATAGTCTAAGTCATACAAATTACAAAAACAGCTATAAAGGTATTTTGCTCCAATCCCAAAGTTGGACCAATCAAAAATCACCATTGACGTGTGCCGTCCATAGCCTGCAAAACATTTAAATACACCCTCCTTTTAATATTCCCACCTCTCCATTCTTTATACGTACATTACATTTACAGGTCCAAGCATGAAGCATTTTCTGTCTCTCTATAGTTATTCCCTTTCTCTCTCTAAAATCCCATGAATCAATAATTCTTTCCATAATTCTTCCAATTTCAATAATACCCTCTCCGAATCCACCGCTTTCCAAAAGCATCAAACCCGTAATTTCAGCCCATCATTCTTGAAAAAGTTGAATAAGTCGATAAAAAGTTTAACCCTTTTTATTTTTCGTAAATTATTGTTTCATATGGTTATAATGATTCTTGCAAATCTGACCCTCATAGTGATTTCAATCTTTATTGGCTATATAGTCTTCAGATTTTTGTCAAAATCGTCTTTAATTCACTTTTTGAAGAAATGGTGGAGATCCTTGGAGGAGAAGTGCTACGTGTATCAGTTTTACAAGGTGCCGAAATTCAACGAGCACATGCAGGAAAATCAACTTTACAGAAAAGCATATGTTTACCTGAATTCTTTACCAGGCATGGAAGAATTTGATTTCACCAATCTTTACTCAGGTAACAAATCCACTGAAATCAATCTTGTTCTCGATTCGAATCAGGTTGTTTTGGACGATTTTCTCGGCGCCAGGCTGTATTGGATGAACGAAGAAACTAGCTCAAAATCGCTCATTCTGAAGATCAGAAAGAAAGACAAGCGAAGAATTCTAGTTCCTTATTTGCAGCATATTCACACAGTGTTCGATGATATTGAGCAGAAAAGAAAAGAGGTGAGACTATTCGTCAATGTAGAAACCGAACTGCAGAGAAACGGACGGTGGAGATCGATTCCGTTTACTCATCCAGCGACTATGGATTCAGTTGTAATGGATTCGGATCTGAAGAACAAAATCAAATCAGATCTGGAAAATTTTCTGAAGTCCAAACAGTATTATCATCGATTAGGTCGTGTTTGGAAGAGAAGCTACTTACTATACGGACCTTCCGGCACTGGAAAATCGACATTCATCGCCGCCATAGCCAAATTCCTTCACTACGATGTATACGAATTCGATTTAAACAAAATCGCCGATGATTCAGATCTGAAATTCCTTATGCTACAAACTTCGAACAAATCGCTGATCGTGATCGAAGATCTGGACCGTTACCTGAACGCGAAATCAACAACCGTGAGCTTTCCAGGGATTTCAAATTTCATGGATGGGATTTTTTCATGCTGTGGTGAAGAAAGGGTAATGGTATTCACGATGAACAGTAAGGAAAATCTTGACCCGACAATTATTCGACCCGGAAGAGTTGATGTCCATATCCATTTCCCTATGTGTGATTTTTCGGGTTTTAAGATTTTGGCCAGTAGTCATTTGGGGTTAAAGGATCACAAATTGTTCCCACAGGTTGAAGAAATTTTCCAAATCGGTGCGAGTTTGAGTCCGGCTGAAATCGGCGAGATTATGATTTCGAACCGGACCTCTCCTAACCGGGCAATAAAAACGGTTATTTCGGCGCTGCATAGTAACAATGCCAGTCGGGTGGCTAGGAGGTTGTATGGGACCGGATCGGGTCGTGGCTCGGAAGAGTTGGACTGTAAGTCGGGGCTATTTAACAGGGAGAATAATAATCCTATGAAAGAGTTCAAGAATTTGTACGGATTTTTGAGGAATAAAAGTAGCAGAAAAGCTTCGATAGATTTTGATGCAGTTGAAAGAGAAAATCAGATTCCGAATCTGAATTCAAATTCAAATTCAAGTCATCATAGTTGATCAGATTTTAGCTCGATTGTCAAGTGTATTCTTCAATAGTTATAGCGAGCGATCACTTGATCTTCATCCTTCCGTGCATTGGCCATTTAGTTCGGTTAATTGATTTTGCTTGTGGGATCCAAATTACTAGTTGTTTACTTGTAAAAGCTTATACTTTAGCTTTACACTTGCCCTAGGATTTGTTGATTTGTTCTACAGATGTGAGTTTAGACACAATTACACAAATTCTGTCAACTTTGACCATTGAGATTTAGTTGTAAATGCAGTTGTAAAAAGCTCAGTTTAGTTCTCAAGTTCATGGTTAATGAAAGAAATCAAACAAGGCTGAAGCAAAAAATGAAGAAGAAAAGAATACTGCTGCTGTATTCTCATTCAATTTTCTTGATACAATCTATAGGAGGCTGTGCGTCTATATATAAGAAAAAGGTGAAAAATGCTATACATAAAAGCCAGAGAATATACAGGTGGCAAAACAAAAAAATAACCAATTCTAGAACCTTCAGTAGAAATAACAAACTGAATCTGGCATTTACAAAAATGCCTATGCCAGGTCAGGTGATTGCTGGTTTGCTGATTGTGCTACTGGTTTGCTGATTGTGCTGCTGGTGTCATCATGTTTTAATACCCCCCCGCAAGATGGAGAATATATATTTATGATTCCCATCTTGGAGAGGTGAGCTGAGAAGATGTGGAATGGCAGAGACTTGGTAAATATATCAGCTAGTTGAGAGTGTGTGGAGACATGAGCAGTCTTAATGCTTCCTTCTTGAATTTTGTCGCGAATCAAGTGGCAGTCGACTTCAATATGTTTTGTACGTTCGTGAAAAACAGGGTTGGCAGCTATATGTAATGCAGCCTGATTATCGCAGTAGAGGATGGCAGGATGTGGGTGATCAACAATTAAATCAGAAAGTAGTTGTCTTAACCAAGTGAATTCTGAACAAGTGTTGGACATGGCACGGTATTCTGCTTCAGCAGAAGAACGGGAGACAACACTTTGCTTCTTGGATTTCCAAGAGATGAGAGAATCTCCTAAGAAAATGCAAAAGCCAGTGACAGACCTTCTGGTGTCAGGACAAGAGGCCCAATCTGAATCACAAAAACCTTTGAGGCTAATGGAAGATGATGAAGAGAGAATAATTCCTTGTCCAGGAGCACGTTTAAGATACTTGAGAATTTTGTTTGCAGCAGCAAGGTGAGTAGTGGAAGGATGAGCCATGAATTGACTAAGAGTTTGAACACTATAACTAATGTCTGGTCTAGTTATAGTAAGGTACAAGAGACGGCCAATAAGTCTTCGATAAATACTAGGATCAGGTAAAGGAAAGCCAGAATCTTTTACAAAGTTTATGATTTTGTTCCATAGGGATTTTGGAAGGTTTTGATCCTAGTGTACCTGAGTCAGCCAGAATGTCTAAGGCGTATTTACGCTGGCAAAGGTGAATACCAAGAGGAGACCTAGCTACCTCAAGGCCGAGAAAATAACGTAAAGGACCAAGATCTTTGATTTGGAAATGCTGGTTCAAAAACCTCTTGATAACATCAATTGAATCAAGAGAATTGCTAGCCACAATAATGTCGTCGACGTAAACCAGTAGGGCAGTGAAATGTTCTCCATCAGGCCAGGTGAACAAACTGTAATCTGATCTGGATTGAATGAAGCCAAAGGAGATAAGAGAGGTGGAAAATTTTAGAATACCATTGTCTAGAGGCCTGTTTAAGGCCATAAAGGCTGCGAAGCAGTTTGCAAACCTGACCAGGACTGCCTCTATTGTATCCAGGAGGCCTTTTCATATAGATTTCCTCATTAAGCTCTCCATGAAGGAAAGCATTATTGACGTCAAATTGTTGGAGATGCCATCCTTTAATGGCGGCTAGAGCTAGAAGAGTCCTAACAGTAACCATTTTAGCAACTGGGGAGAAGGTTTCATGATAATCCACCCCTTCTTGTTGAGTGAATCCCTTGGCTACTAGGCGAGCCTTCTTTCTTTCCACTGTGCCGTCAGATCTGTACTTAGTCTTGAACACATATCTACAATCAATAGCATCCTTTCCAGGTGGGAGATCAGTAATAATCCAGGTGTTATTGACTTCTAATGCACCAAGTTCAGCTTCTATTGCCTTACACCAGTCTTGATCCTTAATAGCTTGTTTATATGTTTGTGGATCAGTGTGTGAGGAAATAGAAGTGGTGAAGGCCAAGTGAGTTGGTGACAGTCGTTGATAGGAAAGAGAATGTGTTAAAGGGAATGTCACACTTGATTGTGCAGGGAATTTGGACACAGGTTGAGTATGTAAGTTGAGGGCAGCTTGTTGACAGTGGAAATCTTGAAGGTATTGAGGGGCTCTTTCGAGTCCTAGTTGATCTTCTAAGTGTATTTTCAATGGGAGACTGAGGTGAGGAGGTAATGGAAGGTTCATCATGAGAGCCTAAACCCGAATGTGTAGGAGAAGGAGGTGTAGTTACAGGATCCATAGAAGATGATTGAGGTGGACTGGAAATGTTAGGTGAGGGATTTATGACCTGAGGGAAAACGGTAGCAGGAAGAAGAGGGGTAGGATTGGTTGTGTCACTTATTTGAAATGGAAAATGTTCTTCATGGAAAACAACATCACGAGATATGAATATTGATTGTGTGTCAAAGTCTAGGAGTTTGTATCCTTTCACACCAAAAGGATAACCAAGGAAAACACACATCTTCTTCCTCGAGGGTCAAATTTCTTTCGTTCTCTAGATAGAGTGGAGGCAAAACACATACAGCCAAATGTTTTCATGTGTGAGTATGATGGTTTCTTACCAAATAACAACTCAAAGGGGGTTTTATTTGACAATAAAGGTGTTGGGACTCGGATTAATTATATATACTGCAGTTAAAATACAATCATTCCAGAATTTTGTAGGGATTTTGGCTTGGATTTTAAGAGATCGAGCTATGTTCAAGAGGTGTTGATGTTTTCTTTCAACAACTCCGTTTTGTTGAGGGGATTCAACACAGGTTCTATGATGAATAATGCCATTTTTATTGAAGAAATCTTTCATTTGAAATTCTAGGCCATTATCACTTCGGAGGATCTTGATCTTAGCATTAAACTGTGTCTCCACCAGATTATAGAACGCTTCTAGACAAGCTCTAGTGTCGGATTTTGTTTTAAGTAGATAGACCCAAGTGCTTCTAGAGAAATCGTCAACAATGGTTAGAAAGTACTTGGATCCATCATAAGCTTCTATAGAGCTTGGTCCCCAAATGTCACAGTGAATGATTTCGAAGTTCTGTTTAGAGTTATGTGTGCTGTCAGGAAATGGTAATCTGTGTTGTTTTGCAAGTGGACATACACAACAAGGAACATTGTTAATGCCAGATACATCATTCTTGACAACAGGATCGGAAATTAAATTCAATCTTGAGAAAGGTGTATGGCCAAGCCTAATGTGCCATCGTTGAGAAACAACAGAATTTCTAGAAGAAGCTGAAACAAATTTGTTCTTATGTAAAGAAAAATGATCTACTAAGGCAGTTGGAGACACTTCAGTGACTAGTAGGTGATATAGACCATTCCTCATTTCACCCATGCCAATCGTGGTCCAAGATGAAAGGTCCTGAATAAAGCAAGAGTGTGAGAAGAAAATGAGGCAACAAGTGTGAGAGTTAGCCAATTGTTTAGCAGAAATTAGATTAAAATTAAATGAGGGTACGCATAAGACATTCGTCAGGGTAAGTTTGCTTGTGATCCTAACTGTGCCTACATGACTGACTGGTGTTGTGCTTCCATTGGGCAGATTAACAGTGCATGGGAGTTGAGAAGTAATGGATGTAAAAAATGAAGTACTACATATCATGTGGTCTGTGGCACCAGTGTCAATGATCCAAGGTAGGGAAGTAAAATTTTGTTTTGTTTGGGGTGAAGGACAGAGACATGGAGATATACCAGACATGTTGACATCTTGTGGACTATTGGCTGTGGAGTTGAAAGCTGTCTGGGCATGGTTAACTGAGTGTGTGGCAATAGCAGCATCCCTTGGCTGAATTAGGGCCAACAGTTGTTGATACTGATCCTTGCTAAAAATCATTTTCTCCTCTGCCATTTCTTCTTGCTCCAGAGTGGTCATGTTTGCAAAGAAGCCAGATGTCTTACCCTTGTTATGGAGCTTATGTCCAGGTGGATACCCATTCAATTTGTAACACTTATCCATCACATGTCCTGACATGTGGCAATGACTGCAAATGGGTACCTCAGCATTTCCAACCTTGAAGCAATGCTCCAAAAGATGACCATTTATATGGCAGTGAGTACAATACGATTTTTTTCATGTTTTTGAGGAAATGACTTCCTGAAGTTGGGTTTGGCAGGAGCATAACCCCTTTTGATAGCAAAAGCCATAGAGTCAGGAGAAGGTATGCCAGACAGCATGGTGTGTTGTTTTTCTTGTTGTTGTATCATAGAAAAGAGTTTATTCACAGGTGGTAATGGGTCCAATATCATAATTTGATCTCTGATGTTACTATAGGATTCATTTAGTCCCATTAAAAATTGAATCACGCAATCTCGTTGGTATCTATCCAATAGAATTTTAAGTTTTCCACAGTTGCAATCTGGAATTGGATCATAGACAGCCAATTCATCCCACAATGATTTCAGCTTGCCATAATAAATACTTACAGGGTCTTGATCCTGTTGCAGGGCTGCCAAAGCTTTCTTTAGTTGGAAGATGCGAGGCCCATTTTGCTGAGTGAATCGATCCTTCAGTTCTGCCCAGATTTCTGAAGCATCATCCACCAATGCTGTGCTGGATTTCAGGGTCTGGCTGATCGAGTTTTGCAGCCAAGATACTACCAGATCGTTGCATCGTTCCCACGCTTCAAGGAGTGGATCATCAATGTCCTTGGGCTTAACCAACGTGCCATTGACGAAACCGAGCTTATTTTTTGCTCGGAGTGCTCGACACATGGCCCTGGACCAGGTAGTGTAATTGTCTGTAGTAAGTAGTTCTGGAACCAGTGAGACTGAAGGGTTATCTCCATGGTCCAGACGGTAAGGATTTGTAATATTGTTGAAATCAAGAAATGGGGATGGAGAAATGAGAGGGTTGGGATTAATTGAATCAGTAGCCATAGCTGGGTCAAGGTTCGCTGGTTCGGTTGCCATGAAGAGTTTATTCCAAACCTTGCTCTGATACCATGAAAGAAATCAAACAAGGCTGAAGCAAAAAATGAAGAAGAAAAGAATACTGCTGCTGTATTCTCATTCAATTTTCTTGATACAATCTATAGGAGGCTGTGCGTCTATATATAAGAAAAAGGTGAAAAATGCTATACATAAAAGCCAGAGAATATACAGGTGGCAAAACAAAAAAATAACCAATTCTAGAACCTTCAGTAGAAATAACAAACTGAATCTGGCATTTACAAAAATGCCTATGCCAGGTCAGGTGATTGCTGGTTTGCTGATTGTGCTACTGGTTTGCTGATTGTGCTGCTGGTGTCATCATGTTTTAATAGTTAAACTCGATTTATATTTATCTTAAATTATAGTTCTATAGCAAAATTGATTTTCATCTCCTTGATAGTAAATGCATGCTTAGACCTTGTTTTATGACTTTACTAACATTTTAAAAACTAGCTCTTGATTTACTTTAAAAAAAGTTTTAAGTCAACAGATTGAAACGGCTTTAAAATCTTGAACCATTTTAGGTTACAGTGAGGTTTTATCTTTGATCCCTGCAAACTTATAAGAGTGAATGGAAAAATCACTATTCAAACTTTCGTCTAATACGACATCGTTTCGGTATTTTGTCTTCGTCTACTTCCACTACTTCTATTTTGCTTTTACTTTCATGCAATCATCTCACTTTCTATTTTTCTTCATAGCCATGGGCAAAGTTAGGATTGTAGGGTTGTGAATTTTTTTTACAAAAGTTTAATTGTGGGGACAAATTGAAAACTATAAGAATATTTTTTTTTAAAAAAAAAATCTTGTGTAAAATTTTGGATTTAAATTTTAGAGTGGAGGCAATTGATCTCATTGCCCTCAATGTAAATCTGCCACTGTTCACATCTGTATCACACAATCTTCTCTCTTTCACTTTACAAATGCATTCCTATCAATTTTAGGCGATGTAACTCTTGTTCTCTCCATGTTTCTCTAGGCATTTTGAAGAATTGATTTCCATTTTTTGTGAACCTTCGTTCTCTCCTTTATTTCTCTCGATGCCACTATACTGACTACAGATTGAGGACTATATGTTTGATTATTAAATAAATTTGAATTACATTTTGATTTACCGGACAATTAGAGGTGGATTCTATTCCACTAACTACTAAGCACCAGATAACATTATTCTTAAAAATGGTTTCACTCCACATAGTTTACTCACTTTTCAGGAAATGTGGTTGATTCGATTTTATTCTATCCTTTTACATTAGTTTCTTTATTCTTCGTACTACCTATGTCATGTGCAAAAGTTTAAATAATTTTTAAAGAAAAAGCATCTCTTTTTTCTCAATTCCCTCTAAAAGCCCTATTTGATCTACATTCTAATTTTCATTTTCATTATTCTACTCATTTTCAACCACACATTCTTCAATAAAATAATATTTTTCATCACACGGATAATTTTTCTTTATTTTTAACTACATATCACCGTCACATCGCCCAAAAAATGCATTATTTCCATTTTTATGTGCAACAAACATGGGCTAAATAGACCTTTAAAAATAAATTTCTCTTGTCCAAAAATTTAAATAATTTTTTTTTTTTGAAAAAAGTATCTCTTCTCATTTCACCCTCCGAAGGCCTTTTAAAATAATTCTCCACCGTCTGGATGGAAATAATGGCAATTCTGTGGTTGTTCGGTTGCTGTCTAGCTGGCTAAAAATGAAAATTTATGTGTTGCCGATGCATATGAACACTTTAGACCAAAGGGGATGAAGGTGATTTGGGCCAAAACAGTTTGGAACTCATTTGTAACATCGAAACACGCATTTATCACATGGTTAGCCACAAAATCGAGGTTGTTAATGAAGGACAAACTGAATTTTTTTTAACATTGGCAACACATGCAGCCTATGCACACGCACAAGTGAGAAGGCAGAACACTTGTTTTTTGTTCGTCCTCTCAGTCGGGCAATTTGGGGGAAGATACGAGCATGGGTGGGTTTTAGACGAACAATGTCTACTATACCTAGTACAATGAAATGGATCAAAAAGGAGGTTCGAGGAACTACTTGGCATTCGAAGGTGAAATGTATTGCACTTGCCATTACCATCTACCACATTTGGACAGCAAGGAATAGGAAGATTTTTGAAGACATGGTTCCGAATGTTGATAATATTGTACGACAGATCAAAACACACGTATACACGGTAATATTTTTTTTGTATCCGAATGTTTTGATTCATTTTGAGAGCTTAGCTATGGGCCTCTAGTCGTTTTGATTTTTCCTTGTATTTTTCATTTTGCTGAACTCGGGGATGCCCGGTTTGTTGATGTAACGCTTGCTTTTGACTTGTTAACTCGAGTATGCCCAGAGTATTTTTATTGTTACTTGATTTGGACTTCTATTGCCCGGGTATGCTCGTTGTAATTGTTTGTCTTTTTTGCATTGGTTTCGCCCAGTGTTTTAAAAAGCGTAAAGCGTGGCTAGCCGTTGAGGCCAAGTTTCAAGCATTACAAACCTATGCGAAGTTTAGAGGTAAAACAGCGTTTTTTGATTTTAAAATTTTAATCATTGTAAAAAACATTCAATAATTCATATAATATATACCAAATATCTAAAATTATAAAATATTGTATGTATTTAATAATTCCTACAAAAAAGATAAGTTTCAAAATCATAATTACATAACATAGATAACTTGTAATTTAAATCTTATCTAACTATTTATCGGACTCTAATTCAATATTTTCTTCTTCATCTACAAAAAAAAAAAAAAAAAAAACAAATAAAAAAGAAAAAAAAGAAATGTACATTTAATGAAAATGAAAAGTATGAAAAAAAATAAAATTAAGCGGTCAACGAGAATGTTGACCGCTTAATGCGCGCCTAGACGTGTACACGTATTAAGCGGTTAACATTCTCGTTGACCGCTTAATTCTCGCTTAGACTCAAGGCGAAGCGTCTTAGTCACGCTTCGCGCCTAGACGCGCTTTTTAGAACACTGGTTTCGTCCGAGTATGCCCGAATGTACCTGTACATGATTTTGGTTTTGATCTATATACACATTTACTGATAAAAAAAAAAATATTCTCAACCTGTCAAGCAAGGGTAAATTGTAGTTGGCTTTGGAGTTGAGTGTTCTCTCTCCTCTCTCTCGCTGTGATTGCCTTTTTATTCATCGACTCAGATCACTCACTCCCCGAATTCTCCATATCCAGTTTCAGTGAACTCAAATTTTTTAGTAATTTTTCTTTTTATCTTATGTAAGATTTCAGAATAGAAGGAAATAGGTTTTAGATTTTTCCCATAAATGATTACATTTTCAGCACATGAACATATATGCTTTATTTATGCTGATATTTATTAGATTACATGTTTTAGGATTACATGCTGAACATATATCCGTACTAAATATATACACGATGAGTAAAACTCGCTTCTATAGGAGAATCAATTCCAATTAGATTGTTCCTGAGCCCGTACGAGCTGACACCGACATATCAGAGATTCAGAATATCAACAACAAATTTAGTGTGAAATACTATTTGAACCTTGTTCTTGTTGACGAAGAAGACCGTCGATACTTCAAGCAGCAGGAAATCACAATGTTCCGGCGAGCAGAAACTTCCTTATTTAACTAACTAACAGAATCATTGAAGATTCACTGCCTCCCGATACTTGTTATTTATGTCTGGTTTGTCTCGTACTCACTCAGATCCTATTTCCCGAAAGTGGCAAATAGTTATATCTTAGGGTCCGTTTGAGTGCAAGGGTGAAAAATGGATGAAAAAAAATGATTGATAGGGAATTGATTTGCCTAGAATTCATTTGTCTGAAAATTGTAATTAATTGAGTTTGATTAGTATAATTTTTCACTTAATCCGTTTCACTTTTTTTTCATGCAAAATGTTACTTTTTGGGATAAATTTTTTTACAATCTGTATTAAAATTTGTTTGGATTGCAAAAAAGTTAAAAAATAAAAGTAAAAAAATATTTTCATAAATTTTTGGTGTTCGTTTGGCTTTGTTTTTTTTACAAATTATCAATTAAATGGATAATTTTTTTTACCATTGGATTTAGAATATATTTCCATTACCAAAAAGTAAAAAAAAAAAAAAAAAAACACACACACACACACACAGAGCAAGGTGAAAAACAAATTTTCACCAAAATCATAAGAAAATAAATTCATACTTTTGTGTTTCAAGGGATTGTACCTAGAAGTTGGTGACAAACATTTTCCAATTTTTATGACAAAAAATGCCAATCAAACAGCAAAAAAAGTGAAAAAGAAAAATTATTTTCCAACTTTCCTAGAAAAAAAACTGCTATCAAACGGGCCTTAGTGATCAATCCTATCTTTGATAATTTACTTGCAATTTGTACAGAGGAGCAATTGTGTAAATGGACCACGTGGGCAGAAATATATATTTGGGTAATTTGACAACAATCGAACAATTTTCAGCTTATTTTAGAGGGAGATTGTTAGTAAGAAAATAACACCCACTTATTGTATCGTATCCAGTCTTTTCTACATCCGATAGAGGAATACTCCGGTATGTTCAATGAATCGACTTGATAAAATTAAGCAATATTGAAGGTATCCTTAGAGTATGTTTATTGTGTAGAACTAAATGATATTAGAAAACAAAATTATTTGGGTAGTCGTGAGGGATAAGATGTGCACATATTCTCTCATAGCGGACAGTACTCGTGAGTTTGTGGCTTTGGCACAAGCTTTCGTCATTAAATACAATTTGTTGAAGTTTGCACAGAACTAAGGCTGAATGATATCTCTTTTACCTAACAATAGGTAATTTTTTTCGTACGTGCAAGGCACTCATTCACAGGAAACAGCGATGCAGACAAAATAATTCCTTCGTATTTCAATTACCACGCGACACGGGCTTTGCCGCCATTGGAACATGGCATGTTTCGAAATGTTGCTTTCATAGTGCCAAGGGCTTTTTTGTCATCTGACATTGATTTCGAGGACTTTCTTGTCACTTTGTTCAACCTATTGATGCATCAACAAGTGTGTCCAAAAAATAGAAAAATAATTTTATTTATCATTGTTGGTGAATAATCAGCCTTTGTGTCAGTTCAATTTTAATTGTTCAACAAAGATTGAATGCATATTTATTGATTTAGCCAATGTTGGTCTAAATTCTCAATAAAACTTTCTTTTTTTCTAAAACTTATTTTCAATTACACATTATTACAATAAATTATTTTATACGTAAACTTATATTTTTTTTTCTCATTTTTTAAACACATATTCTCCAAAAAAAATCACTATTTCAGAATTCAATTTTTCCTTAAAAAAAAAAAAAAACCTCTTTTTAATGAACATCACACGAGGATCTTAACTTCACAATAAACTGGTGCTAAGCACAATGGATGCTAAATAAAATTACTCGTGGTCATAAAAAAAATGCATTTATTTTATTTCTTATTTTCGGTTATTTTTAGGGTAGTTAATGGTTATAACCACGTCATTGTTTGATTAGTTACATCAAATTTTAATTATATAAAAGGTTCTAAACTTTTATTCATAATCGTATTAATGATTCTAACTTTTTCATCACATTCTTATCTTTAAATTTCATTAATTAGCAAATTTTTCTTTAATAGTGTACATTAAAACGAGGAACACAATTAGCCTATTTTTGGGTAATTATATTCACCCCAAAATTCCTACTTTTTACACCACATTTTGCACGCAAGGTTATCTGTCTTGCTCATTGTAATGCTTGTATACCTAAATTTTTATTCATTGAATTTTTATAATTAATCTTCCAATATTTAGCATAGGACTCGGGAAAACTCTCGAACTGAACTAAACCAAATCGAGCGATTTTTGTTAAGTTAAATACCCGAATGAATGTTTGAATTGAGAACCGGTGAGTTCGGTTCGACTCTCGATTCTAGATCAAGAATTGAAGAATCGAATCTCTCTAATTTTTTAAATTTATTTATTTTAAATAAGTCAAGTTATTTTATTATTTTTTAAATAAATTTTCTGAACCAAAAATATGATTTTTCCTATTTTTAATTTTCAGTCCAAATTCAACTTAATCAAATTGACTTAAGTTTTTTATCCAAATTTGTTATTCTACTATATTGCTTTTTTTTTTTTTTATAGAGAAATTGAATTGAAATTCGACAGCGCTTCTTTTAATTATTGTAAACTAGCTACCGTCCTCATCATATGATTTTCACAATCAAATCTAAGAAAAATCAGCAAAGAGAGACGTAAAAGACACATAAAATTGAACTACGTTATTTTGTAAGAGCAAAGATTGTACATGTCATTAATTGAATTATTGTAACTTTGTAAATATTAAAAAAAATTAATTATAGTACATAACCTGAAAATCGAATGGAACTGAACTCAAATAATTCCATAATTAAATTTGGATCTAACGGGTCCACTTATTAAATACCCGAAAATTTTGGACCCAACCCTAATTTAGCACATCTTGTCATTGATTTTTTTTTCCCGAAATATTCTATTTTGCATGCTTTGAAATGAAGAAAATTACTTTATAATTATTTTGTATTTGTTATTTTTTAAAATATGATGGACAACTAAGCATTTTATGTCCTTCAGACGAACTTTTTGGATGAAAATCGTTATCAAAGATGAAATTAATAGAAAGTTGAGAATAATAATGCTTTGAAAAAGTTAAGGATATAAGTGTTATATATGGCGTGTTTGATCCATATTCTTTTTTAAAAATGTATTTTGAAATAATAGATTGATAAATAATGTGTGGTTCAGAAGAGAAAAAATGAATTTTGAAAAAAATGGGAATCATATAGAACATAATAAGTAAAAATTGAAAGCTTTAAGTGTAATCGAAATGTGATGCAATTAATAAACTTTGTGATGTAAACCCTATTTTTTTATTAATTATTTTCTAGTGGCTCGACCATTTTGCCCCTTACTAAAAAATCGAGCATAGTTCACATAAGTGAGAGCGGCAAAATTAGGCACCATCAGTGGAGAGGGACTAGTTGTGTAAATTACTGAAAGGTTAGGGACAAAATTACGAAGAAAAATGGATTAGGGACACGTCCACTACTTTGCTCAAAGGTTGGGGATGAAATTCGTACAAATACTAGTTTTTAATTGAATGGTTGAAAATAAATAACAGTGTTCTAGGCGCGCGTCTTTGCGCGTAGCGCGGCCTTGACTCCAAGTAAAGTCGCTTGACACGTAATATGACAGTCAACGAGAGACATTGACCGATAAGACGCGCATTATTTAATTTTTTTTATTTTTCTTATTACTAATTTTTTTATTACAATTTTTTATTTTTTTTTTATTTCTTATTTATTATTAAATGATTTTTTGATTGATTAAAAATTAAAATAAGAAAACGCCTTTTTATACATTAGTCTCGCCTAAACTCGTTTAGTCCTGACCTTCACGCATTGTCACGCATTACACTATTTAGAACCTTGATAAATAATGCTAGTGGAAAAATATGTTGGTACAAAGTTGCAACAACACTAATATATTGAGGATCGATGCCGGAAATTTTTTAATTAATGTATAAATTTTCATCTTTCTAAACACATAAAATCCTTTTCTTATGCTGAGAGAAAGCTCACATTTTCCACACTCTCTCTCTCCCTCTCTCTCAATTTTCTCATATGTATTGATTTTAGCCGAAATTGTTGACTCGTAATTTATTATATTGCAATCTGATAACCATCAAACAGAAAAATGGAGTTGTTTTACTATGCGGTGTTTGGGGGGTTGGCCGCAGTGGTGGCAGCATTGGAGCTGAGTAAAACAAACAAGGATCGGATTAATACTTCCACGGCTTTCAATTCGTTCAAGAATAATTACCTCGTTGTTTATTCTCTAATGATGGGTACGTATATATTATTACTTATGCTGTTATAATCCAGATCTGGTACTTTTAGAAATCTGACATGTTTAATTTTATTGTGAAATGGTTTGAATTAATTTTATGATCCTGTTGATCATGTTGTTACGCTGTGAAAATTATGTATTCTGTCAGTGTTTGTATATTCGGATTATTACTGTATTGTTTGATCTGATTTAGTGAATGTGTGGTTTTCTGCAATGTTAATGCCGTGATTTAGATCTGAAATTCATGAATGCAATGTTGTATTATGTTCTAGTTAAGAGAACTATTCTATTATTATTATTTGGTGGATCTAGATCTCATTTGAGTTTCTGTTTGTTTGCTGAAGTAATGTAGGGAACGATTAAATGTGAAATTATGTTGTGGTTTTAATGATTGAGAGAAGTCTCAATAACTCATTGACTGAATTTGATTGTTTGGCTTAATTAAACTGGAAGTCTATTTTCATACAGAAAGCTACTCTGCAAAAATTACTAATAGAAATAATATTAAAAGCAACTG
This sequence comes from Osmanthus fragrans, assembly GCA_019395295.1. Classification (NCBI taxonomy): domain Eukaryota; kingdom Viridiplantae; phylum Streptophyta; class Magnoliopsida; order Lamiales; family Oleaceae; genus Osmanthus; species Osmanthus fragrans. Next base: position 7,213,403 of record CM033345.1, on the reverse strand, counting down.
TAAGAGTGAGACATTTTTTTTTTTGTTCTGCACTAAGCAATGTCGTTGTAGTAGCCTTTGGTCTCTAATCTTGTGTTGCACTTGTGTTTAATGTTTTGTGGCTTATGCATAGTGTATGTATTACATGAGTTTATAGTTCAATTAGCATGTGTTATTTCAGCTACTCTGAAGTATTATATTATTGATCTATGAGTTTTCTATTTCTCATTACTTGTTGATTTCCACTATATTTGCCAAAAAATCTGTGCTCTGAGGTTGTTTCATTCTACAAATTTCTTTCCCTTCTCATTTTCCTCCTTGAAATCTAAGTCCTAAGATCCAAAGAGAGGGAAGTGATCATTTAGTAACATGGATTTTTTGAACAGACTGCAGTTGGCTGCCGTGTTATGTTGATTTTTTAATAAGTAGCTAATGTGATGCTTGTAGATATTTATTGCCCAATATATATAATTTTTATTTTTAGAGGACTGGTATTTACTCTTGCTGATGCTTGCCTTGTCAAATGGCAATAGCTGGCGACTGGTTGCAGGGTCCATACGTTTACTACCTTTACACTACTTATGGCTTTGGGAAGGGGGAAATTGGACAGCTCTTTATCGCAGGATTTGGATCTTCCATGTTGTTTGGTACAATTGTTGGATCTCTGGCAGACAAACAGTGAGATATTTTATACCAGAATCATTTAAACATATTTTTTCTATTTCTCAGAAAATTTGACACAGGTGTTTCTTGATGAAATTCAGGGGACGCAAGAGAGCTTCTGTGACTTATTGCATAACGTATATATTGAGCTGCATAACTAAGCACTCTCCTCAATACAAAGTTCTTATGCTGGGACGTATTTTAGGTGGTATTGCTACATCTCTTTTGTTTTCAGCATTCGAGTCATGGCTTGTGGCAGAACACTTCAAGGTGAGTGCACACCCCTGCCACCCATAGCCATACTGAATTGGTTAAAGCACTTACTTGAGTCACTTAAGTGCTCACCTCTTTCCCATCCAAAGAATATTATTCCATTGTGAATCATGTGAAAGATAATTTGATCTACCTTCCATTTTTATCAAGAGTAGTGCTTTAAGAATATGGCTAGTGGCTACTATTGAAGCTACTCTGCTTTATAATATTGATGCTATTATTCTGTTTCATGTATCTTTGCAGAGGGGTTTTGATCAGCAATGGCTCTCATTAACTTTCTCTAAGGCAATTTTTCTTGGAAATGGTCTCGTTGCTATTATCTCTGGGTTGTTTGGAAATCTGCTTGTTGATACCTTCAGTCTTGGACCAGTATCACCCTTTGATGCTGCTGCCTGCTTTCTAGCTATTGGAATGGCCATAATATTATCATCATGGAGTGAAAACTATGGGGACTCTTCAGAGAACAAGGATTTACTTACTCAGTTCAAGGGTGCAGCTGTAGCAATTGCTTCAGGTAGATTTCGAGTTCTGCTCTATGTTGTATGATGTACTCTTGGCTGAGGAAATTTCTACAATCTGCAAATCTTTTAAGGAGTGGATTGCAAAACTGGAATCGTGTCGGTTTTTGAATCCTGTTCGCCAATTAATCATCTAGAATAGTAAGATTAAAATTGCGTCTCCTGGATTTCTTGACACCATTGTAGGCTTTGTCCACTAAGTCTTGTGTGGATACTTTCAAGTGGCATATCTGGAGCCATTTGCTTAATATGTTTTCATATAAATAATTGCTTTTTTTCCCTATTTATTTCCTTGTCCACTTCTTTTCCATCCCAAATAACTTAATATGGTTGACATTGGTCAGATGAAAAGATTGCATTGCTGGGTGCAATACAGTCTCTGTTTGAAGGTTCAATGTATACATTTGTATTTCTATGGACACCTGCTCTGAGTCCAAATGATGAAGATATTCCCCATGGTTTTATTTTTGCAACTTTCATGTTGGCTTCAATGTTGGGAAGCTCAATTGCGTCTCGTCTATTATCCCACAACTCACCTAAAGTGGAGAGCTACATGCAGATTGTATTCATTATTTCTTCCGCCTCCCTTCTGCTTCCAATTCTGACCAGTGTATGTCCTGAGTTCTATTTGTTCATATTGTTTCTCCCACTCATGGGAATAATATCTGATTGATTAATTGTGGCAGTTCCTGATCGCTCCATCGAAGGTGAAGGGGGGTGGTATCTCATTTTCGGGTTGTCTCCAGGTTCTTGGCTTCTGTACATTTGAGGCTTGTGTAGGGATTTTCTGGCCGTCCATCATGAAGATGAGATCCCAATACATTCCCGAGGAGGCTAGAAGCACCATCATGAACTTCTTCCGTATCCCCTTAAACATGTTTGTTTGCATCGTTCTGTATAATGTACGTTGCTGGATCTTTTTATGTTATATGGCCTAAAGCTATATTATTTGTGGTTTTTTCATGTGTAGCTGTAAAACACCCTGTTTCTATTTATTTTCATTGTTATTCAAATTTTCTTTCTATGTATTTGATATGCCTTCGGTTAGGGGCACATCTTAATATAGTAAACCAAATCTGCTTCTCTTTGTCCAAGTTCCTTTATTTTATTTATATTATTGTACATTTTCCGCACACTATTATTTCACCCTAGATTTATGGGCTATAATTATTGCATTTATGTACAGTGCTAATTGCAAGACATTTAAAGGCTTTTTGGTCATTTGTTTGAAGGTTGATGCATTCCCCATCACAGTGATGTTTGGTATGTGCTCAATCTTCCTCTTCGTGGCATCCATTTTACAGAGACGTCTCTCAGCAATTGCAGACAAGCCAAGTGAGTATTATGCTGTCTAAGTTGAATGACCTTAGAGTATGTTTAGTACACAATACTGGACATGGACATGACTAACCTATGCAATAAGCAAGATTTTAACTTATTTTTCTTTCTTTTTTGATACTAACCGGAATTTTCCACTGTACTTCACAAAAGACGCTGTTAAACTATAAGTGATGAACAATTGATTCAGGTAATGCAATGCCAAATTGAAAATAAACAGCAATAAATTTCTTATACTTGAACTCTTATAGCCTAACTGATTATAGCATCTTTTGGCATGCTAATAATCCAGAATTCTCCAGAAAACTGTTTCTTTACTATCGTTCTGTTGTCTATTACCTTTGCAGAAACAGAAGATTGGGCCATGATGAAGGATAAGGATGCCGAGGGTGAGCCACTAAATGTCATGTGATATAATTATCTTCGCATGGCAAAAACTTTTTCAAGGTTTGTTAATGACCACACATTTGTTATCTGCAACCTGGGTTTTATAGTCTAGAGCGCAATTAATTGACTGCTGCAAGAATTACGACATGAATTAGTTGGTTACCTGCAAAGAAACATACAATGCATTTAGAAATACTCTATGGTTGTTTGTGTGTGTTGTTTATGCGGGGTGAAATCATAAATATTAGCACCTTATGGTTCCAAAGACGACCTGTTAGGATGGATATTCAATGTTTTCTTTGTAATTTTTGTAATCTCTAGGGTGCAGATTAAGTACCTATGGATCCGTAGTTTTGCACTTTATATTATCATTTTTTGACTATATTTTCCTATGTAAGAATGAAATGTCTTATAATATTCTTTGAACACTATGCTGCATTTTGACCGTTTCTTTCTAACTACTTGAGTGGAGATTTTCTTGATGCTTATATTCGTTTGGGGACAAAAGTTTTATGATTACTATGGTCACACTACTGTATTTCAATATTCTTCTATTTCACGTCTTTGAAAAAACCAACTTATTTTTCTACGTTTTCGTTCTACTTTTTGAATCGGAAACGTGCAAATCAGAATTGGGCGGATTTTTGTAAAATAGCTTTGAGTTCGATCTTTTCTATAGATTCCTTCAAGCTGTACAATTATTCAGTTCGATTAATGTAACTGTATCGGTTCCTTGAACTGCCTAAACATCAGATCTGAGTTAACCTAATCATTTACGTGTTTGTTTTTAATTTTAGTCTATTATTTTATCATCTGGTGATTTTTCTTCATAATGAACATTTTTTTTCTAAGTGGTGAGTGGGTATATTCTGGTCAATGGATCAGGAACTTGAGATGAGATGAAGAACGAATATTTATCGAAACCTAGGAAGTTGAGATTCCTTGATCCATTGTCTTTTTGACAGATTTCTTGTCAATACCTATGTTTAGTGTTTGTTCGGAACAAATTATTCTAAGTGAAAAATGATTTTTTTGGAGATTGTATGCTTAAAAAGTATGAAAAAGTTATGGATTCATTTTACCGGGAGAATAGGTGGTTGAAAATGAGTTCGAGGTGATAAGATTTTCAAATTTTTAGTAAATTTAAAAAAAAAAAAATAAAAAAAAATCATGAAATGTATGATTAAAAAAATGTGAGTTTCATGAAATGTGTAGCAAAAATTAATTATTGACTTTAATTTAAATTGTTTATAAATTTTAATCTACAACAAACAATTTTTTTTATTTTTTATTTTTTTGCCTGTGCATTGTTTGTCTTCATCTCTTCTATCAATGTTTCTCACGAGATTTGAATCTCTCTTTAACAATTTTCTTTGCTAGGTCCCAACTTTCAGATAAGATTATTATTATTATTATTATTTTTTTTCAATAATCTCAGTTTATGTGACATGTAATACGGTATAAAATGATAAGATCAATTAATGTATGGATACCAGAAACGTTACTCTTGCTGTATATATTATTTAGAGCACTGTGAATTACAATTAAAATAATGGTGGTGGGCCGAAATCTAGAGGATTTTCTAAGTAGTGCGGATAATTATTTAGCATGCTTGATGCTTGCCGGGGGAATGTTTTCTTCTGGTCCCTTTCACATGTAGAAAAATGCATAGCCAGACGAGGTAGGTTTGCTATGTTTTCTTTAATGTGACAAAAAAGTAAAAGTGACAATCATGCCCTCAAATGGGACCAATTTGATGAATTAATGTTAAAAGATGCAACAGTTTAACCAGTACATAATTTGGCACATACGGATAGTGTGACAAAGCTTTTGATACAAGTTCTTGTATAATTTCATAAAAGCTAATAAAATGTACGATTGAAAGGATTATAAAAGTTGTAGATATCATGAAATTAGTGGTTTAAATTGAAGTTTGATCAGTTATATGGAATATATAATCTCATACATACACAGCATATTTATTGCAATATTATACTGTATAATAAAAATAATTTTAACTTAATTGTTAGTGTAGAATATTGCACGTATCATCTTCGTCACTTAATTTGTTTATTGTATGGTGCTTATGATATTTTGTTTCTATCTAGCCCCTGTTTGACGATCATTATTTGAAAATGTTAAATATAAATATATATATATATATATATATATATATATATTCATTTTCAATTCACATAATAAAATATTTTGTACGTAAATTTAAATTTTTTTCCTATATTTTAACCATGCATTATTCTAAAAATAACTATTCAAAACATTATTTTAAAGAAAAAATGACCACCAAGCACGTGCTTAGTTTACTCTGGGCACTTCACGCAGAGACTCTTTTGAGAATTAAACGGAGACATCACATTTCGACTACTTATTGCAGCAAATTAACAAACTCGACAGCCCTCTCCAACGCCACTTGGCCCCCTGTTTTTAAAGCCTGGGCCAATAGCAGATTTCGCAAATTAAGAAAAATGCAAGTTTATCAGAAGAAATGCACCATTTTGGATGACCGACTCTCACAAAGGGAGTGAGTCCCGCGTGAATAAAATAATGCTCGACCCCCGAGGTATGTGTGTTCGATCATCCATGATGTCAACCGAGGTGGTAGTGTAGCATAATTCGCAAATTAAACATATCTTGAACAATGTGCTCTTGCATGTGCTGTAAAGTTATGAATCATGGATGGTGAATATTTAATTATATTTGATTGTTCTTCTGCTGAAATCCATATTCTACTTTTGCTCAACGCTATACCTTAAGAAAAAAAAGTTATTTGTACAAAGATAGATTACAAAAATTGGATATTTGTACAAAGATAGATTACAAAAATTGGATTATAAAGTGTGTTAACAAAATTCAAATCATTGATTTCAAATGATTTAAAAATTCATTTTTGAAATGATTGATGTATATAATTTTGTCAATCAATTTTGTAAACCAATTCTGTACATGTAACATAACTCCTACTTTAATGGTCCAAGAATCTAAAGGAACACTTGGTTTTCTGCTAAGGCCTGACAATAACCAATTGGGAAAGGAAAGAAAGCAAAAGAAAGAAAAAAAAGAGAAGAAAAAGGAGAGTAAAACTCTCATTGTTACGTTTTAGAATTAACCTTAGTGTACAGGGAGGGCCTTACAGGGGGGTTACAGGGCCCTCACTATAGCGCAGGCCCCCCATGTATTAAAAAAAAAAATGCGACGGGTCCCACAATGTAAGTGTTCTGGCAGGGGTCTGGCTGTACATGAAGCGGGGCTCTATGTTTTATACGTTGGACTAGACGTGTGATTTTGAAAATAAACATGTTAGGTGTTTACCAATCACGTCTAATTAAACGTATTAAAAAAAATTTAAATGAAACCAATTACAAAACTTCTCCCTTTTTTTTTTTTTTTTTTTTTTTTTTTCAAAATTCATTCTCAACTACACATTCTCCAACAAAATATTATTCCAAAATGCATTTTGGCAAAAAAATAGAGTTCAAGCAGGCACTTAATATTGTCCAGTTTGCCTAATCCATGCTACTAAATATATAGTTAGAGATTCTAAAAACTCTTAGCTAAAAGCTTTTAATATTTACTTGTGGCAAGATCTTAACAATGAGAAGAAACTGGGCGACATGAATCCAGCAACAATGACAGAAAAATAATGTACATTAAATTAAGCAAAACTCTGGATTCTGCATTCAAAAGTAAGATCAAATTTTACCACATAAATCAAACTTGAACTTAAGCAAAAGTTCAACATGCATCATCCTCTAGCTAGGTTTAGACAACACTTTATCATAAGTGTTTTAAACAATCCACCAAAAAGAAAGCTTCTGGAATATATGTACATGGATAGCATGTTTCGTACCTTGGATTGGACAAGACTCGACCAGGCTAGAGAAAATTTTATTCTTAATACCGTCCAGCCATGTCCAATTCAAGTTACCAAACATGATCTGATATGGACATGGTCGGACAAATCAGGCTAAACAAAAGAAATCAATACTAACAAGAAACTGAAATTGGTTAAGATCTGCAGATTATTCACCATGATCCTCCAGCCAACATTTTGTTCCAGTATGGACCACTGATGGATTCTCCTTGCCCTCTATCCTGCTCGAATTCGGATGTCGAATCCTCAATAGGGAAAGGAAATTTAGGGTTTGTATTTTGAAAACTACCTCCCAGATCTGCATAACCATTTTCAAGCCCATCTGAGGAAATATTAAGGCTTGGCAATCTGAGTCCACGCAGAGGAAATACAGATGATGGATATTGTGTGTTAGAACCCGAACCCGGAACTAGCATGGACATAAGATTAGAACTCATCAATTCCCTGGATGTCAGAATTTCCATCACTGGATTATAAGATGATAAGGAAGAAAAATTAGGGTTTGGGGAATTTAGGGTTTTACTGTCATCTCTGTAAGGTAAAGCAACAAATCCAGGAACCGTATTGGTGGATTGATAAGCTAAATTCAGATTCTGAACCTCATAAGTCTTAGGGATTTGATCAGAAGGCTGAGATAAGCTTAGATATGCAGGAAGCTTCTTTGATGATGACGACGACGATTTCTTGGTCTTTCGTGAACTGCCACCCACCGGAATGTTCCTTAAAGTACCCCCTTCAGTCCAGTACCTTCTACAAGTCTTACAAAAGTGTCTTGGCTGAGACAAACTATAATTGTTGTAATAACAGAATTTTGTGTTAGAAGAATTGCATCTTGGACAATCTTTCTGTGGCCTAATTGGCTTTCTTTCAATACCCTAAATAAATAGACAAGAAAACACCATCAATACTATACGTGTGATCAAGACCAATAAATAATCACAGAAAAAAGAAAGAAGATTCAAAAGCAGTAAAAAAACAAGTGAAACAAAAGTAAGTGAATTCCTTTACTTTTGAGAACTTGAACAAAGCAATAAAAAACAACTTAAAATTAAATTTTTGGAAACCCTTTTCAGTACTGATGTTGAAAAAGTTAAAGAAAGAAAAAGTTGAGAGCTTTTTTCTATCCATGTGAGTCATGAATTCAAAGCAAAAGTTTAGTAGTGGAGTCTCATCATCTGTTAGCAAAAGTTGCTTTTATATTTGTCATCAATACTTGCTTTTTTCTTTTTCAGTTCATCAAAAGCAAAAATAAGCTAAACTACTTAAGAAAATCCAAACCCTAGAAAGATGTGATCATGATATCATTGGAAAAAGGGTGTTTTTTCATTTACCTGTGGCCACTTAGCAGTATCCATAGCAGAAAAAAAAGAAAGAGAAAAAGGTGAGGAGAGAGTGTGAAAGAGAGGAAAATCACCAACTTTTGTTTAAGTGGTCTTCAAGCAAGAAAGCAACTTGAAGGGTTTCTGTTTGGAGTTTCCATGTGTTGTTTTCTTTATCTGCATCCAGGGGGTGGGAGTGATATAAGTGGTTCTTTATGTCCACTTGCCAATTTTTTTTAGTGGCATACTTAATTGAAGATGTTCACTAGCATATGTTTGAGTATATAATAATGCTATCTAGTACCGATGATGATAGAACAATAGTCTATGTATTATTATGTGATAAATTGAATTAAAGGTGAAATTATACATAGATGGGTATTGTAACATTACTAGTGATGGTAAATATCATTGCTCCTGAGCATAATAGCTTCATGAATTGTTTTCAAGATTTGCCAATGATGCTACTAATTATTTCTTTGTAATTTGTGGATTGTAATTAACTTTGCTTTATTGCCCACACTCATTTAAAAGCCCAAATTTTGGTATGAAGTGTTATGCCAACTCAAAAAGGGTAAAGTCACTTTGATAGAATAATGTTGATACATGTTTTGACAAAATGAGTGTTGACAAGATATGATTGAATGAAAAAGTTGACCGTGTTTTAAACAATTCAATAATATAATGTCATGTGACATTATGTTCAGTATTATAATGCTAACCGTTATATTACTGTATCATGATTCACTCAATCAAAAATAGTTGAGATGAGCTCAAATTCAATTATCTTGTTTGACTATATAGTTAATGGACGAAATAAGTAGGACCTCATCCATTCATTAAATAGCGCATAGAATTATGAAGACTACGATAACTAAAAGATGATCAAGGAACATAACTTACGATTTAATATGGTTGAGCTTGGTATCGATACTAATTCAATCATACTTCTAAGCTTGGGTTGACAACTTAGCTAATCAATGTTGTTTCGTGTGATAATTTGAATATTAAAAAAAAAAAATTGAAACCAATTACAAAATTTTCTATTGGTCATTTAGTGCAGTTCGATTAATTAGGTAAAAATGTAACTTTCTTTTTTTATTTATTTAACACGACCATTTTTCTTATTTAATATTGTCCATTATTTTCTAATATGCTTTACTAAATATATATTTAGAAATGGCTAAAAACTTGTAACATTTACTTGTGGCAATATCTTAACAATGAGAAGAAATTGGGGAACATAACTGCAGCAACAATGGCAGAAAAAATAATGTACAAATTAAGCAAAACTCTTGGCATTAATTTTCGATATGTCATGAGATCAAATTACATAGCTGCCCCTAAAGGTTCCAACTAGTTAGAGATTTCAAAGCTATATATAGAACATGTAACATTAAACTTCCAAATATAACATCATTGAAAATGAATCTCATATATGACAATTATATATCAAAGGAACAAGTTTTATGAAGTGAAAATTACGCTACACCCTGCTTTAAAAATTCAGAATTCTAAAATCATATTAGATATTTCATTATTCAAAAATCAGATTAGATGTTTCATTATTAAAAAAATCAGATATTTTATTTATTAATTAATTATATACCTAACCCATATGCGAACCACCCACCACAATCTCAATTTCAAACCCTAATTCTTTCTCCTCCCTATCAGCCTATCCCTTATCTCATCTCTCTCTCTCTCTCTCTCACCATCAACGAAGGACCATCGCACCGCCAAGTGAGCTCCGTTGGCAGAAGAGCACCGCAGTGCTCACTCCCTGCAGCCGTGGGCAGCGCCGTCTTTCCTTCTTTTTCTTCTGTTTCATTTGAATCGTTACAGTGTCCATAATGAAGTTCATCAAAATCGTTTCCAAAAAGCTCTTCAAGTCCAAGAAATCACGCTCAGTTTCTAGATTCGAGACCAATCCATCTTCCTTCGACTCCCAAATGACGTTGTCTTCCTCCGATGAATCCAAATCTGGCCTTAAGAAGCCGCTCGATGGATTAGATACGCTAACCAGCATTCTACCTTCTTTATCTTCCGCGCGAGTGGTCCGAATTCTCTACTGATGTTTACATTGTACTAAAGCAAGCTTTCGAAATGATAGACAAGGAAGGGACTGGGAAAGTAAAGAAAGATGAGCTGAAAACTTTGTTGAGTAGCATTGGAGCCAAGCCACCGAGCCAAGAGGAGCTGACTATGATGTTCAACGAAGTGGATAGAGACGACGATGGGTGTATCAACTTGGAAGAGTTCTACACGATCGACTCAACTTTTGGGTCGAAAGCTTTGGAAGCCGAACCGAGGGAGATGTTTGACTTCTTTGATTCTGATCGTGATGGGAAGATAGCGGCTGAGGAATTGCTCAACATTTTTAAAACTATTGAGGACTCGCGGTGCATGTTAGAGGACTATCGGCACATGATAGGAGGTGCATATAGGAATGGGGATGGGTTTGTCTGTTTTGTGTGGTGACGGTGTTGCTGTCCGGAGGTGGTGGTTTAAGCGACATCGGTGGTTGTGGTGGTGATTTAGACGGCGATGAGGTGGTGGTCACAAGCTTTGCTGGTGATCACAAATTATTTGGTTGAGTGTGACCATTAAATTGATTAATCTATGATCAATAAACAATATGTGACTAATGAAAAAGATGATTTGTGATCAAGAAATAACGTGTGACCTAAAAATTGTTCATTTGTGACTGATATTTTGATAATTTGTGAATATTTAACAAGTTGTGACTTATAATGTTCATGATCAGTGATCGATAAAGAAATTGTGACGCATAAATTTTTTATCTGTGATTGATGAATAAATTGTGACCCATAAATTTTTTGAATTGTGATCGTAAAATAATTTGTGACATTTAAAAATTTTAAATTGGGACAAAAAATAACTTGATTAATTAAATTGTGAATTTGTGATCGATAAACAAATTGTGACCTATAACATTTTTGAATTTTGACCGTGAAATAATTTGTGACATTTAAAAATTATGATTTGTGATCGAAAAATAATATGTGACTAACTAAATTGTGAATTTGTGACCAAATTATATAGATCTGTGACATTTATTTATTTAATTAATTAAATCATAAATAAATTTAATAAATATCTGATTTTTGAAATTTGAAATTTTATTCTTTTGAAATGAGTGATAGTTAACCTCTTAATTATGAATTTTTCTATTTAATGAATGGCCAGAGGGTCGGCTCGGCCAGTGGATTTGGCAGGCCGGCCCTAGACACTATAAGCACATGGCTCGGACCGCACCAAGACTGAGACCCAATGAACTGGGCCAACAGGTCCACTATCGACCGGGGGCTCATACCACCCCTTATCAGTTGACACGTGCTACTCACGTGACTGATTGGCGCTAAAATACCTCTTCCCGCGAAAAAAAGTAACGCGCTAAAGCATTTTATTTTGCGGGGTTCTTTCACTTCTCTCTATATAGATGTACATATTTATTACACACAAGTACGCACACTGTTTGACTCAGGATTCCCATTTCCCATTAACAATGGTTTCAACGATGGCCTTAAGGAAAAGAACCCTAGCTCCGAAGCCGATATGTGAGGAGCCCAAATCCAAAAAGAGATCCGAATCAAAGAAAGAGGAAGATTACTGTGATGTGTGCTGTGAGAATTGCGGGTCGGGCGACCGGGCTTCGGAGCTCTGCTTTGCGATAAATGTGACCGTGGGTTTTACCTTTTTTGCCTAAGACCCATTCTCGTTGCTGTGCCCAAAGGTTCCTGGTTTTGCCCCTCTTGTTCCAAGGATCACAAACCTACAGGTAAGTTAATGGGTTTTCTTTAAATTATTTATTTTCTTTTATTTTGGAAAGAATTATATCTTATCTTCTGTTTGTTTTCTCTGAGTATTCTAATTCATATATTTATCTATTTATTCCCGAGTTGAGTCAAATGCAAGGTTTATGTAATGGAGATTACGAAATAATTTTAGAAAATTCTCCAAGTTAGTAAATTTCGAATGCTATGATGTTACCCATATGTGTTGTGTAAATAAATTTTTAATTAACATAATAAAATAGCAAATACAATTCAACAATAATATAACATAAAGTTGAGAAGAGATTTAGAAAGCAAGTTTTGGAGACACTCGAAGACGTTGCCTAAGTCGTGTTGCCTCCCCTTTGTGTGATTACTTTCGGCACTACACGGTTCCAAGATAAAACCCACGTGGCCCCTAGTCAATTCTCCTACTATGGGCACGACATAGGGAGATAAAAAATGAGTGTCTCATCGAATTACCAAACTACAGAAATATAGCGTGAAATATAAAGAGAGTATTTGTATGTTTTCAAGTTGTATCTTTTTATGATGCATCTAACAATGAAATTACCATCCATTTTATAGGGAAAAATCAGCCCCTAAAACAATGTAAAATTAATTAATTCATAATCTCCATTCAAATATTTCAGTGCATGTTATATTATAAATTAAAATTTTAATTAAATCAAAACTGAAAATTAAAATTTAATAATTTTGAAAGTTGAAACTTGATATAATTTCCAACAATATGTTCTTAAGTCCGTGCAAGAATATTGTTAATGCCATGAGTAATATCGGTAATGTTTAGCGGTCTATTGAACACATAAGGCCTATGTCTTAATGGGAGTGGATTTGATTTGGCTTTATCCTTATTTAATGGCATCGGATTAGACTTTTTTTTTCTTTTTTGAGCAATCGTCACGAACTGTTTAGTATCATATGATTTCAAAATCACTGGTGCATCTGCAACATTTTTTTTAACTATTTAGTTTGATGAGGCATCTGTTTTATAAAATGTTTTATATATAAGAGCGCGAATAAAATTGTTTTTATCTTGATTGACTACCGAGTTGATCTTAATTGTTGATGTGCAGGCTTCCCTCTAGTACAAACCAAAATTGTTGATTTTTTCCGCATTCAGAGGTCTTCATCGTCGGTAGAAAAGCTCAATTCAGGTAACAGACATCTTAGTGTTCTATTATGGTTGTTTGACTCCTGTTAACTAATTGTGTATACTTTCTTGTGTTGGGAAATAAAACGGATCGAGGTAATATAAATGACACGATATGAAGTATATGATCCCAAACAAACAAAGTAAAAACTAATATGGCAGAGACGGAGTATTTTATTAAATTGACTAATATGGAGAAAACAAATATAATAATTGTGCATACACAATTATTCTATATTTCAGTAATACAAAACTTGTGAAAAAAGTCTAGTATTTATAGGTTGCATGTCAAACCCTAGAAACACCACAAAGATGAAACAAGATAAAAAATCACGTGGAATAAAGAAAAAATATTTTCTCAAAAATTCAACCTAATTTAGGTTAAAAAAAAACCAACATATGGCTTGTTCAATAAGGTATACCTTAGAGTACTGGATAGTTATAAAGTAGAAAAAGAAGTTCAAATCCTTTTTTACTGTACAATACGATCATGTTGTAATGTGAACCGAACATGCTTTTCTAGTTTTCAACTGGTGGAGCTCCTAAGATCCTTTTGTTGTTTGTTCACCTTCTTAGGTAGCCAAAAGAGACGAAGGCAAAATTCTGGCTTGGTGATGTCAAAAAAGAGTAGGAAGTTGTTGCCATACAATCCCAGTGAAGATTATATTAGAAGGTTGGAACAAATGGCATCACTTGCTACAGCGTTAACAGCAACTGAGACACAGTTTGTTAACAAGCTCACTTATGTCCCTGGCATGGCCCCGAGGTCAGCTAATTGTGCTTCACTTGAGAGAGAAGGAATGCAGGTATATTAAACTTCAAAATTTTGAGCATGTTATCCCAAGTAAAATTACTCATCAGGACTGTCATGCTACAAATCCTACTATAGTGAAGATTGGATATAGCGATTTGCAAAAACCTTTTATCTCAAATTTATATGTTGATTGTGTTTTGTGATGGAATTGGATGACTGAAAATACCCTTTGTTAATTTGTAAAGAAAAACCTTAGCAAACTGTTGCATATCAGCTGAATATAGCATATTTCATGAAAGATATGTCAAAATATGAATTTCTTGTTACACTTGAAAGTGCAACGTCATATCCGAGTCTCATAAAGAGCATTATCTTTTATTCACTTATTTTGTTGATTGATTATCAATGACCGTGAAATTGCCAATTGACAACATGTTAAAACATTGCATGAAACCTGGATCCACAGGTTTTATCAAAAGAAGATGCAGAAACCTTGCGTCTGTGCAAGAATATGATGGAACGAGGGGAATGGCCGCCGCTCATGGTTGTGTTTGATCCCCTAGAAGGGTGAGCACCAATATGTTCAATTGTTCTCTGACGAGAAATTTTATTACCATTATCCGGTATACTCGTGATTTCTTATTCAATTTTAACAGATTCACTGTGGAAGCAGATAAATATATAAGAGATTTAACGATAATTACAGAATATGTTGGAGATGTTGATTACCTGAAGAATCGTGAAAATGATGATGGAGACAGCATGATGACTCTCCTCTCTGCTGCTGATCCTTCAAAAAGTCTAGTCATCTGCCCGGATAAACGTAGTAATATTGCTCGCTTCATTAATGGCATCAACAATCATACATCGTATGTCAGTCCTCTTATAACACTTGTTTCTGCCTCGATATCTAAAATTTGCTGGTATATAGTCACTGGCAAAATATACTAAACCATGTCGTGTGAAAGATCATTAATCCGAATTGACAATCTCACATCTTAGAATCTTTATATCAAATCAGGTAATTGGACTGTGTAGACTACGAAGCCTAGTTATACATTTATACTATATGCTTATTCTCTCGACTGTGGATCAACCTAATATTTGGCATTCCCGTGTATATAAATGATTGCTCGGGGGACTTTTTTAGAGTTATAGAAGGCGTAAAATTATCATTGTCATCCTCTTTGTTTTTCATAGTAAAAGTTTTTGCAGCGGTGAGCTCTCACATTAATGGTAACTACTATAAATCTGTGCATACTTTGCTTGTTTTCTGTTTATATTTGCTCGACTTTACTATGAACTATGAAGGCTTAATCCATAACACAGGACTTACAATTTCTTCAAAAGTGAAAAATGTCAAAAATGGGATTTCCCCTGATGATAAATTGTCTTCTGGTGCAGGGATGGGAAAAAGAAGCA
The DNA here is from genome assembly GCA_019395295.1 of Osmanthus fragrans. Lineage (NCBI taxonomy): Eukaryota > Viridiplantae > Streptophyta > Magnoliopsida > Lamiales > Oleaceae > Osmanthus > Osmanthus fragrans. The sequence goes on along the minus strand of CM033345.1, from coordinate 7,197,890 downwards.
GAACGTAAAATGTGTGAGATTCAATGTTAATGGCGAGTGTCGTGTGCTGTTGATAGCAAGCAGAGACATTCGAAAGGGAGAGAGATTGTATTACGACTACAATGGGTATGAGAACAAATACCCAACCGAGCATTTTGTCTGACCACGTAGGATTTCCATCTGAAGTTGAATTAACAAATTTTTTTGAGACGAGCTAGCTGTGTATTCTCCTTCCTCATGCGAATTCTATTTTTTTATCACACCATCTAATTTAGCAGAAAAACTGAAAGTCTCTTGTACCAGACGCCCTCTGAATTATTTTTTTAACATCTAAAATCGATTACATATTTATACTGATATTGATAAAATTAGGGGAAGAAATTGTTGTGTTATTTTCCCAACATTTTCTTTATGAGAAAATTAGGTCAATTAAGTTTCTAAAAATTAAAAAAAAATAAAAAAATTGAAACTTACGTCAATTTAAAACACCGAAATCCTAATTATGGTTTATGGATCAACATTAAAACAATCAAATTCTTCCTTAAACACCGTGAGCACCTGCACCTGCACCTGCACCTGCATATGCATAATTTCTTTTTCATATTTTATTAATTAATTATATATATATATATATATATATATATAAAGTTTGTTGGGCTCCTATAACGTTTCAAATTTTCATTATGTTTGTTTAATTAATTATATGAACAAGACGAAACAAATTGATGCGAAATATAATTTTAATAATTTGAAGTCTAAAAATGTAAATTGAATTATTATATTCAATTCTAGTAGTCATTTTGGGATTGCTATTTAAACTCATCATTTAACGAATATGTCACTTTTTTGAGTATCATTTTTTTTTTTTTTTTTATAATTTTGTTACTTTTTGAGCATAACACTTTTTTAATGTGTTAACTTTTTTCTTTTTTTTTAAAAAAAATTTGTCACTTTTTTAAATTTTCTATCCCTTTTTTTTGTCATTTTTTTCAGTCGCCTTCTTGATTTTTATCACATTTTTTAGTGACAAATGTCACTTTTCATAGAATTTTTCAAAAGATCCCTAAATTTATGGGTGTTTTTGTAAGTTGCTCCATCTTTATCAGTTCTTAGCCCAATCATAAGAAATTTCCTCCATCACAAAAATGTTTGTAATGCAACACTGTTTACAATCATCAGAATCTTCTAGTGACATATTTGATATGAAAGATCAGATAATACTTATGTCGAAATTCTATCTAATATTCATCACAGTTATAAATACGATGTCGTAACGATTACTAATAGGAGCGCATGGCAGAAGAGGGCTTTAACTTGTGATTATGATGAAAAATAGGACCACCCTTAGCCTCTGCTCAATTGGAATTCTTAATATTTTAGGGTGGTCCAATTTAGGCCTTATCCATAATCAACTCCCTGGTTGGAATTCACTCAAACACACACATAGGACAAACATTATGTTTGGAATAGTTTTATTTAGCACAACTGCTACTATAACATCATTCTAAATATGTCCCACTTACTTAGAGAATATTTGGGAGTGATTTTTGGGGAAAAACTGATTTTTGAATAGTAATATGATGAGAAATGTGTGGTTGAAAAAGAAGGAGAAGTTATTGATGTGATGAAAAATATTATTTTATTGAAAAATGTGCAGCTAAAAAGGAGAATTGATTGAAAATTAATTTTAAAAATTTGTACCGAACAAATCCTTATGCCTGTTATTTAATACAACGTTGTCCTAACAACAATAGTACTAAATAACATTACTTGTATGTTTGAATAAAATGCATCATCATAATTGTCTCATTTATTATGCCACCCAGATGGAATCTTGATAGGTCTCTAAGGCCCATCTCTTCATTTTTAAACGAATAATGTCATTTGTCTTTACTACAGATGATCTTCATGTGACGCGACAATGAGACATTAAATGATAAGGTTGATAAATGACCTTATTATTTAATATTACATTATGAGTAATTAACACAAAATGTTCTTATCTTTCAATGTTGTTACATTTTTTTTTTGGCATTCTCACCTCTATTTTCACATTTTATTGCCAAAAATGACATTTTCATCCAATTTCTCAATAAAAAAATAAAATGTAAAATGACAAATATAGCCTCCTATTTAAATAAAACAAAAATAAAAGAAAAGAAAAATTAAATAACAAATTGCAATTAAGTACCCAAACTTTTAAAAAATTAGAAATGAGTCCAAATAAATTATTAAAATGGTAATTAACACAAAACGCCCATAACTTTTAATATTATTTTGCAAACTGTCCATATCTTTCATTTTTTTTTTTTTTGACATTTCCACCATTATTTTCAATAAAATTTTTGTTATTGTGCAAAACTTTCGATATTATTGTGCAAAATGTTCATAACATTTTTCTATAAAATTCTATCATTTAGGCATCAAAGAATGTGTGTGTGTGTGTATTTGTATTATAATTTTATTTTAGTAAATAAATTCAAAATTGAATTCTATTTGTTGCAGATTGATCGTGAAGATGAGGGCTTTTAATTTTCGTCATTATTATTATTATCTTACTCTAAATAAGGGTTGTAAGACAATCGATTTTTGATAAAATAAAAATTCAATGAGAAATTCTCTGTCTACTTTCTCTATTTCTTGACATTTGTTAGTAAATCAACAAGTTTGAATTTTCAAATACGATTTTTCCCCTATAAATTTCAGCTACGTCACCGTTAAAAAATGTAAGCAATGCTATCAGCATTAATTTTTACTCAAAGCTCGATCAAGAGATTTAGAAGAATAGCGTAATCATAAGTCATTTTAGTTATAACATAAACAAAATCATACTCTAATTTTTGAAAAGGATTTTAGATAGGAATATGTTTCCTTTCATGGTAGTTAAAGGTTGTTTCATCATTTCTAGGCTCGTAGAGGCAACATGGGACCTTTTCATATTTTAATTAGAATTTATATATTGGAAAATTTGTCTAACTTTAAAAGTTGACTTAATTTACAAATTCAATACTTCTGCTCTACATATTTGAGTAAAGAGGTGTAGAGCCAACCGTCCCTTATATGTTGCGCTTCATGTGAAGTTTGACACGATACGACATGATCGATTATAATTACATGCGAAACTGGATTAAAAAAAATTTGTAAGGTAAATTGCTTGTACCGAGACATCAAGAGGTGTAGGGACGAGGGAACCACTAGGCTCCCAAGCCCATTTAAAAGATAAATAAATAATAATAATGTATCAACTCGGTATTTTTTTAATTTTTTTGTCATCCATAGCTCGCCCTGGAGTCAACCGACCGGCCCACACAAATTATGAGAAAACAATTTATGATTATAAACCTAAGGCAAAAAGTCATTAGGTTATGTTCATACTTTGTATAGTTGATGATGTAAATATTTTATTGTTCTTAAGGCGTGACAGTTTAGGAAACCTAGCTAAGAAATTCATAATGTGTCGGCAACTGTAAGACATCAATGATCAGGACTTCAGTTCATTTGCTACCACTTTAACTAATTCTTATTTAAAACTTGGTCGGCAACAAATTGGTGGCGTAATTTAAGGCGATTAATATAAATACAAAGATGATCTCTATTTAAATAATATATAATGGACAAATGTTGCGACCAATCGCACAAATTCAGTAAACATCTAAAAAATGTTCAATTTCATACAATTTAACGTACTGAATATGTCATCAGATACTAATTAATCAAAGAAGAAGAGAAGAACCAAAAGAGGTTACTAACCTACATTAGACGAGAAAACTAAGACAGACGAGGTCTTCTGAGCTCCCTTTGAGGCTAATTCGAAGAAGAAGATTCCGTATCATGTGGAGAGTCCAAGTGGGTGAACCAATTCTTATCCTTCCCCTTCCATCGCCCATGTTTGTAGAGAAGAAAAGGAATCGATTGAGCTGGTTTTGAGCTTTGGCTCGATAGGGGAAGACCCCTATACCTCATATTCAATGTGTATTTGATTAAATTTAGGTATTGTAGACATTGCTTCATTTTTATAGTCGAACATTTTGACGTACAAACTTAGTAATTTGAATGTATTTTCTTGATGCGATTAATAACTTATTTATATAGAACGTTTCAAAAAGTAAAAGAGTAAAGTAACTAAATAATAAATACAAATGTAACTATAATGATGGAATTAGAACAAATTAAAATAGATTAGAACTTAAGTGAAATAAGTTATTAAAATTAGTTTTTTTACGTAAATGATGTTTTTTTTCTTTCTAAATATTAATATAAAAGTGTTTTGGCGTGATCACGAGAAAGTTATTTGAAAGTAACTAATACGAATTATCGAGAGGCGTAGTTTCACAATAATCGATACATGAATATCGACAAGTGAAACAAACAATTAATTTATCAATGAAACATGTAACATGACTTTTTCCTTAATCTCTTCTAATTATTGGGCATTGTCTGTACTTAACACTTCAAGTATAATGATTTGGTCGGATTATGAAGAAATTGAGAAGGCAAAACAATGATTAGAATAAACTAATTGTTAAACATTTTACTAAGATGTTTGATTAATTGGAAACACAGGCAACAATTACTTTAGACTTTGTAAACCTCTTATTATACTAACGTAGACAAGGTTGTAATGTTTCAACCTTTCATCGAGTTTACCACAGATGCACTGCAATTGCCAACACATCATGCTTTAACTGATCGCGAATTGAAGGCTAAATACAATATAATATATACATTTTTTTTTTTCTCTAACAAGCTAAATTTAATACGAGTAAAGTTAAAGGTGTCAAAATGGTGTGCTCGAATTGAAAAATATACGAAAGAGTAAAACAATGGGAGAATCATCCATCAAGGGTCATAAAAATTAATAGTCAGTCTTGGTGTACAAAAAATGAGTTTACAGAATTTGTACAGAAAAGACACAATTGAGGATGGGTAAGTGATTTTTTGGACAATAAAAATACCCACCCATGTGAGTATCTGAAAATTTTCTGAATTTTTCAAAAATTAAAGGAATGCAAGAAATCTAGGGAAATGAGAAAATTAGTTGCAAAATTTTGTATATTATGTTGTAAAGCTTTTACAAAGGGTATTAAAAAAACTATATTTTATGTAATTAATGTAAACACGAAAAAAAAGTGAGAAGCGTGCTTAGAAGTCTTGATCAAGAAATTATAGAAACCTGATAACAGGCTAGGTATCGTAAAAAATGAAACTTATCAATTAGAAGAAGAAGAAAATTTATACGACAAACGTGATATTAATCTGTCTTCCCTTAGACATTAAAATGTGACATTGAGTACATCGCAAACCGCTAAAATTAAAAGATAACAAGGTCAAAATAGGTTGTCTCCAAGTGGTAAAAGGGGAAGGTGGAGAAATTCAATTTTGTTTGAAGCTGTCGCGTCAAGAGTTCGAATCCTGAAATATGGATTTGGCTCTTGGGTAAGTACAAACAGTCTTCCACTCTATACCCTTGGAGACATAATATGCAATTTACCTTCTTCATCAAGGTTCAAGACAGGACAGATGAGGGCGCCAGTAATAGGACGTAATAATAAAAAAAAAAAAAAAAAAGTTGTCTATCATAAATAATTGCTAGACAAGGAGAAAAAGTTAAAGGACATACATGGCATTTAATCACAAATTTAATTGCCTTTAGATTTCATTGTCGGTGGTTGTATCGTCATCACATATTTTTGTTCTTGGCATTACTTTTTAATTGCATTAAATGTTCTCAATTTTTGTTTATCACATTTTTGCAACATTTTGTTGTCGCATTCTTAACGTCTACGTACCTTATCATTAATTAACATATATTATACTTGCTAACTCCAAAAAGTTAATGAGAATCGCATAAAAAGATTTATTTGCGCATCACATTTACTTAAAAATCGTTAAAAACACTAATATATTTTCAATAAATTTTAAGTCCACCTTTGTATTTAATGTTGAAGATTAAATTCAAATAAATAAATACAAAGAAGAGGGCGAGGGTAGTAAAAAAATCCCGATCAAGAATTTATAAATTGAATAATAGGTTAGCTGTCGCAAAAAAAAAACAGAAAAAAAAGTGACGATTCTAATAGAAAGAAAAAGTTGGACGACAAATGCGACATTGATTTGTCTTGATTAGACGTTAAAATGCGACATTGAGTACATTGTAAATCACCAAAATTAAAGATATTAAGGCAAAACTCAAAAGTAGGTTGCCTATCATATAATAATTGCGTCACAAGGAGAAAAAGTTAAAAGTGCATTTAGTCACAAACTTAATTGCCTTTCGTAGTGTTTACTCGTGTTCTAAAGTTGTTTGACTTGGCATTATATGATTTTATTAGATATTTTAAAAAATATTATTTTTATATAAAAAAAATTTATTAGCAAGTTTATTGACAAATTTTAAATATTTTTTTGTAGTTAAAAACAAGATTTAAATGTATAAATGAAAAGGTCGTGCAGATATTCATTAAAGTTTTGTCGCCACCATTTGAAAAATTGTGAAAAATCTTAAATTTACATACGTAATTTGTGTTCTATGGCATTAACCATGTCTTCCTTTTCCGGATGATTCAGATTTTACGAGAAAAAGGAATGTAATAACTCATTTTAGATGTATTTTTGTTAAAACAAAGTCACTGTTAAACTTATTTTAGGGTCCGTTTGATTGTAAGGGTGGAAAATGAGTGGAAAGAAAATGAATGACAGGGAATTGAATTGCCTAGAATTTGTTTTACAGGGAATTGTAATTAATGGTGTTTGATTGGTATAATTTTTCACCTAATCCATTTGACTTTATTTTTCATGCAAATTGTTATTTTTTGGGATAAATTTTTTTACAATCTGTTTTAAAATTTGTTTGGATTGCAAAAAAGTAAAAAAAAAAATTAAAAAAAAAATTAAAAAAAATAATTTTTGAAATTTTTTTGTGTTCGTTTGGCTTTATTTTTTTACGCAAATTATCAATTAAATTGATAGATTTTTTTACTATTGACTTTGGAATGTGTTCCAATTGTTTAAAAAAAAAGTCAAAAAACTAGAAAACGTTTTCCCACCAATATGGTGGAAAAACGTTTTCTAACTTTTGTGTATTAACAATGTGTACCTTGAAAAATTTGAAAAAAAATTTCCCTTAGAAAATTAGTGCAATAAAAAAAGTGAATAGTAAAAAGAAAGAAAACGTTTTTTACTTTTCACGAAAAATTTGACCAATCAAACAGGTCCTTAAGACAATCATAGTCTCTTTGATAGTCTTCAATTTTGACCAAGATAGATGAACATATTGATGCCTTGAGTAAGTTTTTTTTTTTTTTTTTTTTTGTCATTAGTCATTCTACGTTTGAGACTTCTCAAATTAAGAAGGAATTAAAGGTGTGTTTAGTTTGCGTTTCTGATTTTTTTTTTCATTTTTGAATTTATTTTCAGTTTTCTATTTTGAGGTGTTATTTTAAAATTATAGAAAACACGTTTGATTTGTCATTTTGAAAAATTATTTCTCAAAACAAAAAACTAGAAAATACATTTGATTTAAAAAAAAATTAGATATAGTTTTATTACATCTTTTCAATTAATTTTATTGTTAGTAAGACATCAATTTTATGCTAATATGTGATAAAAAAAAATTAAGCTGTATTTGGATAGATTTTGTGTGATTTTATTAATTATTTTAATTTGAAAAAATTTTAAGTTCATTTTTCTTGTTTTGAGTTTTTTCAATGAAAACACTCAAACGTTAAAAAGTCATTTAGAGTTTTATGTTGTAAAATTTTCTTTGTTTTCAAAATTACATTTTTGAAAATAACATACCAAATATGATTTGAGTGTTTTAAAACTGAAAATTGAAAATAAACTCAAAACAGCCAACCAATCACACTCTAAATATTTTGAGACTTTTGTATTCCTCAACTTGGCAAGAAAAGTAGTGAGTTAAGAAGAACTCAATAAAAGACTAACAATAACAAAGACTTTATTTTGGGTTTGACAATTTGAATTCAATTCCAACTTATTGGCACGCATATATTGAATTGAGATCCTCGTCCGATTCGGCTCGGTTGGATTCACTTCAGTTTTATTCTATTTTTAATTCTATTTTTTACTTTAACCTTGGTTCAGTTCAGTTTCTTTCTTGATCTTACACCTGTTCTCGTTTTTCATGAAGGGTTTATATTGGAGGGGATAACCACTTCAGCGTTGCCTAGTGCTTGAATTTTGGTTTCTTGATATTAAAACATGATGACACCAGCAGCACAATCAGCAAACCAGTAGCACAATCAGCAAACCAGCAATCACCTGACCTGGCATAGGCATTTTTGTAAATGCCAGATTCAGTTTGTTATTTCTACTGAAGGTTCTAGAATTGGTTATTTTTTTGTTTTGCCACCTGTATATTCTCTGGCTTTTATGTATAGCATTTTTCACCTTTTTCTTATATATAGACGCACAGCCTCCTATAGATTGTATCAAGAAAATTGAATGAGAATACAGCAGCAGTATTCTTTTCTTCTTCATTTTTTGCTTCAGCCTTGTTTGATTTCTTTCATGGTATCAGAGCAAGGTTTGGAATAAACTCTTCATGGCAACCGAACCAGCGAACCTTGACCCAGCTATGGCTACTGATTCAATTAATCCCAACCCTCTCATTTCTCCATCCCCATTTCTTGATTTCAACAATATTACAAATCCTTACCGTCTGGACCATGGAGATAACCCTTCAGTCTCACTGGTTCCAGAACTACTTTACTACAGACAATTACACTACCTGGTCCAGGGCCATGTGTCGAGCACTCCGAGCAAAAAATAAGCTCGGTTTCGTCAATGGCACGTTGGTTAAGCCCAAGGACATTGATGATCCACTCCTTGAAGCGTGGGAACGATGCAACGATCTGGTAGTATCTTGGCTGCAAAACTCGATCAGCCAGACCCTGAAATCCAGCACAGCATTGGTGGATGATGCTTCAGAAATCTGGGCAGAACTGAAGGATCGATTCACTCAGCAAAATGGGCCTCGCATCTTCCAACTAAAGAAAGCTTTGGCAGCCCTGCAACAGGATCAAGACCCTGTAAGTATTTATTATGGCAAGCTGAAATCATTGTGGGATGAATTGGCTGTCTATGATCCAATTCCAGATTGCAACTGTGGAAAACTTAAAATTCTATTGGATAGATACCAACGAGATTGCGTGATTCAATTTTTAATGGGACTAAATGAATCCTATAGTAACATCAGAGATCAAATTATGATATTGGACCCATTACCACCTGTGAATAAACTCTTTTCTATGATACAACAACAAGAAAAACAACACACCATGCTGTCTGGCATACCTTCTCCTGACTCTATGGCTTTTGCTATCAAAAGGGGTTATGCTCCTGCCAAACCCAACTTCAGGAAGTCATTTCCTCAAAAACATGAAAAATCGTATTGTACTCACTGCCATATAAATGGTCATCTTTTGGAGCATTGCTTCAAGGTTGGAAATGCTGAGGTACCCATTTGCAGTCATTGCCACATGTCAGGACATGTGATGGATAAGTGTTACAAATTGAATGGGTATCCACCTGGACATAAGCTCCATAACAAGGGTAAGACATCTGGCTTCTTTGCAAACATGACCACTCTGGAGCAAGAAGAAATGGCAGAGGAGAAAATGATTTTTAGCAAGGATCAGTATCAACAACTGTTGGCCCTAATTCAGCCAAGGGATGCTGCTATTGCCACACACTCAGTTAACCATGCCCAGACAGCTTTCAACTCCACAGCCAATAGTCCACAAGATGTCAACATGTCTGGTATATCTCCATGTCTCTGTCCTTCACCCCAAACAAAACAAAATTTTACTTCCCTACCTTGGATCATTGACACTGGTGCCACAGACCACATGATATGTAGTACTTCATTTTTTACATCCATTACTTCTCAACTCCCATGCACTGTTAATCTGCCCAATGGAAGCACAACACCAGTCAGTCATGTAGGCACAGTTAGGATCACAAGCAAACTTACCCTGACGAATGTCTTATGCGTACCCTCATTTAATTTTAATCTAATTTCTGCTAAACAATTGGCTAACTCTCACACTTGTTGCCTCATTTTCTTCTCACACTCTTGCTTTATTCAGGACCTTTCATCTTGGACCACGATTGGCATGGGTGAAATGAGGAATGGTCTATATCACCTACTAGTCACTGAAGTGTCTCCAACTGCCTTAGTAGATCATTTTTCTTTACATAAGAACAAATTTGTTTCAGCTTCTTCTAGAAATTCTGTTGTTTCTCAACGATGGCACATTAGGCTTGGCCATACACCTTTCTCAAGATTGAATTTAATTTCCGATCCTGTTGTCAAGAATGATGTATCTGGCATTAACAATGTTCCTTGTTGTGTATGTCCACTTGCAAAACAACACAGATTACCATTTCCTGACAGCACACATAACTCTAAACAGAACTTCGAAATCATTCACTGTGACATTTGGGGACCAAGCTCTATAGAAGCTTATGATGGATCCAAGTACTTTCTAACCATTGTTGACGATTTCTCTAGAAGCACTTGGGTCTATCTACTTAAAACAAAATCCGACACTAGAGCTTGTCTAGAAGCGTTCTATAATCTGGTGGAGACACAGTTTAATGCTAAGATCAAGATCCTCCGAAGTGATAATGGCCTAGAATTTCAAATGAAAGATTTCTTCAATAAAAATGGCATTATTCATCATAGAACCTGTGTTGAATCCCCTCAACAAAACGGAGTTGTTGAAAGAAAACATCAACACCTCTTGAACATAGCTCGATCTCTTAAAATCCAAGCCAAAATCCCTACAAAATTCTGGAATGATTGTATTTTAACTGCAGTATATATAATTAATCGAGTCCCAACACCTTTATTGTCAAATAAAACCCCCTTTGAGTTGTTATTTGGTAAGAAACCATCATACTCACACATGAAAACATTTGGCTGTATGTGTTTTGCCTCCACTCTATCTAGAGAACGAAAGAAATTTGACCCTCGAGGAAGAAGATGTGTTTTCCTTGGTTATCCTTTTGGTGTGAAAGGATACAAACTCCTAGACTTTGACACACAATCAATATTCATATCTCGTGATGTTGTTTTCCATGAAGAACATTTTCCATTTCAAATAAGTGACACAACCAATCCTACCCCTCTTCTTCCTGCTACCGTTTTCCCTCAGGTCATAAATCCCTCACCTAACATTTCCAGTCCACCTCAATCATCTTCTATGGATCCTGTAACTACACCTCCTTCTCCTACACATTCGGGTTTAGGCTCTCATGATGAACCTTCCATTACTTCCTCACCTCAGTCTCCCATTGAAAATACACTTAGAAGATCAACTAGGACTCGAAGAGCCCCTCAATACCTTCAAGATTTCCACTGTCAACAAGCTGCCCTCAACTTACATACTCAACCTGTGTCCAAATTCCCTGCACAATCAAGTGTGACATTCCCTTTAACACATTCTCTTTCCTATCAACGACTGTCACCAACTCACTTGGCCTTCACCACTTCTATTTCCTCACACACTGATCCACAAACATATAAACAAGCTATTAAGGATCAAGACTGGTGTAAGGCAATAGAAGCTGAACTTGGTGCATTAGAAGTCAATAACACCTGGATTATTACTGATCTCCCACCTGGAAAGGATGCTATTGATTGTAGATATGTGTTCAAGACTAAGTACAGATCTGACGGCACAGTGGAAAGAAAGAAGGCTCGCCTAGTAGCCAAGGGATTCACTCAACAAGAAGGGGTGGATTATCATGAAACCTTCTCCCCAGTTGCTAAAATGGTTACTGTTAGGACTCTTCTAGCTCTAGCCGCCATTAAAGGATGGCATCTCCAACAATTTGACGTCAATAATGCTTTCCTTCATGGAGAGCTTAATGAGGAAATCTATATGAAAAGGCCTCCTGGATACAATAGAGGCAGTCCTGGTCAGGTTTGCAAACTGCTTCGCAGCCTTTATGGCCTTAAACAGGCCTCTAGACAATGGTATTCTAAATTTTCCACCTCTCTTATCTCCTTTGGCTTCATTCAATCCAGATCAGATTACAGTTTGTTCACCTGGCCTGATGGAGAACATTTCACTGCCCTACTGGTTTACGTCGACGACATTATTGTGGCTAGCAATTCTCTTGATTCAATTGATGTTATCAAGAGGTTTTTGAACCAGCATTTCCAAATCAAAGATCTTGGTCCTTTACGTTATTTTCTCGGCCTTGAGGTAGCTAGGTCTCCTCTTGGTATTCACCTTTGCCAGCGTAAATACGCCTTAGACATTCTGGCTGACTCAGGTACACTAGGATCAAAACCTTCCAAAATCCCTATGGAACAAAATCATAAACTTTGTAAAGATTCTGGCTTTCCTTTACCTGATCCTAGTATTTATCGAAGACTTATTGGCCGTCTCTTGTACCTTACTATAACTAGACCAGACATTAGTTATAGTGTTCAAACTCTTAGTCAATTCATGGCTCATCCTTCCACTACTCACCTTGCTGCTGCAAACAAAATTCTCAAGTATCTTAAACGTGCTCCTGGACAAGGAATTATTCTCTCTTCATCATCTTCCATTAGCCTCAAAGGTTTTTGTGATTCAGATTGGGCCTCTTGTCCTGACACCAGAAGGTCTGTCACTGGCTTTTGCATTTTCTTAGGAGATTCTCTCATCTCTTGGAAATCCAAGAAGCAAAGTGTTGTCTCCCGTTCTTCTGCTGAAGCAGAATACCGTGCCATGTCCAACACTTGTTCAGAATTCACTTGGTTAAGACAACTACTTTCTGATTTAATTGTTGATCACCCACATCCTGCCATCCTCTACTGCGATAATCAGGCTGCATTACATATAGCTGCCAACCCTGTTTTTCACGAACGTACAAAACATATTGAAGTCGACTGCCACTTGATTCGCGACAAAATTCAAGAAGGAAGCATTAAGACTGCTCATGTCTCCACACACTCTCAACTAGCTGATATATTTACCAAGTCTCTGCCATTCCACATCTTCTCAGCTCACCTCTCCAAGATGGGAATCATAAATATATATTCTCCATCTTGCGGGGGGGTATTAAAACATGATGACACCAGCAGCACAATCAGCAAACCAGTAGCACAATCAGCAAACCAGCAATCACCTGACCTGGCATAGGCATTTTTGTAAATGCCAGATTCAGTTTGTTATTTCTACTGAAGGTTCTAGAATTGGTTATTTTTTTGTTTTGCCACCTGTATATTCTCTGGCTTTTATGTATAGCATTTTTCACCTTTTTCTTATATATAGACGCACAGCCTCCTATAGATTGTATCAAGAAAATTGAATGAGAATACAGCAGCAGTATTCTTTTCTTCTTCATTTTTTGCTTCAGCCTTGTTTGATTTCTTTCAACGCGGGGTTTCAGTTTTTTATGGGTTGAACCAAATAAAAATCATGGGCAGCTTAATTGATGAGGATAAAGAATTTCGATTCTTTGATGCACCGGAGCACATTGCATCAGCTTCCGAGCCTGATTCTGACAATGCTGGGGCTAATAATTGTGAATATGATTTGTGGATAGGGAGTCCTCGAAGTGTGAGGGAGCGTCGTAAGAAATTCATTAGATGGATGGAATTGAGCTTATATAGGTTTGAAGGAAACAATTCCTTTTATGTACATGATAATGGAAAATGCAGAGGAGATATTGATAGAATAATGGAAAGTAGTGACTCTGTTCTAAGAACTTCGATTCTTGAAGATGAATTTTCTTCTAGCCATCCTTGTATACCAAGTTGGTCCACTGATATTTTGGATTTAGTAAGAGAAGTGACTCCTAGTGAAAATTATATTTGTAGAAACGGGAATTTAAACGATGGACGCGAGTGTAATGTTGATGATTTGGCGGTTGGAACTGTAGGGTTGGACCAAGTGTTGATATCCAAAGAGTTTGAGAACATTACTCGACTGTCTTCTTCAGTTCAGAAACCTGGGGAGACAGAGTTTGAGATTAATGGAAATATTTCGAAGATAATGAATAAAAAAAAGGTTCGCTGGCTGAGTAGATTCCGTTCCTCGACGTGCATAATGAGTGGGAATGGGAGAGCTGATAAATCTAGATCCAATTGCCCCAGTCGAGTTCAGGGGACCAAGGTTCAGAGAGTTAGGGTTCGCCGTAAACGAAAAATGTTGAAAGAACTCTCAGCTCTCTTCACCGGACAAGATATTGAGGCCCATGAAGGGTCAATCCTTACTATGAAATTTAGTCTAGACGGACAATACCTGGCTAGTGCTGGTGAAGATAAGATCGTGCGAATTTGGCAAGTGGTGGAAGAAGAGAGATCAGATGATAATGATATTCCGGATGTAGATCAATCTTGCATATACTTCTCAGTGAACCATCTTTCTGAATTGGAACCTCTCGTGAAGGAAAAATATAAAACTAACGAACTGAAGAGTTCAAGGAAACCAAAAGATTCGGCAATTATCATCTTTCCTCCAAAGGTTTTCCGGATTTTGGAGAGGCCACTGCACGCGTTTGTAGGTCACAGTGGAGACATTGTTGATCTTTCTTGGTCGAAAACTAACGTAGGTTTTTCTTTTGAAATTGCCTGGACATGAATGATACTTTTATATTACTCCATTTTTTTGCAGTGTCTGCTTTCTTCATCAATTGATAAAACTGTTCGTTTGTGGCGGCTTGGATGTGAGCAGTGTCTCAAAGTCTTTCGACATAGTGATTATGGTGTGTAACCTGGTGCATATAGATTTGGCTTGTGAGAAAACTTTAAATTTGATTTTGACATTCTGATTCCTTTTGCTGATTGTATGCAGTGACCTGCATTCAGTTTAACCCTGTGAATGATGATTACTTCATCAGTGGTTCGATCGACGGAAAGGTTCGGATTTGGACAGTTAGTGGTTGTCAAGTTCTTAACTGGACTGAAATAAGAGACATAGTTACTGCTGTTTCCTATAGGCCTGATGGGCAGGTCTGTTGATTGTTAATCCCTTTACGGATAATTGTGGTACAGTATCAGATAGGATTGAAATCGACAATGGATAAGATTTTTTTCTCTTTAATACTGTCTAGTCATCTCCAATTCTCTTTATCGAACTTGCAAACAATATTTTAATTGGAATTGTGGCTTCAAAAATTTATTAGACGTACTAATGGAATTATTCTCTTTCTGTTGTTTAGGGTGGTATTATTGGCTCTATTACAGGCAGGTGTCATTTTTTAAAAATATCAGGTAATTTGTAGAGTTTTCTGTTTTTTCTTAAAATAATGGTCAGTTGCTCTTATGATGCCATATAACTTCACATCTTATTTATTCCGACATAATATTTCTAAGGTTTTGATTTTGCTCGTGAAGTCCATACGACTCTGTTACTATTATGCCATAATTTAGCACTGAAACTCACTTTTAGGGACGACGCATTGATTACTGCCTTTTTCTTTTATCTTGTGTAAGATAATCACTCCCAACTGGAAGGGCAGATGTGCTTAACCAGTAAAAGGAAATCGGCCTGCAAAAGGATAACTGGATTCCAGGTTACTATAAGTTGCCTATCACCCTTCTATTTAATTAGAAGATAAAAGTATAGAGAGCACAATAAAACCTTTATTTCGATTCTAATCTGATGCTCAACAAATGCAGTTTATCCCACAGGACTGGAGCAAAGTGTTGGTCACATGTGCTGATTCACAGATTAGAATTCTTAGTGGGATGAATGTGATTGGTAGATACAAAGGTATGCAACTAGTGCTTTTCTCGAGGGATAATATGATTTGGGCTCCTGTTGAATTTTGTATTGGTCTTTCCAATTTTCTAGATTGATACCCTCACTCTGTCTATAGGCCTAGGCGGTGCTGGGAACCACATTTCTGCTTCATTGACCTCAAATGGGAAGCACATTGTCTCAGTGACTGAGGATTCAAACGTTTACATATGGAACTACAATCATGAACCATGTTCTGCCTCGCAACCCATTAGATCATTTGAGTGTTTCTCGTTGGACGCTTCTGTGGCAATACCTTGGTCGGGCTTGAAGATAGGAAACTTGGAGGATGGATTCAAATCAAGCAAACTCGAGGAGAGTTTAACTAAGTTAACAACTCATTTCTC
This sequence comes from Osmanthus fragrans, assembly GCA_019395295.1. Taxonomy (NCBI): domain Eukaryota; kingdom Viridiplantae; phylum Streptophyta; class Magnoliopsida; order Lamiales; family Oleaceae; genus Osmanthus; species Osmanthus fragrans. The sequence goes on along the minus strand of CM033345.1, from coordinate 7,181,800 downwards.
TTTGGGCCAAGAGTTTATCTTGGACTCCAGCCCTAAGGGATATGCAACTTGGCCCGAGGAAAAGCTACCCATGTCTAGTCCCCGGATTGGGCTGTATCAAATGTGTAAATCTCAATGCAAACTTTTCAAGACTTCTTGCCAGAGTTCATCTACTTCACATGCGTGGGGTCTAGTTATTGTTACCGCAGGATGGGATGGACGGATTAGATCATTCCACAATTATGGGTTACCAACACCCTATTAACACGAGGTTGCAGGATCGTCGAGAAATTGGATATGATCGATTTTTATGGTCACCTGTTTAAGTGATCCGTCAAGCTCATGGCACATAAAGTTGATTTTGGAAGTACTATAAGTTGTTTACACGACCCAAACCATCCACATTGCTGTATCACTGTCGAGGACTAGTCATCCAGGGGGTGTTTTCAAAATTGCTGATCCACGAGTTTGTAATCCACCAGCTAATTAAAAACTAAGGTACACTACTTGCAATTGGTTACTTATATTAATTCAACAATTCCTCGATTTGTTTATTCACAAAGTCTGTATCTGTTGGCCCAGAAACGAAATGGATTCACTCGCGAAGAGAGGCCAATACGAGACGCACGTCTGTATTATGAAGGAACCCTCGGATCCTCGTAATAACATCTTTCACTTGGTCATCAGTCATCACAGTGGAACCGAGGAGTTCCAGGCAAGTGGTCTAAATTTATTTGAGAAAATGGTGAGGAACGTTGTCTAGTAGTATGTTGGCTGGTCTGAATGATTTTGTCTGCCTTTTGCGGCATGTTTGGCTAAGCTCGAAAGTTTACTTAAAAGCATGGGTTATAAAATAATTTATTTTTCTTGTTCAGTTGAAAATAAGTTACTTATATAGACATTAAAATAAACAACTCTGTAATTTAGGAGTAAGTAAAAAGATCTTATTCAAACATGTTTTGAAACAGAAAGTAACTTAAAAAGTAGTTAAGCTTAGCCACAGATGCTCACCCCTCCTCATGTTTAACCACAGACATTTTCTTGTAAAGAATACGCTAGTTTTTTTGCATGTATATACGTGTAAGAATCTGCTGCCTTTGGTCTAAATAAATTTAGCCCGGAAGAGTGCCAAACGATGGATTTCTGATTTGATTTGATCTTCTGCAGTACTTCCCAATAAGGTCTATTTTTCTAAAACGTGCAAAGAACAACAAATCCAGCTCATTTAAGAGGTATATGCATCAATATTATGTGTTACCATTACCAATAAGTTGCCACAACCATTAGTAATGTTCTTTCATTGAGAAGAAGCAAACAAATCATAGAAATAAAGTTCCCATCCTTGATCCATCAAGCAATCGATCAGATATATTTTAATTTCCAAACCAATAGAAAAACTCAAATTACTTATAAAATCTGTTAATCCCAAAAAATGTGCTAACAAGATGTCGAATCCTCAAACATATACGTGAACAACTAATGACACGTTCTTGATTGGAACAACAAAGGAAAAGAGGAAAAGTTATAAATGTAAGTACTAGAACGTTAACAAGTCAAAAACAATGATATCAAACTTTCTTATATCTTTTGTTTACCAAAAGGACCATTACTTAGCAGCTATTTATAGTGTTTTGGTTAACGTGGTGATCGTTGGATCAGATTCACGCACTCTAATGTAATAGACCGAAATCTCACACCGTTCATACTAATTGCATTAACAACTTTCATTGACAAGTGATCAGCCAACCTACTATTTTAAGTTGACAGATCTGACATTTATTAATACAAACGTTACATCAATCATTTCTAAAGATATTCATAAAATCTGAATCAAAGACAACAAGTACTTTGGTAGCATGAAGCTTCGGATGTGAAGATATTTTGCTCAGGAGAAAGCACTTCGATCTTGAGGACACTTCGATATTGAGAGGAAGTATTTCAACTGCAAAGACAGCTTTTGTCCTTCTTTGTTTTGACTTGATCAACTGTCACATGTACGCACGTAGCGCCTCCAACTTTATATATGAGGAGTAACAAAATCCATTCGGTGGTCAGATACATAAAAATCTCAATTTTTGCCTGTGCGTTATGTAGAAAAAGATTTACAGGCAGGGAGGGAGAGTAATACAAGCCAGAAAATCCCATAATTATCTTGGTAATGCCGTTTCAAAAAAAAATAAAAAAAAATTCATACAAATAAAGTTCCATTCCTTGACAATGCATACGATCAAATTAAAATATCCTAATTTACAACCAATTACAACAAAAAATTGATCACCAGATCAAATCATTCAATAGTGAAAAAGGAAAACAGAGTAATACAAATGAGCACAGCAAACATTTTACCAATCACCGATGGGTGAAAGTGAAACGAATGATAATAATGGTCAGACAGGTAGGGTATCGACGGAAGGAGGAATAGCATTATTGTTAGTGGAGGTGGTGGCGGAGGCGAAGGACGAGGTGGAATTGACGGAATTTAGGGTGGTGAGCATCATAGGACGGTCATTAGTCTCTTCATCGTCATCGTCATCGTCGGAGTCATAGGTAGTCAGATTGATGCATGAGCACCTTTCCAGCGACGCGAAAAACGCAGCCGCAACACTGGTTCCGAACCACCGCGCAAGCCCGTCCGCAACGCCGGAATTCTCCATTGATTTCTTTATTATCGATCAATTCAAAATTTACCAGACTAGCCGGCGTTGGGGTTTGAACTTTGAAGGGAGAAATTGGGGGAGCGAGGGATTCGAGGAGAAAACGCCAAAATTTTACTTTTTGAGAATATTATATCTTAGGTCCCCAATATACTGAGTGTTTTAATTTGGTCCTTAAACCTTTTTCTTTCACTTTTTCACATAAAATCTCTATAGAGATTAGAGAAGGGAAAACATTTCCCTTTCTCGTATAAAAATGGAAAAGACTTGCTAACTAAGCAAGGAAAAAAGTTAAAAAAACTATATATATATATATATATATATTTTTTTTTTTTCATATTTATTCCTTAGCGCATAACACACTCAATAACTTTCCTCCAAGAAACTCCCAAATGCAAAGAAAAGTATATCCCACAAACACTCTTCTTTAACCATGGCTACTTGCTTCTGCCCACTTATCACTCAACAGTTTCCTTCCAAATAAAGCATTAGCAATGGAGAAATTTCTTGCCTTCATGTTTTCTCTTTTGCTATCAATCTACATCCGAGGTATGAACCCTGTATACGGTACTAGATATAATTTGATAATACTATCTAATTTATCGAAAATAAGACTTAGTTTGAACCTCGTTTGTTATTGCAGGTGCATATGGATTGATCGGGGTAAACTATGGGACGGTAGCTGACAACCTTCCGTCCCCGGAACATGTTGCACATTTCCTACTAGAATCCACCATTATCAACCGTGTGAGGCTATTTGATGCCAACCCTGAAATGTTAAAGGCATTTGCACAAACTGGAATTGGCATAACTGTTACTGTGCCTAATGATCAAATCCCACATTTTACAAAGCTAAATTATGCCCAAGAATGGGTGAAAGCCTACATTGTGCCACATTTCCCTGCAACCAATATAGTCCGAATACTCGTAGGTAATGAAGTACTATCCACTGCCAACAAAATGTTCATAGTAAATCTTGTTCCGGCAATGCAGACGCTCCATATGGTCCTCGTTGGAGAGTCGATGGAACGGTGGATACAAATTTCTACACCTCATTCACTGGGTATATTGGCCAACTCGAGCCCCCCCTCGACTGGGAAGTTTAGGGAAGGTTATGATTCTCATGTGCTCAAGCCATTGCTTAGCTTCCTTAAGGACACAGATTCACCTTTCATGGTTAACCCCTATCCGTTTTTCGGGTCATCAGTTGATATTCTTGATTATGCACTTTTTAGGCCTAATGCAGGGGTGCTTGATGAAAGCACAAAACTTACCTATGCAAACATGCTAGATGCACAGTTGGATGCAGTTTTCTCTGCAATGAAACTCCTAGGTTTTTCTGACGTTGACATTGTCATAGCCGAGACCGGATGGCCTTCGAAAGGGGACACAGGGCAAGCTGGGGTCGATGCTGAAAGTGCAGCCGAATACAACAGAAAACTTATGCAGCATGTAACATCCGGGATTGGGACACCACTCATGCCTAACAGAACGTTTGAAACGTACATTTTCGCGCTCTTTAATGAGGATCTAAAGCCAGGGCCAACATGTGAAAGAAATTTCGGATTATTCCAGCCCAATTTGACACCGGTTTACAACATAGGGATCTTAAGGCCAACGGTAGCTGATGCTGCCAAGAATCAACATACTGCATGTTTATTGATACTTTTGTACATTTGCTACATAATTGGTACATAATATTGTATCATACTTTAAAATTTTTAGTATTTTATACCGTCCAATATTGTCTAATCTATCATACCATCGGCTCTGGCAGGTTAAAGCTAATTTTCCGTCATACCCGACTCCAGTGGTGAAACCTATGCCAGAACCTAAGGGAAAAACATGGTTTGTTCCAAAATCAGAGGCAAATGAAGAGACAATGCAGAGAAATATTGATTATGTCTGTGAATTGGATATGGAATACTGCAAACCTATACAAGAAAGTGGTGCATGCTTTTATCCTAATACGGTTTGAGCTCATGCTGCCTATGCCATGAATGCATATTATCAAGCCTCGATGAAAAATGACTTCGATTGTGACTTCAGACAAACTGGAGCTATCACCAAAAAAGATCCAAGTATGCTGATAAATATATGTATGTGTATATATACAGGTATCAAAATGTGCTGAACTGCACGTAAAATGTACAGCCTAGCCTAAGTCGCATTGTGGATTACCTTGCTCATGGCATATTCTGGGCAAACGGCTACATTTAGGCCGTGTTGGACTCGATTGTATGGGCTAGTATGCCGTCGTGTGAAAAGAAAATTTAAAAGCCCAAGTTGTGTCGGGCCCAAAATTTTGTAGGCTTGCCACGCTAGACACATGTATATATTTGTGTAAGCATAGAACATGATTATTTAAGTTTCTTACATTTTTCTACTTCCCATTTTTCAGGATCTGGTAATTGCAAATACTGACATGAAGATTGAGCAAAGAAGTCTTGAAGAATAGAAGATTTTTTTATGCTAGTTTAAAACGAGGAAATTTTGTTGTTTTGAGAGTTGGCAAGCGATTTCTCATAAGGGATTTGCAATCTGCAGTGAAACAAAAACGAAAATGAAAATATATTTGGCAGAAATTAATGTTTTATGCATTGAATTATCCTTCAACTTTAATCGAGGATGCAGCTTGTTCTTTTATACTTGTATTTGCTCCCGTTATCCAAATATTTTTGTACTCCTAAGGGACTTCTTCGAATGATGAACTTTAATGCGCAATAATATTATTGAGATTTTGAAACAACAGAATTTGTTTACTGTCAAGAAGTAAGATATACATTTTTATTACTATAATGATAGACAGCGATCTTTGTCAAATATACATTTATATGAGTTAGTTGATAAAAAATGCTTAACCCCCATGTCGTCCCAACCCCCCAAAGATCCAGGCAAAGTAGCCATCTTGCTCCAATCCCATCATGTGGATGACCTCTTCTTGTTGTGCCATCCCCTCTTTGCATCGTGATGCTTTGTCTCTTCATCACAACGATTTAACAAAAATATGGACAAGATTTCAATTAATTGGAGGCTTATTTTGCTAGAGTAGAAATTTATTTGACCACCTTAAGGACAATTTTAATTAGTTTAAAAACAAAATAAACCTTTTTTTTTTCAAGATAGAAGAAAATATTTAGTGAGCAAAAAGACACCATCAGAGCAAATACATGCAGACATAATCATTGAATTGTTGCAGAATGGATACTTTTTGTATGTAATTGTGGGAGTTGCATTTAGGTACTTCTGTGCTTTTTTTCCTCCTTCCTGATGATATCCCTTAGGTTCTCCACTTCTCTTCCTCTTACCCTTCACTTATTCTATGCAGTCAAAAAATGAATATTTTAGCTCAGATATTTTGAATACAGGCAGAATAAATAGGAATTATGCATTCTTAGTTCCAAAGCTTCTTTGTGAAATTTTCTCACTGCTGTTACTGTTGGCAGGACGATGAAGGTCTAACACCGTTGCATTATGCTGTTGTTGCCATTGCTGAGTTACAAGTGAAGAACAATGCTGACACAAAGATAAAGAATAATGATGGAGACTCTCCATCTGATCTTTGTGAGATCACTGGATGCAACAAGCTAGTACAAGCGACTGACGATTAATTCTATGTTTTTATTCCTTACTACGTATATTTGATAATATGGCTAATGATGTACACGTTACATTAACCGTTTAGATTTCACATTGTCTACATATAATTGATAGATTGTGTCGTCTTTTGTCGGTTGTGCTAGCCCTAATGCAACTAGCTAGTACAAGTACTGATTGAAATTTTTTCTATTTTTTCATCATATCCTTAATAATACAATGGAGGTCACATGACATTAACAGTTTAGATTTCATATTTTTCTACACATGACGGTGGCATTGTGTTCTTTTACAATTGTTGATTTCATCATTCTAAATGGTTCATCTTGAAAATAACCTTTTATCTTCAATTGTATTTGGATAATTTACTTTTTCTACTCTTGTTTTGTTGGCACAACAAATATATTAACTTATAAGTAAACTTTTTTTAAGTTTAGCTAAGAATGCTCTTGGTCATTTATGGCACCAAACAACTCAGAAGTATTTGCAACTTTACCCAAAATGATGTGAAGCCATTAATTAACAAAGATTCTCAATTCAAGGATTCAACTGTCAAATAACGGTCATTATTCTTCCATGCCAATAATAGTAAAAACAGGAAACATATCATTCATACCACAGACAGAAGACATGAAACGAGACATAAACAACCTAATCTGTTCCATTCATTATTAGACCGGAAAATGCCGAAGGTAGTGGTGTTTTGCACCATTTTAGCCACTGCCTTGATCCTATTAATTTTCTTGTTTGAAAATATAAAATCTAATGGAAAAGATTATGGCCCAAGCGGCGGTCTAAATCGACGTTTGGGAATGAAAACACCTATCCCAGTTTTCGACCCTCTTGTTGCAGAAATGGAAAGAATGGGAGAAGAAAAGAAGGGAAAAAGTAAAGGACTAGAGAAGGATAAGAAATATTTTTATGATGATGGGAGGTTGAATATAAACCTAAGGTTGATGGTTTTGTTTCCACTTTTGGATAGGGAACCTAAAGATGGTTTTGTTGATGCTAAGGAGCTTGAAGCTTGGATTGTATACCAGGCGTTTGATCGAATGCATCATATAACAAAAAGGGAGTTGGAATCGCACGATGAGGATGGAGATGGAGCTATTTCATTCTCCGAGTACTTACCTCGATTCTCTAAAGAAGATATAGGTGATTGTTGGACCAACCCATTTAAAAGTTTAAGCTTAAACTCAAGTTGTTAGATGCCACACGCTGTTTAAATTTAATCTTCAAACGCCCCCTCATTAGCAGCGTGATTAAGGCCTAACACGTGCACAATTTTTATAAATGGATGACAGTGGTAGTGGAATTGATGATCTCTACCTACTTTGATACCACGTTTGACAAATCCTTTGTTCATTTACTATCAATAATTGCATAATTTGGCTGTGTGCAACTGATGGAAAGGGGAAAAGATTGTATTCTCAAGTCACAATCAAATGTTTTTTGACAAACCTTTTTTGTTATGTTTATCTTCATTTTCTCATTTCTTCCCAGCCAAATGGAGCAAATAGGATATTTCATACAATAGGGTTCTAATTCGGAAATTGTGAAACAGAGAGGAATGACATGAAACATGGGGAAGCAGGATGGTGGATGGAACAATTCAGAAATGCCGATGCTGATAGGAATGGAACTCTCAACATTTACGAGTTTCAAGAGTAATATTCACTTCTACTTGAATTTTTGTACATATTTCGTGTTTCCACTGTAGTTGGAATCATCAGAACTATGTTCCTTTTCAGTTTCTTGCATCCAGAGGACAGTCGAAATGAACAGATCCAAAGATGGCTGTTAAGAGACAAGATAAGGTTAATCTTCTAGTGCCTACTTAACTTTTATTTACATGTGATTTCCGCTAATTATATGCATTCTATCTAAATTTTACAGGCAGATGGATTACGATAACGATAAAAAACTTGGCTTGGAGGAGTTCGAGGCAGGGGCTTATGATTCGTACAAGACTTATGTTGAATTTGAAACGGGATGGGAAGAATATCATTCACCTGAAGAGTTATTCAACAAACTTGACATTGATAAGGACAAGTACTGTATTTAATCTCTAAGCAAGTTTTTATTTTCCAGAATTCAGCATCAACCCTCTTGATTAGAGAAGAAAGCATGTTCTGATTGGGTCAATATATGTTTTGACAGATTTCTGAGAGTGGAAGAATTGAAACCTATGATTCAGTACCTGAATCCTGGTGAACTGACCTATGCCAAATATTACTCAAGCTATCTAATGCACGAGGTAAATTATTTCATTTAAGTGCACATCTGCTGTTATGCAGTGCTCGGTATACGGTACTGGACATGACTAAAAGTTATTGAACAAAATTTTAGCTTTTTCACCTTCATAAATACTGTCGGAGCTTAAAAGTTCTTTTATCATGAATCTGAAATGTATATTCTAAGAAATTATTTATCACTTATGTTACCTGTTTCTTGATTTAGGCTGATGATAACCAAGATGGGAAGTTGACGCTCGATGAGATGCTTAATCACGACCATACGTTCTACAACACAGTGTATGATAACGGAAGATATGGTGCTGAAGATGATGGCTTCCATGATGAACTCTGATGCAGCAAATCGTATGACTTCCCTGCATTTCTGTGGCTAAAGCGAATTAGAAGGGTTGAAAAAATCTCTCATCGTAAGATCCAGCATTCGTGCGGATGGTAGGATCATTGCTGCATTCTGTTTCATTACATGTATATAAAGCATCAGAGATTTGGTCTTAAGGAAAATTTTGTTTCTTTATTCCTGTGTATTATTTAGTGTTTTAAATCTCTTACCCAGGGATACAAATATAACATGTGTATCGGAAAAGTCAATCACGAGCCATCACGAGCTCCAATTTTGTATCTTGTAAGTTGAAAGAATCGATGTTTAAAACTCTTTGCAGCAAGGAATATTGATCTATAGGAACTCTTGAAACGCTCGGATTACTCAAAACTTGTTTTAACATTAATTAGAGATTCGATTTTGTGTGGATTTATTCTATGATACTTACTATGGTTGAAGCTTGTAAGTGGAGTGTGTGAAGTCTAATCATCTTATTCTTTTATGTATACTTTGGGTTAAATTACATATTGGAGAATCTATTTTTACACGAGGCTTACTCTATTAATACTCTTATATATATAAAGGAGTTTCTACGAATCATTTTTTGTGAAATTGAGAGGGATGAAAATTTTCTCCATAGTGAATATAGCTGTACATTGAGAGTGAGATAGTATAATTTGTTTGTTTGTGTTTCATATTGCTCAGTATCTTCTATCATGACGCCATGCTGAAAAATGAGAGTGTTGAGAAGTCGTTTCTCGTTTGTACAATCTCACGAAGAATCCATATGCAGAAAAAGATCTTCTAAATAGGGCATTTTCATATTATATTTTGAAAGCCTAACCCTATAGCTAGAATTTTCAGTGTCTTACATGTCTATTATTTAACCATCAAGACATCATCTTTGATGGATGTTATTTTACTCAAGGGTGAATCTGAAAAGCTTTTCAATTTCATTGTGCTATAGAAGTTTCTAACTGATCATATCTAGCATGTTTAGTATGTTTATAGTAGACAAAAACAAATAAGAGAGACGTGTGAAATGTTTGTTTATTATTGTGTTTAGTTTAAATAACCGGACACCTACTTTTCGCAACTCGAACAACAAGTGGGTTGTTTCAAGACTCTAATTACAAGGTTTTTAAGGTAACTAACAACATTTTAATAAAGAAAAACAGGAGATTTGTGTCTGAAATGTGGTTGCATATGGAGAATAAAGTGAAAATAAGCCCTCGGGGCACATTCGACTTGGTCAAGACCGTATGTGTTGGAGTTCGCCAACCCAGTGTGGGGAGTTCGAATCCTGGAAGGAGCAGCCAAGTGTTGTAATACCTTTGGGTGGAGCAGTTTGGTGTTGTAAGATCCATGGAGGAGGATCTTTTGGAGCAACAAGCAGAAGGGCGTACGGACACTGCTCATGGAGGGCATATCTCGCGGTTTACCTCCTCGAGCTGGAGAGGAGCTAAATGCTCAAGGTCCAAGATTTAGTCTGGCGCAAGTTGGGATACCTGAGTGATTAAAAATAAAAATTAAAAAAAAATAAAGTGAAAATAAAAGGAGTGTTTTGGGCAAACCATACCACTTAATCATAACAATCAAATCATTAAAGACGACCAGGTGTAATTGTAGAAAAACTAAAAAAAGAATGTAAAAGTATCTGAACTTTTAACTTTGTCACAAAAAGAGGATCATGATTATTATACATATTTTAGAAAAACGATCCTTAAGATTTTGACTTGAACTTGATAAAATGATGTTAAGCAGTCGTTTTAGCTACTTTTCTTAGTAGTATATAATCAAAGTTAAACACACAGGTAGGATAATTTACTTACATAAAAATGTAATTTGAGCACTTAAAAAGAAAAGTGTAATGTTACCTAACATCAATCTAAATAGCCAAATTTTAAGGTTCAATTAAGCCCCTGTTTGATAGCTATTTTTATAGAGAAAATAAATTTTTTTTATGTGATGGATGGTGAATATGTGATTGAAAAAAAAGAAAAAGTTATTAATATGATGAAAAATATTATTTTATTGAAAAATGTATGATTGAAAATGAGTAGAAAAATGAGAATGGAAAAAAAAGGGTACCAAATAGGGACTAAATGAATCATTGATATTATGCCCCTGTTTGGTACACATTTTCATTTTCAGTTTCATTCTTCTACTCATTTTAAACCACATATTTTTCAATAAAATAATATTTTTCATCACATCAATAATTTTTTTTTTTTTAACTACATATTCAACATCACATCAACCCAAAAAATATATTTTTATTAAAATAATGTGTATCAAATGGGCTATTTAGCCATTGTTTGTATTTTTTAATAGTGATTTTTTTTTTAAAAATATGTGTTTGAAAGAAAGAGAAAAAGTATTTTAACAAAAACGAGGCAAGGGCTTAGTTAAATATATTATTTAATATTATGTAATTATCATTTAAATTGTACGTATTGAAATCAATACTCAAAAGAAACACAGTAGTTGATGAATGACGCGAAAAAAATGGACAAAAAGAAAGTGAAAGCAGGTTGAGGTGGGCTCTACTGTACATGATAAGGTTAAACCTGGTTTTAGGGAACACCCAATAATTGCCAAAAAAAGTACTAAAAATTAAATAGTGCAAAATTGGTGGCTTCGTTTGAGCCACGTTATTTCTAAAAGAATTATGTTACACTTAAAAAAAATATATATATATACAAAATTGGATTACAAAATTAAATTTACACCAATAATTTCAAAAACAATTTTTAAAATATTTTTAACTAATTTGAAATTAACAGTCTAAATTTTACCAACACATTTTATCCCTTGACGTGGCTCAGGGGGGCTATATATGCAAAATTAATTCAAACCCAGTACAGCTTTATATTCTTGTACGCTCTCTCTCAGGGTTTTTGGAGGGGCCGCGTTTTTTCATCTCCATCCGAGAGTGAAATTTGAGGTAATTTTGACTGAATCCCTCTTATTATTATTATTATTTTTTTTTTTTTTTTATGTTAAATCACTTTCTTTATATTTTTTAAAATTGATTAATTTTTTGTTTTATTTAGTGATAACTGGAGGATTGTTTGATTTTGTTTTGTATTAAATAGATCTGATTTCATGATAAAAATGATTTTATTACGAAAGTCATGCATTCTTTGGAAATGTGGTTTTGTGTGTATTGCATTTTATGAACTTTGCGATGTAGAATGAGAAGACATGGTTTTAGTATTTTTTTTTTTTTTTAATTGATTGTTTTGCTTGGTGAAGTTATCGGGATGTAACTGATTTCGTCAATTTGCTTTACTATATTGTTAACTGATATTCTTGTATGATACTGCAGAATACTTTTCTAATTGAAGTACTTTGTTGCTTCACATTTGAAAAGTATAATAAATATACTTGAAGTTCAGTTTGGTGTAAATTTACTAACGATTTAGAAGATTGTATTTTGAGTGTTCTGATTTTGTTTTATTTAATAACGTTGTCACCATCTGTCTTGAAGATTAATGTTCCGATATTCTAGTTTGCCAGTGGTTATGGAAGTTATCATCACCATTTATCTATTATTTTGGGGAATCTGTGCATTATTTTCAATTTAAATGTCAGCAACTAACCAAAAGTGTTAGTTGTTTGTCTATGTCTTTCTGGAAAGGCATATCTGTGCTTCTACTTTGTTTTGTCGTGCAGTGAACTATAGAAGGCAGGGAAATATTAATGTGGTACATCTGTTTCTTCCTCAATGGGCTGTAAATAGGCAAAAATGTTTTCAGCGCTTCTCTTACAATTTGGCTCTTCATATTCTACTACTTTGAGAATTTCTGAATTTATATCATAATTCTGCTACTTTGAGAATTTCTGAATTTATATCATACACAATGTATAAGCATGGTTTCCACAAGTTCATTATATTGTATAATTCTACTCTATCCCTGCATTCATTACCATGAATGGAAACCAGTGCTCATGTGGCACAATAGCAAGGCTATGTAAAGTAATGCTTGGAATACTCACTCTTAATTTTACACGGTATGCTGCCAATGATTTTTATCTATTTCTTCCTGAGTTCTTTTTTTTTTTTTTTTTTTTTTTTTTCCAGGCATCAAAATTTGTTCTGTTCTTCTTCTTCTCCAGATTGAAATTGTTATTTCTTTAAAGTCCATAAGTTACTCAAGATTTTTATTTAGTTTTCATTTCCTGTTTGTTATGGTAAATTTCTCCATCCATGTGACATTGGCAGGGAAAATACTGCTATGGAGGTCACCCAGGTTCTTCTAAGTGCACAAGCAGTTGATTCAACAGTGCGGAAGCATGCTGAAGAAACTTTCAACCAGTTTCAGGAGCAAAACCTTCCTGGTTTCCTATTATCTCTTTCTGGGGAGCTCGCTGGTGAGGAGAAGCCATTTGAAAGTCGTAAACTATCAGGTTTGATTCTTAAAAATGCTTTAGATGCCAAAGAGCAACATAAAAAATATGAACTTGTTCAAAGATGGTTATTGTTAGATGTGGCCCTGAAGAGCCAAATCAAGGCTTGCTTGTTACAGACACTCTCCTCTCCTGTGCCTGATGCTTGGTCAACTGCTTCAAAAGTCATTGCAAAGGTTACAGGCATCGAGCTACCCCATAAACAGTGGCCTGAGCTGATAGGATCCCTCTTATCAAATACGAATCAGGTCCCACCTCATGTAAAGCAAGCTACCCTTGAAACTCTAGGGTATATGTGTGAAGAAGTTGCTCCGGAGGTTGTTGATCAAGATCAAGTAAATAAGATACTTACAGCTGTTGTCCAAGGTATGAATGCTAATGAAGGTAACAATGAGGTTAAGACATTTTCAACGTTACATCCAAGGCTGTCAGAGAAGATGTGGAGCCAGTTGCTCTTCAAGCCATTGAGTTTTGGAGCTCTATCTGTGATGAGGAGATCGATATTTTGGATGAGTATGGAAATGATTTTAATGCAGTTTCTGAAGTGCCGTGCTATTATTTTGTCAAGCAGGCTATCCCTGCACTTGTTCCTATGCTCCTGGAGACACTTCTTAAGCAAGAAGAAGATCAGGATCAGGATGAGAGTGCTTGGAATCTCGCGATGGCTGGTGGCACTTGCCTTGGTTTGATTGCCCACACTGTAGGGGATGATAAAGCAGGCTATCCCTGCACTTGTTCCTATGCTCCTGGAGACACTTCTTAAGCAAGAAGAAGATCAGTATCAGGATGAGAGTGCTTGGAATCTCGCGATGGCTGGTGGCACTTGCCTTGGTTTGATTGCCCGCACTGTAGGGGATGATATTGTGCCACTTGTCATGCCATTTATTGAAGAGAATATAACAAAACCTGATTGTAGGCAGAGAGAGGCTGCTACTTACGCATTCGGTTCCATATTGGAAGGTCCCTCACCAGACAAATTAATGCCTATCGTCAATGTTGCTCTTTCACTCTCACCGCTTTAACAAATGACCCAAGCAGCCATGTGAAGGATACAACGGCATGGACGCTGGGAAGGATATTCGAATTTCTTCATGGTTCAACGGTGGAGATGCCCATTATTACTCCTGCAAACTGCCAACAGATTATTACAGTTCTACTTCAAAGCATGCAAGATGTTCCAAATGTTGCTGAAAAAGTGTGTGGTGCCATCTATTTTCTAGCCCAAGGTTATGAGGATGTGGACTCATCATCCCCTTTAACACTTTATTTCCAAGCAATTGTCTAGTCTCTACTTAATGCCACTCACAGGGAAGATGCTGCGGAGTCACGACTTAGAACTGCAGCATATGAGACACTGAATGAAGTAGTTAGGTGCTCAACTGGTGAAACGACTCACTTAATATTGGAACTGGTTCAAGTTATCATGACGGAGCTTCACAAGGCTCTTGAGTCACAGAAGCTTTCATCGGATGAGAAAGAGAAGCAAAATGAGTTGCAAGGCCTTCTTTGTGGGTCCTTGCAGCTCATTATTCAGAAACTAGGGGCATCTGATGGCACTAAGCATGCCTTCTTGCAGTATGCAGATCAGATTATGAATCTTTTTCTCAGGGTTTTTGCTAGTAGAAGTGCCACTGTCCATGAGGAAGCAATGCTTGCCATTGGTACACTTGCCTACACGACAGGCCCTGACATTACGAAGTACATGCCAAAATTGTACAAGTACTTAGAGATGGGTCTTCAGAACTTTGAGGAGTACCAAGTTTGTGCTGTTACGGTTGGTGTTGTGGGGGATATTTGCAGGGCGTTGGAGGATAAGATTCTTCCTTACTGCGATGGGATAATGACTCAGCTTCTGAAAGACTTGTCAAGCGACCAGCTGCACCGATCTGTGACGCCCCCAATCTTTTCGTGCTTTGGTGACATAGCACTGGCATGTGGAGAGAATTTTGAGAAGTATCTGATGGATGCCATGCCCATGCTCCCGAGTGCTGCAGAGTTGTCTGCCCACACATCAGGTGCTCATGATGAGATGATAGAATATACTAATCTTCTAAGAAATGGAATCCTGGAGGCATATTCTCGTATATTGCAGGGCTTCAAGATCTCTCCTAAAACCCAGCTTCTGATCCCATATGCACCGCGCATCCTGCAATTCCTGGATAGAATGTACATGGAGAAAGATATGTGAGTATACTTTATTGAAATTCTGATTCTTGAATTCAAAGTCTTCTGTTTATTTCTATCTGAAGGTTTCTTCTATTTTATCTTAGGGATGATGTTATGATGAAAACTGCTATTGGTGTCCTGGGCGATCTGGCAGATACTCTGGGAAGTAATGCAGGTTCCTTGATTCAGCAATCTCTGTCAAGCAAAGAGTTCTTAAACGAGTGCTTGTCTTCAGATGACCATTTGATCAAGGAATCTGCTGAATGGGCCAAGTTGGCCATTAGTCGTGCCATTTCTGTTTAAGGCTGCATCATCAAGTCCAGTACATATTCTTTTACCTGGATGCGTATGGTCGTGTGGATTGTGGTTGCTTACAACATGTAACATTTTCTGACAACACAGTTTTCTTTGTGTTGTCACTAACTCATGCACCAGCTTCATGGTTGGGGCTTCCAGGAACATCCTGAAGAACTACCTTGATAAGTCAAACTGCAAATTGAATTTTGGAGATTGGGTTCAAGAGTGAACAATTCTGATATGCTGAGTGGACAAACAAGACCATGTGATTATTTGGTGGTCTTTCATGGTGTTATTGACAAGATACATCCCATGCCTTTCTCGTGCTGCCGTGCTTTCCTAGTGGTTTAAGGTGCCAAACTGTACAGTTGGCGAATTTGGTTTCCGCAACACTTTAAGCCAGCGATGCCACCACCATTTCCCCTTGTTTCTTAATTTTCTTTGTATCATACATCATTTTGAGCAGAAAGAACAACGGTTGGTCTAAGTCTTGCTTCCATTGTCACGGTTGGGTTCTTGCATAAAATCTCGTTTAATTCTTTCAACATGTACTCGTTTCGGTGAAATTGATCTCCTGCCCCCAGTGGACACGATAAAATCTTCTCACTGCTGAAATGGATGGTTCTCTTGCCACGTCAACCTTGCAACATTTTTATCCTGCCCCTACTCATTTCAAGGCAGTCTTATGAAAGTTTCTAGTTAGGAAATTTCATTTGCATCACTAATGCTTATAGTGCTTTCATCTCATCTGAGTACAATTTATTTTTTTTCTCTCCTATCTTTTTTGAATGGATAATTTATCTTGATTTAATATTTGAAGAATCCCTTGTCCAGAGGCAGTTGTATTTGGAAATTTTGCCTCATTATTTTTCGGCTTTCAAGTGATATAAACTGTAATTTTTATGGGTTTTTTTCTTGTTTATTTTTTCTCTTCACGGTGCCTCAAACTTTCTTTTTCGTGTAAAATTTGCATATCAATTTGATGAAGTTTTCCTGAATACAAAGAATGTGCATAGCCACGCTAATCAGTGTATATATTCGAGTGTTGTTATATTTAACGCATGTCCATTTTGTTCAATGTGTAACGCATTTTGATTGATTAAAAAGAAGAATCTACCCCTAGGTGTGATCATGAATAATATAAAAATCACACTTGATTGCATATTCTGCGATTTACCTTCTCTACAATGCTCTAGGGACGAGACGGTGGACAACCCTCAAAATTGGGGTTCAACTTTTTCACACTTGATTGCATATTCTGCGATTTACTTTCTCTACAATGCTCTAGGGACGAGACGGTGGACGACCCTCAAAGTTGGGGTTCAACTTTTTTTAAAAATACACTTGGCATCAATTTGTGTAACAGACGTAATGTTAAAGAAAAAACATGAAGATTACTAGAATATCTTAATAACGAAGAAATATAGTTCAAATCATAAACTGAAGAAATAAGTAACTTTCTTTTCCTAAGTAGAATTTTTTATATTTTTTATTTATTTTATATTTTTTATCTGAACATTTTTACTTAAAATAATGAGAAAATGTTTCTTTCACTAAAGAATCTTTCTTATCACTGATTTGAGGAAAGCAAACAATTATTTTACTCCTGGAAAGTATAATTTGGTAAGGTCAACTTCGTAATAAAAATCAGAGAAATGGGAAATTTCTGGTCAGAATTCTAAACCAACGGCTATAAAATTTCGTGCCACATTTGACACTGCATAGTGAATTTTAGTGCGTGTCGCAGCCTTTCTCGATACAAATGTTGTATTAATAGTACATTTTAAGCTCGTGTTTTGAATATTAAATCATTATATTAAACCGTACAATACTTGAAATTAACATGCACGACATCTTAATTAGCTTGAATTTATTTTTCTGTACTGAATCGAGTTCATTTTCTAATAAGCCCGTTTGGTAACATTGAATTCCATGGAAAATGTCACATCCGAAGAATTTAAATTTTACTTTGACTGTTTGATATAAAAGTGAAAACGGAGTTCCAATTCCAAGATACAACTACTTTAAATTTGTTTTCAACCAATTTCAGGGAAATTTATTTCCTATGATTTATATGAGTTTTTTATTTTCTAACTTATATGGAATTGATTTGTCTTTCCATCTTTGTCAATCAAACATGAATTTTCCATTTTCTATTAAACAGAATTAAATAGTAGAATATAGTTAAGTCAATTTTAGTGGTCTACCTTTGATAGTGCTCCCGATAATGGCTCTCCAAATTAATTTCAACCCTCGAAAATAGCTGAGAATCGGTAGGTCACTTTGCAAATTTGTCTCCTCCAAAATTGAAGTGACGAAAGCAAAAATGTGAGGATCAGAGGCAGCATACGTACACTAAAGTGTTTTTTGGGTACAACACAAGTCAATTTGAATAAATATTTACACTTATGTTGCGATTTGTGTGCCAAAGTTGTTTATTTGGATGAGATATTTGAGTTCAATTATGTGTCACCGTCGATTTATGAAAATTTCAATTATTTTTTTATCATTTCTAACCACTTAAATTTTTTAACAAGAGTTAAGAAGATCCATTCACATGTAGAACTAAACCAAACCAAATTCGTGATTTAGTTTTCTTACACATACAATAAGTTCGTTGAAAGTTAAGTTTAAACAAATATATGAATATCTTTTCTAAAGCATAAACTTTTATATAAGATGATTCAACGTGATATTAGGACGGACAAATGTTTTGAATTCAAGTATCGTCTCCACCCATTTATGAAAATTGTGCGCTGTCTATTGCAATGAAAGATTGAACAACGCAAAAGCGTGTTGAATATCAAATTTTAATAAGTTAAACTATTAAATGGGGTGACTCAAAACTAAAGGAAGTCATCTATTTAGGCAAAGGAATGGGAGGCCAACCATCACTCAACATATTTTACATTTCTGGGTTAATATAGGGTTAATATAGAATTTTTAATATACGTAATGCGTAGATTTTGCCCTCGCATTTCCTAGCTCCTCCAATAGCCATACCTATTTATAAAAACTGAGGAGTTGTATTATAGATAAAATTTAAGGAAAAAGCAATTTTGCCCAAACTTTGGTGACATCTCGGTTGACCGACCCTCACATTGGGCGTGGGTCCCGCGTGAATTAAAAAATGTAGACCTCCCATGTGTGAGTGTCCGGTCATCCCCTATGTCAACCATTATGTTCGTATAACTTGGTCCTAAATTTAATTATGAGATAAGCTACAGGTATAGCATAGTGCACAACCCCCTCACAATAGGGGATGGGGCCCGTGATCATTTTAATTCGTGGCCCCACTCCATATAAGAGGGTGTTGTGCACCGTGCTGTGATCACGGGCCCCACCCCCTATTGAGAGGGGGTTGTGCACGGTGTTGTGAAAACAGCAAAACCCTTTAATTATATGTATATATTTTCTAATAGCTTAAATTTTTAAACGAGACAATTCAACAAAAGCCGATCAAACTTTAAGTCTAGTCGTGCATTGCATACGCATACTCACATTATGCATTGTCTCAAACAGAAATAGAAGCACTTAAATTCCAAAAAGGATTTTTGGACACTCTTCATGGTCATTGATACCATGAAACAAAAGAAGACTAAAGGCAGATTGACTTACAAAAAGTTAAGAATAAGCTAAAAGCCAAGCTGAAAATGGCAAGTTTTAAGCCATGCAAGATTTTGATAAAGGTGTCCACATGCATTATACTGTTTGGTTCTATCTTGATTTAACATATATACACATAGTGCATGCAGTTGACTTCTTTATTGTGGTTCATATGTAATGCATCTTATCGAATCGTCATTGTATTACTGCTGGATGGGTGGATTGGGGTTGGGGGCAAAGGGATTGCTCCAGAGAGATAAAAAATAGTACTAATAATTTGAAAACATTTAAAATAACCATCGAATCAGCCAGTTCAACCCTAGTTATTGTGAACCCATCTGCGTATGTTTGGTAAAGAGAATAATCTTCTCATGTAAAAAAAATCAATAATTGAAGTGTTCAATTGGAAAGTGAAACTTGTTACTAATTGGGATAGATCTAGCAGAAGAAGGGATAAAAGAATTCAATGAATTCGAAAGAAAAGTTATGAGGTGAAGATCTCAAATCTGTCAACTTTTACCGTCATCCCAAAAAGGAAGAAAAAAAGTCTGTGACTAAAGTAAAATTGCCATTATAATGATGGTGGGTTACACAATGACAACAGTATATACAGTTCTCATGGCACTTTATTCTACTTCTGGCTATAAAAAGAACCCACTTCCCTCTCTTTCCCCTTGTAATCTTAAACTAGAAGGTTTTGGCAGCTTATATAATAAGAGCATATACAATGACCACTGCCATGAGCTTAAGGATTAAGATTTCTCTTCTAGTTTCCCTCTTCTCACTCTTGTTCCTACTGTCTCTCGGTAATTAAACCTATATCAAATCTAAAAAATCTAGAGTAGCGATATTCGTTAGAATTGTAGCCATTTCAGCGATAGTGTATAATATATTGTAGTTATTTGTAACCCTATAAATAGCATCACTCTCTTTTGAAGTTATAGATACAAAAGTCATATAAATTGTTTTTCCTATCTCATTACTTAAATTAATAGTTTTTGGTATAAGTATTACATTGTTAGTGCATTGACTATATGCTTTGCTTTGTACATTGTATTGACAGTTCTTTCAATCATATCCAATATTGTGTACCAAATATATCGTGTAAATATATGACAAATTGTCATCATAAGTTCCTAATTATTGACTCTTTCCCCTTTATATAGGTACAGTTCAGGGCTTTGGCATGGGTGTGAACGAAGTCAACGTGCTTCACAAGGGATGGCGACCGGACACTCTCCATGTGAGTTGGTCTTAACACAATCTGTTTTTACATTCTTTTCATAAGTCTGCATTCTTGGATATCGAGGCGGCCCAGTTCACTGTTCACCACACAGCCCATCAAGGACGAGATGGTGCTTCGACCGTGCTTTTCATGTGCTTTTCTGATGAACGACACTTCTTAACTCCACTCCGTTAGTCCCCACTCTTCTAAATAATCCTTATTCTCCATGTATTTTAGGTCCATGTGAATCCAAGAAAGCTACTAAAGGTTGATACCACATTAGATTATGACTACGCAGGACCCAATCCCAAGCATGATTCAAGAGGAAGAAGAGGTGGCAATGGGGGCAGAAATCCTTGACTCTTCTTACCCTTCTAGCAGATAAATAAAAGAATTTTGGTCCTGTACTATGAGGAAAATCTATCTTACTTATGAGTTTTCTTTTGCAATAAGTATAAAAGCTCTCTTGTTGGGCTGATGAAAAATGCCATAAGCATTAATTTCAGATGTTTTGATCATGTACTCACTTATGTTTACTATGTTATATGAGAATGATGAATAATATTGTTGTTACTGTAAACAAACTAACAGCTGAATTAGGTTAATGATGTCAAAGAGGACCAATTGCTTTCTTAGCAGTTATATCAGCTTTTCTCTGGTTGTCTATCCGTCTTAATTTCTTCCCAGGCTTGGCGTATAATTTTTATATCAATACCTTCTCTTTCAATTTTACTTAAATTTTGAAATCTTGTTCCATTATGATCTGCAAATCCTCATTTTTTTCTTTTTAGTGGAAATGGTAAGAGACGGTTGTTTTTAGCATCAGAAGGGATTTGTATCCACATCTTTTTCCCTACTCTTGATTCATGTAGTTATTGGTAACAAGCTTAGTTTATTTCCACTTTTTTTTTTACCTTTAAAATATAAGGATTTTTAAATTAAAAAAAGGTATTTATGCCTTAAAGCAAATAATTAATCAGGAAATTTACTTGATCACTATTAAACATTATGTTTACATCGATTATAAAAGCAACTAATACACAACTGAGGATGCTTTTTATTTGAATACTTAGAAATAAGACATTGGTGTTAATCAGAGTAGAAACAACTTCATCAATAGCCCCTGCACCTCTCCAGCCACCAACTGGTTGGACAGACGGTTGAAACTTTCTTATTTCTGAAAAGAGGCACCTGATTTCAGTCATAAACAAAGTAAGATTAGGATATTAACAAGCCAAACTAACTTTTACAAATTAATGTCCATAAATATTATACCATTAGGCCAGGAATTTTCTCTTGAATCTTGTCACATAGATCGTTGTTGTCACGTGGATCCAATCTCTAATGTTAATCCAGAAGTTGAAGTAGGAGTGTCTCCATGAATGCTTGAGGAACAGAGTACCAATGACAGCCCAGAATCCAGTGATAAAACCAAATGCCATGCAGATATAAAAACTCTCGACTTACAAACTCGTCATCTTCTTCAATATTGTTTCCCTTGCCATGATCAATTGAAGAAGGGTAGGGAGAATCTCTAGGACACTCTGCCAAAGGAAGCCCACAGAGTTGGCTATTCCCAGTATACGCAGAGGTGTTGAAGCTCTGTAGTTGAGTGCCTAATGGAATCATCCCCGTCAAATTATTGTATGATAAGTCCAAAACACTAAGAAAATGTAATTCTGCGAGGCTGTTCGGGATCTTCCCAGAAAGCTTGTTTCTAGACAAGTCAAGCCATTCCAACATCTCCATTTGACCAATGCTTGAAATGATATTCCCTGTCAAATGGTTTCTTGATAAGTTCAAGAAAACTAAACTCCTTAGATCAGAAAATTGATGAGGAATAGCTCCAACTAACTTATTGCTAGAAAGATCAATCCCTTTCAAAATTCCTAGTTTTCTATATTCTGACTCTCGTCCTTTCCATTGTACCAAAGCATTGTCAACATAAGTATCAAGGTAGAAGTGATAGAAAGTAGTCCAGAATTTATAAAAACTATTGCCTTCCACTGAACTATTCTTCTGAACCAAACAAGTGAAATGGTTGAAACACTGTGGAATTTCCCCCGATATATTATTCCCTGAGAGGTCCAAAACTTGAATATTGGTAAGGTAACAAATTGTTGGATCTATGTTTCCGTAGAATTTATTAAATCGGAGGCTAAGAACTGCCAAACTTGTTAGGTGTGTCCCTATCCATTCTGGAATAATTCCTGTTAATTTGTTTCCTCCCACATCAAGCATGCGCAGCCAAGTGCAGTTCTTCAATGAGGAAGGTAGTTCACCAATGAAATTATTATTGCGCAGATGTAATATCTGAAGTCGAAGGTTGTGGCCCAAAGTTGGGGGAATTTTACTTGAGAAATTATTGTTTGCCAAATTGAGAACTCGTAAAGAACTTGAGTTCATCCAGCAATCGGGAAGCTCTCCTGTCAATTGATTATCTGAGAGATCAAGGACCTCCAAGTTCAAGTGAGTAGAAGTTTTGCACAAGTGAAAAATGGATCCCGAAAACATATTTTTGGAAAGTTGTAATTTTATTAAATGTGAAAGAAATGA
Organism: Osmanthus fragrans; assembly: GCA_019395295.1. NCBI lineage: Eukaryota > Viridiplantae > Streptophyta > Magnoliopsida > Lamiales > Oleaceae > Osmanthus > Osmanthus fragrans. Next base: position 7,158,733 of record CM033345.1, on the reverse strand, counting down.
TGGAATCGGACCTGAAAAATTATTATAACACAAATCTATATACAAAATACGAGTGAAGTTTGGGGATAGATGAGGAATTCCTCCACTGATATGGTTAGAAGAGAGATTCAAGTTTGATAAAGAAGGCATATCCCACAAAGAAGTAGGTAATGTATCTGATATACTAGCAAAAGACATATCAAGGTTAGAAAGTTTTTTCTGAGTTTGAAGCCATTTTGGAAATTCAGGTCCCACATTGCAAAATCTGAGGTATAATGAGCTCAATTGAAATGGAGGAGTCCAATCAGAGCTTGTATTCAAAGCTAGGGAATTGTAGGACAAATCTAGCACGTCTAAGAAGGCTAACTTTGAGAGGTGATATTCTGTGATTGTTCCTTCCAATGAATTTGAAGAGAGGTCCAACATTTTTAGCTTGGAAAGTTGCCAAATACTTTCAGGTAGCCTTTCTAATTGATTTCCAAAGATATGTAATTCTTGCAATGATGAATATGCCCTCAAGTCTGGCAAGGATCCTCGAAGTTTATTGTTAGACAAATCCAAAGTTTCAAGACTTGAAGGTCGCCCAAGTCTTTGTGGCTGAAACTCGTTCAACTGATTGTTGCCAAGACTCAGCTCTTTTAAGGAAGAAAATTGGGTGATATCTGGGAAGGAATCAACAAGTTGATTGGAGTATAAATTTATCCACTCTAGGGATTTTGATGCTATCCCTGATAACTTTTGAAGTAAATGAGGAAGAGATTCATTTAATGCATTATCTGATATTAGGAGTAGGCTCAGATGACTTAAATTCCCCAAGGATGTTGGAATCTCATGGAACATATTCCCAGTCAGCCGAAGATCCTCGAGAAAATTCAATTCCCCAAAAGTATCAGGAATGGGACCGTCTAGTTGATTATAAGAGAGGTCTATGTGAGTAAGATGGGTACTTAAGTTAAAAAATGAGTGGAATATGGAGGAAGTGAGACCATTGTGGGATAGATCGAGGACCGAAAGAAAGGAGAAAGAAGAATTTGCAAAGATATCAAAGGCAGGCAGAGTATAGCCAAGTTGACAATCTGACAAGTATAGTTCCTCAAGGAAAGAGAGCTTAGAAATTTGCTGCACCCAGTTGGTTTCGCTAAGGTTAACACCACTCAAGCCAAGATATTTTAACAAAGGAAGATGAGAAAGCCACTCAAGATTATCGACTCTCAAATCATTGCGACCGAAGTTCAAATAATTCAAGTGCTGCAACTCAATCAACACTGGACTTATCTTACCTCCCAAAAGCGGTACAAATAGATCAAGGCCGATCACGTGACCTGTTTTGTTGCTACACTCGACACCAAACCATTTGCAGCATTCCCTTTGGCTTTTTCCACTTCCCCAGGACGAGAGCAAGTCACGATCGTCTATAAGATCTTGCTTAAACTTAAGAAGAGCTTGTCTCTCCCTCTCTATGCACCAAATTTCAGAAGCAGATAGTACTGAAGTTGGTTTCATGAAAAGAGAGAGTACAAACACCAACAAAATGAGTATTTTGATTAATATTTTAAGCACTGCCATTCTTTTTTTCTTCCGATAGTAATAAAAAAAGATAGAAAATTTCGAGTTGTTTGTGTTCATTCAACAATGATCATTTTATAATCTCAAGCACCCACCAGACAGGGTACAAGTCTTTGAGACATCAGCCCCACAATGAATTCCATAACATCTCGTAACGTATAGAATGGAGAGAGAGAGAGAGCTAAAAGTCCAGAGTCACGATAAGAAGTCTGGAATGATATTATAAATATATATATAAAACTAAACTGGTCTGGAAAATATGGAAGCGGTTCAAAATCTAAAAAGCCGAGCATTCAAGCCCACTGAAAGATTTTCCACCTAAAAGATCAATGACTGTTATAGTAGATTTATTCCGTATTTGCATTGCTTGGTTGGTTGGGCATAGGGCTTTGCTACACGATCCGCACGGATGACACCCTCGATGATCGAACACTCACATGGGGGACGACATTTTTAAATTCATGCGAGACCCACACATCTCATGTGAGGACACGGCCATCGAGGGTGTCATCTGTGCGGATCGAGTGACATTATTCGTTGGGCATATTATTATAATATTGCTAGTGGAATTGTTGTAATATCATTTTTAAAACTCGAGGAAAGAAAATAGAAGAATTTTGTACCTCACATGGATGGGCTCTCATGTGAATATTTTATTGTCAAAAAAATCATCCACCCATTCCATGTGTGTCTTTCCTGTAAGGATTCTGTAAATTATTTGTTCTGTACATGTAGGGTGATTGAAGAAAATATTTATTTTCTATGTATTATTGTTCAAGAAATAGAAAAACTTTGCCCAATGTGGAAAGCCCGAAAGACTGATGTTGATGGATTGGGACTGTTAATGACTAGACGCCACAATATTTTTCTCATTAGCGTGCATATTGGTTCCAAAGGTCTCGAGCATAGTGTAAAGATAGGAATACAAAAGGTGTAGGTCCATTGATTAAGAGAACGTCTTTAGTACGTTAGTCGATGAGATTGATACAATCCATTAAATTATAAAACTTTTTTAGTTGGTCAAAGTCAAGTCTTTTTGCTATGTGTGGAAAACCTATAGCTCATCATAGCGTACTCAAAAATTCAAAACATAAATAAAATTTTGATATCGACTAGTTCACTTATAGACGATAGATAATGCAAGATTACTGTACAATATGTGGAAAATAAATTTTGAAAAATGTAGATGCGACTGATAATTTTTTTTTTTATTTAATATTAAAGTAATACATCTTAAGAAGAGCTAATTAACATATCAGTACTAATATAATATAAATTTGTCAAGTAAATTTTAACTCGATAGGTTTTGCTCGACCAAAAATTTTCTACCCGTAGCAAGCAAACAAATTTTTTAACCATCAGATATTTGCTTTAATTTCGGTACTTTGGTTAATCTTTTAAGCTCAATGATATCATATGTTTATACTTTACATTGATAAAAGAGGATTGAAGATTTTAAGTTCAGTATGATCTAACTGCTCGGCAATCAACACTAAATTAACTCCGACCAAAATTAACCTGGAAATCTCCGTTACAACAATGAGTCATACTGAATACAAAAAGTTTGTGTCTACAATCGGCTGAAATTTTCTTGATGCTTCGGAATTGATGATGAAAATTAGTACCATTGTTATAAGCCTATTATTGATCCGTAAAAATTCAAAAAACAGTGACGTTTTGGCAAAAGGAGAGGGCGAACTGTTGGTTTAAGGAGAAAATATATTCAAAAATTCATTAAATTACTTATGTTTTTATCTTTATTTTCGGGTTCATTACGAAATATCAAACGAAATCGAAATATTACATTTTTAATATCATTTTAAAGTACTCACGGCCTAATATTTCATGATGTTAATGGTGTGCAAAACGGACAATTGTAGCAAAAGTTATGGTGCGTCAAAGTGGACCGTTCCCAACTAATATTTCAAAAATTTCGATAATAAGCTAACTTTAAAATTTTTTTGACGATTATATGCTAGTCAAATCCATAAATCTTCTATAGCCGCTCGAAACTCATTTCGATAATTATGTCATAGATATATCGAATGATCTAAATGAATATCAAAAATAATTAAATGGACGTCAAACATGTGTGTTAAAAAAAACGCATAACTCGTCTTTTTATAAAAAATTAAAAATTTTAACATCAAAAAATTTAAAAATCTTAACTGATCGAGAGGAAAAAAATTAAAATTAAAATTTTATTAGGAAATTTTCTAAATTACATCAAAAATTTTATTATAAAATTTACTAGATTATTTAAAAAACATTAATTGATCAAGATAACCCTCTTTTTTATCAAGTAACTCGGGAAAAGAAAAAATTAATTGATCAAGTAATTTATTAGATTATTTAAAAAACATTAATTGATCAAGATATTTTTGTTGAGTTTGCTGATCAGGTTTTCGTTTATATTTTTTTTTCTTTTCTTCACATCCTTCTTTCCTTGATAAAAAAAGTAGGGTAATCTTGATTAATTAATATTTTTTAAATAATCTAATAAATTTCATAATAAAATTTTTGACGTAATTTAGAAAATTTCCTAATAAAATTTTAATTTTAATTTTTTTCTCGATCAGTTAAGATTTTTAAAAATTTTTACATTAAAATTTCCAATTTTTTTTATAAAAAGACGAGTTATGCGTTTTTTTAACATATACGTTTGACGTCCGTTTAACTATTTTCGATATTCATTTAGATCATTCGATACATCTTTGACATAATTCTCGAAATAAGTTTTAAGAGGATGTAGAAGATTTATGGATTCGACTAGCGTACAATCGTCAGAGAATTTATAAAGTTAGTTTGTTATTGAAATTTTCGAAATATTAATTTGGAACAGCCTACTTTGATGCATCGTAACTTTTGCTATGATTGACCATTTCGTACACCATTAATGTCATGAAATATTAGACCGTGAGTACTTCAAAATGATAATAAGAATGTAATATTTCGATTTCATTTGATATTTCGTAGTAAGCCTGAAAATGAAGATAAAAACATAAGTAATTTAATGAAATTTTGAATATATTTTCTCCTTAAGCCAACAGTACCGCCCTCCCCTTTTGCCGACGCATCACTACTTTTTGAATTTCTATAAGAACTCTGTAAAAAGGCTTCTGTACATTTAGCATTATTCTTTCTCCCAAACCCACAGCCGGCCTTTTCCTTTTGCTGACACGTCGCTTCATTTTAAAATTCTGTAAAGGTTCTGTGAAATGTTATATGTACATATAACATTATTCATCCGTATCCGTAAATGTAAGCTCAATTCTCAAGGAAATAATAAATTTTAGTTTGTTAAGATTCACGAACATGTTACTGATTCTTGAAACGATGACGACGAAAATTTGAAATTTTTCAAACATTACTTCAAGCGTCTTGTTGAAAATTTCAAATTTGTAATCTCGACTCGTAGGTTATATATGTTTTAAGAAACTAATTAATTAGTCGATATACTTGATCTCCATATTAATTTATATTCACTTCGATGATCAAAGCAACAAATTTACAACCAAGCTAGTTAATTGAGAACTAGCAATTTGATTTTATGTTATTCGACTGTTCAGAAAATAAGACGTTGATGCTAATTAGAGTAGAAATAACTCCATTTCTCCAGCCAGCCACCAATTGGTTCCACAAACAGTTAACACTGTTGCTGTTTCCCAGAAAAAGAAGAGGCACCGAAAGGAGAAATCAGGATAAGAATCTTGGTAGGAATATGAGCGGCAGAAATCAAGAGGATTTTATGAGCGGCAGAATTTGCCTTTTGAAAAACCAAATAACAGGATTGAAATTGAGACATCAGTCCCACAATGAATGCCACAATTTCTGATAGCGTATAGAACACGCAGACAGCTAAAAGTTCACATTCACTATAAGAACGTCTTTGTCTCTATAGAAATTTTATAAGAACCTAAGCGGTTCGAAATCCTATCCTCTTATGTGTCCAACGCCAAAAATTTCAAACCCATTAAAGAGTTTTCTACCTAAAAGATCTGTGTCTGTTGTAGTGAATTTATTTCGGTATTTGCATTGCTTGGTTGGGCATATTACTGTTAGTGGATTTGTTGAAATTTGATTGTGAAGTGTGAACTCGTTTTAAAAACACGAAGATAGAAAATATTTATTGCACCATTTATTATTTATTTCGTATTTTTCACGATCCATTGAAAAATCTTGTCCACATCAAAAAACCTGTTCAATGTGGATAACCAAAAAAAACTTATATCAATCAATTCATCGAACCAAACATATTACAAAGTCATCTCATGGCAAGAGAAATATAAATATCAGTAGCCTTCGGGGCATTGTTCAGTGGTGCAAAGAATATAGGTGATGTAGTCTCAGCTAAGTTGGCAGCCGCAGTATAAATGTTCGATTCCTACCTCTTACAAGGTATGAAATTAGATTTTTTGTAGACACCAGTATGACAACTCTAATACTCTGACCCGTTGAGACGCATCCCGCTAGTGGTGGTAAAAAAGCTCGCGGACTCGGCCCTTAAAAAGCCCGAGCTAGGCTTGACTCGCGGCTCGGTGGAACGGGCCAAATATCTGGCCGAACATCTTTCAGAACCAACGGGCCGAGCCCGACCTGACCCGACCCCGTGAGCTCGAAAAAAAAAAATTTAAAAAGAAAAAAATTGGTATGAAGAGGGAAAAAAGGGCCGATTTAGCCTGTAAAGGGTCGAGCAAAAAACCTAAGCCGAACCCTTTTCCCGACGAGCTTTTGCTCGGCTCGAGCCCGTAAAAAGCCCGCTTCTTCTAGTCCGAACCTTGAATTTGAACTCGCGAGTCGGCTCGACCCGACTTGCTGACACCTCTACATCCCGCGATTTACCTCCTCCACAATGTTCCGAGAATGGGACGATGGAGAACCCTCAAGATTGGAGTTCAACCTTTAATATACATATCGGTACAATTACAAAAGAAAACTGCAACATAGTACTAAGTGCTAATAACTCCGTGATGAAAATTAGTGTCATTATTATAAGACGATTATATGTGAAGTTAAGCTCAATTCTCAAGAAAATAATAATTTTTAGTTTACTAAGATGCATGTCCATGTCACTGAATCTTGAAACAATAGATTATGAAAACCAGAAATTCTTCAAACTATAATGTTACTGCAAATTTTCAAATTTGGAATCTCGACCCAAAATATAGTATGACATCGAATTTTGAGAGTTTGGTTGATGATCGTCTATGGTGTTCAAATTCAAAATTAATAAAATGAGTAGTTGGTTGGATAAAATGAAAACAGGAATAACAACTGCTTCATTTTAGCCTCTTTCTTGCCTTATCACCTTTTGCTACAGGAACGGAAATATTTTAAAAATAAAAAGGTATACCAGATTTCTCGGAATTGAATAAATGTCACAGCCGTTGAAAATGAAATGTACTATTTTACACGAATTTTGCTACTTGTACAATATTTTTTGACAATATTGATTAACAATCATCTCATGAAGGGAGACTCACGATTTTTTTATTCATCGTGGTCCCTCTCCTATGTGAGTAATTGTCAATCAATGTTGTCAAAGAATGTTGTACAAGTAGCATATTTCATTTTACACTCATCTGATAAGTGAAAATTACGGAAACACCCTCGCACCATTTAAACCCGTACTGAAGTTGATAGGAGTCAGGAGACGAAAACAGAAAGCAGGATTTATTTATTATTATTATTATTTGTGGGGATTTCTCATACTGAAGTCATCAATTTTCACTATACCATTTGATAAAAAGATTAAAAGTGGATGATAAATAAAATGTTAGACAGAGAAGTGATTTACTTATAATTTATTTGAGAGGTAAAGATGTTTGATTGATATAACTTTATTTTTTACGCAAATTGTCAATTAAATAAATAAATTTTTTTACCATTGACTTTGGAATGTGTTTCAATTGTTAAAAAAAAAAAATTAAAAAAAAATTCGATCAAAAGTTGGAAAATATTTTTCTACCATTTTGTTGGAAAAATATTTTAGCAATGCTTCACATACAGGGGGTGCCAGGGGCCTGCCAAGGCTCTCACATTGTGGGGCCGCCGTTATATATTTTCTTTTTTATTCATTGGGGTGGGGGGGGGGGAGGAGGGGCGCTACAGTGAGAGCCCTGACAGTCCCCTGTAACCCCTCCTGTACTTATAGATTATTTTTAAATATTTTTCAACTTTTGTGCATCAACAACTTGTACCTTAAAAAATTTGAAAAAATTTTGTCCTAGAAAATTTGTACAATCAAACAATTGAATAGTAAAAATATAGAAAAACTTTTCCTATTTTCATGACAAATTTGTGCAATCAAACATGTCTAAATTCAAACATAGTGGTCCCACAAATGGAGAAAATGAGAATGCAAAATGGGAAATTAATAGGGGACCAAACGGAGGCTATTAAACAATTTAGGATTCTTTAAATACAGTCTAATTATAAAAATTATATTTGAAACTTTTGTTTGATACCTATATTTCTCTACTTTTGTTTTGGGATGAGGTCATAAGTAAAATTTCCCGTTTAACGTGTAATTTCCTCTTTTGGGGTATAAAATCAACAAAATAAAAGTGGGAAAATTACATTGAGATATGATTTTTTTTTTTTTTTTTTTCAAGTTTCAAATGTTTTAAGATTTGTTTATACAAAAATCAGGTGATAATTTAATTTTTTAATATTAAATAATAATATTATAAAATTTAATTAATATACCAACCCCCAAATCGAAATTTCAATCAAGCTCTATCATATCCTCCCTCCCCGTCGACGCTATACCATGGTGGAGAGCACCGTCGTGTGCAGCCGTGATGCAGAGTGAGAGTCTGAAATGGCGATGCTGTCGTCGCTACTCGTTGTGCGGCGCAGCGCTCATCGCCGTTGCTACGTACGCCAGGCATTGTTTGTGGCTCGTTGTTGCAGCGTAAGGAGGAATTTGGTGGTAGTGATTCATGGATTTCCATGGGAGGAGACTATTGTGCGATAAATGAGGGTTGTGGTATGGAAATGGGCAGAGGTAGTGAAATGGTGGAGGCGGTGGCGGTGGGTAGTTTTGGTCGTTTTCGTGGCACCGGCGAATCGAGAACAACCTGTAGATCTGGTATTTGATTATTCCGATCTTGTCTCACCAGGGCCGTGACATTGACGTGGTGTCTTCGTCGGCCGTATGTGATTTTGGGCGTTGATTCTAGAAGGATTCTTTAACTATTTCTTCTTCTATGAATGGCTGTGGGGATGGTGAAGATTTATTTGGACATTTTTTTTAGTTACTTTTGGATTAAAAAATGGGCGAATTTGGAGTAACTAAGCTGGTGGTGCTAACACAAAAACCCATTGGGATCGAAATGTGAAGCTTTGGCTCCAATTGGAGTTGTTGCAGTCGCCTCCGAAGTCCGAAGATGGCTGTGATTGTGGTGTGCAGATTTGTCGGTGATGTAAATCTGCAGTTGTCTTGATCTACATTTGAGAATGCGGTGGTGCTGGTTGGTGTTTTATGAAGGTGTTGGTGGAAATTATGGTGATGATATTGTTGTTGTGGATTTGAGGTGAATTTAGTATTTATGGTCGTCGATTTCAGTTAAAGGTGTTAACGGTGGTGCATGTGGTGGTGAATGGTGGTGGATTGTGATATTGGTCTGAGGTGTGTGCATATTTGTTTGTGGTGATTTAATGTGAACAAGTATGTGTTTGTTGTGACTATTTTGTGATAATTTTTTTGTTGATTGTGATCGGTTTAGACTTGGTCACAATTAAGATTGACCTGGTCAGAGACAATAATATTGAATACAAATTTGATCACATTTAGTCACATCAAATACAAATTTGATCACAATTAATCACAAATAATATAGGTTGGTGAATTTGATCACAAATAGTCACATAAAACACGGGTAAGTCACGAACAATAAATCTGGTCACAAATAAATTATTGAAGCTTTTCTACACTGGAGTATAGAGAGAAAAATTATTTTCAATTTATGGAGATTTTTCTATTGCTATCGCCGGAGACGAAGCAGCTTGGAGTGGTCACCGGAGCAATTGTCAAAGCGGTAGTTAGAGCAATCGTCAAAGCAGTCACCGAAAAGGTCGTTGGAGTAGTCGCGGGAGCTGATGACCGCCTTCAATGGGGAGAATGCACGAGGAGAAGATGGAGAGTAGAAAGAGAAAGAGAAGGGTTTGGATTTGAATTTGATGTGATTATTTTAATATTATATTATAATTAAAAATTTAATAAATTGATTTATCAGTTTTATGGAGTTTGTTAGTTTTGAAATGTATTTCTTATATGTAGGATGTATTGTTCCCAATAAAAGTGGCCTAATTTGCTACCTAGACCAACATGGCTCGTGCCGAGCAGGCTTGAGTTCCTGATTCATTAGATACTCTTAATTTCAGTTGACTAATTCAAGACCGTATATTCTCATTTCTTACCTTCAGATTCAAAATTTGCCTTGAATTATAAGACAGCATAATAAGTACATTTTAAGCTACATTTGTCATCTGGTTGTCTTTTACATAACACGTAAAACGTATATAAATTAAAGAAGTTATTTATGTTTCAAGAAACTAATTAATTAAACGATTTACTTGATCTCCATCATAATTTATATTTACTCCGATAATCAAAGCAACTAGTTCACAACCAAGCTAGTTAATTGAGATCTAGCAATTTTATTTTATTCGACTATTTATAAAACAAGACACTGGTGCTAATTAGAGTAGAAACAACTTCACTTCCCAGCCAGCCACCAATTGGTTCCACAAACAATTGAAACTGTGTTGTTTCCCAGAAGAGAAGAGGCACCTGATGTCAGTAATAAACAAAATGAGATTAGGATATTAACTTTTGCATATTAATGTAATGTCCATAAATAATATTATACCATTAGGCTAGGCCAGAAATTTTCTCTTGAATCGTGCCATATGGACCACTGTTATCACGTAGATCCAATCTCCAATGTTGCTCCAGAAGTTAAAAAAGGAATGTCTCCATGAATGCTTGAGAAACAGAGTAACAAGAACTGACCAAAATCCAGTAATGAAACCAAAAGCCATGCAAATATAAAACTCTCGACTTATAAACTCATCATCATCTTCTTCAATGTTGCTGCCATGTCCATCGTCAGGGTAAGGAGATTCTCTAGGACATTCTGCCAGAGGAAACCCACAGAGTTGGCTATTCCCAGCATACATAGAGGAGTCGAAGCTCTGCAGTTGAGTGCCTACTGGAATCATCCCCGTCAAATTATTGTTTGATAAGTCCAAAACGCTGAGAAAATGTAATTTTGCAAGGCTGTTTGGGATCTTCCCAGAAAGCTCGTTTCTAGACAAGTCAAGCCATTCCAACCTCTCCATTTGACCAATGCTTGATATGATATTGCCCGTCAAATGGTTTCTTGATAAGTTCAAGAAAACTAAACCCTTCATATCAGAAAAGTGAGGAGGAATAGTTCCAACTAACTTATTGCTAGAAAGATCAATCCCTTTCAAAATTCCTAGTTTTGTATATTTTGACTCTCGTCCTTTCCAATGGACCAAAACATTGTCAGCATAAGTATCAATGTAAGGTACACGCTCAAAGTGATTTTGGAAATTAGGAAATACATAAAATATATGGCTTTCAGTTGAATTACCCTTTTGAACAATTGAAGTGAAATTGTTGAAACACTCTGGAATTTTCCCTGATATATTATTCCTTGAAAGGTCCAAGATTTGAATATCGGTAAGGTGGCAAATAGTTGGATGTATGTTTCCATGAAATTTATTAAATCGAAGGCTAAGAACTGTCAAACTTGTTAGGTCAGTTCCTATCCATTGTGGAATAGTACCTGTTAACTTGTTTCCTCCCACGTCAAGCATGCGCAACCCTGTGCAGTTCTTCAAAGAGGATGGTAGTTCGCCAATTAAATTATTATTGCGCAACTGTAACATCTTTAGTCGAATCTGAGAGCCCAAGCTTGGGGGAATTTCACCTGAGAACTTGTTATTTGCCAAATTGAGAAGTTCTAAAAAGCCTGTGAAGATCCAGCAACCAGGAAGCTCTCCTGTCAATTGATTGTCTGAGAGATCAAGGACCGTGGCGCTAAAAGGAGTGGACATTGTGCAGAAGTGAGAAATGGATCCCGAAAACATATTTCTGGATAGTCGTAGATTTATTGAACGAAAAAGAAATATTGGAATTGGACCAGAAAAATTGTTACTACTTAAATCTACAGGTGAAGAAAAACCATTGCTTGAGGATTGACCAGGAATTTCTCCAATAATGTGGTTATAAGAAAGATTTAAGCTTGACAAAGAAGTCAAATTCCAAAACCAAGTAGGTAATGTATCTGATATACTAGCAAAAGACATATCAAGGACAGAAAGACTTTCCTGAGTTTGAAGCCATTTTGGAAAGTCAGGTCCCACACTGCAAAATCTGAGGTATAATGATCCCAATTGAAATGGAGGAAACCAGTCAGAGCTCACGTTCAAAGCTAGGGAATTGTAGGACAAATCTAGGTAGTCTAAGTTGACTAGGTTTGAGAGGTGTTCTGTGATTGTTCCTTCCAAAGAATTGGAAGAGAGGTCCAATTTTTTTAGCTTGGAAAGTTGCCAAATACCTTCCGCTAGCCTTTTAAAATGATTGTAGGAGAGAGCTAACTGTTGCAATGATGAATATGCTCTCAAGTCCGGCAAGGATCCTCCGAGTTTATTGTTAGACAGATCCAAATATTCAAGACTTGAAGGTTGCTCGAGGCTTTGTGGGTGAAACTCATTCAACTGATTGTCGTTAAGTCTCAACTCTTTTAAGTTTAAAAACGAGTGGTTCATGGAAAATGAAGTGAGATCATTCTTGGATAGATCGAGATATTCCAAGAAAGAAAGATGAGAAAGCCACTCAAGATTGTCTACTCTCAAATTGTTGCCACCGAGGTCAAGGCGGACTACGTGATCATTTGTGTTGCTACACTCGACATGGTCCCATTTGCAACATTCCTTTTTATCTTCTTCACTTCCCCACGATTTGAGAATGTCATTGCGGTCTATAAGGCCTTGCTTAAACTCGAGAAGAGCTTGTCTCTCCCTCTCTATACACCTAACTTGAGAAGCGGATAGTACAGGAGTTGGTTTCATGAAAATATAGAGTACAAACACCAGCAAAATGAGTATTTTAAGCTCTGTCATTTTTTCTCTGGTAGCGATACAAAAGAAAAAGATTGAAGTTTTGAGTTGTTTGTGTTCATTGAATCTTCAATTTTATAATTCACAACGCAACAGATACTGTACAAGTGATGGACCCCCTTTGGCTTTGGTTGAACTTAGATAATTCCCACAATGAAAAAGACACCATGTCATAATTTCTTCTAGTGAACCGACGGGAAGACTACTAAAAGTCCAAGTCCACTAAAACATCTTTATAGCAACGTTATAAGAACTTTACTCGATTGAACAAGAAAATCGGGAATTAGTTTGGCATCCGATACGAACTGAAAATTTTAAACCTGTTAAAAAATTTTAGAACTGGCTTGAGTAAACCAGTTTTTACGATTTCAATCCCGATTTGAACTTTTGACTCTTTTTAACATTTTTATATTATTATCCAAACATTGCTTTCATATGGCTCTTTATTGGACCATGTTAAATTGTAGATCAAATGAACTTTTATGAATCCACCAGTCACGGTACAAGTGGAGGGCCCTTTTGGAAAACCAAACAACAGGATTGAACTTAGAGACATCAGTCCCACAACAATGAATGCCCCAATTTCTGATAACGTATAGAAAACGGAAACAGCTAAAATTCCACACACTAGAAGAACGTCTGTCTTTATAGAAATTTTTTTCCTAACCTAACCAGTTTGAAATCCTATCCTCCTTATGTGTACAAAGCCGAAAATTTCAAACTTATTAAAGAGTTTTCTACCTAAAAGATCTATGTCTATTGTAGTAGATTTATTTGGGTATTTTCATTGCTTGGTTAGGCATATTATTGTTAATGGATTTGACGAAATTTGATCGTGAACGCACTTTAAGAGCACGAAGGTAGAAAAGATTTGTATCAATCAATTCATCGAACCAAACATATTATAAAGTCGTATTATCATGGCAAGAGAAATATACATGTTGGTCCAATCACAAAAAACTTGAACATAGTACTAAGCTTTAATAACTTAGTGATGAAAACCAATGAAACTATAATTGCACAAATCTAACATCTTCAGTTGAGTCGGAGAGCCCAAATTTGGGGAATTTAACCAGAGAAATTATTATTTGCCAAATTGAGAACTTCTAAAGAGCCTGTGTTGATCCAGCAACCAGGAAGCTCTCCTGTTAATTGGTTAACCGAGAGATCAAGGACCTGGCCTTTCGACTGAGAGGAAATTGTGCATAAGTGAGAAATGGATCCCGAGAACATATTTCTGGAGAGTCGTAAATTGTTTGAATGAAATAGAAATAATGGAATTGAACTGGAAAAATTGTTACAACTTAAATCTACCAGTGAAGAAGAATCAACGAAGTCTGAGGATGGACCAGGAATTTCTCCACTGATGTGTTAATAAGAGATTTAATTTTGATAAGGAAGGTAAAATCCACAACCAACTAGGTAATGTTTCTGATATACTAGCAAAAGACATATCAAGGATAAATAACTATTCTTGAGTTTGAAACCATTTTGGAAAATCAGGTCCCACTTTGCAAAATCTGAGGTATAGATAACTCAATTGAAATGGAGGGTTAGAGAAGAAACCAAATACAAAACCAGCAACAATAATGAACAACACCAGAAACAAACTTCAGAGTTGAAGGCTCAAACACGTGATTATTGTCCTCAAACAATATCCCCCCCCCCCTCCCCCCGTGCCGGAATTATGAGATGTTTCAATGGTTTCCCAACAAATGATTTTTATGATTAATTAAGCCTTGTTGCAGAAAAACACCAAAGCCCAAGTGTTTGCTACTCAAACTGGAAGAACACAAAGGAGAAATTTGAATATGAAAATTAATAAGACTTTGATCTTTAATTATGGAACACTGTATGGATGTCGAGTGTTTTTCACACATTAATGCCTTGAACATTGATCCCATATATATATAGACCTCGATCAGGTGCACGAAATGGTGCCAAAAATTGAATGAAAGGCCACCAAATTCAAAATACGAACAGTCACCAAACGGTCGGATTTTCCTTCTATGCGACCGCATAGTACAAACCTATGTAGTTGCATAGTTCACCTCCAAACGGGGTTGAAAATTTCTGTGTGGAGCCAAAAATCCATCTTCCAATTCCATTTTATTCCACACTCCATCTTTATTGGTTTTGAACAACATTTCTCAACAGAGAGATAGATGACAGAAAAAGAGGACGGAGAAGAATTTGCGGAGATATCAAAAGCAGGCAGAGTATTGCTAAGTTTACAACTTGAAAAGTACAGTTCCTCAAGGAAAGAGAGCTTTGAAATTGGCTGCACCCAGTTGGTTTGGTTAAGGTTAACACCACTCAAGCCAAGATGTTTTAACAAAGAAAGATGAGAAAGCCACTCTAGACTATCAACTCTCAAATTGTTGTAACTGAAGTCCAAATAATTCAAGTGCCGCAACTCAGTCAACACTGGACTAATCTTACCTCCTTTCAACAGAATAGACATATCAAGGCGGATTACGTGACCAGTTTTGTTGCTACACTCTGACATGTTCCCATTCGCAACATTCCTTTTTATCTTCTTCATTTCCCCACGATGAGAGAATGCCATAGTCTTATATAAGGCCTTGCTTAAACTTGAGAAGAGCTGGTCTCTCCCTCTCTATGCACCTAACTTCAGAAGCGGATAGTACTGAAGCTGGTTTCCTGAAAAGAGAGAGTACAAACACCAGCAAAATGAGTATTTTAAGCTGTCATTTTTTCCCTCCGGTAGTGATACTAAAGAAAAGATTGAAGTTTTGAGTTGTTTGTGTTCATGATCATTTTATAATTTTGGTGCCCCCCCCCCCCCCCCCCCCCCCCACATTTGAGGGGTTGTGGTCAGAGGGGGTGTCACCCCCTATGAGTCACCCCCTATGTTACCATAGCAAAACTCATGGGGGAAGACGGCTAAAAGTCCACATCATAAGAACATCTTCACAATCATGATTTAAGTACCTAACTAGACTGATTAGGAAAATCGAGATTGGTTCGAAATCCAATTCAATTATATGTGAGAAGCCAAAAATTTCAAACCTTGTGAACGAGTTTTTCACCTAAAAGATCAATGTCTATTTCAATAAATTTATTTGGGTATTTGCATTGCTTGTTTAGGCATATTATTGTTAGTTGAATTGCTGAAAAATGATTGTGATCTCATTTTAAAAACACGATGAAGGAAATGATTTATTTCGTTGTGTGTATTATTTAAACATGTTTTTCATAACTTGGGAAAACCCCAAAATGAAAATTTGAGGTTGATGAATCAGTAATGTTAATAAAGTAGACGCCCCAATATTTTTCTCATAACGTATATATTGGTGCCAAAGGTAAACAAAGACTTGAGCATAGTTTTAAGTGCTAATAATACAGTAATGCATAGATTTTATTCTTTTCTTTTTAATTATTTATTGTATTTGGCAATTCATCATACCAACCCCATTATAAAGTCTTGTGGTAGTGACGAGAGAATGATACATATTGGTACCAAAGACTAAGAAAACTTCAATGTAGTAATCAAATGCTAATCACAAATTCAATATAAGACATTATTGTTCAATTATCGTATCAAACGGGACGCTTTTTCATCCTTTTCTAAATATTGAGACGGTAATAGAAAAGGCGTAGGTCCATTAGGAAAACATCTTTAATACGTTATAGAAATATGATGTTCTTTGTTGAATTAAAGAGCACTTTTTATTGACTCGAATCAATGTCGTTGAATTACAGAGCTCTTTTTGTTGACTCAAGTCAATGTGATTTGGAAGATTTTTATGAGGATTACTTATGCTAGATTTTAGAACCAATTTTTTCTTTTACACGCAACTGTTAGAACAGGTTAATATTCAAAATTACAAACAATTCTTCCTTGAAAAAAGGGTTGGACAAGCACAAGTTCTTTCCTTTCGAATTAGACAACTAAAGAATAAAGATGTCTTCGTTTAGAAGTTAAAAAATGGTGATTTCTTAGTTTCATCTAATTACTAACACTTGATTAAGTGCTCCCACAAAAGCATACTGAAACACAATTTCACTGCCTTTGAGTGGAAGTAATTTTTTTTACGAATGTGGTAAAAAAAGTAAGAAAATGTGGAAAATGATTTTTATTTTTTATTTTTTATTTTTTTAGAATGTGTGATTGAAAGAGGGGGGGGGGGGGGGGGGGGGGGGGGTGGATTTTTAACTAATCACTTTCAAACAAAAGCTAAACAAATCTAACCCTCCTACAAAAAGTAAAAACTCTGATTATTTGCACCTATGCCACCTAACTATTATATATGAACTAAAGGCAACCGTGGAAGCTAGGCCAGGGAGTCTAGCATAATGCTCGGCCTCCTGAACTGAAAGTAACACCAGAAACTGAGCTTCTGGCGGTTAGTTTTGAGAACTAAATAGCATGCATTAGGCATTCAGAGCTGGAAGGAAGGAAGCAAATGAATGGAGGCATTAGAAATGGAAGCCCCTTCTTTGTACATATTACTAGATACGTGCTTTGGAGCTGGTGTCTTTACTAAGGCGGGGATGAGGATCTTTCAAATCCACCACAGGGCTAAAGTAATTGACTGTTGCTCCACCCCATTTCGTGTTTGGTTCAACTACAAAAGTGAATTAAAATTTAAGTCAAATTCAACAATTAATTTTAATCACACATTTCAAGGGACCACAACTTTTCAACCTCATATTTCATCAACTTTTATCAAATCAAATCTACTAAAAATCAAATTTTTATCTAAACCAAACTGGGGCTAAGTATGGTCAGCAGATATTTTTGCAGGATGGAGAGTAGTATTCCAAAAGTTAATGACATGAATGTAACAAAATTACAACCTTCAGAATTTCGGTTAAAACAAGACTGTGCATCCATCTAATCTAAAGTTCTTCTCTCAGATATCCAGGACCTGGCTTGAAGGGGTCTGATTCAATGTATGCCTCTGGACGATAAAATCCAGCATCATTCATACGATTACTGAGAACATGAAGGATCGCTTTCTTTGCACCGTACTCATCGCGGTTGTTCTCAACGTACTGCTTGGCCTCGGCAGCCACTTCGTTTACAAAGTCGAACCTGTTGTCTTCTGACAATAATAGCCTATGAATGTCCATTGTTAAGAGCTTTCCCCCTTCTCTTATCTTCCTTACCTGCTCCTCAAGAAAAGGAATTCTTTCCATCTTGTAGTCCAACATATCATCTTTCTTGACCTGAAACAGAAATTTAAAGGGGTGGGTACAGATTTATCCCCATATAATGAGATCTGACGTCGCCTGAAATGGGGAAAAAAGCACAGGGAAAATTTTCAAATTATAAGATCTCTTGAAGAAAATTGTTATAAAATTCAAAAGCATGTTCATAATAAAATCCAGGCATTTGATGATGGAGGAGGTTCACTTCCACAGCAAAGACCTGAGTTTGGAAATGATAGATAAGGGGTTTGATTGGGTTGCTTTCTTCCCATTTTCATTTTTTTCTATACAGTGTTTGAGAGAAATTATTTAAAGTGAAAATCAATTTTTATTTTTTTGGAGATTGTGTGATTAAACAGTAGGGAAAAGTTATGGGTTCACATGAAAAATTATTTTATTGGTGGAATTTGTGGTTGAAAGTGAGTTCGAGGAAAAATGATTTTCAAACGAGCAGTGCCAAAGAAATGCTAAGCGTATTTTCCTTTTACAATAGAATAAAATATACCCATTTTCTCATTGAGATTTATAGGCTACTTTTCATCCTTTTACTTTGTTCTTCTGGAATTGGTTCTCTAGTCCAATTCCCAATAGTTTTCGAGTTCTACATTATCTGGTATAGGTCCATAGGACCTTCAAGCTCAAAACCATCAAGCAAAGTTCCACAATTCCAAAACCATTCTCAAATGAGCATCCAAGTCATTAATCATTTAATATAGTATTCAATATATATGTTTATCCTTCATCATATTTCTGAATCTGAAGTTTCAACGGAAACTCTACCAACGCATTAAATACGGTCAGCTACAACTAAGCTCCTAAAGTTCATTTGAGAGATGTCGTTCTAAAGTTCAATCAAATGCAGGATTTAATGATCATGGACGAATCCTCCTTTTCATGTCAAAACGTCCTATGTCAAGTTTACACTAATGAGGCACCTGAAGACAAACATTCTCACTCAGATAGTTTCAAAATTTAATGGATGACTTGAAAGATAAAGCTTTTATCACTTCCATAGGAGGGACTACCAAAAAGCTGTTATATTTCTATACTGGAGAATCAAGGCCAAATTTGGAATAATGAAACTACTTTCTAAGGTTTTATCTTATAATATGTTGGAAAAATATAATTATGTGCCAATCTGAAATCTTCAACCAGTGTGATCACAACTTCTACACTACTTTTTTTTTGCCGACAACGTCGACGTAGAATTAACTAAGAGGAAGGGGCAAAGAAAAGAGAATGAAAAGGAAAATAATCATCTACCAATTTCTCTTCAAACAAGTCTAGAATTTAATCGAAGGATTTCAAAACAATCAAATCAAAAGGTGCAAAATCAAAAAGAGAATATATCCACATTTCAAAACTTTCTCCCTATTATTCATAATATCATTAACTTGTTTATCCTTCAATATCAAAACGCACAGAAGAGATATCCTTCAACTTCATCTTTCTTCTTTATCTTGTGGACAAAGCAATAACAAATTTCCTTGACTATAGTTTTGCATGTTCATCTAAGCCTAAACATATTCGGAAAACTTACTCTTTTCTTACTTAAGTTAAAAAGGCTACTTTTCCAGAAATTAGCAACTTGCATATTTCTAATATATTCTTTCATATTCCTCCATTTATAAATTTATTTATTTTAAAACTTACTTATGAGTCAGTTTAGAGCATCTCCAAGGTACTCTCTTAAGTATAAGATGCTCTTTCCATGCTTAAAACTCTATTATAACTTTTTAAAATATAAAATGGTTAGGCTCTTCAAATTCTCTCTATTCTTACTATACAACAGCAAAAATTTTAATCTTTAGCCAAACGCAATCAACTCTTTCACTAATCAACGAGTAATTCCTAAGCGAATCACAGTATTTTCGAAATCAATATCAGAACCTATTTGCATAATTGCACTGAAGTGTAATATATACACAAAAACAAGCAATGGGTATTCAACCGGTACCAATTTTCTCCGCCTCCACACCTTCCTGTAACTGCCACCTGAGTTTCGCGAGCTTGAACTGCCCTATAAATCAAATATAAAATAAAATCATTAATTAATTTCACATAGTAAAAAATAAAAATGTAAAACAATTCGAAATAAATAGCCCACTGTACAACACAATATCTCACCTGTGACTTTATGGCACAGTTCAAATGCCATTGTTTCTCAGTTTTCACTTCAATTCTCTGCATATAGAGGGGCATAAGCAATTAAAAAGTCCTAACGAAAAAATAGCAGCAACTAATTTGGAGCTAAAAATACGTATTTTCATTAATTATTCTTTCTTAATCAAAATTCATTGGAAAATAACTGTAAAATTTGAAGGGAAAAATTACACGTGAATAGTGTACAGATGGTAAGCCACTGAGCGTTGGTGAAAAGGCAGCCATTGAATAGTTGAATGAGCTCCACTTCACCATCAGATCAGATAATTTAACAGTGGAAATAAGATAGTTAATGGGCCTACAATATGGGCTTGGTCCACAAATTAGTTCCTATTTGGGCCCATGTTGAATTGATAATGACTTGATGGTTAGGTGGTGCATAAGAAATCAAATAAAATAATTTAATTAATTGATTTCTTAATCAAAAATATTTCATCAAAATTGATTTATGGTCTCTTTTCTTGTACGAGATTAGACTCGAATGAACATCAAGAGAGAATCATGTCAAGCTCGAATTGAAGTTTAGTTAGTGTTATATGATACAATAAAATTGGGTTACAGTCCCTGTTCAAATGGGTATGTACACCCAGCAAATTCATATATAATATTTTCGTCTTACTTTTTCATCACTTATAAGTGATGACAATTCAACAGCTTTTATGAATGAAAATCATAATTAGGAAATCTAGGAATAAAAAATAATAAGTTGATAAAAAAATTGTCAAGAAATGGAGTAATTTTGTAGGATGATTGTAATTCTTCTATTATTTTAAGTGCATTTTTTGGTAGGAGTATTTGAAAATTGTAAATTTTTTGTTTATTCTTCTACTGGCAGTAATCGCGTGCGTTGCATGTCTAATGTATAGAATGAAGTAGAAGTTTTATGAAATTACGTAAAAAATGTGAAAATGTTGAATAAACTGAAAGGTAGCGTTTTGTTTACTTATTTGTTTATGCTAGACATTGATTGGACCCATATTTTTAACTATTACAACGACATCAACCAACTTTTTGGCACAAATGGACATGAAGAATAATCGAATTAAGATATGTGCATTTGACTAAGATTAAAATATTTACTTATAAGTAAACTAAAGGTACGTAATTGACTTTCGAAAAAAAAAATTACTCATTTTTTCTGTAACGTAAACTTTTACTTTAACAAGTAAAAAAAATGATTTTATCTAAACACATTTAAAAACAAAAAATTATGTACTACTTGTGTTCGTCATATTAATTCATAATATTTATTTTAAATTAAAAATTAAAGTTACATTCAAAATATATATAGAAGTGAAAAATATTAAAACAAAAGTTTTCTTTTTCTTTTGAATGGGATTAATGCTAATGGAGGAATAAAAATTCTCCCTTTAAATGTATCAAGATTAAAAAAAATAAAAATTCCTTTATATATTTATATTTATTTGATCCCCATTATTTTCAAAATACATTTATTTATCTTCTTTCCAACCACAATTCTTCATTAAAATAATATTACATGAAACCCAACAATTTTCATTATTTTTTAACTACACATTCTCCATCAATTTACTATTTAAAAATGCATTATTAGCAAAAATAAAAAAAATTCTCAGACAGGCTACTAATAAGTAATTGGATTACCATCAAATTTCATCATTGTACAAAAATGAACAAGGAACAATAATAAAATACACAATGCTATATTAATTATTTTTTAGAACACATAACATTAATTTTTTAATACTTAAAAATTAAGTTTTAGTGAAAAATATGTAATTAAGATACAAAGCTTGTATTTAGTGGGGTGGATACAATCATGGGAAGGGTAAGCAACTCCTAATTATTATGAGAAATAGTAAGTTTTTAAGATTGATGAATAAATTATCTCATATTCAACCATTTTCTTCATAACTATTGATTACATTTAAACAATTTTTTTCTTTTCAATTTATTCTCACTTGTATTTAGAGAGTTATATTATCTATTATATTAATTAAACGTTCAATTTATTACATTTGAATGAAAAATGCTGACAACGTTATATAAAGACAAAATGTTAAATTGAATATTTCACATCTATATCTACATTTTGTTTTTATATATATTTTAATTATGATATAATTATATAAGTAGCGTTGATTTTAAGTAAAACTCACATATAAAAAATACAGGCACAGACACATTTACATAGGTCTGAGCGCGATTTGATTTTGGTTGGTTTCGACTCCAACCCGAAACCAAAATCAAATTAGTCAATTTTAATAAATTTCAATCCAAACTCACTCTAACTCTTAAACCAAACCGAACCAAACCAAATCGATTTGGTTTGTTTGGTTAGTCGGTTTGGACTTTCAGTCCAAATTAAATTTTTTAAAAAAAAATTGTCCAAGTTTTGAGCCCACTTAAATTATAGGAACTAAAATAATTAAATAACTTTATATTACAAGAATTATTGACCAACAAATAAAATCAGATTAATAGAGACAAATCAATGAAAATCTTAATATTTTTGTTTTTTTTTATGCATTATGCACCATGCATGTCTGAGTAGAAAAAAAATGCTAAATATAATATAATAAGCTCGTGAAATGAAATTTTAAATGTTATTACTTACCGACAACATTATACATTGGAGAGAATCGAGATATAGTTATGAGATAATGACTTATCTTTTAATTTTTATTTTTCTTAAAAAGGTAAACATGTAAATGAGTTAAGTTGATTCGGTTAACAGACAGTTTGAGATTTCAAACCACAACCGAACCAACTCATCATGGTTTTGTTTAAAAGAAAATCAAATCAAACAAATTACCTTTGTTAAACCGACCCGAATCGGTTCGATTTGATTGATTTTTTAATTTTTTTGCTCAGGCCTACATTTACATATGAAATATTATTATAATGTTTTTAATGTGGCATTAATGATAGATTAATTATAATTTAATTTCATGTAGTTTTCTTTTAAGTATAGAGTTCATTTTAGAAGTACTCATAATTTTATATTAATTAAATTAAGTTTAATCACTTGTAATCGAAGTTCGTCTACATATATAATTGTATTAAAATTATAATAAATATTATTTTATATTGTAATTAATTTACCATTATATTAATGCAACATATTATATTATATAATTATAATAAAATTACACATGTGAGGTTCAATTTTAAATCCCCATCCTGAATAGTAATTGGGGTGGGAGACAGGATCATGATCCCAATCTTGAATTGTAATTGGGGCGGGGCGGGATTCTGATTCTCTTCTCGATTATTTCGAATCCACCCAGAATTGTTTTATTTTAATTAATTTTTATTTATTTCAATTCAAGTCATATTTAAAAAAACAACAACAATATCAAAAAATCTATTAAACGGATGGTATGTGAGAATTTTGTTTTTATCTTCGACTCGCTATTTCCCTGTCCCCACCTCTCGAAAATCTATGAAGGGATAGGATAATAATACTACCCTGCCTATTTGCCATCTTATTTTCGATTAAAAATTTCAAAGAGAATCATCAAACTATACATGAAGCACGAAGTCCATGTTCGGGACAAAATCATCATGAGACCTCTAGGCGAACGAAAATGTAGGAAAATGATGTTTGAAGATCTCGGGATGATTTTGCCCATGAAATTATGAACTATATGCACTTCGAGTGTTAATGTGACAATTTTGTAGGCGATTTCTGTACATAATGATCGCGACTTCCAAAAGAATTAAAGGTCTGTTTGATTTGTATTTCAATTTTTAGTTTTCAATTTTTGTTTTGGGGATTTGTTTTAGAATTAAGCCCTGTGTATAGGGCCTGATTACCAGATCCTATGTGTATGTGTCTGCCCTGTACATGAAGCAGAGTTCTTTGTTTCAAGATTGTTAAAAACACGTTTGGTTTGTCTTTTTTGAAAAATTATTTCTCAAAATAGAAAACGCGTTTAATTTTTAAAAATTGAAAATTTGTTTTATGGCATGTTATTCCATTAAATTTGGTCATTTATTAAAAGTATAACAATTTTATGTTAATATATTATCAAATAATTTATAAAATTTAAAGTTGGTGAATCTTACAATATTTTTTCTCGCTTCAAAATTAAAATAAAAATAATAATGAATTGAGTTCAAAATATATGAAATAAAAAAAATAAATTACTAATGCGGACTGAGAATATTTTATCAATGTTCATTTAAGCCCTTGTTTGTTTTCAATTCTTTGAAGAAAGAAATGCATTTTTTGACTCTTTTTTGCGAGCAACGTGGGATCCAGCTTGAGAGAAACAGTCTACAATTTCGGCTAACTACTCCTCAACGGTCCAAAAATTCATTAAAATTGGGTGAAAATGGGAAACAAATAGGGGCTAAATATATTTTCTATAATTTTTATGTAAATAACCATTAAGATCTTGAATTTTTTTTTAAATTTTTCATAATTTTTATAGAACTTTCATAATTTTTTTTTTTTTTTATATTTTAGAATATTATCTCAAAAAATTTATTTCTTTAAAATTTATCAATTTGATTTTTTGAATTTATTTTTATTTTAAAATTTAATTGTTAGATTTTATATTTTATTTTTAAGCATTTTCATTTTGTAATTTTATTTAAATCCTTGTTTTGTGTGTGTGTGTATTTTCAGAATTTTCACTAAAAACGTTGAAAATGACAAAAAAATATTTTAATTTTTATGTTATAAATTTATCCTTATTTTCGAAAATACATTTTCAAAAATAATAGATAAATAGAATTTCAGTATTTTACAAAACTAACTGAAAACAACAAACGAGACGCACCTTAAAAAGTTGAGAATAGGGTTGTTGCTCTTGACTCTTCAAATGTTTCATGTGAAATGACAGTTAGGGACATCCGCTACTATTTTGCTCTTTTAATAAGACTGAATAAACGACGCCGTTCGATCATTCATTTGACAACGGTGCACGAAAATCATTGCGTGTAAACGGCCTGGCATCATTTTCTACGAAAACAAGACACATTAATCATAGATACAAGAAAGTTGTAAGTATAGGTACATACGTATACGGTATTGACTATTGACAAAATCTCAATATATTCAAGAATCACTGGCTGTAGTGCCTGCTCTGCTCAAAGTTTAAAACTAAAAAATTTCTCTGCTTATAGCTTTCCCGACTCATTTTTAACGTCTGTTGAGCAAAACAAGAAAAAATTTGCGACTAGCGAAAAAGCACAGAGAAGCTGTCAAAATTATGGTTCCCGAAAAACCCTAATTGGGTTTGTTATTGTAATGCTTAATCTCGAATCTGTTTAGGTAAAATTTGTGGGTTAGTTGAAATTTGAGGAGATTGAACTGAATCGGATGGAGAGATCGAGATCTAAGAGGTATATTATAACCAGGACTATGATTCCGAAACCTTACACTCGAGGACGAAACCACGATACAGTGGCGGCGGAGTGGGAGGAGGACAACATTATGTTTCTGGTAACCACCGTCGATCTGTTGGGGGAAGTGGGGGCGGGGGCGGTGGCGGACGGAAAATGCAGGACCTTGCTTTGATGGTTACCACCAGTTATCGAATTCTTTGCCATGATATAAAGGCTGGGGGTGTTATTGGAAAATCCGGGAGCATTATAAAGGCCATTAGGCAGCATACTGGGGCGTGGATCAATGTGCACGAGCTCATTCCTGGGGATGAAGAGAGAATTATTGAGATTTCTGATACTAGGAGACGGGACCCTGATGGCCGGATGCCTGCGTTCTCGCCTGCTCAAGAGGCATTGTACTTGATTCATGAGCGCATTTTGGAGAACGATGTTGGAGGGTTTAAACATAATGTGGGGTTTGGGGAGGATCCAAATGACGAGTATGGGCTGAGGGGAGGTGGTGGAGTGAATGGTAATAATGGTAACCGGGTGGTGACGAGATTGGTAGTGTCGCGAATGCATGTGGGGTCCTTGCTTGGGAAAGGAGGGAAGATAATTGAACAAATGAGGATTGAGACTAAGACACACATTAGGATTTTACCCCGAGACCACACATTGCCACGTTGCATCGCAATGTCAGAAGAGATTGTTCAGGTTCTTGATTCACGTTACATTTGGAGCTTTGCGTGTTATTTTGCATCCCAGGAGGAAATCTTTTAGCTGTGGTACAATAGAGGATTATATTGAGTTGATATGACACTTGGCTTTTGAACTCCAAGAATGACCTAAACTGAGCTATGATTTTTAAAGTCGCAGTTACAATTTTAAAACTTAAATAATTTGGAATATGTATATTTTTCTAGTTGAGTGATAACCATGTGGTATTACAAGCACGAGCGGATTATGATATGAGCACAATTAACTAATGCAAAATTGTTAAAGATTGTGTGAAATGATATTGTTTTAAAATGTGGTATGTGGTTCATCTCTATAGGATGAGCAACGTGGCTTGTTGACACGTGACAATGATGAAATCATTGACATGCGATAGTTATGAATGTAGTTCATATTGTTAGAAGCAGACATTAAATGTCTGTACTCTTCAAGTTTATGAATAGAAAGAATATAGAATCATGAACATCCGTTTATGATAACTATATAGCTTCGAGTACTAGGACCAATTTTCAACTATGCATTTTATGTTTTAAGTAAAGCTTTTGAGCACTGTAGGCCTGCTGTAATGTGTAGGCTACTAGCACGTCCTTCAGTTATATTCATTTAGTGGCTTTCTGAAAGCTTGAAGTTTGATTTTGTAGTCTAAATTCTTTCCTACTTGAAGCTATGCACCTCTGATGTAATTTTGGGTATTTCTCAGTGAAGAAAGAGGAGAAAGTGCACCTACCAATCATTGTTGTGCCTCTAAGTGAGAGCGCAAGTCATTCATGTTAAATATTGTTAAACTCATATGTTCTGGTCTATATGCTTTTGTGGATCGCCAAATATAAGAGATGTATATTGCTAAAGTATCTCTCTAACGAGCATATTTGGATATGTTACTTATTTCTTGTAAGTTAAAAAAGTTTATTTGATACTAAGGTAGGACTTACTTTCAAAATTAGTATCTTACTTATATTCAGATCGGTTTGAAGCTTAATTTTTAAAACTTACTTGTAAGTAAATCTCTTGAGCTTAAGCAAACAACCAAATAATCATTGGTGTTATTTATAAGTGAATAATTGAACTGGTTCTAAAAGATCATGAACCTAAATCATTTTGCTAAATGGTGAAAAATTCATTATAAAAGTACTCTCTTTGTATTGAAAGAACTTTCTTAGTGCTTGTTTGATAAAGATTTTTTGGGAAGTGATTCTTTGAAAAGTTTTTTTTGTTGAATGTGTGATTAAAGTAGGGAAAAGTTATGGAGAAATGCGAAAATGATTTGTTTTGGAGAATATGTGGTTGAAAATGAGTGTGGGAAATAAGTGATTCTCTAAAAATCAAAATCAAACAAGGGCTTGATTTGATTGCAGGCACTGAGAAATTTATTCTCTCATTTCAGGTTGTTGGTGATATGAATGCTGTAAAGAATGCTGTAGCAATGATTTCCTCACGCTTAAGAGAGAGTCAACATCGTGATAGAGGTCATTTTCATAATCGGCTACATTCGCCTGACCGTTTATTTTGTCCAGATGATAATTTTATTTCTATTAACTCTACATCAAGACAATCATCTGTGGAAGGACCAAGTTATGGATCAAGGATTCCTGCTGGTTCCAGGAGCAATAACTATTCTTCGCATCCATCTGGA
Organism: Osmanthus fragrans; assembly: GCA_019395295.1. NCBI lineage: Eukaryota > Viridiplantae > Streptophyta > Magnoliopsida > Lamiales > Oleaceae > Osmanthus > Osmanthus fragrans. The sequence goes on along the minus strand of CM033345.1, from coordinate 7,131,006 downwards.
TATCTTACTGAATCTGTGGTTGGCAATGCACAAGCTTTTTCTAGTGAAGATCTTGTGTTTCGAATACTTTGCCCAGTTGCCAAGGTTGATAGTGTTGTTGGGGAGTCAAATGGGTTTATGGAGTTGCTACAAGAAGAAATTGGCGTGGATGTTAAGGTTGCAGATCAAGTTGCTGGCGCGAATGAACACATAATTATCATTTCATCTGAGGAGGTACATTTCCTTATCTCTTACCCAAGGTTGGTTGAGTCGAACAGTTGTGTGGAGGTTGGGGGTGGGGGGGGGGGGGGATTAGTAGCGGAAGTAAAGGCTAAATGTCACCTTGTTAAATTTTGGTGACAAAAGAGTGAGGAAGTAAAAGTAGATTACCATTCCTTCTGGGTCAGTATTTCTTCCCCTCCCAAATCGGAGGAAAAGGTGCTAAAAGTACTTAAAAGACTAATCTGACCTCAATTCAATAGATCATCTTTTAAGTTTAGCCAAACATGCTCTAAATTATATAAAAATAATTCTGTCCTCTCCATCTCCCCTCTCCTTTCTTGTGCTAGATAGAGTTGAGTTGAAAAAGTAACTTTCTTTAGGTAGGCATAATTTGCATTACCTATTCTTCTATAATTTGAATATCTTATTACATATATGCTCTGAATCTGGATTTGTTTAGCATATTGCATTTACCACAAGGTCCTGAATACTTTATTTATATATGTTTCTTAGGGCACTGATGATGAGCTGTTCCCCGCTCAAGAAGCTTTATTGCATATTCAAACCCGCATTGTCGACCTCGTCCCAGAAAAAGAAAACATTATCACCACTCGGTTACTTCTGCAGTTGGATGAAATTGGATGCTTAGGGTTAACAGACGGATCGTTTCCTGAGATGAGGAAAATAACTGGTGCAAACATACACATTTTGCCTAGGGAAGAACATCCAGCATTTATATCAAAGACTGATGGAATTTTACAGGTTTGCCAGTTTATATACTTGTGATTCAAGAAGTTTCGTATTCGTATAATACATGTGTGCTTCTGTGACTTTCTATGGTACTTGTTTGGTGATCCAAAGCATAAGATACTGTGCCTGCAGTTTCATATGAATCATATGAAACAAGAGCTTGGTTGATTCCGGGCATGCTCGGGTGTGCTTAAAAATTACTTCTGTGTTAAACTTAGCCCCTGTTTGTTGGAGATTAAAATCAGATTTTTAGTGGATTTTGATAAAAGTTGATGAACTCCGTGGTTGAAAAGTTGTGGGGCCCATAAAATATGTGATTAAAATGAATTGTTGACTTTGACATAGATTAAAATCTAAATTTTAATTGGTACCAAACAGAGGTTTATTTTCTAGGTTTTGATAGTTAATTTTGGAAATCACCTTTGGTAAAATAAGCAACTTCAACTCTTCAAGTAACTTTGAGATTTGTTGTAAGCTTAGCCAAACATGTGGTAAGACAATTTTTGGCATTCTTAACTTCCACTTTTGTGCACAGATTGTTGGTGAGATCAAAGCTGCTCGAGAGGCTCTAGTCGAGGTAACGTCAAAGCTAAGGAGTTACATTTTTCGAGAGTTCCTTGAACTGGACGCTCCAACTCCCGTTTCTGCTCCTATGGAGGTGGAACACAAGGAAACTTCTAGCAACAGCATTACTCAAACTCAAGAAATTCATCCGGGGAATAGTCCAACCAAATCAACTCATCAAAGCACGCCAACTGTAGAAACGGAACAGCAAGCTAAAGTAAGTAATTTAGCCCTTGTTTGGTGGGGATTAAAATTAGATTTTTAATAGATTTTGATAAAAGTGTTTGAAATGCGTGGTTGAAAAGTTGTGGGACTCATGAAAAATGTGGTTAATATTGATTGAATATTTGACTTTGACCGAGATTAAAATTTGATTTAAAGCAATACCAAATAGGGGCTGAATATGCTTCTATCTTCTGAAGTCCTACTGATTTTGCTGTTGCTGCTGCTATTACTATATCTTGAATGCCTCTTATTTTAAAGTTTTCAGTGAACAAAAATTTCTGGTCCATCCTTTCTCTTTTATGCATGTAGCATATTCGATCATTCTAAAGCATTTGTTTCACAAATATGATTTTTCTCACAGGGTTTCCAATTGGGTTAAACACATCTGTTAGTGAAATTTCATGTTGGTCCTTTCATTTCATTTTGTTTCAAGTTGTTCATTAAACCTTTTCTATTATATTTTTTGGCACTTCATCCATGTGTGTTAGTCTGACTATTGGAAAAAGTGACATGTCTGTACTAACTTGCAAAAAAATGAAGTTTGGTGATGAAATTTCTCTGACCACCAGTGTTTTTAACCTTTTTCCAATATCTATAATGTCAACTTGCCCAGTGAGGTGGGTGGGGGACGTGGCTGACTGGGTTCCTTCGGCATGGACTTTGTTGCTTGGATTCTTACCATCACCCAATTTCATTGCTCCTCATTTTCACATTTCAAAACTGTCTACTTTTTTTGCAGGATGTGGGGCCCTCGGATAGTGAAAAGGTGAAGCAAGATGGAAGTGAACGTCGTGAAGATATTCCCAATATATTGAATAGGTAGTGAACTTTTGTTCATTTTTCTTGGGGTGGAATTTCATGTTAATATCATTTCATGGTCATTGTGCATTCATTTTCTTTTCCCCAGAATCTCTGTACCACTCGTTACCAGAAGTACACTGGAAATTGTTATAACACCAAATGTGGCATCCAAACTCGTAACAAAATCAAGAAACAAGCTAACTCTTATCAGTGAGGTTAGTCGAGCATCCCTGGTTTATCTTACTCATTGATATCATATTCAGACAAGGAGATTATTGGATTGTTTGAGCCCCATTTTTGGGATAATGTATTTTGCAATAGTAATTGTTTTGGAGAACTTGTGGTTAATTAGTAGGAAAATAATTTGGGTTTGTGTAAAATTATTTTATATGGAGAATGTGTGGTTGAAAATGGATTTGAAAAAATTGAGTTTTTAAAGAATGGGAATCAAACAATGGCTATATGACTTGATAACATAAAATTTGATTCAAACAGCTATCAGGAGCGAATGTTAAACTGATGGAAGATAGACCAGAGGTAATGGAGAAGATCATTCAAATATCAGGTACTCCAGAGCAAGCTGAGAGAGCTCAGAGCTTGCTACAAGGATTTATTTTGAGCAGTAAGTCCCTTCCTCCCCAAACCCCACCCCCCCAAAAAAAAGTCCTTTGTGGGCTGGCAAAGAAAGAATGAAAAAAAGAATCAAACTTATTACCCTTTCTCACCCCTTCACTCTTGGTATGTTTGATAGGATGGAATGCACAATACTAGATAATATTAGGCAAGAAAAAGAATCTAAAATGTTGTCTACTAGTACAGTAGTACTGTATGTCCTATACACTAAGGGTGCGTTTGGCACGCAGGATTAGACCATATAAGAATAACCTTCAGTACTCTACCTACTAGGTAGAGGGTATTATAATGGATTAAGGTGGATGGTATTTTTTGATTTCACATTCAAAAGAATGTCATTTATCTCTTCTTTTCTGGTTATCCTGTGTGCCAAATGCAGCCTAACTGCATACCAGACACGTCGTATGCGTACATTTTTGTACAATAATGTGACACTGTATCTACTTATTCAGCTGAGGAAGATGGCCCTTAGATGTCATCAGGCGTGCATGTATATAATGAAGAGGCAACGTGATTTTCATCAGGGAACTGAGTTTTCCATTTCTGGCCCGTCGGATTATTGTTCTGCTCCATTACCCAAGCAGCGGGGCCGCCTGCCTTCCCGTAAAAGAAAGCTTACTAGCCAGAATGTACAAATCGAAAATCACTTGTCATTTAAGTGTAATGCCAAGAAATGTTTGTATGGTGCTGTGTACTGAGTTTTTTGGATAGATCCTGGGATGGATTTGTATTTCCCTCAATACATGTTTAGTCTGTGTTCTGATGTTTGTTTACAGAATAATTTTGAGAGAAATGGCTTATGTAAAGTGGATCAGTTTGAAGCTTAGCAAAGAGATTCTTGTTTTGCAATTTGCTCAAAAACAAATAGCAAATGGTTCCTGATGACCCCTGGTTGAAACAAAATTCTTTCGTCGTTTGGTTGCTCATCTGCAGATGCCTAGAATTATCCATTTCAAATCTCCTCGACTATGTGAGGAGCATCCCCCGGTTTACTTGGGACAGATGCTGCAGGGGATTTGGACGTAGCTCCATTCTCTTTCGTCATAACTAAATATTGCGTGATGAGGAAGGGGTCCGAAGCATCCCCTTCACGGTTGGGCAGGGGACATTAGCTGAGAACCCGAGCCGACTGTCTTTTAGGCCATCCTTTATTGCTTGGCGTTGTTGAGCTATGCCTAATCCTGCCAGGTACTTGACTTTGCCTTTTCACGTTCTGCTTGTTTTATCTGGTTGTGTTTTTTGACCTCTGCTCTTTCATTGGCTACTAGTCCAAGTCTTGAAGCTGGAAATGTGACAAGATGAGTAATTTCATATGTATTTACAGGAAATTAATGAGATATATGCTAGCAAAATTACAAAAAACGGGTTTAATTTTTCCATAGATACACAAAGTTACAGGTTCACAAACACAAGGACTTTAAATGGCTTTTGAGCTTAGCAGCTGAACAAATACAGGACCGGTATTCTTTCTCTTTTCCAGTTAGTTTCTTGTCTTTTGGGAATTGGAGGTGCCCTTGTGCATCAACAAGTAATCTAGCTATTTAGAAGAGCCTTCTGTGGCGTTGCTTCTTTATGTGGAAATAATAATGACGTGTTTGGTAAGATGGACTCGATAGTACTAAGGAAAAAAATTAACAATAAAATCTTATTGAGTGTGAACTCGTATAGTTATTTATATTTGTTTCTGATTTCTTATTATCTCTTCATAGTAATAGTTTTGTGTGGATTAACAAACCGCAGATTATTTTATAAATTTCATTTTGATAGAAGTAACGGACAAGCACAAAAATATAGCACAATAGATATGCAGGCAGCAAACGACTGATGAGGGAGTAGGAACCCCAATTGACAGTTTACACGTAAGAGTGAGGACTAATATAAGCTTAGCCCCCGTTTGGTAGTCATTTTTGGGGGAAAAAAAATGTATTTTTGAATAGTTGATTGATGAAAAATGTGGTTAAAAATTAAGGAAAAGTTTTGGGTTTGCGTGTAATATTATTTTATTGAAGAATGTGTGGTTGAAAAGAAAAAAGAGAAAAATACATTTTTGAAAAAATGGCAACCAAACATGGACTTAATTTCAATTGAAAGTGTAACAGATTATGGTATGGAAAGGCTTGAAATTCAACATGTCCCGAATCAACCTAGTGCAGTAATCACGAGGGATTCTGCTCCAAAAAATGAAAAATATGCATCTTGTGCGCTGCATGAGGACAAATTAAGCTATCTCATGTCTAATACCAAATTATATAGGAATTGTTGGGATTGACTCAAATTATTGAAATAAAGAAAAGGTTCATAAAGTGAAATATCCTAAAAGTTGAATGGTCCATGGTAATTTTATTGAATATGGGGACTTCTGTGTAATATATGCCATAATAAATAACATAGATTTTAGGGTCCTGCATGGCAGCATTGTGAAAAGTTACCGTTACAGTTACAATTCTGCTAAAAGCATCGGGAAAATGGAAGGTGAAAACTGAAACCTGGAAAAGAAAACAAAAATACAACTCTATAGTGGGATTCAAGAAAAAAAAAATGGTAAATCTCAATGCTGAGAAGTGAGATCGCTTTTCATTTCTCTTTTCTGTTCCCGTAATTAATATTCATCCAAATAAGTGTATAAGGTCTCGTCTTTCTTCGACTCGCGTCGACTGGGCCATGCCTTCAAAAGGCGTTTACTTTTGCTCGGAAATTGTTCTATGACTTTCGGGTTTTCTTTCTCAACACAAAAGCGCATTGAAGCAGATTTTCGAGGTTCTGAAATGTACTGTCAAGAGAAACAACATACGTAAATTGAAGAAAATGATAAAAGAAGTTCATTGAAAGAGAAGAACACCTGTTGTCTTCCAAAAGAAGGATTTGGAGTGGTTGACCGACTCCGATTTGGGGTTGTCGGCCGGGAACTTTTTGGCGTGTTTGGCTTACTAGAGAAGGATCCCGAACGCAAAAGGGGAAACCGGAGTGGTGACACTGTTCGTTTTTCTGGTGTGATAACGCAAAGAGCATAAGAATCAATATTCACAAGAATCGTTATACATTTGAAAGAGAGCGGAAATTTTGAAAATTGTGGGGTTAAAGATGACAACAGTTTCAATACGAAAACCAATGACCGGAACAAACCTATATCTTTTCTGGTGATGGTACCAGAGAATGAAAAGTTTCCGGGTTGCTGAGCAAGTCGTGGAGACGGTGAAGGAGAGCGTCCTTTACTGTGAGTTGACCAACATAAACATCTTCATTATCTCGTAATTTAAGAGGTGAGATAAGATGAACTTAAATACATGACAATCGAACTTACAAGGCTACCGATGATGGAGCATCTCCAATCGTAGCTCGAATAGCTGCAATAGAATTAGCTCATAAGATATACAAGTTATGCACGACGACAAGTCAAAGTCTGAGTTTCAATAAACTTATAAGGTCATCAGTGAATTCTTTTTCGCCAACCCATTCTAATTATTGCTAACTATAGTGGAAGATTTAAAACAATTAGACCATGCGACTCTCGTGAAAAAGATATAGAGTTAAGCCAATAGGTTCATAGTGAAACGAACTTCAGACTGAAACCGAAGATGCGGCAAATAGTGAATTACCGTTCTTAAACTGATGCCAGTCATCTTCATCATCTAGGTTGCAACCTTGAAACTTCAACTTAGTACGGATCGCACCATGCGTGGTCTCCCCCACTAAACAGAAAAATCGAAACACTTCTTGATAAACGAACATTGAAATCGCCATCACATAAAACGAAAAACATCATGAAATAAGCATAAAAACAGAGCAAAATTATCCACAAAACATCATAGTTCAGTGGAATTGCCTGGCAGGATGTACCGTTTATGGTACTTGGGAGCGTTTATCACTAGTGACTGCCGAGAAAGGCCATCACGATCAATATACTCCTGGCATGTACTTAGCCTCTAAGAAAAACCACATAATTCAATAAATAATCAATACAATTTCTTCCATCGAGTCTGGTGAGTCTTTACAAAAAAGGTCAACGTCACCAACGCCATACTAGTATCATGTTCAGCTACGCTTAAGAATTAAAAGTTACTTTTAAGTAACTCTTAACATGTTTGGATAAGTTACCTGCTCGATACATAATAAACGGAGCTCTGTTCTGGTAACTTCATCAACCTGCTCATCCAACAAATCATTCACCTTATAGGACACAGAGCCCAAATGGTGTACCATATTCACAAGAGCTTTAATGGCATAATCCTTCAATGTATTCACCCCTCTGTACATTCAAGAATTTAGATAACAATACAAAATCATCTTTGAGTAAACCGATTTGAGCACAAACGGTTCTTCAAATACAACTCACATCTGTTTCTGGTCATCATTGGTATAAGAAAACTCGAAATACTCTGCAGCTGAGTAGAGTTGTTTCCTGATATTTCTCAAATCCTGATCAAACAGATGCAATATGTAAAAATTCGAAACTGCAGTTAGGAGGATCAAAAAGCAAAAATGTTCAAATATATACTTCGTTAAAAGCAAAACAGAAATATCATGATTTTCTGTGATAGTTGCATTAAGATGCAACACGAGAACAAACAGTTACCAGCACCACTTGTCATATTCAAGTTCTTATTTCTTTAGATTTTGTTTTCTTCGTCCTACTTAGGCCACGGTGCATCGACATGAGTTTTAAAAAAGTATTTAAAATGAAACTTCATCAATACATTGATTAAAATTTTAAAATTCTTCATTTATATCCATATAATTTTAGCCCCTGTTCGAGCCCATTTTGGTAAGAAAATGTATTATGAAATAGTGATTTTTTTGAGAATTTGTGGTTAAAAAAGAAGGGTTTTCGATTTACATCTAAAATTATTTTACGGAAGAATGTGTGGTTGAAAATAAGTTTTTGAAAAAATGGGGCCAAATATAGGCTTAATTTTTCTTGTTGAAATATTTTAAAATATGAACACCTATTTTTTATTTAATTATAACTTTGAGTAAAAAATATATAATATTTATGTTACATAAAGGAAAATGACCTAGATAGATTGTTGGAGAAGTGCCGTATCCGACACATGTCGAACACGGACACACCACCATATTTGAAGTGTCTGTGCAGCACAATACTTAGGACTCAAAAGTGACATTGAAATATAAATATAACAAACATATGTGTATTTGTGAGACGGCCCCCTTCCCCCAACCATGGGGTAGGGATCGGAGGTGGAGCTAATGCCCACGAGCTATATATAAGTAAAGAATATAAAAATACCTCAAGGCTATCGGAGAAGAGCATGCTCTGTTGCATAGACATCTCATCATAACTGGCTGGCTCCCTATGGAAGGACATTGAAGCAGTTGAAGTAATTGTCTCCATGAAAGAGTAACCAAGTGGTAGCTAGAAAGTCCTTATCCTGTAACAACCATTCCTGTCTCCGTTAAAACCGTGTTTCTGATCTTAAGATAGTTATGAACTCTGGCACTCCTCTTAGGTGGCCTGTCTGTGTTCCACACAATTTGAGACAATCCGCGGGCCGTATTCTACTTTTCAAATAATCTTCTTCAAATTTTAACATGTCATGGGCACTTTTCTGGTGTTTGTTTGTGTTAGATAAGTGTATTTTATATACATATTTAGAACTTTAAAATTGATTATTTGTTGACAAATTGGATGAAGCATGGCCTAATCTTATGATTATATTGTTTGTAGGTAATAATCGATGAAAGATGCATGAGTAAAGGAAATAAGCGAGAAAAAGGGCTCAATTGCATCAAATACAAAGTTCAGGGACTAGAATGCAATAATTCAAACGTTGGGTATGAGTGCAAAACAAAGACTCGAGATTGCAAGAACTCAATTGGACAAAGAAATAAGCAAATGCAGCAAAAAGAAGTGAAGAATGACGAAATGATGACCTTGGAGAAAGTTTTAAGTGCCAAGTTTGCAACTTGGGCCCCTAAATGTATCCAAGGGGCGCGCACTTCCTTACAGGCAAGGCGTGCACCTCAGACACAAAACGGGGTGCCCCAATGCAAGTAGGCGCGCGCCTCATTGTAAAACGGAGAAAAATCTATTTTCTTATTCTATTCTAGTAAGCAACCTTCTTGACGTCATATAAATAAGAGAACATGTCCAAACCTATGGACTATCATTGTGAGCCAATTTTTGAGAGAAATAGAGAGAAGTTACACCGAAGAATGAAGAATTCATTGCTTGGATCCGGATTTGAACATTGAAGAATTCCAAACTTTCTTAGTAGTTTAATAACTCGAGTGATGAATCTCTTTTATTTTGTTTGTAATTCTTACATTAATATGTTAGGCTAAAAATTCTTTGTGTTGGATGAATAACAAAACTCTTTGATTTTTAGTTTTTAATTCAATACTTTATGTTTTTAGCTTAATTCTTGCGTTGTGATTCTATTAATATGCATAAATACATTATTTTAATGTTTAAGCACCATTTTGGTAATAAATTGCTTATTCGTAGTGTTGAAAAATTCACGGTAGAACACTATTTATGGAACATATGGACAATAAATATTAGGAATAGTATTTATGGCGTGTGCGATCATATGTGATAATCCTGAATGTCAATGCATGTTTGTCATATGAATTCAAACTAGGAATATAATTGTCTCGTGGTAATCATAGATTTATTATATAGTGGGAAAGAATAGTAAATAAAAGTGGAATTATCGATTGTCACAATTGCCTAAATTGAGTTAATTATCACTGGTTGAGAATTAGAACTAAGAATTGATCAGTGGAGTCGAAAATTCAATACATTCACTCACATTTGATTTTTAAACCAATTTTTATTGATTTCGCAAGTTTGTGTTACAAAATATAGTTAGATATCAACCAATTGTCTTTTGATTATAATCACGAATTTAAATATATCAAATCCACTATAATTGAGTTTTATTCCTTGTGGGACGATAATTATCTCTCATCAACATTATTACTTGTACAATAAACCCGTACGCTTGCAGGATTTCTACGAACTTACGCCAAGTTGCGTGTCTTGTATTCTATCACTAAAAATGGACAGAACGTTCGAAAATAAATTAACATCATGATAAACAAAAGTAAGCTATAGCTTCATCTACTTCCTAATCGATCTCAAATTTATTAAGAACGAAATGTAATTTGCTCTAGCCGGAACCTCAAAAACTACAAGAATCTTTAGTTAAAATGGGAGTCTAATTCAGCACTCCTTGGAGTGAGATTTGAAGAAGAGTTTATCTCCAGTGAACTCAAGCTCGATAAGATGAAAGTCGTAAGCTGAGTTCAGGGAAGTTATTGTCTATATTTAGCCTTTATAATTCTTCGGAGTAGCGAAAATAATAATTTTATAGAAACTAAATTGCAAAAAGCCACTCTTGTCCAGTACACTCTCATTGTTCATCACACAATCTCAGTATCTAAAAACACATGAAAATGGTTGCAATTTTGCATCCAAAATCCAATTGACAACAAAATAAATAAATTATAGGCTGGAATTCTATACATGTAAGTCAAAGAATTTAATCAAGAACTCACCTTAACTTCTAAATTCTGAGTTTTCTCCAACTTTCCAAGCAATCAAAGAAGAACTCACAAGCAAAAACGCTACATAATTTATCCTTACTGTAGTGATATATATATAGTATAGACCGGGCACCCACTTTCGCATGCAACTTTGATGACAGAATATGGCTTTGAAGAGAAGCAAAAGAAACGTATATTGACAGAGATTTAATGTTGTTTGGTACAAAGATTTTGACTTAACAAAATAAACGACAATTTTTTTGGGTCGTTTTGTGGGGTATTTGAGGTTGAGGGACCAATTTGCAGAAAGGGGAAATGGAAGCTGAAAAGACCCCAATTGAATTGGCATTAAGGCAAAAGTGTGTACAAATTTGAAAGAAAATGAAGCATTTTAGGTGAGAGTGCACTTCTTGGAGCCAATCACTCTTGTCTAATCATTGCTTCTTTAGCGGTCCCCAGTCTTTGGGGTTAATTCTGAGAATTCTTTGTTATTGTCTTTTGTCAACCCATATTTGTAATTTTAGCCCTTATTTGACAATCATTATTTTCTCACTTTTTTATATATTCATTTTTAACTACACATTCACATAATAAATATTTTGTTGGCTGCACATAATTGATAATCCTATTTGAGTCAGCCAGTTTTTTTTTTTTTTTTCTTGATTTTTCATTTAATTTGATCAATTATTTAACTTAAAAAATTGATAAAATAATTTATTTATTTTTAAATGCGCTCTTAGTTCTTAAATAGCAAAATAGAAAAATTATATTGTAAAATAGGTCTCTAACCTCTAGCACATAAAGAATTTAATCATTATAGTTTTTAAATTCAAATCAAACCGAGTTTCTAAGAAATCAATGACTCAATATCTAAAGAATCTAGACTAGCTTGAAAATGTGAACCATACTATTCACACAACATGGCTCACAGCTCCCTCTCAAAGTGGGGAGAGTGCCAACCCGTGCATTTTTTATTGGCGCGACCAGGGGACTGTAAGTGTACAGTCCTACTAGGACTACTTAGCAAAATCCAAATATATTACTTGAGGTTCCCATGGGAGGCAAGACAACAGAGTTGTTGGAGCTTTTTTGTGTTCGTGAAACTTTTAGTTTATTAAAAAAGTGATCCAATATTTTTTCTAGAAAAAGCGAAAAGCCAGTAGCTAAAAACTATAAAATCAGATCGATGAATTCATTTATATTCGTCTACTCGAAAATATTTAAAATGATCATAAAATTAAAATTTTATTTATTATATAATTCTATGAAAAAGATTTTTGACACTAACCCACACTGACTTCTTGCTAGAGAAAGTCAAGAAGCTGCTTCTCCTGCTAATTTCAGGCTTACAAGCATCATTAACACTAACTGAAATGTCAAAATTATCCCTAACAACTTTTGATTCTTCCTTGAAGCTCTCCCATCTCCAAGAACCATAGCTCAACCTCTCCTTAACACCACTCCCTCCCTTCTTGGACCTCTCTTCCGAGCTCCCGTGCGTCAGTTTTCGGAAAGAAAATGATAAAGTCCGAGACCCAGATGGACCCAAATAAGCTCCATCCAAAACGGTTGTCGGGGAGGGTATATTGGTATTTCTTGCTGCATCATTCAACAATCTAGGAGGAAGGTCTAAGCACCTGCAGGCAGTTTTGTTATTAGGTGGTGGTGGTGGAATGGTGGCGGTGGTTCTGGGCTTTCCCGGTGCCTCCTCCCAGTGAAATGGGATGGAAACTAACGATTTGAGTGTCGGTGTTTGCAATTCTAGAGGCTCTCGTTGCTTGCACCGAAGTTTAGATAAGGAAAGTACCGGACTAGAACCCATTATAATTATGTTTGCATTATATTTATCCATACGTGTATATATATTGCAACTCGCCCCTGGGGGTCGGTGAAATTATTGCTGAATATGAGAAGGTAAAAAACGCTCTAGGCGCTTCACCTTCACGAGTAATATCACCACAAGTATATAATTGCAATCTTTTTAGTTATTTATTTATTTTTTTTCCAATTTTACATTGCATTAAAATGTCTAAGGAAAGAATAATAATAATAAACAATGCCTGTGTAGATTAAAATCAGATTTAAGGTTGATGAAATACTTGTTTGAAAAGTCGTGAATTTAATGAAATATGTGATTAAAATTAATTGTTAAATTTTATCGAAAATTTCTAGTAAATTTTAATCTATACCAAATATGGGCCAGCAATGCTAGGAGGTCAACTATGAAAGACAATTCAGACGATAGTTTTACACGTCTCAATTTAAGTTTGGGTTGTGCTTGGTGTACATGCCTCATTCCATGTGAATGTATGGACACTTATGTAAATCAAGATTTATCCTTCAAGTTTATACCAAGCCAGAAGCAAGCTTGGATGAAGGTAGGCTGGCTTGAACCGACATGACCATTTTGTTGATGCCCATAATTTAATAATAAAACTACACCCTGTAAATTTGGCACCTTAACATTGTTATATGTACACTATAGTGTACACTCTGATTTATGAATTCTGCTACAATGTTAGGGGATTTTACCAAGCACTTTGCCAAGTTCACACTTGACAGATTATGATTGACAGTTGAACAAAAAATAATTTTAACACTCCCAATCACAGTGTGCCATTTCATCCTTGGCACAACCATCTAGCAAATGATCCAGTACGCTGGGTTTTATTCTTGATTTATACTTTCCCACGTGACATTATCCCATTTGACATTTTAAATTTCAAAAGTTTTTCCATTCAATTGACACTTGACAATAATGCAAATGTCAACTAAAGTATCAAAACTTTGGGTACAAATAGCAAAGTTCCTTGTAAATGAAGGTATGAAATTTATATTGACCAGCTTTCAAACTAGTCCAAATTTAATTTATTATAAAATTGGCCATGTCAATAATCCACAGCAATCAACATAAGGTAGCTACACCTTTTTAAAGCTGTGTACTGAAAAGAGGGAACACATGCAGATGTTTTAATTGAGTGAAGATAGAGAGCTAACGTGAGCCATAATCTTTCCCATCAGCTATCATATTCAACTTTCTTTGGTTTGTCACATCTCAACTACTTAACAACTTATTTTGTCATCTAGCACTTTTTATTAATCCAATTCAATGTTTGAGATTCCTCACGATAAATGCATTTGTGGCCAGTTCAATACGATAGAATCGATTGAACAATAATACACTCAACGTTTCTATTCCTCAACCATTGCCCCTTTCCAACACTATTTAAGGTCGAACAAAAGAAACAACCTCATTCACTTTAAACTCACTTGTTACAAGCTTACTAACGAGTAAAAGCTTTGTTAAATCATTCCTCCTCCAAATCATACTAGAGTCCATTAATATCATGTGGTATGCTGAGTTAGACAAGAAAATCGATAAATATTATTATATATATTGATCTTATTTAATCATATTCAATCACGTCGTGTTATTTGTACTAAAAATGTGCAACACATCTTCTTTTACAAGTGTCACGTCTTCTTTTACAAGTACCTTTGTACACAATAAAGTTGGATAAAACTTATTTATCAAAAGAACCAAAGCATTACACGTACAACTTTGTTGATAATAGGTGAGGTGGCCAACATATTTGCCATTGATTTTAATGACACTTGAAACGATCAATGACACATATTTTTACACCTTATTGAATGTCAACAAAGTTGTACATTTTGAATGTACTAATAGCATAATTCAAGCATAAATGTTCCAAATGAAAGGGCTCGGGCTCCATTGTTTCTAAATCATCTATGTATGTTTACTCACTTTAAGCACTATAGCTAGATGAATAATTGAAGACATTAGAACAGCTTATTTGCTATACATATTCACTATAAAAGTTCCACAAAGGATTAGAAAAATGGCAAGGCAAGAACTTTTGCATTGGCCTCTTCCTTTCACTATTCACAGCTCGCCACTATTTTTGGAAATGGATGATACTATCACATGCAAGGGTTCCCTCAAGATCCCCAATGAGTCGAGATATTCGGACTTCAAGTCCTCTCTGTACTTCTCTAAAAAGAGTTCTAATAGTATCAGTAAATCGTTTCATGTCAAAACTAGCAGGCTTTTCGATTTCTACTATGTCCCCTTCAAAGCCAGAAGCAATCTTAGTTTGGACTTCCATTAGTTTCTGCCCTGTTGCAACAATATATCGCTGCAGCTGAAAGGTTTCTTCGAGAAAGACCTCCAGCCTTTTGGTTTCCTCCTCAGTTCTAGCAATTTTGGAACTTCCACTGTTGAAATCCAGGGCATTCTCCTGCTGCAATTCATTTAAGTAATGCTTAGAGCAGAATCCTTTAGTATATGTACGGCATGCATTATTAGATAAACTCAATAGTATAAAAACTTGATTTTATATTCATATTCTTTTTTAATATTGTTCATTAATATCCAATCCTCCCTATCAAACATACCAAACGAAATTCTTAAAAATGTCAACAAAACACGAAGTGACTCAAATTATGGAACGAGAGAAGGAAATACTAAGATTGGAGCATACCATTCGTTTGTAAATATCGTCGATTTTTCCCTGAAGGGACTGGTATCGATCGACTTGTTTATTCAAGAATGACATGAGTACATAAAATCCCTTTATTCCAAATTGTCCATCATTGTTGCTTTCGCCTTTTTCCCAACTTTCTTGATTTCCTGTTAACCTCTCAAGCATGAGTAATTGCTGCTTCAGCCTTTTGATTTTGTATGAGACACCAAGTGCGTGAAGATCCACCTTCCATGAAGGATTAGTTTTCGTACCTATACCCTGGCCTATTGAAGTTGATGTTTCAGCACTCAAAATATCCTTGGAAAAGGCAGCAACTTCCCCTTCTTTTATCTCCTTCTGTGGAGATTCAAGTGTCAAAATGATATCCTTGAGATGCCTATTTTCCGGGGTTTCATTTTCCTCCTCAAGTGCCACTGCTTGCAATATTGCCTCGGGTTTCATCTTCGTTTCTTGCTCTTTTTTCCCAGGTTTTCTTTTCATGATCTTAACTTTTGACCAAACAGTATCACGTGATACAACTACGTCGTGCAGAGATGAGTTGAAGTTAGTTTTCTGAAAATTTGGTGAGTTTGACAACAATGCCAACTTTTCTTTCAGCGAATGTAATTCTGCTTCTCGGTTCAGCAATTGTGCTTCGAACTTCAGATTATCTTGCCTGAGCCGAGCCAGCTCGTGATCAAGTCCCTCAACATGCGACTGAAACCTCTTTGATTCCAGTTCCATGCTCAACAAATGCCAACGGAAAGCTTCTATTTTTTCGTCTTTGAGTCTCAGTTGTTCAGCAAAAGCATCCATTTCAATATGATGTCTCTCTTGAATTGCAATCTTGCATTTTTCAGCCTCGGATTGGACCCAATTTTCCAAGTGCAGAATATCAGTTGTAAACTCTTCAAATTACAAAGTTAAGGCAAAAATTATCAATAATGGAATCCACTTTTAAAGTAAAATAAAAGAGGCAATTTTGTATCTTCTTAAAGTTTGATGAATTGAGACGATTGATCAAATCAGAATGTTTAATCAGATTTCATATCTCTATCTTTTGCTTAAGCAAAAGTTGATTTGTGTGTCACAAATCATGACGTGGGCTCAACTATATGGGCCGATCTTAGACGGGCACCCCTCCAAAGTGCATTGGAGGTTGCCAATGATCGCACATTGACCCCATCAATTTGTGTCAATTTGAGTATGGACATCAAGAATAGGATCTTACTCTGTTCCTCACTTCCATCAGTCGAGTGCGGGTCAGATAGAGGAGAAAATGCTTCTGGCCCTTTCCTAAATTTAGGCTGGTTGTACTCAGAAAGAAAGTCAGTGTTCTCTGACCAGGGTTTTCCAATGTCCACTAGCATTGTTGCTTTTGAATGTATATCTGATTTCGAATTTACATGCTTAGACAACATATTTCTTAATGAGTTTCTTTCATGTATGGACTCAGAAACTTCCTTCCACCTTGCTGTTTCTAGCTCAAGTTGCCTTCTTTTGGATTTTGATAATTTTACTTCATCTAAAAGCATTTTTTTTTCGGCAGTATCCAATTTGGACTTCCTAAGCATAGCTGATAAAATCTGGTCTTTCTGTTCCAAATCCTTTCGCAATTTTACAAGCTCCAAGGATAATTTTTGTGTCGTCAAAATAGACTTCTCCTTCTGCTCGAGTACTGAATCAAGCTCATGTTTTACTACTTCAACTTGCCTAAAAGCCCGTCCCATCTCCGCTTCAAGCTGTCGCTGGTTTGATACGAGCTCAATAAATGCAGTTTTGTGCTTTGAGATCTCATTGGAGTGTCGTTGAGCTTCACGCCTGACAGCTTCTCTCAATTCCTCCACCAGGTTTTCAGCCTTCTTCAGATTTTCCTCTAATTCCAGTCTCCTAGTCTCCTCTTCCTCAACAGATTTATCCTTCGACTGAATTAAAACTTCGTTCTCTTGCAATTTTCCAGTTAATTCTGAAATAGTTTTATCCTTCTCCGTCTCGAGTACTCTCAATTCATTCACAAGAGCACCAGTTTGCAGTCTAAGTTTTTTTCTCTCATTGAACCAAGTCTGTTCATGGGCAGCAAATATGCTGACAACTTTCTCATTTGCTTTTGCATCTTCACTTCGTATTTTCTTCAATTCTTCAATCTCCTTTTTTGCAGCCTCGAGCTTGTGGAGGAGCTTAGACTTCCCGGACTCAACTTCTTCCCTCTGAACACTCCACACCAGAAGTCCCAAGAGGTGAGCACTCCCTTGAAGCATCCTATTTCTTATTTCAGACCATTTCTCATCACACATATCAGGCTCTGGCAAGAGTCTGAGCGCGAAAAATGCACAGGAAATGCCAAAAAACATCGGATACAAGCTATCACTATTCTCCTTGGATATAACAACAAAAGAACCTGAGACCCCATTTTCATCCATTTCTCAATTATAAGACCACTGATGATATCACGGAGATATTGCTCATGAATTAGCACCGATTCAACTGCAATAAAAAGCTGTATAAAATGCACGAGAAATGCCAAAAAGACAGCTTACAAACTATATTCTACTTTAACATAGCCAAAAACGAACCAGAGACCCCCTTTTCCTCCATCACTCAATTATAGGATCACTTATTTCTGAACAATATCGCATAGAAATTGCCAGTTAGAATCTAGTTATAGTTTTGAAATGTCAAATATTCTTCGAATAAATTTTATCTGATGTTTGAGGGCAAAAAATGCAATTGCCAAAAACGTTGGATATTCTCTATTCTGCTCGGATATAGCGAAAATAAAACCTGAGACCCACTTTTTACCCATTGCTCAATTACTATAAGATCACAGATTGCTGAACAATTTCACAGCAATTGGAAGTTATAATCCACCTTTACATATTCAATATCACATATTCTTCAAATAGATTCTCGAATTAGAACTAAATCAACCTCAATTGAAAACTATGCAAAATCACACTAGCCAAAGAAATATGAAATCCATGTGGTTAAAATCAGGGAAAGTTCGAAACCAATTATGCTTATGTCATGAAGTGCAAAAATCAATAAAGCTTTTAACTTTAAAAATTAGAAAAAGCAAAAGAAAGGCATACAGTAAAATTATCTAGAAATGAAACCAAAATTTGTAAATTCAAAAATTCTGGGTATATAGAAACTTACATGGACTTAGCCAAGCGAATCCAACAAATTCTCTCGAAATTATTCTTCAATCTCCCATTACCAACAGAACCCAGAGCAAACTCAATGAACTTCAGCTAAAACAAGGACCCTTTTTATGATTAATTTAGCTTAAAGCAACAAAATTTTCCTATGGAATGGGTACGGGTGGGGCAACGTGGCTCAGCAGCAGCAAAACCCAACTTCAGAAACTGGTTTCATCTGTGAATTCTTGAAATGATCTTGATATATATATCCTCAGAGAATGCCAAAAGCATGACTTTACATGTGTGAATACTGCTAAATCAGTTAAATAGAAAGAAAGATTGTGCAGCTGTAACTAGAAGCAGAAAAATTCAAAGAAAATTGTTCTTCCCTGGTTTTCTGTGAAGGTTTGACCCCACTCTTACATCCTTTCTTTAACAACTTTTTCACTCATTTTCTTATTCGGTTATGGTTCTGAAAATAAGCAGCAAAAAAGCTAGATTCCTGGTGATTTTGTCTCCAATTGATACAAAGAAAATATAAAGTCCAAAGAATAAACGCTACCAGCCATCACTCCACCAGACATCCATCATTTCGTATATTATTGTATATTTCCAGGGTGGCTTGGAGGTACAATCTCGCAGTGGTATCAATGTGGGAGGCCTCGGGTCGAGCCGGGCCGGGCTTGTCTGATATATTAGCCTCTAATGTATAATGCTCATTGCACAGGGATAGGCGACAAGGGTTTTGACTGGTGCTGTGTTAGCAGCGGCAGCACCTGTGTAGCTCCTTTTATTTTCTTTCAAACCGTGCGATGAAATTTTGACATATATCTCCCTATTTTTAATCCTACCACTCAACTCGTTTGTGTAACAAAACTGAGAGATGCCTCACATACACACGGCACTCACATCACGGTAGAACCTGCTCTCAATAAAAAAAAATGCACGGGTCCCGTCTCTGTGAGAGACGTGTAGTCCGAATTGTACGTGAGACGTTTTTCAACAAAATTGACCTCTAATATCAACTGTAAGTGGAGAAGGGCTAATGAATTGACCTTTTATTTATCTTTGTATTTAGGCAGATCAAGTCGAGTCAATTGCCACGATGTGTATGTACTATATGCTATGGATTTTGCCATTTGAATATTTTCCCTTGACATTGCCCTTGTTTTCAAAAAATTGTGGATGGAAAAACCATTTTTTTTAAAAAAATTGACAAATAACAATTTGTCATGTGGTAAACTGTCAAACTTCGTTTACATCAAGCATGATTGATATGCTAGTCCCATACAAGATTAAAATTTTGAGTAAAATTTTTTAATTCGAGGCTGATTTAGGGGGCCCACCTCTCGGCCTATTTCAAATATTTGTGTAAAAATAAATTTTAAGCGTAATATTTTTTTAACATATTAGCTTGACTTAATTTTTTTTTATTTCAATCCTGAATATGCCTCTGATTAAACATTTTTATGATGTTTAATACATGTACCATTTGAAAAGGAGAACAACTTTATTTGATTAGCTTTCCATGATTTTAATTAATCAACCACTAAATTATTCTTAAAGTTTCTTGAGACAAGCAAAAACCTATTGACCCTATAAATAGTTTAGCCCTTAAATTAGACTGAGAAATTCTGACATATATATGTTACCTACCCTAATAATTTAGAAAGGACCATTTGTGGGTCATTTTCTAAATTTTTAGGTCACCAAATGATTAAAATAATAATAATAAATTAATTAATTGTGACTTTTTTGGGGCACCAAATTGATGAAACAAACTAAACTGACATGGACAACTACGCCAATGTCGTTGTACCAGCACATGGCTTATAATTGTGAGGAAAAAGTCCACTTCGAGCGCATTTTAGTAAAAGCCCCTGATAAGTTGCTAAAATGTGCCATAAATGTGAGATTTTCAAACCCACCCAAATTTGTCTTTTTTAACCGATCTAATTCGTAATATGCTGTCAAGAATGATCACTTTAACACGAAGTAGAATTGACAACTTGACAAAGAACACTAGTCATGGGTCTACTAGCGACTTCTCAATATCATGCAAGACATTGATATTGACAACTAATTATTCAATAGTTGATAATTTTCTAATTATAAGCGGCATCACAAGCCATTTTATAGATTTCTACGCATGCTATTTCTTCGTTGTTTAAAGATCTTGAAAGATTTTTTGATGTCGACATATTATACACTTATTAAGTAATATCATACTCGTGAACTAAGAAGAGTTTAAAAATTTCTTGATTGTGAATAATATTTAAATTAACATTTAAATAATTAATCACCTGTTAATGGTCCAGGGGATGTAGTGTTTCTGAGGTGCATATAGTGCAGAGACCAAGAAATGCAATTAAGGACTGTGGGTTCATCAGCAAAATCATGATTTGGCCACAAATTCTTCATGGTCCTGGGCTCTACAGTGATCAGAATTTAGAGGATTTTCTTGATGATTGGTGGACTTTTAATATATAAAACTGCACCCCTTTTCTCAGACCTGTAAAGAAGGAATTTGTTGAGAAAAAGCTGTACAAAACTATGAAATTATAGGCTATTGAGAAATTATACTTGGCCAGGTACTTTGTTCATTTTTAGTGGCAAGATCTGGCCTTGGAATCAGGATTTGGTGACTAGGATGGATCCCCGCACCTCGGTTGGATTTAAAGTTGACCCATAAAGTCTTATTTGTTTTTCATTCTCCTTTTTCTGGTAGAGAATTTTATAAATTGGTGGATTTTGAACATGGTTATCATACTCGAAACGATAGTTGATTTGCACATGTCATCAAATCACTGAGTCATTGGTTCAACCGATCGATCATTAGTGGATTTTTGCCTTTTAAGTTTTTCCAAACAAGTACTAAGAGCATTTTCAAGAAACTCTTTAAGTATGAAATGTTTTCTATTTTAAAAAGTTAACCTTTAAAATTATGTTCGAATAGACTCTTTAATTTAGAGAGTGTGTTTGTCTCACTCTCTATAATTAAATGTATTCAAAGTGTTTCAATTTTTAATGTAGAAAAATAACAAAATAATATAGAAAAAAGTTAGTTAAAATAAAAGATAGAGAAAAATAATAAATATTTTTTTAGAGTAGTAAAATAAATGTTAAATATAAGTACTTCAAAATTTTAACCCTTTAAATTTATAGATACTCTCCAAATGATAGAATATGTTATTTAAAAATAGAGAGTTTTTTAGAAATACTCTAAGAGATCGTTTGATAGAATTTTTGCTTTTGCTTTTTGCTTTTTGTAAAAGATCTTCATATAAAATTCCTTTTAAGATAAAGCACTTTCAGAAACAGCTTTTTTACTTACAAAAAATTGTCAAATGGGCCCTAAAACTTGGTAGGTACTGAACAAATAACCCATTGCTCGTGGGCTTACCCGTCCAGTCCAGAACTAATCTTAGCCCAAATATATTGGGCTGACCACGGTACAGGTGTTATAGTTGACAACGCCTAGGCCAGGCCACTCTAGAATTTCGTGTTGAACAGATTCACTCTTCAATCCAGAATCTCTCTTGGCTCAGTTATTGATTTCACCTTTATTTTTTCTGATTTTATCGGTTTAGAAACTAGGGTTCTATATTAAAAAAGTTATGAGAAATCGGCTATGGGTGAATTGAAGATGGAGGAGATGTCGCTTCCAGTTCTGTTCGAGCAGGCTCGAAAAATTCACGAAGCTGCATCAGAATCATCCGTCGATCAGGTTTTTCTCTTTATTCAAATTTTCTTTATAATTTTAATTACTCTTGATTTAATTTGAATTATTTATAGCTTTTATTTTTGTGTTTTACAGGAGACAGTGAAGAAAGGTTGCCACTTGTTGAGGCAATGCGAGTTTATGATTGGAAAGTTGGGCTTATTTTCGGCAAATGAGACCAAGGATGATATTAGCACTACCAATCTCAAATATCTTCTGGCAAGTGTTTATCAGAAATTAAAAAAAAAAAAAAAAAAGGAATTTTTTTATCACTTTTTTAGCTTCTGAAATAAGATTTGGTGAATACGTGATCTGCTTTGCATGATATTTGTGTGAAATGAGATGTTTTTAGTTAACTAATCGGAATTTGAATATTTGATGGGGAAAAGATGTGGAATTTACGATTGAATAGTTTATTTTGTTGAAAAAAACATTAGTTTTTTTGTTGCATTCATTAGGAGCTTATTGATTTTATGGAGGGAATGTAATTCATTTCTTGAAACGCGTGTCTAATGATGATATAATGTAAGAGAATAAAAACGGAAGCTTCACTTATGAGATCGATTAAAAGTTTGAATTTATTCGGCCAATAAAGTTTTGACTATGAGTAGTAAATTTATGATGTCAAGGGTGTGTTTCTATTGCTAATCTATAAAGATGTGGACTTATTATTATGTTTCTCAACGTAAATGATGCTTGTGAATTGCTATTTCTCTCTTCATAATCATCTTTTCTTCCATTTATTGTACACATCGCACAATTTGTTTAATAGGGATTGAGTTCGAGCTTTTGAACAAAAACTGATTTATGTATGTTAGCATAACTAGTTTAGATATAGTTTATTAATGATATTACTTTTTATCTCATGACATTTGATACAGGTGCCTTATTATCTTGCTGAGTTAATGGAGAAATTTGCACAAGAGGACAGGATTCAAATTCTTAAGGCTTCACAGACCAAGTTGAAGGTAATAATTTTTTGCCACAAAGATGTTTTAAGGAAGTCTGTATATGCATCTTTCCAACTCTTATTGTTAGTGAATGCAGTACTTAGAAAATTTAGTGATGTCCTGAATTCTTGGTTTTCCCTTGGCCCTACTACTAGGAGTTTATCTCATTTTGTGAGGCAGTGGAGCTTGTTCCTGAAGATGAATTAGCAGCTTCTGCACAATCGGGCGGTAATTCATTTGCAGATCAGAGGGCTAAGAAGGTATGAATTTATATTGCTATATGTTCCAAGGATCATATATCTAACTGTATTTCATTCTGCATTCTGCCGTTTATTGCTGCATGAAACCGAATACAATTTTGATACTAATAATATCACCTCATTCCAGATTGCTCGGTTCAAACGTCAAAAAGCTGCTGAATCCAAATTGCTAGAAATAAAGGAGCGGAAGGAACGCCGTGGCCGTTCAACTAGAGCCTCTGCGCTATCGACTCCAGTTGAGGCAGGGGAAGATGATCAGCTTGATGATGATGGAGAAGAAGAAAGAGAGGTCAGTTGTTTTATTACATTTCAGGCTCTTCTTTCAGTGTGTTGTGGCTCATTATTTATATTTTGAATGATGGTCCCCTAATTTTACTCCCTAATTCTGATTTTCTAACACAAGGAACAAATCCGTGTTAGCTGTTTACATGGTGAAGGGACAGTTTTAAAACAGTTTCCTTTAGCCAGGGTTTTGGACTTATGTATTGAATGGGCTTCTTCTAGGCAGCTATTACCTAATTTTTCTGCAGCTCAACTGGTTGCTTGTTTCTTGGCAAATGCTTGTTGATTGTCAGATTTAGTGGTGTCTGAGCATCATTTGTTTCCCCTTGTGGCGTTGCATCCTTGTTACACATAAAGCTTATTTTGACAAACTTATTATCTGAAGTGGACTATTATACAATGATTCACAGAGTTCTACATGTTGTGTGCTTAAAGGATTCAAGATGATAAATTTCATCCATTACTGTTTCTGTAGGCATGGCTGGCTACCATATCCTTGGTGCTCTGTAAGGTTGGTCCAAATTTCAGCATTTTCTTTGCCTTCCCAGCTGCTGCTTCTTTTTCTGTTTTTTATTTACTCATTTTTATATAATCAAGTCTCTCCATAAACTGTATGCAGGCTTTTGATCTGTTGGAAATGCTGAAGAAAGAGGAAGAGATGCTTTCTGCTATGAAAGAAAAGCAGTCACAGGTATAGCACATTACATTTGCGGTAGGATGTGATGTTGCATTTCGTCAACTTTGTTATGGTCATAATTGTTGGTGCCAGGTGACAAGCATGTTTGTCTAAATCTAGAAAGTGTATAGTTACTCTCAAGTTACTTCTTGCCTCCTAAAATGTTTGAATAGGCTCATGTTTATAAACTTTCAAGTCACTTTTTATCCAAACATTTTACCCACTTATCCACTACTCATTTCTATCCATTTATAATTTACCGTTTATAAACACTTCCTAAACATGCTCTATTATTTATTCTTCTCAAAAGTAATTACTCATTTCTGTCTCTTCCCCGACTGCCAATATAAGGAATTTACTTATTTCTAACATTCACCAATTAAAGAAATTATTTGTTCTAAACCTTATTTACTCGTAAGTTAACTTTTTAAACTTAGCAAAACATTCTACTTTAAGTGTTTTCTTTCATACGTCATGCTAAATAATTAGTTAAGACATTGAGATGCACACATGCTATTTTCCACAGGAAGGGGACGTTGAAATTTCACAGCTTACCCTTGATGAGCGCACCAAGAAAGCCGAGTCCTGGCATCGGAATGCTGCAACACGAGCTCGATATACAAAACCTGCACCTCCAATCACATGTGCTACTTTTGCTCAAGATGTTATAGAGGGGAGAGCTAATGTTTCACAGGCTCACGAGCACAAGCACCAGCCAATGATTTTTGGACCAACAAGTCTTGTGGCCAAAAACCCAACAAGCGAACGGGAAATAATGGCTGCTCAGGTTTTCCAGCCTCATTATAGGTATGCTAGTTGTCATTAAAAATGAATAAAATGATAATTAACAAATTAACTGCTGTATGGCTCAATGGGCTATCCCTTGTGGCGTAGGATGGACTGAACAGCATTAAACATTACTAAAAAGAGAGGAAAAAAGTATCTTGCGCCTTGTGCTTTCCAGTAATCTACCTAACTGAAAATGCTATTGATGTTTAATTGCTTAATTTTGAGTACTAATTTGCAGATTACCAACAATGAGCATAGAGGATGCTGGATTAAAGGAGATGGAAATAATGAATAAATGGCAAGAGAGGAATATGCAGCTTATGGAAGAAGCCAACTCCTCATGGTATAAGGATAACCGGAAGTCAAGACCAGGCGAAGAGGAGGATGATGAAGAAGAAGATGATGCTGCTCAAGAGAAAGCAAGGGCATTGGATGACTGGAAAGATGACAATCCTCGTGGTGCAGGTAACAAGAAGCTCACTCCATGTGGCTAATAGAAGATGGATTGTCCTACATTAAATCTGTTTTTCTCCGAACTTGCTAAATTTCTTGCTTGATTGTATCCGTTTGTCTTATTGATATCATTGTACTAATTTTGCGCATGACTAAAAACCGTAACCCTGTATAGTAGCAATAGCTGGCTGTATTGTCTTTAAGTTGAATTTGAAATCCTAATCGAACTCAGCATTGTTTATCATTTCTATGATACGAAGTGATGGCAAAATTCCCAAGTCCCAATCTGCCCCGCATTGTCCCGACCTTTTTTAAATCTTGCCTTGCTTCCTGAAAATTCCCCTGACCGCCCATTCTCGTGGTCATCCCTCATATATTATTTGTCAGTAGTATTGCCATTGATGTAAAATGACTATGTTGAGGGCTGGTGTGCTCGGTCCAGGCTGCACTCTCTCCAAACCTACGCAACGTCTGTGGGTGCCCTCTTTAATTCTTTTCCTTCTTAGCCCCTGTTTGAGTTCCATTTCAGTAAGAAAAGGTGTTTTGGAATAATAATTTTTTGGAGAATACGTGGTTAAAAAAGAAGAATTTTTTTTCGATTTACGTGTAAAATTATTTTACAGGAAAATGTGTGGTTAAAAATGTGTTTTTTTGAAAAAAATGATTTTTTGAAAAATGGGGGCCAAAACATAGGCTTATTTTCTTTCTGAAAATTAACTGTCATGTATTACATTTCTAAGCTTGGTGGAACTGTTACGTACCATTGCTCAAATGACAGTTGTATAAAGTAACGTGACTTTCTTGATCTTATTATTTGTTTTATCAATTAGAACTTTGTTTTTATTAACGTAATTCGTTTTTCTATTCTAAAAGTTTTGAATTACTTATACTTGTTCAAATCCATGGGTGCGCTCAACGAAGATGAGTGAATTGCCAGTACTTGTTAATAAGCTATTAATATTTTATTTAATGAACATTTTAACAAAACTAAACCTTCTATCTGTTTATTACGGAATGTTATAATTGATAAGATTGAATAATACAGTACACAGATTCTCATTTTTTTGCCCTTTAATTTTGCTTCATTGAACATCATAAGGTAAGACCATAGTTGTAAACATCGCAATTAGGAATGTAGGCCATAAAGGAAAGTAAATTCCAAGTGCATATAAAATTGTATTTTATTAGCCCTAAGGCATATGGCGCAGTGAGAAAGGGTGGCTTTGGTGATGGCGGTGTTTTCGTATGATCACGTCGATTCTTAGCTCTGTGTTGCACATTTTGCGATTTACCTCCTTCCACAGGATTCCAAGGCAGGGATTGTAGGGGCGTTCGTGATGGGACGTTACAAAAAATATAAAAAAAATAAATCTATTTTATTATAATCGAATTGGAATCATAATAAAATTGTACAGATTTAACCCATCAAGGAAGTCAATTCAAATTGTATACAAAATTGTATTTTATTATAATTCTTTGGAATCATAAGAGAATCGTACAGAATTACGATTCCAACGATCCCATGAATTCAATATAAAATTAGCTCCAAGAATTTGGAAAAATAAAAATCAAAGGAGTTGGGTTTGATAGTTCTCAAACACGAAGAAAAATGATTTATTTTCAGTTTTTGTAACAGATTTTGAGTTATGACTTATAATTTTTTCTTCTTCTTATAAGTTCCAATCGATGTATAGATGAACAAACGTTTTTCCGGTTTTTCGTCGAAGTTCTTCACTCACAATTTCATAAATGAGCTATAATCATATTTATAACTGATTCTGTTGTTGATCGTTTATAAATCACTTCGAAATTTATTTTTTTTGAATGTTTGAAGCATATATATCCATTTGTCGTTGCTAATATTTGTTAGAAATTTAATTTTTTTTATATATATATTAAAAGACGTCAAAGTTAAGAAGTCTTGAAAATCACTTCACGAACAAATTTTGAACATAGAATTGCAGGGCTTTACCCAAAGGGAGCCCTTCCAGAAATTCTCGACGGCCAAGGACGAACCCAGGCCGAAGAGGGGGTTTGGAAATAGTTTTCAACCAGCAATAGACGCGCCTCGGTTAGAACCTCACTAGCTGCGTCATTGCCCCAAGCGCAAAGATGCTTTTTCATTGGCGTCTCCCTCCCTTTTTATAACTATAATTTCCTCACCCTTTTCTAACCACTATCGATGTGGGACAAATTCTACATGCACTTGCAGCCACTTTCAACCATTCAGATTGAGCGGCGTGCGTGCATATCTTGTGGCTTTGCTCTTGCATCTAAAGTCGATGATATTTGGTTTAGCTTATAAGTAAATTTGACCTGTTCATAAAAATCTGAACACTCGTGTCGTCTGCATTTTGTGTGTCGTGCAGCACGTTAAGATTTGCTGTTTGATCATCTGGAGTCCGAGGACTATTAAACTTAAGGTCGATTACATGAATCTTCTTTAATCATTCTGTTTTGTACTTTGTTAGATTACTGACAAAACAATATACAAAATCATTCTTACATAGAGTTTAATATATATTTTTTCATTAATAATATATTTCAACCGAACAAGCTCAAAAAATAACAAATTATACACCCCTTATTAGATGGTCTGGTACATCATGACATGGAATACTGATCGTATTTCTATCGAGATGAAAGAAAACATAAGTAACAATTTGAATAAATTAAGCACTCTATTGACAAACGATAGGACAAATTATTATGCAATCACCCAAAATTATGTCTCCATCTGGTAATTCCCAAGGTAATGACCATTTAGCCTGTCCTCTATTTCAATGAACCTAGCATATGGGCTTCTTGGAGCCTGATAAGCTGCTTTTCCTCCACCTGAGCTCGACGACATGTAGCTCGGCCCATTGACCGTCCCTCCTTTTGTCGACGAGTTCCATGGGGTTCCCGGTGGGCTTTGTTGTTTGACGGGGACTTGGCCCCGAACTTTTGCTTTTGCAGACTGTGTTGGGACCATGAAGCTAGGAATATGATCCAAACTCGATCTAGGCTGTTGTAGAGTTGTACGGGGGCTCGATTCCTTTGGGACTCCCCTACGTCGGCCCATGTTTGCATTTTCAAAGCCTAATGATGTGTCATCTGTTGAGGTGCCTGTCACATAGGAGCCTTGCCATGGCACATTGTTCTTGACATTGTATGGCTGCGAATCCTTCCACTGCTCGAGCCAGTTCCAACCCCACTGTTGCTCGATATTCTCGCGATCATAGATATCCGCATTGTCACCATTTTGATTAGAATATAAGAGTTCGTGATGCTGCTGCTGCTGCTGCCACGGTAAATCTAATTTTAGTCTTTACTTATAAGTAAATAAGTTGTTTAGCCTAACATGAGAATAAATATATCCAACCTGATAGCCAAAAGCATAGGCTAGAGCTCTCTCCCTTTTCATTTCATTTTCCCTGTTTCTCTCCCGAGCTTTTGTCTCCAGCTTGTTCATTGGACTTCTTTGCACGTGCTCTTCTTGTCGTGGTCTGAGTCTTTCTTCTAGAAGCTTGTTGTGCGCTAATTGAAGTTTACGTGCGCGAACTCTTGCCTGCACCCGTACTAGTGCTTGCATGCATCGCATTGTCATATGCGCTTGCTTCCGCACATTATGACCCCTCACTAAAGCTTGAAGCCTCACCAAACCCTTAAGAGCACGTAATGCACGTCTTGCCTAAGAAATTATTAAAAAATTATCAAATAGACGAGTACTTAATTTTTGTGGTGTTTGGTGTTAGAGAGAGTCGAACAATGTATTCATAATAGATTGTTTTTTTGGGGAAAACGGATTTTTAACCCACAAGGCATTAAACCCGAGCATTGTATTTTGGACTGTGTGGAATCCAATCAACTGTTCTCCTATCGATTGAGGATATTGACCTTCCTAGTTGTAGCGGCATGGGCCTCATGCCTAAGTTATTATATTATATGTACCGTCTGTTTTGGGAGAGTCCGTGTCAATCTTACCCCTCACGAATTTTCATTGCGTCCACATGATTCGAACTTAAAACTTCTACCTTATGAAAAACTTAAATTGAATCTTAGTACCAATCAGTATTCATAAGTTGAGTCGATCTAGCATAGAGTACTTGCTGCTACATCTGTTAAAATTTTGTATTATACCAATACATCTAGAGAGAAAGGAAGACAGAAACTACCAGGTATCCTCTGTAACATGACTGTATAAAAGTTGCAGCTCTTTCTTCTTTAGAATGACGTCCATATCCGGCTAATCTAACAACTTTAGCGGCTGCCTGGGCAGCCGCAACAGCAGCTTCAGCAGCAGCAGCAGTCGCAACAGCAACAGCATGAGCACGATTCTGATCTTCAGCCACTGGAGACGAGTAGAAGCTCTCACCATTTGTAACGTCGGTAGAACTGTCTGCAGGAAAATGTTCGAGGTACACAACCTCTGGAGCTTCGTGTTGCCATTTCTCTGCATTTTCCTTTTCAAAAACATATCATTTCAACATTAGCATTCGTGCACGGTTTCATCAAACGATATCGTGTTTCTTTCCCCCAAAAAAAAAATCACGATTGTGTGGAATGATCAGGAATTAAGTCTTATTCCAAATAAATTTGGGGTCAGCTATTTGAATCATTTGCGTAGAGGCGAACCAAACAGGGCATGAGGGCAATGCGGGGTAAAAAAGAGAGTAGGATTTTAAATTTATCGAGTGAACTAACCTTCTTCTCAGGCAAGTCCTTGGAGGACTGTTTAAAGACCTTCTTCAGATTGGATAACCAACCACCACCTCCTCCTTTCTTCCCCATTTCCGGCCAATAATGGCCTTTTACAGGATCATAAGTTCAGGGATAAAACAGTCTAAAATGAAATGTGGATATGTTAAAACCTCAAAATTTCCTTTAAAAAATCATGATTTATTGAATTTAATCTGTAGAAAATAGCATGAACATCAGAAAGCCGCTCTAAGCATGCAGAGAGAGAATGAATGTATATGTAGAGAGAGAAACTGAGGTGGTATTTATCAATATCACGGCCCCGCCGCGTGGTATAATTGTTGGCCCGATGAAGTGGGCTTCCACCACGTGTCCACTTCCTTCTTCGACAGGCCTTTGATCAGTCTTTTTGTGGACAAAAACCTGAAAAGTCAAAGTCGATGAAAATTGTATTCTGAACAGGATAAATGTCATTTCGAAAACAATTTTTTCTTTTGTTGAATTTTTCTTTTTCCTTTTTTTTTTTTTTTTTTGAGAGAAGATTCACGTACAAGGAAAGGGAAGTTTTAATATAATTTAGTATACATGTGTGCCCTATCTTTTTTCCGTTCTAATGAATCGAATAGATGAGTTACGTTTATATAAAGTTGGATCATTTTGTTAGTCAATAGAGCTGAACAACGAAATTATCCAATCATAAAATTGAACCGAAACAGTTGATTTGGTTCCACGTGGATCCGTCAACATTTTGATTTTGAATCGAACCAAATAGCTTCGAAAGGGGTTTGATTTAGGTTTCAATCTTTGCAAATCATTTCAAACCGTCAAATCGTTAGTTTGAAAATAAATTAGTCTAAATTTTATTTAACGTAATTAAAATTTAACACATTTTAGTTAAAAAGATACATCCATATTAGACATAATTCAATTAAATTTAATTCGATAAATTATACATCTCAATTAATTCATATTCAAATATCATTCAGTCATCACAATCGTGAACGTAAAACCCTCAAATTGATAAAGATGTTGAACAATTGATGTTAAACCATATTCATTGATCCTCCATTATAACCGAGCAAACAATTAAATCTAAATTTTAATTTAAACTTATACATTTCATTTCCTTCTACTAATAATTTTCTCAATGTTTGCCTAAATTCAAGTCACATTATCCAAATTCGTTTATTTTTTAGTAATTTTTTTTCTATGTTTTTATTGATAATATGCTGTTTTGTTCTAATAATTATTTGACTTTCTTAAAGTAATTTGTCAATATTTGGATGGAGTAGAAACATTTGATGATTCACATAAAGTCACAGTAACGATGTTTAATATTTGAATTATTTTATTCATTTTCATTTATTAGTTATTTTATATCATTTAACTATAATCAATGAATTCATGTACTATATTTTTATATTTATGAAGAGAATGAATCGTGTATTACAATTGCAGATGAACATCATTAGTATCGACTAAGAGTTTAAAATATTTATATCATTGTTGTTGCATTTTAATATTATAATTATATAACTGATTTGTAATTTTTAATGATATAATTTATTTTTTAACGTGAAATTTATACTAATATTTATGATTTAACTTATTTGATATATGTTAATTTTTTCTTTATTAAACCGAATCAAACCCAAAAAAAAATAGTTTTTATTGGTTTGGTTTAAAAATCGAAGTGGTTTGGTCTGGTTGAAAAAATTTCAAACCGTTTTAAATGATTTGGTTTGAAAATTTGTCTCAAACCGTTCAAATTCAACCGTGTTCACCCCTATTAGTCAATTTGTTAATTATTCTTCTCCTATTAAACTTGTAAGTTCTTTGCGAGCATGATTCGATACATTTGAAATTTGGACCATGCTAGAAGTACAAAATTTTGTACAAAATGGATGATAAACTCACCAAATGACGCTCTCCTATTGGAGGGGCTCCGGGCCCATCAGCACCCCTCCAATAGGGGGACACCACTTGACGAATGTGTAAAAGATTTTGTACATATAGAATAATTCTTGAAATTTTTTGCCCGCATGCTCACGAAGGCTATAAAGAGCACCTGTAACATATATGTATGTATTAAATAGAGTAGATTTTGAGTTGATGAAACTACTTACCAATCGAAAAATTCTTAATTAACAACAAAAGTCATTTACTTACCTAATCATGACAACATATTCTGATTTTCAATTTCATTTGAATTTTCTATGCTAGCGACATTTGATTTGTTGGACTAAATAATACCAAAGAGTATTGATAAAGAAAAAGAACTATGATTTCGCTCATTCTACTATTCAAATCATATCTTGCACTACACGTCAAAGGTATATTTATCATCAAATTATGAGCAAATTGGTTCATGTTGTAAACTTTACTAGTTTGATGACATATTTGCCAATGGGAATTAGATAGTTTTGGACACTATATTTTTCAATCCTATCTAATATCTGCAGTATTAATTTCTTTTAAGATTGCTGAGTTGTGAAGTTTAATTTCTAACCACAATTGGCAGATCCAACCTCCAAGTGCAGTTAAGAGATTTAAAGTGAAATCAATAAAGGGATTGTGACCAACTTTTGCTTGCATTTAAAGGGAAATTGAAGCGAAGGTTAAGTTATCAATTGGGAGGTAGATAAACTGTTAATTGAAAATGGTGATGAGCACTTTTCAATCTCAACACATTTGCAAATTGACATATTTTCGTACAGTTAAATAGGTATATGACGCTAGTTGACTTTTAGTTGACTTTGCGCGACCACACCCCGCTCCTCGTACATAAACCCTAGCTCATTGAAGGTAGGAAAATGATCCCAAACTTATGAATAATGCTATATAGTTTCACAAATACTTAGTACAAATCTACATGACGGTAATGTCCTTATCACGTTGTTCAATAAGGTTACATTTAGTACACTGAATTAAGCCGTATTAGGTAAAAGGCATTGAAGTGAATTAAAGTGAATGGTATTCTTTAATTTTTCATTCAAAAGTTAGTCATTTGTACTATCAACAGTATAACAAAATACGGAGGTTGTAGGTCAATTTAAGCTCAAATTTAATGAGAACTCTGAAATACATCATGACACAATCGTCTTAAATTCATTCAAGTTATATGTAAAATGCCTTTGCTTTTCCTTGAAGGTAAATTTCTCGGCAAATTGCAAACTCTAGAGGAGAAAAAATCATAGAGATCACCACATTGAATGAAGCAAGCACAGAGAAATGAAAAATAGAGAATTAAAGAAATGCAACAATTTGACCCAAATTCATTTATATTTTTTTCTTAATTTTTGCCTGTCATGATATCCTTAGTCGGGATACTTGCATTAGCAATGTACCACATGAAAAGCATCACTGGTAGTCCAGAAACAAGATGATTCCACATGCTTTAGATATTTTACACAATGAATTATGTGTAGTAAAAAAATTGAGCAACCAAAACAAAGTACACCACGAACTGCTTATGTTTTTGTTCGGATTCACCCACTCAAATCTTGAGAACACAAAAATGGCAGATCTAAAGAAAATTGAGCACATTCCTGAGGTTCGGCTACAAGATAGTCTACATCTCCGTTGAGATCCACACCAGGAAGCTCTTCACAAGGTACCAAAATCGATAGATCATCGACTCTGCTGCCCAAATTCTCACTCAAGAGAACCACTTATAGTATTAAGGCCTCAGAAAACGCCAATACTCCAAACGGAAATCAAGAGACGAATCCAATGGTGATAGTGGTGCCACGTAGTTGAGTTGTGAAATCATGATTCCTCAGTGTGACTTCCAGATTTTTATTTCTTTCAGTATCATTAAATAATTCCAACAGTTTTTCCTCAAGCTAAGTCGGCAGATAATGGAACGGCTCTAACCATAGTCAAAATCAAGATGAGTAACGCAATGCCTATTTGACCTTTTGAAGGAGGGTGGATCATGAAAATCACTAGCAATATCAACCCACCTCAAAATAAGTTGTAATATTCCTTGTCCAATCAGTGAAACTAGAATATAAAAAGTAAATGAAGGCCCTCGAGGCATGGCTCAGTGATGGAAAGGATAGGAGTGAGGTAGTCTCAACTGTAGGATTAAACTTTTTGTGGGCACCAGTATGACAACTCTTGTATCTTGACCTGTTGAGGCACATCTCTCAATTTACCTACTCCACAATGTTCTAAGGGCGAAATAGTGGAGGATCCTTAAGGTTGGGGTTCAATATTTTTTTTTTTTTTTAAAAAAAAAAGTAAAGGGAGTCAGTTCATACAGCAGTGCCAGAACAAGGTATATCAAGATGGATGGTCGCAATAAGGTCATTCAGTAAGTATATGGCAGAATGATGACACTTGTTAAATATGTCACAACAAAATATTGTGCAAGTAACATAAATTCATTTTGTTTGCACAAGGATAACAAGTGAAAAGACGCAACATTTTTTGCAATGTAAATGAAGGTGACCAAATTGTCTATGTTTGATCCCCATTAAATTACTTTTCATTACATTTTATTTTTCTTTTTCCTATTTTCAATCACATAATCTTTCACAAAATAATATTACACGTAAATCGAAAACTTTTCCGTCATTTTCAACTACTCATTTTTCAAAAAAACACTATTCCCCTCTTTTTCATTCCAAAAAATGGGGGTCAAAAAGACACACAGGTTCGTTTTGCAGCCAACCAGCCAGATTGGTTTGACCGGAATTTCCCAACAGGCTTTTTCTTATTAGGCCCCGTTTGGTAGAGATTAAAATCCAATTAAAATTGAAAATATGGCCGTTATTGGATCTCACTCGTATAATAAAAGTCAACAATAACAGCTAATTTTTCAATTTTAATATGATTTTAATATTTACCGAACACACCCTAAGAATGCAAGCATTCATGGGACAACTCTTCTATTTCCATACAAAGAACTTGACCTGTATAATAAAGCTAATAAATGTTTACAAACACACATTCCCCTTACACCAAGCAAATATAATCGCAACGAGGAAATAATACAAGATATCCTCAATTGGAGGGGGGAAAAAGTCTTAAAATAGACTTGACATTCAACTGGCCGACTTGTTTTTCATAAGAAAAAATCTGATTCACAGCCCTCACACAAGTCGTGGGGCCCTCGATTAATTTAATTGTGAGCCTCACTCTTAAATGTGAGAGGGCTGTGCAATGTGTAACCTCTCTCTTTCCATAAATTCCTTCACAATATTGAATAGAATGACAAAGAATAATTAAATAATCATATAACAAACAATAAATTAATGCATTTACTCAGTAATTCATACATCAGGCTTAGGGGAAAAAGGTGAAATGAGATCCGCTACCCAGTCAACGCACCCTCAATTCTCACAGAACAAGTCACTGTTGTATTCTTCTCCGTCTAATTCTTTAGATCGAAGAAGGGATATTTTCATTTTCTTTCCAAAAATTTTACTATTTTCTCAAATTTTACATGTTACGACAATGACGTTCCCCTTCGATTTGGATCTCATTCTTGATTTGGGTTCTGTAGAGAGGCTTTGGAGCAAGGGTTATGGGGAAACAGAGAAAGATACATTTGTCCATATACGCTCAAGTTTAAACATACAAGTAGAAGCTTATATAAGATTAGATAGATGCTATGTGTACAATCATTTCTTACAATATTGGTTGACAATCCTATTTGTCAACAACACATTCATTCATTTCAAAAATTGCTTTTAAAGTTAATGGACGAGATTTTGTCAACATCAATGTTGTCGTTCATCATTGTCAACAATAATTGTACAGGTAGATTAATTCATAAGATTAATCTACTTCGCTAGAAGAAACCGTCCAAAAGCAGTGTCAGAAAAGTCGACGGGAGATAATTGGATGAAAGAAATAATTGTGTTTTAAATTGTCCAATAATAAAATACTACATTACGTGAACCATTATGTCATGAAACATCTGAATGAAACTATTGGAGCAAGATTATTGTGATTTATATTTTAAAATATTCCCAAAAAATTGCAGAAAGCATAAACTATAAATCGCAGGCATTTCTAGAATATAACACAAACAAGAACACTTCCAAATATAGAGATGTAAAAGCTCAAGCTTACCATTGATAACAAATATGTCAATTCTTTGGTTTGTCAGACCAAAAAAGAACATTTGGTAATGTATAATAATTCCTTACAAAAACCTATCTTCCTAGTCGGATCAGGCCTCGTTTAATTAATAGCAACTTTCTAAACGCTTAAAATACAAGGTGTGGTCCAACCTGCAGCTAGAATACCAAAATACTCATTGAGCATAAGATTCTATAACGGCTCAAATCTTGTATACAGGGGTAATTCCTAGCAGATGGAAGCATTTTCTCATGACGACTGCTGTTGCCTCACACAACAAGAGTCGACTTGTCTCCTCAGCTGAACCAACAACCTGCGTTGATTTCAAAGAAGAGTTTGAGAAGACTAGCAAGTCCAATCAATAAGGCGTGCAATTATTTTGTTAAAGCCCTTACAACATTAGGTAATTAAAATCAAGACTTCAAGAATCTGCCACTATATAGTAAGATGCAGTAGACGTAAAAGTTATAAGCAGCAAGATGTAGCACCATAGAAAATTTTCCTAGTTCATCGAATACTAATCAAGCTTGCTCTTAGCACAACCCCAGT
Source organism: Osmanthus fragrans (assembly GCA_019395295.1). NCBI lineage: Eukaryota > Viridiplantae > Streptophyta > Magnoliopsida > Lamiales > Oleaceae > Osmanthus > Osmanthus fragrans. The sequence goes on along the minus strand of CM033345.1, from coordinate 7,094,246 downwards.
TTTAGGTGCGCTAAAATCAGGTGGGGCTGGCCCAGTTTAGCTGACCTGTTTAAGGCTTTAACAGACTTGAAGTTTATATATATATATATATTCTTGAGGACTGAATCCAATCAATCAATTAACCGATTTAGAGGCCAATCCAGATTCCAGACCGCTCATCCATTTTCACACCTCTACTCATGACCAAGGAAAATAAAAGGCGCGTTGACAAAGATGCCATTTAGCAAATGCCTTTTGTCACATAAAGCCTTATATTATTAATTAAAGACTAAAGAAATAAAAAATAGAGCTAATATATGGGAGAGAAAAGTTAAGGAGAACATGCTTCAATTCGTGGCATTCATAAACCATTTGATAGGAGAACAATCTCAAAAAAGTTCCCTTCTCCACACAATAACTCCATTCCAGAGTAATATGCAGCAGTAATGCACTATAGTCTTGGCAAAACTGATATTAGAAAAACAAGATGAACTTTGAGCCTTCCAGACTTATCGGAGTTAACTATCATTAAGGCACATCTTCCCATCGAGTAACTCTGAACTTGAAATTAGATTGCAATACCTTACTTAAACCTATTTCATTTCTATATGCAAATAAATAGCCCAAGCGAGCAAGCAACAGAACCAGCACCCCCCCCCCCCCCCAACTTTATTCTCAAGCAACCCTCAAAATCATCATTACCAAAGAGAAGAAAGCTTCAAATATTTCTTAAATTTTTTTTTTCTACTTTAATATTTGGTGCCATATAAATTTATGCTCCATACCTGACAGTTGGTATAAAATCTTGTGAAGTCTTCGGATAAATTGTACAAATATTCGCACAACACATTCGGCAAAAGATTGGTGCATGCCTCTTCAACAGTCTGCAAAGGGTGGAAGGAAAGCAAAACCCAAAAATAATACATTGCACTAATGTAAGATAATGTCAATGCATCCAACGAATTGCAACATGCATAAACATGGCTATATCTCCCACGATTGTTATTACCTCAGCAAATTGGAGCAAATGAAGTCCTAATACACGTTCATCGGGATGAGACAACTCTAACTTTCCAGCCTGTCACAAATATAATCAACAATTGCTTTAAATTGTAAATTAAAAAGAATTGTGAACTTAAAAAATTATCTTCTTCGATTGGTAAAAAAAAAAGAAAAAGTATGTTACTTAATTTTGACAACAACATCTACTTTCAAAATAAGTAACTTCTTTTCACTTAAAACTAAGAAAAATGTAAGTCATTCATACTTGTGGGAAAAAAATTAATTTATTTTAAGCTCAGTTCAAAATGCCCATTAAATACGTTCCCAGCAGCCACTAGCATATGGTTTAAATTTTTCAAACTAACAATTGGAGGCATTCTTAGGCCAGTCATGAGAAGCCAAGCTTATCATCAAAAGTTTACTTCAAGTTTGAATACAGAATAATGATGCAAGTACCCTACTTGTAAAAGACAAAATTTGAATTTGAAGACAAAATCGAATTGATCAAATTTGGAAATAGTTTTTTATCAAGAAAATTATTATTTTCTTTCACAATTTAGAACAAATGAAAAATTAAGACCTAAAAATGAACAAAAAGCTTAATAATTTAACCTTTAAGAAAAACATTTAATATATAACAAACATCGAAATATACAGGTAGGAACAGAACTTCAAGGACAGCATCCCACCTTTTTCAATTCCTCTATATCTTTACACGATTTCCTTATAATTGAGCATATTCGGGCATGTGCATACAGCAGATACACAGCAGTATTTCCCTGCTCATAAAAGAAAAAGGAAATCAAGTATAAACTCGACGATTGAAGACTTACTAAATTGAGAATACTAGTACGCCAAAAAAAAAACGAGGAACTATGTCAAAGGGAATTGAGGAATAAGAACTACATTGAAATAAATTACTTTATTAATTAAAATCAAGGACTGACTCATCAAGATTAATATGATCCAATACCATGTATCTAACTTTTTCTTATAAAAACGCAAAGAGAAAAAGTTGTTCCCTTATATATTTTCTTCCCATTATAAAAAGCATTAAAATCTCTGAACCCACCTTATCATTCAGCATCTGGTCAAAATTGAAGGTGTAATTGGTAGTTCTGTTATTCTTCAGGTCAGCATATCTGTTCAATACCCGACAAAAATAAATTAATTCAGATGTCAGTAAAAAAGTAAACAAATAAACATGAGCACGTTATCTGTCAAACCAAACACACTATTTATGTGCTCACTTGCTTGTGTATTTTGGAATCTAATCTAGATCCACAACTAAATTCCAAAACTGAACGAGAATATAAATTTCTGATCCTTCCACTAAGCTTATTTTCTATAAAGAGCTAAAAGTTTCTTACACAAAAGAATATGGAAGGTTTGCTTTTACTTGTCTCTAACTGGAAATAACACATTTCAGAACCCAACCCGGATCCACCAGTAAAACACGAACTGATGAATATCATGATCCTTATACAAGACGATGCACAGAAAAATTTTGTTCATTGCACCAATTAGTAAGGTAGTTATAGCACTCTAATTAAACTGGAGACATAAAAAATCGACAAAAAAGGCATGCAGAGGCAAGAAACATACTTTACGGCACCATATCCAACTGCTTCTGCAGTTCTATCAAGCTCTTCCTCGGTCCACTCTTCACCCTTGCCTGGTCATAAAATGAAAAGCATACATGACATGACATTCAGATCCAAAACAATGAAATCAGATAGTAACAGCCTGCTAAAATCTAACACGGTTTGATAGTTGGGAAAAAAAACTAATTTTCTACTGATCTGATAATCAATGAAGTGTATACAATAAATGCAACTATTAACTTACCTCTTTGGATTAAAGCTGTTTTGCATCGACTTTTGGCTTCATCGAGTAAATCAACTAATTTGACAGTTTCAGTACTGCGAGTGCGAAATCTCTTTCCATCTTCTCCTAAAACAAGCCCAAATCCTACGTGGCTAGCTTTGGGATACTTATTATCTTCAGCTGGAAGCCAACCAGCTCGTTTGGCAGCCTTGAAAAAATTGAAGGAAGAGGCATTCAGACTTGAAAATAGCACAGCACATATGATTAAAATGTGAAATATGAAGGATTGATACACCATTTAATCATGGATTAAGAGAACGTCATAACTTACAGTAAAGAACATTTCAAAATGCTCTCTCTGGCCAACATCAGTTACATATATAATCCACTCCGCCTTTTCTTCATTAAGTCGATACCTAAAAGTTGCACATGTGCAGAAACACCATATAGAGTGCAGTTAAGTTTTGATATCAGTTACATAATTGCTATTTTGTAGAGTTATAACATCTTATCAGTCTTAGCAGGTATCAGCTTTATCAATGACCAAATTAATACCTTTGTGTAATTTAGAAAAAGCTGTAAGATAAACTGACACAAAGACAACTAGAGAGAATCTCCACGAATGGATGATGAAATATGCATCCAACAATAAACACGTAGAGTTTGGAACTAACCATAATGCAGCAAGATCAGTTGAAGCATAGTTGTAACCACCATCCCTCTTCACAACAATAAGAGGAATATTTTTCCCTTCAATAAAGATAACACGAGCTCCTTCACTTTCTTCAATTAATCCCTGTTTACTCAACAAATCTAAAGCCCCTGGAATATATGGGTTGTAAAAGCTTTCTCCCTGGATAAAAGGAAAGCTAAAATAAGTGTCGCTGAATACCCAGTGAAAAAAGGATTAAATATCAACAATAACATCATACATTCACTCAATAGGCGCTGTCACTGGAGCTTAAAAGAAATAATATACGTTAAAAATATTATTAGACAACATATCATCTTCAGTCAACTGTGTGATGCAGATGTTAATTGAACTTTCTTGGCTCACCAAATTTCATTGAAAACTGAGTACAAAAAGTATCAAGGAAAAAAAAGACTGTTTCACTCCACCAGAACAAGGTCTAGGCAAATAGGAAATGTTAAGTTTTCAGTAGACAAAAATTGACACATGTTCAGAAAATAGCTTACATAAACAATGAAATAATCCTGCACAAAGTATGCTCATTATGCAACAAAATGCATTATTGCATTTATTTTTTTCGCTTATTTCTTGGTGTGAATTACCCTTTTCAAAACAATATTTACCACGAGATTTACAATAAACTTTTACAAGCAATTAAAGTAGCAAGATAATTTCACTACCTTTTCCTCTAACTCGACTCCAAGCCGCTCATAAACCCTTTCATATCCTCTTCGACTGATTTCACAAATTTGTTTCCATGCTGTCCGATACCTCTCTTCTCCACCCTGCAATATGGATAAGGCCAGAGAATAATGTAAATAAGATAAATAAAGACTTCCACTCAAGTAGGTGATATTCCACCTTCATGGGAGTCTGTAAATGTTGTGTTATTTACCAAGAAACTGTGGTTACTTATAGGGGATGTTTCGAGGTTAAAAGAAAGTAACAATAAGGTGCCGAACTTTCAAAACCTTAAGCTACCAAGTTATTCACCTGAAGACTGACCACAGCCTGTTGGGCCCTCTCCTTGAATGCAGGATCACTGTCAAATCTCTGCTTCGATGCCTTATAAAATGCCTGAAAATCCGTGCTTGAATCAAAAGGAGAACCTTTGTGCATCCTACTTTATCAAAACTTTTTTCTCAATGAATTGCAATAACTCGATTTATTTTTCAAGTATGCTTACACAGATGACAGAACAAATAAACGCGTTAATAATCACCGAAATAAAATTTCTTTCTTAGCATAAATCCTAGCCACAAAGGAATATGGAACTCTTAGCCCTTGTTTGAGCCCCATTCTCGCCAAAAAATGAATTTTTGAATAGTGTATTGATGAAAAATGTGTGGTTAAAAAATAGAGAATTTTTTTGGATTTGCGTGTAATATTATTTTATTGAAGAATGTGTGGTTGAAGTGGGGTCAAATCACTATTGAAGAATGTATTTTTATGGGAAAAATGGGGCTCAAACAAGGGCTTAATTTCAGATTGACATCATGATCACATGGAGTTTTAATCTCAATAAAGAGAGACAAATATCATCAAACGAACATGAGACACATATTCCAATAACCCGCTAGCTTTTTGACTTCTGCTTTTTGCTGAATAATCAGTGTTTGACCTCTCTCAACGTCAATGGTTTATGTTGGCTAACAAATCACAGGAATCCTGACCTTCACTTCAATGCCTATTCCAACTTTTTTGAGTAGCATATCTATCAAATTAAAATTGAAAGTTGTAACCATTCCATGTAGAAAAATTAGCCATGATGGCCAAAAAGAAGGGTTTCCACTCTCCTACAGCACTAATTTGTTTTAAAAAAAAGAGAGATTTGAGTCATCAGTCATTATAGAAATTTTCACAAAACTAAAACTGAAAGCCAAATGATACAATTTTATTTCACAAGTGTAATGCACCGAATAATTAAATCTTCATAAAACAGCTAAAAAAGTACTCAATCTTCTATCTGAAAAGCTACTTGGTAGGCATTAATAATTAATTCTTCTGTAAAGTCAGATGAAGTAACATATAGAGTAATTCTACTTTATTACTTGTGCAAAAATCATAAAAAGTAGTGCTACATGGTGCTATCACTCACCACTTATGATATGATATAAACGATGCACATTACAAGCTTCAAACTCAAAAGTAAAGTAAGAAAGAACGAACATAAAACCACAAGATCTCTAAGGAACAAATAGTGTTCAAAATTTCTCCCCTTACCTCTAGATCTCCAATGTCTTGATCATTAACTTCCCCATTTGGAAACATTTCGAAAAGGTACTCGATTAGCATACCAAACTGCAAAACATATAATTCAGCTTAAGATTTATGATAGAAATGATGAAGCACAAAAACTTCATACTAGAATATATTTAACATCAGTCAAGAATTCAAGATGAAATTGTGTAACTAATATATTTCCAGATAACCTGCAAAAGCATCCAACAAGGCAAATGTAAATACTGTTGGCTCATTCTAATGGTAAAAATAAGGAAAGAAATGAATAAAGAGGGCATAGATTTAAGTTCCAAATTTGATGAACAACATATGCATCATGTAACTTAAAAGGGACATTCGGACCATGCTCAGAACTAAAATATTAAATGGAGCAATCAAGTATAAGACTCAGAGAAAGCTTTTAAATAATAAATTATAAAGCATCAATCAATACTGCTCCAAGAGAAAAGAAACAATAAATAACAGTAGGATCTTAAATCAAAATTTATGTTTTCTTTAACAACTTGAATTAGGCCGGGTAAACTACACGCAAACAGCATACCTACTACGATGGGAAGTACGACACAAAATATGGGCATGTCCAATATTTGGCCACAACAGAGCTATAAGCAGAAAAAAAAGGGTCTACCTGTGTGCCCCAGTCGCCAACATGGTTTCTCCGTAGAACCTTAACATTTGAATATTCCAGCATACGTGCCAGTGTATCTCCAATGATAGTGGACCTCAAGTGACCAACGTGCATTTCTTTTGCTATATTTGGCGAGGAGAAGTCAACTACTGCTCTTTTGACAGGAAGCTTAGGAGCCCATGTTTCAATACCATTGACTAGCATCCTTTGAATACTCTGTACAGCTTTAGGTAAGATTTTCATAAACAAAACACACACAGAAATGTTCAACCAAAAAAAGTGAAGTTCCAAAAATTGTCGACCTTTGCTATCCATTGCTGAGACAATAAAACATTTACAAAGCCAGGTCCAGCTATTGAGCACGATTCTATGATTTCTGATGAAGGAAGATTTTTCATAATGGCCTAAAAATTGAAAATGTAACAAATAAATATTTGATGCTTTCAATTTAAGACATGAAATGAATCATGATATACCACAATATTTTTCCAGTCAATATAACAAGATATAGATATAGCAAATATAATCATCACCACCTGTCCTATTGGTTGGGGACCTCTGAACTGCGTACCCTTGCCTTTAACCTTTGACCACAACCCCATGGCATTGTTGCTTACCAACGAGAAAAAGTTGTCCAATTAGCAAGCAGTGATTATAAGGTAATGTAAAAAAGCAAATTGATCTGATTCTAATAGAAAAAGAAAAAACATACCATTGATAATCACCAAATTTAGGATTTTGGCATGGAGCAATTGCAGGCTCTACATCCAACTCATCAGGGACCGTTAACCTCAATGATTCTTCAAAGAGCTTCGCTATTTGTTGTTTGAGACTCCCAACATCCTCTTGATCCAGGTCAACAACATGCTGGACCAGAAACAAACACGAGCGAGCAGCAGACATAAAGCATATTTGTGTATCATTCGTTTAGAAAATAATATGCTTTTGTGATGCGTTTTTTATGTGAACTTACATTAGCCATATTTGACAGAGACTGTGCCTTTGTGTCAATCAAAATTCTTCGAGATGTTGCTCTAAGAATACCTGTCTAGTTTGACCACAACCACAAAAAATTACCAAAAGCACACTCAAATTGCACCTTTCAATAAAAACAAAGCAAATGTCAGGGAGAGCAAATATATAAAATGTAGCACTGGCACCTATAAGTCCCCAGTGTTAGAAAAATTAAAGAAGATTCAATATTTAAACACCATTGCTCTGATAGGTAAAGCCAAATAGGCAGTTGAGCTCCATTGTGCAGTATTTCCATGCTATTAAGTCCAAAGTACTATTAAGACAAGTTAAGTTTGTTCATAAGGGAAAATTTGCCAAATATCAGGCTACGAATGCAACCAAGAATAGAAACAAGCAGAAAATAGAAAACACGGATTAAACAAACTATAATGCCCAACCCAAAACGCGCGCACGTTTTTGTGGGCATCAACGGTTTATCCCAATATTTTTTCTTCATCCCTTTTCATATCAAAGAAAATTAACAACACACTTAAGGCTGATAAACGAAGTCGCGTCACACGTACAAATACGAGAGAGAGAGAGCTTACAAGTAGTGGACGAAAGAGAGGAGTGCGAGTAGAAGAGAGAAAAACGATTTAGTTGCAGAGGAGAGAGAACCGGCGGAAGCAAATTACTGAAATGTGAGCAATTCATTACAATTCGATAAAAATAAAAAATAAAAACCCTAAATTTTTCCACGCCGAATATGCGTTTCTTGTATGGAAGAACTGTAACTGTTAGCGTTCGTTTTAGGATTTTGTGTAGTTATGATATTTATTGGAAAAATGTTATTTGACGCTAATGTGGATATGTTTGATTACAATAATGAAATTTATATAAAAAGAAAAATAAATTTCAGACAATTAACATAAAACTTATTTGTATGGGAATTGCAAAGTAAATGTATTTTATTGATTTAATATTTAACTTAGAAAATATTATAATTGCTATTTTTATTTGTGGATAGATGAGGGAGAAAGAGATAATTATCTGAAAAATGGAAACCTACTCCTCTGAATAAAATATTTTTCTTATTTTCAAGAAAAATATGATCATCTGATTAAAAGTATGAAAATGATTTTTATAGAAAAAAAATCAATCAAATAACGCAAAAATGTGAGAATTTTGGTGAAAAATAATATTTTTCATGAAAAATATTGATAATCAAATGCGCCGTAGATCATAAGTATAATATCATATTGACGTCTCAATATGACTAAATTGCATTACTCTATTTATTCAATCCTTATTTGGTGAAAATTAAAATTAAAATCAAAATCAATAATTAATTTTAATTACACATTTTGCAGGATCCACAACTTTTCAATAACACATTTCATTAACTTTTATCAAAATTTATTAAAAATATGATTTTAATCTTCACGAAATAGAGGCTTATATATGCACACAATTTCATATTTTATTATATATACTGCAGCCCAAAAAATGCATTTCTTGCCCGTTAGAAATTTAATTCAGCCAACTTTTTTTGACTTCTTCAACGATCATTTTTTTTTATTCTTTTTTGCTGAACAATGGCTACCAAACCGAGGTATAAATTAACTTTTGTCTATTAAACTTAGCCCCAATTTGATTATCATTTTCCTCATAATATAGTAGAAAATTGACGACGGGGTTGTATTATCTGAAGTTTGGTTGATTTGGGAATTTTGTGTCAAAATAAAAGGTTATGGGGGTATTGTGCAAAACTACTGAAGGTTAGGGTTAACCAATTACCCTTTTTTGTTCAACGTTTGAGCAATACAAGTCATGTTTGGTTTAGATAAAAATCAAATTATTTGTAAATTTTAATTAAAGTTGATGATATATGAAATTGTTGACTTTTAATTTTTTAGCTGAAAGAAACCTGAACTATTTTTTATAACAAGAGAAACCAAAGAAAAACTTGTTTCGGCTTAAGAATGTAGGCTTGTTTTACAATCTCATCATTTTTAAATTTGAAATTTTAAAAAGAATTATTAAATAAAAAGAATTATTTATTATCCCTCAAACCCCTTATTAAAACCCTCTGCATTTTCACTTTCAATTTCACACCGTACCATAGTAATATGGCTCTATCGAAACTCACGTTTTTTACCCATTTCGGCAAAACCCTAATTAAACCCTGTCGTTTTCGACTTCCGGCGCCGCCGTCCGTCGCTGTCCCCCTTCGCCTCTTCTCCTTCGCAACCCCAGAAGAGGCGGCGGCCGAACGCCGCAAGCGCAAGCGCCGCCTCCGTATCGAACCCCCATTGTCTTCCCTCCGCCACCATCAACAGCAACAACGCCCTTCTCCGCCCTCCGCTGCCCCTCAAAACCCGAACGCCCCCAAACTCCCCGAACCTGCCTCGGCTCTCTCCGGCAACCGCCTTAACCTCCACAATAAGATTCTGACACTCATCCGCGAAAATGATCTCGAAGAGGCTGCACTCTACACGCGCCACTCGATTTACTCTAACTGTCGACCGACTATTTACACGTGCAACGCCGTTATGGCGGCGCAGTTGCGGCAGTCGAAGTACTCCGATCTTCTGTCTCTTCACCGATTCATCACTCAGGCAGGTGTCGCCGCCAACGTGGTGACGCATAACATCCTCCTAACAGCCTACCTGGACTGCCGAAAAACGGATCTTGCTTTGGAACACTACAGGCAGCTGATCAATGATGCACCATTTAACCCTTCCCCCACGACTTACCGCATTCTTATCAAAGGCCTTGTCGACAATCAGAAAGTCGATAATGCCCTTGAGCTCAAGGACGAAATGGCCACCAAGGGCTTTAAACCGGACCCGACTGTTTATTCATATTTAATGTTGGGTTTAGCAAAGAATTCAAACCCGGATGGAATTTTCCAATTGTACGAGGAACTAAAGGAGAAATTGGGACAAGAAGAAGTTTTGGATGGGGTGATATATGGGAATTTGATGAAAGGGTATTTCTTGAAAGGAATGGAGAAGGAAGCCATGGAGTGTTATGAAAAGGCTACAGCTGAAGGGTCACGTATAAAAATGAGTGCAGTGGCGAATAATTATGTCTTAGAGGCTTTGACCTTGAATGGAAAGTTTGATTTGGCTGTGAATTTGTTTGATAGGATGAAAAATGAGCATGATCTGCCGAGGAAATTGACTGTGAATTTGGGGAGTTATAATGTGGTGGTGGATGGGTATTGTGCAGAAAAGAGGTTTGGCAGAGCCATTGAGGTTTTCAGTAGCATGGGAGAGAAGAGGTGCAATCCGGATACTCTGTCATACAATGTGCTGATTGATCAGTTGTGTAGTAATGGGATTTTGGATGAGGCAGAGGAGTTATACAGGGGGATGAGTGATAAGAACGTGAATCCAGACGAGTATACTTTTGTCGTTTTAATGGACACTTGCTTTAAGGAGAACAGACCAGATGATGCAGCCGGGTATTTTAGAACAATGGTTGAGTCGAAGCTGAGACCGAATCTGGGGGTTTATAATAGGATGGTTGATGGATTAGTTAAGGTTGGGAAGATCGAGGCGGCTAAGTCAATCTTCGATATGATGGTGCCGAAGCTTAGGATGAATGATGATGCATATAAGTTTATCACGAACGCATTATTTGATGTTGGGAGGCATGATGACGTGCTTAAGATTGTGGATAGGATGTTGAGGGAGGATCCAAATGATTTCACTGAGGAACTGGAAGAATTTCTTCAAGAAAGGTTGAGGAAGGATGGAAGGGAAGAGGAGTTGACAAAACTTAAGGAAGATTTAGAAAGGGAGAAGGCTGAGGCTGCAGCTAGGGCTGCTGAAGCAGCAGAAAAAGCTAAGGCCAGTTCTCGACTGGCTCTTTCCTCTTTGAAACTGTTCGGAAAGAAGATATCTGAAAATACGGAGTCCGGAGAAGAGCCACTTGCAGCCACTTCAGGTGATGCTGAGGCCTCGGCTGCCTCTGTGAATGGAGACGAACTGGCTGGAAAACAAGAGAATACCGAGGAAGGCTCTGGAGAGATAAAATTTGCTGATGAGGGCGTGGCTGAAGAAGCACTAGAAACTAAAAGTGATGCCGAAACTAAGCGGGTTACAGCATAATTATTAATTAAATTCAAGGGACAATCATTTGTTTACTACTCTGTTACTTTGTTCTCTGAACTTCCTAGTGATGTTTGTGTAGCTTCTGAATCATAAAATATACAATTTGAAGTTTGAACTTACTATGTGTTCTTAATTCTCATCGCAGCACAAAATAATTAAAGGACTCTGAATTTTATGTGATTAGATTCTTCTCAAACAAGGGCCAAGTCCATGTGATTGGAGGAGCCTTTGAATTGAATATGTGACATATCGATTTGAGTTAGAATCCAATTGTGCATGACGTGTGGAATCTCATTTGAATCTAGATGGTAATCATCAGCATGGACCTCAAATAGAAAGAAATGTGTAATCTGGTTTAAATAACAAGAGACATCTTGCAAGGCTAAATACTACAACTCATTGCACTGACCTGAATAGTATGAAAAGTGTGAAATCTCTTCTGAATAAGCAAATATCATCTTACATGCTAAATACTGTTGGGTGATCGAGGAAATGATAAAAGAGACTCCTGTATGAAATCCTGTGGGAATTAACAAGGATCGTCTTGCATGACTAAATGCTAGTATACTTTAGGAATGATCCAAAAATTCCTGTCTGAAATTTCTTATGAATCCACAATGATTCATGCGCTTTAGAATTGCAGAGCACGACACTTTTTGAGATGGTTATATTCTGTTTGTGCCATTGCGAAAAAGGAACACGTTCAACGACCTCCAGAATGGCAGAGAAGCAGGGACTGAGTAGGAATGGTTAAGGGCAATTTTATTCGACATAAACAGGGTAACAGAAACAAATTGCAAAATGCCAATGTAGGAAACTTCGAAAGTAATGACAATTTCACAGGTCTCATTTTCTCCCCTTTTGATCAAAACCTTTATCTCACATACAGAACAATATCATCTTGAAGGCAAGCAAGAAAAGAGCAAGTCATAAGAAAAGAAAAACATGGTGCTTATTTGACAATTGATTAAAGCTCAATCTTTGGCAACCAAGGGGAAGATAAGTTGTGTTTAACATGTTACAAGTCATTCCGTTGCGATGGCTCACAAACGTAAACACGTGCAGTGGATATTCGGTATACAATATCAGACAAAATTAGACACTATAATGAAGACGTTCTTAGCTTCTTATTTTTCTTAGTATCTAATATACCGTACCAAACATGTTAGCAGTATCTTATCATGCACATATGTGTCATGTGGATAGACATTGAACAGCCCAAAATTAACTTCTTCAGCTACAAAGATTTGGCATACACACCCTGGCATCTGAATTTTGTTCTTTCCATAATCTCCCAGTAACTCTAAGCTTCAGCTCCTTCCTGTCCCCACAAGAGAAAAAAAGTGCCACGTTTCTTTGGATTATAAGACCATCATGACTGTCCCGGACCTTTTGGTGGCTATCTCGAATGCTCCGAGGTGTACCCTCCCATATGAGTTTTCGGCCATTTGCCCCAACCTCCAAACTGTAGCTATAGTTGCGAGCTTCGACCTCATCGCCCATAAAACGGATGAATGCCATGTAGACAGGAGCTATACCAAGCTGAAATGCTTCAAAGTGGAGGCAGAAATATTGTCCAAAACAATGGAAAACCTAATGAAACAAACACAAGAAACAAGATTACATAATTATTCAACATATTATTGAGTTTTTACGGAGCAGTAGTTATTAGATGTATTGAAACACCAAAAACAGCTAGGGCGCAAATGTTGATACATCAAAACATGAACATGACAGCATTGCAACCTAAATTTTCTCTTTATTTTTTATCTCGTGCTGAAGTTCAATACGTAAAATGGAAAAAAGGAAATGCAACCTAAATTTTCTATTTATTTTTAATCTTGTCCTGAAGTTCATCAAGTACAATGGAAAAACAGGAAATGCATTTTAGACGTGATAATGTTGTAGGAGACAATACAGACAAGTGGGCATTATTATAAGAGGAAATTATTTTCCATACTTGGCCGTTGTTTCCCAATTTTCTGAAACTCATTTTTCCTTGAACTCATTTTCAACCACATATTTTATGGGACCCAAAACTTTTATCAACTTTCCAACCATACATTTCATCGACTTTTATCAAAATCTACTAAAAATTTCATTTTTATCTAATCAAAAACAGTTCCTTGGTAATACATTGTAAGCCTCTGAAAATACCACATGGAACCATCAAATACACACAGGAAATAATTTAAGACTTCGAGTAACAAAAGCCTCAGGTAGCCATGACTCAACGTGCATATGCTATAAATGACACAACTGGAAGATCATAATATTCACATTATGACATAAGCAATCCAAGAGCACGACATGAAACTTACTGTTAGCATCCATGTTGCATTTTCTACTTCACGAGGATTTGACTTTACATAGCGGTGATTGAATGTACATCCCGAGTGCATGTCCACTTTGTGATCATCTCTTAAATGAGCAATGAGACAAGGAATGTCACCAGTAATCAAGCACTCAGATCCTGCATATGGACAATTGTATGGTCTGAAATTGCAAACTGCCTCGTGTTCGAGTTTGCTGTAATAGGGAAATATTTCCGGGCATCCCAAAGAACAGTACTTGCAGGGCAGCACAAGTGACTCAGCTACCTTCTCTAGTGCTAAGCACCTAATATCTCCCAGCTCTTGTCTGCACGTAGGACATCGGTTATGCACCCTTGTCTTGCAGGTGGAACAGAGAGTGTGCCCATTGTGACACTATAAAAGATCAAATTATCAATCAACAAATGCTCATCCAACACTTTTGAAATGTGTAAAAGAGTTTATTTTTAAGTAAATTTTAGTTTCAAACATAATTAGATATTTTACTTCTTACATTTAAGTAACAAATGTTAGTTATTTTAAAATTAAGTCTTACCTTAGTGTTCAACTAAATTACTTATTTTGATCACTAAATCAATAAAAAAAAAAATTATGTATTTTAAAGCTTATTTACTTTTAAGTAAAAGTTTAAGCTTAGCCATACATGCTTGTACCATTCTTTATCGCAGGCATTCCTAAAAAGAAATTGAGAGGAGAAGTTATGTAAAACATCAAACAGGTCATAACAAATAGACAAACAAAGTTACTGAAAAAAATGACGATGCAAGATGCATGGTATATTAATTCTATGTTATGAAATACTATAAATGCATGATGGATGGAGGCCAATTTAACAAATCATTTTGACAAGCCTCGCTAGATTACTTATCTTAAAAACACTGCACGCATCCAAAAATATTTAAACAAAGCAAATAACAAATTGATTTTCTGATTTGTTCTTTTTATAATTTTTCAACAATAACTACAACAGTTTGAATTTATGAAGGCATCCAACTCCAAGCAATCACCGTTGCATTTTAAACAGTGCAGAAGTAACTGTAGAATAATTTTGTCAATATCTCGAGTAATCATTTCATCCCGATCTATTACATAATGCAGCCGATATTCTAGCATCAATGGTTAAAAACCAAACAATACCAGCATACAGCCTTATCTATTCCTTTCAAGGCATGTTCCATTTGCAGTATTAGAAAGGATTGGACATTACAACAGACAAGATTTGAGATTCTTTTTTTTTCTTAAAACTGTTTAATACTATCCCATCCATCTCAAAAATGCAATCAGGTTCTTAAAAAGGCATAGATTGAATTTCATTTTCACCCATTTGAGAAATATTTCACATTTTACATTAACAACATCAAGTCAAGATTTATAATGACTTGCAACAAAGAGAACAAAAAATAAACATGCCAAAAGATACTCCAATTTTCATCTAGTAAAGGTCGAGAACAAGTAACAAAGCCTCAATCCAATAAATCCAAATGAATTACAACTCAACTCAATACATGAATCAATTATAAAAATTGTCCCAGATTGACATCCAACAAAATCTAACCATGAACTCATAATACTATAAAATCTTCAACTCCATTCCCCCATCCCCACCCCACAATTACAGCATAAATCTACACAATTTTTTCATCAAACGCAAAACCATCTACCAGAAAACAAAATATAAAAAGCCCCAAAAAAAAAACCAAAAGGAGAGAGGGAGAATACCTGATGGATTGGAGGGTACATAGAATTGGTGCAAACCCGGCATTCGAGCAATTCATGGACGCTTGTGGATCCGATCCCTGAGAGAAGTATATTGTGAGGCTTTAGAGAATTTTTAAGAGGATGGTCTCCGTCTTCTATTCCATCGGATGAAGATACACACTCCACGCTATCCATTTCAATTGTAGCCATTTCGGAAGAATCACAAATTCCCACCTTCACAAATCTCAGATGCCCAATTCCGAAAATTCAAATCTTTAGCAGAAATTTCAGATGCCCAATTAGATGAATCCACTCTTCTGCTGAAATCTAAGATGCCCAATTCCAAATCCAATCTTTGCAGAAATCTCAGTTGCCCACGGTTAAAAGCCCTATCTAAGTTAAAGCAACACCCACTTTGCAAAATTTGATATTTTACCGAATTTTATTATGCATAAAAATGCGACGCCCACTTATTAAATTTTGATATTTCACAAAAATCGCAATAAATCACTTCCAAACATTTAATCTCCTACAAAATTATCACCTAATTCCAAACATTCAATTTTTATTCAATTCATATATTTCTGCTTTATTTCCTTCGGATAATTACATTTTAGGTAAGAAGAAACCAAAAGAATTTGATCAAAAAACGAAGAGAAAAGCAGAAAAGGAGGAAGAGATATTATCACGGTTCGATTCCGAAGAATCAAACAGCGTATTTTCACGAAAAGAGGTTCTTTTATTCTTCTTCTCTCTCTAGTTCATGTGAGGAGAGAGAGAAACGACGATCTCCGCTGATTTTGAAAATAATTGAAATTCGGATAGTAATCCAACGGTCATAAATTATTGTCGCTGCAATGACATGCTATTTGTTGGTTGAGAAGGCTTTTTAGCTGTCATTGTCAAGAACTATACTTTTATATGGTAGTTAATCAATGAAAATGGACAGGGTAAACTAGCTAATAATTGATTGAGAAAAAAAATATTCATTGAGAAATTTGAGAAATAATGCTATTATAATTCGTAACTGCACTAATCATCCTTACGTAACAGCTTATTGTTAAGATGTTAACTTGTTAATTAAGTCAACATAATTACAATAAAATAATATTTTAAATAATAAATTATCACATAAAATAATTAGAAGTCTGCTGCATGTACAGGGCACTGTTTCACAGGCCCTGTACAGACTCTCTCACAAACATGGAGTGGGTATTATTGGAGGATTTTTTTAATGAGGTGGGTTCACATGGGACCCATCTCATGTGAGGGGGAAACTCTGTCAGGCTTTTTACAGGCCTAACAGAGTGGCATTTTCCAAATGATTATTACAATTTCTTATTATGAATAATATTATTTGAAAATTATTGTTGAGATTCAATTTTTTTAAATATACAGTCAGTTCCAAACTTTTTTATCTTAGTATTTGTATTTCAAACATTTTCAGTGAAAGCGCATCGAAAGGAATCCCTAACGATTTTAGTCAAAAAATAAAATAAAAATCATTTGTTTATGTTTGTTGAGAGCAATGGTGTGGCCATTCATCAAGTGTCTTTAAATAATTTTTTATCCACTTCCAACACAATTTTTTAACTTTTTTCCTACTATAATATATCGTTTTCGCCCCCATTTATATTGCCAATAACGAAAATATTTAAATATAATTCAAATAATTTAGTATGGAGCATTGAAACTCGGCTATTTATTAAGCCCCTGATTGATAGAGTTAAAAATTAGACTTTTAATAAATTTTAGTAAAAGTTAATAAAGCATGTGATTGAAAAGTTATGAAACTTATGAAATGGATGATTAAGATCCCGTTTGATTTTTACTTTTCCTCCATAAAAATGAAAAATATGACTATTATCAATCATATTCAGCCAACATTTTTGACTTTTCATCTCTTAATGGTTGATTTTAACTTAGATTTTAATCAATTTTTTAGGAGTACCAAACATGGACTAGATGTAATTGATGCAAATAGGGAGTGAATTTGATTCTATTTTATTTTGAAAAAGTTAAATAAATAGTCAATTGGAGTCTAATTGCAATATTTAATTCTCTAGAATAGAGATTATTTACATTTAGCCCCAAATCGACGTAGTTAAAAAATTCAAGTTGATGTAGATTTTGATTAAAAAATATATATACATTTTCCCAACAGAAGAGATGGAATTAATGTTTATTGAAAATTAAAAAAGACAAAATATGAGCATACAACGTAAGATACCATATTTAAAATATTGATCGTCTTACATATACATAATTATTTACATACACATGATGTGATAAAATATGATTAGATCCAAAAAAATTCAACCAAATAACAAAAAAAAAATAAAAAATTCCACTCTCTTTTTTACACTTCACATGTATTTAAATTATTGTGTAATTCCATTATGTACAAGTAACATTATTTCTATATATAATAATATAGAAGTGGAATAACTTTTTATTGCATGAAAAGTGAGTACAAGTAGCAAAATTCAATCATAATTTATTATGCACAAGTCCCCCTCCATGTAAAGGCAATTTAAACCCGACCTTTATATGCGTGTAGCATCTCCCAATTGACAGATGCTGCGGTGACACGAGTTTAAAAATTTCATTTACACCCGATTTTAATTAAATAATGTCCAAATGTATATCACCCAACATTTGTCAACAAGTCTGTAAATGAAACTCATAAAAATAACTTGGCTCTAAAACATAACTATCTTATAGCTGACAGACTATTCAACACTCTTCTTGCTTCATCATGATGATTTGATTCATCCAACTTGTATGGACAGCCAGTGTGAATACACAAAGGGTATAGCTGAAAATTTATTCCACAACTCCAAATTTTTTTAAAAGAACTATTTGATGCTTAACTTGGCTTAAGATGGAGTAAAAGTTACTTTTAAGTAACTACTTTTTGTCGAACATCAGTTGAAAGTTCATATATTGATAAAATTATCTTTTGAAAAAGTAAGAATTGATCAACTTAACAGAAAACTTATAAGATAATCCAAACAGTTTTCTAAGCTAATCCAAATAGAGTTACTGTTGATGGGTACAAACTATTACAGCAATTTTTTTTCAAGAAAGTAGAATTAGATCCATCTTGAACTCAAAACTCATGTCCCTTGCCATCACAGCTCAGAAAAAGTAAAAGAAAATTGAATTTTGCTAAAAATTCGCCACTTGTCTTAGCTCCATTCAAACACTATAACAAGATATATTGTACACCTAAAAAGCATGTTTGGAACATTGTACTAGACTAAATAATACCGTGTAATAATAGATGAGATTTTTAACTTCTTCTTTTTTACATTAATCACATACTGCCAGTGCAACATACCAAAATCCAAAAGGGAGTTAATGACAATGAGATCATGCTCCAAGGAAAGCATACATCATTTACAGCAGAGACTTGAGAAAATACCTAATTCAATGAGAAACGTAAATAGATGGCAACTGGCAAGTGACTTAGCTAATCTAGACATGAAATTCAAATACAGAGAAACAAAAGTGATCAGCGACTCACAATCTGGTCAGAAATTACTTAGTAGCTTCCATTCTCTCTGCTGCTGCTGGAATTCAGTTTTCCCCAAGATCATTATTTTGGGGCTGATTGTCCTGCCTGATATGGATGCTGCACGCATAGGTACCATATTTTTAGTTTTGGATGCAAAACAAAACTGCAGAGCATGTTGCAACAGAACAACACTAAGGAGTCTTTGGAATGGTGAACCAGACACTATTGCACATGGTAGTAAGAGTGAAAAAGAAGCTAAAATGTGGTTCAGTACAATGTCCAGTCCAGTCCACTCCTATGAGCCAAACACATTTTGAAAGTTATATTGACTTCCAAAACAATAGTTCGCGAGGAATATAGCTCAAGATAGAAACTATTAGCTAGTTTTAGTTCCTTTTTAAAAAAAAATGGATCATAGGTTTATTGAAAAGAACATGCAATAGTATGTATACCTATTTTGTTGATTACATATAGAAAAAACTGTATAACAAGATGATTTGACTGATGGAAATGAGCAAAGCATCTCAATTGTTCCATCAGTTACTTTTAAGAGTATCTTGAGGTCAACGAGAGACTCGACAGAGCCCTTATGGACTATTTGGAGTCACCACATAATTCCTAACTCTCCATTGCGCTTGATCGAGGAATGGTTTCTTCGTCAAACTAAAAGTTGTCTACCTTTTGCAACTACTTGATCTACCGCTTGCTTAGGTTTTCGCCTTCCCATTACGTACTGTTGCAATTATGACATTATTTAAACACAAGTTACACAATATCCACGCTTCTAAAAGAAGTTCACAATTTGGATTTTAAATAACTAAGTTTCAAATTAGAATAACCAGTTTGAAGTCATCCAAAATATACACTTGCTCTCCATGAACCATTGATACAGCGTTCTTTTGACCCCATAGCTATTAGCCAGTAGATTGCATTAAAAATCAGCCTACATCAGCTTAATGAAAATTTAACTTCTACTGTCTGCTTGATATTAAATGTCAAAAGCCATAAATCAGGAGAGCTATAGACTGCTAATAGATATGTTTGAGGCATTACCTGAGCAGTGTATGGTGAGCTTTGACCAAGGAAGTGGACAAATTCTTGCTTCTTTATTTCATAGTTGAACTTTGCATGTTCCAACAATGCCTGCTCCCTCTGCATATCTTCCCACATTCTTTCCTTCTTCCATTTTGTCTCCTTCACTTGCTTTTCAGTTTCAAAATAGTTCTCACGTAGTTTCAACGCTTCAGAGCTTTTTGGGAATTTCACGTCAATAACTCCCCTTAAGTCAGAAAAACTGAAGGTGAATTTATATTCAACAAAGTTAATATTTGCAATTGATCGTTGACAATTATTTCTGGTGTACACAAGTAAACCTTTGATTACTCATCAGAATGAGGTTGAAAGACGAGGCCTCTTGCATGTCAATCTATCTCAATGAATAAATTAAAACTAAAGATATGATTGTATCATGTTTTAGCGATACTGGCAAACACTACATTAAAGTTAAACTTCTTACCTATTGCCTAAGGAGAACACCCCAGGTCTTCTTACCATCCCACCGTCAAGAGATACGGCTCCATTAGTTATACAAGGAAGGGCCTTCAGCATGTCTTCTCTTGATTTATACACTTGCAAATTTGAGAAGAGGTTATAAAATAGTGTCTCTCTTAGGCCATTCCCAGAATTTGAGATGCAGTGCAAGTGCACACTATCAATTGAGATCATATTCACTGCAAAACCAAGAAAGCCGAATGGAGGTTCTCCATTGGCTAATCTTGGCTTTAGAAGATCAAGCCTCCTCTGTGGGTCTTTAGCTATGAACTCACCAACATATGGACTGAACACACACCCATAAAAGTGAGAATAAAGCAAAATGCGATTTAAAGCTAATTGATTGATCAACAAAACAATGAGCTCAGATATAACATGCACCTCAGATTTTCAAGACAAAACACGAGAAAGGGACCATCCAAGGGCCTCCCAATAAAAGATCCAAGTCCATGAAGGCCCGAACTTCTATTTATCAAACCCTGTTTGTCATATGTTTCCAGCGCTTTAACACATTCACGGGTCTTGCAAACCACTGCTAGCATGGTTTCTAACCCCAAGTATGCGGAAAGAAGCCTAGGTTCCAAAATTCAAGAACACATCAGCCATGCATAGAATAATGACAGTACAATTTTACCACATTTCTTGACTAATTTTCTAACATCCATCATCCACAAACTAGTGAATTTACTTTCAATTAGTTTAAAATCAATGACATGAATTCCAGGATCTAAGCCACTTGCGATTAAGAATCAGTACTCTGGCATAAAGAAGGAGGAAAACTGACAGAAAGTCATTTATAGACACTCATAAAAACAAGATTCTAGAATACAAATCAAACTTAAAAGAAAACAGTATCCTGAAATAAGCCAATGCTAAGATACTTTAAGATAATCCAGTATATCAAAATCATAGTTTAAGGCCGTGATAAAGTTACCACAAGGAAAAGGAGAAAGAGTCTTAGAGAACTAGAACTGCAGAATTGAACGAACCTGCTAAGGTTATCATCATCAACTTTTCCAAGTGTAGCAATAATACCGACTATATCCTTTGTCCACTGAAGATTGGAAGCCTGATCTCCTTGATGAGTTTTGAGCTGACACAAGATGGCAGCTGCAGATTTCTCATGCCTAAGAATATGTTCAATTGTTTCTTCCTCACTCTTCATATGGACATGGTTCACATTTTCTGTTGCACGATTTTCTGTATGATACTTGCCAAGAGCAACTAGATGAACATAGCAGCGGAATATTACTTCAAAATGCAATTTGGATGTAACAAGACAGAATAGAACCAGTACAGTAGCTAAACTCAAAAGGAGCCAAATTCGCTGCTAATTACAGCCATAATGACTTAATAGCTTTGCAATTAGTAAGTTCAGAAAATAGCACGGCACCGTATGCTCCCTCAATAACATTAGAAATGCTGTAATAAGCACTAAGTTTTTGTCTTTGTATTATATAATTCGATATTATCAAATCATCAACAGCACAACTAAAATTCTTACATGAATTCTCTTTTTGCAAACATAGAACAGTTGAAATGAAATTTGGAAACACGGATACCTTGCATATCTAAAATTGACTCCTCCAATCTGTTTTGTTGTGTCTTTAAGCACTTGATATTGTCTTCGTAATGCTTAATTTTTTGACCTAACGCAAGTATATCTTCCTCAAGTTTCTGCAACAATTAAATCAACTTGTTTTACTTCGTTTCATCATTTTCTTGAGCAATAGGATTACACTGGAGATGGTTAAATGATAAAGACGACGTGAATTTATTAATATCTTCACCAAAAAACCAACTGGTATTTGGGAAAGTAAGAACAACCTTAGAGTAGTTGACTATATATTCAGCCTGCTGACTATGAATTACATTTTGCATGTCCTCCACTGAAACCATATTCTGACCAGCGTGCCCCAATGCTGATGAATATGAGACGACCGATTCCCTCGTATTGATTGCATTCTGGAAAAACAAGAGTGTCACTTACTCTTTGAACACCAGGACGTATTCAGGAAGCACTCAAACATACACGTGGGGATATAAAAACATTCCTTGTTGTATTAATTATTCAGAGACAAATTTATGTCGGTTTAAGAATTTTTCAATCCTCATTTGTTACTTTATTAAGCACCACCCTAAGTCCTAGAATAAAATAAAAAAAATTAGCATGCACATAAAAAAATTCACAGGTGTCTAGATTCTGAAGGGCGTCCAATCATTTAGGAGCTGATGGAAAGAAAAAAAAAGAAAAAAAACGCAAAACCAGATGCAACTGTCTAATCATTCTCCTTACAACTTTCTAATGAACCCAGTCCGCATTATGGTCCTCAAATAGCGATTACCATCCCATAAACGAGGGCAATGAAATTGTTTGTTCATCTCATCATGGTAAGGAATCTTGAACAGTAACTCAAGGAGCCATAAGCCACCATAAGCTTCTCTCAACACTTAGTAATGCCACCCCCAATACTAATTAATAGTAAACAAAGGTTTGAGTCAGGCTGAAAGCATCAGCATGTACGAAGGCATACCCAGTTTATAATATCTACATTTTGTGCTCGTAATTCTAGAACACCCCCAAAAAAATTAAAAATTAAAAATAATAATAAATGCATATATTATTTTGAAGCTTAGTCAAATTTATAGCATCAGAAGCTGGCTCCAGCCAGGAGAAGACAGAGAAATCCAATTCAAGAAAATCTTAACTTTGACAAAAATATAAAAGTTCTAGTTTAACAACCCAACTCAAGATCCATTCAACAAAAGTCATAATTTCCAAAATGTCATTTAACCAATTCAAATTCCCCTATATCGCAACAAACTCCAATTCCATTAATGTTTCACATACAACCACAATAGCCATAAAAATTAAAATATGTAAAAACGTGCACCAAAAGAGTCATTATTTCATTTTCTCCATAGCACATTTAACATTTCTAAAACCCATGCCCACATTTTTAATATTTTCTAAAACATAAAGGGTGAATTTCACATAAACCTCCAATTCCACTAATGTTTCACATACAACTACAATTTCATAAAAAATATGTAAACACAAGAACCAAAAGAGTCAAAATTTCAATTTCTCTGCTCACATGCCAACATTTCAAAAACCTCTAAACCCCAACCCCAAACACCAATTTCAACACTTATAAACACTCACATGCATGACTGCATTCCCAAATTTGAACTCTGCAAGAACATTCACAAATTTGAAAAAAAAAAATTAAAAAATTAAAAAAAAATGATGTGAAAATCGGTTAAACCCATTTTCACTAACAAATTCCCTTAGATTGATGCAGAGTTTTCACACAAACCTTCGATTCCATCAAATTTTCACATAAAACAACAATATCCACACAAAATGTGCAATACAAAAAATCTTAATTTCTGTTTCTGCCCACATTTAAACATTTCTAAAACCCCTGAATCCTTCACTCTCATATCATCAATTTCAACTCCTAAGCACCTAAAATGCATGAATGTGTTTCCAATTTCTAGCGTTGCCAGAACATTCATAGCTGTCTCAGAAAAACTGTAGAAGTAGTCAAACCCTTTTCACTTACAAATTAAATATTTACGAGAAAAAAACCGAAGCTAATCATATTTTGAGAAGAAAAACACGCAAGTGGTGCACCTTGGTCGGGACGTCCATCGAGATTCTCAGACAGTATCCGCCAAGCGCCACCAGTCGCCGGTCGATAGCTCTACTGAGTAGTAAGAGACACTGTCTCTATGGAGCGAGAAAGGGCGAGTCTTTAACCATTAAAGTGAGAATATTCAAATTTTACATTGTTTTTCAGCTTGTCACCCACTTAAAAGCGTCTTTCAGCTCCTACTTTTTTTTAGGGTAAAAGAGCAATGGTCCCTAACCTTTACACCATTTGATGATGAGGTCTTAAACTTTTTTTCTAGTAGTCACGGTCCCCAATTTTTCAAATGTACGTACACTCTGGGATCCTTTTCTAATTAAAAATAAAAAAATCACACCCTAAGATCCTTTTATAGCCCTTGTTTATCCTCCATTATTTTTTAAATACATTTTTTTCTCTTATTTATAATCACAAATTTTTCAATAAAATAATATTACACGCATACCAAAAACTTTTTTTTTTTTTTTTTAATCAAACATTTTTCGTCAATCTACTATGTGAAAATGCATTTTACCCTAAAAATGGGGCTCAAAAAATCTCATAATAAAAAATGTTGATTTGATATTAAGATGTCAAATTTTGAGTAAAATTACCATTACATCCTTAGTTACATTTATTTTCAATTTTGGAATTATTACAATTACTACTATTAAACTAAGCGAAAATTTTGGAGATTTCTTGTGCTTCGTGATACTCTTCTCAAGCTCATCTTTGTTGGCTCCAACCTCCCTTCCACTTCTTTCCCTTACCTAAATCTAAATGGCACGAATGTCGACATTGCATACACACCAAATTCCTTTGCCACATCGAAGAGCTCATTGACGTAAATTTTGTCAAGTCAACAATAATGTTAGTGTGGTTGAAAGACATATCAGTAAATACATGCTCTGTGAACTTATAGAGACTGACCAATAAATCCACTACAATAAATTTAAGATCCTATCTGTCGTTGCTTTTGGGAGTGATTTTCATCACTTTTCTGACAGTTAGGCCGCAATTATGGACCATTTGTGTGTAGTGTGGGGGCCACCTGTTTGACCCAACGATCAGATTTCTGCTTTTAATCCCAATTTAAGCAGAAACAGACAGTGCCTAAGTTTGTTTGAATTAAAAAAACACACTTTTATAAAATTAACCAAATGAGTCAAAAGAAACTTTGGAATTTCAAAAACTTACCTGCCAAATGAATCCTTAGAACATAATATTAAGAAAACATCAAGAATGGGATTGATTTCAAACTACAAACAACTCCAATATATCGGTAAATGAAAGGGATGGTTAAGACTTTCCATTTCGACGCGAGAAAAAACCCAGATACTAAGCCTAGATTATAAGCATCATTCTGCCACCTTCCCTCTTCCGTTGTGCTCTTTAATCCCATTCGAACATGAAGAATGCACTCACTCACCTGTGAATTGGATGGTTGTATATTGTTGGAATATAGCAAATGGGTGACTTGATGGGATTTCATAATCCAATCTTCAATTAGTTTTCTTTCATATATTAAATCTTTTAGATTATTTATAATTTAAAATACAAAAAGCACTCGTGTAAATATGCCCATACAAGGTGCCAATATATTGTCTCCAGTCTTAAAAACTTCTGAAAGCTGCAAAATGCGTTCTTCTATTCAAACCATCCCATATAATATCTTTAAAACAATTCTTCTACCTGTTCTTTTCACCTAAACCACACACGCACACACACCTATAAACATATGTTAATCCTTTATCAACCAACCAGTTGCAAGTTTAAAATTACCATCCGGTAGTTTGGCTACTAAAAGTATGTTGTCTGCCAAATATATAGCATAACTTGTGCATAAACAATGAGCTAGACCAGCACCGTTAATCATTCCGTTCATTCTTGCATGGCTTGTTTTCCAAGCTTCGAAGCACAGATCCATTTTCATTCAAGAATTGTGCATACCGATCTCGCTTGATATGAAATGTTTCCAAAGTTCTTTGCAACTCTCTATCCTCTTCGTCAAACTCGCTGTCTATCTCTCTAAGCTCCATTTGTTTTTCTTCTATGACAGCTGAAAAATCAAGAGTAAATAAAGGTTTGGATTAACATGCTACGTGCATATTTGGTACGTAGGACTAGAGATGGCTCAACAATAATAAACAAGCTTTTAGACCTCTTACCAAAGATGTACTAAGAGTTCAAATAATCACTTCTAACTTTTTTTGGATATCAAGTGTCACACATGATTTGTCAAAGAGGAAAATTTAAAGGAAACAAGTATTGACACTAACCTGTTGAAGTGAAGGGAAATGATAAAAAACATTATGTATGACCAGGCAAATCTAACCGGAATAAAACTTATCAAACTCATCACATAGATAAAACAAGTAGCATCTAAAAAATAATCATCAGATCCAAATTTTTAACCTTGATGGAGATCATGCCACGCTTATTGATTAGTGTTAAAAAATAAAAAAAAATAAAAAAAAAATCTTGTAAAAGTAAGCGAGTGATAGATTACGAATCCCACGCTTGTCTAAGGACGACATGCATTAGAATTAAGTATAGATATAGATCAAAGTTATCAAAGCTAAAACCTTGAATTTGAGACTTTCGATATTTGATCCTTTCCAATTTCCTTTCAAGCTCGCCAATGCACAAACCATACTTGAGAAGATCTTCCTCGAGCTCCTGTAGAGAAAATTCTCTTTAACAAATAGAAAAGAAATGTAAAATAGGAAAATGACATTTTCTCTAAAGAGTTTCTGTAATGGTAGTGCCCAAGTTTATGCTTTTAAAATTTTATAATAAGCAGAAAGCAGGTAACACCTCTAAAATATAGGTTTTGTGAATCAGAATACCATTTGGTGAAGGACAATGCTCCCAGATGAATTATCCCAATCCTCAGAAGCCGCTGAGTCCTGAACACACGATATCTTTCCATGTGAACTTTCACTCTGGAGATTATATTGGTCCACATTTGGCACCTTTGATGAAGGTGAATCATAGAAAAACATTAATTTTCCAACTGAACTCTGGGGCGAGATATTTTCTTGCTTCTGCTCCAATTTGGGAACCTTCAAGGAAGGTGATCCCTGCAGCTGCGATGTATTTCCAATTGATCTTTGCAGCTGGACCCTATTTTCCACTAAGGCCTGCTCTACATGAACCTACATAAAAGTATTCACATACATAAGCAGACGACTCTTATCATTAAAAAGGAAACAAGGTTTAGGAAATGTTGCAACCTCTACATTTAAGTTTAGCTCTGGATAACGAGAGTGAGCAGCTGTAAAGGAGAAAATTCCTGCTCTCTGAGGGAGACGAATAGAGCGAATGCAACATTGTCCATGCCGGAAGTTGTAGCGCACAGAATCATCAACATCAAATGAATCCGACTTTAACATAAGAGTATGAAACTGTCCACGTTCATCTTCACCATGGATACTTCTATCCACTTCTCCTTCAGAATTCACGATCTTAAATACAAGATTATCCAGTTGAGATCCAGCAACACACTGCTTTAGAACCTGATATTTAGGAAACATATAATTATATTACGTTTCAAAAGCTTGGACTGATCAGATATTTTCTTGGTGGAAAAGAGGAAGAAGAAAAAGTGTACAAACCGTTGAAGCTGTTGTCAGCCTTCTCATTTCAGTTCGAAACTCTAACTTGTAGATGACTTTCTCTTGTACCAGTACAGAAAGAGAAACTGTATACGGAAAGAATTTTCAACTAAATTACCAAAGCAACATAATTTTTCTAAAATAACCATAAGAATCATTTCAAAGTAATTGGCCGAAAATTCGGTATTAAACAAAACGTGATAGGCTAAAAGAACAAGTGAATTTACCTTTTGTAGCACTTGGCCTACATTCACAGGCAAATATGAGAAAAAAATTATTAAAAATAAAGGAGAACAAAAAAGAGTTGTTCTCAATCCCTAACACATAATACTCCCGAAGTATTTGTTCTAAGCAATAACGAGGAAATCAAAGCTCGCCAAAAAGATAGCTCTCAAATGCTACCACTGAAATTGGCCACCAAGTAACATTTGAAGTTGACAGCTAGGCAAAAAAAGTACACAGAAAATAATTATGAACGATAGCCTCAAATGGTTTCTTCACAATCCCAATGTCAAATATGGACACTTCTTAAGAGATGATAAAAAAATTTAAAAAAAATTAAAAATTAGATGAGGCAAATGAGCACAAAGCTTAAAACCGTCATGTTTGGAAGATGAAAGAGCATGCATATTTAAAAGTGGATCAAAACAAAAGCAGAAGTTGCATACCCTGTTTATCGTATCCCTTAGTAACTTTTAAACTGCCGCTCAGGTCTACACACCCATGATCATCTACCTGTCAATAAAAGGAAGACATAGTTAGGGAACTTGAATATTTGAAAGATAAGAAAACTTGACACAGTGGAGTTGATAATAAGTATTCTAAAAGTGATGCCGTAAAATAGTTCTTATTTACTTCATCTTAGAAATTTTTTAACATGCTCCATCATTTTTCAGAATATGCTGCATCATTTTTCAGAATATGCTGCACTCTAAAATAGCATGAGACTTCAAACTGTTAGAAAGTGTTATATTTGGTCTTCAACTTGTCCTCTCACATGCAGGCTGGAATATTTTCTTCTTAAAAGGCATGGCATGTGTACTGCTCATGATTTTCATAAACATGTCAGACTGAGGATTGAACCCAGTGTCCTTGTTTGTTCTTCTACTCTATCAAACCAACTAATCCAAAAGCTTAAGAGCTATTGGAAAATGTAAAATTTAGTCTTCAAACCATCAAAATGATTTCTACAAAACATAAATATATTCTGATATCTACTTCTTACTTTCGGACAAGTACTTTTGCTCTAGTAAAATAGCCCCTTGGTCAACGTATGATACTAAGAATACTATAGAAGATCTTCCACTATGCTTTAAAAGACCAGAAACAATGCCTGTTTTGACCTACCTTGCAAACATATCCGGCTTTATCTAGAAAAATAAACCCATCGGCACGCAACTGGATAACCTCATCTTGCTTGCTATGATTACCATATGCATCAAACAGCTGCGTAATGGAAATAATTTACACTGTCAATGCAGAATATTGCGATATATCAAGCCAATAAATTCGTAGAGGTGTCAGAAGAAAAATGGAAGAGTACAAGCACAGTATTGATGTGGATATATCAAAAGAAAACTTGTGTTTAAAAAGTACAGAATATTGTAAATAATAAATTGACCATCTACCTATAACGTGAAAAATGAAACTCATAAAATTGACACGCAGGTACCAATCATCAATGAAGTTTCAAATTAACATATTTATTCTCCATTCTTTCTTCCTCACATTTTCCTGCTCATGAATCTTACCTTGCATCAACAAAAATAAAAATGATACTATATTCCATGGTGAAATATTTGTCAAAACTTTTCTGAATAATAGGTATGAATTTGTGACAATCATAAACATAGGGTGAACAATTATAATGGGACACAACGATGACTAATAGCATACCTCTAATACAAGTTCTTTGATTATCTGTCCTGGAAGCAATCTTCTGCTTAACATTGTTGGGTATACCTTGACGCTTTGTGGAGCTCCAGGAACGACTAACAGTCAAGTTGTTTGGGTGGTCAGAAATTAAGCAGTGAATGTCAAGAATAAATAAATCATTAATTTGTATACATGTCATATAATTTGTTTCTGCAACAATTTAGAATACCTTGGCATGCAATAGCCACAGAGTGTTTTTCATCTAGCGAGCTTATGATTAATGAGACGTCATAACTTGGCCGAATCTTATCCAATTCATTGCTTAACACCGAGATATCCTACAGAGGTTACTATTTTTGAGTCGAGGCGTTTTGGCATAAGATCTATGAGCAAAATAGTTTCAGAAAGCAAGTAAAACTACCTTAATTTCCATAGTTAATTTATCAAGTGTTAAATCCATGTCCATACTGCATGTATGAGAAAGAAAACCGCTGTTTGAGCTAAGCCTGGTAGTCGGTTCTCGCGCACATGTGAACGGAACACGGTTGCTATATCTATCATAGCATGCTACAGATAGAGAGGGGAAATGCGAACCAATCCTGTCCAATAATTATGAACAAATAAAGATGTAATAACTATAAAATATATTTTTTTGTAATAAATCAACAATAGAAGTAATCTGGGCAAACCAATTATATTATATGGATCACAAACTTATGAGATAGGCAGCTTACCTTATCGTAAAATCCTTGGGCTTCTCACTTAAAACTTTCCAACAATCAACCTCTGCCAATGCCTTTACTCGCACTCGTCTTTTACATTTGACTTCCCTCAGCTCTTTCTAACAAATAAAATTCCAAATGTAGCAAATACGGGATCAGAGATGGATCCCTTACATTTAAAGAACATGATATAAATGACCAGTTTCAAGTATATTACTTACAAGAGAGAATGAAAACGTATATATTCCAGCTTTCTGAAATAAGCGGGATAATTTCGATCCCACTGGAAATAAGTACAAACCATGAAACCCCTTATATGATGAAGGGGTTATTCTCCCAGAATAAATATGATTACCCCTTCCAACAGTCCTGTCATCAGCCTGGAATTTGATTTCCAAACTCATTTCAAAATTTTCTCGAACAATGAACTTTTGGTTCAATTTTTCGGAGGTTCTATTAGAATTGAAAGACTTTGGACGAACAACTGCAATGATTTTCTCTGGAAGAGCATACCCAGCTTCTATGTCATCGACAGGTAATGCCTGCAAAGGAAGCAACATTGAACAATGAACAAAAAGTACGTCCATAAATATAGTAAAATTGGTTCCATTTCTTCCTTGTCATATCTTAAAGGGGAAAGTTGGAGAAAAACCAAACCAAGTGTATCCTTAGGCTGATGTGTTCTCTATAGCAATAGCTCAAATCAGGATACATTTAACTTTCCTTTCAGCATAAACTTTGCTCTTTTATCAAGTAGTTTATTGTCAAATTGATGCTAAAATGTGTACCGATTACAAGTAGCCAACTTGTAATAAAAGCTGTTCACTAATCATGTGAGATCTTTAAATATCACGACTCTACTGGACTTTTCATCAGGATTTCTAACACATCATTTCAACCTTTTCGACTACAATCAAGCTAGTTTCCAAATATATGCCATACAGAATGTCTGATTTATAAATCCATAAAACGAGCTTGAAAAAAATTTACCAAGCCAAATGGTAGAAAAAAGCAACTCCATTTTCCTTATCAAGGAGAATGGTAACTAAAAATTTCATTTATGTACTTGCTGCATTCTTGGTAATTTGGAAATCTAGCTTTATTCGTACTGAGAATCAAGAAATAAAATCTCAAGAAAGTATGTTCAGAAGTAGAGACAAAATAAACTGCTTACCCCATCAACCTCCAATTCTTGACAACTGGAGAGGCTCAGTACATCAATGATGGAAGGCGATTTTTGGCATGCTTTCTCAATTTGGTTCTCCCACTCGGTATCATTAATGGCAATACACTGCATTCAAGGACGCCACATTTATTAACATTTTGGCATAATAAGCTAGTAAAACATCTCAAGGTGGACCCAAAAATAAGGAAAAAACTGAATACCAACAATGTTAAACTAAATGACTAACCTTTCCGGAATCAATCACGCTGATCGGTAACGACAGAGAACCGCGAACGTCTATGAAGTTATTTCCATTGTCAACTGAAAGGAGGCAACCTTGGTCGTCTGGTAGACCAAGTGGCCTATCAATAACAGTAATGAAAGGATTGTTAGAAAGTTTAGTTAGATACCAAAATCCCTTAAATCAACACATTTAGAAAATGACTTACCTGCAAATCAAACGGGCCTCACCTATTAAAATAATTTAATAAAATGATTAGAGTATTTGAGTAATAGAAAATATATTTATATAAAGTCCTAAACAGTTTCTAGTTATGATCAAGATATGTGCAGAATTTTTTTAGAAAACCTAATGTTCGTATGGTGTACATTCATGCCAAAATAAAACATTGTATATCTGAAACTCACTTAAGATATTGCCTCTCAGCAAGTGGATATCTTTCGAATTACATATAAAACGTACATCAGACTATCAAAATTGCAATAATCATTTGCCAATCATGTGCACTTACCACAAGAATCCCCTTGGAGCCCTTCAAGGACAATATAGTCTAATGTAGCATACACGTTGGTCTTGTGGCATCCAGCATATGCACCCTTCAGAATTTTAATCTTCTGACCTGCTTCCCAGGATGTTCCTTTCCTCTTTATCACTTTATGAACCCTCACAACTAAGAGTTTAACCACATGTATCACCAAATAATCATAAATTTATTCCCGCATAGCATGCAAAATTGATAAATAGAAACGTGTTTGAATCAAAAATTATGTAATTACAGGATATAAGGAAGCAATAAGATTTTTTTATTAAGTGTACCATCTGAAGAAATGCCAAGCTTTTTGTTCTTTTCAGGAACGACAACTAAAGTGGGTTGGTCCTCGCCACTATCAATTTCCTCATCATAACGATCATGCATTTCTAAAATCCAATCTTGATACTGTTTCTCCAGCTGAGAAGAAGTCAATATCTTTCCAGATCTATATATTTTGATTTGCAACTCTGCTTACAAGTATGATGTTCAGATTCAAAATAAAATACAGAAACCAGCTTCTTTCTTTCTTTCGAAAATCAAAACAACAAAATTTAATTCCCACAATACGGTTAACCAACAGCATACCTTTCTCGATATCAAGTGCCCTGTTACCAAAATTCTTTAATGCAGTGGTGAAAGGATGGTGATGAGCTAAATCCGTCTGGAAGACAACCAAATGAAGCTACGTCAAAAAACATTGAAATTTGTTGTGTCAAATGAGAATTGTTAATTAAATTAAAGCATCAAATTTTAGGATGTTAATGAAAATCCATACCTTTGAAGGTGTGGGGTTGAAACCAGCATCCGTATCTGTAAACAGAACATTTTTCGACGAGAATATATATTTGATGCAGCAAGTATGTTGAAAATTGCGGACACTCTTAAGGTATTGATGAGTTTATTAAGTTACTAGAAGCTTTTACCTATGAAGCATTTCACTCTATAGCTCAATCTCTTCAAAATTTGGGCTCTTTCACCTATTTTTTTGCCTGGGCTCCATGAAAGGAAGCCAAGCCTGTGAAAATGAAAAGCAAATTTAACTAAAATGACTTGCATTTCAGATAAAAAGAAATATATAATTCTGATCAACTAACCCAACAAGCATCCGGCAGTAGTCGACCTAACCGCCGAATAGACACCCGACTGAATCCCTCATAACTTTCTCCAGTTCCAAGCCCATCTTCTTTCAGCTTGTCTAAAATCTTTTCAATGCTCTCTTTACCCTGTCATCAACCAAACAGACATTTGGGTGAAAAGATTTAACAGAGTTCCATAAATCAAAGGCCAAGAATTAAAAACCTAGTGGTACCTCAATTATTGGGAAGTAAACACACTTCAGCCTTGCATTAGCTTCTTGGATTATGCTTTGCCCTAATGTCAAATGCAAACATTGACAATTCTTGTAGAATAAAGGAAACATATACATTGATCATGCTTAATAAGCCTATATTTTATATGATAACCTGTTGACTGAAAAAGAGGGGCTTACTTTGACCAACTGTAGAAGTTGTATCAATATTAAATTTAAACTGAAGTTCCATTACAAAATCAGGACCGTTGCAGGAGTTCAGGTTTGTTGTAGCAATCTCTCCCCCTTCTATCACAGCTAAATCAGTTTCGTTGACCTACATAAAATCTCAAAGTTTAAATGAAATCACAAGGCATTAATGTGCACAGAACCAAAACATGTGAGCCTCGAGCTTAATCCAATGAGAAGTATGAAATACATCACACAAGAGCTCACCTAGTTTCTCTATTTCTACTTCAACAAAAATCCATAGACATCAATAAGTCAGTCTTATTTTATAAAGAAGCTTTTACAAGTCAAGGTCAGGCTAAACAGTGCTGTCATGATGTATGAAACCAATAATGATCCAGCATCAGGAATCTGCAATCTCTCTCAATCAAAAAACCTTTCATAAAAAGATGCACTAACTCAGTCATAGGACAATGCACTGTGAAGCAAATTTAAATTCATAAGCTCAAATCCCCCCTAGACCAATGTGTAAGTAGACAGTTGTAACTTGTAAGCTTCTTGGCGGAAGCTATGAATCCATGTATATGGATTACTCCAAAAGGAATATAAGGAAAGTACAAGGCATATGAAGAATAAGTGCTTCTTGTGAAGCTTTAAGCAAGAAGATATAATCACAAGGAGATGTAAACATCATCAAAGAATAGAGAAAAATGATTCTTAAATCTAACCTGAAATTCAACAGGCCGGCCAGTTTTTCCAGACATTTCATCGCACTGTCCAATAACAATAAATAAATAAAACATACAACGCATTTCTTCATCAACAAAAATTCATATATCAGAAAAATGATCTATGTACTAGCACATATGAAAACTAGGAATAAGTATTATTTTGGCACCATAAATATCTCCAACATTTAATGATTCTAAAAATGTAGATACTTGTTTAATTACCATTCATATTACTCGTGTTGTGAATGCCCATTTGTCATATATAGCTTTTTTAGTCTTTAATATGCTTTAAAAATTAATGTGTGAGTTAAAAGTGCCCGTATAATATTTTTATCAAAAGGAAAAAGTGAAAGATATTAAAAAGCAGTACTTTGAACTGAAAAAAAAAAAATAGAGCTTATTTTATACTACAAAACTAACATTATCAACTACATCTCCTCCTTCAGCTTCAACAAGAACATAAAAAACAGTCACTCAGAATGCACTATCCTTTCGTGCGTATAAAAGATGACAGGAATAACCAACAGAGCTGAACAATGAGCCAAAAAACCTGAATGTAAGGAAAATAAATGTCCTTCAACTTGCACTGGAGTATTGATACGTCTAGAGTATCCATTTTAGGCTCAAATATCTCAACCTGTCAATATGTAAACAGCAGATACTATCAAAGCCAAGTTGTACTATCTGAGGTAGCATTAAATGTTCCAATAATGATTTCCGTATATTGATTCTTCCTTCTTCGAATTTCATGCAATTTTTTGCAAACTTTATATGGTAGCGAACTCAAAGTTTGACCAGGGCTCAATTAACATTTTGTGTTCACTAGACAAAAGGAAAGAACTCATAAAAATAACAGATCTTATTATATATTTGCAGTAAACCTATCTGATTTCACAATATTATTACTAGCATTACCAACTTAATTTAGGTGCAGGAAACTCAATTCCTTGAGCATATAGAAATAAAACGCCAAGCTTCAAATTTTGGTTCAGTAGTAGTTACCTAAATCACCCATATTTTAAATATACAGGAATTTTAGAAACCGTGACAATAAAAACAGATAATAGAATGGCTTGCCAAAAGAACTTGGGTTGAGATTTATCTGATAATCAATCGCATCTTTTGAAGCGGACAAGTTATTGAAAATCTGTAGCAGTGATATAATGCTAAAGACAATCTATAGAAGACCTTCGAGGGAACTTTAGGCTTTCCAAACATCTTCATAGTTATTATCAACTTACTCAACTTTTCAAGTATATCGGAAACAGTCATGGAATCTTTATACAATACTCATTCTTGTAGTTAGCCGTCATGGTAAGGCTTACATGATAAATTTAGCTGACATAGAAAGGCTAGTCCAACATAGTGATAGAAAGATCATCAAAGGTTTATGGAACCATGCAATTTATTCAAAAGATATGTTCTCCTCCTACAATCACACAAACAGTGTTCATAATATTTTTCACTTTCGCTTTCCAAAAATAGATCAAAGGAGTAAAATATTACTAGATTTTAATATTTCAAAAAGATTTTCCTTGTTTAAAAATATGATTGCATGAATGGAAAAAACCTGGAAGTTTTGAAAGCAGCATTATGTACACTACAAATTAAAAGCATTTTCATTAAGGAAATTGGAAAGATGTGCTCTGCTCCACATATTCTTGTACAATCAAAGGGGATTGATTCATGGAGAATGAGATCAGTAAAACGCTAAATAAATATGTTGTCAGACAGAAGGCACTCAAAATAGAGAAATAGATGCTGTTTAACAAGGTAAAATATATAGACATAACCAAAGTTGGAACTTGAAATATTTAGACAGCAAGGAGAAGAATAAGAAAGAAAAAGTCACCTTTGTGAAGCTTCCATCAGATGATTTTTCTATTTCATCCTCCAGAGCAGCTCTGACGCCACCATTAGCCTTCATTAAAAGGAATAAAGATCAGAAAATTGAAAAGGAAGAAAAACTGACTATTAAGAGAAGCAAATTGCAATTAAGTAGATTACCCTCCATCTTTTTTCTGAGCTGGAAGAACTTATTAAAGCATCTCTTTCAAGGTGTAACATGTACACTTTCTTACAATTCTTGGTCCTGGAGGAAACTACAGCTCGCCTAATGTACAAGAGAAAGATGGGAATGAACGTGGTCCCGGTATGAAATCTTTTTTTACATGATTAAAGAAAAAGTTAATAACATATCTTATGCAAGTCATACCTTCCTAGATGCATAGCTGCAATGGCCCCGCCGTACCCAAACATGCCAAAGAAAGGCTGCAGAGACATTAATAAAGACAAAATAAAAAAAAAATTACTCTACTCCTTGGATGTTACAACATTTAAATGAGAGTTTTGCTTCACATGGTAACTAATATTTACATATTAAATAGACATTAGTCCAATATTTTTTAGGAATCTGTTACCGTTAAGTATGGTGGTTCGCCCCCTATGGCGAGTCCTCTTGATGATCTGTGCAGAGACGCCCCCATCCTTCCCCTGCAATAAGTAAAATGGTAGCAAAGAAAATAACAATCAGTGACATATATGGAAATGTTGATGAAGTAACAATCAGTAGATATGAATGCTTGCATATGAAGTTACTTAGCAGTGAGCAAAGGGAAAGGCATCGTGTGGATACAGACTGACAGTAATTAAGTGAAAGACGAGTGAGAGCACATCTTTAAGGAAGAGGATCTAGTCATGGTTATAGGTAGTTTCCCTAATAGCTATACTGCTTTCATTTAAAACTATGTGCCCATAACTCATTAAGTTCCAATCTATTAAGAAATGATATTTCCCGTGGTACTACTATTTTGGAACAAATTGTAACTGTGATAAAGACATTGATTGACAAGTATAAAAACTAACCTGGTTTCAATGAATAGAAATGAACTAGCTGTTAGAAACATCCAAACTTTTCCCATCAAAAAGAGAATGAGGGGAAGAAAGAGTCAAACTTTTATAGAAGCCATAATTATGGACCATATTTGTATTAACTAAAACATAAGATTCCCATTACGGCTAATAATATACCACTGTACTATTGAGTTTTTGTCGCTTCCATCCATTCCTGGGCCTGTGTCAAAAATTGAGATTCTGCTCTTTCGCACATCAACACTGGAGATAAAACAATTATTTATCAGCTTTTAACAATTGCAAGAGATTATTCTTGTCCAAGACAAATTAATATAGGCCAAAGACATTCAATCAAAATGAACAACAACAACACAATATTCAATTTGAAACATGATGAGTATCCGGCTGTAAACTTCAGGCCCCGTGGAATTAATCAAGGTGCGCATAAGCTGGCCCGGACATCCACGGTCATAAAAAAAAATTAAATGTACCCCTTGAAGTTTATCGATCAAATATATTTTCTCATGCATAGACCAAAGTTGAAATTCTAATTTTTCATTTACATCACAAATCATACATGCCATGATACAAGCCTTTCTAAATGTACCCTTTTAAGTTTATCAATCAGATATAGTTTCTCAATCACAGACAAAAGTAAAAAACTTTATTAAAACAGGAGATTTTTGAAAACCAAGCAAACCAACATTGGAATGCCATACCTAATTGATCTTCTTTGATTCTTGTCGTTAGACCATAAAGCTTGCAAGGAATTATCCTGATAAACAGTTGAGAGGCTTTAGTATCGAACTCATGAAGAATGAATGGGTAAACTATATTCCATGCTTACTATCAAGTCAGCAAGGGCTGTTTCAAATGTATACTCCTCCGGCAACTCCTTCAATAAATCTGTATCTGGAGTAAGATCCCACATGTTCTACAAAACAATTGAGAACTACATAATTAAGCAATCCCAAAATAGGCACAGAATTCACTTAACCAAAGCATCCCCACAAAGGCACTTGATAATACATAACATTAATTTTTAATGCAATACCTCATATGTATCAGCTTCATCAGACCCATCCTACATCAAAATGAAGAGACATCAGTGATTAAAATCATGAAACAAAAACGAAAATAGAACTAGAATTGATTTCCAAAACAGAATCTCACATGAAGCCTTATTATGTGCCACTCGTTTGGCTTAAAATTCTTAAAATTCACTATATTTCTTATAGTCTTCTCATATGCATCTGTAAAATGAAATTCTGAGCTCGTCCAATTAATTTTTCTTCTCGGCTTTTGAGACATTGTCTGTCTTACAGATTTGGTATACGCATTCTTGACAACGTCAACAAACTTGTCAAGAGGCATATGACTGAACAAAGCACGGACTTTAACCCCCAGAGTCACACCATTTGGCATAAGAACCCGAAATTTGTAAATCTTATCAACGCCAAGATCATCGTCTTCATTCTTCATACATTCATTTGGCTTCTTTCTCGCTCTCTCAGAGCTGGAATCTTCAGTAGGCCTCTTACTCCCTCTACTAGGAGGTGTTCTTGAGTCCATCTCTCACTGAGCAACAACATTAAAAAGATATGCATATAATTTAATTACTTGCATATTTGCAGGTAAAAAGTTGATTACTTGCATCAAAAGAAAGAAAGGAGAAAATGTAATATTATCCATCTAAGTAACAAAAATTCACACGACCCCTTCACATTTTAGTTGTCACAACATATAATTAAGGCACTTGAAACATACAACAGTGGCCAGGCCCGAAGGAGAACCCGGAAGGCCGGCCCGTGAATTTAGACACCTTAGTCAAGTACCTTTCCTACAAAACCTAAAAATTATCAGAAACAGAAAAGCTTTAACAAGTCTAATTTGAAGGAGCAGCCGGGTCACATTTATGCACTGAAAAGTTTTCATTTTTATAAATCCTTCTAAAAAGTTAACAAGAAATCTTGAATTTGGATTTTTTTATCTTAATGCATGAAAGAAGTCACATGAAACAAAAATAATTAAATCAAAACGAAATGGACGCATACGTTAACAAGCCCACATGATAAACCCTCAGCCAAACAACACAGATCAGAAAAATCCAAAAAGTAAACAAGAAAACTTGATTTAAAGTTTGTGATTCTTGATGCACCCGAGAACTCATATGAAACAACAGATAAAATTAAAACACGATGTATACAAATATAAAAATAACCCCATAATCCATAAACTATAAACTCTCGACCAAACAACACAGAACCAAAAAAAATCTGATTTTTACGAACAAAAAAAGAAGAAGCTATGGACTCTATTTGGAGATGAAATCGTAAAAGAAAAAGTGTATATATATATTATACATACACGTTTGCATGGTTAGATGAAACGACTAAACATACATTCATCCTCATACATACACAAACACAAATATACCTTTATTTAAATACTAAAACAGAACTTTGTAGATATGTTCTTCGTATTTGCAGAGGCAGAGAGAAGGGTTTTCAGTTTTTGAGAGAAAAGAGGAGTTTGGAGAGAGAAATGGTGCAAGACCGTAAATGAGTGTTGTAAATATGAGAAGCCCTTCGTATTTCAGATTCTGTGCATCCGCGCAGGACGCACCAGGGAGCAAGGGCCCTTTTGCTATTGTGAGCACTCTCTCTCTCGGATGAATGGTGTCGTGCCACGTGTAAGAAATTTACGTTACAGCATCAAGCAATATCGGTGACGTACCTGGTTGCGTTTTCTAACTTCTACGACTGCTAAAAATGCGGCATCGACAACAAAATATTCCGTTGCTAATACTCGCATTCTGTTGGTAACTCTAATTAGCAATGAAAATATTGCCGTCGGTAAATTGTGAAAGCTCTCCTAATAATATCCAACTTTATAGTTAATCATCAATAATTACTATGAACTACTAATAAAATTCTACGTCGATAGTTACTGACAAATTAATTCATCAAAGACATTTCCAATGGGAACAATTCCCTGCATAGCTTGGTTCTTCCAATAATTACAAACAAACTACTAATAAAATTATACGTGTTACAGGGAATTATTCACAGGCACCATTCAGGTGCTGGTGCATTTTTTTGTTTGTTTTGACTAAAATCAATGAAATTCTGCCATGTGTCCATCTGTGAAAAATTTTGAAAATTATTTGTACGTGTAGTATAGTTCTTCCAATGGTTTGGCCGTCGTTAAATACCACGGTTGAAATTCTTTCTCACAAAAATATAATTAAATTAACAATCTCGCATGACAAACTCTCAACCAAATTAAATTCAGTTGTGATACATGTACATTACAATTTACATATTTACTTACCAATAAATGATATGACGAAATTTAATCGGATCACAATCTCATCAACCAAATAAAAATAAATCTCCACTTTTTTTTTTAACACATTACCAATTGTTTAAAAAAAAAAAAAAAAAAAAAAAAACTATATAAAGATGATGTACAACAAGCATTTTTCAAGTAAACTATGAGAACTTACAAAAATATCATAAAATTGGATGGGCTAAAACATAAATACCACAATTTCAATTGTTACAGTGAGAAATATAATGCAATCACAACAGCGATTTACAAGCAAAAAAAAAAATCGAATTCTACTCACTCGTAATCAAACGAAATAGAAATCATAAGAGAAAATTATACACAAATTAAGTTCAAACGAGACCAAAAGCTGCTTTAACTGTCTTTTATTCAAAGTTTTCTTACCAAAAGTTGCAAATAATCAACCCAAATCTACAAGTTTGTAATTTTTTGAATTTTGATTCAATTAGTTCATAATTTATTTGATTAGTAACAAAATATATATTTTATGGTTATTCAATAAAAAGAAAGCAATTATAGGATAATCTTTAATGAATAACTATTGATTTAATGCCTTTATTTAACTGTGGGAATCATGAACACGATTTTCACCTTGATTTTGATATTTTTGAGGTTTTTTTTGTTCCAGGACATATGAAAATTCATTTTCAGATTAATGATTTTGAATTAATATATAATAAAATTAAAATTGATGTGAATTGGATTGAGTTAGTAAATATGAAAATTCAAATTTGAATTAATTCAAGTGATACATGTAAGGTGTTTGTGAAAATATAAATACAAATACGAGAAGGAGAAAAATGACATGTCCAGTCTCTTTTTTTGAGGAATGTCCTATACTATCTCATTTAAATTCTTTTAGATCAATTAAAGATACGCACATATACATATGTATTTATGAAAAATTAAATATAAATATAAATTCAAACTTTGTTTTAACTAAAAATGTGAAATAACATAACACTTTATTTGATATTTGCATATGAATTCATTTGCTAGAATTTGAAAATGAAACTCTTCGTCACTTGTTTTTTTAACTCCCAATCCTACAAAGACCGAAATTCAGAAGAGTAACAAAATCTCAAAAAAAAAAAAGTAAAATTAATTTGTGGTCTTTTGGGCGTAATTAATTTGAGAATTATAGTTCTAATTATGGGAAGAATACATCTATAATATATTAAACCTCTTGGATATGTGACCTAATCCAATAATTTATGATCAAATCTCTTGAATCTGTGACATATGTCAATCGACTGTGACTACGCACCACCAACAATCACAACCTCCATCTGCATCTCCATCTCCACACAACCACACCACACCACAATCACCACCCCAACAATAAAAAACTCCCAAACTTACAGTCGCATTGACTATGAGAGGTCACAATGGCACTGTTCTAAATAGCGCATCTAGACAGCGCTAATGCGTTATCTAGACGCGATGCGTGGCAAAAAATTAAATCAAGTGGCTTGACGTCTTATTTAGCGGTCAACGGTTCCTGTTGACCGCTAATGCATGCCTAGGCGTGATTAT
This sequence comes from Osmanthus fragrans, assembly GCA_019395295.1. NCBI lineage: Eukaryota > Viridiplantae > Streptophyta > Magnoliopsida > Lamiales > Oleaceae > Osmanthus > Osmanthus fragrans. Next base: position 7,051,966 of record CM033345.1, on the reverse strand, counting down.
GCGCGTCTAGGCGGGCATTATTATTATTATTTTTATTTTTTTTTAAAGTTAAAATTTAAAGGCTGATTTCTTCACTTTGTCTATTATAAATTCAAAACAACCCCTTGAAACCTTGAATAAAGAAAAACTTTCAAAAATTCCTTTCTATTTACCATTTAATATTTACATTTATCTTCTTGTTGATAACTTTTAAAAAATGTATAAACTTCATATAAATCTATTTTAGATGTTTGATAGATATAATTTTTAATTATTAAATAATTTTTGATTGATTAAAAATTAAAATAAGAAAACGTTTTTTAATGCATTTGTCTTGTCTAAGTTCGTTTAGTTCATAGCTTGATCTTCACACATTATGTTTTTTAGAACACTGCATAGTGTTAATGGGCCTTTTACTATCTTACGCCTCTGCTTGTGTTGGTATGTAAATTTGGTGGACCCTTAAAAGTCAGACAGCATAGCGCTAAGCTGCGGAAGGAATGCCATGCGTACCCTCAACTGTAGTTAACGTGGAAAATTCTTCACAGAACCATTTGCCAATCAGTCTGCGCCATGTGAAATATTGTAAAACTTCTATGAAAAAATCATGTACCTGTATCATTGCTCAGAGTCCAAATTTGAACTATTCATTTCTGGATTGGTCCTTGATCTCTTATTTGTTATTGTACATTATTTATTTATTTTCTTTTTGGTTTTCACAACAAGTATTTTTAGTTCATTTAATTTCCGACTACCAAAGTTCAAGAAAAATAAATTCTAAATCTCTTTACGATCTTTCCAATAAATATTTATCTAGAAATAAATACGAAAATGTCATTTTATATCATAATACTGAAAAGGGGTATATTGGTGAATTTATTAATTGTTAAGGGGCGTTCTCTTTGTTGTTTTCGAGCCATTTTCAGTTTTCGATTTTTAAAAATATTGAAAACGCTTTCTTTTTCCTATTTTCGAAAATGAATTTTTGAAAATAGCTGAAAATTTTGTGAAAAAAAACAGAAAACAATTTTTTTACGTTTTGACTGTTTTCTTCACAAATCTGTCAAAAATCAAAAAACACGAGTTGAAAAATATTTTTTTAAAACAATAAAAAGAATAAGTTTTCAACAATTTTAAAATGGACACTTAAAAATAAAATACAAAACGAATTCAAAATTCAAAACACAAAACTGAAACACGAAGAGAACGCCCCCTAAAATTTTGGAACAATTAACGACGTCAAAATCTCCCATAACTTTCGGTAGAGTTTAACGGTGGGCTCCTACCAATTTTATACATAACCATTAGAATTTAGGGTCCGTTTGATTGTAAGGGTGGAAAATGGGTGGAAAAAAAAAATGCATGATAGGAAATTGAATTGAATAGAATTTGTTTTACAGTGAATTGTAATTAATGGTATTTGATTGGTAAAATTTTTCACCTAATTCGTTTGACTTTATTTTTCATGCAAATTGTTACTTTTTAAAATAAATTTTTTCACAATCTTTATTAAAATTTGTTTGGATTGCAAAAATGTAAAAAAAAAAAAATTTTTGAAATTTTTTTGTGTTCGTTCAACTTTATTTTTATACAAATTGTCAATTAAATGGATTAAATTTTTTTACCATTCAATTTAGAATATGTTTTCATTGTCAAAAAGTTTTAAAAAAAATGAAAAATATTTTTTCACTATACCTATAGAAAAATAAAATGTGAAAAATATGTTTTAAATAATTGTACTTAAAAATAGTTGAAAATGAATTTTATGAAAAATTTATGTAATTAAACATCAAATTTAAGGGTGAAAAAGAAAAACATTTTTGTTTTCCACTCAATTCCACCCAATCAAACGGGCCTTAGTGCATTCCATTTTCACACTTTACACGCACAGTAAAAACTGATTAGCAGAGAAGAAAAATCCATAAACTTGGGGCCAGACTTTCATCCTGGTAAGATGAAAAATGAATAGGGAAGAATTGATTTTGGGTAGTTTTGAATTTGCATTTTCTTGGATTTTAGCCATAAACAATATTTTCTTCATTTTTGGGCATTCCTCTGATTCTCTCACTCTGGTAAGAAATTCAAAATTTTATGTTAATCTGCCGTTTTTTGGGAACATATTACCTACAGTTGATTTCTTACTTAAAACCCACATTTTCTTGGGCCCTCAAATTCGCCGAAAAGCTTTCTTGATCGTATTGTATTTCCTGTTTGATATTGAGGATTTTGTTGAATGCTTAGGTCTTAATTCCAGATTCAACTAACATCCGGATTTTGCGTCCCGTTATTAGGATTTCGGGTACTTTAATTCATTATCTTAATCCCTGTGAATCTTTTCTCAGGGCATTTGTACAGTTTCTTTTATTATGGTTTGTTTGAATTCCTGCCAATAACAGTGAAAATCTATATTTTTTGGATGTTTTGAAGTTGTGGAATTCAGTGATCAGTATTTGTACTTTGGGTTAGTTTTGTTGGTTGTCTGTGTGAAGGTGTTCAGTGTTGGTAATGTGATGGATTCTTGAATAGGACACAGAGTTTGATAGTCTAAGGCTTCAATGTCTATGGCTACTGTTGCTCTCAGTCCTCCTGTTTATGAAAATCATTGGAATTTCCCGAGGTGTTCCTTGGGTAAACATGGTATGCGGCCGTATGGTTCTATCTTAATTTACCTAACTGTTGGTAGCTCTGTGATTCCAATGCGTGTTCTAGAGTCAGATTCAATTGCTTCTGTGTGAAGGTTAGAATTCAGACACACAAGGGGTTCTCTGTGAAGAAACAGAAACTTGTCTTTGATGGAAAAGAATTGTCTTGCGTGCAGGACTATGGGGTTGCTGATTGGAATGTGTTGCATTTGAATCTTTGGCTGTCTGATCTCCAAGCCATTACTGTCCAGATTGTGTGTGTTAAGGAGTTTGAATTTCGTGTTGAGAGAAAACAGAATGTGGGATATGTGAAGCAGCAAATTACTAAGAGTGAGAATGCTTTTTTTTTTTTTTGTTTCTCGATGATCAGGAGTTGTTCTGTGATGACGAGGAACCTGAAGATCAGAGGATCATGGACTATATATGTAAGAATGTGGTGCTGTGATTCACTTGCTGGTACGTAAAACGACCAAAGTTAGGGCTAATCCTTTTGAAAAACATTTTGAAATTTCAATTGTTGCATCAGACGTGGAGAAGGTAGCTGATGCAGCAGATGTCTTAGATTCCTGGTGGGCATTGCAGAATGAGAAACTTCAAGTTGTGCCTGTAAAATCTTTGCAAGAAGATTTTGTCATGGAACCATCGACCGTTTTCAAGATTGTGTTGTCACCAGTTATTAAGCAACTAATTGATGTCCCATTTGATGGGCTCAAGAGAGGCAAGCAACCAATCAGATCATCTCATGGATCTGGGGTTACTTATTTTATGCCAGATTCATCCGTTCAGGACTATATCACTGTTTTCAAGCCTATTGACGAGGAGCCCATGGCTGTAAATAATCCTCACGGGCTACCGTTGTCCTCAAACATTGAAGGCCTAAAGAAGGGCACCCGAGTAGGGGAAGGGGCATTAAGGGAAGTTGCAGCATATATTTTGGATCATCCAAATGGAGGACTACGTGCATTTCGTAGTGACGAGAAAGGCCGCTTTGCTGGGGTCCCCCCCCCCATTAATGGTCAAATGTTGGCATAGAAGATTTAACTATCCAGACGGTTATAATTATGCATCTGATAATATTGGGTCATTGCAGATGAAGAACTGGGGTAGTTGCTAGGACATGGGTCCTCGTGCCTTTCCAGTCAAAGAATTTCACAAGCTATTTGTACTCAGACAGGAGGTTGCAGGAGCTGATCCAGGAAAAAAATTAGCACGGGCTAATACGGGGGGAAAAATTAGCACGGGCTAACATGAAAAAAAAACGTAAAATATTTTTTTATTAGTAGTTGGGCTTTAGGGCCGGGCTACTGTGAGGTTGGCAAATGCAGACAGGCATGCAGGCAACATTTTGGTTCACAAAGAAGGTGAAGAGGGTAGAATTGTGCTTATTCCAATCGATCATGGTTACTGCTTGCCAGAGAATGTAAGTTTTCTTTTCCTTGTCCATATTCAGTACTTGTCATGCCATTCAATTGGTTTGTTTCTGATTAATTTACATGCTGCATTCTTTTATCCCGGCACTGCTGTTTTGAGAATTTTGTGTTACTATATTGGATGGATCACTTTGGAATTTATAAATTTCTTTTGATCTTCAATCTATCCTTGTTCGTGCAAGCTTAGCGACTTCTGAATTTTGTTGTGTTTTATATGAATTTCCTGTAACTGCTGTGATATCAAGCTACCGAGAAATGGAATTTAAAGATACTAGCAATCAGGTTTTGAAATTCCACCGGGATAATGCATCCAACGAGCAATGAAGATCGATCAGTGCTTAGATACCATCCTAGTATAATATATCCCAGGCATTATCTCTTTCTTTCTTAAATCTTTGTCAATCCTCTTATTGCAGTTTGAAGATTGCACATTCGACTAGCTACCAAAGTCAAAACAACGCTCACCACTAACCAAAAGATTAAAATTTAAAACACGAAATAAATTAAAGAAACTATCAATTTCTTCATAATTTCTTCTACTTTACTTTTGATGCTACGGTGACACGTTGAACTGATTTTAGTTATTGTACCTTTTGGAATGTAGAAGAGTCGCGGTTATAAATAACAATCCATGGCATTGTCAAGAATTGATTAATTATACGGTAAATTGTTCCAATGAGGATTGACTCATTAAGCAAAACCAATTTTCAACTAGAAAAATGATTTTAGTACAGTTATTCAAAGTCAACATAATAAAAGTAGAAGAATAAGTGGTACAAAGTTTTTAATACAACAATTTAAGGATATTGGTCCAAGCATGAAATGAATAAAAGAAGAAAGAAGATAAGAGTGAAGGAAAGAAACTCCAAATAATAAAATATAATTAGAATTTGGAACGTTTAAATTTGAAAAAGTAAAATAAGAACAAGAAGATGATCCAGGAAAGATGGGTTTAGGAGTGAATTTACAGACAGTTTTCTTAAAACCTTGAACAGACTCCTTACTTCATTCATTATCCCAAGATCTTGAGTGTCGGCCAATGAGTTTTGGGAAGTAAGGTCCAGTCTTTAAATTCCCTTTTCCTAGTAAAGGGTCGTCAACCAGAACATTGTGGCTATCCTGGTTCATGCAGCAAAAGCAACAAGATCGAGTTTGAGCTTCAATTTCCGGTGACAGCATCACCCAACAACGTCGTGGTACCAGTATTAGCGAAAGTATTGATATGGAAACTTGATTACACCGTACAGCTGATATTTATAAATGACTTCATTGCAACATCCTGCCTAGCGGAGAAGTCTCCTAGTGTAAACTCACCAATCTACTTATTCGAGATACCTAAAATATTTGGGATACGATACACATTATTCAATTTCTCCTTCCAGCGTATCAGACCGTTATACATACCTGTTACCATGCCTTCGTGATATTAATTATTAAGTCCTAGCTATTTCTTCTTCTGATTTGCTTAGCAACTTGCCCGAGAATTCATCACGCTTAAGATGTACAGCATTTATCTGCATTGGTCGAAACCATCTTGTGAAAATTGTGAAGCAAAAGAGGAGTATTTGTCGGTGTTAAGTTGTGGAGTTGGTTGCAGATTGACCTCCGCTGTGAGGTCGTCGTGGGGATTGGAAGGGGGCCAAGCGCCCCCTCCCAAGGTCTGCCTCGGACGAAAATTTTAATTAAGTACTGTTTAGGAATACGAATCCTTGTAAAATTCAATTTTGCTCTAATTTATCTTATAAATGAAGAGCAATTCGTGGGCTTTATGTATTATCATCAAATAGAGAGAGAATGGTTACATGAGATAGGATTAATATTTTCTTTTCTAAATTTATTTATTTATTATTTTTTTTTTTTTTCATAATGAATAACTGTAGCGGTTAGAGATGATGTAGCCTCATATTAAGGCGAACATTTATAAATCTTGCGTATTCTTGATTGTTTATTTTCTTTATTTAAATTGATTGCTCTTAGTGTGATAGAATTATGGTTTATAATTCTCAACCAGTGTTCTAAATTCTCGATGCGTTTTCGAAACGTATCACATATGAGATATGCGTATGATAATGAGTTGATCGCATATGCGAGCATATTCTCCAAAATGCCCACACACTTGTAATTAAAAATATGTTCTAATTAGCATAACAAAATTCAACCCATTTTTATAACTTAAAAAAAAAATAAAAAAAATGAGTCCAATAAATATCAAATTGACCCAAATCGTCTAAACCCATCAATTATATATACAACAATCTCTAGGGTTTTGTTTTTGCATAAATCTTCGAGTATTAACATAAAAATAGTTTTTTGAATTACTTTATTGAAATAAGGGAGCTCGATGAAGATAATTTCGTATCGGATGATACGGAAGATGATTTGGATGAAGAATGAGATATTGAATTGGAATCCGATAAATATCTAGACAAGATTTAAAAAAAAATTTAAGTCAATATTCTTGTTTAATTTAATTATAGGAATTGATTACCAAGTAACTGTAATATTTATGATTTTGAGCAATATGTTTTTGTTGAAAATTTGAAAAATGTATATATAAACTTGAAGTAATTGTAGTATTTATAATTTATATATATATATATATTGAAAATTTGAAGAATATGTATAAAAATTCAAAGAATACATTATTTATTTATTAGTTTAAATTATTAAAAAGTGGAAAACGCATAATTACGTATGTGCTTCGCATAAGTACGCATATTCTTATAATGCTTGATGTTCGATCGAAACGTATTGTCATGCATTACGCATTTTAGAACCTTGTTCTCAACAGGCGGTTGAATTACAGTGGAACAGAATCTGAAACCGGAATGCTTCAGCTTTAACAACATGGACATGGAACGCTTACTTTCTTAAATTACTACATAATTAATTGGCTTTTTCTGCCATTAAATTCTTATTGTCAGATCCCCTTTATTCTTGAATTTTCTATAATTACCAAGTAAAAATATTAAGAAAATTCCTACAAATAAGCAATCCTACTATCTTCACAGTTGCTTCTAGTGTTGTTTCTTATCAGTGCATTGTGGGAAGTCCTAGACGAAAAGAAGGAAAGGCGATCAGGAAAAAAAATTGAATTCTTTATAGAGGATTACATGGCTAATGGGGAAAATTACAGATAATTTCATGAAAAAACTCGGGCAACCAGGTTATGGAACGGTGTCTAAAGGGAAACTTTCCAACGAGATATTTGTTCATGTCGAAGTCTTTACAAATTTTAAAGGAAATGGTGTGGACTGTGGAGCTCATCAATGAATTTGGTAAAATAGGAAGAATCCATCGTGCAAATGTTCTCTTAGTTTGATACTGTGGTGATGGATATAAACGAGCTCTGGACTCGCTTCAAAAGCTCATATCATCAGGAAATCAGAACACTCTACGTGGTTGGAAGAAACTACACCAAATTGCTATAGGCATCAAAAGTAATTCTTACAAAACAATACTAAAATAAAATTTTACGTTAGATTGAATAAAATATCGACCAATCATAGGTCGCGTGGTATATTTGTTGTCCTTTTAAAGAGTTCCAAGTGTTGCATTTTCTACTAATTCATCCACATAATCACACTTTCTGTAGTGGCTCCAATTTCAGTGTTTCTTAGGTGAAAGTTCATGAATTCAAGACTGAATTGGTGACCACATAAAATTCTTGAAACGACAAATACGAGGGAGGAAATAAAGTCTAAAATTAATATCATTTAACTCTTCTATAATTGGGGTGGACCATATGTAAAAGTCAAGTCGTTATCGGTACTGCACTATACACGTGTTTAGTGAATTCAAATTAGTAGTATTTCTCGTGCACGTCTTAAAACGAACTCTTTGAAATCCCGATATTTTAATAATTTATTTTTACACAATTTACATAAATAAAAAAACTTTTAAATCTTTAACGAGCAATAATGTAATATTCTTTGTCACTACAGTCTATAAATGCATATTAATGATCGACATATGGTCGGAAAATTGTGGGTTGTGAAAATTTCGAGAGTCCCTCTCCATGAAAAGTTGGTGGTGTGTTGAGCCCATTATCAATATTATCACATTCCGTATGGCTTAGCCAGAAAGTGATTCTCTTGCTTTATACCTTCAAATCTTTAGCCTTCAATAAGCTAGTTTTGGTCCCCTTTATCTATTTATTTTATGAGTTCAAACATTAGGTATTAGACACAGTGTTGAGTAAGACTTGATAATAAACAAAATTTTGAATTATTTTACTTCCTCAGTAATGTTCAATACAATTGAATTATTCTTCCAAACGTTTCATTAAGGCAACCATGCCTTTCTTACATATCCCGTTGTCAAATCCAATTTGATATATCAATCGTGCCACCATTTTACTTTTACTAAAAATAGTTACTCTGGTTGAGTTGACAATATGGCTACTCATGACTCGATCCTTAGTCATGACCATGACTCAACAATTGATCTTTGGTCGAACTGATGAGTTGTGATATAATCTTGACTCACTGGTAGCACATGCATGACTAGTGTTTGATTTGGTCTACCAAATCTCTACTAAGGTGGACTCTAAATTTGAAGGAAAGTTTTATGTGTACAGAAATTTCACAAATAACACACACATAGCGGGGTGGGGGATTTTTTTTGCATTTTTTATTGCAACTTGGGGCTCACACATTGTGAGTATCTGGCAACATTCTATGAGCCATTTTTTTTGTACAACTGGCTTTAGCCAAATTTGAATATCATATTTTCACACAATTTTTAAGTAACCAATATTTCACAATTAATAGTCTTTAAATTATATTGATGGTCGAAATATAGTCGATGAATGTGGGTCGTCCTTCTCTGTAGAAAGCCTGTGATATGTTAAGGCATTATCAATATTGTCCCATTCCATACAGCTTAGCCAGATAGCGATTCTCTTGCTTTATACCTGCAAATAAAGCTAGTTTTGGTCCCCTATAAAAAGTACAATAAGTTATCTTTCGGAGAGTTCTTTGTCAATGTTGCTTAAAGTAACATTAAGAAAATAAGTTAGGACTTAATTCTTAAAAAAAAATAACCTTAGAAATTATGTTTAACACAATAAGTTCATTTAATCTACTTTTAAACACATCCAAACATTCTCCAGTAAAGATATATTTTCAGTCCTCGACATCCAAGACAATCATGGTATCCATACTTACAGTATTGTAAATTTGCAGCTCTAAAACGTGATTATTTTAAAATGCCAACCTTATTAAAACAAACATCTCACATCTTCATACGTTGATTGTTAAATTAAAATGTGTGTTATTATATTATGTGCTATTTGCTATGCAAGCTCCATGCAAAAACACTAATTTTGAAATTTGACCGAATTTTATATTGATTAATTTGCTAATTTTATATTTTGTGAGTTCTGATGCAATATTAAATCTTGTATAATTTTATTAAACGATCAAACTTTATGGAGTAGCCCAAATCCTTTATTTCCTAACTGGCTAACTAAAGTTTTAGTTTATCAACAAGTTTTTCGTGCACAGGAAAAATGGAGAGGATTTGATCCTGCCTCGAACTTTCATAAAAACTCTATAATTATTACTTCCATTGAATTATGTGTCACTCTCTGAAAATAAAAAGAAATGAAATTTTATAATTCTAAAATGGTTGAAATTAATAAATGATTAAAATGATTTATGCCATTTTTTTATTATAATTTTTTTTTTGGCGTAATGATGACATACTTTCCATCTTGTGTGCTTTGAATTAGACAAAAATTAGTGTGCTATCAATCGTTTCTTAACTTATAAATGTCATTGTCCTAAAATAGTCAAATGGTAAATAGAGAATGGTTTCATGACTTGTTCGGTAGAGTTGTATTATACTATGGTATTAAAAAAAGAAAAAAAAATCATTTAGTTTACTTGCTAATGAGTAATTTCAAGTTAGGATGTCTAGTACGGTAGATTAAATAATACATAAGAAAATGACCACAAAAAAAAAAAAAAAAAAAAAAAAAAAAAAAAAAGAGAGAGAGAGAGAGAGAGAGAGAGACTTTTTGTCTCTATTATTTGATTATATTCAGATCATTTCACTAATGTACGATATATTTCATTATTGGATGGCTGATATTTTATCTTCTGCATCGCACTTTGTGTAACGGACAAGAACCAATGTAAGTTGCAATGGAGATTGTGACATTCCTAAATAAAATGTCTTGAGACTTGAATCTCTCACATTATTTTCTTATCTTTTTGTTTTATTCTTGTTCGTACGAATATATCAAGTCTTGACTGTTAGATCGAGAAATAACATTCAATCATCTCACACATCTCTTTTCTTTACTTTTCTCTGAATGGATCAATTTCGTGTATCAAATATTCTGCTATAATTCAATATATATGAATTATAGCCGATGAGAAAACTCGTGTCAACATTTGCGTCATGTAATTAAGAATTATGTGAATATTACATGTTAGCCTCATTCTATGAGATGTGTCACTTGACAGGTCAATTAAACAGAACAAAACAAAAGACGAACTCACACAAGTCACAAGGCTCCCACTCTGCTCCACGTCGCTCTCCCACGTCTCTCTGAGGTGGTTGAACATCGTGTGAGATGGTTGGACACCTTTTCCGAAGTGATAACACTTCATCCGAATTGCTTTCGAGATGATTCGAAAAAAGTTGAATCATAAAAGTGCCCATTTCATATTTATCAAATTCATAGATTCAACTCCTACTCGATAACGCTTGTGGGATCTCCAATATTTATTTCTAGCTCTTTCACGATGGTTAATCTAGAATCTTGACATTTAATTAGTGGAAATTTCAATAGAATGAATTGACAAAGAAACTTCACTTTATTCTCCAAATTCTACGAGTATTCTGCACTACTTTTTAAAACTAAAATACATGTGCATATCAAACTGCCAATATCGCTTGCGTTTAGAACAAGAACTGTCCTCTTTTGTGTTGTATTTATTCCCATGCAAATATGGAGATTCTGATCCATGAGCTGGAGATCTTAAAGTTTTTAAAATAAATTGCACTTCGGATTCCCTTGCATTGTCGTTTTGACACACAATTTATGTGACTTAACCTTGTTTATGAAATTAGGGTCCGTTTGATTGGTAAAGGTGGAATGACAAATCAATTTCATGTAAGTTGAAAAATAAAAATCCACATAAATCATAGGAAATAATTTTCTATGAAATTGGTTGAAAACAAGTTTAAAATCGTCGTACTTTAAAATTCAAACTTCATTTCTACTTTCGTATCAAATAGCCAAAATAGAATTCGAATTTTTCGAATGTGACATTTTTCATGAAATTCAATGCTATCAAACGGACTATTATATAGGTGTCACTCTCCGATTCATCCGGACAAACCATATATTCTTTCGTTCTTATTTAAATTTTTAACTTTACTAAGCGATTTACGTGACTTGACATTATTTATGGACCCTTTTTATTCATATAAATAAGTCGTTTATAAATTTGTTATTCTCAAGTAGCTAAGCGTCATTCTAGTACCCTCTTGACAACAAAATATGATATCATGCTTCCAACTCTTGAAAAAATTATTGGCTAGAATAAACTCAAAAATTACTTTTAATTAATTTCATTTTTTAAGCTTAACCAAATATGCTGACATTTTTTACACACTTTTTTTTCCCCAAGAAATAAGTCATTATCAAATACTTATTTGCCACACTCATATCCTGCCTCATCAGTTTTCTCTTTACGCTCAAAAAATACAAAAAAGTTCCATCAACATTTTCAGGCCCAATTAGGGCACAATGGGGTCCCATAAGCAAATAATTTCTAAGCCATTTTACAAGGCAAATTCTGCACTATGAGACAATCAACTCCAGCTGTTTTTTTCCCATTTCTCTTTCATCTTTTTAATCTATTTGTGAAAGGGGCATCTCTTTTTCTTTTCTATCTCCATGCCACTCTTCCCAGAAATTTCATGAATTATTGGTAGAAGCGTAAATTGATTCATGTCGAATTTATAGGATGTATGGATTCTCCCACGTGAACCTTTCTATATATATATATATATATATATATATATATATTTCTCTTTAAAAAATTCAAAATAAAAAAAAAATAAAATCAGCTTTTAAATAAAAATCGTTGGACACAATGGTCGTGCTTGGCACTGCACGACACTACTCATGCCTATGCATTGTGCTCGGTTTCACAATTTTCTATAATAGCTAGCTTATCCCAAACAAAAAAATTACATATTGGCCTTCGGGGCACATCTGAGTTGGTGGAACAATTGCATTGGTAGGCTCGCAATCCCAACGTGGAGAGTTTGATTCTTGAAAGGCACAAGTTTTGGAAGGGGGATTTATCTCAAAGGCAAGATAATGGCTGGAAAGCAGTGAAAAGAGCTCTTTTGGAATTAGGAGTATAAGCGGTGCAGGAACCTGGGAGTCAACAAAGACATAACCCACGGTTTACCTCCTCGAGTCGCTGAGAGGTCGGTGGTTAGAGATTCAGGAATTAGTCTGGCTAAGTTGGGATACTTGGGTATCAATAAAAAAAAAAAAAAAAAAACTACATATTGGGTCAAGGCACGAATAGTCCATGTCAACTCAAGTTGTTTTACACCTCTCATAGTTGATGAGTTGTAAAATCCAATTTAAAATGAAAAAACGAGTTTTTTAATGAGTCGGTCTCTAGATACTACTATCATTTGTATTGAGTACCATAGAAAAGGTTTTATCATGTTGAATCATGAATAGCTTGTGTCAACTCGACTTACATCTAACGATTGTGAATCATGGAATGTCATTAGAATGAATGAGCTTTTACTCTAGATATGATGTTTTGTCCTACTCTAATAGTAGAAGTTCACAAATATGTACGTAGGGTATAATGATTGTAAAATGAAGAATTATAGTTGAATACGTGTGAATGGAGCTGGGTTAGTTTGAACATTTTCTAATAAAAAACCAGCAATGGAAATGCACTTTATAAATTTAAGGATCCGTTTGATAGAAATATGAAATTTGAATGGAAATAAAATGAATTACAGGAAATTGAATTGCCTAAAATTTATTTTACTGGAAATTATAATTAAAAGTGTTTAATTGGTATAGTTTTTCACAAGAAAAATATAATACTTTTGGTATCAGTTTGACTTTGCTTTTTAATGAAAATTGTCAATTAAAGGAATAATTTTTTCTTATCATTGGTGACAAGATTTGTTTAGATTATCAAAAATAAAATTAAAAAAATAATTGAATTTTTTTTTTTTAACTTTGTTTTACATGAAATTTGTCAGTTAAAGGGATAATTTTTTTTACACTTCTACTTAGAATTTGTTTTTATTGTTTAAAAAAAGTAAAATTTCAATTCCCACCAAAGTGGTGGGAAAAGAAATTTCTTGAAATCAAGAAAAATTTCAAAAGTTGGAAAACGATTTTCATGAAAAATTTGGTCAATCAAACAAGTCAAAAGTGAAAGTTAAAATTCGAATTCCAAGTTTTAGGAAAAATGCTATCAAACAGAGCCTAAGAAAAATGTGTCTAGATTCACTTCACCTCTGCAAGCAAATTTGTACTTTTCTTCTTGTACATTATAATCCTCCAAACTATAATAAGTAAATTTGTCTTTTTATTAAAAATAAATTCATTTAAGGTCCTTCTACAAAAGCAATACGATATTGTAAAAATAAGTGAGAACATAACGGTGTAGACAAAATTAATAGGAGTTGATATTTAGCGTCCGTGACTCAATCTTCTCATTATAAAAAAGTAACGTTTTGGAGAAAAAACAAAGCACGTTTGAGAGAATAAATTTGTATAAGATTAATTCTTGATTGGGACTTTTTCTTACTTTGCTTGAATGTATAGGCGTTTCATGAGAAAAATCTCAATTCTTTGACATTTCATACTTTTTTTTTTTTTGATACCCAGGTTCCCAGCTTACGCCAGACTATATCCTGGACCACCAGCCACCGGCCCCTCAGTAACTGGCGGAAGTAAACCGCGAGTTATGTCCAAGTTGACCAGGGTCTGTGCACCCTTTATACTCCTGGCCCCAAAGGAGTCTCCTCCATAATTATTACATCACCAAACTGCTCCAACCAATAAATGATTATTACATCACTTAGCTGCTCCAACCAGGAATCGAACTTCTCACGCTGAGGTTGCAAGCCCCGCAATGTTCATCCTTTGTCAACTTGGATGTGCCCCGGGCGGCTTTGACATTTCATACTTGCTTTCATGTAAGATATGGTAAACGACGCCGAAGAATATTAAAAAAGTTAAGATATTGACATTGTATATTGAATATACCTTGTAGATTGTGCCATTGTACTTTAATCCGCAGCATTATACCATCAATTATAAATTATAGTCACGCCTACATAGATAGATTAAGCCCATGTATGATAGAATTAAAATTAAAATTTTAATTTTAATTTGAGTTAAAATCAACAAATAATTTTAGCCACACATTTTATGAAATTCACAACTTTTCAATCACACGTCTCATCAATTTTTATCAAAATCTACTAAAACTATGATTTTAATCCTCAGGCTAAACGTCATCAACACAAAAGAAAAACAAAATTTTTGTGGCTTATGATGAACGTGCCTGATAGATTGTTCCATTGTACATTAATGGGCAACTTTTTACTCGCATATTTAATAAGATAGACTAAATAATATTGAACAATAATAAATAATTGTTCCATTGTAAAATTCTCAACAAAGGCCACGTAGAAACACTACGTGTGTACATCTGTCAGTCAAAAAGGTCGGAACAAAAAAAGACAAAAAAGGCTTTTGAAGCCGAGGTGCTTCCCTTAAAACCGAAGTGCTTCTTTCTGAAAAAAATCTCTTCACATTCAAAGGTCTCCACATCTGAAGCTCTACACATTTGAAACTTTACGTTGTCAAAGTGCTCGTTGTCTTGATTCAGATTCGATGTGTACCTTTAGAAATTGTTGATGTAATGTTTGTATTAATAAATGTCAGATTTGACAGCCTAAAATCATAGGTCGGCCGACCCCTTGTCAATGAAAGCGGTCAATGTAATTAATGCATAAATGGTGTGGGACTTTGGTTAGTTAGATTAGGGCACGTGGATCTGATCCAACGGTTATCACGTCAGCCAGAACACTTTAAATACCATTTCATGGGCACATTGTAAAAGATGATCATTTTTTGGACAAATAAGAAATATAAGAAATTTCTATATCGTTGTTCTTGATTAATTAAGATATTTAATACTTGCATTTATCAAATTCATTCTTTTTTTCATTGTCGTTTGGATCCAAAACGTGTTGTAATCTATCCACGTGTACGTCCAAGGAAACACCATATGTTGACATACTTTTTAAGATCAACAAGTACGTTAAATGTTACTATATAACAAACAATCCTCTCACCATTTTACTCAATGGGTAAAATATTACACCATTCATTATTTATCATTGTCATGTTTGATAAGATGATTTAAACAGTACTCAACATTATTATTAAAAATTAAAATATTATCCTCATACATACCTTGTAGATTCTATCATTTTACTTTGATATAGAACATGTACACGATTGTATCATTGTTTATATTTTGTCATGTTTGACTAATTAACAATATTGAATAATGTACTATTAAAAAATGAAAATTTTGTTATTGTACACTAAACATGCCTCGTAGATTGTGCCATTGTACTTCAATGTATGTAACATGTACTACCATTCATTTATGGGTCAAAAAACTCATAATCAGCCAAATAGGTGGCTGCTCATTGAATCCAACCAAATTTGATACTATTGGGCAAACAATTTCATATGCTTTCCTTTATTTCCTAATGTGGGAATTTTAAGGTTTAATAATATGCTCCAAAATGCACATTTCCTTTATCCACTATCTTTTATCAGTCGAAAGTGGGCATATACTCTCCACTTACTCTATTAAAAAGCCTACTTGGAATTCTATGCCCTATTATTTTTTCATTCTTTACAGCACTATGCCATAATTCATATTCCTCATTACTTTCACATTGAAAAATAATCAACTTTTAAGTTTGTTTTTGGTGCACACTTCCCTATATGGAATGGCTTGGTGGATTTTACTTTTACTATTAGGGTCCGTTTGATAAAAAATATGAAATTTAATTGGAAAAAAAACGAATTACAGGGAATTGAATTGCCTAGAATTTATTTTAGAGGGAATTATAATTAATGGTGTTTGATTGGTATAATTTTTCACCTGACAAATTTTTACGTTTGGCTTTGTTTTTTACGCAAATTATCAATTAAATGGATACATTTTTTTACCATTGATTTTAGAATGTGTTCCAATTGATATAAAAAAAATTGTTGGTCAAAAAGCTGAAAAATATTTTCCCACCAAAGTGGTGAGAAAATGTTTTCCAGTTTTTGTGCATCAACAACTTGTACACTGAAAATGGTGGAAAACAATTTCTCTAAAAAAAATGTCAATCAAACAATGAAAAAGCTGGAAATGAAAAACCAATTCCACTTTTCTAGAAAATCTCGGCCAATCAATCAAGGCCTTAAGGTCGCCGCCAACTTAACGGCAAAGAGAAAATCATTCTCCTTATAATTGTTATTGTCCTAGTTGTCTGGAAAAATCTGTTTTTGAGAATACTAAACTATTTAGCCATATAATGAAGTAAATCTTATTTTCAATAAATTTGAGGTTGTATATACGAGTCCTTTATGATTTTAATTTTCATAAAGAGCTAAGTCCAATTTACATGCAGCTCTCTTGCAATAATTATAAATAGGACGTTCTGAAATGTTATCACGCACTATCAAATAAACACTCTAGTTTTCCCATTTGCATCTCTCTTTTTAAGTTTTAAAGTTATTTAAGGTCCGTTTGATAGCAAAGGTGGAAAGACGAATATTTTTCATGTAAGTTAGAAAATAAAAACTCACATAAACTACAGGAAAATATTTTTCATGAAGTTTGTTGAAAAAATTATTAAAGTGGTTGTACCTTGAAAAATATTTTTCTCGGATGTGACATTTTTCATGAAAAATGTAGCAATCAAACAGGTAATGACTTAAGTATTGAAGTATCTTGATGATAATTTTTACACTCCTCTCTTTGATTGCGCAATATATAGAATGAGTTATATTTTTCAAATCAATGAGACTGTTGATAGAAACTAAAGACAATATTCCGTTGACAAAAATTAATGTCAACTCATGAGTCGTCTACTTAAAGGTTTAATGAAATTAGAATCTTTTACAACTCACAATTTGATTTGTCGAATGCAGAGTTGATGACGATACCTTTCACCCCTACAAACCAGTGCTTAAGATTACATCCCAATTATGTTGGGTGCAAAATTAAGCTTTCTGTCCCAAAAAAAGAAAAATATATATATAAAAATTGGAATCCGACTTTTGTTTTCAAGAAGATTATCACTTCAGAAGTTTAACTCACAAGTTTGAGACCTTTCCATAGTTGCACAAAGCATATAAGATAGTGGTCGCTTTGTGCTTTTTGAGAATGGGAAAAAGGACACACAAAAATTAGGTTCGTGAATTTTAAATTATACTCTATTTTATAATATTTAAATGCAAATTGCAATATGTAGTAATGGGGCCTCATTGCATGAAGAATAAATAATGGGTCCAATTGGAGGACAGAATCTTTTGTCCTTTCATATCCCTTTTCATTTTCATTTTTATTTTTATTTTTTGAATTATAGTTATTATTTGTTATATATATATATATATATATATATATATAATTTTTGATAGTTGGCTTACATCCTCCAGGACGTACCTCAGAGCAAGACGTACATCAAATAGTATCATTTCTAAGTCTCAACATTTTGCACATTTGAATCGAGACATATAATGTAATCACAATAAGTTGGGTATGTTAAAAGTGTGGGGTGGCGAAGCATATAGAAGAATATTAAGTGTATATTTTACATTCAATATTGAATATGACTGTATTGTATTGTATTAAAACCATCCAATACCACTTATGAAAAATGGTTTCTATTGTAGTTAAAGACACTGGTGATGTAGGCAAATAGTCCCTCCCACCAAAACGGAAAAATCCTAAATTCAATTGAGCTCAAGTTTGATTTAACTAAAAAAGTTGATAAAAATTTAAATTAAAGTCAAATATTAATTTTAATCCTACATTTAATATGACACACAACTTTTATCAAAATCTAAAAATAATAATAATAACAATAATCATTTTTTATTAAACTAAACGGGGTTTAATGATAAAACCTTTAACTTATTAGGCACAAGAAGTTGCCCAAAATACTTAGTGACGATGACTTTGTTTTCTAGCTATTAACTTTTCAATATGTTAATCTTATAAATCTCGATTACTCTCTAGTTAAGTTTGAATTATAGAGCATTGCTCTCTTAAATCATTGACCATTTGCATATCAAATTATATTCTTCATTATCCAAGTAGTGCAAGTGGGAGAAAAATATAGTGCCAAAAATAAGGGTTGAAATTATAAATATAATAAATAAGAATCATGTTATGTGTACAACCGGGTTTGACAACCTCTCGTATTGGAGAGGGGTCCACGATAAATAAAAAAATCATGTATCCCCTCCTTGTGCGGGTATTGTCAATCGGGGTATTATCAAATATAAATGCATGAAGAATAAATATATTTTCTCTTTACAAATTATAACTTTTAAATAAGATCATTCTATATAGTAATATAATAAATGAATATCTTCAGGTAATTTTCTTTTCAATTTTGTGTTTCAATTATTACACAGTACAAAGCTATATTGACCCACAATAATTATGAAGTTTATAATGATACAAGTCTCATCAGAGTGTTAGCAATTAGGTCCTGTTTGATTGTGTTGAAATTTCATGAAAAAACGAAAAGAAATTCCAACTTTATGTAATTATGATTGTTTGAAAGACCAAAATTGTGGTGGAATTCAATTTCCTAAAAATAGGGATGGTGGGAAAGACAATTTCAGTTTTTTATTTTATTTTATTTTATTTTTGGGCAATTGAAACAAATTTTAAATTTAATGGTAAAAAAAATTATCCCTTTAATTGACAATTTGCATGAAAAACAAAGGCAAACGAACACCATAAATTTATGAAAAAAAAAATTTAAATATTTTTTTTTTACTTTTTGGCAATCCAAACAAATTTTAATACAAATTGTGAAAAAATTTATCCCAAAAAATAACAATTTGCATGAAAAATAAAGTCAAACGGATTAGGTGAAAAATTATATCAATTAAACATCATTAATTATATTTCCTTTTAAAACAAATTCTAGACAATTTAATTTCCTGCAATTCATTTTCATTCCATTCTTACAATCAAACTGACCCTTATAGTGTATATGTAAACGAGTGTGATGTATATGTCGGCATAAGTCTTGAATCTAACCTAAGTATGTAGTAGTGTCATAATGTAAAAGCAATGAATTTATCATGTCATTTATTAGAATGCAGTCTAGTGGTTGCAAACTAGAATTGACTAAACAAAAATTCAAAATTGCAATTATTAGGCTGTAATTAAGCCATGGTAGGTCAACTTCTTATTGGGGTCAGTCTTGAGAGAAATTATGTTTCAATTAATGTGTAAAAAATTGATGTACCAACTAATTTGGCAACTCAAATTAGGATTTTGGACCTCGAAAAAACCATATGTAGCAAATATTAACTGGTTGCTACGTACCATTTCAACCTAGAAATTATTGTGGGACTTTCCTCCCGGGAGGTTGCAATCCATGTTGCCTATGAGATTGAAGCTTCCTTAGTGTACGTGTGTCCTACAATTTCTTTACAATTGTAAATAACATGTCATTAAAAAGTAAGAATTATAAAGATAAAATATCTTGATTGCAATTATACAAATAACATACGGTAACAAAACTTATTTGGTGCAATTTCAGTGCGATTACAAATAACAATACTAGCCAAAGTTTCAAACCGATTCGATTTCTTGTGCCATGCTTTTTTTTTTTTTTTTTCTTTTTCAAAAATCATTTCTAATGTCAACTAATGAAATTTCATTATCAAGACAAGAACGAACTTCTATTTGTAGGCCCGTCTCATTATTCATGCAATTTCTTGTCCACTAATTAATCATCAAGTATGATCACTATGTGGCAAACATAAAATGCATCCATCTTGAATCATGTTCCTTAATTAAGAAAAAGAAAATAAAAACAATTCAAGAGAATTTCAGTGATCTTCAATTTCCATCATTAAAGCGGTGCTTTCCTACTAATTAAAAGCGCGTGTTTAATTAACAATGAAGAATGCGATTACTATGTATGCCACAAACAACCATTGATGACTTGCGCATATATCGCATTCAAAGAATTTGGTGCATTCACCTATGATTTTATTGCTTCTTACACTAAAATATGCAAACAAAGCAACTAAAATAAAGGTGAATGATTACAAAAATAAGGGGAGGGGAGGGGGCGGGGGGGGGGGGCGCGGGGGGGGGGGGGGGGGACATGTCACAACACTTGATGTTGATGTCCCTTCTACATTTTGTCCTCATTATATTTAAGAGCTTAGCTTTTTTTCATGAAATTTATTAATATATTTTAATTTATGCTCGCGAGATCACTCGCCCTTCTATATGATTCACTTAATTTTCGATAAATAGATTTTGTCGACAATAATTTTTAAAGTTGTATCTTTTCAGTCACAAACTATACTTTTCTAAAAAGTAACTTTTAAACAAAGGCAAATGCATATGAATTCATAAAAGAATACAATAAAATTAAGTGTAAGAATGATCTAATGAGTACCGATGAACATCTTATATTGAGCACCGATAAAGTACCACATAAATTCATTAGTGAATTTTAAATTTAATTCAAATGTTGAACTCACCATAAATTTATCCATCAATGAATTTATTTGACACGTAAGCGAGACTTAATATCAGATGAGCGTCAATGCTCATTAGATCATTCATATACTTATGGATAAAGCTATGTGTACACCTCGTGGTGTACACAATAGCTTACACCCCTCTCACATGAAGAGAGATTCAAGAATATTTTATTATGTGTGGGTCCCCCTCCATGTAAGAGAAGTGTAAGTTATTGTGTACATCATTATGTAGATATAGCATACTCCTATACTTATATGATTGCAAAGAACGGAGTTGCGTTATTTCAATAAATATAACCATTGAAAAATAGGGTAATAATGAAATAGTTTATGGAGTTGCGTTTAAATTTATTTGGGGTAAAAACTTAATTTATTGTTGTAGTTATATGTCATTTTCACTTCTCCATCAAACGAGAAAAAAAAAAAAAAAAAAAAAAAAAGACTTCAAGAGTTTGACATTGGTTAGCTTTTAATCTAAGTATTCTTTCTTTTTAAATAATGAAAAAGTAAATTAAATATTATATCATGCATGCACATACCAACGCTCGACTCTAATGATTCCATAACGAAGATTGATCATATATTTTTCGTATTGCATACCTTTCTTTGTCGTCTTTGATCTGTCTCTAAGAAGATTTTTTTTTCATGAAGTTGACTCTTATCTAATTTTACTTATAATTACGTTCTAAATGTACATTAACTATTTCGAAATTTACTTCAACTTGACTCGTTTTTAAGTTATAGATAAGTGAATACTGAATATTTATGAGTAATTAGTGGAATTCAGCCGACTTCAACTTTTCAATAATCAGCATCATGACAGCTATTTACCCAATAGATTATGCCATCTCTTTCTCTAATCTACTCATTAAGCTCTGTAATCAGATTCTTTATCATATTTAATCATCCAACTTGGACTACACACTAGATAATGACCTATAACTATGAAAATAAAATCACTTCTTTATTTTCTCAAAAAATTAATAATATTATATCGTTATTTTTTATTCATGTTGTAAAATTCATATTGATCTAAGGGTTCATTTGACAGAGTTTTTGCTTATTGTAGAAGAGTTTTATAAAAAAGTTATTTTAATTGATTTTTAGGGCGTTTTCTTTACTGTTTTCGGGCCGTTTTCTATTTTCGATTTTTCAAAACAATGAAAACGCGTTCTCTTTCCCATTTTTGAAAACGACTGAAAATTTTGTGAAGAAAACAGAAAACAACTTTTTTACATTTTGACTGTTTTCTTTACAAATTTGCCAAAACTCAAAAAATACGGGTTGGGAAATATTTTTTCAAAACGATAAAAATAACGAGTTTTCAACAATCTCAAAATGAACACCCAAAACACAAAATACAAAACGAATTCAAAACTCAAAACACAAAATTGAAATACGAAGAGAACGCCCCTTAAATTTCTAAAAGAACTTTATTTTTTGAAAGAACTTTTTGAGGAAGTTACGTTGTGTCAAGTTATTTTAAAATCTCTTTTAACTATGATAAACACTTTCATAAAATTAATCAAACGAATTCAAAAATAGCTTTTGAATTTTAGAAACTCCTCTTTAACTTTTCAAAAGTCATTCCAAACGGATCTAACTAGCTCGTCCAAAAGGGGAAAAATGAGCCTGAAAACCACAATAAATAATCGAATTTCCATTTTTTCGAAAAACAAAGAATTTTCTTTTAATGTTTGGTTTTTATTTTACATTATCAAAAAGTAATTTTATTTATAATTTTGTCCTCGCCGCGTGTATAAATATGTTTTTAGATAGCTATCTTTGATCGCTTGTTCGATTCTGAATCAACGATCTAACTTTTTAACTCTTTTCTCTGTGCCTATTCAAATTGTTGTCCGGCTCAAGTTTTTAAATATTGTTTATACAACTTGTAATGGAATTTTAAAATATTTTTTAACGATATTAAAGTTCGATAAGATTGAAATGATAATGAATAAGTTTGAGAGTAGGTTTGTTTAAAACAAATCGAGAAAATTGTAAGCCATCCAGTCAAATTGAGAATGAGAGATGCTATTTGTACAGCATCATTTGACTAGATGTTGTACAGGCCCCCTCTACAGTGAGGGGTCCTGTACAAGATCTGGTGATTTGGCTCCCTTTACAGTGAGGGACCCTGTACAAGATCTGGTGATTTGGCCCCCTCTACAGTGAGGGGCCCTGTACAAGATCTGGTGAAATACAGGAGCATTTCTGATTGAGAATTGGTTGATTCATCTTAATATATATATATATATAGCTTCTCGTTCAATCTTGATTTGACTTTTTTATCCTTGGCTCATTTTTTTAGAATCATGCTTATTGTACAGGGTCTGATTACAGATACATTGGGGTATGTGGTATATTTTTTTCAATTTTTTAAGGAAAACACTTAGTGTACAGGGGGCATGACAGACCTTCTCACTGTAGCACGGACCCTCCCATGTACTAAAAAAAAAAATTCAATAAATCCCACCTATAAGTGGCCTGGCAGGAGCCTGCCCTGTACACCAAACATTTTCCTTTTTTTAACCCACATGGATCCCGTCGTGTGAGACCCTGTACATGCCTGGTAACAAGGGCCTGTACCGTGGGGTTTATTCTTTTTTTTTTTTTAACCGTGATAAAAACTTTAACGATGACTTCCAAGAAACGACAAAAATCAGATTCCTTCTCAGTTCTTTCTCGGTTTCTCCTCTCTCTCTCTCTTTAATTTCGGCTGTTTCTGCAGCTGCTGCTAATCTGTTTGACGCCTATAAAAGGACAGCCTCTGCGTTAAAGAACTTCTCTATCAATTCTATATAGTGTGATTCTCTCTATTCGGTGCTTATAATATAGAGAGAAATTATACTGGCAAAGAAATGTATGATGAAACTGGATTAATGCTCCCCTATTTCCAGAGTTTCCCTCAAGAAGTTCAGCAGCTTGATGAGTTCTATTACTCTCGGAAACCCAATGCTCCATTGGTAATTGTTTTTTTGGTCTTTTTTTTTTTCCCCTTATTTTACGCCTTGACCTTCTCTTCAATTCTCAAAACTTGATTGGCATTTCCTCGATGAATTTGAATACAATTTTTTGAAATTCTGTTGTGGAATGATGTTCATTTGGGCTTCTGATTTTTCATTTCGAACTGGGTTTTTTTAATTTCGATTGTTTAGGATTTTTATGGAACATATGGGGTTTGAAGTTCATAACTGCAAATGTGTTTGATCATATTTTTCTGGCTTTCGTTTCATTTTTTTCTTAATTTAGGGGAAAATAATTGAAAGTTCTAATCTCGAACATTTTTGGGCAATAATTATTACAGTCTGAATAAGAAAAAAATTTAAGTCTTAGTTTCTGCTATGTCTGTCATGTAAAATTGAAAATTGATATGGGGTGAAGAAGAAAAGGAAAAAGGAAAAATTGAATTCTTTTGGAATGATTCGATTTTTCTGTAAAGTTGTATTTTTCGTG
Organism: Osmanthus fragrans; assembly: GCA_019395295.1. Classification (NCBI taxonomy): domain Eukaryota; kingdom Viridiplantae; phylum Streptophyta; class Magnoliopsida; order Lamiales; family Oleaceae; genus Osmanthus; species Osmanthus fragrans. The sequence continues at coordinate 7,027,619 of CM033345.1, read as the reverse complement.
GTACTTAAAGGGTATATGAAAAGCATTTGAGGTCTATTTTATGTGCTGGATTTCTATATGGAAGGATAAAAAGGTTTGGAATTAATCTTAAAATGACAAGTTCCGTGTTCCGTGTTCCTTACTCCATTTCCCCTTTTCTTCCACACAGCTATGAGTTTACTTCCCATCTGATTCTCTCTTTATTCAGTAGAAGTCAATTTCATTTTCAGGTTTGTGCTTCTGATGTCAATTTCTTGTTGAGGGTTCATTCTTCACAGGGCTGAGAAAGATTCATAATAACTCAGATGCGCCAAGCTTTATTTCTAATGAATTTAGAGTCAATCAAACCAATTCTTTTTCATCATTCCGTACTTACTGTTCATTGTTAGCAACCACATAACGTTTTTTCGTCTCCACTATTCCACCTTTGTCTTCAAAGTGTGCTAGTGAGAGCATTCAGAAAGATTCATGTTAGAAAAAATAAAAGCAAAGCTAGTGCTTTATCCTTGTTATTTTAAGGAGTTTTACTTCTTGTGAAATTTCCAATTTTAGGAAAATCATGCTTTCATTCTCTCGTATTTCTCATGCTCTGTAGTTCTTTGAGTGTAGCATAACATCATATGTGCAAAGCCTTTACAATTTCAAAATTCTTTGAAAACTTTGGCCTGATTTTGAAGAAAATAACAATCACTGATATTTTTGTTAAGTCTTATATAAATTTTTACATGGTAGACAAGATCTAGCGTCCAATTTATTTATGGAGTGAGCTGAAGTTTCTGGAAAGCTAACTAAGTCATGGAAGACGTAAACCTTTTACATTGCCATGTATATATTTATCCTCATCGGCACTGATTTTAGTCATTTTACGTTTCAAATTTGTAGCACCACAGCAGTGATCATGCCAGACATCTATGGATGTGCACAAATGCATTAAGTTCTATGTTAATACTTCTGCATCGACAAGCATGTACTTTTCTTCAGTGCTACATCAAATAATTAAAAAATAGCTCCTGTTCAGATGTCCCTTGAATACATGGTAGAATAATTATAGATACTCTTATTAACATAAGCATCGAAACATTCATTCGTTAGAACTTAATATTAATAAGTTTGTGTAACCTTCATGTTGGTATGCCTTAACGTAAGAGTTCGAGAAAATATTTTTCTTGTTATATAATCGTGCCCATTTTTATCAATATTACACTTTTTTTAACTGAAACAGCAGTTAGGTGCTGGTTAGTGCTTTATAGTTTATACTGTATAGACTAACATACGAGGTCTTATTCATCTATGGTTTGAGTTCTTAAATATGTTAGGACACGGGAAAGAGATGTATATAATAATATGTGAGGATGGATATGTGATGCTTTGATACTTGAGATAGAAGAAATTATGCATTTGTTACACATAACTAATTCTTAACGACATGTTTTTTACGTCTTCAAATTTCTTAATTTTGAATTTTAATACAGGACAACCTCAATCAGACATCCACCTTATCGGATTACAACCTCGGGGAAGAAGGGGATCTCTTCAAGGCCCCTGAACCAGTAATTCAAGAACCGTTGATTGGCCTTGATCCAATGACAGCTGCCATTTCAATGATTTCTTGTGGAGAAAACATAATCTCCCCCGATGCACTGACTGTGTCCGCCATTGAATCATCAATTGAGAGTGGGCAACTCCTCAGTGAGGTCTACTATGAATGCAAGAAGGATATTTTGGCTAAAGATGCAACAGTAACACCACTCTCTGACATCATGGATATAAAAATTCCGACTGTTAAGACCGACGAACTCCCAATATCTGATGAAAAAATGCTTTCCGAGGGTCTGTTCCAGAAAAGTGTAAGTTCTGGTTGCCTATCATCAATGGACTGGATATGTGATGCTCCACTGAGACCGAATTTTCTGATTCCTGGCATGGACTTGGGGGAAGTTTACGGGATGCGAAGAGCATTCAGTGAAGGAGACATAAAGGTTAAGTTTACTCTTGCATCTTCTCTCTTCAATACTTGTTTATCCATTTTCCTTTTTCCCTCAAGACTATTGAGTTGGAGAAAATGACCTCTTTAAGATATAAGCGGATATATAAAGCCCAAAATTTCAAATTATATTAAAACAAATAAGTTAGAAATTCTGGTGAAATGATCAGTTGTCCAATTCTGTTCCTGTTGCGAACAAAAATCTCGCAATAGAAATATTTTGATTGAGCCCCATGTATTTATGGCATGTTTGAGAGGGAAGATTGGATAACACTCGACGGTATAAAGGAAGAAAAAAATTAAATTCTCATTCATTATACTGTTGAGCAGTGTGTACGAAACATGCACTTATTGGCTCCATGACAGAGTCTACGAACTGAGAAATGTTTAGATGTTTCTTTCCTTCTAACAGGATAGGGCAGGGTCATTGATACTGAGTTTTTATGACAGACTCTTGGTAATGGTAATATAAGCCTCCTACCATCCCCAATGGGACAATCACAGATTATCGGCAGTTGCACTTCTGAAGGGCGCAAGGAGAAGTTATCTAGATACTGGAGCAAGAAGAGTAAGAGGAATTTTGGCAGAAAAATCAAGGTGAGAGTTTTATAGCTTTTACCCAGCTATATTTTTGTTGAAAATTTATGCCAATAGCCAAGCTTGGTACTTCCTCCTGCTAACCTGAAACTAGGGAAGTGCAAGATTGCGATTTTCTTGATGGAAATGTTTGCATAGTGGTTATGGAATGAGAAGAAATTGCTTAAATCTGCCATTAGATTTAGCAATGAAACGAACGGAATGGAGAAAAATTGATTATTGTAGCCCATCGCAAATTAATCTGGAACAAGGCTAAGAACATGTTTGAATAAGCTTAAAAGGTTCACTTAGATGTAAATGAGTAAGTTTTAAAATAAATAATTTCATTAGTTAAAGCTGAAAATAAGTTTTTTTTGTCATTGTTGGATATGCATACCACGATGAATGCTGGAGTTAAAAAAGCATATGCTAATGATGTGTTTATTTCAGTATGCCTGCAGGAAGGCCCTAGCCGACAGCCAACCAAGAATCCGGGGAAGATTTGCAAAGACGGAAGAAATAGACAGTCCCAAGAAGCAATAACTCCGAGCAGGATGAAGAAATATAGGAAGGCAGTAGGTAGCACTGATGCTGTAATGAGAGATCCATGGTAATGTTAGCTGGTATAATGAACGTCTATGCAGGATCTAGAAATAAGCTGGGATTTAGTTGATTTCTTGCTAAGTGAAATAATCTGTAGATCAAATGTTCAACTGGAGTTGTATATACTGTTTGTTCAATAAAAATATTTTTATATATTAAATAAAAATATCCTTGGTAATGAGTGAAACTAGACGTGCCAAAATGGGCTGAATAGGCTGTCTGGCCTTAATCCTGCCAACGTCCTCTGGTTTTAGTTTTCGTGTATATTTTAATGTTTTTAATGGAAAACCCAAAAAATGAAATTTGAGAATAAGTATACACGGGTCGTGTTGAGAGAGTCTTTGAAAGTATCAGTGAATAATGTATCAACAGCCAATCCTGTTGAATAACACTAAGGTGAATGCAATCAAATTGTCCTAAAAGCTACCTTAGTAAATTCAAATAACGTTTCAGTTGTACACGAGTTTCTCATGTCATTATAACTTGAATGTAGAAATATTTGCAGTCAACATCACGAGTCTAAAGACTCTCCACCAAAAACCATGGTCTCAAACAACGAACCTTCTCTTTTAAACTTGTCGAATAACTTGTCGAATAATAAATCAAAATCGTGGTCTTCAACTACAAAGCTTTTCTACCTCCCTAACTTGACGAATTGCTTTTGAGCAATAGTTCCATACTAGAGGGCATTCCGAGCTCCAACAAGAGGTTTGAATTGTCCATTATCCGAGTTGTTCTTGTGGGTCTACATTAATCAATCGGGGTTGCTTTGATGAAAAAATCCCACCAGCAAGAAAATTTGTTTTTCAGAAATAGAACAAATAGTCTTGCAGTAAAAATCAAGAACCCAATCAAAGCCCTTCAAGTCTTGATTTAAAATCTGTCTATTACTATAAACAACCTTCTTTAAACACCCTTTTGCACTTACAATATTATTCACCTCCATTATCTTAAATAGTCCTAGACTTTACCTAAGCGCGAAAGTTAACTTTATCGTCCAACTAAGCTTTACCTTTTTTAAAACACAACCCACCTGTTGACCCTATTCAATGAGACAATTCTACATGCACATGTGGTAGGATCGTTTATTTAAATCATGACACCTCAAACCTTGAATAATTCATATCGTGCACTTCGATGTCTAAGGTAGTAAAAGAAAGAAAATAAAGTGAGTGTAGGATGCGAGGTATCGCAATTGAGTGGCTCAAGGTTCGATGTGTCGTGATTTGAATGGACAGTCTTATCAAGTGTGTATTTAAAATTGTTACACCGAAACTTCTCTCGTTATAACATTTTCTTCTCCTCATGTACCGATACGTCTATTGGAAGCAATATTGTGGCTAATAACACAAAAATATTTTAAAATATTATAATTTTCTACGATACAATACATTATAATTTTTTTTACACTTTTATATGCAAAATATTAACGAATTCAATGTTTCCATAATTTCTCGATCATTGTCCAGATGCACAATTTCATTTCTCACCTTATATCTTTATTTACGTTATGATGTTGACTTATATAAACATTCACACATTGTCCCCTGTACTAAGTTGTAGCCTTACATTAATTCTAATACAATTCCAAAGAATTGGATAGGGATCATCATTTTTAGTAGAAAGGAGATATTTTAATATATTAGGCGTTGGTGGGGGGCGGACGTCAACATGTGAAAATCTCGCGTCAAAACGCTTAAGGCGTCATCTTACACGCTACTCTCGCACGCTTCTTCTCTATTTACATGACCCCTCTCCATTTCTTCTTCCCTCAATTCCTCTCTCCGGTGAGCTTCTCAGATTCTCACTCTCCTCCTTCTTCTTCTGTATCATAACCAATTAATAATGATCAATTTATAGTATATGATCAAAATTACTACAATTGTTATTTGATTTACAGCTTCTTCTTTTTTTTTTTGTTTTATTTGTTTGTGATTTTGTACATAGTGCAATCTGCCGCTACTAGTGAATTTAGCTTCTGTGTGAAAAAATTACACCGATTGTTGTTTGATTTACAATATTTTTTTGTTTATAACGATTTTGTGTTGAAGTGTAATTTGCTGCTATTAGTTTTAGTAGGTGTGTATACACGTAGTATTGTCAAGTTACGAAATTTTAATCTACAGTTCTTATTCCTTCAATTCTTATGTCCATACACTTGTGGTAACCTTCTCCGTGTTCCTCCTCATCGTTGGTAATTTTTATAATGGTTTAACTTTAATATGATTAAAATATGAAAATAATACACTAATTGTTATTTGATTTACATCTTTATCGTTTTACACACACATGATTTTGTTTTGTAATGTAGTATAATTTAATCTGCTACTATTAGTAAATTTAGCTTCAGTAAAGCACAAGTGTTGTCCTTGTTCTTCATCATTAGTAGTGATTTTTACAGCAATGCACAATAATGTTTGATTCACACATTTTTTGCTTTATATGTTTATGATTGTCTTATAGTATATTACAGTGTAATCTGCTGCTATTAGTAAATTTAGATTAGGTTTAGTGGGTGAGTGTATATTTTAGTAATTTTTCGGCTACAAATAATGATCTAACTGTAATGTGATTAGAATTTGGAAAAAAAAAATTATACCAATTGTTGTTTAATTTACACCTTTTTCCGTTTTATTGTTAGTGATTTTGTGTTATAGTGGTGTAATCTGCAGCTATTAGTAAATATATCTCCGTTTTCAGTAGGTAATGTGAAGTTTATGAAATTTTATTGGATTATTTAATTTTCTTTGTTTAGATTGTAGATGGCATTGTCTATTGGAGTATGCTCGAGTTCTGCTCCTGAAGGTGTTGAATTACCTTGTTTCCGGTTACTGAATAACAGTAATTTGTTGGTGCGACAAAAGTTTTTGCTCCCGATTTCAAGGATCAATGATAATTATTTGCGGAAACAAAAGGCAGAAATCAAGTGTTTAGCATCAAAGGAAAGTGTAACTCGTGCGTTAGAATCTGATGAAAATGTTAGTGCAACTAGCTCTGGTTTTGTAGAGGATGATGATTTAAGCCATGTGATGAAGTTCAAGATGTCAGACTTCAAAATTCACGATCGTGTTAGCATTGGTCTGTGTGGCAGGGTATGAAAAGAAAACTTGCACTTGAAATGATATGTTCTGGAATATGCCTGGTCTGATTTATGGTTACTGATTTAGCCATCTGTGATGCAGGGGAATGAGGTAGTGTATGAAGCCACCATGAAAGATCCTCGTAGGTTTGTTTTGATTTACTTTTCTTTAAGCTGAGTATGACTAAAATTTTGGGGAGAGAAGGAGATTTTAATATTAGTTTCTAAGATAATGCAGTCCACTGTATAACACGAGAGTTGTTCTTCGGCGGCTTATTAGTGCTCAGGCCAAGCGTAGAGGAAGACGGGCAATAGAGGTTTGTGAAATGATTGGATTGGAAATGTCATATTATTACAGAAAGAGTGATCTCAGACTTGCTTCACTATCTTCTATGGTGTTTCATTGAAGGTGTTAAAGAGATTGACTCATCGAAGACTAATGTACCATTCTTATGCGATGAATGTTCATGGCTATGTTTGCTCATCCACAACAGGAGACAGCGATTCATTTACTCTAGTTCATGGAGTAAGTTATTTTCTATTAAAATACATTTCTTGTTTTCCATACTCTCAACTCCTGTCTGTCCTGCAAACTCAAGGAAAATACTATTAGTTTCGGAGTAGACCATGTAATGAAGAAAAAAAAAGTATTGACCAAATGGATTTTTTGTTTGGTGCTTCTGTTTGTTCATGTGTTTGACAGTATATAACATGCTTTAATATAATCACTTGACTTTAATTGGCATCCTGTCAAATTTATTTTCCTGTACTCAACTTAGCAAAACGATCACAGATGGGGCTTCCAGGAATACTGAGAATGTTAACTCTTTGCTTCTGCAGTACCACGGTAGTTTTTCCTTGAGGCATTGGCTTCAACAATCAGATTGGCTTCCAACTTTGGAAGCTACTCTTGCTTTGGACGAGGAGTCTGTTAGGAGAGTGGGAGATGATACAGTAGGAGGACCAGCAGTTTCTCGACAATTACGACTTATTCGGATTTTAATGAGGGATCTCCTAATCGGAGTATGGTTTATTTCGTTAATATTATTGTGTCACGAGCAGATAAGCAAATGAATTATTGTTGTCAGAATTTGACTGTTCATGATGTTTATGTTTCATGTTTATTCCAGGTGAATTACTTACACAGCCATGGACTTGCCCACACAGAGTTGAGACTTGAAAATTTGCATATTTGTCCAGTGGATAGACATATCAAAGTGAGTATAAGTATAAGCTTTCCATTGTTCGATAGAACTTAGGAACCTACTGTTAAGTCTATAACTTTGTGAGTGATCTAAATTTGACTTCTCGGAAAATTACAAGGCTGCTTGTTGTCTTGACATGGTGATGTCAAGACATCACCATATAGGTGTGCTATTATACTTGACAGGGATTATTTAATTTGATACTTTTATGAATCATATAGGTCAATTTCATTGTTTTCACTTTTTTTTGTCTTTTCAGTAAATGCCCTACTCCATTCTTATATTCATCACTTTTCAATTTTAGGTAGGGATATTGGGCAATGCTGCTGACTTTCATGAGTACAGTCCAGAAGATAGCAAAATGGGCAGCTATATGGATAGGCGGCAAATGATGATTGCATTTGATATGAGGTATGATGCGCATGGTGAATATGCGTATTCTAAACTCGAATCTCTTACAAGTTATTCATGAGATCCCTCTTTCTCTTCGTGTCTGTTAGATGCGTTGGATTTGTACTGGCTAAAATGGTGTTGAGTGACCTAATGGATCCGCTGATTTTCTCGAAGTTCAAAGCATTCCTCTCCAAGGTATTACATATTCGATCTGCAAAATATTCTTGAATCATGAATGGAATTATTTGCTTTTAGCTTATCATATCCTCTTTTTTTACCACTTTCAGGGAACCGACCCCTCCTGCTTGCGTGAGTTTCTGATGCACGTTGTCTATAGAAATTCTTCGTCCAAAAATGTTGGATTTCAAGTTAGTAAATAATCCATTATACATATCATTATCTTGTTTGTTCTTTCCATTATCACGAAGATGTGCTGATATATTATGCCTTTTGCAGATACTTGATAGAAATTGGGGTGCAGGCTGGAACTTGCTATCCTTGCTTCTTGCAACCAAACCTTCACAAAGAATAAGGTAAGCAAACCTTTATGGTGGTTTTAATGATGAATTTGCGTGCATCTATGTTAAAATGGGCACGTCGAACTTGTGTGGTCATTGTTCTGGCATCACTTCGCATGATTATGAAATAGATGCATTTAAGACACTGTACCTTTTTTCCAATTTTTTTACTTTATTAATGTCTGCAGCTGCTTAAATGCGCTGAGGCACCCTTTCCTCTGTGGACCAAGATGGAGGGTGGACCCACCCATGGGCATGATCACATGGAGTCTTGGTTCAACTGCAGTTCGAATCACAGAGGAATACATTTATGGCAGGCAGCAGGTTTATTAGACCTTCAGTCTAAATTATATATTGTTTTTGTCTCTGCTATCAAAAGCCTTTTTCAATCCTATATTGCTCAAATTTTGGGATTCATATAGGGATTCCATTATTTTCTTCTTTCTTTTCGTCATAAGAGATCCATATTTCAAACTTTTCAAATTTGTATGGTTTAAATTTGTCAATGTAGTAGGTTTCTTATTCTGCCATGGTATATTGCCTAAATGATTCTACTTTTCATGTCATTCAAAGCACAAAATAAGTAGACTTTTCTGGGAACATCGTTCTTGGAAAAATAATATATTCTTGGCTAATTCGACTTGACGAAGTTCAAGGTTTCTTTTTGTTCTTATTATACACTAAATTATGTGCTTAAGCAAATTCATTATTAACAAATAATAGGAAGAATTGAATAGGTTAACTATTTAAACGGGCCTCCATGGGGAAACAATAACACCATGTTGATTATGCCAAATTTCCTGGGGCGAAAGATTTTCCCACATTTGTTTTCCATTAATGATCTTTGTTTCACTGGTTCCACTTTATATCTGCAAGAACTGTGTTAAAAAGTTCATTATTTTTCATAAACTCGCTAACTTGCTATACTTAAATTTCTCAGCGACGTAGGCTTGCACATTTTATTGAACTAATGGAGATGTTAAATCCTCACTCAAAGCCGAAGGTATGATTTTTGAATTATTTTCTTTTATTCTCAGTTTTGTGTAAATCACTTGGTAACCTGAACCAACATCGCCCCTTTTCTTGACATCATATTATTCACTTTCAATTCATATTTCCGTTACACATTCCCCTATCTGTTTGTTTTTCACATTTGGTGCTTATATCAGATTCAACTAGTTTGTCGTCAAGTGATTGAAATTTTCCGTAAATTATATAAGCCCCATTTCTATTAAAATGCAGCACTGGCTCAACTTGCTTCCAGGCACATGGCGCCTCCTATATAGCACTGGCAGGCACATAGGACTGACACTCCGGCAACCTCCTGCCCGAGTCCTTATTGGAGACGTGCTACTCACAGTGTCTAAACTTTCAAAGCCAAATGCAACTTTTTCAGTAGCATCAGACATTGGCTTCACAGTAATGCTCGGACAAGATTGGGCTCACGACAAGGCTGGCATAAGCGGAAATATGCAAGTAAGTTCGCTATCTAAATTGAGAGCTGGGAGACGATTATACATAAAGGAAGAACCCAACACCAGAAACTTTTATACTTCCACATTGGATGTTCAGAATTCTATACTAGAAAAGTTGTCTAGTAAAAAGTGGAAGAACATAATTCCAATAAAGGAATTTCCTTCTAGTTTGCCTGTAGCTAAACTTGTAACTAGTGATGTGGAAGTGACTATGAGTTTAGATGAGCCGTTGAGTCGAGACATGAAAACAGCACAGAATGTAATTCAAGAAGTTAGATTGCAGGTTCCACCTGAATTATTTGATCTGTCGAAAATTGTGTGTGGTACATGTGTAGATTCTAGGTTGCTTGTCCTTAGATGTGTAAATGGTTCTGCCCTCTTGTTTACTAGGTCTATCCTTTGTGAATAAAAATTGTACGTGAAATTCTTGGTTAGAAAAGAATATTAATTTTGATTTGTACATATTATTTTGTTACTTTTGCCTTCTTTATTTTTATTATTATTTTTTTCTTATAGCATTAGAAAAAAGACTTGTTTTACGCCTGGATTTTTTATTTTTTATTTACAAAATAAAGTGAAGTGTTTTATTCATCAGCTTTGAAGCAAGTAGATCAATGTCTAATTCAAGTGGTAAAAGCAAAGCCTTACTGAGTCATTAATCTAAATTTGAGTCTTTATTGGGAGAGTAAATGTGTATTCAAATGAAAATCAGCAAGGAAATAGATAAAAACAAATACGAACGCACAAGTTTTGTCCCCATGATCAGATTTATACATTTTGTTCAAAAGGTAACTTCCGTAATTAATGAAGTCATTAAGAATTGAGTAGATCTTCATGATGATAATCTCAAGGCCGTTAAGGGGCCATACAATCCAAAAGGCTTAACGCCCTTGCTTCGTAGATGTTGCCTGGTGTTGTTGCTAGTAATGGGTGTAGTAAACAGCTCCGACCACGCTCACAAAGGACTGTCAATGATATACTGGAGAATGGTGGAGATGACATCATTTAGAATCTTGCAATTATAGAGATTGGCAAAGCAATGAATTCTCGTCATGAGAATCGATAATGCTCTATTTAATAAAAGGCCTCATTGGCTCTACTTGACTAGGTTATATTGACGAGCGATGCAAGTGTGAACGTTTCATTCTCTCATCATTTTTTATTTTTGTCTTGTCTGCAACAACAAAAACTCGTAGGATGGACTTGAAATTCGCTCCTAAATCAATACAAATGCTCTTCAATGCAAGCCTCACCCGAGGACTTTTTATCAATTTTTTGACACACTCAAAAGAAAGGTAACTAAGAGCCCGTTTGCCCCCATTTCATTTTCATTTTCATTCTCATTTTTTTTTTTCTTCATTTCAACCACACATTTTTCAAATAAAATAATATTACACACAAATCTAAAAAGTTTCATCATTTTTCCACCACACATTCTTCCATCAATCACTATTCCAAAAATTATATTCTCATTAAAATCAACATCAAACACACTCTAACTGATTCGATACCTACAAACTGGACAAATTGAGACTCAAAATGGAAAACAGAAAATTACAAATTTTGGATTACAATGTTATAACGGAAGGTCTCTTTGAAGGAAATTTCAGAACAATGCTTCAATTACAAAATCTAAATACGTACGAATCTTGTAAGGAATTAAACAAGCCTGCGTTTTCCATTTTTTTTCCTTTTCACATAGAAAGATACATCATACATATTAGGTCGTTCCTAGCTATAATCTTTATAAAGCTTCCTTCTTTTTCTACTCCAAAATACATGCCAAAAAAGATTAGGTCCTTGGTATGTCAAGTGATGGCTGTTGAGCAATAGATCACGTGCCTCCCATTATACAATACACAAACAATAACTGAAAGTAAATACAAAGTCACTAGAAAACAAGTATGAATGATTTGAGAAGTCTTACCATAAATTTCAGGAAATTATGAAGGAATACAGTGGAACTGTTTATTTCAAATCAAACCCTGGCGTTGCAAATCGCTGTATGTCTTTTTATTGTAGATGTTGCCCTCTTGGTCTTCATATTCTTCTTCAAGATCAGGTCGCCATTTATTCAGCCCTTGCCGTTCTTGGATTCTCTCCCACAGGTGCTTTGCTTCCTGGGTGATCAGAGAATATCACGCGTTATACATTTAAGGGACAAATTAATGCTGTGCAGGAGTGTCTATTCTACTTTACCAAACATGCCACTAAGAATGAATATTCTCAATATAAATGCAGTCAAATATCATTCATCAGATAGATCTAAACACCAAACATCTGAAAAACAAATGACAGGATAATGAAGGTATGCTGAAATGAAGTGTAAAGAGAGCACACCTCAATAGATGTTATTTCATTGAAGTTCTTGGTATTTGGAATACCAAGACATCGCATTCCATGCTGATGTCTCCATTCCTTGAAATGCCTCTCGTAAGCCCTCCGGCCCCAATAACTATGGTTTCCACAAATCTCACATTTGAACTCCTGAAAACATTCATAACAAGACCTTGAGTAAGTTGATGATGTCAAAATAAATACTAAATTAGTAAGACTCCTCAAAACAGAAAATGATGGCAAGATGCTGATATAATCTGAACCAAAACAGACACATCCTCTCATTCATTTGATAAAATTATGCCTTTCTTTCTACGTTCAAGTATGTTGTTACTGTGCTCAAATGGAAAACATTAAAAAGGATATGCATTAGATGGTAATACCGCCTCTCTTTTCTCCTCCTGAGTTCCATTATGAACAAAGTTGGCACAAAGGAAGTTAGACAATTAATGGGCTGTTATCATTTCACAGCTCTCCCTTTTTTGCTTTTGATTCTCTTGTAAACTGTGTATCTTCTGTTCACTTTTTTCCACTTCTATAAGCTCGTGACAAGGAAATTTTGATTAGAAACAGAAAAGGAATGCCTCTCAAGTGCTTAGAAATTCAGCACCTTCAGCAACAAGCTAAGGTTACATATGAAGTTCACTTAGAAGCCTACCTGTGCATGATATCATATTTATAGAGAGACATTAAGACGTAAATATCTGACTACTTGCTCGTAGAGTTTATTGTGACCAATTAGAAAAAAACTTATTTCGTATGACACCATGAACTTGTGATCGTAAATGACAATTACCTGCCCAAGCCCATGAAGCTTATACAACCAGTAGGGGATAGGCTTCCCATCCCACCCCATGGGCAATTTCAGGGGATTATAGATCTGCTGCTCGTCATCATCACTCTCAGATTCAGCTTGTACCTCTTCCTGATCAAAAAGTTCAAATCAAACAAAAATATATTGTCAGATAGAACTGCAAACGAATCTACAGTAGGTTAACACATCCAAATATCAAATGTCGAACTGTTTCAAGTTTTAAACTGATAAGGCAATAAAATAACTCATACTGGCTATCATTTCGTCATTCCGCCACCTGTGAAGATTTAAAATATAATGCTGCAACACTAATCGATCTTTGCATTGCTTTTGAGGTGTAACATATGAGAATAGATACTAAAAATTTCTAAGCAATGCAAAATATATAATTAAATCAGATAGGTCATCATCCTTTATGCCTGCTATTTCCTATACCACGGAAAGCCAATACACCAACTAGACAATCTTTTCGGAGCACCATTACCATTATCTTTCCCTTTTTCTTTCGTGTGCGTGTTGGGGTTGGAGGAAATTACCTCTTCACGTTCTGCTTCCATTTCCTCATATGTCAACGCCTGTTTTTTCTCGACATTTTCTTTTGTTCGGACAATTATCTGTACAGTACAGAAAAACCAGAGAAAAAATATACAAGAAGGTAATTAAATGCATAATTAAGAAAGAAAAAAGTATAGAGCTTTATGAATTATCTAGAATCATCAGAAAGAAAGAGAAGACGAAGGCGGGAAAAGAAGAAAAGGAAAACAATCTTTTCTTCCAGAATGGATAGGGTTAGCTCACCTCTTGCAACAAGTCACATAACCTTTTAACTTTGGCTTCAATCAGGGCTATCTCTTTTGCATCTGCACTTGGTTGTGAAATTACACCATTACTATTTTGTTGTGGACCACGAGAGCCTTTGGCGAAATGTTTCCTATCCAACTTCTCAAGAGGTGTATGCTGAAAAAGAAATATAACATGATCAGCATGCTCGCCAAGACAAATTCGACATGATATTTAAAAGGAAGCTCGCAGACAGAGACCCCAACTAATTGACTCTAAAGAGATAGAAATTCCTACTAATTATTCATCCAATCCTCATTCTAAAAGAGAACATAGAGAATTTATAGATATTATATACATACAAGTACTTGGAAGGGAAGTTATATACTCAAAGACACGGTTAAATAAACTATGAGGTGGAAAAGTAAACAAGATCAAACAGGGTTCAATTAATTGCCAAGATTTCATTGAAAATGCTCTTCTAAGCTTTGAAGAAAGGGGGGAAGTGTGGGTGCACATATTTAACCTTATCAGAACCCATTGACTGCAACCATTAACCAGTAAAAAACCATACCCTTAAATTGAAAAGGGAACTTACAACAACTAATAATTGAATTCCCACCATAATATTGAGTCGGTTGTTTTAGATGTGTAAATGGTTTTGCAGTAATATACAGTAGATCAATGAAAATAATCTATCAACCAGAAATTGTATAAAACGATAGCAAAAAAAGATCAAAAGAGTTAGTTATATCGATTTAGTCAAATTCTCATATATATATACACTCTCCATTCCATCAAACATACGTAGATGCACAGACACAAAAGATACCCATGTCTATCATATCCACCTCACCCCCTGCCCCAACCAAGGTAAGGGAAAAAATTAAAAAGAGAAGCAAAAAAGACAGGGCAATGGAGTAGGGTTCATCTGCTTATAAGAGAGTTCCATAAATTAAAATATTAAACAAAATCTTGGTAAAAGGATATTGATAATTACAAGGAAAAGATGATAAATCCTGACCTTTGTAAGAAAAAGCCTCTCTGCACGCTGTTGAAGGGTACCGCCTGTCTTCAAACCAACTGCAGCCAATGCCTATCATGCAGGAATTTTATCAATCAATGTGTAACACAACCAAGAAATGCAGCTTCTCATAAGAACTTTAAATGTAGATGAAAAACTATGGATCCAATTGTAGGACACGGAAAGCATACTGGAGAGAAAATGCTACATGTCCGAGAGGTATTTTAGAGTACACGGTCTTTAAATTACATGGCATTTTCATTGTTAGTGCTTGTTCTGTAAACCATTGCTTGGAATATACACGCACTTGTAAATGCCAGTTCATAGCCTTACAGCGTGGTGCTACCTAGATCCCCAATCCATTAGGTCAATGAGTTATCATTCATCAATACAAAATAATTTTGTACAGCCAAAAGCTTACCACGAGCATAAACTTGGACAACAAATGCGGATCACAATACCAGTTAATTTAAATTGACCATGCAGGAAAAACATAAAAGTGCTTCCGTGAACTCCTGCCATACCTCTTTTAGCCTCTCAGGCCCTACCTCCATCAGTTCTTCAACAGTAGTATAATAATCAAGATCAATAGCAGAATGCTCTGCTGGAATGTTACCATTTTCTTGACCCTCATTTTCCCACCCTTCTACCTTTCCATTTGTCCATTGCTCTTCAAATTCTGTAACTACCTGCCAGAAACCATCCCTTTTAAAAAATAAATATATAGAAAATTTATATTCTTCAAGCAGACAATTCATACTGAACTCAACTAATCCACGTTCTAGGAATTAAACAACTTCCATTTGGAAATATCTTTAAAAATCGAGCTAAAATTTCACAGATACTTGACCTCCGCCCCTCAAAAAAATCAGTTGGTAACTATATGAAAAATTGTGCTAGGATTAGACCGTCACTTCAAATTACAAATGACTCTTCTAAATTACAATTTCACAGGCAAATATATTATCGCAGTACAAAGCTTAAGATGGTACTGCCCATCAACAGATGCCTATATGCGTCATGCAAGCTGATTTCATGCAATGAAACAGTACAGGTAACCTTACAGAGAGAATAATTATTTTTTTTATTATAGAGAAAGCACAAACAGAGAGAAATTTATATCTCCAGTTCGTAGATATATGTTCTAAAAATTAAGAAATAACTGCTTTAATTGTCATTAGCAATATTAATCTAAATTCAGATGCAAATACCTATGACGAGATCATCAGTGAAAAGAAGTAAAAGATTAAAGAAACACTTTCAATTATACTTTAATTGTTACAAGGGCACAGCTGCACTCAAAAGACAAGTGACATATTTACTGTAACAACATGAGTCTTTCGTAGAAGTAATACAAGGCGATTGGCATTGATCCTAAAACTCAATGTACAGGGGGAAGTTATATTCGAAATTGAACCTTCGAGAATATTCTGTCAAGATCTTGCAGAGGCTCTGTCCGCTCAAAAAAGTATATCAGATACTCCAGTAATCTCTGCATATATTCCTGGTATTGCCTGTTGATACCAGAGTTATATATTATGGAATTAGTTTGCATTATACAAAACAGAAAGACAATGTAGAAAAGTATGTCCCACAGACTGTATTATTTACCAGATCCTACACACAGAAAGATCTATGAAGTAATTTGCTATCTGTGCACGGAAAGCATTGGATGGTTAAGTTGCTTGTGCTCCCTCGTTGCTAAATTTACTACTACAAAATCTAATCAATAAGGCAATGAAATCTTTCAGATTGTTAATCTGAAAGATCATGCCACGTCTTTGTGGAAGTCAAATTCTTTAATCAATACAGACAGAACCAGGAACAACATATTTTCATCAATAACCTCCAACGAGTTCCCAAAAGTGCCATAACGAAAGCAAAAGCCTTAGAAGTGGTGACACCTATTATTCAAGCACAAAATGAATAAAGTGGCACCTTTATAAATTTGAAGCTACAGAGTTATGTTAACAACTCCAGCATGTTTACCGCCACAATTTTGCAGCAGGATAGCTTTTACTCTTTTCTATTACTTCTCTTTATTTTTCATTGGAATAAGTACCATTCAGCTATCTTTCTTCATAAAGGATTTAAAATCTAACTTTCAATGATTCTAGTATCTTTCAAGCTCAAAATGCTACTACTAGCTCAGATACTGTGTGATACAGTCAAACCCATTTGTGTAAGTAGTATTGTGCAACAGAGCAAGTACATTGCTATTTTTTGCCACGAATGGAAAACTCCCCCGAATGACTTAATGCTTCTCATTTACAGATGTGCTAAGCAGAATTCATATGTACCATCTTTCTCATTGCTTACTTGCTTGATGCAATTCTTTTCTCCAAGATGCAGATACAGGAATATATAATGCTCATGAAACACAAATGATAAATCGTTTGAGAAGAAGAAATAGAATCCAAAAGAAGTTAAAAAATAAATTTTTTTACCTCGTTAGCTTCAATTTGCGAGAAATTTTCTCTGGTAGCAAGAACACATCAAGATAAGCGGAGTATTCAATCTTCTCCCCAAATTTAGAGTTGATATAGTCATTGAATAATTCGTGCAGATCAAGGTATCGTCCAACGGCTTCCTGAAAGTAGATATACAGTTATTAAATTAGTAAAGGAATATAAAATGAAAAAGGAACTATGCAATTCAAATTTTCTCTCATAACTTGCTCAAACTTCCATGAAAATCAGAATTCCTACTTAGAAAATGGTCAAGAAGGCACTCTCACTTTTAGTAACAAAGGGTAACAACTGTTACGAGGTTAATTACATTAACCCAAAAACTACTAAGGAACCCAGCTTAAAGCCCACCATGTCCCTTAGATACCACCCACCAACTTTAGAGAACATCTAGCTCCAACAGCTTTCTGCAGCAAACAACACACCATGTGCAACATTAACCCCCACCCAGGCAGAGAGAACCCATCTAGAAGTTTGGTAAGTCATTGCTGCATCTAACCAAAGTGCCTTACCGGTTCACCAAATAAGTACCTTGAATGTTCCATTTTTAGGTAATTTTTGACGTGCTAGTGCCATGTTCAATGGTGCTAAATTGAAATCACGACAATAAAACAATGACAATATTGTTTCTATAACAGGAAATTTGGGCATGCAGCACACTCCAAAGACAATGGGCCAAGAAATGGAAAGGCACATCATGCATACACATTCAAAATCAAAACTTCCAATCAATTTTGCCCACACCGTAATGGACTTAAGGGCCTCGAAAATAATTAAATATTGCCGTCTTTTTTCTGTGTAAGCAAGTTTGTATGCGTGTGTGCATGTGCAACTGCACGAGAGAGAGAGAGAGAGTAAACCTCTCCGCTGAACTCAATTTGTGGTTCCTCTTTGAGGAGTTGTTCATACTCGTCATTGGCATCGAGAACCCGTGCAGCTGGGTGTCTTCTATGATACTCACGAATCTACATATAACTCAAACATAGTAATCAATTTAGGAAATGAAAGTTTTCCGCAGACAAGAGAAAATTCATAGATAAACGATTAAGTGAAAGTATGCTACAGAATTTTCCTTCTAATCAAAAGCAAAACCCCGACAAGTGCGAACCTCTTTTAATCTATCATAAAATGCACTGAAAACATTGGTTCCCGTGGCTGTCTGGCCTCCAAGAGCCGCAATCTCATCCTTCCTGGCACCGTCTTTATCCTCATATATTTCAATCTATTTCAATAAAACCAAATAGACCAACTACTAATTTTGCCATTAAATCACCACAAATATTGAACTAAAATAAAATGAAAGCAAAAAACTAATAAATTGGACAGAAATTACGAGTTTGGTAGTCGTGGAGGTGATTTGCTCTATCATGTTACGAACGCGGTGGCTCTGATAGAGCCGGTCCTTGTTGGTCGGCGGCTCATTCTGCAGGTCCTTCACGATTAGCCTTTCAAGCCGCTCCACCTCTTCGTGAGATGCACGCGTCACCTCCAGCAGCGTCGACGACATTCTCGCACTCTACTGTATCTCTCTACCTAGGGTTTTGGTTTTTTTCCCGCCGGCAGTAGTAGAGGGTTTTCGGAAGGAGGTAATAGAAGAGTACGGTGTCGTATTTAAGTAACTGGCGAAATTACAAGGGTCAATTTGAATACAGTGTAAGTTATTGGGCGTTTACTGTAAACTCATGTTTTTTAGGGGTCGATTCGTAAATAAGAATAATTTGTCGAGTTGATAATAAATAAATAAATAAATAAATTTAATAATTATATTAATGTTATAAACTAGAAAGAATAAAATAGTTAAGCTAATAAATTTGTGTGTTTTAATAAGAATCAAAGTCAATATAAGGAAAACAAATTGGACTACAAAGAATACGATATTCTTAATGATTAAGGTTTCAAGGGTATAAAAGTCATTCATAAATATTATTATATTTACAATACTCTCCCTTGAATGATTATTTACACAATAACTATCTTGTTGAAACATTATTTAGCAAAAACAGAATGAAAAAAAAAAATGTAAACAAATGAAACGAAGTAAAAATAATTTGGAGTACTGTAAAATACTGCCTCATTAAACATTGTAAAAAAATTCAGTGGGACAAAATTTGATCAAAGAAAAAAAAGTACCGCTACTTCCCTGATTTTAATTCTTATATCAAGTGATCCATATTTTGTATATGAATATATTTAATATTGATATCTTGTACGTCATTGTTTTCAAATAAAAAAAAAATCATGCTAAATATTTATCAACTTTTGATGACTATAATAAGTTAGTAACATAATAATTCGAAAAATAGTTCTTGTTGATCTTTTCGGGAGTCTCATGCATATAAAAGTATTATTTTGACGATAAATGTACATTCATCGCAAAAAAAAAAAATGTCTCGTTAAAACATTATTAGGAAAATCGTGTAGGAAAAATCTTTAAAAAGGGCAAAAAAAAAAAAAGGTATATTATTATTTTAAATACACTATAAAAGTTGTCTCATTAAAAATATTGCTAAAAAAATTCAATGGGGCAAAACTTTGGTCAATAAAAAAAGAGTACAACATGTATTTACTCCCTTTCAATATAATATCACTTGAATTGTGCTTTAGACGTATTAAATCATTCAAGTATAACATTAATAGTCAAGCCAAATGAGTTGACTATCACCGTATCATGTGTTTTAAATTACATGCATCTTCGAAATAACATGATATGGATTCATGATTTCATCCACCACGATATTTGCGAAATTCACAATGTTGAGAGTCATGTATTACATATTACGACTTCATTTTTTTCATTTCATTTTCACATAAGTATATACTTTTAGATTTTTTTACTATAGATCCAAAAATTTCAGATTTCTCTAATAAACTTAATTTATGATTGCATCTCTTTTATTTGACAAATTATTACTTCGATCGATATATTTTGACGCATTTATTTCGATTCCTCGCTATGTGATACATTACTTCGTGTGCAAAAGTATTGTCGACAACGTTTTCTTTTTCAATTCTATTTTTTTCTATAATGACATGACTTATAGAGATATTTCAATTTTCAATATATTAGGTACTGAAACCTCTTTTGTAGTTTTATAATTTGTTATGTCTAAATACTCATAAAAAACATATGTCTCCTTAATGGGACCATTTTGGCTAATTGCTTCATTTTCGTTAGAAGATTTTTATATTAGAATCGAATACTTCACGTTTCAGGTGTGCCATAAATTTATCAAATATAAAGTTGGAGCATTTAAAGTTGATGTGTGAGCATTTTAAGTTGGAGCATTTATTAGATACAAATAATATTTAGATGATCAACATGGAAGATGATGTGGTCTCATTTATCATCTTGATTAATTTTTTATAAATATAGAAAATTTAGTTCGTATTTCAACTCGCGTTGGTTAATGAAAATTTTTAACAAAAAAGAACAAACGTCATATAGGATTTCATTGGACTTGAGAATCTTTTGGTTTTTCATTGAATATCCATTTGAATTTTTGATTTTGTATCATTATTGATCCAGCGATGGTCCAACCGGTCATGCCAAATAATAAAATCAAATTGAACTTCTGATTCAATATAAGATATAATTCAATTATTTAATTTCGAAAAATAAATATATCATTCAAATAATGAAGCTAATTAATGTCTTCATGACATTAGTTATATATTTTCCTTCAGGGATAAATATTAATTCAAAATGATACAATATTCAAAACATGTGCTATTTCGAGAGCACGTTGTATTTTATTATTGTTCATTCAAAAGTAATATGTCAATATTCTTATGAAATATTGAAAATTATAATTCATGATCGCTATGAATAATCAAATATTATTATAATCAATTATACGAAGATTTACTATTCAGAAGTACAAATATAATTTACGTTAGATTGTATTTAATTATGTTATTTGAGAGCAAGTAATATTCTTTTAGAATATTAATTAAAATGTATGTTCTACTTCTAGGGCAACAAATAATGTAAATATTATATTCATTTTCAATGATATTACTATATTCTTTTGAAATATTGATAAAAATGATCTCATTTCAAGAATAATATATAATATTCTCTTAGAATATTACTATAAATAATTTGGTTTCATCATTGATTAGCCAAAGTAGATACATAAACAGTGTCATCGTTGAATTTACGTAAAATTCACACAAACAAAATATATAGATAAGATATGGATACAGATATGATAAAAATACAAAATAATCATGATTCACAGTACAGTAAAATAATCATGATTGATTAGTATGTGCATTAGTAAAAAAAAATCATTAAACATACAGTAAAACAAACATTAGGATGGTTATAAATAAGAAAAATGTTATATGTACACAATGCCCTACACCTCCCTCACATGGAGGAGGGCCCACACATAATAAATATTCGTGGGTTCCCCTTCATGTGAGAGGGGTGTAGGACATTATGTAGGACATGAGGTGTACATGTAGCATACCCCTATGAATAAATCATCTATCTATGTGTTTGCTTAATTCAATAAACCAATATAGAAACATTAATTGAATGTGTGAATTGATAAAACAAAATTCACATGTCGCCAAAAAAATTCTGGTACATACGACAGATAGTCATGCTTATAAAAATCACTACCATCTAACTAATTCACTTTGATTTTTAGAAACTCTTGCTGATAACGTGTTATAAATTAGATAGATGCTAATACACTAATGCATTTTAATAAAAACCAAATTCCCATATTTATGGGAAATAATTAGAGATATTGGGAATACGATAGTCATAATAACTAGAATTGTAGAAGTATAAAAGTCGTTCATTTATACTACTATATTTACAACAATTCAATCATTTTTATAAACTTGCGTTAATTTTTTTTTTATAGGCTTAACATCTTAATTTTTTTAAGTAAATAAAATTCAATATAATTGTGATTCGATCTTAGTTGAACGTTTGGAATAAAGAAGTGATATTCCACAGTTTACAATAGACAATGGTGAAGAAAATTGAAAAGAAAAATACGTCACAATTTTTTCTATTGTGCAATCTAAATTTGGTCCAATATCGCATACTAAATATGTACAAGTTGCATTACAATTTTGACGAACTAAAAGGAATGGATATTATTGTATCAAGCCCAAATTATAAAAAACAAAGTTAAATTTGATTGACTCTGATATAACAAAATTTTGAGAGCTCTGCTATGAGGTCAGACTCAATACCAAGTCCAACGAAATGACGCCCTCCTATTGGAGGAGGCTGTCAAACAGGCTCCCCTCGCCCTCCCCCTCCCCCTCCCCCTCCAATAAGGGGCAACACTGTCACTCTGCATGGCATTGAGCCTGGTCAAGTGGCTTTGCTCAAATTTTGAATAGGATATTTGACGTGCTTCGATAGTATGCTTTGATAAATATAGCTTTATGATTAATTGTGTTCACTTAATAGAGTTTTTATGAAATAAATTTACCAATGAAATGAATATTTTCAACAAAATTCTATTTAAGTTTTATCGATCTCATGGTGACAAGAGTTTTACTTTCATCGTGTAAAAATTATATATTCTCACATTTAAAAACTGTTTCTTTTTTCCCACTAGCATTCGATTGGTTTGAAAATGACGAAAAAAATTACTTTTTCCTTTCTTTGCCTTCAATTTCGAGTGTGTTTAAGCCCTATTTTCTAAAAATTAAATTTTGTATTAGTGATTTTTTTAATGTGATTAAAATATAGGAAAAGTTTTGAATTTATATATAAAACTATTTTATTGGAGCAATATGTGTTTGAAAATTGGTTTAAAAAAAAAAAAATAGGGCTTCATCTTTGAAAAGCTAACAAATTTACTTATTTAAGTACTTATTTTGTTTTCACTAAAATTTCAAGCTGTGACTTTCGGCTCCCAAAAAGAATGGGGGAGTTGATTCGATCACTTTGAAACCACCAAAGAGGAAAATGTTGAGAAATTATTAATTTGTCACGTGAGCCAACATATGTAATTAATTGTGTATAAATGTTATTTTAAAGTTAAACCCAAAACTAAAATGATCTAATAAAGAATTAAGTGATCGAATTTATAACATTTAAATAAAGTGTGGGCCGAATTATATGTATAGAGATCGAATTCCTTTAAAATTGTATCTTATGATAGGCAAAATACCTATTAAAACTATATATAGACTCATGATCCTCAATTTATATGTAACTTATCATTCTTCGTGTCATCCTATCAACACAAAAGTACATAAGAAAACATATTAAAGAGGAAGATCAAATATCTACAATAAAAAATCAGAATTATGGATCAAGAAGAAAACCAAGAGCAAGAATTAAAGAATCAAACAAAACAAGAAACGAATCAAGAAGGGATTTCTAGTTGATTTTCAAAATTCAAGATCCAGTAATAAAGAAACATTCCCGATAAATTAAGATATGTTTCGCATTATTAATTTTCTTGGTGATTTGACATGGAAGATCTTGACAATAAAATAATTAGGTTTTCATGTTATTAAGATCTAAAGTTTCATAAAATTTCAACGGAAAAAACTTATTGTGGAAATTAATTAAGCGATAAGCTTCAAGTGAATACGAAGAGCAGCCGGAAGACAATTTATTGGATGGAACTGAAGGCCTCTGCTATCTTTCCCCTCTACAAGTACAATAACTACATCCTCAATTAATCAAAGATTTGGTATGAAGATTCAGTTTTTGTTCAAGCCCTATTCTTTTTGGGTTTTCTGCATGAGCAGAGATTGTATGGATTTGCTGCTTGTTTTTCAGCTGGGCTTATTTGTGTGTTCCTGGTATGTAAATCCCACGTTTCAATTTTTCAGTTTCTTGAAGATTGATTATGTTATATTATTTACTGAGCATTCTGCGGAAAGCTTGAAACCGATTCCTACAATGATGAATACAAGCACAATTGAAAGTTCTATTTCTTTCAGCGGGCCAAAGTATTCACTGTTTAGAGCAGCCTTGGCTAAGCTTAAAAGTTTACTTATAAGTATATGTTCTACAGTAAACATTGATATTATCGATCAAACTCATAAATAAGTTAAGTGCATTTTCAAAACAATGAACTTGTTCTTCTAAAAAGTAATCCAAACATGTTTAGAAACAAAATTTAAGGCTTTGTTGTGGAATTGGAACATGAAAAGATGCACTCGGCTATATCTAAAAGGCAACATGGATGCATTCTGCCTAGTTATTAACCAACATTTTACCTTCTTGGCTCTTTGTAGTCATTGATTGTTTTTGTCAAGCCCATCAAATTTGCTCTCCTATTTTCCTTTGGCAATGCGCTGGCTGTTGGAAGGTATGCTATGATACAAACCAGCTAAGATGTGTCGGTTTATCTTGCAATCTAGAATTGAGATTGATCAATGAAAATTGTAGAGTATAGATGGACAATAACCAAGGCTTTACCGGGCTCAGTTCGCTCACAAAGATCAACACCACGTAGAATCACCAAAATCGACCCCTTCGATACTTTCTTCAATTGGTAGCCTTTCAATAGTACCCATTCACAATAAACCACACAGGAATGATCACGAAGAGAAGAGGGTAGTATTTGTAGCACAAAGCTGGAGCAAAAAACCAAGAAGAAATCACGTAGAGAAAGTCACAGAGAGTTGGCGTGAGAGAGAGAGGCGTGGGAATGGCGTGAATCAAGAGAATGGAGGAGAGTCCAATTATATAGCCCAAGTCCAAAAATGGTAAGTTAGGTATAGGTTCATAATTAATTGGGTCATGGACCCAATAACAATTAAGGTAGGCTAACAAACAAATAGGTGGGCCTCCAATTAAATAACCATCCAACTGAAAGAAGCTCGGGCCATGAGCAACACTAATTAATTAGGCTGCTTTCAATGGTCCGTTAAATCTCTGGGGGTCGGGGCATTTCATACGTGGTGTTGATTTAACGTTCAGTCATATGGTCGAAGCCGACTGAAATAATAACTGAGTTACATCATTGTCCGAGGAGGTCGTTTGACAACAAATTGCCTAACAAAAATCATATGTTGTTATGGTTTGTTTGATAATGTGTATTGTAAAGTTTTTGATAGTATCAGAGAAGAAAACATAAGCTCAAACCTCATTTGCCATATTGTCCAAGGCCTATCTAGACTCCAAGTACTCCATACCAAATGTGCATTAAGATTTCTTTGTCGCTAAAGCTTAAATCTTTGAGATTTAATGTTTTTATTGCTTCCATATACTCGAATCCATGGCGCTTTGACCAAGAACTCTACATATTGGGCACGTTTTTACACCGTATTGATTAGGGGATAAGATTGGGGAGGATTGTACTAAAATTGATTAGGACAGATTGTTCTTAAACAACGTTTGGTGCTACATCGTACAAGTATAAAATATTAAAAATCTTATTGACAATAATTTTTATAAGAAATTTTTTTACTTATAATTCCTATGAAACTTTTTTTAATCACAAGTAAAATTTTTATTTATTAGTAAATTTTTTACCTATATGAGTTTTTACTTATATGTAAATTTTATAGTTATAAATAAATTCTGTTTTTTTCTATAGGTTGGTTGACGAGAATCATGGCTTAATTTAGATATAAATCAATCCACATTTTTTTGATCCATTTCATTCTTTCCTATTTCAAAGTAGCAAATAATTTTCAGAACATGGAGTGTGAATCAAATTCACGTTTGGCAATTGTCTCAGACATTCTAAAAGAGTCGTGGGTATTTTGAATTGTTTGTTCACGGATGATGTAAAGAAAGTTTTGTGATGGCATGCTTCTTGGGAAGAGAAATTGTGTGACTTTCAACTTCATGGTGCTGAGAACAATATCCTGGAGCACCCATTTCACATATTAGGTGTGGCTGGTGTATTAACTATTAGGGTCGATCAAGTGTAAAAATAGATCAGGTGATCTAGACTCACTAGGGTCGATCCTTAAAGTACAGCCGACAGCACAGCATACCACGGCCAGACTGTGCTATGGGCTGGTCCGTCCCTTGAGCCGGCCACA
Organism: Osmanthus fragrans; assembly: GCA_019395295.1. Taxonomy (NCBI): domain Eukaryota; kingdom Viridiplantae; phylum Streptophyta; class Magnoliopsida; order Lamiales; family Oleaceae; genus Osmanthus; species Osmanthus fragrans. The sequence goes on along the minus strand of CM033345.1, from coordinate 7,001,393 downwards.
AAGGCCTGTCCAGGCTTCTATAAAGTATAAAGAACTGAAGCCCAAGTATTTTACAGAAACAAAAGCCCAGCAAGGCCCATTAGGAAAAGTAGAATGTGGGCTTGGGGGTGGTCCTTTTCAAATCATTTTGGTAAGAGGAAATTACACAAATCCAGACGTTTCAAGATGTTGGTCCAAAAATCAGGCCCAAAACTATTTTGTGCAAACATCAGGTATTATAAATATATTCATTATTTTTCAATCCCTAATATCCAACTCATTTCCACCGTCTCTCATATCTCTCTCACTCACTGCACTCTCTCTCTCTCACTACGACATCTCATCTCTCTCCCTAATCTCTCTTCTCTCTCAACAATGGCGGCGCCGACCCTGGATGCTTTCAGATCGTCGTCGTGGTGGTTGCTTCTAGTTCGTCGCACGGTTGTAGCGGTGTGGTTGTGGCTGTAAGGTTGTGGCGGTGTGGCGTGGCGGTGAGGTTGTAGCGGTGCCGGCCGTTTCGGTGCGGCGATGAGTACAGATGGTCGATGGAGGTTGCTGTGCGATCTTGGGTTGTGGAGGCGACGGTCACTGTGAACGGAAACGTCGCGATCTGTCTTCATCTTCGTCTTTTTTTTATGAGGTGTACGGTGGATTTGGGTGCGGTAGTTAGGGTTAGGTGCGGTAGTTTCCGATCTGGAGGGTTTTCTTTTCTGGTTGTTGGCGTGGTGGTAGATCTACGGTTTTAATGGTGGTGGTGTGGTGGTCAGTGACAGCGGCGGAGATGAAGGTAGGATTAGGGATTTTTTTTGGGTGCTAGGATGGAAGTGGTGGTGCGAGGTGGTGGTGTGCGTTGGGTTGCGAGGTTGTGCTACAGTTGTTGTTGTTGGTGTTGGTGGTGCGACGTGGTGGTGGTGTACGTTGGGGTGCGAGGTAGTGGTGGTGCGACGTTGGCAGTGGTGGTGGGTGAGTGGGTGTTTTTGTGTTGGGTCTGCCGGTGTGCCACAAGGCTCTGGCAGTGGTTGTGATGGTGGTGATGGGGCTGTGTGATGGTGGTCATAGCAGTAGTGTTGCTGTTGGAGGTGGTGGTGGTGGCGGCGGTGCAGGCGGTAAGTGATGGTGTGGTGGTGAGGTGTTGACGGTGGTGGTGGTGGATTGGCTGTGGGGCGTCTGTGACCAACAATTGGTGGTGGATTGGCTGTAGGGCGTCTGTGACCAACAATTAGGCGCACGTGACTAACTATTTAGGCGTATGTGACCAATTATTCGGCTAATATGTGACTAAATATTAGGTGTATGTGACTAAAAATAATCCGTGACCAACAAACTGTGACTTACGTGACTCATAGATAAAATGTGACCCATAAATTGAATGATATGTGACGTCGAAATAATATGTGACCTATAAAATTTTTGATCTGTGACCTAAAAAATAATCTGTGACCACAAAATTGAAAACATGTGACCTAAAAAATATTCTGTGACCATAAAATTGAAAACATGTGACCTATAAAATAATCTGTGACCTTATTTTATTTAATTAATAAATATTTTTAATTAATTAGACAAAAACCTGATTTTTGCATTAACCAAACTTAAAACTTGATTTTTGAACTCTACATACTTAATACATGATTTGTGAATTCTTCCCTTTTGATAATTCGTTATCTTTCTGTCCATTCAATTTAGGAAAAAAAAAATTTAATTTTTAATATTTCAGAATAATTATTTATGATTAACCTGTAACACGTGTTGAGGGGCAACTAACTCAGTGACTGGGTGGTAGGTACCCAAGTCTTGGTATCAATAATCAAGATCTCAACAACCAAAGTTGGTCTTTGTAGTTATCATATTGGCTATGCCCCACACGATAAAGGACCAAGATTTTCCCAATTCTCTGGAAGGTTGGACACTTTTCAATGGCAATTCCTCGAATATCTTCTGAGTATTGTTCCTTTGGGATTTTGTCTTTTCCATGGCCTTAAGTTTCTCCCCTTCAAATTTTCATTATTTTAAGCTTATCTTTCATCGATTGTAAATCGATTCTTTCTTATGCGAAGGTTCATTCATAGATGTTGACAAGATTCATCCCGACAACACCTTAAGATGTTCATTTGATGAGTCTATATATTTTCTATATATTGAAAGTTGGTTATTCATTAGCTCGTATTTTTATTTGGAATATAGATTTACTTTATTCAGTATCAAATTAAAGTTACGGGCAATTGGATACCTCTCACGAGTATTAATTCCGTGACATGAATTGTATATATAATTAGTTCACTGTCATGATTGTTTTGAATTCAATTCTTATTTCACTTTCACAAAAAATAGCTATTTTTACTTTTTTTAAAAATTAAATAATAATGTATCTAAATATGTTTGAAAATTTGACCCAAAATTTTCACCAACCAACAATGCAAATGATGTCTTGTCAGCATCAAATAATCAAACTACCAACCACCAATTACCGTGTAAGCCAATAATATAAAAATAATGCCTTCCTAGGCTGAACGTGTTTGAGCTAAATTTTTTCTAAATTTATTTTTAATTACACATTATCCATAAAATAATTTTACATGTGAATTCAAAATTTTTCTTATTTTTCAATCACGTATATTTTTTTTTCAAAATTACTATTTAAAAATTCCTTTTTTGTAATTATAAAAAATGGGACTCATATAACAAGTTAAAAAGCGTATTATTGACTATGAAAATCTTTTTCCTTGAGTTCACAACTCTTTCAATATACACCACAAGATTGGGGTTGATTGACTAGATTGATTCTCAACAAAATATAATTGACACTTGATGTCATATCTAATTGGTTATGTTTCAACGGTAAAATTATGTAATTTTAATAGTGAAATTTTATGTAATATATTAATGGGAAAAGCCATTGGTATACGGGCGTAATCAGATATGTTTCAACGGTAAAATTATGTAATTTTAATACTGAAAATTTATGTAATATATTAATGGAAAAAGTTATTGGTACACGAACGTTGACACACTTGTGTACTCGACCCCACCTCCTCCTCACAATTGAGGTTGGGATACCTTTAGCTTGGTTCTATATTAATACATGCAAATATGCACACACTCCAAGCTATGTATAAAATCTTCAATCTTTATAAAAAGTCAAGCCTAAGGCTAAGAGGATCCAATTAATTTTGTGTAATTCAAGATAGTGGAATCTATTTTAACTCCTGTGGATCCTCATTCTCAAAAAATTCATTTTAACTACATATTTTCTCAATTGCACCCAAATCCAAAACATTTTTTTCTACTTTTTTTATGTCACACTCTCCTAAAAGTCACTATTTCTATCTATTATCCCAAAACTTCTCAAACTAACAACCAACTTTTACTTTTTTGAGTTCGTGCTCGGATTGAATTTTTAAAAGCTTGCAAAATGAAAGATCATAGTGTCCCCACCCCCCTACGTGCATGACCCACGCTCATTGACCCTTTTCACCACTTCCCACTCGACCCCATATTTTCTATAGCTTTTTATAAAGTAGTTTATTTGATGAGTAAAGGGTTCGGGGTCAACTTCTATATTCAATAAATAAATTGAAAAAAAAAAAAAGGCATTTGGCTGTTGAAGTGAGTGAAAAGTCTCCTCACTGGGTACCCCTCACTCCCTTCTGATTCTAATGGGCCAATCAATTTGAAGAGTCGATCGACTGTACACGCTACAAACAAAGTTGATCGCTTTAAAATTTAGAGAGATGTTATTTGTACAAAGAAATTGTACAAAAATTGGTTGACAAAGTGAGGTGGCGCCCCCTATTGAAGGGGCTGCTGGTGAATAATTGTAAAATTTAAGACATGCTAATCATTGAAGTATGAAACACAGTGGCGTTTCTCTTCAGTTTTTTGGTTTATTTGAAAAAGACCTGTATGTTAATTTGCTTCTTCTGTATCAATTCAATATATTTATAGATGAATGTTCTGCCAGAGTGAATCTTTAACTAATAGCAGGAAAAGGGGAGTTCGTCTCGTCCCCGTAGGTTAATTATGAGTATTTTCTTCTATTATATTGAACGACTCAGCACTAGGTTATGACCTTTTATTATTTGTATGTAGTTGTATTTATAATTGAAATTTGTGACATTCACGTTGGTAAAATGAATCTTTTAACTAACAGCTACAAAAGAAAATAGATGTGTAATGAATTGAATTTAATGTCCCGGTATGTTAATTAGTAGTATTTTTTAATCGTTGTGTTAAATAATAAAGAAGAAGTGAAATCTTGATCTAAACGTCAATTATTAATTACGGAATAAAACTCAACACTAAAGCTTGACCTTTTTTAGTTTGTATGTCTAATTATCCAATGTTTTTTTGCTTCAAAAAGATTTCTAAAGCATAAATATTGCATCTTTTTTTTTTTACTACATTAATTCGATAAAGAAGTTGACACAATCCCTTTACTACTCTATAAAAAAACTAAAGGAGCGTTCTCTTTGCTGTTTTCGATTTTCAAAACATTTAAAACATGTTCTCTTTCCCATTTTCGAAAACGAGTTTTTGAAAACGGTTGAAAATTTTGTGAAGAAAACAGAAAATATTTTTTTTACGTTTTGACTGTTTTCTTTACAAATCTGCCAAAATTCAAAAAATATGGGTTGAGAAATATTTTTTTCAAAACGACAAAAAGAACGAATTTTCAACAATCTCAAAATGGACACCCAAAACACAAAATACAAAACGAATTCAAAACTCACTGAAATACAAAGAGAACACTCATTTATGTTCCGTTTGATTTGCAAAGGTGGAAAGGTAAACCAATTTTATGTAAGTTGAAAAATAAAAATCCACCTAAACTATAGGAATTCATTTTCCATGAAATTGGTTGAAAATAAGTTTAAAATGGTTGTACCTTGAAATTCAAATTTCATTTCCACTTTCGCATCAAACAGTCAAAGTAGAATTCGAATTTTTCGAATGTGACATTTTTCATAGAATTCGGGCCAATTAAACGGACTCTAATAAAATATGGATTCGCGGGGGTGGTCATTGGTATTGGATTTTATTCTTATCTGACGAACCATATTTTTATCAAATTCTAGACATGATTTAGTGCAAACTAGAATGGTTGAAATTGTTTGATATTCTTGAAATGTGTATTATTGAGACCATTGGTATATTATATTTACGCGTTTTTAATATGTTGAGAATAAGTGGGTTCATAGGCATGCATGCATATGTATAATGTATTGCTTTATTAAAGGTTAACTATATTAAAATTTACTAAAAAATTGATTTTTGATTACACCAAATAAAGATCAATTGTGATTGGTGTACATCAAATTTTACATTCTGTCAAGTGACAATACACAATTGGACAATTTAACAAAAGAAGATAATTTTTCACCAGTCAAATTTTAACGCCAGGGATGATGTACCAGTGACATTATCCAATAAAGATTTGAACGCCTATTCATTAGATGTATGTCACATCGACCAAAAACCTACCTATTTAAAGTCACATTAATGCATTGGAATATAAAACCTGTCACGAAAATCGAAGAAATCTTTACGTATCTTTAGTGCAATCAATGAATAATTATGTAGTCCTCGATAATTATGTGTCAAACTATCCAATCATATATTGACATGTGTCCTTCTATCATTATGCATATAACTGTGGCCAGATTGACTTTATATTAATGTCAATGTGCATCCATTCACATAATTCCAAGGCATTGCAAACATTTTTTTTTATACCCAGGTTTTTCAACTTACGTCAGACTATATCCTGGACCACCAGCCACCGGCCCCTCAGTACTGGCAAAAGTAAACTGCGGGTTATGCCTAAATTGACCAGGGTCCGTGCACCCCTTATACTTCTGACCCCAAAGGAGCATCTTTCATGATTATTATATTACCAAACTGTTCCAACCAATAATGGTTATTACATCACTTAACTGCTCCATTCAGGAATCAAACTCCCCACACTGAGATTGCAAGTCCAACAATGCACATCCTTTACCAACTTGGATGTGCCCCGGGAGAGGGGGCATTGCAGACATTTTTTTATTCGAAAGAACAAGGTCCACATTGCTTTTTCAAATAAATATTTTTATGGTTTTCCCAGGTGGCAATGATATATACTTTGCTACTATAATAATAAGAGTTTTGCTACAGGTATCAGGAGGTTGACACTCCAAGTTATTCGATCATATTCGCCCTCTTAGACGGGGTCGGACCCTCATGTGAGGGCGCCGGTTGAATCGAGGGCCCGGGTACAAATGACAAAATCCGAATAACAGTGTTACATAATTAAGAATAATCAAGAGTGTGTCTAAATATGCATAATCAAACGTAAATATTAAAAAGAACATGTATATAGTAGTGTCTTGTAGAGTGTATATTTATTGATGTACACAAAATCGGTTTGAGCATTGACTCGAAAAATATAAATATCAAGTTTTGAACCAATAACTAAAAAGTAAATAAAATAAGAAAAACGTGAATCCATCTTTTTTTTTTATTGTGAACCAACCAATTCTAGCTTATATCAATGGGTTTTAAAAAATTTAGAAATTTGCAATTTAATGGGTTCCAAAAATTTTGAATTTTTACATAAAAGTCATAACATAGCTGGATTTTGGATCGATTTTCGATTTTTCTGATCAATTGATCCGATTTTAATAAGATTGTTATTTTTAAGACTATGGAATAAAAAGATATATAACAAAATATCAAGAATTTATAGAAATTTATCGGGATCTTATTTAAGCACTCAGATGCCACCAATTCCATTCAAGGGATTTTTGGCTCGACTTTGCTTGTATTTTAGTTTAAAAATCAATAATGATATATGTACGAACAAAATATCATTCTCATGTGATGTATGAATAATTTAATTCTGTGGATATAAGTCACTACATGCCACAGCATGGTCCAAAGCTTGTATGATAAAGTTAAGTTGTGATCCTGGCCTGCTTTTACCTGGCTGTACATAGTAATTCTTTGAGCCAGAAAACAAAGCTCGACTGTGTATTGAATTTCATAAGATTTCCACGAGTTGCACAACTTTTTCATAACGACAAAAATGGTCAAAATTTTGGTTAATTCACTTTAAAAACAATTTCCAAGTCAATATTCAATAAAACCTAATTTTGCAAACTTTGACAAGATTTGAAAGAGTTTTGGACGATTAGTTGTTTTAGACATTTTAACTAGTACGATGAAATATTAAGGACGAACTTACTACTCAAAAATAATTAATCGTTATCTTTCTATATAAATTAATAAATTAAATTATTTGTATAAAACTATTCATTATCACTTGGATGACAATCACTCACATGTAGTGGGACCCGCGTGAATAAACAATGCAAAAAAAAAAAAAAAAGTAAGACCCCCTATTGTGAGGGTCGGTCAGGAAAGTGGTAAGTCACTTCCCTCTATATATAGCATCTTTGTAAATTAATATATCATACGTTGCGGTCAATAAGTTTTATTTTATTAGCCAAAAGACAAAAGGAGAAAAATAACCAACTTTACCTTTTCGCTTTGCAGTTTACAAATTTCTGGTATTATATATAAAACATAAAGTAAATGATTCCCTTACTGGTTTTAGGAGCCAAGACCAAATTCTTTAGGTTCGGTTTTATAATCTAGATTTTTATGAGGTTTGGTTTGAAAAATCTATATTTTACTAGGTTAGGATTCCAGTAACCTTAAAATATTAGGTGTTAGGTGTAGAGAAGTCTAGGTTAAGTAGTAGGTGTGTCACCTAACTCGACAAAAAATTATATAGTTATTAGGGTTTCTTAATGCTTAAAGTGTGGTTGGTGAGGGTTTCGATATGATTTAAAGGTGATTGGATTAATTAAGAACTCAAAAGAAATCAATTAAATAAGGAGATAAAAAGTGACATAAAACTCTTCAAATTTAAGAAATAAATAGAAAGAACAATACAAAAGTATAGTTAAATGATGGGCGGACAATTCATATATCGAGAAATAGTATACGTTTTTTAGTAAAAAAAAAAAAAAATGTGATGAGATATAATTTTTTAATATTTACGCTTAGATGAGGATTTTTTTTTATTTAATTGTCGAAATAAATTTTAAAAAAATTATAAAAAATATGTAGTTGAAAATGAGTTTTTTTATCAAATGAGATTCAAAAAATTATAAAAAATATGTAGTTAAAAAATATGTAACATAACACAATGAAAGGAGTATAGAGAGAGAAAGGAGCACGTTACATTATTTTGTTATATAGATTGATTTTCAAATATTCCATTTCAACGATTAATTGAGGGAAGAATAAACACAACTTTGACTTCATTATTATGAGCAAATTCCGTGTTAGCAAATTATTAGAGCAAGAAATTTCTGGTGAGAGAGTAATATTATTTTGGATACATTAGATTCGAGATGCAAAGGTTAATAGAATTTTGTTGGTCTGGCTCGACTCGAGCTTATAGATCGTGCGGTTTAGCCTATCCAGTCTCGTACAATTGTCTACATTGATCATTGCCTTTTTTTTTGTCTTTCATTCTTTTGGTATGGGCCAAGTGATGTAGCATGACGAAAGCGATAAATAATTAATGAACATACTATTAAAAATACATTAATTTTAAATTAATATCGGAACATAATCACTTTTATTTTCTGTTGATTCCTGAAAATACTAGAAATCTAGACATAAAATTCTTTAGTTCGGGCACAAAAAAGAGAATTGGACTCGTTCATTTTTAAATATCAAATACGAGCATTTAGAAAGTTGGAGAATATTTCAACAATTAATAGTCTTAATACTAATTTAAAACTAAATTAATTAGAAATTAAAATACAACCGTAAATAAAATTACCTAAATTAAATTAAAATTGTTAGGGTCAATATTGTAATTGACATGTTTGTGAACAAAATAAACTAAAATGTACTCTTGTAAAAATCAAGGACCTTGGTGCAATTGTGTATAGTTGAGGTAGGGTTTGAATTCGAGTTTGGAACAAGGTTAAAAATCTGCCGAAATTTCGCTAGCTGCTCACCAACAAATCGTTCGAGCAACACATGCAGAGACTTCTTCGCTCGATGTTCGCCCGGCCGTCACTCGAGCGACGGACCCTTAGCTCGAGCGAGAAGTCCACTCACTCGAGTTACAGTCTTATTCAGCCAATTTTGAGACACGATTTTAAACAAAATTTCACAGCCCATGAGACTCATTTTGCTCTACATATAAATAGAGGTAAGGTGCACGATTTGATTAAGGTTGCTACATTATTCTCGTTGACCCCAAAAAATGTTGTCAACAGATATCAGTATCGGACTCGTGACACGTGGATTCCGGGGAGTTGACCAGAGTTGATGATCGAAAATTGCGTATGAAATGACGAGTCGAAATACCAACGGATGATTATCGTATCGTGCGAATAATTGCTTATAGATGATATCCGTTCTTCCTTAGATAATATTGTAATATTGAAGCGATATCTAACTCGCAATGTAAATTTTCTAATGATTATTTTGTGAAGAGTTTTGGTCTTTTGCTTCCTCAAATTCCAATTTCAGCATCCTTAACAAAATCACATGAAGTGTTATTTATAGCCAAACGGTCGAACTGTCTATCGTTGGATCAAATCCACGTGACTTCATCCTATCGAGTTAAATATCACATCGCTCATTCATAACATTAAATACAATAATGAGTGTCCTGCCACCCCATTCTCTTAGACTAACATCAAGTAAGGTGACTTAAAGTGAATTGTCACATCAATCACTTCTCAAGATATTCTTCAGATTTGTTTCTTCTGAGGACCTCGATGAATGAAGCATTGGGCAGCTAGGAAGCGGTGCTTCGGCATAAGACTTCGGTTTTGAACAAGGGATATCGATTTCAAAGTGAATGCTTCGGTTTCGTCCAACAAGACACTTCAACAATGATTTCGGCACTTGATTTGGACACTTCGGCCGAAGAGGATTTTAGCCATCTTCGATTTTCTGCTTGTCACGTGTCCTGCCACGGTCCTTCCATGTCTCTTAAACAGTGATCTTCTTTTAATGGAATAACAATTCTTACATTGAGAGATTTATTAACATATATGAAGGAGATCCAAGAGGCAAATCATTGAGAGATTCATATATTTATTCTTGAGATCCAGTAACCCGATTTTGGAAAATATCAAGATTTCATAATCCAAAATACCCGACGTTCTTAATCTTTTAAGGAACTGACTCTTTCATTGGGATTTGGAAGAAGTAGAACAAACGCAGGAAGAATACAGGAACACGAAGTTCTTGGAATTCCACTTGTAGAGATAATTGACAGAAGATCAGGAGATTGTAAACTCAATAACAGATCTTGGAAGTCTGGTATTTAGATCGGGAGTCATTTACGGCAGATAGATCGTAAGTCTGGAATTTAGACAGTGAATCTTGGAAATTGCAGGAATTACTACAGTTAGGACGAGTGAAGTTGCTAGTCTGGAATCACATTGTAATCCTTATTGTCGATGGTCGAGATAACTTGTTTGGTCCCGGAGTTTTTCCCTTGTTGGATTTTCCCGTCAATATATTGTTGTTATTTATTGCTTTTCATACTATTGTAAGTGCAGTAATTCAACATAAGAATTAACTTGTTTGCTTAATCATCTAGAAACTAATTAAAATGATTTGTTATTTTGGTTAGATTAATTTCGCACATAAGATCAAACTAAAAACGGATAATTAATAACGATCTAGCACTATCCCGTAACTTTCAAAAATCATACATATTTTCATCGCTAAGGACCGTTAAAAAATGCATTGTACACGTCAAAGGACAATCTATTATGTTCTAGTCCAGTTATGTTCTAATAGTTAAATAGAAACATTTGACAAAGTTGTTGTCCTCAGTCGAAAGAATTTGGATCAACTAGGACGTAAATAAGCAGTGGATCAATTACTTCTTTAGTTTTAACTTGAGGTCCTGTTTGATTGTCAAATTTATTATGAAAATATCACATTTGAGGAAAATATTTTTTACTTTGGCCATTTGATTATAACGTGGAAAAAGAAAATATTTTCCAAAATACAACCACTTTAAACTTATTTTCAACAAATTTCATGGAAAATATTTTCATATGATTTAAGTGAATTTTTATTTTCCAACTTACATGGAAAATGTTTGTTTTTTTATCTTTGCTATCAAACGGACCTTAATAGTTTTTAGAAAAATATCAAGGAAATCAAACACGCTTAGAAATTCAAACAAACGATTATTAATAAATAGAAAAACTAGTATTAAAGTCTAGAACTCTACTACGTATATTGGGAGAATTGTCAAACTGTATTACAGGATGACAAATGACGTTCATTCACTGGACTTTGGACAAAAATAATTTTATTACAACCAATGCACAGAAGCCATCATTCTCCTTGACATTTTCTCATGTTCAAGGGGTTTAATTCTAAAATTTAATTGGGCAAAAAGTCAACAATTTGACGTTGAATGAAGATAAAAAGTAGGAAAAGTCATGAATACAAATTTTTTTTAGCAGAATCCTTATCGTCATAGATTATTGAATTTTTTTCATTCCATTTTTCAATTAATTTCCGTCATGTGTTGTTTGTCAAATTATTTTTTTTTACTTGTAACATCATTGGAAAAAGTATTTTTAAAATTCATGGGCCAAAAACAACGAATTAAATAGAGGTATAGAAATGAGTTGTTCACTTGATTCAATGCCAAATAGAATATTTCAGTTAATAGTTACGGGAGGGATTGGAAATGATCCTTTATATTTGTTATCCATTTTTTCTCCATAAAAATGAAAAATATGATCGTTATTCATTACATTCAACCACAATTTTTTACTTTTCATCTCTTGTGTGGAGCCCATAACTTTTATATTTTTCATTTTCATTCTATAAAAATTAAGAATCAAACGGGGCTATAAATAATCAAGCACATTGAATAATTATGTTTTTAATAATTGCAGAGAATTATGAAATTGGTATCTCATAATTTTGGCAGTTTTGTATTTCTTAAAGTCATTATTTGGATAATGCTATTTGCACACTATATTTTGTACATCATGCTTGACATAATCATTGTCATCGACAAATGATTTGATAAAAAAAACTGATCTTTTTCTTTAAAACTGTCAAATAGTGTATTATCATGTGGTAAAGTGTAAAATTTGGTGCAGATCATGATGTGCACCAATCAGGATTGTTATTATTTATAGTATTTTGTACGATCTAATTAAGTGATAGTGAAATTTATTGATTAATAGTTGAATAAATTAAATTACATTTCAAGACAGTTAATCATTAATGACGCTACATAGTCCTACCATCCTAAATTATTTCTTACCGTACCGGTACAATTATCAACCAATATTTGATATGGTAACGTTAGTAAGATTAAATGCATATAATGATATGTGCTATAGTAACAATTCCTCATGTCACTCGTTAATCAACACTACTCTTCTCACATATCTTAATGCAAGTAATGATTATATTGTAATTTGATTAGAGTTGCGTAACGTTTTATTGAATTTCGTTCGAAGAGCAATCTACGATTTTATATGATTTCTATTTTTCACTAATTGCAAAGAGTTGAAATATTTTCGAGCGTAGGTCAACTTGAGTAATTTATATTATTTTTTCGATGCTATTTCAATATTTTATTATCTAATTATAAATTCTTCAACACTTTGTCCTTTGCTAATTCTTGAAATGCTTTCAATAGTCCAGAAGGAAAATGCTAAAGTGACCGAATATTCTTGACGGAAGGGATGACGGCTTCTCACATGCCGTGGGTCCCACTTGAAGAAAAAATTATGAGCTATGTTAGATGTACATAATTTTGGTACACAAGGGTATTCACACCTCTCACATGAGTTGGGATCCACATCGCGTGGGCCCCACCTCATGTAAGAGGTGTGGACACCCATATGTAGGGACGGATCCAGACAATTTGGGTTGGTGGTTACAATCAAAATTTGTAGTTATCTTCTACTAAAAAAAGAAAAAAAAGGACAAGTAAGACATCAAAAATATCATTTTCCACGTTATGGAACCATGTGGGCGAACCCATGCTTTTAAAAAAAAATAATAATAATCCTTTGAAGTCATGGGTCCCAAATTGCTATTAATAGATTTTGGATTTTGCCCACAAGAGCTTTACTTGAGATAGAATTAAAATTCATTTTGCATGACTCTTATAAGGTTAAAATTTATTTTTGAACATAGGATAACTTTCTCGAAAGTATTTTATCTGACTATAAGAATTTTTAGAAAAATTTAGCTTAAAGTAGCTTATTCGGAAAGTTCTCCTATTCAAAGCAGAAGTCCTGCTAAATCAGCCTTTAATCTACATTCGAATATGATCAGATAATAAGCGAAGGTTACGAAAAAAATGGTTTTGTAGAGATTAGATTAGGGACGTGAAGTTAGCTTTTTCCTTGTTTGCGATTAAGAAATGTTGTGTTAGGGGATGATGAGTTAAAACCTTTCTTTTAGAGACTTTCTCAGACATCCTTGAGTGCAAACTTATTATGACATCTAGAAAAATATTAGAGAAAAATCGTACCATCGATCTCTAATTTATTATTTTATTAATAACTTACGAATTGATAATTAACGTTTATTACTATTGTACAATAAGTTCTGTCATAAAATTCTCTTAACCTTTGTTTAACCGTCATGCGGCCATTTTATAAACATTCCCCACTTCAAGTTGAAAATTAGAATATGATTCTATAAAGTTAGGCTTGCGAGGATCACACGACGATTTAACAAATATTTAAACATTTTACATTGTTGAAAAACTGGTTTTGCAACTATAGCGGTAGGTTGGGATCAACTTGTTCCTTTGAGCAAATTAATACGAGAATGTCTTGTTATTGAATCGGTGATTGAAGATAAAGATAACATTGTCGATGTGGATTTGCTTTGCTTAATAAAAAGATAACATTGTCAAGTCAATCTTCTATTCCCAAAAGCACAGAAAATGGTTGAATATTTGTCCCAACTTGGACACACGACATTGATTTATAAGTCGTCTCCCATACTATTACACGTAGGCACGTCCATTTTAGGTGAGCATGAATGAAATTTGTATGTGACAACGAATATTTTTCTTTGTTGAACTTTTTTTTTTTTTTTTTTTTTATGTCGATCGAGTTAAATCTCAAAACATCAGAGTTTTCTATCCTAGCACAACCATAACAAGATATAAGTTATATTTACTAGATAGTTTTTATTGATAAAAAAACTCTTCCTTTACCCATATCAATAGATAATTACAGTTTCAACTTTCAACTGAAATTCAAATCGGACCCTATTACATAAAAATCTTTGATAATTGAAAATGGACCAAGAATCACCAATAACTAAGCCCTCGTTAGAAGTGATTATTTGAAAATCAGTTTCTTACAATCATTTTAACCATGTATTGCTATTACCTAAAAACTTATTTTTCATGTTTTTACATAACTTTTTCATTCGTTTTACTATATATTCTTTAAGAAAATATTTTTTCAAACGAACGCTTTCATATAGTGCTATCAATGGATTGTATTTTGATTTGAAATCGAAGCAAATATGGACATAGGTCAATCCGATTCGATAACAACCAATTCCGATTTGTTATAATAATATAATATATTGTATATATTATCATATGAAACTTGTATTATACTTTACACATAATTTTTAAATAATAAATGATATTAAATAACAGTATAATATTGTTAATTGAAATGTTTTGAGAGTTTTAAATTCTTTATTAATTAAAATAACATAAAAAATAATTATTTTATTTTATAAGGTAAACAATCGAAGGTGCCAACAGTTGAAATTTATTTCATTGTTCCTAATTTCCCATTCTCCATATCGGATACTCACTTAAATATTACAGAATTTGCAATCTATAAATACGTTGGCTAATAATTAGATAAAAATTTATTCGAACCTTTTAAATTATAAGGTTTAGAAGTTGACTAATATATAATTTTTATCTTACCAATTTTTTCAACTTTGGATCCAATATTCGATAACATAGCAAATCGGATATGAATTTAAAAGTCAAATATTTGTTGAATTATTGGATCAGATCAGATCAGATTGAATCGAATAATTATTTTTTATTTCGGATCGAATTGAATATGGACAGATCCAGTCCATATTCGATTCATTTACAGCCTTACTTTCATACAAGCACTCAAAGTGAACTCTTCTACGAGAACTATAAGTATGTAACAACTACCTCAAATGTCCATACTTCAACACTCTTTAAAAAAATTTGATGCTAACTTGAGCGATAGAGATACGATGTGGGAGTTTTCCACCTTCTCTGTCGTAAGCACATTTCAAAGTTCCTAGAGTTATTTCTTCAAGAATGTTAGGTCGAATTGTCGAGTCCTTGATAGATTAATTACTTGTATGGGGTTTGATATATTTTATTTCTTTTGCATACAATAATTTACTTTCACGTGTCTTATAGCTCTATGATAGTACTTCAGTTGTGATCATATTGGAATCTAGCTCATGTGGAACAGTGAAAGTATATTCTGTTAGGACAAACAACGAAAAAGACGACTTATGTCGACTGTAGTTAGACATGTCTGGACCAAATTTATAAAGTTTCACTTTATGGTGTAGCCTGTAGTTGTAGCAATTGAGACTGTTCATTTTCAATTTTTTTAACGAAAGTCAACCATGATTTTTTTACTATTTCATACGTCAAAATTGTATTTGATTTTCTTGACCGTTCCATTTTGTCTTTGAGATGCATGGATCAGATTTTGTAGTAATCTGTTACTGTTGGCCGCATAAAACTGTCGGCAGTTATCATTGGCCACGTCGTTCTCTCTCAATATGTATATCTATATTTCGTCATTAGGTAAAATAAAACTCTCTGTATTTCGTCAGCCATTTCGTCACACGTGCGTGCTCATTACGTAGTCAATTCAATTATGTGACTATGACATTCTTCTCTGTTGAAAATTAATTATCCTCCAAAGCTTGATTGATTTGTCAGTGTCACTGTTAATGACGTTTTCTCTTGTTATCTTCTACAACCTATTTCACGCCAAATGATTTAAATAAGAAATTCTCTCAAACGAAAATAAAATAGTAGTAGCAAACTTGGGGTGTGTTCGGTATCAATTTTAATCCAATTAAAATTGAAAATATGATCGTTATTGGGTCCCACTCGTCTAATAAAAATCAACAATAACGACTAATTTTTCAATTTTAATCCGATTTTAATCTCTACCGAACACACCCTTGTTTTGTAGTGCTCAATTCATAAATTAAGCAACGAGTCAAACAAAATTTGTAGATAAAAAGTGATTATAAATTTTTTTTAAATAAAATTATCGACATGACATAGACGAATTAGAATCAATGATAAATGAATCTAGAGTCTGTTTGTTCAAAATGTATTTTGGAATAGTGTTTTGATAGAAAATGTAATGTTAAAAAATAAAAAAAATGGATTCACGTGTAATATTATTTTAAAAAATAATGTGATTGAAAATAAAAAAGAAAAAAATATATTTTGAAAATGATAAAAGCCAAACAAGGACTTATTTTTAGCCGTAACATTGTCTATTGTAAATATAATTCAAAATTCCCCTTTTTTGTGAAAACAATAAAATCCAATTGTTTCCATTTCTCCTGTCTATTTTTAGAAATTACATGTTTAATTTTTAGGAAGTAACGAGCCGTGCAGGCTCGGAACGAGCCTATAGGCGGCTCCTTTTTGTCCCTCCATTTTTGTTTAATTTAACATCAGCATCCCGCTGTCTCGGGCCCCACCATGAGCGGCTGTCGCGTGCCGCATAGGCTAATACTCCACGTGGCAATGAATAAAATACATTTCCAGTTGTAAATGCAAGGCTATGAACTAAATAATTATCACTGAATAATGAATGAATTACATGTATTAGGAGTAGAATTTTGCTACAATTACACTTTTTTTGATACTAAATTTAACACTTCTCATAATCAAAAAGTGGAGTCCACAATTAAAATAATGGTGGACTCCATGCATTATGAGTACAATATCAAAGAAAATGTAAGAAAATAGTGTACTTAAAGAATAATTCTTAGGATAATTAGGAAATGCAATCCTAGTGGAATTGGGTAACTTGGATGCCTTATCTATTTAAGAGTCTTTCAAGGACGTGGGAGTCATGTTAGGGCTGGACATTAGAGTTTCGTTGAAATTGTAGAACTGTTGTAGTTGGAAAACACTGTGATTATAGTGGTTGAGTCCATCTAGATTAGGAAACTTTGTAGAGTGAGAGAGAGGGAGAGCCCGAGGTTGTGAGTGGTTAGGCCGTAGATAAATTGTACACATTATTAGGGATTAAAATCAAAATTTTAATTTTAATTTAAATTAAAATCAACAATTAATTTCAATTACATATTTATGAAATTCAAAATTTTTCAATCATACATTTAATCAATTTTATCAAAAATTACTAAAAAAATAATTTTTATCCCTACCAAACAAAGTCCATGCATGAATACTAACATAATATTTGATGTGTAATATTGAATAATATTTATCATATAACAAATGAGATTTCAAGATATAAAATAAAATAAATAAAGGAATAATTAGCTACTTTCCTAAATATTTCAATATATTGCAAGTTTTCCTAACATTTTATTTGTTGCACCCGTGGTCCCAAGCATTTCAATTACATGTATATGAAGTTATTCATATACTCGTTAATTGATTGAAAAATTGAATTTGACCACAATTTTAGAAAGGCGAAATAGTACATTTATAATTACCACATTAAATAATTAAAATAAAAGTAAAAAATAAAGAACTAAAGAAGTAAAAAAATAAAAAAGAATATATATATATATATATATATATATATATATATATTGGCCCCATTGTTCCAATAGAGAAAAAAATCTATGAATAACTTTTCGGAAAATTTTCAAACGAACAATTTCAAATAGTCAATCTTAGTCCTACTAAAAATACATGTAAAAATAAAGATCCGAATAGAAAAGCTAAAAACATTCATACCACACCAACCCGGCAACCCCCCATCCACACCCAAAAGGGCCAAAACCAAAAATAATAAAATTGTTCAGTGCCACCAACCACGCCCACCCCCACCCCCAATCCCAATCACTACCTAACCACTGTGCCACCACCTACCCCCATAATTGCCAATGCCAATGCCAACACACACAATCGGGAGATGCAACAAAGGAGATAGTGAAAACTTGGGGCCTAATTTTTGCCTATAAAATCGACTTTAAGTGTTACGATTAATGTATAATGGGAAGGATGTGGCTATTGTGCCTGATGGTGGATATTGGAGACAAATGGAAAGTATTTTTGCTCTCCAAATTCTAAGTAATAAAAGAGTCTAGTCTTTTCATCCCATCGGGGAAGACCAAACAACCCTTTTGATGAAAAAGGTCAAGGAGCCCCTTTGCATATTTTGGAGCCTATCGTGTTTTGTTCTCGAAAAATAGGCATCTTGTTTTCTTTGGTTTCAAAATATGAACTTTGTGGTTTTAATTTTTTTAAACTTTGCTCCTTTATTATTATTATTTTTTTATCCTGTTCTCATAAATAGGTGTCATGCCTTGTATCTAAGACATTATCACCAGTGAACCTGAGTGAGATGTTTGTCTCACTTGGAAATAACGTGGTTTGTAGGTAACTTTGGGGAAGGAAATGGAAAGAAATTCTCGTATCTATTTTGGGAAATTTCGGAGTTGGTGGTCAAGGTAGAGTTGGAGTTGGCGATCGCGATTGCGATTGGGGTGGATGGCTGTGGTCGGTTGCCGGTGGCAATGAGCGATTGTGATTAGGTAGGGGGGAAGATTCTGCAATTTTATTTTATTTTATCTTTCCCTTTTTTTTTTTTTGGTTTTTAAATTTAATTATTTTAATTGTTTAATGTTGTAAAATAAAGAGTTACTATTTTTTCTTTTATAAAAAAATATTAAATATGTAGTTAAATCAATTTTTTGGTTAACTAACAAAAATATGGATGATTTTCATTAATTTGGACTCCAGATGCACGCACTTATGGTTTAGCACCACGGGTGCAATAAATGAAATGTTAGGAAAAATCTACAACGTTTCAAAAGGTTTGAGAGCCTAGATACAATTATCCCATAAATAAATAACATTTGATAGCCATCATTTTGAAAAAAATGGATTTTGAATAGTATTTTTTTTTTTTAAGAATGTGTGGTTAAAAGTAGAAAAAGTTTCGAATTTATGTATAAAATATTTTGTTGTGTAAATATAGTTGAAAAACAAATATGAGAATTAAAAAAAAATTGTTTTAAAAGGGAATAATAAGGGATTATCAAACTCTACTTTTTTCATCGTCAAGTAGCCTCTATCAAACATTTGGAAAGATCCCTTAATGACCAAGCATAAACATGACATAACGTCCCATATAATAGATAATTTTTTTTTTTTTTACTAAACATCAATTTTTTAGCTATCACGTCTTCATCAGAAAGAAAATTATAATATTCGGTATATATAAAGTGAAATTTGTTGTTATAATGTATGAGGAGTCAATTTTTGCATCTACGATTTTTCTTTCATAAATTACAATTTTGATGGTTCACCTTATAAAACGAGTTATAAATGAGTGTGTTGACATAATTTTTTGTATATGGGGTGACAATAAGAGATAATAATATTTAGACAAATGGATTTGAAATATACACATACAAGTATTAAAAATTCGTAATGACTTTAAGAATATATTCAATAAACTCTTTAACATGATATGAGAACTCATGTGTTAAAGTGTATATTTTTATTTAAGTCATGCAATGAATAAGAATTATTCTAAATTTGATATAAAAAATGATGTAGCACGAAAAAATAGATAAAAATTAATGTGAATTTAAAATAATTTAATTTGTTAGTAGACTTTTTTTATTTTTTAAAATTAAACTCTCAAAGATACTGCTGGTAAAATGAATGGTGAGTCATCCTATGATAGGTGTATTACTCATACAAGGATGCTGAATAGGAGGAAAAGGATAAAAATTAAAAACCTCTTTATGGGTCCCACATCCGCGTCAGCCGCAGTCGGTTTTTCTGTATAAATCCAACACTGCCTAGCTGAAAACCCCAGTTATAATCTAGTAGTTTGCATCACTGTGCGTCGGCGTTTCAGATTTGGATTCAACTAAATCTTGTTTTATAATTTCGATTTCTTTTTTTATTTATTCCCATTTTTTTCCTCTTTAACCCAACTATTGAGCCGTGCATAAATATTGACTCATAAATCTTCATATCGTTTTTGGTTTTGATAAATTTGAAAAATCGGTTCTTGTTGTGCTTGATCTCTGGAGAATTGGTTGTTATATAAAGTTGAACGGTGTGAAATTTGACAGATCTTAGTGTTTTTTTGTTAAAAGATATCTGGGTTTTTCTTAATTGATTATATCCTAAATAAATCGGTGAATAATAATTGAAAACTAAGTGAAAAAACTGCAACCGTAAAGAATGTCGGTGGCGTCGGGATCTGGGATTCAGGTGAAGAGCAAAGCCGGAAGTGGGTTGGTGGTGAAGCAATGCGGGAGTCACCAGCTGAATGCGGTGGAGGCGTTGAGTAGAGTGGGGGTGAACATGAGAGCTAGGGTCTCGAAGGGGTTGGTGAAGAGGAACGTCGGTGGTTTAAAGAACAGGTTCATATCCGGAACGGTGGTTGGGGCTGCGGGTTTGGGCTCGGAAAGGTTGCATATTTGGCGCACGGAAGGGCCTGGCCGGGCGCCGAAGCTGGTGGTGAAGAATGCTTTGTCTCAGGTCCCGCAGAAGCCGCTCGGGCTGTACGATCCTTCGTTTGACAAGGACTCTTGTGGGGTCGGGTTCGTGGCTGAACTCTCCGGTGAAAGCAGCCGTAAAACGGTACTCCTCTCTCTCTCTCTCTCTCAGATATCGCAGTGTGTTCAATTTTGGAATTCATTTATCAACATTTAATTTGTAAATGATATATAGGTTACTGATGCAATAGAGATGTTGGTACGAATGTCACATAGAGGTG
Source organism: Osmanthus fragrans (assembly GCA_019395295.1). Lineage (NCBI taxonomy): Eukaryota > Viridiplantae > Streptophyta > Magnoliopsida > Lamiales > Oleaceae > Osmanthus > Osmanthus fragrans. The sequence continues at coordinate 6,980,394 of CM033345.1, read as the reverse complement.
CATGTGGTTGTGAGACAAATACTGGGGATGGAGCCGGAATTCTTGTGGCTCTTCCTCACGATTTCTACAAGGAGGTTCGACTCGATCAATATTGTGTTTTTTTGGCTTACTTTCCTCTATAATCATATAATTTTTCGTTTATATTACTGGTTGATTCTTCTTTTTCCTTGTCACTTATGTTGGGGGAATTACAATTTTATGAGATAATTGTTTCTCCATTTTTCTTAATGTTGTTTGGAATTTACAGTAGATTTTGCTTTGTTTTTAAAACGGGTTCATGTGCTATTGGAGGAAATGTTGACTTCTATACCTCTAATCATAAACCAGAAAAAGTTTTAAAAAAAAGAAGTAAAAGTTAAGGATTTTTGGTGGGCTTGTAATGATTGGAGTTGATTGTCGAATTAAAAATTCAACGAGTGTTTCTTGTTCATGCTGTATCAGGCTGCTAAGGAAGCAGGATTTGAGCTTCCTCCACCCGGTGAATATGCAGTGGGCATGTTTTTCTTGCCCACTTCAGAAAGTCGGAGGGAACAGAGCAAAATTGTATTCACAAAGGTTGTACCAAGATCAAAACTTGTTATGGTTGAATAGGATTTTGTTTTATAAATTATGATTTCTGACATTTTTTGGTGTAAAATACTTTGCAGGTCGCAGAATCCCTCGGGCATACTGTCCTTGGCTGGCGGCCTGTCCCCACGGATAACTCAGGGTTGGGTAGGTCTGCTTTGCAAACAGAACCAATAATTGAGCAAGTGTTTCTTACACGTACTCCCAGGTCAAAGGCTGATTTCGAGCAACAGGTGGATGCCAAGAACTGATAACATTTGCTAATTAATCCAGTTAAAATGTCAAACTGTTCGATCTTACACATTCAAAATTTGTCATTTGCTCTTTTTTTCCCCCCCTGCTTCCTTGCAGATGTACATATTAAGGAGGGTTTCAATGGTAGCTATCCGAGCTGCATTAAACCTGCAACATGGTGGTGTGAGAGATTTCTATATATGTTCTCTTTCCTCAAGGTTTATTTCTTGGAGAGATTTGTCCCTTTTGAGTGTGAGAAATATATTTATTTGCTGTGACTTTTGGATTTAATTGTTTGATATCTTTGTCTGTTTTATGCAGGACTATTGTTTACAAAGGTCAGTTGAAGCCCAATCAGTTGAAGGAATACTACTACGCTGATCTTGGAAATGAAAGGTTTACGAGCTACATGGCCCTGGTAAATATATTTTCTCCATTCTCTGTTTTATTTCTCTGCTGACTCCACATTTAACAACGGACAGCATGGGATCAACCGGTTAACTGAAGCAATGCAAGGTTGAGGAATGACTTCTGAGGCATTGAAGTATGAATGAATGATCTCTTAAGTTCTTCCGCACCCTTGATCTTTTGGCTTTGCATGCCGGAATGGATTCTTTGGGTGAGTTGGTATGGAACCTCATTACGAAGTAAATATTGCATGCAGAAACTACGTGCCTTGCTCTATGATCTTTATGTAAGGATTAAAAACCTGTCTCAATGGTGGAAATGAAATTGTGTTCGGTCAAGGTAGTCTAAGGTTCTCAATATGGTTTCACCGGGACTGCCGCATTACTTATAGAAGTGCCCTGAACACACTGTCATTGTGTCCAGATTCCATATCTTCTTTACATTGGTGGAATTGAGACTGAGTTATCTTTCTCTTGGAATTTTTCTTCAGATACACTCTAGGTTTTCGACAAACACATTTCCCAGCTGGGATCGTGCTCAGCCAATGCGTGTCCTGGGACACAATGGAGAAATAAACACACTACGGGGGAATGTAAACTGGTAAACATCTTGATGTGGTTATGCCTCTCTATATTTGTTACTGGTACAGTTATTATCCTAATAGATTGTGTAGAATGTTTAATTGGATGGTCCAATTGGTCGTTGTTATTCGTATAAAATAGATAGTCAATATCACTGTTTTTGTTGCTTCAATATTTTCAGTTGGAACCTGAATGAGTCAAATTTGATTTCTGTGTTAGACTAATTGATTTCTTAGTCTGTGGTTACTTAAATTTGAATTTTCATGCTAGTAAAAAGTTGTCTGGGTTACTGTTTCATTGCATTCAGATACTGATGCTACTTGAGTTTATATACCCAGTACAAGGAGACTGTTGGATGTCAATCCAGTGTCAGTTGTGTCATGATTATTAGACCCTATTTGACAACCATTATTTGGGAAAAACAAAGTTTTGAATAATGATTTTTGGGAGAACTAGCAGTAAGCACGTGCGTTGCACGTCTTATTTATCAGAAGAATAATATGTGTAATATTTTTTAAGTACTAATATTTTATTTTTAAAAAGTAATTGATGTAATTGATATTGTTAAAGGAGAAGACATTGAGTTTAGTAAAGGATTCAACATCTCATTCGTATGACATGCCCTAGCGACCTGTACATCTACAACCCATAATTACTACAAAATCTCATTTTCTCGATGGCTCCATTTTAGCAGTCAACCCCTATGTTCGTACTCAATGAGATCTCCATCAATTTTCAAGTAATTGAAAAAAATCTATCGATCAATACACTATCTACACTAAAGCTATGTTGATTATTTTGAAGATTATTTCTTCTCTAAATTATAATTGTTTCTTTTATAAGAAATTTCTAAATTAAACACTATCTACATTATTAATTGTATATATAAATTTGTTATATTTATAAATTTTATATATTAATATTAACTGACTCAATAGTCTATGTCATTTCATGGTAATTATATATGTAGTATTATTATAATTTTTATTTTGATTTTATATAAGTTTTTATTAATCATATACTGATAATTAGTAATAATAGTTTTTAGTGGAAATTAATTGACTTAATTTTAAAAAATAAATAATTTTAATTTTAATAATAATTGAATTTAGTTGAAATAAATTTAATTTTAAGGGTATTATTGACCATAAAAATAAAAATTTAAGGGTAAAATGAAAAATTAAAGATATAAGAATAAATGAGGGTATATTGGATACAAAACTAAATATGTAAGGGCAAGAATAAATGAGGGTATATTGGACATATAACTAAATATGTAAGGGTAAATTTGGTAATCAAAACTTTCTCTTCAATTCACACTTTTAATATACTTTAGATGTGTGATTAAAAAATATGGAAAATTTTTGGATTTACGTGTAGAATATTTTATTGTGCGAATGTATGGTTGAAAATAAGTATTTAAAATAAAGAGTTTTCAAATAATGGTTGTCAAAGAGGGGCTGAATGCTAATGTGGATAGAACTGATTGATCCACTTTTTGTTATTCTTCAAACTAGGATGAAGGCTCGTGAAGGACTTTTAAAGTGCAAGGAGCTCGGCTTGTCAAAGGCGGAGATGAAGAAGCTTCTACCAATTGTAGATGCCAGCTCATCAGATTCAGGTTACGCATCCCATTTTCTTAATATGATTTCATATATATGGATTTGACATGCTTGCCTGCATGATGTGTATCCAGTGGCATCAATCCATATTAGTAACAAGAAGTAGATAGCAATGCTAAAAATGTAGATGCCCAAATATTCACAATTTAAGTGTCTCATATTTTTCCAAATATCTGAATTTTTTCATACATCAGGAGCATTTGATGGGGTACTTGAGCTTTTGGTCAGAGCTGGCAGAAGTCTTCCTGAGGCTATAATGATGATGATTCCCGAAGCTTGGCAAAATGATAAGAACATGGACCCTCATCGAAAGGCTTTATACGAGTACTTCTCAGCCCTTTTGGAACCATGGGATGGCCCTGCTCTCGTATCATGTACAGTTTTTAACGATATTTATTTTAAACTTACGTCATATGATTGCACAATATTTGATGCTTAACAGAATATTTTGCAGTTACCGATGGACGATATCTTGGAGCAACCTTGGATCGAAATGGATTGCGACCAGGTCGATTTTATATAACACATAGTGGCCGAGTTATCATGGCAAGTGAAGTTGGAGTAGTTGATATTCCACCCGAAGATGTCAGCAAGAAAGGAAGACTTAATCCTGGCATGATGCTCCTTGTAGACTTTGAGAAGCATGTTGTTGTAGATGATGAGGCCTTGAAGCAGCAATATTCATTTGCAAGACCTTATGGGAAATGGCTAGAAAACCAAAAGCTGAAATTGAAAGACATAGTTGAATCTGTTCAGGAATCTGTCAGGGTTCCTCCACCCATACAAGGAGTTTTACCAGTAAGTTTATCATCTTATTCTTCACCACCCATTCTTTTCTCCCTTTCCCTATGCTGATAATTAAGTTGCGGCAATTTTAGGCATCTTTTGATGATGACGTGGAAAACATGGGTATCCATGGTTTATTGGCACCTTTAAAGGCTTTCGGGTATGAAGTTCTGAACCTTGTCAGCTCTTAATATTGTTAAGGCTGTTACATTCCTGCTTGGAAATAAATATACTTCTTGGCCTCCCCATGCAGTTACACCACTGAAGCCTTGGAGATGCTGTTATTACCCATGGCAAAGGATGGCATTGAGGCCCTCGGTTCAATGGGAAATGATGCTCCATTGGCTGTGATGTCTGACAGGGAGAAGCTCACATTCGAGTATTTCAAACAGATGTTTGCTCAAGTCACAAATCCTCCTATTGATCCAATCCGTGAAAAGATTGTTACTTCTATGCAATGCATGGTTGGCCCAGAAGGTGATCTCACGGAGACCACAGAAGAGCAGTGTCACCGCCTGACACTCAATGGGCCTCTTTTGTCCATTGAAGAGATGGAAGCAATTAAGAAGATGAACTACAGAGGCTGGCAAAGCAAAGTTCTCGATATCACTTACTCGAAGGATCGTGGCAGGAATGGTTTGGAGGAGACCTTGGATAGGATATGTTCTGAAGCACACAATGCTATTAGGGAGGGTTATTCAACACTTGTGCTCTCTGACAGAGGTACTCCCTTATAGATTTTTGAAATGTTCCATCAAGAATGCTTAGTTTGTTGTTGCTGTTCACACACATATATATGCAGTTAATGTATATGCTCTTCTGATATTTGTAGCCTTCTCATCTAAGCGTGTTGCTGTGAGCTCCCTGTTGGCTGTTGGTGCTGTACATCATCATTTAGTTAAGAAGCTTGAGCGAACTCGGGTTGCATTGATCGTTGAATCTGCTGAGCCCCGTGAAGTGCACCATTTTTGTACACTCGTGGGATTTGGTGCAGACGCTATCTGCCCTTATTTGGCTATAGAAGCCATTTGGAGACTGCAACTTGATGGAAAAATTCCTCCTAAAGCCAATGGTGAGTTCCACTCAAAGGATGAGCTGGTCAAGAAATACTTCAAAGCAAGCAACTACGGTATGATGAAGGTCCTTGCGAAAATGGGGATATCAACTTTGGCCTCGTACAAGGGTGCTCAGATTTTTGAGGCTGTAGGCCTCTCCTCAGAAGTAATGGAAAGATGCTTCAATGGAACTCCAAGCAGAGTTGAAGGTGCCACTTTTCAGGCACTTGCACATGATGCGCTCCAGTTGCATGGTCTAGCTTTTCCAACACGCACATTACCTCCTGGAAGTGCAGAGGCAGTAGCGCTTCCTAATCCTGGAGATTATCATTGGAGGAAAGGTGGTGAGATTCATCTTAACGATCCCCTTGCTATATCAAAATTGCAAGATGCTGCCAGAACTAACAGTGTAGCTGCCTACAAAGAGTATTCTAAACGCATTCAAGAATTGAATAAGTCCTGCAATTTAAGGGGTCTTCTTAAATTTAAAGAGACTGAAGCAAAGGTTCCTCTGGAAGAAGTTGAACCTGCCAGTGAGATTGTAAAACGTTTTTGTACCGGAGCCATGAGCTACGGATCTATATCACTGGAAGCACACACAACTTTAGCAATTGCCATGAACAAGCTAGGGGGAAAGTCAAATACAGGTATGTTATTGACTACTGCTTTAAGGTTTCTTTTCTTGTAGTGAAAAAAAAAAAAAAAAAAGAAATACAATAATTGGGTTGAAGTCCTTTTAGCATCTTCCTCAAGATTCATAGATTGCTAGGGTATAAACATGTTAATTATACAAATCCACTACCTTTCCTTGATTGTGTTTGTGGAAGTGTGATTTGATAACGTTTTCTTGAAAAGTTTGAATAATATTGTTCTATGTCCAGAAGTTTTTATTTTTGTAATTTATTTTTCTAAGAAACTTAGTGAGACGGTAAAATTATTAGTAACTTTTTAGGAGGAATAAATTAAGGTTGAGCTCGCTTCCCAGCAAGCAATCGCTCCTTGGAAGAAAGAATGACTTTAGAAGAACTTGGCTGCGCTTCTCCTTTTAAGTAAATAAGAATAAGTAAAGCTGAATTATTCGACCGCACCCTTTGCTCTCAAGCCTTGCTTTCAGATGAAGTTTCTGTCTAGAGGCTAGGAGTGAGGCTCTTTCCCTACTAATATGTGGATTCTCGAAATGCGTGGTTAATAAATGGGTAGTTGTCATGAATGTGTGTTTGAAATTAATGTTTGACTTTGACTAGATAGCAAATGAACTTTTTAGTAACTTTTAATGTTTGACAGACAGGCTTAATTTCCTAACCAGCTTACTAATGTGCCTTTTTATTTCTCTTTCGCAGGTGAGGGTGGTGAGCAACCATCACGTATGGAGCCTCTTCCTGATGGTTCAAGAAATCCAAAGAGGAGTTCAATTAAGCAGGTAGCGAGTGGAAGATTTGGAGTTTCAAGTTATTACCTTACGAATGCTGATGAATTACAAATAAAAATGGCTCAGGTATGCCTTTTTGTGGGTCTCATGTTTACTTTGAAGATTGTTCGCACTTATATTGATGTATGTTCTTGTTCATGTTTTCATTTTACCCTGTATTCCTGTTGAAACATAGGTTTCTTTAGTTTATGAATCCGTGTTCATGTACCGAATCTGCTGTGTCTGCAAAGCACCTTTTGGGTGTGTTTGTATTTATAATTGAAACCTGCATTTGGCTTGGTGAGATGACTGTTAATCGGAGATTGTCTTCTCTTTGAAGGGTGACTATATTGTTAACTTAAGATTCCCTGTTGCAGGGAGCAAAGCCGGGAGAAGGTGGTGAACTTCCAGGCCACAAGGTCATTGGGGACATTGCTGTCACTAGGAACTCAACTGCTGGTGTGGGTCTAATTAGCCCTCCTCCCCATCATGATATCTATTCAATTGAAGATCTTGCTCAATTGATTCATGACCTCAAGGTAGTTTTTTCTACTACCATTTATATGATTATCTTTGATCTGTCGAACTCCTTTATGGGTGCTTGTATACTTGGGGCAAATATATATCTATCATTTTTTTGAAACATGATGTATACTTCTTCATTATCTCTTCCTTTTTGATATATTTTTTGTTGATTTAATCGCGCAGAATGCCAATCCAGGGGCTCGTATAAGTGTGAAGTTGGTTTCTGAAGCTGGTGTTGGAGTTATTGCTAGTGGCGTTGTCAAGGGTCACGCTGATCATGTTCTAATCTCTGGTCATGATGGAGGTACAGGGGCCTCAAGATGGACTGGTATCAAGAGTGCTGGGGTTCCATGGGAACTTGGTCTTGCAGAGACCCATCAAACCCTAGTTGCTAATGACCTTCGGGGTCGAACTGTTCTTCAGACGGATGGTCAATTAAAAACCGGGAGAGATGTGGCCATCGCTGCACTTCTTGGTGCAGAGGAGTTTGGTTTTAGTACTGCTCCTCTTATTACGCTTGGCTGCATCATGATGCGGAAGTGCCACAAAAAACACTTGTCCAGTAGGGATTGCCACCCAGGATCCAGTTCTCAGAGAAAAGTTTGCTGGTGAGCCAGAACACGTTATAAATTTTTTCTTCATGCTGGCGGAAGAGCTGAGGGAAATAATGTCTCAACTTGGGTTTCGAACAATTAACGAAATGGTTGGCCGTTCAGACATGCTCGAATTGGATAAAGATTTGGCCAAGAACAGTGAGAAGCTAAAGAATATTGATCTGTCCTTGTTACTTCAACCAGCTGCTGATATTCGTCCAGAAGCTGCTCAGTATTGTGTGCAGAAACAGGATCATGGTTTGGACATGGCTTTGGATAACGAACTAATAGCTTTGTCCAGACCTGCTTTAGAGAAAACTCTCCCTGTGTACATTGAGTCACCAATCTGCAATATAAATCGGGCCGTTGGAACCATGCTAAGCCATGAAGTCAGTAAGCACTACCACTTGTCGGGACTTCCTCACGATACAATTCATGTCAAAACTCAGCGGAAGTGCGGGCCAAAGTCTTGGAGCTTTTCTGTGTCCTGGCATTACATTGGAACTTGAAGGTGACAGCAATGACTATGTTGCCAAAGGGTTATCGGGTGGAAAAATTATTGTTTATCCTCCGAAAGGAAGCAATTTTGACCCTAAGGAAAATATAATAATTGGAAATGTAGCTCTTTACGGGGCTACTAATGGGGAGGCATATTTTAATGGGATGGCCGCAGAAAGATTTTGTGTTCGCAATTCTGGGGGCCAAAGCAGTTGTGGAAGGTGTGGGTGATCACGGATGTGAGTACATGACTGGTGGAATTGTTGTTGTGCTGGGAAAGACAGGTAGGAACTTTGCTGCTGGAATGAGTGGGGGCATTGCCTTTGTTCTTGATGTGGATTCCAAGTTCCAATCGCGATGCAACCTTGAATTGGTAGATCTTGATCCAGTAGAAGAAGACGACATTATGACACTCAGAATGATGATACAACAGCATCTGCGTCACACAAACAGTCAATTAGCTAAAGAAGTGCTTGCTGATTTTGAGACTCTTTTGCCTAAATTTGTCAAGGTTTTCCCTCGAGATTACAAACGAATTCTTGCAAGCACACAAGAGAAAGAATCTGCAAAAGCAGCTGCCGAACGTGCTGCCAAAAAAGCTGAGGTGCAGGAAGAGGAAGAGTTGGAGAAAGATGCTTTTGAAGAGCTTAAGAGGCTGGCGGCTACATCCTTGAACGACAAAGACAGTTTGGTAATTATCTTCTGCTGCTGTTCGTTATGCAACTATATTGTTTGCACTTTTCATCTTTAGTAAGAGAATTTTTGGATGAAAGGGCATCATCCTTGGTGCAGTAACTAATGATTGAAACTAAAGAATACTACAAAAAAAAAACTAAGACTTGTTCCCAATATGTTTGGCCTTTGGAGTCCGCTACAAGAATCTTTTTCCCCGATTAGCGACCAAAAAAGGTCATCTTAGTTTTGGTTCCTGAACTTTTTCTACTGCGATATACCAAAGAATTTATAAACAAATTATACCTGCTCAGCTCATTAATATGAAGCACGCTGTAGAAAATGTGTGGTTACTTTCGATGGTTGTTAATATATGTACTGGATCAGTATGACGTCTTATGTATAGATGGCAGTATGATGGTAGTTAATGTATAGTGAATGGCATTAAAACGTCTTGTGTGTGGTTGGTTCTGGAATTTTTTTCTTTTTCATGTTTTTTTTTTTGTCTGTTTGGGTTCTCACATGAATTTTTGAAAAAACAATAGGCAGAGGAGGATAAACAATCTAAGAGACCTACAAGGGTTTCAGATGCTGTGAAGCACCGAGGTTTTGTTGCCTATGAGCGAGAGAGCATTTCGTACAGAGATCCTAATATTCGGATGAATGACTGGAAAGAAGTCATGGAAGAATTAAAACCTGGCCCACTTCTGAAGACACAATCTGCTCGTTGTATGGACTGTGGCACTCCTTTTTGTCATCAGGTAAGGAAGATTACAGCGAGACTTCTTGTCAGTAGGATTGGATACATCTATGTGAATCCTAACTTTTGTTGCTTGGGATGCGTCTGTCATATAAAATTACAGGAGCATTCTGGATGCCCGCTTGGAAATAAAATTCCCGAATTCAATGAGTTGGTGTACCAAAATAGATGGCGTGAAGCGTTAGATAGGCTCTTGGAGACTAATAACTTCCCTGAGTTCACGGGCCGGGTATGCCCTGCACCTTGTGAAGGGGCTTGTGTCCTTGGTATTATCGAAAATCCTGTCTCTATCAAAAGTATGGAGTGTGCTATAATAGACAAAGCTTTTGAAGAGGGATGGATGGTGCCGCGACCTCCCCTGAAGAGAACCGAGTATGTTTTCCATATATTGTTTTGTACTTCACTTGATTGTGTGGGGGCATATGTGATGTATATCTTTGATTTGTAGCAATGAGATCCTAATTATGTTCCCTATTATCCAGGAAAAAAGTTGCCATTATTGGAAGTGGGCCTGCCGGCTTAGCTGCTGCTGACCAGTTAAATAAAATGGGTCATACTGTGACTGTGTTTGAGCGTTCCGACAGAATTGGTGGCCTTATGATGTATGGGGTGCCTAACATGAAGGCCGATAAAGTCGATATCGTCCAGAGACGGGTTAACCTCATGGAAAAGGAAGGTGTAAACTTTGTGGTAAATGCTAATGTTGGAAAGGATCCTGCATACTCACTCAATCAGCTTCGTGAGGATCATGATGCTATTGTTTTGGCTGTAGGATCCACAAATCCAAGGTGAGCAATGATGATTTTCAGGCCATTCTTATTGCATAACTTTACAAAGTCTATCAGTCATCTTACTAGATATTCTGGCCTAATTTGGCAGGAACCTCCCTGTTCCTGGACGAGAACTGTCTGGAGTACATTTTGCAATGGAGTTTCTTCATGCTAACACAAAAAGCTTGCTCGATAGCAATCTCAGGGATGGTAAGTATATCTCTGCCAAGGGCAAGAAGGTAGTGGTAATTGGTGGGGGTGATACCGGTACAGATTGTATTGGTACATCTATCAGACATGGTTGCAGCAGCATCGTAAATCTAGAGCTTCTCCCTGAGCCACCACGAACCCGAGCTCCTGGAAACCCTTGGCCTCAGGTTGGAACAGACTCTATTTTTAACCATAGCCAGTAGCTTTATGATAAACTGCGTGTTCTTATTCAAGGGAACAAAGTGCATGTTTGGCTAATCTTAAAAGGTTAATAAAGTACATAATTAAGTTTTAGAACAAATAACATTGGGTTGGTCAAAGATGGAAATAAAAATGTAATTACATAAGCGCATTTTTTTACTTATAACTAAGAAAAAAAAGTTATCCAAGCTTGTATGGAAACAATAATATACTTTAAAAAGTTAAGTTTTGCTCTTTGCCATACAAGCTCACGTCTAACTTTAAGAGTTTATTCCAATTTTTGTACGTCTTGGCTAAAATTGTAATGCTTTATTTGTGGTTTTGTGTCATCACCTATGTGGCGCATGGTGTATTTATTTAATTTAAGTATACAATGACTTATTGTAATTGATGCCTTACTTTTAAATGCAGATGTTGAATTTTGGAAGACAATATAATTTTACCAATATAAAGAAATTAAAATATAAAATTTATCTGCAGACGTTCTTGACATCATTCATTAATTTTCCATCCGTTGCATGTTGGCAGTGGCCCCGCATATTCCGTGTAGATTATGGGCATCAAGAAGCTGCTTCGAAGTTTGGCAAGGATCCTAGGTCTTATGAGGTTATGACAAAGCGGTTTGTTGGAGATGAGAATGGAGTGGTGAAAGGACTGGAGATTGTGCATGTCCATTGGGAGAAGGATGCGAGTGGGAAGTTTTCATTTAAAGAAGTAGAAGGCAGTGAGGAGATCATTGAAGCTGATCTAGTCTTACTAGCCATGGGATTCCTGGGGCCTGAGTCGGTTAGTATTCTGAACTTTAGCTTGAATTTGCTCCTGTTCGTTGACAGCATTGTCATTAATTTTGTATCCTCTCCTTATTTTCTTCTCTTTTCCTTCCTTTACTTAGGGGATACTCACAAGTAAATAAAGAAGTGGGGTTTAAAATAAATAAATATTTCATTGGTCCGAGTTGAAAATAAGTTGACTTACATAAACATGCTCTGAATCGATGTGAAATTTTCAGCTGGCTTACTCATATTCCTTGGTTTTTGCAGACTCTACCTGAAAAACTGGGCTTGGAGAGAGACAATAGGTCAAACCTCAAAGCTGAGTATGGACACTTCTCAACCAATGTGGAAGGAATTTTTGCTGCCGGGGATTGCCGCCGTGGTCAATCTCTGGTCGTGTGGGCAATTTCCGAAGGTCGACAAGCAGCTGCACAAGTCGACAATTACCTAATGAAAGACGAGAATGATGTCACCATTAGCACAGAGAGACAGGAAGAATCGACAAAGACACAACAAGATATCAACAGACGAGCAGTTATGATGTAGTCGGCCTTAGTTTCACTACATACGATGTTGTCTGAAGCAAGGGGAGGACATGTGTCTCTGTCGAATAATGAAGGATAGAAGCCGAACTGACAGAATGATCGAAAGAAAATTATATGGTAGAATGTTCTAGTCGGGATTTAGGCGTTAGGAGTCTGATAGTTGTATTCTGGTGTTTATAGATTTGCAAATGTTGGGTGCTTAAATTTGGTTACTGTGCCATGTTAAACAAATAATGTACAGTCATTGTTTGTTAAATGGTTTGATGGAAATGAATATATAGGGGAATTCTAGTAGAATGACCATCCTTCTGGTTATTATTTTTTAAATTTGAAAGTAATTTAAACTGTTGATGTTTCATAGTTGTTAATCACTTCATTTAAAAACTTTAATTTGTTAGAGAAGGCGATTCATGTATTCAAATGCTTTCTTACATATAGATTATAAATGGACGACAACAGAACTTAAAATCGATCCTCTTTGTCTGGAATGATCTTAGGTTGAAATAATTTCAGCGTCGGCCCTTCAAGAATTTGGCATACACATGAAGAGATGCATTTGAAGTAACATTTAGGGTTCGTTTAATTGTAAGAATGAAATTTGGATGGAAAGAAAATGAATTACAGGGGATTGAATTGCTTAGAATTTATTTTATCGGGAATTGTCAATTAATTGTATTTAATTTGTATAATTTTTCATCTGAAATTTTTTGAAATTTTGTATCTTTGGTATTCGTTTACTTTGTTTTTCATTAAAATTGTTTATTAAAGAGATAGATTTTTTTACAATTGGGACTAGAATTTGTTCCAATTGTAAAAAAAAAAAACTGGGAAAAACTTTTCACCCAAAAAAAGAAAACAGGCGGGGGGGGGGGGGGGGGGGGGGGGGGGTGGCGTGGGAGGGAAAAGTGATTGCCAAGAAATTTTTTGATATCAAATATGGAAATTGGGTGAAAATGAAAAATAATTTTCATTTTCCATGAAAATCATTTCCTACCGAAGAGGCCCTTAAATGAATATGTTATTTAACCGTTTATGTTTTTAGATAAAATGATTAACAAGGGTGATAATATTTCATCATCATAATCCAATTTTCATTCTGATGCATATTTGGTCAACAGAATGTATCTTTCGGAAATATATTATATAACTGAAACGGTGAAACAGGCAACTTACATTTCTTTTTGTAGAAAAAATCTATTTGATTTTTATTTTTTCCAAAATTTATTTTTCACTTTTCTTTTCAATCATATATTCTTTATTAAAATAATATAACATACAAATAAAAAAAATTTCCTCATTTTTTAACCACATTCTCCATCAATCTACTATTCCAAAATACATTATTAAAAAATAATGTGGATCGAACACATCCATGTTCACTAGTGGGTGATTATAACCGGTTTAATGGTCCCCAAACTTTATACCGTGCGTGAAAAACGTCCCCCACTTTAAGTCGGACTTCTTTAATTCCTAAACTTCTAATTAGTCCCAAAAAAGAATTTCGTCCTAAATTCCAATACGTCAACAAGGACAAAATTGCGTTCCTAAGGAGTTTTCATGCATCAAGTATCAAAGAAGCCTATTTTCCTTCATAAAAATAGTACGATTTTATACTTAGGTGTCAAACTAATATCATATGGAATGCCCTGTCTTTTCGTTATCCATATATGTCATCCATTAGTAATTTTGGACGGAATTATTTAGAACTAATGCGGTTCATGACTTTAAGTTAATGGATTGATGAAGTCCGATTTAAATTTCGAGTAGGTTTTCCTCACATAATGTGAAGTATAGGGGACCTTTCAGGTTTTTTACCCGTAAATGATTTCAAGAAAAATTATAGGTTAGTGAAAAATTGTAAGATTATATAAAAATTTTAATTTTAAAATAATAAAGATCAATCAAATGCCAATTGAGCAAGTTGAGGGGGTTGTACGATAGGGAGAGGAAAAGGAGCAGATGACGGTGAAGAGGGGTCAAAACTGGTAGGCTGGCGAGGGAGCGAGACCACGGCTAGAGTGTTAAGGCTATGTGGCTCCATACACATCTGATTCAGGACATGATTTCTATATGCCATGAAACATGCAAAGGTTCGTCCACTATGCATGGGCAAGTGTCCCTACATATCCAAGGTACTATTTAGCCGATACATAAAGATTTACAATAAGACATATTTGGCTAAGCCTTTAAAATGTGGGAGTACTTATAAGTAACTTTTAAGCTTAGCCAAACATATGTCAAAACTCAAAATAACATTTTATTTGCCATACCTGTCGCCAAATAGGGGGTAGAATTAACTTTTAGTTCAAATATTTTCTTCTTTGAAAGCAAGCATTTTCCTACTTTTTGAACAAGCACTTTTACTCTTTCTTAGGCTTTAGCCAAACATGCTCAGAGTTCTATTACTTCAATTTGCCAATACATTTCGTGCAGAAGTTACTTCAAGTTGCCTATTCATTTCATGCAGAAGTTAGTTCTTCACCCTTCAACATTTGACTGTTGCTATATGCTAGCGATTTTCTTTATTAGTTAAAAATAGCATGCTTTCTTTATCTGTGAGGTTTTATATACTCATTAACCTTGCATAAATTGGTTTTTATTTAGTTTTTGCATATGTTACGCAGTGGTGTAATATGATTTCTGTTATGGTCAACGGAAGGACCATCCGTTAACTTTAGAAAAAAGTTTCTTGTACATCAATGGTGCACATCATTGTACACACCCCTCTCACATGAGAGGGGGTCCATGGTGATTAAAATATTCGCGGGCCCCCTCTTATGTGAGAGGAATGTGTACAAAGCTGTGTGCCATTGATGTACACGAAGCCTCTCTCTTAACTTTATGCACCCTATCAATCCTATCGAGAAGCTACCGGTGCACTCAAGTACCAAAGGGCATTCAGATTTTTCCAACTCTGAGGTGCATTTTTTTCTCCTTTAAATGTCTACATAGTGTTTTTGTTGACCTTAATATGAAAATCCTTTGATATCTTTGATAGTGGCATACTGCTAATGAGGTGATTACCTGTTTGCTTGCACTTTCACTTCAAATTGAGTGGCATGGGCGAAATAGAAACATCAAGTACAATTGCTCCTCTTTTTTTTTTTTTTTTTGTATTCATTACATCTTTTTCGAGTGCATGCGCTGAAAATTAACACAACCGACGATTTAAATAAAAGAACTATCATTTTTCATGAAGTATTTTAATTTGACAAGAATTCTTGTTTTTGGAATCTTTTTATATTTTAGAACTCTTAAATTCCGTCATTTCCTAGGTTTTCATATAAATAGTTTATTATTTCATTGTATTGGACAAACTTTTGATTATGAATAAAAATTGAGATTTTTCTCTCTATGGTTCTTGATGAATTTTATAGAACTTATCAAATATTCTTCAATATTTGTGGCGTTTGTAAATTGAGGTTCGTTGATTTTGTAATCAAGAGGATTTTCATAGTGATGAGGTTTGGTGTGATGAGTCCAAATCAGTTTTTTGTGATGAGCTATAGTGATGAGGTTTGGTGTGATGTAGTGCTATTGAAATCTTTTCATATTTTGTTTGGGAGACCTTGGAGGAAAGAGAAGAAGACTGTTTATGATAAGGAGAGAAACATGTATATGTTTCTTCAGGACATAAAAAATCACTCTGGCTGGCTTAACACTAGAACAATTCCTTGCAAATCAACTCACAGCGAAAAGTAAGGGAAACAGAAAAAAGAGAGAAAATAGTGAGTTGGTTAAGTGTGATAAAAAAAAAATAGAGCCACAAAAGAGTGAAAAAAAAAATGAGAGTGGGGTGGTGGTTAAAAGAAAAGAGGCTTCACAAGAGAGAAAAGAAATAGAATGTGAACATGAGAGTGGAGAGGTGACAAAAAAAAAAAAAGAAGAGTCACAAGAGGGAGAGAGAAAAGAAAAGTCAGAGGTGAGCTTGCAAGAGAACAAAAGTGAAGTTGAGAGGGATTTATTGAGAACTAATAATTCCTTCCCTAGTTTTGCTATTTCTGTTTTGCAGGTTTCTGAACATATTGACATCCATGAAAGCGAGCCTATTGGAATACCACATAATTCAGGCATTGAGCATCGACTTGTGGGTGAAATTAACCAGACCTATCTTTGCT